>CM048928.1:7485432-8890432 GCA_026686955.1 Epinephelus cyanopodus
AACTCTACACGGATAAGGCTCTCAAGCTACGGCTACAGACGCAACATACAAATGCTTATACTGGAACCAAAACACAAAAACACATTAATACATCAATTTAAAAGACACTGTCTTCTCCATAGTTTGAACCAACATCCATAAATATATAGATCCAATCTGTCAGTTTCCTATCCTGTTAGCAAGTAGTAACATGCGATGAGCCACAGCATTATGAAATGTTATGCTTTTACTCCGAGATTCTTTTTCGTGCCTTCGTTTAAGCAGACAAGACTTTCAGGTATCTCAGTCAGTGAAACTGAGATACTAAAGATTAATTGGTTTCTTGCCCAAGGGCACCACAACAATGTTTGTTTAAAGAGAAGTGAGTGTAAGCTTGCCCCAAACACACCACGCCACCTGGCCACATGAGCAGCTACACCGAGGCAATGTGTCAGACTAACTGCCAAAGCAGCATAGATCATTAAATCCATGCTGACAGCCTCAGGCACCCAGCATGACACACTGCAAATGGAGAATCATTCACTGACATTAGGTGCTTTCAGTATCAGTGCTGTTCAAGACAGCGCCTTGTGACTACAGTCATTAGGTTACATGTTTGTCTTACTCCTCCTCCGTCTTTTCATCTTTGTGTCTGGATTTCATTCAAACTTATCCAGCCAAACTTTTCTGTATCCAAGAAACACAACATGGGCTTTCCCCCCTGAATCATGGAATTAGTTAAAGGTTAAGTGTGTAGGATTTAGACGGGATATCTTGGCAGAAATGTAATATATTGAATAAGTATGTTTTCCTTAGTGTATAATCACCTGAGAATATGAATCATTGTGTTTTCGTTACCTTAGAATAAGCTGTTTATATCTACATAGGGAGCAGGTCCTTGTTTATGGAGATATAGGCATATCAGATATCGGCAGGAAATCCAATATCGTGTAACAATTCATTTGACCGATATCAATACAAAGCCAATACTGGCCTGAACCAATGACGTACAGATATCTGCATGGTGGCTGATTCCAATATTTAATTTTAAAGCCAATATCAACCGATACTGATGATGTGCCGATATTATCGTGCATCCCTATTATTCAGTGTTTTTACCGATTTTAAACACCTTATCTGTTGTTTTCGAGAGGAAGAGATCTCTGCGGATAATTCGGCTCACAGTAAAAACCTCCTGGACAATAAACACTGTAAGAATTCCAACTGGGAGAAATCTGAGCTGGCTGTAATCTGCAATTCACCGCCAGACACCACCAAATCCCCCGATATCTTTCACACTTCACCATAAATAGAAAACAGCCTCCAGCCTTGTGATATGGTAACATTTGGCTAAACAGTGACACTTAAGTCATTGACATTCACAATCCTGACTCATCTGTACATTTGAAATTTTTGAAAATTTTGAAAGATTAAGAAAAACACACATACACACACAGGAAACTTTAAAGAAAAAAAATACACACAACATGGCAACTATTATTACTGCTTTTAGTAGTATTGGTCTATTTTTATGTTGGCACAGCCCATACCATTCTCTAATAATAAGAATCAAGGTTAACATTACATCATTTGAAAAATATGGCTGCCAGGTCTTGTTCTCGCACTGTAGGTACACAGCAGCTAATGGCAAACGTTCTTGAATCCCAAAGTTACTGATATCAGTTTTTATTTATACTAAATTAGGGACTGCCCAGTCTGGATTCACAGACAGTCTCAATTACTTATTTCAGGGTGTGTATGTCTGTTCTCATAACCCAAAACCATCTTAAACTTTTAATGTGAGTGGAGTTCAGCGTCGACTTTGTACAGCAGGCAGTAACTAGTTGTTATTAACAAAATTACCAACCTTCATAATAGCAATGTAACTTCCGTAGGACCCTTTTGAGTGTTCCGTGAAAGGTACATTATTCCTAATCATACTCTGGCAGCCAGCGCTACGGGATGACAACTGTGCGCTAACCATAGACGACAAAACGCAAACTAAACCCAGTCCTCTGTTGTAAAAACACAAACAATTACAGGACGTCAGCGTGTCATTTTATCCAACGCAGTAGTTTCTTTTTGAATGTGACAGGGCGGTGTGACAGCTAGCTAAGGGACTAACGTTAGCTCAGAGAAATGACTGTTTTGGTTAGCCAGTTCCACTATCACAGTAACCCAGAAGTAGCTCAGCTTTAGGCTAATTAGCTTCATTTTTAGTAGAAATAAAGTTCCTTCAGTTGCTGTAAACCTTTCACATCTACTTGACGACTAACAACCCTCACAAAAACGTACTTTATCCAAAAGGTGTGGGTTCGTTTCACTTCACGTTATCAGGCTAATGCTGGCAGCTAACTAGTTAGCTTGCTGCTTCCTGCAGCACCTGTTGATAACAAAGCCGCTTCAGAAAACACTGGAATACTCACTCTGCTCCTGAGCCGCCCGCCAACTCCTCTAGCTGCTAAATCCAAGTAGGAACTCGTAATTAAAAGTTCTTTTTAATCCAACCAGTCGTAGTTCGCGTTTTATTTTTTTTTTAATTCACAGTTTCACTCTAACAGACTTGTTGCTCGTTTATCGAGCACAGCAGCGCAGACCTCCCTCTCTCTCCTCCGTCTCCTCCTCACAGACTGTCAACTCCAGACAGGGGGAGGAGACAACATACCACACACTAGATAAAACAATGATGCTGATTGGATACAGCGATGAAAGGAATCTGGTTTAAGCCAATCAAACACTTTGCTACATCCGTGGAATGCAGCACGTGAACAATACAGTGGAATTATTACTATTGATGAATTAGTATCAAAGAAATCAAACTTAATCATAAATATGAGCACAACCAACAAATATGCATCTGTAAATCTATAGCTCATTTAATCTTTTAGACGTTTTTTTCTGACATTTATTGAAGATAACATTCTGATATAAATTTGAAATCTTTTTGAATATTTAAATGAATATTTGCTAACCTGCTGTTCAGTTCACTGTACCTGTGAGGGCTACACTTGATACTGGAATGAGAAAGAAAAAAGTGTTTCAACAGCATTTATTATAAACAAAAATGTACTTTTAATACTGACATTGATATATATTTTCATCATGTCAGTACTTTACTGGATCACATGGCCATGCTGGGATCAAATAACAAGGTCGAGCCAACCCAAATTACTGAGCTACATATAAATACATAATGATAATGAAAAACTTAACCCGGGCTATGTTATATATATATATATATATATATATATATATATATATATATATATATATATATACTGTTTTCACCTTGTGAATCTCTCTGTGTGTATCCATGGTAAAATGTGGTCCTGGAGACACCACAATAGTGTGGTGTAGAGATCAAAATGAAGGCCGACCTACAGAGGGGCCTTAGGTAGAGGGGGAGATGTAAGGAAGGGGCAGTTGATCAACACAACTTTTACACCCCTGGCTCATGAATTTTTTACAGGTGTTCAGTTGAGATTAAAATAAAGGCCAACTTTAAAGATGGGTGTGGTCTAAGCAAGGGCGTTGAAAGTAGGGGGCTAGGAAGTAGGGAAGGGGCTTAGGGTTTATATTCCTGGTCCACATTTATTCAATGTAATGGATCCCATTGCAAGATGTCTCTAGTTTTACTCATACTTTTACCTGCATTGCTGTTCATACTTTATACCTATATTGTATCTTATTCATTAATTCCCGTTAGCTTGTATTTGCACATTCTATAAATATATATATATACATATATATTTATTCATAAATATTACTCTTCTTTCTGATTATAGTCTGCTATTTGTACTTCTGGTTAGATGCTAAACTGAATTCCACTGTGTACTCTCAATTAGATTAGATTGGAATTAACTGCATTGTCATTGCACAAAACATAGCAACAAGTAACAGTGTTAAGTACAATAGGGTCATAATGAAGACAAAACCAGTTTTTCAGAGAACAGGCGTAGCCTCGTCAGGGTAAAAAACTGGTCTGTTTGTAGATTTGGGAAGTGATTTAAATTGAATTTGAATTCCAGGAACAATTCTATTTTCATTGTCATTCACAACATCACAGGCCGAATGGCATTTGTCTTTCTAATACAACACAAAAGAAAACCAAAAAGGGTAATTTGCATTCCCTGTGAGTACAAAAATGATAAAAACAAATTTCAATATTCTGCCAAATCTGTTAAAGATAAAATTGATGGAACATGGCCATTCTCACATTTTTATTAGGGAATTAGTTTATGAAACTTTTATTTGGAGTGTTTGGCCAAAGTATGAGTATTTTTATATCACGGTGGAAAGTTAACTTAAACAACTAATGCAAAATTATGAAACAGGAAAATCTGATTTATACATATTACTAACTGCAAAGTTGGTTTAGCTGTATTTGTATATGGAATAATATATTTAGACATTTTTCAAAGTTTGTCTGTTAGAGAAGTCGTATCCTAGATCTCTTAAGTTATGAAAACAAAATACCTGTCGATCTAAAATAACTCCATGAGTAGTATTTCCAGCTTTGCACACCTTGTAACATCTTTCCTCATGACTGAAACTGACATGATTAAATATTCCACATTTTCTGACATTATGTTACAGATAATTAGAAAAATAAAGCAACTTGCCCAAACAGAAGGTACAGAATAATCAGGATTATTTTTATTAATTCATCTTCAGTTTCAATAATATCATTACAGAAAAAAACATCCTCTTCATTATATTTATACAGTAGTAGTAGAATGCTGTGTCATTGCTTCATTACAAGTGCTGGTCATAGTTTATAGTGTGTGCAGTGTGACACTGAGTTCAGTCCAGTGTTACGAATCACTCAGTACAAAGGCAGTTTAACAATAACCTGCTTCTTCTTACTCAAATGGATCTATCTGGGTTTGATTGGTCCTCCTTGGGCAGGTGCCAGGACGTGCTCTGATGCTGCGTTCATGTCATAATGGGTTTAGCGTAAATATGACCTGCCTAAAAAAATGTGTGAAGCATTTAAATTGAATACTTTTTTAAAAAAACAAAAACAAAACAATACTAATAATTTGGATGTGGTCCTTATAGCGAATAAATGTCTGCCTTTAAACTATTACAATAAAGTCACCCTGTTCTTCCACTTTGTCTAACATGACATGAACCCAGCATGAGCCATTGATAGATATATGGTGCATTTGAGGTAACTGGGAAGTTTCTGACATCTGAGCTAGAGGAATATGAGAAGACAGTGTTGGTACCAAAGGGTGGACTTTGAAAACTCCTCTCACGTGCCAAAAATCACATCGAGAACTACCATGAATGTAACATTTAGTCAGATCAGAAGTCCCGCCCAGGTGCTGCACCCCTCGTCTCATGCCTGGAATGAAACCTGCCCAAAGAGAATGACACGCCCCCTTTTATGGGCATGCAAGTGTGGAGAGGGAGGGGAGGAAAAAAGGAAGATGAAGAAGAGAGGGAGGAACGAGGGGAGGGGTGGAGGAAGACTGCATCAGCCTATCAGGAAAGGGGTCAAAGCTCAGAAGTTGTGACTGGTGCTGCATTAAGGTCAAAGAGGAAAGATAGTAGACATGAGCTTCGGATCTGGAAGTTAACACTTGACATCTGTGGGGATAACTGAAGCGTGAAGACTATCAGCAGCAAGGAAAAACACCAATGATGTCATCTTAAGTACCAATAAATTCAAATAAGTACCAGAGTTTTGTACCATTATTCCAATATGACCTGAACGCAGCATTCCACCTTTGACCGATTGGGTTTGTTTGGCACTGATTACACTGATAGGAAGAATATGAGGAACTAGAGGAGTTAAGGTATGGTGCATTGGTGAATGCTTGGGACTCACAGATTGCATATGATGCATTTGGACGGTCCTTGTTAATTGGTAAACAATTTAAGTTTCAGTGTTGAATCAGCAGGATACAGCAGCCAACCAGCCTACTACCTTGTTAATGCTAATAATAAACTAAGCTTCTTTTTTTTTTTTTTTCTTTGTGGGCTAACTATCAAACAAGGTCTTCTTTATTTCTCAGTGTTGCTCAGACTATGTACAGTACATTGAGAGAAAAGCAGTCAAATGATGTCGATTATTTTACAGCCTTGAACTGTGTTGATTCTTTTGACTTTAACAAGCACCTTAACACTGTCATGGTAGAAATACACCAGTTGTGTAGTTTACGAGCACCTGAACGCGACACCCTGCTTTCAAGTGATGTCGGGTCGGAGTTTTCTCTGAGTTGGGAAAACAGTATGTCACAACTCACTCAAGCGACTCTTTCGTTCATGTTTGTGTGGTATGAAAAGAAATGTGGGCGGCTGATTGGCCAAACGGAAGCCAGCCTTTGAGACTAGCTGTCGGTTAGGTATAGTTATTCATCTTTGGCTACTTAAAGGATAATCTGATGATATTATAGATTTTTCTTACTGTCAACAAATCACACAAAAAGACCCGGTGATCTGATCATTCGAATACGTGCTGTGTGTGTATCAAAGCTTCTTCCTCTGTGCCACAGAGCGCAATTGTTGTCCAAAAGCTATTGAAAACATATCAAAGAGCCACACTGTTGCAGTGGATGACATGTTCCTCCATTACCGTAACCACACACACACACACACACACACACACACACACACACACACACACACACACACACACACACACACACACACACACAGTTGCTGATCTGGACTAAATCCCACATACAAAGTTAGTATCGAGGCTGCTGTAAAATTTTAAGTTGACTCAATTGAAGAAGACAAGTTGAGGTAATTTCATAATGATTCCACATAAATAAACTTGTTCTGCTGTACTTAAGTATTTTAGTTATGTAAACATAACGATTTACCATTCAGACATCAAATTGTTCAATGCTTTAAGGATATTTATGATAGTATTCATTATTTTCTATCATTACAGTGCAATCCATTTGACCTGAAAGCCTTTTCAGGCATTTAATTTAAACTTCCAGGTCTGACATATACCTTCTGCTACTCCAAATACTCAAATACGCACCATATGTATAATAATCCGTGGCTAAAAATAGTTCCCCACAACTATGCAGTGCTTGCTAAAAAATATAAGGCCCAGCTGTTTTATGAGATTACTCAGCCTTTTTTTTTTTACTTGGAGCTTTTTTAAGGAAAAGTTTGATTTTTTGGTAAAGAGTCTTATCAAAGTTAGATTTAAAAAAAGACAGGTCTTTTAACATGAAGCTCTTTCTACCACTATCACATCTGTCACTAAATATGAAGCTGAAGCCGGCAGCTGGTTATCTTAGCTTAGCATTAGGACTGGAAACGAGGAAACAGCTTGCGTGGCTCTGTCTGAAGGCAACACAATCCAGCGTCTCTAAAGCTCATGAATACCCTTTACCCATCAAAATTAGTGTATATGCAAGTTTTTTTAAATGTGGGAAAACCTGCTAAAATAGGCTAAGACTCCTTTGCCACTGCCAGTAGACCAGAGCCAGCAGACAAGTATGCCTTTTTTTGTGTGTTACGTTCAACCTCACAGATGCACCAAAAAACAGGTTCACACACAGTAGAAAGCAGCATGGAGGCTGGTGAAAATATTACAGCGGTTGCTTTTTTTTTTTTTTTTTTTTTGTTTCTGTTACTTATTAAGTCTCTTTCAAACTTGGTAGTGATCAAATCTGAAAAGATGTTCGAGCAATGCTTGGACAGAAACAGACAAAATTTGTGGCAGCTCATCGTTGCATTGCTCCGCAAAAGGGGCAAAAATGAGCATGTTCACCCGTATATCCATCGTTGCCTGTACAAGCTGATAAATTCCCATGACTACTGCAGAGTAGTTTGTCACGTGAATAAAGGCATTTTGTAACCTTTCCCACTAAAGACAAAAGCCAAATGCTAATGTTTTTTTGTCCAGTGAGGGAGGGGCTTTATATTGGCTGTCTAATTTGTTCAAAAATTTAGGTATAAAAATGCCAATCTGTGTTGGTAGGCAGATTTAGTTAAAAGAGATATTATTATTGGTCATTTTATGGGATTTGTTGATAAAAAGAAAAACATAAAATATCGCAATATCCTCTAATAGCTGTAAAAATGCAAATACCGCATTTATCAAAGACTATTTCAATTCTGTACTGTATGTTTTATGGTGTAAACTATACACTCGTGTAAATCAAACACCACTTGAGTGCAGGGTTGGGGTTATACCGATAGTGTTTATGTGGCCCACCTGGGATGGAAGTTCCTCCCTGACTACAGATCTTAGAAATCATTATGTATTTTATTATAACAATTCCGATTATATCTGATGTCAGACCACAGAAATCATCCCAGTGTAGTGAGGATTTCAGTCAATGAGTCGTGCCTCAACCTGCCTTAAAGCCAAGCCACTGACCCACCTAAGAGAGTTTCATGGCTTTCATTGAGAGTCATGATGAGTTTTAGTGTCTTAGTATGGTTTGAAAATGTTATACCTAGAGAAAAAAATAAAAACAAATATCCTTGTATTTTTTTCTTTTTTTTTTGGCAAAAAGGTCATTTTTTACTGTACTGGCACAAACTATATCAGCAGCTTCAATCAAAAGATGTTTTTATAAGTCTTTAGTTCATTTTCTGTCAATACTGATGTTAGGGTCAGTGCGTTTCAGGAAGAGATGTAGTGATACTGCAGGGAGGGGGTATCAAGGAGTTTCTATATTTGGGTAGAGGATGCCAGAGCAGAAAAGAGGAAGAAGAGAGAAAGAAGGGGGAGAGAAAAGGAAAAAAGGTCAGGAGGAGTGGAGGAAGGAGGACAAAGTCTCTATATCTCTATATCTACCAGGGAAAAATGTCGAACGCACAAAGCAAATGAACAGGAGAGAAGAGGGCATGATTACTACTAAGATGATAATATTCAATCAGAACCATGATAATAATAATAAATAGAATATTAATTAAGAATATTAATAATCATTATCATCAGGATAATAATAATAATATTACAGAATAAATCTCATATTTTATATTTTTTTTCACATTTTTTCTCCATTGAAATACAGTGATCTCCTCAGAGCAGACCAATGAGGTTTCAGCCTCCGCTGGCTCCGATTGGCTGTTGCATATGACATCACAGCTAATGGCGACCAGGTAGACATGCATCACTTCCTGCCCCCGCCCGTTTCCTGTCCAGACAGGAAGTCCTGGCACTGCCATGGTAATCGGTAGCGAGTGACATTGAAGTCTGGGGAGGAAATATTTTGGTGTTAACGTTAGGTGTGTGTAAAATATGTGACCTGTGAGACTGGAGGTGACTTGGATAAACTCGATGAGAATGTAAGGTACCTGCATCATAGCCGTCCGATGACCATGACGTCCACAACCTCTCCCTTATGCAGCTCCACATACTGCTCTGTTTTCGGAGGCAACATCAGCAGACCGTTGGCGCTACGCATTGACATTAGCCTGCTGGATACCTGGTTGCCTGGAGACAGAGGGACAGAGTGTTTATGTGTGAGCCTGTGTTATTACCCTATTTTAAAAATTAATATATACTGAATATAACTTTGATTCTAACATTTAACACACATAATTTTTGTTTCAATCAGCGCTTACATGTGTAATGTCCCCTCCTATTAATTACACCAACGACTTATTAATTACTGGTCAGTCCACCAATAGTTAAAGGGACAGTTCACCCTAACATCAAAACTACATATTTAAACTGTTATCTGTAGGGCCATTTGTCAATCTAGATTGTTTTGGTGTAAGTGTTGGAGATACCAGTCATAACGATGTCTGCCTTCTCCCCAGTGTAATGGAACTAGATGGCACTTAGCTTGTAGTGCTCAAAGACAAAAAATACATTAGAAAAATTCAACAGTAATATCTCTTTCCAGAAATCATGACCCAGTTACTCAAGATAATCAATCTTGTTGTGAGCAGTTTCATGTAGGAGCTATTTTCTACAGCACTACACCTGCCAGCCATATCACTATACAGAAGGAAGAGTGCATCTACTCATGGACAAGAGACTTGTGCTCATGGCAACGTGAGATGTAAACATTAATGACATCCTTTTTGGCTGAGCTGTAATGTTAGCTAGCTCAGTGGTGCACGCTTCCTTCTGCGTGGTGTATTGCCACTTGTTGCCCTTTTTGGCCTCAAGATCTCAGGCAGCCAAAGGAGCTGCATGTGTCTCGGTTTCTGTGTGAAAGAATCAGGTCGTCTAACACAAAAACATGTTATTAACACCAAGTTGTGGCATTCAGCCTTTCACTCTCAGTTCCCAGTGACCATGGACAGTAAACATGTCTGGAGGTACAGACAAAATACTATGTGTTTATGAAAAGACACCTGCTAAGGATAAGAACTAAGGATGTTGTGACTGCCTGTACAAGTACTGGTGATGGAACGTCTTTTCTCTATCTCTTGGCTGACCAGCTTTGGGTTCCATTTGCAAAAACATTAACATGGCTATTGCAATAAACTCTCAAAGACAAATTTGCTCTGTGATCTCTAGACTACAGCTGGCAGATGTAGTTCAGTAGAAAGAAAATAGTTCCCACATGAAACTGCTCACATCAAGGTCAGTGGATTATCTTGAGTAACCAGGTCATGATTTTTGGAAAGAGACATTGCTGTTGAGTTTATCAAATGTATTTTTTTGGCACTTTGTGCACCACAAGCTGAGTGTCATCTAGTTTGATTATACTGGAAAGAAGGCAGACATCTTTATGGTTTTTATCTCAATTTTTGTGATTTTAGGGTGAACTGTCCCTTTAATGTGATACATTTATTTTCTGTGGTGGCTGTGATATTACTGTGCTAGTACACTACATATGTAGTGGAAACACAGCCCTTTTTAAGAATGTATGTGTGTGTGTGTGTGTGTGTGTGTGTGTGTGTGTGTGTGCGCGCGTGCGTGCGTGCGTGCATGATGTGTGTGTATGTATGTCTGGTGCTTACCTGTGCTTTGTGCCCAGGGCAGTGGCTCCTGGTGATGCCAGGTGAGAATACAGCGGTGGTACTCTGGTCTGGGATCCAGCTTCACGTCACAGGAAAGCTGAAATACACACAAACACACAAAATGTTGCTGAAATATTTAAATTTCATTTCTCTAAAAACTTGTGGATGCTGTTCAATAAGTACCTCAGAATTGGCTTTGACAATATGTAATTCAATAATCAATAATACACTTTATAACAATGATGAGAAGAATTAGAGGCAATCAGTGCGCTTAATGCCCAGTTCAGATCAAGGATTGGCTATGAGACGAGTTGAAACAGGCAATGTTGGGCTCTTAGATACATTTTCTAAACAGTGGATTTTTCATTTGGGATAAATGGTTGTCAGTTACTTAATGTAATACAATAAGATGATACATTATCAATCACCTATACGGATGTTCTGTTTTATCTTGGCCTCTCCACAGTGAGGGCAAAGGTCAGTCAGAACTTGTAGGAGTTCTGTGTACTGATAGGTTACTTATCAGCTTGGGTTGGTGATATTCTGTGTGTGTGTGTGTGTGTGTGTGTGTGTGTGTGTGTGTGTGCATGTGTATGCGTTACCCTAGCTTTAATAATTGTAGGTCTAGGGTCCAGTATGCCTTGCATCTTCCTCAGAGCAGGAATCACAAACAGGTTACATGTCACCACTGCAGACACTGGGTTACCTGGAAAATAACACAATTCTGGGTCAGAAAGGAAACTGTACAGAAGAACACCTGCAAACCACTCACTACAAAGCCAGATAATTAGTCAATATTTAATATAATATATAGTAGTGCATACACAGCATCTACTATATGCATACACTACAATTTAGCACTGTCTTGCACTGTCTCCATTTGCATTAAACATATTATTCCGCAATTTGAAATTCCTGAACTACATATTTTAGCTTCCTGACACTATAACAGTGACAACACCTGCATAGTGTCAAATGCGTGATTTCTTAAGGCAACAGTAAAGTGACCTTTTAACACATGTGGAAACAGAAACACTGAAATTGTACACCTTGTACATTTTCGGTTCATAGCTTAGCCATAATATCTCACACTGGTAAAAGGTCATTTAGAAGATATAAGGACATCTTTCTTCCAAGCAGGGTGAAAGTGGGGCCTGTGCACTCAGAGGTCATTTATGGGTAACTGCTGGTTGAGATTAAGGACCTACTTCCTCTAGGCACAGGGGTTAACACTTGTCTTGCCTGGGTCGTACTTGGGGCAACAATCTCCAGCAGGAAGGGCCCGGTTAAAGTTTACTTTAATAACAATAGCAGCACATATACAGTGCCAGACTGGAGCAAAGACCAACACACTCCAAATCACAGGGGTCCAACTGCGGCCACAGGACACACTATACTGTGGGATTCATTTACATTACCATGGCAACATACTGACATCCAGCACTGAAAACAACAGTGCAACTGAAACAAAGTTTTAGACAGCAGACAAGGACTGCTGTGCTATATTCAGAGAGAGACTGGTGGTTCTATATGGGCTTTGTAAGCCAATATATTATGCAGATATTCAAAATCTTGTTGTTGGCAGCTCTTCAAAGGACAGTTCTGCCCATTGCTAACCCTTTATAATCTTTTCATTATTTTCCACTGTATCAGTAGATCCAAACAAAAACAATGTCAGTTGCTTCACTAAACAGCTGAGGTCTTCAAACTGTGAAGTGCAGAAGAAGAGACTGCATGTGGTGACATTTACTTGTACTTGTATTTGGAGTAACTTGCAAGGAACTTGTTGGAGTAACAAGCTACACTGAATTACAAAAGGTAGTAAAAGCCCATAACACTTTGGAAAACATTCACAAGGTAAAGTTAAACATTTAACACAAATGCAAACACTGAAGTGTCTTTGTTTTAGACCTGTGACAGAGCTATCCAAGTTTCACTCAAAATGCTGCATGCAGCTCCAACACAGAGTAAAGAGCAACATACACAGAAGATCTATACAATGCGCACAGTTTAAAGGTGACACCCAAGATTTGTGTCACCAATCCAGTATCTGACCAGATGTCTCCCCTTCTGTTCATGAGATTCGACATTAAAGAATGGCCAGAAAAGTGTTTTTCATAGAACATTATGATGTCACAGTGAAGCTTACCTTTGACCTATGGGATATAAAATGTCTTCACTTCATTATATTCTATTAGACATTTGAATCAAAATGTTATCATAATTAGGGTATGAATTCTTGAGTTATGGCTAAAAAACATGTTTTGTGTGGTCACAGTGATCTTTGACCTTTGACCACCAAATTCTAATCAGGTCATCGTTGACTCCAGGTGGATGTCTGTGTCAAATTTGAAGAAATTCACTCATGGCGTTCGTGAGATATTTTGTTCACAAGAATGGGATGGGTGTACAAATGTATGGACGTACAGTTGGACAACCCGAAACATGATGACTCTCATGTTCAGTTAAAAACAAAAGAGTCTAAACAAAAGAACTAAATTCCTTAAAAATGGAAGCAAAAAAAAGTTCCCAAGAGCAACGATTCCAAGTGTTACAGGTTTCTTAACTTTCCTTCACAATGTCCGCCGAGATCACATTACCTTGCAGGAGATGGATTTGCAAGATCACGCAAGAATACCTCCCTGACTTGCTTTGCCTGTCCCAAATAGCTCCCACCATAGAAAAAGTCCTGCCATATCTCTACGGGGGACATCTCTACCCTCACACAGTATATACTGTGATATCGCCCAACCCAGTTGTAAAGCTCATTGAGTATGTGCTATGAATGTCAAATGTCGCTACACAGCACAGAGGTACGCTGGCTCCTTATGTCATAATATGTTACAAACATTAATGTTTTTTAATTATTTTTTTTTAAATAATAGGAACCTTTTGTTATTGGATGTGAAAGCTTCTGAGGGATCAGAAATTGGTTTTACCAGTTATGATCCTGGTAAATGAACAATACATCAGTCAAGCCGCACCATAAACAAACAATACACATCATGGATGAGGACAGTCAGAGTACAGACACATATGACAGGGGTTGATGCTACGTGTGGGTACAAGGCTGGAGAAAAAAAAACATAGGAATGGCCAATGTTGACTTCACTGGCAACTCAGAATGCTAACGTAGGAGCGAACCGGTGGGTAAATCAGGGCACCCATTTACCGTGTGGACTGACTCAAGTCTGGCTTAAGCAGGTCAGATGGTCAGAATATACTCCCTGGAGGTTTAGCTGCCACACTGCTGGCTTAACTGAGTCACATCCGTGTCAATATTTGCAAGATGCCTTTATGACAGTGTCACTGTGGCCAGTAAAACTTAATCTGCATCTGTAACCATCATGGGTGTGCCTGCTACCTGAGTGCTGCTGAGTTACACATGCTAGTGTCAATTTATTAAGTAACCCCAAATAAATCCTCCATGTAGTGTGACGTACTGACAAACTGCACTTAACTCCTTTTACAGTGTGCCTACTAGTGCAAAGGGGCAGGTGACACAAAGCAAATGGGACATGGCTTCAGATGAATAATCTTGATCGGCCTTGAGCCAAAGAAACACTAAATAGACCATCAGGGCAAAGCAGTGGGGTGTCAAAAATGATACAGGGGATTGGACAACAAGGAGATAAACACTTACTGACACCCAAACAAAACATGACCAATTACTTGAGACATAAATATATTACCTGGCAGAGCAAAGATGAGTTTCCGTGCTCCATCAATGTCAACTGTGGCAAAGGTAGTAGGAAGACTGAGGAACAGAAACCCACAGGTCGTTAGTTTTCCTCCAGACTTCATAATAGCACAAGAAGCAGTGCTAGCATCAGTAATAGCACTATAATCATAGGCAATAGTGGTAGCAGCAGTAGTAGAAGAAGAAGCAAAATAAGTGTAATAGTAACTAAAGCATATTAGCAGTAGTAGAAGAAGTAGTTGACGGGGCAGCAGTAGAATGAGGACTAGCAGTAGTACCTTTGTAGTGACTAATAAATACAGTGAAAGTTGCAGTTGTAGTGGCAGTAGAAAGTGCAGCAGCATCAGTACAAATGAATGAGTTTGTTTTATTTATCACCAGGGATCAATAAGAAAACGAGTTTACATATAGAAAAAAAAAACGTTCCCCATTATACATTACTCCCGTCCCCACTCTCACCCTGGCTTCATGAAGACTCGTCCAAAGTGGATCTGAGCATGAAGGTCAATATCCAGCACCTGCTTTAGGTAGTCCTGATAAAACACACAAACAGACAGATGGAGAGTAACAAACTGTGAGGCTGTGCTGTTTTATGTATGTTGTTAGAGCAGAAAACAAACCTGGAACCTGAAACAATACGCAAACAAATATACTGTGAAAAAAGGCTGGGAAGAATTTGGCTTCTTCCTTATGAAAGGTCAGAATATCTACTCAGCATGTCAGTCAATGGGAGGAGCTTGAAGTTAGGTGAGAGGTTACCTTCTCTCCCATGGACACACCCCCTGAGGTGATGATGACATCGGCGCGACTGATTCCCTCATGGAGAGCTGACAGCAAGTCATCAGGGCTGCAAACACAAGTATGAAGCATTAAACTTTAACAAGTTGTGTTACTCAGCCTTCTGTGGCTGTGAAGTATATACATTTCGTAAAGTCTGAGAAAATAACCTTGTTGATGTCACAGTGATGTTAACGGGATTATATTGGATTGGGCTTTAAAATGGAATACTTCATCCACAACACAACCATTTATATACGTATATATATATATATATCAATCACAGTAACACATCACCCTGTGTTATGTTGAATTTGTGAAGTAAATGCAGTTTTTCTCACATGCCTCGACGGTGAATGAAGAATCAAAAACCAGAGAAAATTCTTTCTTTAATCTTATTTAAGTATTTTCAAATGTTGGAGAGCTCTGAGCATAAATGAAACTTGGATTTTACTGCATGAGTTGTGAAAGAGTTTGTAACAGATGTCTGAACATAGTATTAGGGATGTTCGATATTGGCTTTTTTACCGATATCCGATATACCGATATTGTCCAACTCTTAATTTCCGATACCGATATCATCCGATACCTATATATGCACCACCACCCCCCCCCAGAAAAAAAAAAGAAAAGAAAAACTAAATCATTTTAGGTAACTAACATTACACATATTACAAACAAACGAAGATATCTCTCATATTTTGACATTTTGAGTGAGAGGAGAAGTAGCTGAAGAGTTTGACGTATAATATGTGCATGCTGTGTAAAAGTTGTGTCATTAAAAAAGTAAAAACAGATACTGATAATTTCCGATATTACATTTTAATGCCAATATTGGCCGATAATATCGGTAGGCCGATAATATCGGACATCTCTACATAGTATTGCTGTTGTTAAACTCCCACTTTTAGATATGTTTATCAGTTTTATCATTAGTTATTTTGTATAAAATGTTTGTTCTTGTAGCCCTTTTCTTCGTAACAGGCTTTATCTACATCAATCTGCTGCAGTAAGCAGTTTCCAACATTTCCCAGTGTGCCTGTGCCAGGGACAGGGCATGAACTTCTTCGATTTGTATAAGCCTAAAATGCTCCTACTTGTCTCCAACGATGCCCAAGTTGATGGTGGGATATCCGTGTTCCTGGATAGTGGACAGCAGAGTTGAGCGGTTGGAGTCTCGGATTTTCCCTGGGTGGAGGTCATCCTCTGGATTCAACAGCTACACACACAAACACAGAGGAGCTCAAATGGTATCTTGAGTAGAGATACAAAACTCTAAATGCAAAGATCAAAAGAAAAGTCTGTGTGTATTTCCATCTGTTGGTGTGTATGTACCTCGTTTCCAGTGGACATGACGGCCACCACAGGGAACTTGTGCACGCTGACCTCAGTCACTCCCACTGTAGCCAGCAGGCCGATCTCTGACGGGCCCATATGTGTCCCTTTAGCCAACACACACTCCCCTCGCCTGATGTCATGACCTATTGGCCTGTACAGACACACACACACACACACACACACACACACACACACACACACACACACACACACACACACACACACATTACAATCAGAATTAGCCAGCAGCTCTGATAAATATTAGCCTCCACTTATTTCCTTCAGCAGAATGTGGTTTGTTTTTACCTGATGTCCTGTCCGGGACGGGCCTGGACCATAATCCTCACCTCCAGCTCCTCAGTGCCCTGAAATAAACAGGCCTGTCAGTATCACCATACCTGCTAACAAAACACAACCTGTCCAGACACAGTGGTGAAGAAATGCCACCACCGAGCCCACTGGCAAGCAAAAAAATTCAAACTAGACAGAATAACGGTGACTTACATCCTCAGACTCCCTCAGAAGCTCTGTATCTTCCACCTGGACCACAGCGTCGGCTCCACAAGGAATCGGAGCCCCAGTTGTCACCCTCATCACCTGACCTGGCATCACTGTATGGGTGGGCTGCACACAAACACACACACACACACACACACACACACACACACACACACACACACACACACACACACACACACACACACACACACAAACACAGCTTATTGATGCTGATGCAAATTTATTACCACAAGATAACTAGCAACATTAGTGGAATGACATGATCAGACTTTTAATGTCTCCACAGAAGTAAACTCAGTCGTAAAACACAGCATCTGCCTCTAAGTTTTGATTTGTCGGTACTCTGTGTTCACGTCATGCAGCTCTGCAGCAACCAGATGTCTATATGATTTCCTGGAGAAGCTCTCTCTATAGATATTTATACGTAGGGGTGATACTTATACATTTTTTAGCAAGATCATTTTCACAAAAGAAGAGAAAGCCATCATTAGGTTATAAACGAGCTACACCAAAGTTGCATGACTTCAACATTACCACAACAAGGAGGCTGTAAAACCATGTTTGGCATGATGACTCATTCAGCCACTTGTTAGCAACTATCTTTTTAAAGACATGTCAAAGCTTCAAAATTCATGATCAGGGTATTTACTGATGTATTTTATGTTGTACTAGTACTAGTGAAGGTAGTATATTTATTTAGCAGTGTGACTTAATGCTTGATATAGATGTTGGGATTCGTAGACGTGCTAATAGTTGTGTTGTTAGCAGTGCTAGCTCCTGTGCTGTAATACCTATAGTACTAGTTTTATTATTTATTACTGTAACATAAGTGTTAATGTATTAGAGCTGACCTGTTGTCCGGCCTGTGATTCTCCCATGATGAAACGATCTCCCGGGCCGTCAGCAGCTACAGGTCAATGACATTGTTATTGATTAGTTTAATTATTTCAATTAGACCATGACTATTAATTTTTAAACTCAAGTGGCAGCCAAAAGGACAGTCTATATAGAGAATACTGTGTGAAAAAGTTGCTTTTTAATTCATTCAAATGTAAATCCACAGATGAGTGTAGATGTCAGTTAAGTCACATTTAATGGCATTGTGACAGATCCTGGTTTACATTTATACCCCTTATGTAATGTTAATCTTACGCTGTATAGTAACGGATAGTATTAGTGGTCTCACCTCGTACAGCGTAGCCATCTTTAACGGAAGCAGGGAATGGAGGAAGGTTGTCTTTGGCATAGATGTCCTGAGCGAGCACTCGACCCAAACCGTCTAAAAGAGTGAGCTGAGTCAGTAACAGCAAACACTACGATCATGCCAGCAACACACATTGGGCCTCATGCATCCTAAGTGATACCCGAACACATTTCCTCTTATTTTTGTCCATATTCATGATTTGCTCTTATTTTCTTTGTACCAATTGATTTCTGGGATTCACCGATGTTTTCTTATTTTTGCTCTTCTCTAAGGTACGAGAAAATTGTACGAGCTGCTGACAGCACTTTAACCAAGATGAGAAAAAAACATCTTGTTTTCACAGTCCACAAATTATTTGTCCAACGTGAAAAAATATTTTTAAATTTGAAAGACATAAAAAAGTGCATGAATACCACAATCACATTTATATATATTTCTTTTAGAGAAATAACCATGATTGAACTAAAAGACTACTGGTCCACTGATCACAAAGAAGACTATGAAAAGCATTGGATGATATTGTGTTCAGTTTCTGAATGGCTTCCATACTGGCCATACAGGCCTGACACAGAGAGCACTTCTTAGAGATTGCACAGATTGGTTTGATGAGATGGATGGTAGATTTTTGATAGTGTGGTATTAGTAGTTTTACTTATATATATTTTCACTGCTGGAAAGATGGTCTTTTCATTAAACCAGGCTGTCTAAGATGTAGAAGGATGCAAGTACTTTTGAAATTAACTACATGATCAGAGAAAACAGAGAAAAAGAGACTGTGGCATTTGCTTTTACTCAAGAGGTAGAAAACCTACAAGTACTAGAATGCTCTGCTCTGCACCGGACCAATAACACCCTGGCTGGTAGCAGATGTAATGCGAATTTGGCCATTTAACACAGTGATAGCCGACTGGGAACAAAAAATCTCAAATTATAGTTAAATGGAGACAAGAACTAGTGAGCGCACTTACAGGATCTTGGTTTATTTTGATGAGTGCTGCTTAGTTTTACCGTTTGATCTCTTTTTTTTTTCAGCCTTTGTTTTTATTGTGCAGGAAATAGTATGGTGCCCGCTTTCTGTTCACAAGTGTCGCTATTACATCTAAACAGTGCACTAAAATATGACATTGTACAGAGAAACATTTTAGCTGAAGTGCAGTTACAAACTCTTGAACGGCATCGTCTAGTATTACAGTTTGATTGGAGTTTGGAGTTTGAGAGAGCGAAAGGCAAGTCTGTCTCTTGTGTCAGCATGGGTGGCGGGTATTACGGAAATGCAGAGGTAAGGCCTATACTTCAAGCAACAGCCTGGAAGGACAGCGAAACTCTTCCACATCACCCGGTGGAATTTTGCTGAGAGCAGTGCAGAGAGATCTAGGTTCTGGTTACATGATGGGAAGTGTACCGCAATTCATTTACACAAACTACTCACATTGTTGTGATACAGAGCAGTTGAAAATCAGCAAAGTATCTTTTGAAGTAAAGGATCTGAATACGGACTCATCACTGCTGCTGAAATGGCATTTACAGCATCACAAATGTTTGGTCATTGCTGCATTTCTGATTTTCCTGTAACACCAGTACAGACATTCACAAATTAACTTGTAATTTGTTTAAGCTTGTTTAACAGTACGTTGATTTCACTACTGCAGAAGTTTTCCTTCTTGCAGCCTTTTTTGGTATCATCTCTCCATCCTCGGGCACGTGCCAGAGTCTTTGCACACAGCACAACACCAGCCCTTACATAGTGTTTAGGGGGGTGTTACATATGCTAATAGGTTACATGTGAACATGTGGGATTCGTCACTCAGCACACCTGGGTAAGAGCAGATTTGGACAGTTACGAAAATTTGGTCCATCTGGAGTTGATTTCTCCTAATTATTTTTCCCTCTTAACAGAAAAGAAAGAGGTAAAGGAAGAAAAGAGAAAATTAAAGAGACATTTAAGAAAATGCTGCTACATGAGGCCCAATGATAATATGCCTATATGCCTGTGCACAGACAAATACCTACAGTACACACACAGACACACACACACACAGAGTTCTGGAGACTCACCTCTGTAGTTAATGACTTCAATTCCCAGAATAGGTGTCATCTCTAGAACAGTGATGAAGGCTTTGTCCATTGACGTCAATGGGAAAGGAGACATGCGATGACGACGTGCCACTTTGCTGATGTCCACCGCACTGTGGCCTGCACGCGTGCACACACACACGGACACACACACAATATAAGAGAATGGGTGTGAGTAAGAGTGAGCATGTTACAATAAACAATAACATAATGTTTTAAAATTTTCCACAGTGAAGCAAGTTTGTGTTGCAAGGCTGGCATGTTAATGACACACACACACAGACACACACTCTCTGAACTTACTGGCTCTCAGAATGTTCTCATTACTGCCACATCGTGACTGAACCTGCAGAGAGACAGACAGATATTCTATATTTGGTCATTGTTTGATGCATATATATGGAAGGGATGATTTAAATACCTCTCCTTCATAGCAGGGCAGTCTGGCAAAGGCTTTTATGTTGATTTATCTATTAATAATGTCTAATACACAGGACATGGAAACATACATAACAGGAATTCTCGCTGTGACGTTCAAAACCAGCACACCAGCAGCTGTGTGTCTAATTCTGTGATTGCACAGAACAACACAGGATTATTAACAATTAAAACAGGAATCAGTATGGAGTCTGATGAATATATCAGTCCAATTCTGTTCCTTTATCACATATCAGAAATCAGCTGGTGTGCTGGAAGTTCTCCTAACACAGCTTTATCAAAACAGTTTGTAAAACCTGTGATGACATTTTACTTTCTCCATATACCATATTTGTATTCATTGTTATTTTTAATACTATGCTCTGACAGATGTAGCATCTTTCTCTCAAGTTGTCTCTGTCTTGATTTTAATATGAAAACTGTGCTTGACACTGAATACAAATTGAATTCCATAAATTCTTTAATGAAGTCAGTATTCAAAACAAAAAGCCATGTCCGGTGCAAAAAAATAAAGGTCAACAATAAAAGGCAATTAAAAAAACATTAGGGAGTTTTGGAAATTCCTATAACCTTATGACTAAAATGGTACATTCAACATCAAGACAATTTCAAAAGCACTAAAGCCAACAAAGCGTGTCCTGCTCACCACTGTGCTGCTCTCACTATTTTAATAGAAATACTATTTTCATTCACTCATTATTCCAATCTCCCTGCTTTTGTGATCAATGCTTAAGAGAAACTTCAGTGTTTTTTTTATCCTGGACCCTATTTTCCCATGTTTTTGTGTCTAAGTGACGAATGCAAACAACTATAGATATATATATAGATATCTATACTTTAGAGACTGGTCCGGCACCATTAATGTACATCCGCTTTTTTGCCACTGACTCACTCAGAATGTTATTAAAATGGCTAAAATTATGGAAAGGATCCCTACAAGAAAAAAAAATGTTTTCTTTACCTTTCACTTGATCCAGTCTGTTGATTATTGCTGTGTTTAACCAAGTCTCGCTCTGAGAGAATTGTCATTCTAAAATCTCATGGACTTTGCCCACACTGTTAAAAGCAGCTCCATATTAAGCCGTGACATCAAAAACCTGTTAGAAAGTACTAAGTTTTCCATTGTTGTATTCCTGCAAAAAGTCACCTTTCGCCACATTTTTGAACAAGACTTCAGCAAGACTTGTTCACACAAACACACTAACAATCAGATCAGATCAGATCAAGCAGAATGTGAAGAAAAATGTTAATTGCTCTGTAGGGATCCTTTCCTTGTTGTCTGACACAATCTGAGTCTGTCAGTGGCAAAAACAAGCACTTTTAGAGGACGTACATTGACGATGCACTTCCAGCTGCAGTGCTCTCTCCCAATTTCAAAAATTGTTGTCTTCATTAGTCACTTAGATACAAAAACATTGGAAAATAGCATCCAATATATAAAAAAAACAAAAACAAACGTACGGACGTACATTGATGGTGTGCTCTTGCTCCGAAGATTAGACCGCAGCCTGTTTCACCACTGCGGCTGCAGTATTTTTCTTAATACTGGACCAGTTTCAAAAGTTGTTGCTCCCATTAGTCACTTAGACACAAAACATGGGAAAATAGGGTCCACCTTGAAAAATACCAAAGTTACCCTTTAAGTTATTGTCAATGAAAGTCAACACGTCCTGCACATTTCAAACTGAAAGAAAAGCATAGTTCATACACTGAATCATGCAAGCCCCCTACAATGTAATGACATTGACATTTCGACATTTCATCAGATTTGCCTGATCAGGACCTTGTTGGTCAAATTGTCGAATCATTACGTCCTTATTATCACCATTATTTACTTATTTCTAGGACAGGAAACTAATTCAGAGCAGCAGAGTGGTGAGTGAGACATGATTCTGTTGTTGTATTGATGGAATTAGTGCTGTGGAACGGTTTGAGTTTACATTATAGAAAATTAAAATGCAAGCGTTAAAAAAAAAAACAGAGGTTTGTTGCTAAAATATGACAGCATTTAAATAGGAATAAAGGCCTAAAAACTGGTTATATAAATTAAGGCCTGGATCTCTTTGCTTTTGAGGTAAATAAAGGCCACTATTTACACATGACCTTTGAGACAATTCCAACAAAATTTGAGTTTTTTCCATTTCCATTGCCGATCCTGCAATATCAATTGGGACAAATTTTACGTGAATGTACCACAACTGAAGATATTTATATTTCAGTTTTTGCCAAACCTCACAGTCTCATTCACTCCCATTCAATTCCAAACAGCACACAAGTCCCGAGACTTCTAACCTAAGGGTAATCCATCACTGTGAGCGAGAGGCCGACAGTCACGTCCGACTAACTTTTACATATGGTCTCATTAATACACCCATTTGTAGGTCAAACTGAGACAGTATTGGGAGTCACATTAAGTATGCCAATCCATACTGTAGTTAGTGATCTCAATGGTTACATTGGGACCGAATTGGCAACCTCTTCTTCTATGGGAGTTTGTTATAATTAGTGATATTACCATCAGAAATAAACCTACAGTGACCAAAACAGTTAGGGAATCCAGGAAATAAGCAAAAACTCTAATCATGCAGGAACTGTCCTTTGTTGTCTTTTTTTTCTATCGGGAAATGCTGAGACAGCTTTACACTATCAGCAGTAATGATGCATTTATTCTTTGCATGCGTTATGAATCCTGCAAAGCATATATAAGGAGCTTTTAATTTCATGCAAAGTGCCACGTTTTCATATCTGTTTTTATGGTTGAAAGATTAAATTTTCAGATCCTTATTTCTTAGTGCTTGTGTGTGTTTGTGTGTATGCATGTATGAAAGTTGGTGTGTACCTTGGGTGTCGGGCATGAGGCGGTGGAAAGGCGGGAGGTCGCCTGTGTTGCCCGTGGTGACTCGGAAGGGGTGGAGCTTAAAGAGGCTGAATCTCGAGGAAGCACCTGAACGCCTCGAGAAATGATAGAGTCCGGGATCTACACACACACACACACACACACACACACACACACACACACACACGCACACAAACACACACACATACACACACACTTAATGCTAGTCACGGAATTTTCTTCAGTTGTTTTTCTGTCAACTAAAGCTGTGTCTACATGACACATGGATTTATGATATGAAAACTACTAAAGCTCTAATCTGGTGAAGCAACAAACTCGTATTACTGTACATAACTGAAACAAATAGGGGAGTGCCCTATTTTTCCTTTTCATTCATGTTAGATTTTTTTCCTTGTGTTGCATCCGACTTGGTGAATTTTCACCACAAGTTACGAGAACATACACAGCAAAATCATCCATGTGTCCTTATAAGATCACTGGCTCGATGCTTAAGCTACACTTCAGCATTTTGAAAAAGAAACACAGTAACTGTGATGGCAATATCAGGTGTGGCATATCAAGATGCTGATTAAACAGCATGATTACTACACAGGTGTGCCTTGGGATGGTCACAATAAAAGGACTCTTTAATGTGCAGTGTGATCACACAACACAATGCCACAGATGTAAAGTTTTGAGGGAACATGCCATTGGTATGTTGACTGTAAGAATGCCCACCAGAGCTGCTGCCCGTGACCTAAATGTTTATTTACTAACATCTAACATGTCATTCCTGTTAATTTGGCAGTACATCCAACCAGCCTAAGAAAACTGTGGAAGTTGGTTACATTCCTGCAGTCAGCATGCCCATTGGTAAAACTATGGACATCTGTGTCACTGTGTTGTGTGATCACACTGCACATTATAAAGTGTCCTTTTACTGTGACCATCCCAAGGAACATCTGTGTAGTAATGATGCTGTTTAATCAGCATCATCATCTTTATATGCCACACCTGTCAGGTGGATTATCTTGGAAAAAGAGTAGTGCTCATTACACAGATTTTAACAAACTGGTGACCAAAATTTGAGAGAAATATAATAATCTTACATCTTTAACATAAACCTGTGGAAAAATGGAGGCAGAACCAAAAGTGTTGCATTAAAATTTTTGTTCAGTGTATAAGGAGTTGTGGAGGCACAGAGGCATATCCCCACTATTGACATTCCTTTGCTCAAGGTCAGCAACCAGGGAACCGGGGACTTCATGTGATTTAAGGAATTCAGCCCCGCGAAAATGTGTGGCACATTCACATGGGATAAACAAAGGTCTGTGTTTTACATCAATTTACCAAGCAAATTGCTGACCAAAAGATTATCTCCAGATACCTCTTTCTTTTAGTGGGTCTTTAGAGGCATCCAAAATACAATCAAAGCTCTCATTAATAGATTTTACTGTAACTTCCATTATTCAGATGAGGAAAAAAAGGTGAAATTTAAACCAGTGTCTGGAAAGAAGTAGTAGGTCATTTAAACTGGAATGAGAGATACATTGCATTCATTGTAAACATTTATGGTGGATTAAGAACAAACAGAAACCTCTGCAGTAATTATAATCATGTGAGGACACCAGGGAATAAGACGTCCCAGGTGAACAGGGCTTAAATGTTGACTGTGGTATCTACAGCTATCTGCAGTAGTTTCAGGTCTCTGCAGACTGATTTTGCACTAGAATTAAGTGAAACCAATGGATACCTGGAAGGTAAAAAAAAATATTCCAAAAATATATGCAACGCTTTGGCAAATTGTCAAAACTAATACAATGCTGACCTGTGTGGTAATGAAAACACTTTTGAGAAGAAAAGATTAACAATTAATAAGAATTTCAACTGATTTACACAGGTTTATTTATTAAGGAATTAAATCTGGTTTGGACAGTGGTCATACAAGAGAAATTGGAAATCAATCTGATTATGTATGTATTACGTATAAATGCGGCATATCTAAGTCAAATAAAAGATGTATCAGGAATATATGGATGATTTTACTGTCTATGTTCTCGTCACTGCATTGCCAAGTTGACCACAAAAATAGACACAATATTTGTCCAATTATTCTAAAGATACTTTAAAGCTTTTTCCCAGGTTGTTTAGCAGTAAAGTAAATAGCCATCACACCTACAAACTGCTGCTTTCAACCACCAACATCACCCTAGATTTACCACAGTTAAAGGTGGAGTCAGTGATTCTGAAGATTGTGCTGATATTTGAAATCAACACCCAAACAAATACACCCCTGCTGTCAGTGCTCCCTCCGAAACTCCAGTGATATCCCACATGTTGTTTACATTTCATTAATATCATGCAGTACGTTTACATAAACGTGAATAACCCCTTTATGAGGCATATCCCTGTTATGTTCGCATTAGGGACACAGGGTTTACATGAGCACAGAGAGGTCCGGTTATTCTTATTCTCTGCATATGAAATAGCCACACCTGTGTAGACAGTCAGCAGCCCTCAATAACCGGGATAAAGTGTATACATGCCACAGTTTGCCCATTTCTTTTGGAGTACTCCACCTAGCATATTTGGGTTTCTCATAAACAGGATAAGGTCTTATCTCGGGTCCTGTAAATAGGACATGGTGTTTACATGCTCAAACACACAAGCAGGATACTCCAATAACCTGTAAAATGGGTTATTCATGTCCATGTAAACGCACTTATGGTGTAGCTCCATTCTTTGTGGGTGAGGATGTGGAGGAGGGAGAGTACAAACAGTGCACACACAGAACAGACAGCTAGCTCACAAAACAGTGAGGAGATATTCACTGAATTTGACAAAATGAAGCACTGACTGCACCTTTAAGGGACGCGTTTCTCACACACACACGGTTAAACTGATCCAGGCTAATCCAACATGGAGTCAGCTAATATGATCATACTTATTCCTGTCTAGCTACCTGGGTTTTTCAACAGCAGTTGGGAGACTCATTGTCGTTTCTTGGATGACTGTGCACTCTTTGACATAAAGGCAGAGAGTCAAAACCATGATGAGCACTCATAGGATTGGTTGTGAGCTAATCATGTGATTACGCTCATGACAGACTGCCATGGCACTATAGCTAGCTGCTTAACTGCATTTAATTAAAAACTTTGGAATCCTCTGTATCTTACATTTAACTTTTCTCTTTATGATGCAAGTACATTTTATACTCTTTTGTATATAATGACAAATCTGACTCATATCGTCCTTATTAAATTGCATATTTACAGACTTAATAAGTTCGATAACCAACAGTATCCCTAAAAATTGCACTGGCTCTTTTTATAAGCTGCAGTAACTTTTTTGGGGCAGCAGAAACATGCTGTTAATATAACACTGATATATTATCACCTTAAAAAGCTGCGACAACAAAATGACAAATATGTTAGCAACCGGTTGTCTATTTACACATCCAGCATTTTGAAGCACAGACTGTATAACAAAAAGGGAAACAAAACATCTCCATTGCCCCCTGGTGGCTGGCTGCAACACAGGGCATAAACTCCGCCTCCTCCACGTTAATGAATGGAACATGCCTATCTGAGAGATCGAAGTACACGCATCAAAGTATTTTTTTCTGAAAGTTAGTTCCTTATCATGCTGATGCATGTTTCCGTGTTTATGTTTCTTAAACGTTTCAAAACAAGGGGGTTTGACTTGATGATTGACAGCTGTGTGGGCCAATCGATGCCGTGATCAATGGCACTGCAGATGCCAGCAGCTGGATAGGAGATATTTTGTCATCATTTTTGTACAGTGGAAGGTCATTAATTTAAAGTTATGTCTGTGTACACCTAGAGAATCTATTTTTCACTCTTCTTGTCATCGGTTTTAAATCTCATTCAACTCCTGAGAGAACTATCTGGCTGGACGCTAGCTTTTGTTTGTCTGCTGTTTGGTGGTGGGCAGATAGTGTACAGTGGGTTTATCAGAGCTTTTTCACTAACGCTAACGAATTTTAAGCATTTTAGGAAAAGGCAGATTATTCGTATGATCCATTTATGAAGAACAGGGCCCTGCAGTGTGTGACTGACAGACGTGATGAACTGACCAATGACAGGAGAGGAGGTGTGTGTGTGTGAATGTCTCACCTGCTGATCATGGGTACAGGAGCAGGTGAAATGAGTGGGCGGGTCGGGTGTGTTGCCAGGCAGGTAGGGACCACCCTTAGCCATGACCACAGCATGGCTTGTCTGATGGACACACACACACATGCATGTGGACACACACAACCCCACAGACAAACAGACACATATCCCCATGGAAGACAGGTGAATGAGATGAAATGGATGCTTCAACCTGATTAATGAATGACATCACAAAAAGTTGACATTTTCATGTAGCTGGACCACTTATAAATATATAATAATCAATAATCTGGATCCTAATGATTGCTACCTGTTTTCTCCTGCATGACTTTAAAATCCAATCACGTATTTGGAATTGGCTTGTGACAGGAGGCCATCTGTATTATTATCTGAATAATGACATCCGTACATAGGCCCATTTACACCTGCAGCCTACTGCAGCAGTGAGTACATTTTTATCCAGTGCAACAATTGCTGAATGTTGAAGAACTAGTATTACCACCTCAAGCTGCACTTACAGTTTACATCAATGTCTGTAAAAACATGGATGCACACCAGGCAACCTCCCCCCAGCAGAACAGAGGATCTATACAATCTGACCAAATGTCTCCCCTTCTGTTCCTGAGGTAGCATGTTAATAAGTGCCAGAAAAGTGATTTTACAGGATATTATGATGTCACAGTGAAGATAACCTTTGACCTTTTGGATATAAAATTTCATCACTTTATTATTTTATCATATTAGAGATCTGTGTGACATTTTTTTCATAATTACATTTGTATTCTTGAGTTATGACCAAAAACATGACTTGTGAGGTCACAGCAACCTTGACCTTTGACCTTCAACTACAAAACTGTTATAAGTTCATTTTTGAGTCCAAGTGAATGTTTGTGCCAAATTTGAGGAAATTCCCACACAGCTTTCTTGAGATATAGCCTTCACAAGAATGAGATGGATGCAAGGTCATGGTGACCTTGACCTTTGATTACCAAATCTAATCATGTCATCCTTAAGTCCAGATTTACTGCTGCACTGCAAGTCCACTCTGACTCAAAACTTAACACGGGTTAAGACCTGAAGTGAGATCTAAGCATAGCTTCTGCATGTAGATGATTTTTTCTACGTATTTTTAATACTGTATTGTTTACATCCATGTTTACTAGCTTACAGTCTTCTGTTTTTGCTGGTGCATTGCTGCATATCTTGGCTTGTTACCTCCACCTGTACGCAAGTAGAAAAGTGTGACATGATTGGCAGAAGTGTGAACTGTGTCACCTGTGTGCATCTTGGTGCACAGCCTCATAGCTCTACTAGAGGTCAAAATCTCCACAGGGGACTTTGTTCTTTAATCATTTTTCCTTTGCCTAGGATAAGAATTTGGTTACACTGTAAGGATTGCAACTGCAATAATAATGTGAGCCAGACCACTTCCAAAAGTCGTAATCTGATCACAATGAGTTTTGTATCATCCAGATAAGGTACTCAGATACAGATTTTTTAGCAGCTGTGACTGGGATCTCAATGTCTCATGTTTGGGCTTAAAAGTAACATGTTATTATACAAATGGAATTAGTTTCTCATCAAGTTTACCAAGAAATTTTATAAAAAATTTCAAGCAATATTTTATTCATCAGCAAATTTCCTTAGCTGGCCTAGACTAGACTTTTTTCTGAAAAGTAACAAAAAAAAAATAGGAAAGTTCGTGAACATTTTCTGGAATGTCCTGCTGCCTATCCTATCTTTGCTTTTTTTGTTTGTGTTTTTAACAACTAATAAGTGAAGTTTTTGGTAGCCCTGCAACAGCCTATAGCGTTTGAGCAGCAGTTGTTCTGTGGTACAGTACCCTGCTACCGCAATGACCCACTTTCCCCACAGGGATCATTAAAGTTCATCTATCAGGTTTCCAGCAGCAGTGGCAGCAGCACTGGTCGTGGTGTGTCCTGTCGACTGGTTACCTTGGCAGCGATAGCAGCTGCGGTGATGTGGGAGGAGCCGTGCTGGTGATGGTGGTGGTTGTGCACATGCCGACCTCTCCTCCTGTCCTCCTCCTCGTCCTCCTCTTCCTCGCACTGGGTGCCACGCTCCATGGTGTGCGTGTTGGTGTGCGTGTTGATGTGCGTGTTGGCCAACAGAGGAGAAGGGGAGGGCAGCTGCTCCAGGGCGGTGTGTGTGGATTTAACCCTGACTGTGGCTTCACGCAGCAGGTCGATGGCGTGGGGCAGAGCGGGCAGGATGAACTGAAAACACTCCTGGAGAAAACGGTACAATGCAGCAGTTCAACTCTTGAGTACTTTGAAACAGAAACCAAAGAGTTGGCATCAACAGTATGTTTGGAAATGGTCATCTGTGAATGCTGTTGTCCCACTAGTCAGGAACTAATGTCATGTTCTTTACCCTGGATGTGCAGCGTCCACAAAAGTTTTGAAACACTGTGGTGAGATGCATCACTTTAGAGCCATTTAATCATTACATCATGTCAATGTTTAATTTGTATTACCCAAGACACTGGGTGTAATGTAAGAAAAGGGAGAATGAATGAATGAATTTGCCCTATGGAAGGAGCTTTACTGACTAGTAAGCATGCTAGTGAGCAGCTATGGAGAGTGTGGAGAGTGTGGTCAGCTGGAGATGCATGACAGATACATGCGTGAATATAATGTGTCTCAGCTGTTCACTTGTGTTTAGATCACTGAAAAGCATGTTAATAACAAGTGTAAACAGCCTCTAAGTTTCAAGTCCAAGTCCTAAGCTTCAAATCCACAAAAAGTCATTTTGAGTTCTTCACCAAATTAAATGCCATTTTCAACTACATACACTTGACAAATAGCATTTCATAGTTAATGTAAAGTAATATTTATTGCTTTTATTAGTCTTGTTTCAATTCCAGTCAAAACATATCACATGCGTGACTCATATAAATCATAGAGGGCTATAGATTTTCATAATAACCAGTGTATAGACATGCATTACATGATTAAGGATGTATACCATTCTAGCAGAGTGCAGAGATAGCACAGTTGAATTAAGTCCAAGAATCTCACCTGAGAGCCCTTCTTGCTCCCTGGCAGGTTGATGATCAGGGTTTTACCACGGATACCACAGACTGGCCTGGAGACAATGCAGTGAACAGTGGATTAGAGCAGGGGTAAATACCACACACACACTAATCTGGTTAGAATAAATAGGTTACTACTGGTCATCCTGGTCTAGACAAAACGTTTGACTAAATTTAGAGTTGTGGGTAGGCTCTAAGCAGACCCATGCCATAGTGACCATCTATACTTGTGCAGTGGTATGTCTTTGTCACTCTACAGTTACACCTCAAAAAACGAATCAGCTGTGGGGTTTCTGTAAAGTTATTATTATTATTATAACTCGCAAGATTCACAGACAAAACAGTTGTGCTTTGCCCGTCATATTTTGCCCACAGATACAACATGCTGACATGACAGGACCAAGCCCATGATATTTTACATTGTGTAAATTAGCCTAGTGGCTAGCAGAGATTTCCTCTACTCATACGATGCCAGGAACAACAGCAACACTTAACAAAAATTCAGCTCCAATGTAATTCACAAGATTCACAGACAAAACAACTTTGTTATACAAGACATGTTTTCCCCACCAATACATCATGCTAACATTATTAGTAAGAGCCAATGACATATTATTTTGCATAAAATAGCCTGGTGGCCAGTGGAGTTTCTTCAACTCATATGGAGCCAAGATAAATCACACTCAGGACTTAAAATACCATTGTGTGGGGGCTTTATTATTATTATTTTTTTTTTACAGTCGTTTCTTATCTGTGAAATAAAAGTAAATAAAAGCTTGGTTTTTCAGTTTACAAATAAACAGGAAGTCTGCATCACCACAATGTGTAGTTAGATTTCTGAGGTGGTGCATGTCATGCTACGGCGTAGGCTCTGCGTAGACTCATAGCCTACGCCGTAGGTATGGCATCAATTTGACACAGAACTACAAATCCCACCTAACAGTGAACACAGTCATGAAAATATCAAGTCCTCACCTGGACAGCATGCCGAGTGGTGTAACATTGAGTGATCCCATCAGCATGGCGAGAGCCATACCCGGAGCCTCTCGCTCTATCACCTCTCTGGTGGCCTACAACACAAACAGCAGTCCTGAGTAGGTTAAGACATTTCAAGTACTTGAATATTGATCAAAATATGGATTACACTTTCACATACATTCGTTAATTTCTTAGACTGGCCTGCTAGTTTAGTCTCTAATTATCCAATTTTATAACATGGCTGTAAGTACTTATTTATTCATTCCAGTTTTAACTTTTGATTAAGTTTTGCAGTCTGTGGCTCTCTGTGTTTGTACCTCAGGTGTAACATCTCGTGGTGCAAAGCCAGTTCCTCCAGTGGTGAGAATGAGATTCAGCTGCTGTTCATCGCACCACTCCAACAGAGTGTCCTGTACACATGACACACACACACACACACACACACACACACACACACACACACACAGAGAGTTTACAACTACACCCTGCATCCAATTATAATACTACTGGCCCAAAAGGCAGCTGCAATGGATAAATACAATTTTCTTTACAGAAACACCTGGGATCAAACTCTAGTGGTGACAAACATCCGCCCTGCTCAAGTGCCCTTAAACAAGACGATCCCTACCAGCTCTTAGGTGCTACTCAGTGCCTCAAGAGAGAACTTCACCACAGAAATCAACACAGGATCATATTCTTGCTGCATTCAGTGGCTAAAAAAGCGTTAGGTGAGGATGATAGATGGCTGGTCATTGCAACTGCTAATACGACTTGTTAGCCAAACAAGTAATGATTCAGGAAGTATGTAAGGCTATTTTTATCTATATATTATCTATATTTACACTATTATTCCGAATAGGATGATAATCTAATTTGATACGAGTCATGTAAACAGCATGTTCCCTTTTTATTCCAAATTCTGCCTTTTTTCCAAATGTAGCATTTTCTAATGAAGACGTAGGGTATGCTCCTATTACTCAGGCTTCGGGAGCATTCTTTGAACATGTATACATACAATTTCAGGAAATGCATCTCAATTAGGCTTTCTACCACAGCTTACAACACATAGCCTCTTGCCTGTTTATGGTCAGCTCTGTGCGTTGTCATGGATGTGTGGTACACACACCAACTTGCCAAAGGTTTGCAAAGCTGGGGTAGAAAATCCCACATTTCTGGTCAGAATAAGAAACACACCTACTTTTAAACATTATGAAAGACTTGGATTAAAACAGATTTTTGGATATGCACAAATATTGTAGCACCGACCTTTTTAAGAAGGTGGCTGAAGGAATGAAAGAGGGTGACTGTGTTTGAATGGTTAAACAAGTCTGCTACCAGTGGGAAAACTTTGAAAAAACCTTTATTTTGATGCAAAGAAGCAAAATGACACGAGCAGCTTCAAGAACACTTTAAGTGAGGTATGCATGGCTGAATCTAAGTGTAAATATTGATGGAATATTTATTTTTAAAAGCTATGTAAACAACTTTGTCAGAATATTTTGTGCATGTTGACGTAGTCATTCAGTGTTGCAGCACCTGAATTGATATTTCCGTTAAAGTGTCTTCTATGACACATTGAAACACTTTTGAGCGTCAGTGGGTGAGTGTGTCAGACTGTGTCTCACAAACTGTGAGTGATGTGATTGCTGTTGAGACACATACCTTGATTTCATCAATCTCATCTGGAACAATCTTGTAAGCTGATATGACTCCTCCTAGCCTGCAGGGGGTGACAAAGAGAGATTAAGTGGAATGTCAGTGTGCATGCGTGTGTGTGCAGTGCATAAACTATGTGTGTAGACTCACAGTGAGGGATCATGGACCAGGTCCTTCAGGTTGACTCCACTCCTGTCCTCAGCCAAGTTCTTGAAACAGCTGTCACTGACTGAAGAGACAAGTTCAGGTTACAGGACAGAACACCTCTGACAGGAGGAATCAAATTAAACCAATCACCGATACACTGCTTGTCCACTATAAGAGTGGAACCTCAGTTGTTACTAATTAGACATTTTGATGGAAGTTCACACATGTACGCTTAATTAATGTTATTGCCCAGAATTTTAACTGGGGATGTTTGCAACTCAGTGTCTTATTACCGTTTCAATGGCCTGAAACGTGACTGGGTCAGTTTTCCAACGAAAATCGGAAAGTCTACAAACAGCGGATCCACACTCATCAATGGTTGATATATTTATTTTTAAAACCATTTTTAAAATTATGAATTGCTATAGTAAAAACTTGAAATTGTCTAGATTCATTTAGAAGAAATGTGTAGACTAAAGCCCTCTTCACAGGGGTATCACCACGGGACCTCATGTGATTGAGAAATTAACCCCCCATGTCTGTGTTTTAAGCTTAACATTTGCACCTGATGAGCAAAGTCTGTATTTTAATCAGATTTGCTGACATCCCCCAGGTATGCGCAGTCATTTGTAACCCCACTCAACACAACACAGAAACAGGACACAGCACTACTACCTGTGATGTACGGCATTAACCTCATCTCATAATCTCTCAAGATGTCATTCTTCTGGTGGATTTAAGCTTGCTCCTTTTGTGAACAGGTCTCTATATTGTGTAGTGAGATGAGCCTCCTGCACCCAAAATGCTTACAAATCTTTAATTTGTTATCACCAATGCAGCCTCCATAACTCTTAATCAGGAAAGAAAGAAAACAAATGACCTAAATACAACTCCAAAACACCAAGATGCCAATTTGCATGGGACTAATACTATCGTCACTACTATCATTCATAGGTAATTTTATGGTAGGATTTTTATTTGACAAATTAAGGATATGGCAGATTCGAAGTGGATTAAGATCACAGACAAGCCCCGCAATTAGGGTTGTCATAAGAACCAATACTTCGGAGCCAAGTCAATGCCAACACGCCAAAAATACGTTGGTACTTGTTTTTTTTTTCAGTACCGTAAGTACCGGATACAACTTCGCCCTCAACGGGCTGTGTCGATTCCTGTCGGAATTGACGGGGGCAGCATACGCGCATCAGTCTGTGCCTAGGACAAGCGCCAAAGAAGAACGCCTGTTCTCCATCATCTTTGCTAGAAACAATGGCTTCTACAAGTGCTAGAACTTAGATCGGGCCCAAAAGATCCAGCCCGATCCCACCCAAGCCCATGCATGTTCTTTCCAAGCTCGTCCCGCCCCTTTAGCTGCAATTATGAGCCCAAGCCCAGTTTAAGTCCAACATTTTTTTAAGGATACAAACGTGGACATTGAAGGCCGAATCATGTCTTTCTTTCCATGGCAAGCCTTCGTCATGTGCCTCTTAAGTGTCGAGGTCCCCGTCTGCTGTCATATACCAGCATCACGCTGCGCTTGGTACACTCGACGAAGCCGACACACACGTTGTCACAGTCGATCACTCACATGTGCGCGCCGTCAAGGGGCGTATGATAAGTAGTTGGTTCCATAGCTAGGTGTATTATGAGGAGCCCGGCCCATCTGAGCCCGAGGATTGTGGGATAGTGATAGTGACTCAGTGGGGCTGTGGGAAACGACTCTGGAGGCCAACTCAAAGCCAATTGCACAAGTTACGCATCAAGTGCTGCATAAACCAAGGTGGGGGCAGCAGTAGCTCAGTCGTAGGGAGTTGCAAGTCATAGGGACTTGGTTTGGGAACTGGAGGGTCGCCTGTTGAGTCCCTGTCCGGACCAAATATGGAGCGTGGACCGGTGGCTGGAGAGGTGCCAGTTCACCTCCTGGGCACTGCCAAGGTGCCCTTGAGCAAGGCAGCCCCCTCACTCTGACATCTCTCCACTTTGTGCATGTATAGGTCCTGTTTGTGCATGTGTGTGTCTTTCGGACCTGTGTGTTCATGACAAAAAAGAGTGAAAAAATGGAATTTCCCTTCGGGGGGATTAATAAAGTATATAAAATAAAAAAATTAATTAAAAAAGTGATGCACTGTCTCCGCTACTGTTACTACTGCATAGGCCTGAACCCCCCCAGCCAACTCCACACAAAGACTAGCTCCAAATACCGGTTCCAAAGTGGAGCAACCATCAGTCATCTCCTATACATGGATGACATCAAGCTGTATGCCGGGACTGAGCGAGACATCGATCCACTGATCCACCTCACCAGGATCGACAGCAATGACATCGGAATGTCATTCAGACTAGACAAGTGCAGTCTATGTCAAAGAGAGGGAAGATGATCCGAACCAAGGGGGTTTAACTACTAGTAGGCAGCGTTGAAGATGTTCAGGACAGCTACAAATACCTTGGGGTCCTGCAGGCAAACAGGAACCTTGAGGAGGCTGCAAGGAAGTCAGCCAAAGCCAAATACCTATATAGAGGAAGGCAGGTCCTGAAAAGTCAGCTGAACGGAAAGAACAATGTCCAAACCATCAACAGATACGCTTTGCCAGTCATAAAACACTCTGCTGGTATAATAAGCTGGCCAAAGGAGGTGATAGAAGCCACTGATATCAAGACAAGGAAGCTTCTCACAATGCATGGAGGGTTTCATCCCAAGTCCAGCATCCTGAGACTGTACACTACACTAAGCGTAGCAAGGGGGGCTGGTGAGTGTCAGAGCCACTGTCTAGGACGAAACAATCAAGATCCAGGAGTACATCAACAAGATGGCCCTCAAAGATGAGCTGCCAAGTGAATACCTCAGGCAGCAGAAACCTGAGAATGCAGAAGAGAAGGATGAACTATCATTGAAGGACAAGCCCCTGCACAGCATGTACCACCGACAGATCAAAGAAGTGGCCGACATCAAGAAATCCTACCACTGGCTGGAAAAGGCTGGACTGAAAGACAGCACAGAAGCACTAATCATGGCAGCACAGGAACAGGCATTTAGTACAAGATCAATAGAAGCAGGGGTCTACCATGTTAGACAGGACCCCAGGTGCAGGCTGTGCAAAGATGTTTCCTGTGACAGTTCAGCACATAATAGCAGGGTGTAAGATGCAGGCAGGAACAGCGTCCATGGAGTGGCTTGCATAGTGTACAGGAACATCTGCACTGAATATGGGCTGGAAGATCAGAATGGAAGACATCCCCTAAAGTGTTCGAGAATGACCGGGCTAAGACCCTGCGGGACTTCCAGATCAAAACTGACAAACTGTGGATGGCTAACAAACCGGACATTGTGTTGATCGACACAATGGGGGAATTTTTATATGTATAATTTCCTATTTTAATCAATATTGACATGAAATTTTGAAAAGCTAGCCACATTTTGCTGAACTTGAATCCAAGTGACCGAGCTAACTTCTGGCCAGAAAACCCAAGCTGTCTAAAAGTCAACATTAAACACATAAGTATTAGAATTAGTTCAGTGCTAGATATTACACTTGATTACATTTCAGGACTTTTGTAGCAACTGCAGACATTTTGCTGCCTGTCATTACAGTCCCTTGACACATGAACAGGAAAACAAAGCTGATTGTGAAACCTTGGTAAACTTTGGTTCAAGGGCACAAATAGAGATCATCCAGGCTATCAACTTTGGTATTTAGGTGAAAGTGAGCATGTTCTCAAGCGTGTAATTTTCCTCTATTTCAAATTGAAACCAGAGACACCATGAAATGGGGACCCTAACCAATCTTTATAGTTTCATATGCTTGTCTTACTACATATATTTTCACTGGGGACTATGCAGATAAACTGCAATTTAACTTAAATATATAGCTATAAATCCTAATGTTTACATTGTTTTATAGTCACATACCTCTGTTTAAAATAATATCAAAAGTACCACAGCATAAACATGCTGATAAAGTAGCTCTGGATGTTCTCCAAGAAGGTAGGAGAGGATCAGAACAGGCATTGGAAATTTTCAGTATCGACACGTAGTTAAAAATAGAGTCAATGTGGTCACTTGGCAGGGAGAGTGAATAGAGGAATCCACCTAAACCAAACCTGGACAACTTTTCAAAACATTAAAATCTCACCCTCTGTAAATGGATAGTGCTTTGAAATGCAGAACTGAAGCTCAGTGAGTCAACGGAGCGGCGGACTTTAAAGGAAAGGCCTCTTGTATGTCATGTCAATTTTCATTTTCTTTTTTATTTATTTTTTCTGAGAAATTAACCAGTTGATTGACATCCCTACATATTTAATTTAAAATGTTATATGGGTGTGTTCCGGGTGAGGGCATCAGCAGTAGGAGTGGTAGGAAGGAGCTGTTCGCCTCCCCACTTTATGCTCCTAGCCAACATTTGTTTTAAGTTATGGATTGCTGCATTGTGGCTGGAGTGACCCAATCACAAGATAGTCTCTAGTTCAATATTTTTTTCATTTTCATTACATTTTTTCACATTTTCATTTTAGTCCTTCACGAAGTACTTTCCAACGTCCAGCTCTAGTTTTTGCCTCCACAAAATACCATTACTTTAAGTTTACAGGTATCTGTTTTTCAGAAAAAGTATATATCCCTCAATCTTTGAAATACCCAGAAGACTGTTTAACAAAAATGAATGCTGTTATTTTCAGACTCCTCAAAGACTCCTCTAACCTCTGGATAAAAAGTATTTGTTCTGCTGCATAACAAAAAAAAAGTGGTAACCCTTGACACAATTTCAACGGTTAATTCGTGAACTAAACAAAGTCATATGTCCTTGTTCAATTTGTACAACACATACCAAGATTAAAACAATTTGTTAGTCTATATGTTGAGTTTCTATCAAATTTTCAAACAAAATAATGCATTTATATTTCCCTAGTGTCATGCAAAACAAGGAAGGAGATATAAAGATTGCCAAATATTTATATTTAAAAAAAAAAACCCCAACAACAACTAATGTTCATCTGTGATTCAAATGTAAATATAAACTGTCGTACATTAAAGGTACAAACTGGTGCTAGTTAGAACTAATTTGTCCCTCCTGAAGATGTAAATATATATAATGTCCTGAAACATCTGAGCACTGTGGTTTTTCACAAATGCTACTCGGACAGGGAGAAATGTTGTTGGGGACTATTTTTGGCTGCGGATTAATGACTGTGGTGCATTAGTGAGTATTTTCAGCAACAGGAAGGTGTATGTGGGATTGAGTCAAGACAAGCGTGCATTCACTATAGCCGCAACCACATGCACGCATCCACACGTTTTGCACACACACAACCTCACAAACACTTGTAACTAGTCCAATGATGCCTCCCTGCGATAACAGGTTCATGAGTTATGGAAGGAGGAAAGTGGATGTGTCAGAATGGTGCAAGTCTAATAATACACAATCGAAACTAGACACTGGACCCCAAGAAGGCACCTTTGCAGTCCAATGCAATCTCTCCCCTGGCACCTACACCTAAAAAAATTCTTACTTCTGGAGTATGTCACCTACCAATGTGCTGTAGTGTTTCTCCTGGTGGCCCCACCCATGACTCCTGACTTGGCTCATAGTCTTCACATTATAATAATGAAGGAGAGATTGTAAAATGGCTTTTCTCCGCTCAAGAGAAGTTTTATAAACTTACAATAACAGAGGGAGTCATAATTGACCTTATTTGCAGTTTGAGTTGTCCTGTCAACTGTTTCATAGACATCTTTTTTAGCCAATAGGCAAAATGCTTTTTAGGCCTCAAGGGATTTCTTCATTGCAATACTGCAAGTGGCCACTGGCAAAAAATTTGAAGCAAGGCAAAGCGGTGTTTCTGGGGGTCTAGTGTATGTGTTTCGAAGAGTATGATATATCAGAATTTGGATACATACACATTGTTTGTTAGTATGATCAATTCAATGTTGGTTTGGGTCTTTTCATGGAATTTGTTGACAGTACAAAAATATTGCATTTCTCCAGCTTTAATGTTTCTTAAAAGAGATTTAAAATTTAGGGAGATTTGGGCTGCTGGTGGCTTAGTGGTAGAGCAGGCGCCCCGTGTACAAGTCTGTTGCCGCAGCGGCCCGGGTTTGACTACAGCCTGTGGCCCTTTGCTGCATGTCACTCCTTGTCTCTCTTTCCCCCCTTCATGCTTGTCTGTCCTATACATTAAAAGCTAAAAAGCCCCCAAAAATATTTTTTTTTAAAATTTAGGGAGATTTAGTGGCATGTAGCGATGAGGATTGCAGATTGCAACCAGTTGAAACTTCTCCTGGCTTTTACTGAGAGCCCAATTATCTGTAGAGGTCTCCTTCTCTCCAAAATAAATGCACCAGGTGATTAAAACCAATAGATACACAGAATAAGGCATTTTCATGTTACAAATCAGTGTTTCTCCTATACTGTTTGACGCATCGAAGATGGTCCACTAGCCAAGCTCCTGCTGTTTCTCTGATAACTTAATATGTGCTCACCTACTTCCGATCAAGACACTCAAAAGGTTCTGCAAGTGAGCAGAGGTTTCCTTCCCTCCAAACAAATGGACCCTGAGATTTAAATAATTAAAATCACTGAAAAAAGCACCTTAAAAAAAATCAAAGCTGCTGTAACAGAGGGGCCGACACAAAAACACAAAGTTTGGTTTGTCCATTCGAGGCTACTGTACAAACATGGCAGCATAACATGGCGACCTCCATGGACGAGGACCCACTCCCTGTGTAGATATAACAGCTCATTCTGAAGTAACAAAAAAACAGCAAATCTTATTTCAGGTGATAACACACTAAAGAAAACATTTTTTACATTATATTCAATTTCTGTGACTATATTCCCCTAAATCCTACACACTGGACCTTAAGTACTTTCCCCTTTGGACACTACTTCCCTCTCTGGCAAATCCATGGCCATTATTTGAAGTATTTCCAAAGGTATTTCAGTAAAATTTAGCACACCTTGTACAGTGTATAGCATTAATCTGCTCCTTCTGCCCAGTAATCACAGGGGGAAAACCTCATCACTTTGGTTTCCCTAATGCTAATTTGACAATCAGTCTACGAGACTGGTAGAACAAACAGTTCTTAGGGACTGTTTGTTATTTATGAGAGGAGAGCGGGTGGTGCAAAAAGAGAGAGGCATGTCAAGTAATTCTTTAAGCACTGGTAAGGGACTTATATTTTTTTATTTTGGCTTAGGGGAGGGGCATACAAATTTAGATGGTTGTACTATGTATTTATTTTGTGGACAGGCTTCGAAGGCATGTTTTCTATAAATATCGCCAAAATTACACCATTTATCACATCCAAAAAACTATCCAAAAACTTTTGAGCGCCGTTGGACACATCATGTGCAACACAAGCATCCATCAGAAGAAAAACTATAAAATATATGCAAAATATTTCATTTAGTGATATTTCATCCAAATTTATTCTATGTCTCCTTTAAAATTTGGCCAACAATAAACCATTTGCACAAACTAACCAGCAGCATCAAAAAGTGAAAAACTCAAGGATTTTGTCTTCAACTTTTACTTTCAAACATCAAAGGGTAAGTTTTAAAAATCTAACTTATTGATGGTAGAGGGAGGGTGATGCATTTTCCCCAAGTTACTCGGGAAGGCTCAAGGAAAATTGTCAGTAGCTTCAGGGAGGGTAAAGAAGTCACATCCCAGTCACCCCCCTCCTCTGATAAGTAAAGAACAGTCCCCCATGTGTTCATTACCTATATTGATTCAAATTTTCAATCTTTGCTGCACATATGTAACCTTAAGGCAAAATTTCTAAACCCCATATTTGACCCTAAACTTGACCTAACTCCTCAGTTAAAATGTCTACCCCATAGTAGGCTTGATGTGTAAACCAGACAAAACACATATTCCAACATACACACCACATGAATGGGTTGGGAACGTATGTTAACATGTGACAGGAGGTTGTGGCTGTCAGCTGTATGGACAGCAGGGTTAGCTGCTTTTAGCCCAGATGCTAGCTCATCAAAACCACGACAGACTTCCCAGCCAGCTGCTGGGGCGCATCCTCTTAGCATTATTCTCACGTCTCCCCCTGCCTTGGCAAGGAGGCAGTAGGGCTACTGGTGACTGGTGGCTGTCACACGACTGTATACTGGTCCCAGTCCTTCTCTGCACGACTCAGAGGCGAACATCAGCTGAGCTCATTAGAGAAGCTGCTAAAACAACCTGCACAACAGAATTCATTTCGCTTTGGTAATGCGCCTTGCCTTCTAAGTAGCTTTTAATAGCCACCAAACGTACGATTTATGATTAATAAATGTAGATTTCTGAGTTCAATTTTAAAAATCAGACACAGAGCCCAAAATAAATGGCCGTCAAAGGAACCATTAAAGAAATGTTCATGAAAAGCACACTCAATAGCGGCCAACATATCGGATCTGCAAAGGGACATGAATAATGCAGCTGATGTAGGCTCGGTATCGCTACATTGCTACAAAATATAACGTTCACTTGCGTCAAGGTGGCAACATGCAGCACCGCCAGATCGGAAGAAAGGTGCTTTTGCTTTCAAAATAAAAGCGCCAATCTCAGTTAAAAACTCATTGCAGCCCTTAGTCGCCAAGGAATAGACCCCTAATTTTGAAAGTCTTTGCTGGGCGTTCTTGCTCCTACTGTCTCACTTGACGCTGATTAAAATATCTCACTACAATGTCGTGTAGCTAACTAGTACAACACTGAATATGATAGCCAGCCCTCACATGATGATATTAACGTTACAAACTTCAATATAGAGTCGCCAATAGCGTCGTTACAAAGCAAATCCCGCATCTGTCCGACCTGTCAAAATGCAGGCAGCTAACGCTGGAGCAATGACAGTCAACCAAACCGGTTAGCTTAGCATACTGGCTAACGGTAGCTAGCTCGGCAGCGAAGACAGCTCGTATCGTGACACAGACGTGCACAGGCAACCGACGGCAAAACGCCACACAGGTGCACAATTGAGAAGCATTTTGTCGCATTTTATCACACAGTCTCCTTACCCGTCAGAATCCCTACTCGGGTCTGATGGTCGTGGTTGGTGAGCACCATCCCGTCCGCCGCCATGTTTACAACCTCTGTCTGCACTGAGCCGGCACATACATAGAAACAGTGTGGTGGTGTGCGGGCTGCTGCTGCACCTCTGGAGGACGACTCTGTATGTGTGTGAGCGTGCGTGTCCTTTGGTGTAAGTGTCCTCCAACTACTAAGTGAAGATTTCGGGCTGCCTCGGAAAACACTGGGAAAAATAGAATAGCAGGACTGGTACTTTGTGAAACCCCCAAATAAGAGTAAGGTGACCTATGTATGAAATATCTTACATTGGCTGTCTGGTCAGTCATCAGTCAGTGCTCCATTTTGTACCAGATTTAGTCTATTTTGGTAGATTGAGGTGGGAAACTGTCGGTGCAAAAAGTGTCACATCCCTAGCAATAAAATCTTAATCACAGTAAAATAGAAAATGTTTGAAGTCTAGTTAAATTTAAGTGTACATTTGGGCCCCTTAGCCACACATGCAGTGAAGAGGATATGCAGTGGCGGACTAAGGCTGTTTGAGGGGCAGGGACAAAGAAATAAAGGACACCAGCTGCATGTGGAGGGGCACCAGCATCAGGCGATAATCTATCATGTCTGACAACCGAAATTAGGTATCCCTCACTGCAGTGTGGAATATAGTGCCCCAAGTATGAGTCCTAAAACCCAGAAATGAGTTAGCATTTTATGGCCGGTATGCACTGTGCAATTTTGGGCTGTCCCAGACAAAAGGTGGCCATTGTGGGAGAAAAGTGGCGATATCTTTGGTTGTGGCTCTAAAACGGTGGTCTTGCGTCGCACTGTGAGACAGGTTCAAGGACGTCCGTTGTCAACATCTTGCGACCAAAGATAACCTGAGATAAAATTCTGACAGTATCAGGCACTAAACCCAAACAAATGATCGTTTGCCATGGAGGTAAAACGAACAAAAAGAAGTCTGTGGAACTCCCAGAAAGAGGAAAGTTTGGTGGAGCTGTGGCAGCAGAAGCCGTGTTTATTTGATGTTTTCCTCCAGCTGCTTTCCGTGAGAAAAAGACGCTGCATGGAAGGAAATTGTGGAGGAACTGCAACTTCCAGGTGAGCAAGCTACCTATGGTGGCGCAAATGGATGACGTACGCTGATGACGTTGCATATTGACATACTTTGTGAACTGCAATTCAGTAGTAAACGGCCATTGTGCAATCCGCACACATCAAACTTGACGTCGTACCAAAATTTATTGGATCCACGTCTCACAGTGTCTAATGCAATAGTCTTATAAGATTGCTAAATTCGCACAGTGTATAGAGGGCGTTACACTTGGTTCCTGTGTCTCAAAGTCAAGTTTTTTTTGTTTTGTTTTTTTAATAAATGGCTGAAATAAAGTCTGTGGTTCACACAAGCTTAAGGGCGTTTTCAGACCTAAAAGTCCGGACCGGGTCTCTTGGTTTTGCATTCACATTGCAATTTTGTGAATGGACTAAAGAACTTTACATGACATAGTTACATTCATCTAGGATTGCATCACCTTATATTTGACATCGATTGGTTTATAAATGGGCGGGGGTCTGACGTCAGCATGTTGTCAAGTAGGTGGATAGAAATCCTCTCGGTGTTTACAGATATTACCTCATGAAAATGGACGAACCAATTCTAATAATCACCACGCTCCTCATACTATTATGGCATTGATATCAGTTGCAGCACCAATGCGGAGCACAATACTCGTAGCTCGTACAAAAACGAAATATAAATCTACACCTTGTGCGAAGATGTCATCGTAATCGAAAGGAGGAGGAGGACACAGCGAGCAATGTTACCAATGCTGAGAGCCCTGCCAACTCGGGTGCAACCAGTGTAGAAGTGAGTGACCATAGACGGCTCATTTTTGATGGCGGACTTGACTTCTCCTCTGGCGGAAATGAACGACCGGCGCACCAGAATTTCCATTCAATGGTCTGAAAGTCGGAACCATCCAAAAAAAATGCTTTCACACTAGTAACAGACCAGACTACCTCTTTTGGCCAGACCAAATTTCAGCTGTTTGGTCTGGACCTCGGTAGTTTTTACACCTGTGGCGCAAACTGGAAAGTTCAAAGGTCCGGACCAAAGGACCTGGGTGTGAAAAGGCCTCAAGAGACTTTCACGTTTTGTTGTATGACATAAGTCAAAGTCAAAGTCAGATTTATTGTCAATTTCTCCACATGTACCAGACATCCCGTTGTTCCGAAGTCCTGTTGTTCCGAAATTATCATGATGCCCTGTGGTTAAGGTCTAGTTAGGTTTAGGCATAAAAACCACTTGGTTAGGGTCAGGAAAAGATCAAGGTGTGGGTTAAAATGAAAAAGAAAGAGACAAACACATAAGCCTTGAGCCTGCTTCGCCTCAAGCCTTTCCCAGCTGACCCAGAGCCGGTCGCGGCGCACCATCAAGGCAGAAATATGCCCCGCCAGGTGCCGTTCAGCACTGCGGACCATCAGACTAATGGGATGTCGGACCAATGGGCTGTGGGACCAATGACATGGACCCGAGGAAACCAGGGCAAAGCTAACTTCCATGTCAGGCCAGAAACACATCATCCCCAGAGCACTCTATGGCGGCCGAAATCACGCGAGAAGGTATAACTGCAACTGCAGCAGCTACGTGACCCACCCACTAGATACATGACTTGCACATCGTACCTACACATCAGTCCACAATCAGCCCCCTTTGACCTGCAAAGTGGAATTGCAGACGAAAATGTTTAGTTAGGTATTCGCTAGCAGTGAAGTATTAGGCTAAAGTAGAGGGGGATAAGGTTAGTTTAGGATAAAAGCTAACCTGAGGCCTCGTGCCTATGACCGAATCACAGCCATGACAATATACAAGTATAACATCACTCCATCTTGTGTGATATTGCTTAAATACAAACTGTCACACTGGCTACGTTGATGCAAACTGACACAATAGCGTTACACAAAGAAGATGGATATTGGTAATTGGATAGTAATTATGCACTTGCCATTAGGGCAATCTAACGTTAACATTACTGTTAGACTTGGGTAGGTAACAGTTATGTCAGGTTAAAAAGTTGCAGACTTGTGTGCAATTACAGGTTTATGTGTGTAACTTAAATATTAATGTCACGTTTCAGCATGGTTCCAGATATAGCATTGTTCTAGCTAGAGGCTGCATTTTCAGTGAAGCCGGAGTTGGTCATTGAGGCTATACTGCAGTTTCACATAAAATTTGGCAGTTGACAAACTCAAACTTTGGTAATCTTCTTAATATTATTGCTAAAACAGGCGACTGATTGTAGTCGGCTGGAGGCTGAAATGTCAACACATATCATTTGCAGCTTATCTGCTGCAATCAGTTTTTTTATGGTCTTTAACACTTACTGAACTTCATCGTGCGTTACATGAGTGATTAGGGTATGACAAAACTACATTTGACTGTCACATATGAAAAATAAGTGTAAATGCATCAGATATGAATATGATGACTGTCTACCACCTCCTTTAAGCGAAAATAAAGTGGTGACCGTTTGGACATTAAGAAATTTAAGTTTTAATATTTTCATAAAGAAAATAAGTCTGTGAGGGAGGTAACCTAAAACATATATTCCTTTACATATCTATTTGTCTGTGTTAAGTTTTCCTCTAGGTGATGCAGACAGACTGGACCCTTGGATACTCAACATGAGAAGACAGAACTGGACTCCTAACAAGGCATCTCAAATGTTCTGTAAACACTTTGAGACTCACCACTTCAGCGCTGACCTCAGGGTACATAGACCTTTTTCTATACTTCATAAAGAATCAAGCAATTTACTGGTTTAAATTAATGAAGTAACGATCATTGTTTTGTACAATACAATGTATAGAAGACAACAAATAGGAGAAAGAAGAAAAAACAAGGGGATGAACAAGAAGATAAAAAAAACAGGTGGAAGAAGAACTGGATTGAATTTTTAACACAACCTTTATTAGCTATCACAAGAAAAAGGGAAAAAATATCAACACAAACACCAGAAATCAACAATCAAGTTGATCAATCAAACTCAGTTTTCACAAAAAAGGAAAAAAGAACAGAACCAGCAAAGTAAAGCAATATAATATTGTCAGATATCAGCGTGCCAGGTCAACATGAATGACCTGCTCCATCACTTCTCTCATCCTGGTGGCCAACACCTTGGACAGTATCTTGTAATCCGTGCAAAGAAGGGTGAAGATGGTCCTCCTGCAGCTCAGAGGCAGCTGCCCCCTGCTCAGACTGTCTCTAAGAACACTCAACAAGTCCCCACCAATGACAGGCCAGAAAGCCTTATAGAAATCTGCTGGCAGTCCATCTATGCCAGGGGCCTTCCCACTCTCCAGGCTCAGCAGCACCTCATGCAGCTCCTCAGCAGAGATCTCAGCCTCCAGCTCTGCATTGGCCTCCACAGAGATCTTTGGTAGACCTTCACTGAGGGACTGTAACACCCCTGGATTTTCCAGAAACTCACTTCTGAACAGCTTCTGATAAAAACCAACTGCACACTGACCTTACCCAGCAGACTCCTGCAGCAGCTGCCCAGTGTCAGACCGTAGGGAGTGCATCAGTTTCCTCTGTCCATTCTTTCATTCCAGCCCAAAGAAAAAGTGAGAGGGAGCATCCATCTTAGAGACATTCTGAAACCTAGATCTGACCAGAGCCCCTTAAGCAGAAGACTCATGACTTTTGGAACATCATCATCAATCACTATATCATCATCATCATCATCATCTAAAACACTGGTGGCTGTCTGCCCAGCCTGTTCCTTGACTGTGGTCTGATCTCCCTGCTCTCCCTGCTGACTCAAAAAAACATCATCATCCTCACTCTGTGGTGTGTTTTTTAATGTGCATTTTGTTGTTCGTTTGGTTCACTTTGAATTCCGTTTTCTTCCTGCGTGCCCTGTGTGTCTCCCTGTGAATCGAGCTGTGTCAGTGACGCTGCTGCAGCATTCACCACCACAGGCGGTGGCTCCGCGTCAGCCACAGCTGACCGGCGCTCACCTGCTCTCGAACGAATCAAATGGCTTTCAGTTCCACATCCAAAACATTTCATCCTCTCAGAAGTAACATCAACAGTATGGTCAGAATCATCAACTCTGAACTAACGACCAGGTTAAGTTTTTCCTCATTCTTTTTTTAACACCATATGAACCTGTCTCCTGAAAGACATGACATGCTTCAGATGAGTCTCCTCATCTGAAGCATGGGGAAGAGGAATCATTTTAATCTGGGTCACTAAGTGCCCATATTGGGCCAGCTCCTTTTCTAACAACTTGTTTCTGATGAATGGGGGCATGTTAGAAATGATAACTCTCTTTGTTGGATTAACAAGAGACAACACGGGAGTAAAAGCATAAGCAGATATCACCAATGAGGAGTGATGTGGCAAACCCGGTAGCATAACACCTGACAGTCTAGCTCTCAACTGTCCTCCAGAGCCAGGACACCTCTGCCTCATGCCTCTCTGAACCTGCTCTTGAAAGCTCAGCCCACCACCCATCTTCAGCAAAGAGCAGGAGTCCCTCATGAGGAAGAGACTGTGGTGGATCTGATGGATCTGTCCACTACACAATATGACTGGTCCCTGTGAATTAATAAATCCATAACGTTTTTCAGCCTGTCTGAAAGTACTTTGGAGGAGAGTTTATAGTCCACACACAGCAGAGCCACTGGTCTCAGTTCTTAAGAAGATTTTCAAATTTTCCAAATTTCCCTTTTTTGGCAGAGGTGAGAGGACTGCATGGCGACAGGAAGCAGGTAACAGTCCCCTTTTAAGAGCACTCCACCAGTGGCAGTTGCTGGTCTTTCAAACAGGGGAAGCTCACTTTAAGTTTATATCATAAAAGTTGTCATATTGTAGCGAGGCAGTAACTTATAAAAGGAACATTTAATTGAAGTTGTTTTTCCACCACACTCATGCCATAGAACCACAGCAACACACACCTCAAAGATTTTCAGATGCACAAGGCTAGTGTGACCGCCTGTGAGTGCTTTGGGACGGTGGAGGGCTCACAGCACCATCCGCTGCTCGTTGGGGACAGTAACTGCAGAGCGACAGAAGTCAGAGTCTCCAAACACGAGTACAGTCTCCAATAACACCAGAAAAAGATGCTAGATTTGTCGCTAGTCGTTTTTAACAAAGAGAAAGTCACTAAGAGGATTGGAAAAGTCTCCACACCAACTCGGAACAACGGAATGAAACTTGAAAATCGCTCCGGTGGTGGTTTATATTTCAAGATCGCTGATTCACTCATTTCACTGTCAATCAAAAAGGGATTCAGCCTCAGACAGATCATCCAATCATCATGCAGAAGCCCAGCGTCCAGGCCAGCCGAGGCCTGCCCACTGCCCCATAGACCCCAGAGACGCTGAGCGTCCAATGGGCGGGACAAAGCCGAGCATTTATCCAATGACTGTTTAGTTTCGCTGCAGTAGAACAACCCACTCTATGCTTCCCCTTTGAAGTCTTTGGACGCTGAGCTTCTACACTGTTTAATACACTGTGACGCTACAGGAATGAATGAGAAGAAAGTCGCGTCAGTGACCTGTGATAAGTAGCTGATTCTGAACAAAAGTTGAACGCGTTCTAGCGCATATTTAGTCAATGAAATATAAGCACAACAGTACATATTTGACCACTTATTTTTTGACATTTTAGGGGAAGCTGAGCTTCCCTTGCAGTCTTAGAGCAATCGCCACTGCACTCCACCACCTTCCACAGAAGAAGAGGCAATGGATGAAAACTGGCAACAAAACAAGAGGTGGAAGAAGAAGAACAAGGAGCAAAAGGAGAACAAGTAGAAGACAACTTTTACTGCTGCTGCTCTCCTTCACCCCCTCAAACATCTGCAATAAAACACTCCTCAAACCCAAAAGCATGCTAGGCTTTAAGCAGGTACCCAGGCCTTCTCCTGGACTAAACTAAGGAGTACAGAGTTCACACTTAAGAGTTTTGCCAAGTCCAAGTCATGTTACATTAAAGGTACAGGTTGTCATAAATTGAGTGACCTGGTACACAGTAGGCCTTGTTATAATGTATTATCTTCTCCAAGTGTCCCTTCAGCCAATTGGTCAGACTCTTGGAAAAGATTTTAGAGTCAATGCAACTGGCTGCCAGTTTTTCAGGTCACTTAAATCCCCTTTCTTAAGTAGTGGTGTCAGGACCACCCTACAACGGCTGAGTGGCAGCTCTCCTACTTGAAGGCACTCCAAGATCGACCAGAAACTTTTATTAAATTCTGCTGGCAGTCGGTCCATCCCTGGGGAACATCCAGACGCCATCTGAGCAGCTGCCTCAACTCGTGAAAAGTAAAAGAAGTGTCCAGAGCTTTGAGATGATGGGAGTTGTGGCAGGTACAAACTGGATCACACTCCTCTGCAGCTTACAAAAAACAACTAAACAATATATTATGAAATACACGTACAATAAAATATAGAAAAGAAATGTCAAATCCAATGCAATTCACGCTGTGGTTGGTAACTTTCATTAGAAATAACTTTCATATTTTCAATCATTATATTCACATATTACTAAATGGGACAGATAATCAGAGAACAGAATCATATTCTGCCCACTCCTTTGCCTTGTAGCCCCTCTAATGGCCTAATGTCAGCGCTCGTGCACTGTGGTCAAACTATGAAACTAAGCAGCGCTGATTAAATATGATTCAGGATTCTGCTAAATAGTACTTTAAAAAATGTTTCTGAACACATTTGAGGTGAGAAATAGGCAATGCAGTGACAGAATCTTCATTCATATTTGATTTGATTTGTCTACCCTCAGGTACCATTTCTTAACAGCAGATGCACCCTGAAAGTGATATGCCATTTTTTGGACCAATGCATTTGCAAAAATAAATACATTGCAGTAGTGTTAGGACAAGTACCACCGTCAATTACGTTTTTGTTTTTATCTTTATTGACAATACAGGGCAACATAACATTGAATGTATCAGTTTCTCTCATCTGTTCTGTTGTTGGGATATGATCTATGGTTTCAAATGACAGTTCATGTTTCATACATGTCTATTGTTGCTGATGTGCAGGAAGTCTATGCGATGTGGCCAAAGATAATATCAGAGCTATCCTTAGCTAACTTAGCCCTACCACCATAGCCAGGCTGGTTAATCGATTACAGAAACATAGAGCTAAATTACTAATGGCCTACTGGTATTATTTGTGGTATGGTCAGTGTATCAGGAGAATGCAGTCATAACTGACTTGAAAAGGATAATCCACGCTGTGGAACATTAATCAGGCATATGTTTGACATATTTATAAATCGCCATGACATTGTTTGAATGACTAACTGGTTGTTACTGCCTAAGCCATTTTCTATCAGCATACATTCTCCGTACAGCATCTCAGCTATTAAACCAGAGCTGTCAGCAAAGATCATGCAGTCTTATTTATTTCATGAAGGAATTCTTGGGAAATTTCATGTTTAGATTATATTCTTACACCAAGTTCTGTCAAGGGCCACAAATGCACCATTTCACACTGATCAAGACACATTTGCTGTTATTGGCCACTTTAGAAGAAATTGCCATAGGGGTATTTTTTTCATGGTGATCCATCTTCAGATAGTCTAAAATAGCATTGTTTGTATATACTGATTACATGTGATACAGTTTGACGATGAAATTCAGCAGTAGTGTAAATCCACATTTGGAGTTTTTTTATATGCCAAAAGGGGGCACTATATAAAAATTTATTTAGCCTACCCAGAGCCAGCCCTCCCTATCAGTGAATTAAGCAGCTGCTTAGGGCCCCACAACTACAAGGGGGCCCCCAGATGGATGCATGTTAAACTGAATTGACTGACTACATTGACTACATAGACCTATGTAACGGTATACAACAAGCATAGGCTAGCTAGCCTACAGTTTCATTATATCCATTAGTGTAAGAACTCCTTCATTAGCCCTTACATACATACCTGGAGTAGATCTCTTCTCTGCTTCACCGCCGATTAAGTGCTGGGTCCGTCTGATTCTTCATACACCAAGGACGTTTCTGTAACGGTAATGCTAGAATCTGAACTCTGGCGAGAAGCTGTATCAATATCAATCTCTGAGGTTTCTATGCCAGACGCAATGGCAGTGGTTGCAGGAGAACCACCCCATACTGCTCACAAAGCTCGAAGTATAGAAGAACCACTTTGCCAAAACCACTTCTACGATCCTTGTCTACTGCATTCCTATATTTGCTCCGTATTTGCTTCAGCTTATTGGTGGTGATTGCCCTGGTTATGTCCTCCTTGCGATGAGGAAAGTCGTCGGATGTTTCATGGTACTGCTCAATGAAGAGAGCTTGAATATTGGCATACTTTGCCTGAACAGATTCCCAGTCCACATTTTCTTGTATTTTATCCACTTTGTATTTGTTTGTTACCTTGAGGAGCAATTCTACTTCGCTATCTGTCCACACGAAAGACTCGCCCCTGCCTCGATTTGCCATTGTTGGTTAAAAAGAAAGAGAGGTGAAAGAAAGGTAAGGTTGTTTAGCGCTATTTTTGTGGATTGGGTTGTTTTTATTTTCCACTCTTTCCTATTCCGGTATTGACTCTGTCTTCTGATTGGTTAAAATGGCCTTTCTGTTAGAAGTTACATTCACCTACTGCTTTGGCATGTGTTTTACATCACTTGGTAGCGGGTTTTGCAGATTTGTGTGGATATCATATTTATTTATCACACCACTTGTGTGGACAAATTTGTTTTGGAAACCGGAGCCCGAAAAAAAAGGTGTCAGAAGTACACGGGTCCATGTGGACTAGGCCTGACTGTCACAACTCTGCGCAGACCTTACATCCTTCCCTTTCAGTATAATTCATGGAAAAAATTAATAGCAGTGATGCACAACATATCTGTGGTTCATATTTCTTGATAGTGTCTAATAATTAAGGTTCAAAAACTACCTGCTCCATACTGTGAAGGTCAGAATATCAACAGTATTAAAGCATTAGATAAATAATCTTTTATAAACTAAAGCTGTATTGGTGAGTACATTTTTCTTTTAGCTTTAATTAATTAATTTAATTAATTGTTATTGAAATAGATAAATGAAATAATTAACATATCACTTTTTCAGAAAGAGAATACTTAAATATTTTGGTGGTGGTGGAACTAGAGAGAATGAAAGCAGTGGTAAGTGAAAATTACAGTTCACTGTGCTGTCTTCTTGTTCATGGATGTTATCACGATTTATGATATATGATTATGATTTTAAGATATAATGATTAAGATATTGATATAAAGTAATAGACTCCAAAATTAAAAAAAATGTTAATGTTAAATGTTAAAAAAAAATAATGTGTATATTAGTCCTATTTATTTGTTACTGGTTAGAATTGTTTGAAGTTTTGTTTGAAGGATTCTTTTAAGCATTTAAGTTTCTTCCCCCCTTACATGGCTTGTTACAAATTATAATTTAGAGAATAAGTATGAAATCTTACTATAATCTTTTGTTGCAATTCTTTTTCTTCCATTAGGTGGGCATTAGATATTTTATGTAATACTTAAGGTTTGGAGTCGTCTGGTGGTCAAGCAGATTAATGCCATTTTAAAATTTTCAACACTAAGCAGCATTCAGACAGATAGTAAAGGTAAACAAGGTAAATGAAGTTAGTTAGCTCTGTGTTTCAGTGAGTGTGCTCAGTTAGCAGTAAATTATGGCCCATCATGTTGATAGAGGTAAGAATTTAATGCATAAGGTTTATAATTGCATACGGTATCTGGTTTTGTGTATCCTTGACTGTCTATTTATGGCAAAGTAGGGCCCCCGAACCTTATCCTGCTTAGGGCCCCCAGATGTCCTGGGCCAGCCCACAGCCTACCGATCTGTAAATGAAAATCATATGGTTAAATTAAGATACAATAAATAAAGATGATGTAGCAGCTAAAATATATTTCTTGCCATTTTGCTTTAGGTTTTACGTCATTTCCATTGATTACGTCATTTGTGTTGGGCACAGCCAGGGGTGTGGTTATTTTTTCTTAGTGTGTGTGGTGGCGGGAGTTCAAACAAAGAAAGAAGGAAAGAAAGACAGAGGGAGAGAGAGCCTCATATTTTTTGTTGACCGCACTTAAGTTTGTTTATCCACGTTCGGTCGTTATCTATTTCAGTTTACCATCATTATTTCATTTTTCGCTTGGACTGCTTGTTTGCCCTTTTGACTTTTTGTTACAATAAACTTTCAAAACACATTGGACCTGTGGAGTCTTTGGATGGAACGAGTCACAAAGGGCTCTCGTCTCTCAGCAGCTGAATTGTTTTAAAGACAGCAGCAATAGATGAGATAAAACTGAACTTTATTTATCCTGAGATTAAAAGCAGTGCAGCAGAGTGAGTTTATCTTCTCTATCTCCTTTAACTTCAACTTATGTATGTAACTTCAGTATGGTGAATGTGCTAGGAAAGGTAGTAGCAGCACTGTTTCTACCTGGAGCTCGCATGTACGGAGCCTGGGCCGTTGAAGGTGGCAGTGCTGTTTGGGCTGAGAGAGCCATGTGTAAGTAAGGTAAAGGAGGTTACTGGGTTGGTGCGGGGAGCAGTGAGACCTGGCATTAGGGGAGTGTCTCTGACACACCAGAGATCACTGTCTAGCCTCCTGGAGGTGTCGTGGGACCAACTAGACGAAACACTGGTGAAAGGAGGTTCCCACCCGATGACCCCAAAGACATGTTAGTTATCACTGCTCACTGGTCTGTATAGTTAAGCCTTGCCATAATAGCTTATCATAGGGCTTAGGAGGTTATTCACTGAGTGCTGATCCTTTTCTAGAGTACAAACTTCTTGTGTTTATTTGAATGCTGTGCAAACTGAACATACAGATGGGTGTCTGAATCAGACAAAGACATGCTGACACACACACAAACCTACATGCGTACATGTACACACAATTGTGCATTAAACTGATGTACAGAGGTCGGTGAGTGGGCACAAACAGGCAACAGCATAAAATTTTTAAATATATGATAATAGCAATAATTGTGATAACTGCCATAGTAATGAAAGGAAACATTCATATAAATATATAAAAAATAATTCTTCATCAGCATCTGCTTCTGTATTTAAATGGGTTATGGGCTGGCTATGGGTTATACAGTTGATTTAATTATGCAGTGATTTGCACAACAGGTCACTAAGTAATATTGTTAATAGCAGACCATAAAACTTATCCGACACCCTAGTGTTGCATACTCATAGCCTTTTTGTAGCCATACAGTGGCATTGCTGCTCCAGAAGCCCAGAATTTTTTCTTATGCCTGCAGATCTCACCCCTTTTATTCACTTTGCCAACTTGCCAAAACTGATCTTTCAAACATCCATTGATCACTACATAACTTGCAAGTACAATGTTTGAATATTTTATCAAGAAGCCAGTCTGGTCCCCAGCAGTTTAGTGTCATAGGCTTGATGGCTGTCCAGGAGGAGGCAGCAGTGTACAACATTCTGGTTGATGAACTGACAGCCATCACCTTCAGTGGGCCCTGCATAGTTACCACAGGGCAGCAAACCCAAGAACACTGGCTCCAGTCCTCTTTTGGGCCTATAGGTACTTGTGAAGCCCTACGTCCTTGAGCCTGCTGTGTTGATACTGACAAAAATGATCTTATGGTTATCATGGATTTTTTTTGCTTAACATTTTAATTCATGTGGAACTAAAATAATGTATCCAAGTCTTTGATCTCTTAAAAATATGCTGTTTGTAACATTTCAGTAAGTCATTATTGGCTGTCAAACAATTATGGTAATAAAGTGATCTGTAAAAACAAACTTGATAGGAGAATGGGTGCACCTCTATGGGAGCTCTGACCCATGCGTCCAAACATTTTAAAATCCAATTCGGCTCATTATTTCATCAGTGCTGTCTCACTTTCCCGCCCCTGGAGTGCTAAAGATAGGGTCAGACGCAGCAGCTGTTGAAATACACATGTCAAATAGCATTTAAAATTGCAGAATTAGGTGTCAATAATTTTCAATAATATCTTCCAATACTGTGCATATATCATAAAGTACAATTTTAGTTGTCATGTTTTTGTGTGTAAAATCGCTGCCGTAAATGCAACTGTGCGATCACTGGAGACACTATGGTGGCTGCAACTCACACTTGGCCCTCTCCATCCACCTTATATACACCTTCATCACCTGCACATAGAAACTGGTTAATTAGCAAGGTCTAGAAATAAACTCACAACAGTTCTCTCACATAATGCAGGACAAGTTTGCCATAACAAACTTAATTAAAAAGATAAATTGTGCTCATCTATCAAACTTTCATATGATATCCCAGGGTGTGCAATACCACTGATTATCGCAATCATTTTTGGCAAGATGACTCATACCAGTGTTTGGAAAAGTGAAAACTTCTATTACAACCAATGGATTTATGATATGCTGACCTCAGTTAACAGAGATAATGGCCAAGTTCAAATTTTTGTCTGTTCTCAATTGTAAAAATGAACAACTATCATGCACTTATAATACTAATGAGGAGGGAGAAGGACTTCCCATGTGGAATCCATAAGTGCCGTCAGTGTGCCTTACAATTATTGGAAGGACAACATCAACATAAATTTAAAGGAGTTGTATTCTATTATGATGAAGTGAGACAAAATTATGCCTGACAAAAAGATGCAAAGATCCAATTCTCATATTACTGAGGAGAGACAGTCCACCGAAAGCTGTTTGACCTGATTCTATTGCCCTTTTTTATTTTTCTCACACTCATAAGATCCACAACACAGTAACAGCAACACTGGAATAACAGTGAAGGCAGTGGGAGCTTGGACTGCTCAGTCTTTATGTCAGAATACTACTGTACTGTATGTCCATTAGTGCTGATGGGATCAGATAAGAAACAAACTCAAAATTCTGGAAGAACCACAAGTTGAAAAAGGTTTGTTTTTTGTTTTAATGAAATTGACCAAAAAGAGAATGATAGCAATGTAACATTTTTTTTACAATGAAATGAATCCCAGTGAACTTAGAAGCCATTTAATTCTAATGGACCAGTAACAGAGGAAACTGGCACAGCAAAATGAATCTGTGAAATATGTGGTTTGAGTAGCTTGATGACCTGGTTCCTGCAAAATCGTTGGAGCCAGCTGGGAGGAGTCAGTCACAAATGTTCCCCAGTACCCCTTTTCCACCAAAATAAGCACATATATGCAAGTTTTTTAAATGCATGAAAGCTGCTAAAAATAGGCAATAGACTTTTTTCCTACTGCCAGTAGATGAATATGTCTATCTGCTTTATCTGGTGTTACATTAAAGTCATGAACATGCGGTAAAGCAGGCTAAGTACACAGTGGAAAACAGCATGGAGGTCAATGAAAATGTTATGGTGATTCAACCTGGACTCACTCTGAAGTCATCGAAATCCGGCACTTGGGCAGTGACTTCTGGCATCAGGCACCAACGAAAAAGCCATCCTTGAACATTGGCATGATAACCAGCTGGTCACTGTTATACTTTAATGGTGGCTGGTGGTGTTGGGGAAACGCAGCAGGACAAAAACGAAAGTTAAGGCGGCAAAAGTCCAAGCAAAGTGGGTGGGTCCAGCAAACACCAACTTTTACCTGGGAGAGCAGTGCTAACGTCCCATAAGACCATAAAGCCAAACCTAAACCACGCACCTTTGTTGCTGTAACCCAACTTCATGTTTTGTTGCCAAATCCAACCACATGCATTAGCTGTTGAAGGCAAAAAACCCAGTCAATTTGGGGTGTTGTACCGATGTAGTGCATTTATTTTGAAAGAGACTGTACTGCAAACGACTGCAAACGGAAAATTTCCTGTAAAAGACAAAGTGTATTTTGAAAGCAGACAATGCATGTAACAGGCAGAACCATTTAGTTTCCCTATGGTATTTAGTTCTCAGGCTTGTACGCCATTTATGCAATAACTGAAGGGAGATAAAAGCTCTAGCTTAGTTGCTAACAGGACAATAAGTTTACACAGTTTATTCAAAAGACGTATTTGTACCTTTAACTCATATCTCATAACTGTCTGAAAACCTTTTTTTTTTTTTTTAGCAGTTTACAGTTTAATTTAATAGTATCCAAATAAAACAGTAGTATTGCAACTGTGTATCAATGGAGGGTCAATAGCAATAATTAAACTTCAGCATAAATATTCTTTCTCGGTAATGGTAGTTTGACAAACAACTCAAGGTCCACTTAATAATTTTATCCCCAGATATACAGTAGAGTACATGATGGTCATGTGATGGAAGACAGTGGTAATGCAGTTGGAAAATAAAATAAAAGCTAGTCAGTTTAACAAAAATAATGCTATCAGTCTCCACTGTAGATTATCTTTATAGTCGCCACATCTTGTTCCTCTGCAGGTTTTGAGCTTTTCAGCTCATCATTTCCCACTGAGAAGAGGCTGGAGTTGACTTTAAGGACCCACTCTGTAATCCTCTGGTTAGTGTAGTACTCATCATCACTGTCCTCTTTTAGCCTCTCCGGACAACCTTTGTCTTCAGAGCCCTCAGATTCTGTTTCAATAGCTGAGTCATCGGAGCAGAAATCTCTTTGTTGCCTTGCTTTTCCGAGACTGGCATCATGTTTAACCCTGACTGGCATCAACGTACTGCCGTCATTGGCACCAGGATCACTAGCGCCATTCTGCTTTTGTCGTAGCGGAGGGTCCGCTGGTGCTGGAGTCAATGTTGCAGCTGGCTGACCATCAAAGGTCTGTTTAATCAGTCTGCTGCTAGTCTCTGAATCCTGGACGGCTGCTTTGTTGCACGCTGCAAGAGAAACACTGATTTTACTACATTTATTAGACTCCTGATTTACTTTCCCACATTGTGCAACCAACACATGAAACACTGTATTTTTTGTCATCAGGTCACCAGTTGGTAAATTATTGCGATATCCTTTTGGTTTGGCTGACTTCTTTCTGAGTGCTGGTAGAGGATCAGTGCGTTCCACTTTGCTTGAGATGGTTCTTGATCGGCTGATAGGTGGTAGAGGGATGTTTGTCGATTGTTTTGGTTTCGACAGACCCATGAGACGTTTTGACTTGGTCAGGACGTGTGCAGTGTCTGCAAATTTTGCAGCTCCTTGGAGATGAATAGATGATCGCCTTTTAATGTCTGCAGAAATTGGTAAATCCAACTTTTGGACGCTTGTCTCCATAATTCGACTTCTCCTTTCAGTAATATTCAATCCCCATCGGGTGGATCTTCTGCTGCAGTTTAAATCTGACCCATCCTGCTTGTTATAAGCAACTGTGTGTGAACTTTTCATGGTTGCAACTTCTTGTTGCATCCTCTGTCAGGAAAACTGATCCATCTTTGACGCACGTGGACCCACTTGACTGTCAGCCTTTCTTTATACTGCTTATCCTTTCAAGACCCCGCCTACTCCACACACGCACACACACACACACACACACACACACACACACACACATGCATTAACACACACACCAACAGAACTCTGAGCAGTCACTTGATCTGTAACATTACCCTTTATTGGTAACCTGTAAGGACCCAAACTCTTTCACAGTTGATGCATCAACAACACACAATCACACATAGAGAACCATTCTAGAGTTCTTTGTGTCAGTGTAAATTGGTGATGTCTATGGAAAGGTTGATCTTTGACTGTAAGACGACTTCAATTCACTGGAAGTGTCACTGCCAGCGGGGGAGGGTCAGGGGTGCCATCTCCTTGCCTATCTTATCACATCTCCTTCTGATCCTCTGCTGTGAAATCACACTAATTAACTTGTGATTTTCAAATAACTTCACCACTTAAAGGGGCAATTCATTTTGGGAAATATGCTAATAAGCTTTCTCTCCAAGAGTGAGATGACAAAATTGATATCAATTTCATTTCTGTGTGTTAGTGCTGAGTGTTGATCTTGTGTCAGACGATAAGTTTCCAAATTTTGTGCAAATTTTAATCAAATTTCCAGAACATTGGCATTACTTTTGTACCTACTCCCCAAATACATTGATTCTACTCCCTAAGTACACACCACTCACCAAACGTGTGAAACCTACAGGCATGTGACACCGCTTTCAGATCAGGTGACACTCAGGCCAGCAGTTTATCCAGAGCTAACCTGAAATGGGGCATCAAGAGGGCATAGCACAGCCACAAGCTAAGGATAATATCACGGTTGCGATCATGTATTTTGTTTGTTTTATCTCCTATTGCTGATCATATGCTCTGTGATCTTTGAATATTACTGTTTGCAATCATAACATCTGTTTGTTTTATCCCATTTGTTAATCATATGCTCTGTGTTTTTAGAAAAGCCGCCTATGGACTGGTGTTGAAAATTAGCACGTGTGCTACACACACCTAAGCAAAGGCATCTGGTCTGTCCACTGGGACAGTCTCAATGTATTTGTGATGTCCATATCAAATAAAATAAACTTAACTTAACTTAACTTGAGGAGCACTACAACACCAACAACAACTCTCTGCTGGGGAGCTGACGGAGGTCCTAACATATTCAACCTGTCACAGGCTCAAGCAGCTGTCCCCACTTGCTTAAAACCATCTCCATCGTGCCAGTGCCTTTAATGACTTCTACCCTGTTGCACTCCCTCCCACTATCATGAAGTGTTTCAAGGGGCTGATCCCGGCTCACCACATAACGTACCTGCAACCCACACTGGACCCCCCTTCAATTCCTCTATCACCAAAACAGGAGCACAGAGGACACAACTTCGACAGCACAACACTCCACTCTCTCCCACCTGGACAACAACATCTGAGAATACTGTTCATCGACTTCAGCACAGCATTCAACACCATCATCCTCTCCAAACTGATCACCAAACTTAGTGAATTGGGCATAAACACCTCTGTCTGCAATTGGATAGTGGACTGCTTAATCGACAGACCCCAGTCTGTTAGGTTAGACAACTACACCTCCTCAACTCTCACCCTGAACCCTGATGTCCCACAGGGCTGTGTGCTGAGCCTTCTCCCCTGCTCCCTCTGCACCTACAACTGCATGCCCAACAAATCCTCACCCCGACCTTGTCACATATCGACATTTGGTCATGCACTCCAGATATGCACGTCCAGATATGATGTGCAAGGTACACCGCATGCGTTGGGTGTTGATGTTCTGTGACGCTGTATCAACTTCTGCCCATTTCACGCATTGACTGTTTTCAAAATATGCCTTAGTTTCCACAGGAAATGTACAGTTGGCTTTATAATTTTACAGCAAGTGAACCCAGGGTGAGTGAGCCCTTCTGTGTGGAGTTTGCATGTTCTCCCCGGGTCAGTGTGGGTTTTCTCCAGGTACTCCGGCTTCCTCCAACAATCCAAAGACATGCAGGTTAATTGGTGACTCTAAATTGTCCGTAGATGTGAATGTGAGTGTGAATGATTGTCTGTCTGTCTGACAGGCTGCCAAGGTGTACTGCGCCTCTCACCCAATGTCAGCTGGAACAGGCTCCAGCATTCCTGCGACCCCCAAGGAGATAAGCTGTTATGGAAAATGAATGAATAAATGACTGAATGAACAACAGTCTCCTGGGTGCAAATCGGTGGTTTTTAGACCCATTCAAAACCTGGCAGAGTGGTGTGCCAACAATAACCTGTCTGTCAACGCAAAAAAGACCAAGGAGCTCATTGTGGACATAAGGAAGACCAAACATGGCACACACACACTCCTATTTGTACCAACAGGATGGAGGTTGCGCATGTCCAGCTTTATGTTCCTGGGTGTCCATATCTCCCAGGACCTCTCTTGAGCACTTCAAATAAGACTAAGAAGGCTCATCAGCTTTTTGTCTCCATAAAGAGACTGAAAAAGTCCATCTGTCTACTTAGATTTTGGTGAACTTCTATCACTGCACCATCAAGAGCATCCTCAGCACCTGCATACACAAACTGTCCACTGTTATTTTCATATGATGATTTGTTCTGTAGCACATCTATTGCATACCTGTTTGTCCTGAGAGAGGGATCCCTCTGTCCTTGCTCTTCCTCAGGCTTCTTTCATTTATACCCTGTTAAAAAGGGTGTTCATACTGTAGATTGTGCAGCCCCTTGATGCAAATTTGTAATATTGGTTTATATAAATAACTGATTTGACTTGACGGGACTGGCCCAAATGAAGCCTCCTGTAAAATATTCACTACTTCGGGTATCTGATCTGGCACTGTGGATATATAGGACAATATCGTCACAGCAGGAAATGACTGGTGTGTACTGCAAACCTAAGCCTGAGGTTTCAGTTTCAAGTCACGTTCTTAAGAGCTCCTCTGTGACTCCATCTAAATCCACTTCCTGGTCATTTAATTAAAGCACTGCTCAAATGGGGAAAGGGGGGAAGGGATTATTTAGCAGCTGTCACAGACACTGTGCACTTCAGTTGCAGCATACATTCATTGGAATGAGTGAAAAAAAAAAGCTCAAATATAGTTTTGAAGACACCTCAGAATGTGTCCGATCTAGCCAGAATCTACCAAATGTTAGGTGGTAATACATGATTGTCAGTGTTCTGACATACCCTGCACACCCCAGATTACTGCCAGTCAGTGGCGATAATATCTCTCCTGTCAGTTTGTTTAGACGTGTACGTCACCAAACATGTTGACGCTGCATACAACAATGTGTCTGAGACAGGCGTCAGCTCTAGAGTTGCAGTGGATGTATTATGAGCTGTGTGTTTTGGTCTGTGACACTGTACACCGCCTGCACGGACCGGCCATGGTGAGCTCACTTCTTCCACTGACAGCCAGATAGGGATGTGTATTGTGGGTGACAGGACAGGGGTTCAAAATTGTCCTTTCAAAGGAAGATGACATATTTTGCTAGCCAGAGTTGTGAATTTTAATGCCCAAATTTGTAATAATAATTATAATAATAATAATAATAATAATAATACCAGTACTGAGAAGAAGAAGAATAACAAGAAAAAGAAGAGGAAGAAGAAGAATCATTGCTTCCTTACCACATTTGCCATCGGAAGAAAGAAAGTTTTGGGGACAGCTTTATAAGCATAACTTAAACTGTTCATTACAGTCAATATATTACCCTACTACTGCTACTATATAAATATCAGATCACAGTGATATGTTCGGATTAAACTCATATTTTAGACCACTCGTTCTCAGACTTTTATGTCTTGACCCCTTTGGAAGCTGAAAAGTCATACTGCACAAGCTAGCAAGTAGCTAACTCATTTGCAGTCAGTTGCATTTCTGGTAACAGTATTGGGGACACTGGTAACAAAACATGCCTAGCAGATAGTAGATAGTAGATCAATACTGTGATACTGGACTAGATATCGTCTTATGATTTGCATATTGCACTATTGTAGCTGTTGTCTTTTCCTGGTTTCAAAGGTTAGTTGTTCTATTTGCCTTTGCCCACTTACAGTCCTGATACAGCAAGCTGATGGTGGGCCGTTGGTGAATGTTGGACCGACTGTGAGCAGCCATTGCCTTAAAAGGTGTGGTGTGTCCCACACCGTTGCCCCTCGGCAGCCCCCGTTGACTTTTTTCCAGCAACAGTGGAGCTCATCAGTGAATGAAATCACTCTGATTGGCAGTTCAGGTTAGCGCAGCAGAAGAGCAACGCAAGTGAGAAAGTGACCAAACAGCTGAAGTCAAGAGAGAGTTAGACCAAAGCAAACTTGTTACATAAGGAAAGATGACTTTTCTTTAGCCATTGAGCTTTTCAGCAGAAACACTTCCTGATGGTTTGTGTTGTTCACTGAAGCACATACATATATGTTGTACTTTCAACACTGGATTGTGTTGTCAGCGTGCTAACTGGCTAATTAGCGTCAAGATGGTCTTCTGATTTCCCTTTCTGAATGATGATGACTGACGACCGGCGTCTGCTGATGTGGAGATCCGTTTACTTTAGCACAGGTGCAGAATGCTCGTTGGCCATTGGCAGTAGTCTTTGGGATGTGTTCAAGTGCAACTTTTTGGCCAAGACAGGCAAAGCAGCACGGGGCATTGTCGCTGCTAGTTCTCTGAAGTCGGTTTGGTGGCACAATAGCCCCTCAATATCAATATTGAGGTATTTTGGTAAAAGAAAATATCAGAGTTGATTTCTTAATATGTAAGATATTTGTGGACACAATAGTCCATAATTATTGCTTCAGTGGAGGCCATTGTCAAAATGGTATTATTGGAATATTAGTTACTGTTGAATTTACATTATAGTTTAAAAGCTCATTCTTACTAGGCTATCATCGGGATGTAATGGCTTTTGGTCACAAGCATGTAGTAAGCTACATAGTGTGTGGTATTAGGAAGGTATCACCAAAAAACAAGGGTCAGAGCAGTGAATGGAGGTGTCCTCTCTGATAGTATTAAAGGGAAAGAAAAGTTGGAAAAGAATTTCAGAAAGCATGGTAGACTCAAGAATCATTGATTTCACTGATAATCATTGATGCATTATGGTTATTTTCAAAAGCCACAATTAAGCAGATGTTTGACGACAGCAACAGAACAGCTTAATCTCATTTAGTTGTGTAGTGTTCCTGAACATAGACATATGTACACCTTATGAAATGACGCAATCCAGCACAACAGTAAAAACATCAGGTTAAAAATGACCACAGAATAAACACCTGCCTGACACAGTCTCAAACCTGAAAAATCTAAGCTTTACAAGTGTACCATTTCTTATTTGGATTGTTGTCTTGTATTGCACTATACAACACTGGTGTTCACATGAGAATGGTTTATGACGCTGCTAGCTTCACGACTTGTCCACGTTTGACCTTGTCTTGCCTAATTTTAAACAGCTCTGATGTGTTATTAAATGTCTTCCTCCATTCATGAACATTTGGTACTGTTGGTGCCTGTTCCTCATAATGTGTTAAAATGCTGGTACTAAAAGAAAATCTGTGTCTAAGTTACATGATTTATTATTATTACTGTAAATTACTGCCACCGTTAGGCTGCACATCCTGTATAGACACTTTTTTTTAAAGATATTTTTTTGGGCATTTTTAGCCTTTAATGGATAGGACAGACAAGTGTGAAAGGGGGAGAGAGAGGGAGTGACATGCGGCAAAGAGCCACAGGCTGGAGTTGAACCCGGGCCGCTGTGCTGCAGCAACAGCCTTGTGCATGGGGCGCCTGCTCCACCACTAAGCCACCGATGCCCCTGACACTTTTTATACAGTTGATTACAATACTGTCACATTCACATCATCATACATCAAGGTGATATTGGAATACCAGTTAAAAATGAATGGAATCTCCAGAGTTGATTCAAGGTTAACGTCAAGGAGTACCAAGGCCTGAGAACAGATTTTGATGCAATACCAAGGCTGTATCACTGGAGGGCGGTATTGCAATGCTGTATTAGCTGCAGTAAGCATACACACCCCAAATTCTTGTCTCTATGTACAGCAAAACTGGATCAGCATTGGTTTACATTGTGTTAAGTTGTAAATTAGGTGCCATATTCAGTTTGCAGGTACAGAGGTTAAGGTCAGTATCTGAGAGACCTTTCCTTTGCTTTAAAGTTGACAAGTTCGCAGGAAAAGATGTGCAAGTTGTGAGGAGGCGCAGTTCTCAGCAGTGTAACACAACATAACAATACCTCAGAACAACCACAGCTACATTATGTTTCTGTGTGTTTTCATAGGCAGACACAGGCACAGACAGACTACTTTTTGCATCTGAAGGGCCATCCTAATATTTTTGCCCTTTTCATCATCTTTTCCTTGCATAACATCCATATTCTGTCGCATGTGCCAAGTCAGCTTGTATATCATCCAGTCTCTTAGGTGTCACAACTATCCAGCTGATGTCTTGCTCATCTGCAGTGAAATTTTGTTTTCTAAACTAGGTCAAGCCCAGTTACAGTACACTGCGCAGGCGCAGCTTGTAGGCTGCCTGTCAGTGCCATAGCAACCAGAGCAGACATCAACCATCAACATGGTGAGTATTTGTCCTCGCTTCATTTTTTGGTTACTATTTCATGTTTCTGCAGCGACATTTTACGGCTCTAGCTGTTACAAGCTTTCCGAACATGCAGTGCAGTCGTGTCTGAGAGCCAGTAGTTGACCTTACGAGCAACATTGTTGTCGCTGCTGGCTAATGTGGGCTAACTTTAATTAGCTAGTTAGCTAACGCTAACCCGACATGCCAATTAACCTCGCGTTGAAGAGCTGGCTAACAGCGACTCTGCCCCGTCTGCAGGCTTGTTTCTGGGACTAGTTCGAATGGCTGCTCACTCAGAATGAACTGTCCAGCTGCCAAAACCCCAAAATGAAAATTAAAATAAAGGCAATGCTGATTCAGTGCCAACAGCTTAGTAAGAAGTGTGTTCCCTGTCATGTAGAACTGTTGATAGCTTGTCTGCAGTACCTGTCTGCTATTTTGTCATCACACTGTAATCTCTCCCTGTTCATTTGATTATCATGTAATGTCTCCAGGCCAAAGCAACGACTGTGAAAGAAGCACTGGCCAAATGGGTGAGTGGCACACACACACAGCTGCAAACCACCGGTAGTATAGGGACTGTTCCTTACTTATGAGAGGGTAGGGGGGGGCAAAAGGTGAGGCATTTCAGTTTTCAAGCACTGGGGAGGGACGTGTATTTTTTATTTTGGCTGAGAAGAGGGGCATACAAATTGCAATGGTTGTATTTTGTGTTTTGTATTCATTTTATTGCTGATTTTTCATCTCTTCTTTAAAAAAAAGTATCACGACAAACATTTTTGGATTTTCAAATTTCCAATATTTTATCAAAACCACTTTATTCTATGTCTAATTTAATAAGAACCATTTACAATAACTACCCAGCATGCACGACAAAAGTAGAAAAACACCAAGGCTTTTTTCAACTCCAGGATTTTGTCCTTAACTTTTAACCTTTAATCAAAGGGTACATTTTTAAAATCTAATTTATGATGGAGGGTTATGTATTTTCTGCCAGTCACTCAGGGAGGCTCAAGGAAAAAAATATGTAGTTTCAGGGAGGGTCAAAAAAACAAGTCACACCCCAGTCACACCTCTCCTCTGTCCCATACCACTTAATCCTGTGTAACAGAATGATTTGTTTGTGTTCATTCAGGTATGTAGACTTTGTGATTAAAGGTCATTGTATAGTTGCATGATTGTAGCATAGTTACTGGATTGTCTTTGTATCTGTGTGTGTGTGTGTGTGTGTGTGTGTGTGTGTGTGTGTGTACAGGAGGAGAAGTCAGGGGAGAAAGTGAGCGAGACTAAAGCCATAAAACTGTATGGTCAGGTTCCACCCATAGAGAAGATGGACGCCTCTCTCTCTACGCTCACCAACTGCGAGTGAGTCCTGTAACTATACCATTGCTTATTCCAACAGAGAATACATAGGCTCATGAGGCTGATATATTTTGTTCTACAGTTAGGTACTAGCTCTTTGAAGGATCTCTTTCTTTCATCTTTTTTTCCCCCGTCTTTCTTTTTTATGCAGTTTCCATTCCCACTAAGACTGAGATAAACTCATAGAAGCCTTTTTTAATGTAACTGCATCTATTTGAAGGCATGAAAACATTTATTAGATGTCTTTGGGCTTAAGTAGCTGCCCTGTTTAGAGGTTCATATGTTTCCACTGATAAATATATTATTATAACGGACACGAGTGTCTTAATTAGACTCTACACATGCTCTTTGATCCACTGTAAAGCTATGAAACACCATCTTGTAAAGCTACAAACTTGGGGCAATTTAGCCTAAGCAAAATCTACAGTAGGAATCTTCCAACATGCAGTAGGAACAGTATGGTGGTAAGCTAGCTGTCACAGATAACTATTTGGAACTGCATTATATTTTGGCGCAAAATGTTTGGAATTATTAGGTCAATTTTAAAAGTATTAGTGTGTTGGTCATGTCCATCAGGTTTTCTCTTGTGTACACTTTTGCTAAAAATGGATGGCTGGTATAACCTTTTTTGACATTAATAAAAGATTAATAAGGGTATTTCTCTTTAAAACAATATTATATCAATAAACATTATTTAAATTACTATTCAATATATGTACCAATTATTTCGAATAAGCAACTGGCATATGTGTCTAAAGTTCCTGTTTAGATGCACCATGGCAGTGAAGCCTTGAAGCTACTTTTTGTTCTGAAATGGCAGGAAAAGATACCTGCAAGGCTGTATACATTCTAGGGTTGTCACAGTACCAGAATTTTAGACTTCAATACAATACCTGTATAAAAGGAACTAACTGCTTCTTGAAATAACACAGCAAAAGAAAAATGTCTTAGCCACACAAAATAAGATAGAAATAAAAATTAGAATTAGAATAGAATAAGAAGGAATTTTTTTCTTTTTTTTTTAATAAACAACTTGCAGACAGTGCTGTTACAGATAAAGTCAATAAACACATGCCTCCAGTTATGTGGTGTCTTCGTTGCCCGAGGGAATGCCGTAACAGCCATGAGGAAAAGTTGATTTTCTTTCCCCTTGTTTCATCTGTGCAGCTTTGGGATGAAAATCTGAGTGCAGATTTTCTTTTAAAGCTTCATTACTTTGGATACTATTGAATGTGTAATTAACAGAGACCATATTGTTTTTAACACGCGCTATTGAAAAGTATTTAAGTGTCATTACTTTTGATAACCTTAGTACAGTCCCGAACAAGTTATGTTAAGGAGTCGGGAAGTGTAGCCTGAGAAGAAACAATATCTTTGCAAGAAACTCCTGTGGATACTAAAAGTACAAATATGCATCATAAATAGTTGCAAACTGTTTTGTAATTGTTAGGATTTTGTTCAAATTTGTGAAAGTGTTTGTTAAGAACATTTATAAGGCAGTACACAAAGCACTAACCTCTCAGCACTGGAGAAGAGACTGTTTTCCTGCTTCTAAAAGGAGATATGAACAATGGAGCTAAGGCTGGTAGAAAGGTCTCTGTGTAGTTTATCTTTAGACTGCACTTTCATTATGTTTTCTAACTCTGAGTATATTCCCCAGAAATATCCCTTTATTATGTTTTCTTTAGTTTCAACGATAGACTGTATACATGATAAAACATCAGTACTTTTACTCGACAGAAATTCACAGTTAGCAACAGCATAATCAACAGAATAAATCCACATATTTGAAGCTGTAGTATACTTTTATCAAAAATCAGGAGGAGGAGGAGGAGGATTTTTTTTAAGACTATCCGTCTCATGTGGATGAGACTATGTGGATACTATGTGGATGCAGTGACAGTTATAGCAAATATGACAGAAAGTTACTGTCATAAAAATTCCCAACTACAGCTTTAATGACTAAAACTAAATAAACCAAAACAACTTTATACAAATCAGATAACAGTCCAATGTAATGATAAGTTATAATTCAGCACACTGCCTGTAATTTGCATAGCTGCTTATAAACACCAATTAATTATATGAATTATTGGCTAATACTTTAATAGACAAAATATGTTGATGTTTCCAAAAAATATATAAAACTGCAGTTGAGCTATAACTCCAAACAGGTCACTGGCTCCTCAGGGCATGAACAGCATATTTAATTGCAGATCAGTCAAGAGTAGCTAACTGAGCAGGTAATGCAGTTATTGTATTTTGTCACCAGTGTTTTACCTCATACATTATTTTTCTGTGTCCTTCACAGGAAACTGTCTCTGTCCACAAACTGCATTGAAAAAATAACCAATCTCAATGGCCTGAGTGAGTATACATACACAAAACCACACACAAACACACACTGTTCACAGAAAGAACTGTGCTGTTGTAATGTGATGTTGTGTTGTGTTCCTCCAGAGAACTTGAGGATCTTGTCATTAGGGAGGAATAATATAAAGGCCCTCAGTGGGCTGGTAAGTCATATATTAAACAGGATTACCATTAACTAATGTTTTATTATCTTCCTTTTTTTTTCTTAGTCCTTTTCTTTCTTTCTCTACAGTCATCATAACTTTCTAACTTACAGAAATTTCAGAAGTCGTTACACATGCTAAATACATACTTTGAAGGTACATTATTTTGCATCATCTGCGTGTGTGTGTATATGTGTGTGTTTGTAGGAGGCAGTAGGGGACACATTAGAAGAGCTGTGGATCTCCTATAACTTAATAGAGAAACTGAAGGGAATTCAGTCCATGAAGAACCTGAGAGTCCTCTATATGTCCAACAACCTGGTCAAAGAATGGGGTAGGCTACATTCATCAATACATGCTGAAATTGAAATAAACAGTTACTATTTTGTGTTTATTTGTGGTTCCATGAATCTTTATGAGGCTAAGTGACTTGTTTCAAAAACTGAAAACTCCTTGTGCCTGGCATATTTTGTTTTATTTAAGACAATAAATATGTCGGCACTAAGCTAAAAGTGAAACTTATTTATTTTCTCTTCAAAGCCAGACTCCATTGACAAAAACAGTAATTTTACCTCACCGAACACAGGAGCTGCTGGTCTATCACAGCCTCTGTTGGTAGTTTGTTTGTTTTATCGCGTGACTTTGCTGAATAGAAGCTAACCCTTTAAAACACCAAAGTCGCACAATAACACAAACAACCTAACTGATCAAAGCTGCGAAGACCAGCAGCTCCTATGTTCTGTGAGGTAAAATGAGTGTTTTTGTCAATGGAGTCTAGCTCTGAAGAGAGCATAGGTACGTTTCACTTAACGTTCAGTTCCCTGTCGAAAAGGGCTTGGGAAGTACTGAACATATGACTGGACAAATGAGATGTTGATATGCTGCAAAAGTAGTGTGAGAGCTTGTAAAGTGATAGTCTGATATAGTTTTGCAGTTGTTAAAAGCAGTCCCCCTTTACTTCAGTTCATCAAAAATTTTCCCAGTTTTTGGATTCCTTGTTCACCAAGGTTGAGTAACAGATATAAAGATGCTCATTTCTGGGGAGACATATTCCTTTAATGTGCTGATGTTCTGTTGGTATTGCAATCCTAAATGTTTCACTTTTTTAATTTAACTTTTAATTTGGAATATGATGTGTTGTCTGTGCTGTGTAGGAGAGTTTGTGAGGCTAGCTGATCTGCCATGCCTCGTAGACCTGGTGTTTGTTGGGAATCCTCTGGAGGAGAAGCACTCAGCTGAGGGAACCTGGATGGATGAAGCCTGTAAAAGACTACCCAATCTGAAGAAATTAGATGGTGAGAGTGTTTCAGCAGCAATGTGTGTAAGAACTACTACTGATGTTCTATAGTCCTATCATCACTTCACAGTAAAAACACTACTGGGTTTAAAACAATGAGAAAACCTGAGATTCCAGTGTATGTTGGAAAAACAAACAGGAAATAATAATGAGTAAATATTTACTTTGGTTTAAACAGAGCTGTTTCTTTCAAGGAAATTCCAGTTTTCTCCGTTATTAGTACCAAATTACATATTTCTCTTCCCAGAAAACTAATAAGTGAGACACTAACTTGGCAAGAAACTCCTGTACAACTAATAAGGAGGACTATCACTAAATTACAGACCCGTGAATGTTACAAAAAGCACTTGGTCTGTGAAGTGAAAAGGAGAAAACATAAAAAAAAGTTGCTTCTCTGAAGATATGATTGGAGATCTCTTTTTCTGTTGTTTCCAGGGACCCCAGTCATCAAACAGGAAGAGGATGAAGGAGATGGAGAGAGCTGAGACGTATAACTATCTGCAATACTACAATCCCCTTCTAAGGGTCTTCCCTTTTTTAAGTTTTGTATGGTTTGTCATGGGGCTTTCTTGATATACAGTGAATTTTACAACAGCATGGACTTTGCTGTAGATGGACAAGCACATGATACACAGACGTGTATATTTTAAAATTAGAAAAGTCTGTTAAATTGTCAACACTGGAGGCCTTGTGGGCTCGGGACCAGAGGAGGTTTTGATGAGACTTCATAAGTGGAAATAGATGATAAACATATTTCCTAATGCTGCAGCATTTTGATTTTTTACTGTCAAACTATGAAGGATATTGATACTAATATTATCGTTCTTATTAACTGAATTGTAACTGTGGGAACTGGTGGTACAGTACTATTTGTGGGCAAAAACACTTACAAATTTACCAAGTGTTTTCTAAATTTGTATGCCGCTCTATGATTCAAGAAGTAGTGAGCAGGGGCATTTGTGTGGACCAGATGTTGATCAAATGATACAATTACCTTCATGCTGCTGGACCTTTTCTAACCTAATAGGAGTCAGCTGTAAATAACACTGTCCTCCCCCACTATCCTCACCATGGAGAGAGACAGCCAAGTAGAGCTAAATATTAGCCTGATTATGTTTTATTTACATTACATTGTGAAACAATTAATGGTTAGAAAATGTTGCTTGGACTGATACATTTTAGAGTCAATCACAAATGAAAAATCCAGCAAATAGTTGTGTCCTGCCATGGTACTTAGACATCACACTGTTCTTCCTAGTTGTTATCAACATTTAGGAATATGTTGAAATCAGGGTCTATCACCATACTCTGACTTCTCAGGTAGTAAGCAGTAGTAGCATTATAAAAGGAGGAAGTTAGTATTTCCTATCCTTAATACGAAACATGAAGGGACCATGTCTATCTCCAGCTACACCACAGCAGCCTTTGGGCAGGACTGAGGAGTTAACAGAGCTGAGAGTGAAAACTTACATGACCAGAATACATCCACAGCTCGGTCTGACACTGTGTTTCATGTCATGTAATAGAATAGCTAAACTTTTTGAACTTTTTAAAAGGCACAAACTAATCTACTGTATTTTACTGTCAGTTTTAGGTTCATTTTGGATCTATAGATTCCACATTGTTCTTGTTCTTGAAGATGTTATACCAAGGTTAATGCATGTACAGTAGTATGTCCTCTTTGATGACATCATATTTTCTGTGTAAAAATGATTTTATGTTTTAAATTATTTTAGGCATGTTTGTACCTACAATTGAGGTACTTGTGCTTTTTTTTTTTTTTTTTTTTTTTTTAAATTATTTTGATACTTTAAATAAATACTATTAAAACATATCTGTTGGACCTTGTCACTTGGGATATAACATTAATCTTGGAAGTATATGACAATGTATTATAAATAATTTAAGAGTTGGACTAATAGATACAAGCAGGAGTAGCCTGTTTTTTTTTTTTAAATTCAAACCAAGAGGTTACTTTTATGATTGGTGTATTTTTCCCACTAGTTGCTCCTTCTTCAGGGTCTTAGGTGGTAAACATTTCTTAGTGACATGTGACTCTGATATGTCTAACCTACTAATTAAGCTATCTGTCTTTCATCAACAAGTCCTCCATTATTGGAAATTAATGTAAAAGCATAACTTTACCCCACACACGGTCCCTATTTGGAATTTTATTTAAGAGAAAATCCTGTTGTTACAAAGAGTGAATGGAGAAGGGTATCTGGTCTGCTATTTATTCATTAGATAATCATGGTAACAGTTTAACATATAATACTTTTAGGGGAAAATACAATCTTGTTTGTACTGACAGGCAATATAACACAGTAATGATTCAGTTAGAGGCATCCTGATTTATTCTACACTTACTCCACAAGAGCTTTCAGTAGCTATAGATGGATGTAGTTTTTTCCATCACCTGTGAAGTGAAGACATACGTTCCAAGGATGCAGCAGTAATTTGACAGTTAAAATAACAACCAGATACCGCTCTTTTCCAATTACACCAAAGGCTAAAGAAGTTCAAATAATGAATGAGATTTTCCCATGTAATGGATTCTTACACCAAAGGTATAATTTGGATTTGAATATTTGTGATTTCGGTAACTCAGACATTGAAAATTACATCCTTTCTTCTCTTGTAATTTAACCAGGAGCTTTTGGGACTTTTTTACAATATTGGTTGGCTTAAAATGATCAAAATAATATGACTCTAAATTATGAAAATATAAAGATTAGTATCCAGCTAAGGACACAAACCAGGGTTTGGGAATAATAATGCAGTTATTTTGACAAAATATTTAATTCACATTTTTTTCAAAACTATCCCAATTTTTCCAGCATTTCTAAATTAGATCATGTGTGAAATACTGTAAAATTGGAACTGCCCTATGTCTGTATGAATATGTGTGTACCTTAATTCCTGAATGACCACTTATATTTAGTTTGTTTTTATTTTAATTTTGTATTTATCCTTTATTATTATTTATTTCTGCTTTACAGTTAGCTCAGTTATGATAATACTGGAACCTGTATTTACATGTCATATGATGGACCTTTTTTTTTTTTTTACTGTTTTGCTGCTCCTGTTAAACTGAAAGTAAAGAAATCAGTAAAAGGTAATTACTGAGGAACGAATAGGTAATTACTGAGGAACTATTGAGTAGTTACTGAGGAACTAATGAGGAACAAATGAGTAATTACTGAGGAACTAATGAGTAGTTACTGAGGAACAAATGAGGAACTAATGAGTAGTAACTGAGGAACTAATGAGGAACGAATGAGTAATTACTGAGGAACGAATGAGTAATTACTGAGGAACTATTGAGTAGTTGCTGAGGAACTAAGGTACGCAAAATTAGAGTAGTTTCAGAGGAACACATGAGTAGTTACTGAGGAACTAATGAGGAACAAATGAGTAGTTACTGAGGAACTAATGAGTAGTTACTGAGGAACGAATGAGTAATTACTGAGGAACTAATGAGTAGTTACTGAGGAACTAATGAGGAACAAATGAGTAGTTACTGAGGAACTAAGGTACACAAAATTAATTTCAATCAAAAATTATTTTGAACATTAAATATCTTGTCTTTGGACTTTATTCATTTTGAATATAAGTCACAAAGGATTTGTTTGCAATTATTTACATTTCACACAATGTTCCAACTTTTTTGGAATTGGCGCTGTATTATGGAGCTATAAAAACTCCCACTGAAAAATATATTAAAATACAACAAACAAAATCTTAAAGCCCAATTGTATTTATTTTCGTTGATTTTGTTTGCGTAGTTCTCCCCAGAGAGCAAGCCATACTCTGGCACAATGCAGGACCATCTCTACAGCTGTGGTGTCTATGCTGATGAGATGAGTTGGGTCTGTCCTGCTGTCCAGCAACTTTGAGGCGACAGTGGCAAGGAAAAACTCCCTCCTAGAGGAAGAAACCTTGGGAGGAACCAGGCTCTCTGGGGGGTGGGGGGGCCCTTGCCCTTCCTCCTAAGGGCAAGGGGACCGTCAGCTGCTCCTGGCCACGGGACATCTCGTTCATCCTCAAGTCGTCTTTCTTGGTCATCTGTTGTCCACCGTCACGCTGAACAACTGCACCAAGAGAACAGACAAGTTTAGAACTCACTTACCTTCCTTGTCCCGCGGCGGGTCTCCTGGCTCCACGATGGTCATCCTGTCTCTGTGTGGTGTATCCAGGTAGCTTAGTCCGACATCACGTCCTGACAGTGTCCAGGTCCCTCAGTCCGACATCACGTCTTGACAGGGTCCAGGTCCCTTAGTCCGACATCACATCTCGACAGGGTCCAGGTCCCTTAGTCCGACTTCACGTCTCGACAGGGTCCAGGTCCCTTAGTCCAACTTCACATCTCGACAGGGTCCAGGTCCCTTACTCCAACATCACGTCGTCAGTTGGGTTACACTACTGAGAATGAAGACAACACACTTGATATAAACACTATGTTGGCACATTTAAAAATCTCTCTCTTCTTCAGGACTTGAGTTAAGGATGTGACAGTGTTGTCCTCTTACTTCTCTTGTAGAACAGGATGTAAGCACCCCTCTTCTGCTGCTCACAGACTAACTTCCCGGACGTCTCAAAGACCACTGAATCGTTGTAGGTGAGCCAATGATCACCTGGTTCGTTCGGATTGTAGTCTGGGTGGATGCCTTCGCTGATGTAGTGTCCTATTAAGAGAGAGAGAGAAAGAGAGAGAAAGCTACTAAGAATAAATAAAGTGAATAATTATAATTGGTTAATTCCATCAGGACCTGAAACGTTTCTATCTACAACATGACAGAGGACAACAAACGGTCACATTCAGCCGTCAGTGTGTGCTTCTCTTACCCATTTCTGTGGAGCCAAAATGACTGATGGCGCTGATCAAGCTGTAGCAGCCTCCATCCTGCGAAGGAACACAGTTCATAAGAGTTAGCTTCACACGTACACACGCAGCACACACTGTCCACATGTTTACTTTCACATGAGCCTGATTTTTGTTTTTCTGTTTTTCTTTACCTGTGTGGAGGAGACCAGCAGGTCCCTTGTCAGGCTGACAGGGTCATCAGCCTTCTCAAGCTCAAAGAAAGGAGAATAGCGAAATCTTTTCAGCTGCAGGATGAGCACTCTGAAGGAAAAGGTATGAAAATATGAGAGGATTAATGTTGAGCCTAAAGACAAAGTGGAGCAACACATTCTCATCCTAACTCTTCAGATACTGACGCTTTGTCAGTGGACCTACACCTCAAAATATGACACCCTGGGTACCCCTGTGCGTCAGCTTTGGATATTCAGGGACAACATGATACATGCATTGTGTCTTTTCAAATACATGTCTGTTTTCACGGTAAATGTGCAGTCTCACTAAAGTTAGATGTGGACAAAAACCAACATGGTATGGCTTAAAATAGGTTCAGTCGTTACCAATGTCGTTATGTTACATACGTCACGTGACATGCTTCAGTAGCGTAGCGTGCTACACACGCTAGCACACTATGTTATTATGAAAATAACTCCACTGATTTTGGTTTCACACTGAAAGTGAACAGTTGTCTCCCAGCTGAAAGTCCAGAGTCTGTTTGACCCATTTGCCTCCCCTCCTGCCTGCCCTACACGACTTTCTTTCCCTTTACACTATGATGTCACTTACTGTGGCAGAGTGTGGAAGGATAATCTGCAGCTCGACTTGTTCCCTCCGCAGTCACACCTGAACTCCACCTCCGTCTCCTGCAGAGCAGCACAGAGAAACAGGCTGTTATGAACACAACTACAACACGTCCACATGCTCAGACAGAGGCGGTATGTGTGTGTGTGTGTGTGTGTGTGTGTGTGTGTGTGTGTGTGTGTGTGTGTGTCTGTAGTGTTTGTTGCATGATGTTTTAGATCAGTCAGTGATCATGTGACTGAAGGAGGATTTGTGGATCTTACCTTAAGGTACTCCTGGAGCATATCCTCCACAGAGCCTCCAGGGAGGAGGTCTAGAGACAGGTTTGTAAATGCCTCCTGTCTCACTGACTGTGCTCCACAGCTGCACATTAAGAGACAATACACATTAATATTGGCTGCAGTGCTCACAATCACAATTTTGTTTCATAACAGGACAAGAGCAGGGTTTATTCAAGACCAGATCATTAAGGTGGCACCATTAAAAATTGTCTCAGTCTCACCTTTTGCACGTCCTGGTGTTCTCCATTGTGATCACCAGGTGATCCTCTACAGGGCAGGTATAGTGTGTGCCCATGAAGGCTGCTGTCTCCTGCAGCAGAGGGGCCAGACCTCTCATCTGTTCCAGGACTGCAGTCAGGAACTCATGAGCGTCCTGAATACACAGAGAAGAGTTTAAACACAGAGCCCAGACAGTCAGGAGGTGAAACAACAGAATGTAAAGCCAGCTGACTCACCTTTTGCAGAGTGTCCCAGAACGCAGGTGCCTGGGCAGAGACCACGTCCTTAAAGTACTGCAGGAAGGGGATTTTAACTTGAGTGTCTATGGACGAATGAACGTCCCTGACATCCATCAAGCTTCTGCAGAAGGCGAGACGAAAAAAACAGAGATTTTTGCATGTGTTTCATTTTGGTATTCAGGTTTGTGGAAAAACTTGAGAATGACATAAGTGTGAATGTGTGTGTGGCTGTTGTACCTCATCAGTTGAGCCTCAGGTACTGAGCTCCAGAGCTGTTCCATGAGACTGATGCCCCCAATGAAGTCCTCTAATGTAAGGATACTCTGCAGGCTTGCGTTCATGTAGCAGGTCTGCCCAATATTTGGAAATCTGACGCAGAAACACAACAAGTCAAAACACACGTCAGTATTAATTCTTCACTGACCAATCACAAACAGATATTTCAGTTTGATTTGATGGATTAATCTCTCGTTACAACTTTGATTCATGTGCAGCTGTACTCACCCGAAGCAGTCGATGGGGCTTTCAAGAGAACTATTGGTGTCCCAGATGTAATTTCTTTCGTTGCTATGGAGATAAAACAAAAAAACACAAACACATGGTTAATAAACAAGCAAGAGGCTGACAGAGCAGAGTGTGGCCCTGTCCAAATACCCGCACTTGCGCCCTGAGGTCTTCCCTGAAGTGCACTTGCCGAAAGTGCAGTTAGGGGGCGTAAGTGCCGCAGGAGAAGGCGGCATCTACATCAGATCCAAGTATTGATGCTGATGCCCAACCAGCAGGTAAATTAAATTAAATTTTACTCTTGAATTTACCTGTTAATAATGTGTATATTAGCTGTAACGTCTTTTTTTACTCTACCGTTAACGTAGCCTAGACTACCGTTATTCCTATTAAAACGTTTTTTTCTTGGATAAATTGTGGTAAATTGTGATATAAAATAAACTATAAAGACAAACGGAGGATTCTGGGTAAAATCCTTCAGCGAAGTGAGGTCTGATGAGCGCTTTCGGAACAGGTGGCGCAGGTTTGCATCCCTTGATAACAACAGAAGACAACTGGGACACCATACGCACTTGTGGGGCACAGGCGCAGTTGCGGGTATTTGGACAGGGCCTGTGTGTTTATAAGTTTCTGCCTCCGGGACAGAGTTGGTTAAGTAAGCTAACATAACCCCTGGTGTAACCCCAGACAGTATAGGCATAGCTGGAGCTTTTGCTATTTCAGTCTGTTTTCAGTTCATGACAGTTAACTGGAACATATTGGTGTAGTGATACACAAAATGTAATGACAGCTTTTCACTTACTCGTTGAATGGCGCCATAAGCAGCACCTCCTCGAGGTCAGTGATGTCTTGATGATGATTTGCCTGCGTGACGTCATCCAGTGAGCAAAATGGCGTCACGGCGTCACGCTCGTCACGCTCATCCTGCTCATCTGTGTTATTCGTCGTTGCAGGGCTGCTGCTGTAAGAAGAAATTGTCATTGTCGAGAGGCAGAACATCCACAAAAAGACTCCCAGGTAAAATTAAAAAATAAAATATTTTAAGAATACTTTCGCTACAGAATATCACTGCAAGATTTAAACTAAAGCAACCCCAAAAAACTGGGAGAACATGATTTCATTAAGGTTACTTAGTGAAATATATGATATGTTAGGAAAAGTTTATCTATGTGATAGTATTAGTCAGTAAGAATATAAGAGGAGATGAGAAAAATGATCAAGTTTTTATGTTCCTGACAGACACTGAAAGCAGCATGGAATGAATGTCACTCCCTCCTCTCAGGGTTTGGTGAGTCCATCTTTTCAGTGTTGGCGATGTTGACTGGTGAGACGCGATGTTTTCTCTGTTGGAGAAAAAACAAACTTGAATTGTTCAATAATGCAAACATAAAAATTAACTATATCAGTACTCTCACTGAGTTCTGGCTGGTGAATATCTGGTGCCATTGGCTCTTTTCTGTGAAACATACCACGCAGTTGATCGACAGCCAACGCCAAAAATTCCTCATGGCTTCCTTCTCTGACGCAATTTGAGCGTCTGAGGTGGTGACAGTGGGTCTAAAGAGAAACATGGTTGGTTATTTTACAGAGATAAATCATACAGACACTCTGTGTCCTTGTGCTCATTTCTGGGGTATTGTGGAGAAAATTAAAGTTAGCAAACAACATGTCTGTAGAAACAAAAACGCACTCTGAATGAGCGTCTTACCTTTCCTGTGGGGCTGAAGGCCTCCTACCAGGAACACTATCCTTCTGTAGAGTGAAAACCAAAGCAATATTATAAGAAAACTGTTTTAAACTTCTTTTTTTGCAGCCATTTTCAACTAAAATTTTAAATAAATATAAATGTTACAGTCTATGAAAATGAGATTAATGTGAAGCTCTGACACTCTGATGTCAAACATACGTGAAGATAACTGAAGAGGCGATTTCTCCAGCTCTTCTTCTTTGCCTGTTGGTCCTCCAAAGCTGGCTTTGCTGGGACTGGAGCAGCAGCTAAATCCTGGACACCGCAGCTGGTGGTTAAGAGAGACACAGTTAGTTTTTCTACTTTAAAGGCCAGATAAATGAATCATAAATCATTTGCAAGAATTGTTTCCAGAAAAATAAATCACTCTCACAGTCAACACAATCACAAACAATTTGCGTCAAACTTAAATATTTGACAGTAAAACACTAATCATGTTGCCTGTATATAGCACTCCAAGATTTTACCAGTTGAAAAACAATGAAAGTTTTGCTTTCAAATCTACAGGTCTGCAGCTCTGGCACTAACTCTTAAAGGTTTGGATTACTACCAAGAAACTACATAATTAAAAATGTCAATACTTGTATTAACACTGCTATATTTCTGGTAAAATCCTTCTAAACCCTTCATAAAGGCAGCGAATGAAACAGACCACTGAAGTATATTTTGTATTGAAGTGTATGTCCTTACCTTGTCTGATGGCTGGAGTGCTGTTTCCTCTCATCAGCCACAGTATTCTTGTGAGATCGTTTCTTGTTAAGAATAAAGAAAAATAAGATGAACATTGACTGCAAATTAAAATGCCTTTATAGAGTAGTCCAGGAATGAGTCCTAAACCCGAACACTTGGTCTCCTTATCTTGAAATCAGTGAGTTTTTTGAATCTGGTTTAGGTTAGGTGCCTGAAATACAGTCTGTGCTTAACACCAAGGACTTTCACATTTTGTTCAAGGTCATAAGATGTGTCAGTAAATATCCCACTTGTGAAATTTTAAGCCTTTAGGTGTCTTACAAAGATGGTTGCTAACGAGTGATCAAATGAGACTACAGAGCATCATCACACTGACAGCTTCACAGCCTTGTTGGAGTTGTGAATAAAGTAATTTAGATAACACTAGCTTTTTACTTCTGCTGATTACATTTACACTTCAAAAATCATAACAGTGGTGTAAATATTTGAAGATTATTTGCTGTACAAAACACACAAGTATCATAAACTGTTGTTTTCCTGCAATAATCGAATATAACGGGTCTGTGGCCGACAAAAAAAAACTCTAGATAAACTATAATTTGACTGAAAGTATCAAAAAACACACTGAAGTCATGGAAACTTTTTCATTTCACAAGGTCACATTAAAAGCCATGGATCTACAGAAAGATAGATAGAGACAAACCTTTCGGCCAAAAATGCGTTGTCCGAGCATCTTCGTGGATCTCTTTAGAAATTCTTGTCAAGCTGAGATGTGTGTCTGCACTGCTTGACTGCTGGAGTCAAACTGGCTTAAAGTGTATTGTATTTACAGACTTTTGGCTCCTGCAGAAAGGTTCTATGGAACTACAGAGCTACATTATGTTCCGAGTGCCCTTTGTGACAGAACTCTGCACTCTGCATCTTTTAATTGTCATCATGTCAGCATCTCTGTAATATGTTCAAAAACAATGTACAAAAAATGTCAGGCATAAACCAGAACACAACTACACATGAGATACATGTCAAATATGTTGATACCATTCAAAATCAATGCAAATGGAGCCTCTGGGATTTTTCCTTCACCAAAACACAACTGCTCTGTAATAAAATGGATTAAACCAGATTGATTGCAGAATTGTATTCATATAATGTGACCAGCTAGGACCTTTCGTGGTGTTATGATAAGCCGCCAGTCAGCCACATGACACCTGTCACAGCAGTATGATACTGTATGTGGCAGGCGCCCTATGTACAAGGCTGTTACCGCAGGGGCCCGGGTTCGACCCCAGCCCGTGGCCCTTTGCTGCATGTCACTCCCCCTCTCTCTCCCCCTTCACACTCATCTGTCCTATCGATTAAAGGCTTAAAAATGCCCAGAAAAATATCTTTAAAAAAAAAAAGAAAAGACGCAATGCATTTAACAGGCGTAAAATGACCCATCCCAGACAACACATTGTCGCTCTGACCTCGTCACATCCACGTTTGGTCGTGGACTTTCCACATCCACATACAATGTGAAAGGTGCGTTGGCTGTTGACGTTCTGGGACACCGTGTCAAGTTCTGCCTGTTACATGCATTGTCTTCTTTCAAAATAAACGCACTACATCAGTACAACACCGCAAATTGATGTTTTTTTTTCTTTCAATGACAAACACAAGCAGTTAGGTTTAGGAAAAAAAGAACAGGGTTTGGTTTTATAATCTCACAGGACACGAACACTGCTCTCCCGGGGTGAAAATTGGTGTTTGTTGTTGCGCCGTTAAACTGTAATGGTAACCAGCTGCATATCATGCCAGTAACTACTCTAATTTTGTATAACTTATTGTAAAGTGTTATCGTTATGTGATTATTGCATTTTTAGAATTACTTATTCTGATTCAAATTATTTTTCAGTGTTACTCTTACATCAAACTTATTCACAGTTAGGTCTTCCCGGAGTAGCTGGAACATTGTGTCTGGACAGGTAAGTCGCTTGTAAATTTTCAGAACAAATTTCTAACCTTTAATGCTGTGGGATGGCAGCAGAGATCACAGACACGGACATGTCAGGGCAAATTAAACCAAATGGCTAGAATGAGGTAAGTGAGAAGCATATCCCTTCATGAGGCTTAACTGGCACACTTATTTGTAAAAACAACTAAAAACAGGTTTGCTGTGACTGGCCGGCTGCAGCAAGAACTTAACCAGTAATGTATGACTTGAATGTTTATTGAGATACCGGATAAATTACAAGCTGAATATGAAGTGGTTCTGAAAATAGAAGCTATTATATTTATGTACCACTTCTGCCAGTAGATGCCCCTAAATCCTACATACTGCACCTTTAATGGGTTAGCATAAAAAAAGACAACCATTGTGGCTTTCTTCAGTGTACTGCTGTACAGGTTATGTTCTCCCTAAACGTGGTTACCCACAAATAAACAACACCTGCAAACATAAAGTGCAACTGTATTGTAAAGTGTATAGTCCGCAGCAACAGAACAATATCACAGACACACTTTATCTGCATGTGTACTTAATACCAGTATTTATACACTGATCACAGTTTGCACCTAAAGCCAAGAGGACCCCTCATGCCGCCTCCTGTTGATGCCACTGTGCAAAATAATGTTAAAAAAAACCTGTGCGTTTTTTGTGGTTTTAGGCTGATAACATGCCTCTTCAATAAATCAACAGTGATGTCATCCCAGGAAAACATTACCGGCCAGTTCTTGTGTATCTTAGTTAATGAATGATTGCACTCAACTGCATCTAATATCAAAGACCGCAGAGGTTGAGATCTCTTGAAAACAGTATATGGAAACATTTACAACCTCAACCTCCTTTCTGCACGGAGTCAGAGAGTGGTGTCATGTTCACGTGCCACCGTGGGTTAAATAATGCCTTAAAGCAGCTCTTTGTCAGAGCCATGGTTATGGTAATGTATCCTTCTGTAAAGTTAACTAGTTAACGGTTTCACAAGTTGTCTGAGTAATGCGCGGTAAGAGAGCATCAATTTTCATTAAAATGTTATAATTGGTCAGCAGAAAACTAGACCTAAGTCAAGTAAAGTTGTATTTAAGTGTCATTTGTAGGGAATTAAACTGGAGCTGTTTCTGGCACACTGAAGGCCTGAACTTGAGCTATAGCTAACGTTGAGTTTGTAAAAAAAAAAAAAAAAAGTGGACACAGCCACTGTGATGTCACCCATTGGTTTATGGGACGAACTAGGTTCATCAGCCAGGAGATGGTGCTTTATGTTCTGGGTCACACACAGTGTTTGTTGCTACAGGAGTGAGCCCTAAAACACAAAGATGAGTTTGCATTTTTGCATGTCCCTCGTCTCAAAGTCTTTTTTAAACATCATGAATTGCTCTCTTCAGACGGGTGTCTTCCCCACCGCCTTTAAAACAGCGGTGGTGAAGCCCCTTCTGAAGAAGAGCAACTTAGACCCCAACATTCTTAATAATTACCGGCCTGTATCCAACTTACTGTTTTTAAGTAAAATTTTAGAAAAACTGGTTTTTAACCAAGTTAATGACTTTTTAAACAGAAATACCATTTTAGAGAGGCATCAGTCTGGTTTTAGGAAGAACCACAGTACCGAGACAGCCCTTCTAAAGATTTTAAACGACATCAGGTGGAATTTAGATAACAAAAAGCTCACAGTGTTGGTTCTACTGGATCTAAGCGCCGCTTTTGATACGGTAGACCATCACATTTTATTAAAAAGACTCAGACACCTGGTTGGCCTCTCTGGTACTGTCCTTAACTGGTTTTGTTCTTATCTCACAGACCGATGCTTTTATGTAAGTATGGATACATGTTCCTCAGGAACTCATGAAATTGGATGTGGGGTTCCCCAAGGCTCAATTTTAGGTCCACTTCTCTTTAATCTTTACATGCTTCCCCTTGGGGATGTCATCAGGAGACACGGCATCAGCTTCCATAGTTATGCCGATGATACACAGCTATACATCGCCGTGTCTCCTGATGACACAGGGCCAATTGATGCCCTTTTTAACTGCATTGTAGACATCAAGTCATGGATGGCAGAGAATTTCCTACAGCTCAACCAAGACAAAACTGAGGTTTTAGTTATAGGTCCTGAAGGCCAGAGAGAGAAACTTTTACCAAAACTACAGGATCTTAAACCAACCCAATCAGTAAAAAATTTGGGCGTGACTTTTGACTCTGAGCTGAATTTTATCCCACATATCAAAAATATAACGAAAATAGGTTTTTATCACCTTAAGAACATAGCCAGAGTCCGCCCGTTTCTCTCTCAGGCCAGTACGGAGGTGCTGATGCATGCTTTTATCTCCTGTCGCTTAGATTACTGTAATGCCCTGCTCTCTGGTCTTCCCAAAAAGAGTATTTTAAATCTCCAATTATTACAAAACTCAGCCGCACGCGTGCTGACGAGGACCAGAGGGTGGGAGCACATTACACCGGTTTTAGAGTCGCTGCATTGGCTCCCCGTCCGCTTCAGGATCGATTTTAAGATTCTCTTACTGGTTTTTAAATGTCTTAACGGCCTTGCGCCCTCTTATTTATCTGATCTGCTTTTACCATATCAACCCTCGCGGACCCTGAGGTCCTCCGGCACTGGTCTTTTAACCATACCAAAACCCAGAACAAAAACCCATGGTGAGGCAGCATTTAGCCACTATGGCCCCCACCTGTGGAACAGCCTGCCGGAGAGCCTCAGGACTGCAGAGACTGTTGATATTTTTAAAAGAAGATTAAAGACACACCTTTTTAATCAGGCTTTTAACTAATATTTTAAACTCTTCTTATGTTCTTATCTGGTTCTGTCGTATTTTATTTCGCTGCTTTTATCTTGCTTTTTAAGATGATATTAATCTTAATAATTTTCTGTTTTTATTTATCACTGGTACTTTAGTTATTCTATTTTATTTATAATTTTACGTATTTTATTTTTGGTACTGTATTTATTTTATTTTGTTTATTCTTTTAGTCCTATTTTATGCTTTTAGTCTTTAGCTTTTAACTCCAGTGTTTTCTCAGGGGGGTCCTCCACACTGGGAGCTGTGTCGGGTCTGCTAGTGGGGGTGCTGTCCTTGGGTCCCTTCGGCCCGGCCGGCTGGTGGTTCCTCCCTTCGATGTGGGGGTCCACCTGTCTGTCGGAGTCGGGGGGCCTGGGTGCTGGTCTCCCCGATGGCACGGCCTGCTGCTCCTCCCAGTGTGGACGACCCCAAAGGTGGCGTTTCCTTGATCCTCAGTGCCATGCCATGTCTCCCTATTGTGTGTGAGATTGTGTGTGTGTGTGTGTGTGTGTGTGTGTGTGTGTGTGTGTGTGTGTCTAGTATGGAGGGTGGGAGGGAGGGGCTTTCTTTGTAACTGTTTTTCTTTCTTGTGTTAATTGTTTTTAATTCTGCAAAGCACTTTGTGTTGCATGTCCATGCAGGAAAAGCGCTCTACAAATAAAGTTGATTGATTGATTGATTGAAAGTCAGTGGGTTCATCAAATGAATGATGTAAGGTCTGTGGTTAACAAAAGCTTATGGGACTGTAGTTTTTATACTGCAACATAAAATATGACAGTAAACCCCAACTCGAGACTTTTGAAGTCTTTATGTGTGTTAACGAAGGTGGTTGCTAACAAGTGGTTAAATGAGACCACAGAGTGTCATGACACCAAAACGGCTTCCCAGCCTTGCTGTGGTGGTGTCGATGCAACTATGGTGTACTTTGTTTACAGCCTAATGTTAGTATTTTACCTCTGGCAATTGCATTCACGCTTCAAAAATGATAGAAGTGGCGATCAAGATCAAGATTATCTCACTGAACAAAACCTGTGGCATAAACTTTTGTTTGCTACAGAGCTTATTTTCTGTAATGAACCAAAATTCAATGAATATATGCCATTGGCTTTTGGTCATGGGAACCAGGGCGACGCTAACTTCCAGTTCTATTTAGTTGTCTTGTCACTTAATAAGCTAGCAAAAGTGTAACCTAAAAAGTTGCTTAATAACTTAATCTTTGCCCTCACTTGCAGATTAAACCAACCAGAGACCTCAGCCCAAACTGTAACTTCACGGATGATTCTTTTAATGTGAGCGCTGATTTACGAAGATGCACCTGACACTAGATTTTCACCTGACTTTCTGACTTTGTATTCTGATACCAGTGTTGTATCTCAGCACAAACAGCTTACATGGGTGACTATCAATTTTTCATGCACATAGATGTGAAACCAACGAAAGACAAACATGAATAATATATTCTGCATGCCATTGTGAGATTTCACATGTGAATCTTTTATTTTCCTCTAGGTTCCTCTGGTCATGCATGTGTTGATCCGCCTGTACCGTCCCTCAGACAGGGACACAGTGCTCACCCTGTTCAGCAACAGTGGCCATGAGCTCATCCGTCCATGTTTTTACAACGCCATGACCAGCCCTCTCTACATCGCCATCACCCTGGCTCTCTGTGTCGCTGGCTACCTGCTGGGCTCTGTGTTAGGGGCTGTGGTGTTACCAGGAGCATGGGTGGGCCTCGTATACTGCTGCTGCCATGAGCTATATGCCGGCTACGTCAAGATGAAACTCCAGACGGACATACGGGACATCCTTGGGAACTTTACGAGCAGACCAGATGACTGTTTCTGGGTGGTGGAGGCTGAGGTTGATGGGAGGGTCCAGATCATGGGTACGGTGGCTGTGGTGGCCAAACAAAGTGGGAAAGAAAAACATGGGGAACTGTTCAGAATGATCATCTCACCATGGTACAGACGGTTGGGCCTGGGCTCAAAGATGACTGTGGTGGACTTCTGTAAAGAGCGAGGCTTCTCCAAGGTGGCGCTGTGGACCAGCTCCACTCAGGCAGCTGGTGTGGCCCTGTATGAGAAACTTGGGTTCAGGCATGTCCACCTTATCTAAATGTTTTCAACACAATGCGCTGCTGCTCTTATGAGTTTACTGGACCATAATACACTGACTGTTAATTGTAGTCTTCATTTTTTAACAAATAAATACTGGCTTCAGCTACTGTGGTTTTATTTCACATATGACTGATCTCATTTAACTGTTAATACACAAAATGTAAGAAATAAAACCATTCCTGAAGGTTTTGCACTACTGTATGTTCTGCTTTAACACATCATCCTCTTAACACTAACCGACTGCAAACTTTTACAGGCTCTGAACATCCACAGAAAAATTCGTAATCCATATAATGTAGGTGAAAAACAGATCCAACCTATCACAGTAACGTGAGGTTTGGGGTTGTGAATTGTAAATGATAAACAGTAGAGGGCGCTATTTATCTAAGTAACACTGGAGCTGTCAGTCTTCGAGTGATGTAATCTTTAATTGCTACTTGTAGGTAACTTTGATCTGACATGAACTCAATGCCTCAATGCAGCTCTTGGCGCCATTATTGTGCTAACGTAACACTCATTAAAGTTAGCTTTTAATCAGGTTCATAGTTCATGTGAGCAGCGAGTTGGATCATTCTGCTCCTCCACAAGGATCAGTTTCACAAGTTGTCTGAGTAACATAAGTTAAGAGAGCATCATTTTTCATTGGCAAAAATACGTCAGAGTAAGACAAACCGACAGCGCACCAATGGAAAGTAAGTACAACCCACCTCTTTCAGAATCACATTTATGATTGGCCAGAGTATATATCAATCACAACTTCATCCATTCGCTTCCCTGGCAACGGCCTCGTACCCGGAAGTTGTTGTCTTCGCCGCGAAATATCAACAGCTCAACTCTGAAGCGGTAGAAATATAGTTGAAAATGTGTTTAAATAATAGTGTGTACAGGACTGAAGCGTGACAGCTGAGTGTATAGAACGTTTGGTCATGTGTGTGTAGTGTGGGGAGGCTGTCATGCAGCGCAGTAAAGTGGCTGTGAGTGTGGAAGTGAAACATGTGATCGGAGCGCTGTGCAGACTGTTGGCGGCCACCGGCCTGGAGTCTGTGCCCGCACCGGAGAACTTCAGACGGGCTAAATTCGGCGGTGGACCCGAGGTGGTACGTCCGTCATTTGTTGTCACTGTGAGGGGTGGAATGTCACTACATATTCTTGAAAAAAACTTTTATTTCCTTTACTACTATTTTGAGACACGTGTACGTTTGACTCTGTTATAGTTATTTGACAGCTTTAGTTTCCAGTTACTTGATTTTACACACAAAAAATGGGATAACAGGATAAAAAGTGTCAAGGGTACAAAAAGTTGAGCCTAAGTGAACTATCAGAATCTGGCATCATGCCTTTTTTGATTTTGTACAATGAGTGAATATTACTATGTTGAATAGCATTGTATTTTAATGTCCCCATCTGCTGGTGAGCCTTCACAATAAGAGCATGCATAGATATGATATTCCACCACAGAGGAGACTTGATAATCACTAAAATTAGGTGGGGAAAATGTGAATATATCGATATCGGTATTGGTTATCAGCCTAATAAGTTACTATGTATCAGCATATCGAGCATCCCTAATACTGATTAGTGTATTATGCCAAAATCTGACTGCCTCCAACCTAACCAACATACCAATATTAGTTTAAAATATTGTTACACAGTGTTGGCAGATTGTGCACACAGGATTGATAAAGGCTCTCATAATATACCATATTTACACTGATATATTATGATGAGAGGTCGCTCACTCTGCTCTAGCTGTGTTAAGACATAAATCCTAGTGCAGGGGCAGACGCACTAATTTTGTGCCATTTGTAAGGGGTGAGGATCAGTCAGTCCCACTTTTACCCCCTTCACAACACCCCTTAAAATCAACAGTGTGTCATCTTATAAAGAGGTATCAAAGGTCTGACTCTTCCATTTTTTAAATAATATGCATTGTTATCCTGCGCTTTCAGTGGCAGAGCTGTTCCTAACAGACTTCGTGTGCTGTACTGTACATACTGACATACCGGACAGACAATCTTTCTGCTTGCTATTGTTTCCCAGGAGGATCAGTTTTGGCAGCTCCTTGCCAACATCCTTAAGGTATCTGGCACTGTTTCCTGTGAGGCTAGTACACAGTTAGGAGGAGGTACGTAACATTGTTTATTTATGTATGGCTTTTCATGCTATTTGTCCAGGACTTTACTGATTTCCACTAAGATGCTTTTTTTATTCCTCCTTGCTGGTGATAGTCACGGCCGGAGGCATTATGTTTTTGGGTTGTACATCCATGTACCTACATATGTCCATCCCATCCTTGCGAACACAATATCTCAAGAACGCCATGAGGGCATTTCTTCAAATTTGGCACAAAGGTTGACTTTGACTCAAGGATGAACTGATTAGTCAAATGTGGCTTATAAAACATTTTTCTCAGCATTTACTTCATGTTGTGACTTTTCGGACCACAGCAAACAAATTACTGTTATAAAATAATTAAGTGAACTTGCTGAGTGACTGAATGTGTTTGCTCTGTCTCTGCGCAGCCACAGAGTGCAGGAAGCTGGTGGCTGCCGGCCTCTGGCAGACTGGCTACCATGCTGACTGGATGTATGGGAGGGAGGAAGGAGAAGGAGGGAAGGGAGGGAGATTCTCAAGCAGAGACCTTCTTCTGGCGCTGGGCTGGCTGCTCGCTACAGGACAACTGGAGAAACTGCTGTCAAAGAGAGTACAGCAACTGGACAAAACACTGCTCTCACCTACACGTGTAAATACTGCTGGTACACCACCACATTATACTGGTAAACCTAGTTCTGTATATGAATTTGTATAATTTTTTTATCTGTAATGTCTCTCTTTCTGTCTGTTAGGTGAACCTTCAGCTTTCCAGTGAGCTCCAGTTAGACCCGGCATGTCTGAGGAAACTTCAGTGGCTTGTTGGTTGTCTGAGACACCAGGGGCGGATCTTGCTGTCCATGCAAGAAGAGCGAACTTGCCTACTCCACGCTGTGAGAAAATCCCCTTTTTTCTAACTTTTTTCACATGCTGCCATTCTGCATTTGTCTGTCACTGCAATGGAAAACATTTCTCAAAGCTCAGCATATTATTAGAAGTTTGGGAGCGTATGTGCAAGATGACTGCATGTGACACAATCCTCCACTCCAAACTGGAGCCAAAGTGAACAAGACCTTTTCTTCCCTAAAAAGACAGAAAAGGCCCACACACACTGTTAAACATTTCTTTTATTACTGTTAAGTATTTGTCTGCATAAAATCAGATTTCCTTTCATATTTACTGGAATAAGTTATATTCAAGTCTCCAACAAAAATGTTCTCAGGTTTTATCTGCCAGCCTTTCCTCCTCTGTATCCTCCCTCTCCTCTGGTCAAAGCTCCACAGTGCTAAGGAAGGTAAGAGTAATTGTGCTGTTATTGAAATGAGTTGATCATGATCTGCATATAGTTAGAGCCAGAGTTACTGTATATAACTAAACAACTTTTGCGTCACTCTAGACCTCATCAGCCTCCACTTGTATACAACAGCATGCTGCACGTAAAGTCTTTGTTATTGTTCTTTTGAGTATGCAGGTCAGTTCAGGACCATGACCAGTTCACACTGGAATCTGATGTTGGCCACATTTATAAAAAGTAATGTTAAAAACTAGAATTATTGCCCTGCGGTTGTATGCCTCTGTGCACCAGTCAAGTCAACTTCCAGTTTACATCCATGTCTGTGAAAATGTGGATGCCACACACATTCTCCCCCCGACAGCACAGAAGATCTATACAATTAGCACAGTTTCAAGGTTAGTGTCACCAATTAAGTAAGTCTGACCAAATATTTCCCCTTTCTGTTCCTGAGATATGACAATGAATAAGAGATTATGATGTCACAGTGAAGTTGACCTTTGACGTTTTGGACATAAACTGTAATTACTTCATTATTTTATCCTATTAGAATTTGTGTTTTCCACAATTAGGATATGAATTCTTGAGTAATAGCCAAAAATATATTTTGTGAGGTCACCTTTCACCTTTTGACCACTCAGTTCATTTTTCAGTCCAGTTGGACATTTGTGACAAATTTAAAGAAATTCCTTTAAGGTGTTCTTGAGACATTGCATTCACGAGAATGAGACAGATGCAAGATCACACTGACCTTGACCTTTGACCATCAAAATCCAATCAGTTCATTGCTAAGTCCAAGTGAACAGTTGTGCCAAATTTGAAGAAGTTCCCTCAGATATTGCATTCACAAAAATGAGATGGACATAATCACAGTGACCTTGACCCGTGACTGTGACCACAAAAAACTGACCAGTTCATCAATGAATCCAAGTGGACATTTGTGCCAAATTTGAAGAAATTCCCTAGAGGCCTTCTTGAGATATCATGTTCACAAGGATGGGACAGAGGTAATTGTAAGTGCATCCAGCCACTGCTGTTGCCAGCGCAGAGCCATAAAAACCATTACCTCCAATAGATCAGAACTGAGCACTAAGTACCTGAGAATTTTTTATGCAAAAAAATTATAGTTGCTCTGTTGTTGCAAGTCTCTATTATTGTTTGCGTAATGTCTTTATCTTATAAAATGAAGTGTTAATGTTCCATTTAAGAGTACATCTATACACTGTGTCAATAGAGTATGCCTAGGGATGTCTTCAAAGCTATAATGTGAATTGTGTATGTGTGTTGTAGGACTGTGTTTGTATGCGGCAGCTGTGTGGCCTTCTAGAAGCTTATCTGAGCTGGAAACAGGTGGAAAAAGTCTTCTGGACCTGGATGGTGAGTTAGACACATGAATACAGGAAAACAACAACACAATTCAACACAGAGTTGATCTTCAACATTGAGATTCACGATTTTTATAAATATTTGATAAAAAAAAAAAGATGCAGATTCCTTAATTTGGCATATGGCCTCTTGTCAGAAGAAAATTGTGTCAATTTGTCAATTTTTGAAAAAGTAAATTCATATCTAAGAGCATGTGTGACTGGCCGCAGACTCTGACATATATTCTTTTTCTTTGACCCAGTTATATTATTATTTACAGCCAACAGATTTGCTAATTTTTCCTCTCAGTGTCCTTAAAGATGGCAGCAGCCACGTGTGCCAGGAAATGTGATGCGAAGTGTGTGTGTGTGTGTGTGTGTGTGTGTGTAGGACAGTGTGATGGATTGCCATCTGACAGATCCTGGTGTCAAGAAGCCTACACATGCACCCAAGGGGAGCGTAAGAGTGTGTCACCATGGAAACCAGGGGCTCGAGAAATTGGAGGAGATGCTGTTAAGACTGCCTACAGGCCAGGTGTGCAACATACATGCATGCACACACACACACACACACACACACACACACACACACACACACACATTCATACAGAGGCCGTTGCCTAATGGTTGTTATGGTCGTTTTGGAGAAATGCAGTTTCTGAAGTTGTTGAAATTGAAAGTGGGGGAGTTAAGTGCTGAAACAATTTCTAGACAAACAGCATTTTATCCACCCAACACTTTTGAGCAGCATCTGTGGTTATAGCAATCAGCACAAACACACTCCTCAGAGTGAAGAGTAAATCACTCAAGAAAACATCTTTACAGGGCAATTTCTCAGGTTATGATATATCTCTGATCAAAAGCTACCAAACTACAGAACGCCTCAAGGCCAGGGGATCCTCTGTTACAGATAAAGATTGAGCCTATCAGAGAGCAGTGTGCACAGATAGACATTCCCTGGAGGACAGAGAGGCCAAATGCCAAACATCCTCAAGAGTTTGATTCCAGCTGTTCACAAACAATACTTACACACTGGCACATCCTAAAAGCGATCCTTCTTTTCCAAACTCCTATTGATGTAATTCAGACAAGCATACAGCTTAGAAGACCATCTTGTCTGCTTATATCTTACCAAACAACTGCTGTCCACCTCAATACCATCTCCCCTACTGTCTTTTATCAGTGTGGGTGTTGTGCATCCATGCATGAGGAAATCATTCCAAATCTTGTGGTATATTTAGTGCATAAACACTCATGTTATTTATATACTGAAATGTCCCATCAGTTTGGTGTATGTCAGTCAAACTAATGGAGCTCGAAGACTGAGGATTGTGAAACATATGGTTGTTACTCAAATTTTTATTCTAAGTGACAACATTATGGAAATGATCCCGAGAGAGACCTTTTTGTTAAAGAGTAAGATCCCTTTGTTTACACAGAAAGAGCCCCAAAGTCACTATCTCCAAACCGGCCTGACTGCAATTAACTGTAACGGTAATTTGAGTGCGTAGAGATCCAGCATATTTTTACATCTAACGGAGTGAATAAGGGGCCGGACACATGCTGCATCTGTAACTGTAACTATTCTTGTTCCTTATTCTGTGACTGCTTTCAAGAGCGCATTGGCAGGTAGCGTCTGAGGTTATTAAGCAATCTTAACGAGCACTATATCCAAGCCCATTTACCTGAAATCCTGAGTGCTGTTAGATAGATAGATAGATAGATAGTTAGATAGATAGATAGATGTTTGTGTATAGGCCTGTTTTCCACGCTCTAGCAGCCCTGAACTAAAATGATCAACAACTTTTTCATATTTATCACAGACTAATATTTACGGAAGAAGGGACAGATATCCGTCGGCTGTGATTGGTTGGTCTATGTCACATGACATGCGGTGTGCGTTGCTGGATTCTACAAGTTGAACTCTATTTATCTCAGATTACAGCCGTTCTGCCCTGAAAAATAGTAGACCCTAGGGAACGTGTGAGCGCCATGACAGTATTGCTTTGGCGTTTGAGCACGCCTCCCGTACATTTAGAGTTGGTGATTGTTTGAACAGTGGACAGACGAACCAAGATGGGTTTTGTGCAGTTGGCTACCATCTCTAGCATAGTAACATTAGGTTTCTCTACTGTACTGTATGTCTTATTCTATGTCGTCTTTTCATCATGCCCCAGAAAGGACAGAGGAGAGGCAGAGAGGATGCTGAGGACAGAGGAGAACGAGAAGACAGGTTGCAGGGTGGATGGGACACCTCCTGCCTCCCTCCTCTTCCCTCCGCTCTTCCCTGCCTACCCTCCTGCCCCGAAGTCTACCGAGCCAGGCTCCAGACTGAAAGGCCAGTCAGACACAGCAGCCACCCAGCAGAAGGGCCCTGTGGCAGGGCCAAGACTCCAGACGATTGCCCAGCACCCCAGGCTGTGCAGCTGCTTCTTCAGACAGAGGCTCTGCTGCTGGAGAGGAGGGACCGGCAGAGACTGGCCAATAGGATGCAGCTACAGGAGATGATTGGCAGGCTGGACGAACTGGTGTTGATACCACCATAGACTTTTTTTGATCCTCAAACTTCTGACATATAAATTCAGAATAAACAGAATATGGATTTTCATTTTATAGTTTGCCAAAGATTCAATGAATGGATATTCTTCAAACGCTGGATGACAGTGAGTAGATGAAATGCTACAGATTAGAGTGATCACACTAACAATGAAAACACTCTCACAGTCTCATGTTGTCACGCAGCTCATTTCATGTCCACTGGGTGTCCACACCCTGCAGGCTCACAAAAGGGCGTGTCTATGACAACCAGTCATATCTGTTTAAAGAATGCATCATACCCAACAACTGGGACAACCATACCTACTCAGGTAAAAAGCAAGGTAAAAGTTTCTGTCCCTTCCTTGCTCAGAATTGCTATGACAAACTTTCCTATGTCAATTCTAAACTAAGACTCCTTACTAAAAGTTTTTAGGCTAAGTTAGGAGAGAGCATTCTCAGAATGTCTGTGAATACGGCCCCAGATCTTTTCCCATCTGACAAGGGAATAGACTTTCATCACCTTAAGTTTTGTTGTAGCTGAAAGTGATATTAACTAGGGCTGAGCTGAATACTCAATGAGATGAAGCTCAATCCTGAGATTTCTGTAAATAGTTTGTAATGAGTAAGAAATATACAGTATCATCTGATAAGCAAGCCTATCTTCTCCAAGGCAAGCCTGAGCCAGCCCTAATTATATGCTTTATTAATGAGGAAGGTCTGAAGTCTGCTTTTAAATGTGGAGCCAGTGTATGCCTCCCAGAGTGAAACTGGAAGATGGCTCCACAGAAGAGGAGTCGGAGCTGTTTAGGTTCCACCAATTTCCAGTTTAAGATCCACCACTTCTTGAGTACAGATACAGATAATGATGTACCCCTAATCCCCAATATTGACCTTTTATATGACATTTCTTAACAGTTACTGAATGCTTAACAAATGGCAGAAACACTAGATTTTTTGGAAATAACTGAACATTAACATGAAGAAAATATAAAATTACTTATATATGCAAGCTGTACTGTATGTTTACAGGTAAAATTTTAGACATTTGTCTTATTCACAAAATGACTTGCAATGTTCTAACAGAATAAAATGAAATTTCTGCTCAACAATATTAGTAGTCAGAGCCACTGTAGATGAATGAGATTACCTGTCCTCTCAGAATGTGGATGAGAGTTGAAAAACTGGACTGTATAAGACATTTTGGTCAGTAAGTATTTAGCCTAGCTTAGCACAAAGACTGGAAGCAGGAGGAGGCTGCTAGCCTGGCTATGTCAGAAGTTTTTTTGGTTTTTTTTCAAACATGTTTTGTATTCAGCTGCCAAGGTCTACTACAGTATTGTTAATTATCGTGCTTTAAGAATGTTGGATGGGGGATTTTTTTTAAGCTTTAAAAGGAGATATTCCTCCTGTTTCAAGACTTTATGCTAAGCTAGGCTAACTGCATCCTGAGTCCAGATCAGTGCTGAGCCTGGTCTCAATCTTTTGTACTGTAATTTGAAAGCTACAAATGTCTTAATGTGTCTAAATGTGTCTCTAAAATGATTTATTGTACTTTTACAGCCATTTACAAACAAATACATCCTGCTTTTGACTGAAGCGAGTCAGATTTAAGTCACAAATGTGATGACTTTAGATTTTACAAAATTAAAAAAATAAACTGGCAGCTTGACTTCGACAGCAGTGACTCTGACTTCACTTGGACTTGAGCCCTTTACCCTGAATATACTTCATACTTTCCACCCAAGCCCAAAATGAAAAGGTATATTACATAAAGAGTTAGTCACAAATCAACTGATTTCCCTTTATATCCTCAATAAATTAACATTTACATCTATTTACTTTATTCAGTTATGAAACACACAACAACATATAGTATCATTTTCAGGCTTACATAAAATATCTCACAAATTGGGGATGAGAAATTATAGAAATATTCCAATATGAGATGAGTAAAATAAGAGAGAACAGAAACATACACAGTTCATTCTGTTGTGGTACTGGTGCTATAAAAGTGCAATGGCAGCACTACATTTTTTTATGATCAAGTTAAGTCTCACTGTTTTCAGCAAACATATTTTAACAAATACAATTTTTAAAAAGCACTCATGATTTGGTAAATGTAATGTTTTATTACTCTGTTGTTAAAATGGCTTTACAGTTGGTGAAGAGCTCATTGGGACTTGTTTAGAACTCAAAACTCAAAGTTAAGGACTTGGGCCTTGAGACTAACTTGTAACTTGCAAAACAGTGACTTGGTCCCACCGCTGGTTTGAAGTCAAGCACAAGCTTCAGTCATCAAAAACATCTTTATTTTTATTTTTTTAATCAAATTGAAAAACATTCAATTTCAGCATCATAATACTGTGAAAATGCTACAAAAACTGGGAATAGAATTTTAAGATGCTAGACTTGAGCACTTATAATACAGCAGGTGTTAATGACTTTTGACGTCTACAATATTTTCTTGTCTCAGAAGTTGACGGACTGACAGTAACCCAGAGACTTGGTGTATCCCTTTTAAAAAGCTTTTTGCCAGTGCAGGGTCCAGAGGTGGTTTGATTTTCTGTTGTAAAGACTTAATTATCATGAAGAATTAACCACCAGTAGTTTCTGCATGTAGGAGTTGAGCCACTTCTGTCTCTCCATGGAGGTGAGGAGTTTACTCTTCTCTCTGAAGGCAGCATCATCAGCCACCACCATGTTCCTCTTCATCATGCCGGCAGCCCGAGACGACCATTCTGCAGGCCACGCCCTCTCTACACTAAAGAAACACAGACCAAGACTTCAAGATCAGTGAATAGATAACAATCCAGGTACCAGGTACTTAATAATAATATACTTAATAATATTTTACTGCTGTGTTGTTCATTTAAACTTAAGTTGACAGAACTCGTGGCCTTTACTGTAAGATGCACTGCTTGATTTTGATATAGCTCCCAACAACACCACAAAGCCTTAAATTTCCTCTGAGAAGTGAAACATATTTTTTTCTTCTGAGGCTTTAGGCATGCCAAGTATTGAAGTAACTGTCCCCCATCCTGATGAAAATGTCTAAGTGTTAAAAATTACAATACCAGTTCCAAAACACTGTTACCAATAGAGTACTTCCTTTGCTACCCACAGTTTGAATGAATTGGCGCATAGTATAGCCACACTTTGTTATATTTTGTGCTATCTTGGCACAATGAACTGCCAGCTTCATAAATTCGCTGTGCTCAACTACACCACTGTACGAGTTGTAGTCACTGCTGTGGGACTGTGAGCTTCATGCCAAGGACAGTAGTGAGAAGTCACCCGGCTGCACACACGCTGTGACAGGGCTAACCCACGGCCAACGTTCCCTGATGGTTATATACGGGTTTGACGACAATGTTGAGCCGTTTGGGCATACTATAGGTGTGTTTGTTGGGACTGTGTAATGGCTCTGTGTTGGATGTTACTTGCTGCTGCCGTGCTAACCAGGTGTTGACAGCAGCAAGAGAAAGTTTGCTGATCCAGTGGAGAGACGAGACGGTCCGAGATGTGACTCATGGAGAAGAAAGGATTAAATGAAGGTATTGGTTGACAGGAGATGTTTCATTACTACTTGGTACAGGGTTATTTTGGTTAATACCTTAAAGGTATCGTGTACCAATACCCAGTCATACCCTGATTAAAATCTAATGTGTCAATTTTTGAAATTGGTAGTTGGTTTTGTAACCTTTGGACAAAGCGAAGCTAGGTGTTTTTCAGCCCGTTAAATGAAATATTAACTAAGTAAATAAAATCAAAGGTTCTCCCAGGGATATGAAATTAGGCCTTGTAAGAGATGTTAGCACAAACAAGGAAATGACAGGAATAGACAGCTTAACTTGCTGCCAACCCCATACATAAAGAGTTTGTTATTACACAGGTCAATGAGGGACTTGTTAGAACACTTCTGTGTCACTGATTGTAACAATGTGCTTTTTATCTGTGACCAACAGCTCTATGTCTCACTGTCAGTTGGTTGGTTGGTCCACAAAAACTTCCCCACTTTTTGGCAACCACAATTTTCACCCTAGGATGTTAACTGTCTTAAATATTTTCTCTCACTATGCAGTTACCTGGCCTCTGCTTTCTCAGGGGCAAAGAGCCACGCCTCCCTCATCAGTCTTGCCTTGCTGTCGGCTGGAGCTCTGAGGCTGGGCGCTGACATCATTTGAATGCTCCAATTACGGAGAGAGATGGAGGGTAAGCGGACATCCCAGTCATCTAGTTTAGGTTCCTCTGAATCATCAGGATTTCTGGAATCAGAGTCATCATATTAAACTTAATGATTCCTGGAGAAACACATTTGTTTGAATTATGTAGGTTATCAAAACAGAACAACTTATTAACAGAGAAAATAAAGTGAGGTATCTGAGGTACTGGATAGCTCATTCAATTCAAACATAACAGCCATATGAGATATAAGAATTAGTGAGTAACCACCTGAGAGGTAGTCCAGGCTGAGGGAAGCCAGATGTCACCAAGGTCATACCCAGAATGCAAAGCAACAGGAAGGACATTCGGGGGAAAGCAGACAGCTCAGACATCCTAAAAAAAAAAAGAAACAATAAAAAGGGGGGAAAAAGGCTTTCATGACAATAATAATTACATGTTAACTGGGTTGTGTATTTATGATCTTTAAACTATTTCCTGACAAAATAAAACAAAATGACAGAAACTATTTTCATTATTGTTGATAAATCAGTGTGTTTGTACAACTAAAAAAAAAATCAAAATATCTCACACTTCACAGCTACCTCATTGCTATCTTTTATATTAAGATATTACATTACAACACTTTCCACAAGGTTCTGTATAATACCAAAAATGACACTTTCTCAACCTTGGGGTTGGTGTCTTTAATTTTCTATGACTCAGTGCACAGTATATTTGAAATAAAATAAAATTGGCTTACAATATTTTACCATTTCTATGTAATGCACTTGGAGCTCTCGCAAAGGTCTAAAAAACGGAGGAAAAATGTACTGAAATTCACCTGACCACTCCGAACTTGCTGGTTTTATGAGAATTTTGGAGCCTAAATTGAGCCAGAAATGATTCAGACTGTGTGTGTGTGTGTGTGTGTGTGTGTGTTTGACACAGCCGACAAGTGTTATTTAACATTTGGGATTTTTTTTTTATTGTTTTTTTTTTTAGATATTTCAGTGTGAAATGTTACACCACACAAAGAGCAAATCTAATCTGCTTCAGTACGAAATAAACAATAAAACCCAACAGCCTTTGAAAATCCTCTTTTGTTTTTAAGGTTTGTTATACGCTCAGCTGGAACCGAATTCTGTCAACATGGTGACAATCAAGACAGAATTTGTTTCTTCAAATACAAATAGAATTTCTGCGAATAAATTCTAAAGCTGCTTGGGATAAAAAAAAATAATTAATAGACTAACATGTAGCACAGCTGAAAGTAAAATTGGTTTCATGCAAAGCTGTTGGTTACAGGGTTTTTTAAAGTTGTTAGTAAGCCAGTAGTTGGCTGATTTCTTACCTGCTTCTCAGGAAGGGCGTGTTCGTCTATCTGTCTGTTAAAAGTTGGTACCAGCAAGGACCCTCTCAAGGCTGGACCTCAGAGGTTAAAGGTGAGGTGTCACACAGGCAGAGATGCTCCAGGTGAATCACCAGTCACAGCAACAGAAATTGCTACTGTATGTGCAGTTAGATACTTTGTTGGTTGCTGCTTCCTATCTACCACTTATTTCTTCTCCCGTCTTCTTGAAGGAGAAATAAGAAAAACCTGGATTTCCGCTTGTGCTTTTTTTGTGTATGGACTGCCAATTGCTTCTGTAGTAGCTGTGTGCAGGTCTACGGTGGTTGAAAAATATTGGTTTCTTGACGTACATAGCTACTTATATACCCTGGACTGCAGTGTTTTAACCCCCCATCCCCCTAACCCACCCACACATATACGCAAGCATACACACCCTTCACCAGATCAAACCAACTTTGAGTTCAGCATACAAGAGGACAGGCCTAGTGGAAGTCCTGTTAGCTTGTTAGTGTCCTGTTTCAAAGAGTCTCGGTCATGGTGCTGTTGTGGAGAGCCCACCATCTTATTACTGGAAATCATTATAGTGCTTGTGTGTGTGTGTGTATATGTGTTCATTCATACCCTGAGGCAGGTTAAGGGAACAATGGATGTTTCTCTCGAAGAAATAAACCTTACTGTCTCACTATGTCCAGAGAAAAAAAACAAGGAGACAAAGATATTTATACGGACTCTGGAAAAAATCTTACGTGATATCCATTTCAGAGAATTTCATATGAGACAAAACAAGATCATGTAAAAGAATAAGTAACCTTCAATAACTGACATGAGGACAGCTTGAGGAAACAAGCTGCAAACACAGCACTGATATATTATCACCTTTCAACTTAATATGGCAAGCGTGTTAGCATACACATTTCAAGTAATGTTTTTGTCCACTTGATAAACCAAAGTCCAATATTCACTCTTCCTTTGTCTCTCTTTTGCTCTTTATCAACTCCTGAGGGAAATATCTAGCTTTGCTAAATGCTCAAAATCTGGCCCCAATCTGTTTTGTTTTTTTTTGTCTCATTTCTCACGTCACACAGATCTGATTTTTTCAGAGTAGTGTGGACATAGAAATCCAATTTTATCCCATCAGATCTGGATCACTTTCGTACGTGGTCCTAAATCCAGTACATATCTGATCACTGGTCACGTGACTGCTATGAGAACAGTCATATTGGAGTTCATTTGTGTTAGATAGATCCATAGATCCATCATCATACCTTACTGCTCAGGAGCAGATAACACACATTTAGTGTCAGACTGGTCAGGTGAAACAACGAAGGGCTGCCATACCCTGCTGGAGACTACCCAGTGTTCGGACAGTCCATAATTTAGAAGCCCTAATAGTCTGAAAAATGTTTAATTGGACTCAAAGTCCATTATCCTGAAAACAAACATTGTCCAAAAGACCATTGGAAACAATGAAACAAACAGAAGCACGTGGTTGATTATTGTGCCGAATGATGTCATCCATCCTTCAGACTATGGCGGAGGCATGACCTGCCCTACTCTGCTTCTTATCGGCCTCTTTTGGCTTTTAGTTCCTTTGTCTTCTAACCTTAATCCTTAACATATCACGAATTATCATCCGACATCCACAGCAAATTATTCAGGAGGTGAAGGCTTGCACTGTAATGTCATTCCTTTTTTTCTTAATCAAATGCCTGTCTCATAAAAGTGATTTTTGTTGTTCCAACACTCATGCATGTAATATTTTTATTTACGGCTTTGACAGCAAAAAATGCGGGGTTGAACCATGCTAAACTTTTACTGCAGCAAAACATCATCTGGCATGTGCCAGCAAGTCCTGGTGGATTACTTTTTATTGCCAGCGACCTGTTTCTCACGGCCGCTTGTATTTGTGAACCTATTCTTCAAGTCAATACCCAAAGCTCATGACTATTGGGGGTTGGAATGTAGATCAACTGGTAAATTGAAAACTTTGCCTTCCACTTCAGCTCTTATGATACCCCCAGCAACCCTTGTGGATTATCTCCCTTGTTCTCCCTGGAGCACTCCAACACAGCAGCGCTCAGCCTAGAGCTCATGAGTATACCTACACCTGTCCAACACCTCTCAATTTGAGCAACTCCAGAAAATTCCAATCTAGCTCCTATACAGTATTTTGATTCCAGACCCAGTGCCATGCGTATAAAGCCCTATATGTAGTTGCTACTGCTCCCCCTCCTGCACTTGCTCTACCACAGAGGTGACATTCTACATCTCTAGAACCAACTAATCTCTGAGTTTGACAACATGATAGTTCTGCTTAGTACCGTATTCATGCAGCATTTGTGGCATAGATTCGTTATCACACTGTAATGTGACAGTGCAACAGACCAGCATACTGATCCAAACTGAAACCTCTGGTTGGACGTCTTGGTTGTTTTTTGTTTGGGAAGGATTGTTTTTTTGTTTGTTTTTTCAAACCGGACCCCTTTGTTTGTTTGTTTTTTTTGTTAGTAAGTGAATTATCCATCCCATTGCCATCATTATCAGTCAATATCTATGCTTGTTGCCATTTTGATAGCAACTTTCCATGACTTCTCCATTCTTAATTGTGCCCACAAAGGTCTAATTGGCTGAGTTGTGTTTTTTTTCAGCCGGGGGAACAGTAGTCATTAAGTACAGCACCATACCTAGGTTAGGAGCCTATGACTTAATATTTATGACAAAGTATAACTAATTCCATTCCATTTTCATCCACTTATCTGGGGCCGGGTCACTGGGGCAGCAGGTCAAGCAAAGCAGCCCAGACGTCCCTCTCCCCAGCAAAGTTTTCCAGCTCCTCCTGGAGGACCCCAAGGCATTCTCAGGCCAGATGGGATATATAATCCCTCCAGTGTGTTCAAGGTCTGCCCTGGAACCTCCCGCCAGTGAGACATGCTCGGAACACCTCTAACGGGAGGTGCCAGGAGGCATCCTGTTAATCAGATGCCTGAACCACATCAGCTGACCCCTTTCGATGCGAGGGAGCAGCTGCTCTATTCTGAGCTCCCTCCAAATGCCTGTGCCCCTTACCCTATCTCCAAGGCTGAGCCCAGCAACCCCACAGAGGAAACTCATTTCAGCCGCTTGAATCTGCAATCTCATTCTTTCGGTTACTACCAAAGCTCATGACCATAGTTGAGGGTTGGGACTTAGATGGACCAGTAAATTGAAAGCTTCACCTTTTGGCTCAGCTCCCTCTTCATCATGGCGGTCCGGTGCAGTGCCCACATCACCGCGGACGCTGCAACAAGCAGCCTATCCATCTCACATTCCATTTACACCTCACTCATGAACAAGACCCCAAGATGCTTGAAGTCCTTTTCTTAAGGCTGTAACCAACCCAGAGGGGGCAATTCGCCGTTTTTGGAAGTGCTGACTCTCATCCTAACCCCCTCACGCTTGGCTGCAAACTGCCCCATTGCATGCTGGAGGTCACAGTGTGATGAAGCCAACCGAACTATATCATCTGCAAAAAGTAGAGATGCAATTCTGAGGTCCCCAAATCGGACCTCTTAGTATAACTAATGCACATGTAAATGGACTTGAAGGTCATCATGCAAATGTCCTCACTGCATCTATATCTAATGGACACAGGCAATGAAAATGAAATCTGTGAACAATTCCACCATGTCTATGTACATCATCTCAGCTTACTTTCACAAGAGGACCATTCTCTCCAAGAAAACACATGTAGACTAAAGCCATGCTTAAATTAGATACTCTGAAGTAGGACAGTGCTGCATAGTTAAAATATCTGCTGGACATATCGGTTTAAAAAATGTCCTCTGGCCTTTGAGAGAGCTTGTTGTGTTTATTGTGTCACTACTGTACAAAGACACCTTGTTAGTATGTTAGTACTGAGAAATCCTCAATCTCCAAATATCAGCTGTACAGGAAGTGATAAAAATGGATGTGTTCATTCACAAATATGTATTTGATATTTTGCTCCTGGGCCATTTTCTGTGTGTGGCTTCCTACTGAAACGGAAACAAGACAAAAGATGAAATGGTGGAAATTCTGCAGTTTGTCAGGCAACAGGAAGTTACTATTTAAATACCTCATTATAGGCCTTGCTGAAAATAATGACCTGCAGACCGGAAGCAGCTGGCCTTAACAATGGCTCTGCTGCACTGGTTTAACAGAGGATAACAAGCTTCAGACACAAAGTAGTGTCACCTCACACTACTTATATTCTCATCAGAAACACTGTCAACACCCATCGGTGCCATCGTCACCGAATTGTTTCTGTATTCATCAGTTGGAAATGATCAGATTCTGGAGTGAATCGTGGTATCTTGTGGGTTTTCAACAGTTTTGATGTCAAAGCTTGTTGACACCTCTGACTGAGTAAAATGTGGTCAGGGGTTTGGGATGCTTAAATCTCACTAGTTTGGATGGCATGTTGTCTCTGTTTGGAGGCAAAACTGTGTATACCTGCTCTGAAAGGCAACACTTAAGGCCAGGGTAAAAACCTTGCCACCATAGTCCCTTTCTTGCTGCATTCCACTACCTTCCTCATCTCACTCCAGGAATTTTGCCTTTCTCAGCTTGACATAGAGTTATACAAATGAGCTTGAGGGTGCACTCTTTTGTGAAGTCGATCCTTGCAGGTATTCAGTGGTGTTGCACTGTGTTGTACTTATAAGATTTTTATGCCTCTGTGCCGGCGATAGCTGCAGCAAGAGGCATTATGTTTTCAGTTTGACCGTCAGTTCCATCCTTGTGAACACGATGTCTCAGGAATGCCCAAAGGGAATTTCTTTAAATTTGGCACAAACATCCATCTGAACTCAGAATGAATTTATTTGTCTTTGGTGGTCATAAGTCATAAGTCAAGGTCACTGTGACCTCATCTGTCTCATTCTCATGAAGGCAATATCTCAAGAACACACTGAGTTTTTTTTGTTTTTTTTTGTTAAATATATTTTTTTTCCAAATTTGAGAGAAATGTCCACTTGGATTCAAGAAGCACTGACTAGATTCTGGCAGTCAAAAGTCAAAGGTCAAGATCACTGACCTTGCATGTCTCATTCTCGTGAATCCAATATCTAAAGGTGACCTTGAGGAAATTTCTTCACATTTGGCACAAACATTCACTTTGAGTCAAGGATGGACCAATCTGGAAATCCATCAGTCGTAGCCATTGTGATTGGCTAAATCACAGCATCGTTCAAACTCAAAGCCAGTGGAACGTTGTGTAGTTTCATAAGCAGTTTGTTGATTGGTTTGAATGAAGCATACCCATGCCTTTAAGGCCCAAATATATTTCTCCAGGCTGCACAGAGACAAATGTGTGAATGGGTCATTCAGAGATTCATTCATTCATCTTCTAACCGCTTCATCCTCTTGAGGGTTGCGGGGGGGCTGGAGCCTATCCCAGCTGACATCGGGCGAGAGGCAGGGTACACCCTGGACAGGTCGCCAGACTATCACAGGGCTGACACATAGAGACAGACAACCATTCACACTCACATTCACACCTACGGACAATTTAAAGATTATTTTTTGGGCTTTTTGCCTTTAATGGACAGGACAGAGTGAAATGGGGTGAGAGAGAGAGAGAGAGTGGGGGTTGACATGCAGCAAAGGGTTGCAAGCCGGAGTCGAACCTGCGACCGCTGCAGCGAGGCATCACCTCTACACATGGGGCGCCGGCACTATCCACTACGCTACCGATGCCCCACCTACGGACAATTTAGAGTTATCAATTAACCTAGTCCCCAAACTGCATGTCTTTGGACTGTGGGAGGAAGCCGGAGTGCCCAGAGAGAACCCACACTGACACGGGGAGAACATGCAAACTCTGCAAAGAAGGGCCCCCACACCCGGGATCGAACCGGCAACCCTCTTGCTGTGAGGCTAACCACCACACCACCGTGCCACCCCATTCAGAGATTGTGAATTTTTATTCATTATTTGATTTTGGAACCCTTTGAGATACAGTATGTATGTGCTGCAGAAACATGGTTAAGCACTGCAACTCCTTACTTTAGAAATGGCAACTTAAACAAGAAACAGCATTTGCAAATTGTAAAAGCCAGTTTATTTACAATACAATCAGTATATCAGTATATAGACAAATGTGGAATGAAACTTTTTGATGTTTACTGAATATCCTGGAATAAAAATTAAAGGCTTTGTCCATATAGTTGCTACTATACCTGTTCTTTGAGTAAAAAAATGCTGCAAAGTCCATTCCTCCCTTTAAACAAGTGATTTAGCAGCTATTTTTCTCAAAGAAATATTGATCTAAATGCTGTGATCTTTTAGGTGAGGTGGATAAAGCCATTGCAGATTCATCCTGTTAATATAATCCTGAACCAGTAATTCATTAACTTACAGTCTACTCCAATTTGAAGCAGATGTCTTGAGTATAAAAGAGTAAACATATATAAACAGTATAAACATGATCATATAAGTGCATGTTAATATGTCATGTGTTTTTACATTCTTTAAAACCATCTTCTCGTGCACTCACTGGGGTTCCAGACCCCATGTTGAGACACAAAATCAGTCATTTTTTCTTTGGTGTTTCATTTTAGTTGGTCGCTGCTCTTTGGTGAAAAACAATTCAAAAGGAGAGAGTTGAGCTCATATCTACATCAGTTATATTTGTTTCATTTAGGTTTTAATTACATCAACATTTTGAGTGAGACCTGAGATTAACACACTGTCCTAAATTCTGTTTGTTGATGCAGTCACCACAGTAACGCTGCCACCACAGTGATGTAGTTACCATAGCGATACAGCAGCTGCCACTGTGATGCTGGAGCAGTTACAAGCTAATCAGACTCTCCTCTTCTGGCTCTGCCTCCTCAGTGTCAACAGCTGCAAAGTCAGCAGGGAGAATACTTTCTGCAGGTGGAGCTGGAGGCGGGTCAGTGGGGCACTTGCGGCCGGGCTGGATGATGGGTTGGTCAATAGGATGATAGACAAAGCAGTAGGATCCAGGTTGGGAGTTGTTCTTGACACTGAGGGCCAGCTCTGAAGGAGCCAGAAGCTGGTTAACACCATCCTTATATACACTGAGCATGCAGGATTCTGTGGGAAAGAAACAAGGAGGCATGATGTTACCATTAGAATACTAATATAAAATGATGATTTAATAGTCAAGAACAAATTCTTGACACAGGAAAACTTAAAGGTTCTGTATACGACATTCTGAGCAGAAAAATAGCAACAAACAACTGTTAACTATGTAAAGATACATGGAGTAATGGCATCCTGTCCCACTGGCTAGCTAATGGCTGTTTCTCTACCATGCTGATGCAGCGAATACCACTGACAACGCTGTACTGACCCACGGTATCATCACTGAAGCTTTCATTCATTGCTCTTGCTATCAGTTGTGCTTGTTTGCTTATATAATTAAAGGGACATTGCACAGATTTTACACATCAAGGTCAGTTTACTTGTCATGGGTTGTGCTATTCAGTCTGTAAAAAACAGCTGTACAATGTCTTCTTTGGCTCATGACCACATTTATAATGTAATCCTGATGATTTACTGTATTGAGTTGCATTATGGGAAGTGTAGGCTCCTGCTGTTTTGGGGCTTGACCCATACCAAGGACTAAAAGTTGGGATATCTCATTCTCTACTGGATCAACCCTGATCAGTCTTTTTAAAAATCAGTTTCTTGCAAGTGCCCCAATTTTAAGTGTATTGTTAAAATGCATGACTGCCCCTTTAATTGGGCATCAGGAACTGAACTGTGGTGAATAAAACAAATGTAACGTGACGGTGTGTTTCAGACCTTGCTCAAATCTTGCAGCACACTGCTCAGCCAGCTGTTGCATTGTCGTAGTGGGGAGGACACCAAGAGTCTTTGGGTTGGCTCCAATCTCTGGACAACACACTGTCAGAAAGTCCTGTACCACAGAAATACACAAAAAGTTACACTCAGATACATGTATGGACACGTCAGCTTGTTTCTCTATGTGAGTCTGTGTGAGTGTCACAAAGTTTGGATACTTCTTTGCTTTATTGTTTTCATTTTCCCCCCAAATGTAAGTACAATACATCATGCATATATGTGTTTGTTCTTATGTGGTCATTTGTAAATATTAGTTAATGATATCTCATATTGTGCTTTGAGCCATACTAAGGCTGGCAGCATCATTCCTCATTGTCTCTTTCTGCGTGTGAGCCACCGAGACGTGTCAGGTCACACACTGTGCCGTTGCTGATTATGTCTTCTGTGTGTATACCCGAACAGATCCTTGGGCCATGCGTTCCTGGTTGAGCGTGCGTCGTCTCTCCCAGCGGTGGATGGAGTCCTGAACCTCTCTGCTGAGCTGCCGTGTTGCTGACCTCTGCTGGTCAAAAGTCTTAATGTGCTCCAAAGCGCCGTAGGTGGTGGTCAGATAATAGGAACCTACACACACATATACACAGGCATGATCAATATTGTTACTAACACATAGACACGTCAACAGGAAAAACTGCTCAAATATTTACTGGGTACCTTCTCCTAGTGATAATGATGGGTCCATCAATTCCATCATGTATTCAACATCCAGCTGCAGGGCGGATAGATTGGATCTAGCCAGGACGTACATCATTACTGGCAGGAAGTCATCAGCTCCATGGGCCCGCCCTAAACACACACACACACACACACACACACACACACACACACACACACACACACACACACATACATAAATACTTTGACTCCAGAGGGGAAACAATTTTTAATTTGAGGTGGAGAGGTTTAAACACTTCTTCATGTTAGTCTAAAAACAGCAGATCGGCGACGTGCAGTTTTTGTTGTATGCCATGTGCACACTTAATTTTCCTTCATTTTTTAAGATTCTCTTGAGACTGTTGAGACCCACAAAAGCTCAGAGGAACAGCATTGGACATTGAGATGACTTTAGCATAGTGGCCACAGTTGGAATTGCAGTTTATGCATCCTTATAGCCAGAATAAATGTTGGCAGTGTACATTTCAGCAAACCAGGGATATGTTTAATTTGTACGTTTCATGTGTATGAGATATGTTGACTCCATAGACTGTATATTAATATGGATGACACATCTCCACTTACCCCTACTGTACAGAAGTGAGGCTAAAATATCACAGATATGGCCGCTGCCATCTTGCTCTGATGACGTCATTCAGAGCCACAGTCTGCATCAAAGTGATTTCCGCGATATCAAGTTTCCTGCCCATACACCTGTGCGACCAATCATGAGCAGCATCGTTGAATGCAAGCCCAAAGATTGGCTAACACTGATGTCAATCATGTTGCAAAATCCCTGTTTTATGGCATTAAAAAAACGAATTAAAACCAAACTTATCAGAGAAAGAAACCCTTGAACATACAGCAGTGTGATAAAAAAAACTACCTCAAATGACAGAAACTATCTTTAGGAAATATGTATTTGACATGTGATGCTTTGAGATTTTAGTTTGGCCTGTGTTCCATCCACCTGGAGAGGGAGGGCTTTATGATCTATCCTGCAGCCAGCCACCAGGGGGCGCCCGAAATGTTTCAGCTTCACTTGTGGGGAGCTGTCATGTCATTCATCTTCATGTACAATCTATGGTTGAAACTCCTCCTGATGAGAAACTATGCATGTAATCTGAACTACATCTTTTTAGAAATGTTGATATTGAGATATGTGTGAGAAACATACAAATGTAATGTGTCTGTGTAGAAACTTGTACGGACACTTGCCAACATTTTCTTTTGGCAGGCTTACATGATGCCCACTGGCCCAAAAATCCCATTTTCCATAGATAATCATAATGACAGAAACAGCTTTAGTATGATGAATACATTTTTCTTAAATTAGTCTAATAGTAGGCAGGGAGACAGTGTTTCAGCCAGAGAAGGACTGAAAAGCTAATGCTCGCTATAGGGCCAAAGACTCAGACACCTCAAGTACAGGCTGATTATGAGATAAAGGGCCCCTGGGCACTGATATGAAAGAGACCCCACCACTTCTTTTACACAGGAGCAAGTTACACAGACTTTGTGGTGCTTTTGCTCCTTTTTTTGTTGTTTTGTGTCTCTTTCTGTTTTTGTTTTTTTTTTATCCCTTTTTGCAGTTATTTTGTGTCCTTTGCATCTCTTTTTGTGGTATTTTTAAGTCTTGTTTCCTGGCAAAGGGGGTCCCTAAAACTTGAGTGCCATCTTGAAGTAGTACATTAATTGAACACAAGCAAGAAGCAACAAACATGTCTTCTGGTGAGTTCACTTCTTGTTTTACAAAAAACAAAAACGACATCAGAAAAACATGAGGGGTTTAAGGACTGTTCTGACCTGGACAGCTGACAGACATGGAGTCATAGATGATCTTGCAGGCCTTCAGCATATGCTCAATCTTCTTCTGGGGAGAATACTCCAGATGGAGATTGTTTAGTTTGATGCTGATCTTCTCCATAGCAGAGGCCTCGGGGACGGCTGTGGTTATTCCTAATGCTGTGGTGGTGCTGCCTAGGACAACAGACTGACACACACAACACACACACCATCAGCATCACAACTGCCACTGCGACCTCTACTTGTCTGAATACAAGTGTGCTGCACAGTGCTGTGTGTAGTCTCTTGAAGCTGTGGCACTGCAGCAGTGCTCACATCCAGTCCTACCTGGTTCTGTGCCAGCTGTTTCAGGCTGTTGTCGTTGGTGCGCAGTTTCTCCAGACTCTGGTAAATCGGCTCCCTCAGTGGCTTCAGTACACTCTTACACAGAGCAGCTTCGACTATGTTCTCTGCATGGACACACACACACACATATAATTAATTCAATATGTTTCTAAATTTCTGTCTTGTTAAATGGACAACAATGGACAATAACCCTGCTAACTACGCCTTTAAAACAAATGGACTGTATGGTTCAACCAACACCTCTATAACTCAGTCTTAGCAAAAAGTTGGCAATATTGTATGGGCCGTCAAACTTCAAACTACTGTGGGTTTGATCTATTGGATTCTGTTAGACTGTACAGGTGTTACAGTAAATCCAAAAATTACTGCTTATGACAATATTAAACACTTAAAGTAATAAATTGCATCCTCATTCACCTCATCATGGGTGGAAAACATTATGTTCTAAAAATGTCCCCAAAAAACCAGCCTCACTGAGCACCACAAGTCGAGTGCCCTCTAGTTCCATTACACTGGAGAGAAGACAGACATCTCTACGACTGATATCTCCAACATTCTGCAACTCACACCAAAATTATCTTGGCTGATAAGTAGCTCTACAGGTAAGAGGGAAAATATGTATTCTTGATTTCAGGGTGAACTGTTCATTTAAGGTATTTAAATGCTGTTGAAAGTGGCACTTCAGTAATTGTAGTATTGCACTACCATAAAGTAGTGTTACTCAAGAGTAACAGATTTTTAAGAAAAAAGTCAAAATTGAAGCAGCAGAGGTTGAGATATTCTAAATTTAGGTCAAGCTCCTAAAATGCAGCATCCTACATTTCCAGTTCCTTACGCAGGCTTACTGTCATGAATATGTACTTTACAAACCCAGAGATTACCCCGTATGACATTATCATTTTTCAGATTTTACACTGTACAAAGACAGACGACATTACGCAACAGTTTTCACAGGATGAGTAGTACAATATAAATAGGTAACATATACAAAGGACATAGCAGTTTTGCGAATTCCCCACACACTAACTCCTACATAAGATTTTAAGAATTCCATTGAATACTAATAATAAAAACATTATAAATAAAACAAGTTTTACAGTTACCCAGTTTTTCTTGTGTATACTGATGTTCCAGCATAGCTTGCAGCTCTGTACTCTGCAGCAGGTAACTCTTCAGTTGAGTCATCATCTGTCTGATTTCCTGTAGCAGCTCAGTGGAGGAAGGGTGTTTGGACATGGTCTCCAAGGTGAATGCACGGTGCTCTTTTACCTAAATAGAAAATGTGAAAACTTAACTCGATTCCTTTTGTTCTTTAGACTTTTGGTTGATGTTGTTATCCTGAGAAATCCAAAGATATAAGGTGATTGTCAAATCAAATTGTCAAATTCAGAAACCCTGTGTACTCACTAGGTTACCAAAGTAGCTCAGAGGGTCCCTGGCGAGCTCTACAATGCGCTGTGTGAGGCGGCGGTCATGGCTGATGAGGCCGGTGAGGACGGTGGACAGGCGGTAGCGGGCTCGGTCCAACATAACAGTGGTGGGAGTTCTTCTTACTGCTGCCTTGGGGCTGCGGCTCCCTGCAGGGCGGCTGGAAAGAAATATACTGTAAGTCCTTTTCTTAAGTGTTTCTTCATCTTACATGGACTAATAATCCTCTCCAGCACAGTGTTTGATTCATGTCCTTGTGACAGATGACACTCTTTGAGAAATATTCAAATATAGAAACTTTCTCCAAAGCATGACTCATGACTTTGATTCCTCTGACCAACACAGTGGTACCAATTGATTATGAGGCCTAGTCTCTGCTCGTCTGAGACCCTCTGTACAGGGATGTGTCATATAGAGATGAATAGAGACGAGTTTGTGCTTGTGTTACTGAACAACAAGCAACCTTGAACATCCTGGTATTCTCTATGTCTAATCTACATGTACTAAACTGTGTATTTGTAGTTTTTGGCCTGAGAATGTAGCTGCCCTTCCATCCTTGCATGTAGTGGAATCTTTTAATTTAACTTGACATATAAGTGAGCTCCCAAAGGAAAATCATTATCATATTCTTATATACTGATAGGCAGGATATTACAACTTTTTAATTTTAGAGTCATGTTTACAATGGTATGTAATGGGGTACAACTGTTTTTCCCAGGGATAGTGTTCCAGACTTCCCCCCCCCCCCCCCCCCCCCCCCCCCCCCCCCCCCCCCTTCTCTTGAGGGACTCACATCTTATCTAGGAGATCTGCTGTAGTATCTGCTCTGGAAACCTTCCTCCTCTTAATGTACTGTATGTGCATCTACTCAGTCACATCATTTATAAAAACATGACTTCACTGCAATGCTATGAAGTGGTAAGACTCACAAGCATACATGCATTTTTACGCCAAAGACACCTCAGTAGCTAGTTCACATTAGCATTTGAAATATATGTTGGTGTCTGTTTTTAGCATTTTGAAAAACAAAAATGCAGGAGTAAAAGAGAAAGGAATGTATTAGACGGTGTGTTTATCTGCTCCACTGTGAACTCTGACAAGTTGATCTTACTTTAAAAATCTAGGAACCCAGTTACCTTGATAGTCTCAAGTTATATTTACTTCTAAACACAGGACTAGTCGTTATAAAGTAAACATAACGTCAGGCTAATCATTCTATGTACTTACCTTTTTCAAGGCAATCTGTGTTTTTTTAAAAGTCAGATAAATTTGTCAGATTTGACAGTGTAACACCAACTGCAATTGTGTATGGCTGATCATCTCAGTACCCACAGTAGTAACCCTTTTTGTGAAGCATTTAATACGACATTAGTTTGTGTAGTTACAGGTTAAATAAAACTAGGGGCTCTGATCTTACATTTGTCATACTTGCAATACTACGACTGACCAGTTAACTAGCTAGCTACAGCTACTAAAATGACCAGTGACAGTATTTATTTTAGCTGGTAAAAACCATAGTTGAGCCTGTAGAAATCATCAGTGGAGCCAAATGCACTAAACATTCGGGGTTCAACCCTATCTATGGCAGCTATATGAGCTACTTTTTTCAGCCATTTGAGATAATAGAAAAATTGTTAAAACATCTGTACATCATTTAGGGAAAACATGATAGTTGATAAAAAAATGTAGTGCCAACATCTTATTTTGTATTTAATTGTTCTCCAACTGTCTTCATCATTCTGAAACCAGGACACAACAAATGTTGAAGATGAACCATTTTCATTCCTGCTACCAAAAATGGGCAAAAATTAGCTGATGTCACTATTTTCAAGTTACAAAACAAAGACAGGGTAGGAATTTAGTGTAAACAGCATAACTAATCCTGAAACCTTTTTTTGTCATACACTGCTAGAATAAATCTACATCTGAATCCATGCCATAACAATCTGGGCTGCTCTAACTGCAAATCAAGGACCCCCAACAATGCAAAGTAAAGGTGGTCTTCAATAACCTGAACTGAATATCAGGTTAACATCAGAACATATTCTCAGTTATATTATATTTCTTTAGAGGACAGCATAGATTCAGGGGCTTCTGAGAAAATATTTGGGTGTAAGCCCCTGAAGCTACCCTCCTGCTCTGCCTATAGACATGAGAAACAGCTTTGCTGTGTCTAAATTTAAGAACCCGACTCCTGATATTAATATATTAGTAGTGGGTGGAAACAGGCATTCATTATTATTTAGGACAGGTTAAGTGTGAAAGAGAGGGGATGACATTTAGCAAAGGGCCGCAAGTGAGAATCAAACCTGTGGCAAGGTCATTGCCCTTGGGATGTCTGCTCGACCCACTGAGCTACTGGGCGCCTTGAAATGGAAATTAATTGGCATTTTCTTTTACTGATTTTCTGAACTTTGTGATACATTGAAACAGAAACCTGGCTATTGTAAACTTAAAATATATGCTGTGTAGGATGGACAGCTTGACAGGCATAGCAACAGTAACTAAGGGAGGCGGGGCCAGACCTACTTGTGATTTTGCTCCTGTTCCTGGTTCAGTTCTCCTTCTTCCTCTGTGCTGCTAGTAGAGCAAGAGTCAGGGTCAGTTCCCAGCACAGCACCCCCCTGTGGCGAGTACAGTGACACATCAGGCCGCCGTGCCGGGGAGGGAGGGGGCACTCTCATCCCAGCATTCTGATTGGCTAATCCTCCTCCAGCCTGGTTGGGGCACACAGGTGCATCAGGGGAAGAGGGTTTCCTCCTTGGTGGAGGGACTGGACGGGACGGTTTTTTCACTGATGGTGGACAGGGGGAGCTGGATTTTGGTTTGTCCTCCTCTTTATCTGTTTTCACTTCTTTTCCCTCCTTCTCATCCTCTTTCTCAGTCTTTTCCTTGTCCTTTTTTACCTCCTCCTCCTGATGCTGGCTGCTGTTCTCTTGTTCACCCCCCTCACCCAGCTGACCTGATTTACTTCCTGTTTTCTCCTCTCCTCTCTCTCCTCCCCCCTCTCTCTCAGTTTTCTTTGCAGGATTTTGTCCCTTCTCTCTCTCCGTCCCCTCTCCTACCTCTCGGTCAGTGCTTTTCCTGGAGGAGGTGCGACGAAGAGGAGCAGGAGGCAGTGGGGGAGCGGCTCGGCTCTGCAGGGGGACAGGAGGCCTTGAAGGAGTAAGTGATGTCGACATTGACTTCCTCTCTTCTCTCTCCCCCACTCCTCCCTTTCCTTCCTCTTTTTTCTCAGCTGCTGGAGGTACAGAGGATGAAGAGTGAAGCAAGGGGGGAGAGGAGAAGAGGAGGCCCATCCCTGAGCCAAGGCTGGGGGGTCGGGGTGGGGGGCGCTTGTATTTAATCTCCTGGTTGGCTGTAGTTTTAGTCTGACCTTTAACCTCTGTGCTGATCTTCTGTGGGGCTTCTCCATTCTGTAGGGAAGAGCTAATGTTTTGATTGGTGATGATATCAAGTTTGGAGATAGAGGAGGGGTTCAGGTCTTTGTTGGGGCTCTCCTCCACTGGGACTGGGTTGACATACAAGAACAGTCTGCTGTGGCTCTGATCCAAAACCAGGTCCTGGTCCTTAGCCTGCTGGTTCAGATCAGATGTCCAGAAATCTGCAACACATGCAGTCGCTGTTATTGCTTTGCACTGATTTGACTCATTTACTTTCCTTATTTGGATAATTTATTTTTTGTCTCTCTGTTATCATTGTCTCACGTTGTATGATTTTATGAAAACTTGGCTCAATGGTTTATTATTGACATTGGGAAAGTTACTAGCACAAGGTTTACTTAGTGGAAATTTTCAGAATCTTCATTCATTTGTACGAAAGTTGCTCATTGAGCACATACAAGGGAAAAGCCTCTGCGGGCCTTCTAACACTTCTCCATTTGTGGGCCGTCAGTATGTGCACTATAGTCTTCCCTCGGCCAAACCGGTTGAGCACAAGGCCCCCTGGAACGCCATTCATCCTTGCTTTCAATTTTTCCCAGTGGCCACTCATGGTATTGCAGAAAAAAATATCCCTCATGCCCCAAAAGGCATTTTTCTCATAGACCAACATGATAAAAGAGACGTCTGTAAAACTGTTGACAGGACACCTTGAACTGCAAACAAGATAAATCATGGCTGTTTATATTACAAATTGTTGATGCGGCTTTTGTAAAACTGTCCTTGAGCCAAGAAAAGTGAGTTAAAAATCTGTGATGTTGTCACAATTTAAAGTTCACAGGCCCAGACATATCAAACCAGCATCAAAGAAGTAGTGGCCTTGCCTCACGTCACATGTGTGACGGTCAAAGAGTTTTATTTAAATACACCACAAAGACTATAGCCAACTAGCATGTACATGCTACACCTGGGTGAGAGGAAATAACTGTCGATGCCAGCTGGAGTGGTAGTCTGCATTCGTCATTTAAAAAGGAAAACTGGATGACCAACAGTTAAAGACACTAGTTAGACAGTAAGCACATTAACAACAGAATCCAGTGCTGAAATGACAAATGATTTTTACCATGCCCCAGCAAACAATAACAGTTTCTGCTAAAGAGCTCAATTGCTAAAAAATAATCTTACCTAATGTAAAAAGTTTCTTTTCATCTCATGCTCTCTTGACTTAAGCCTTTTGTTTACTTTCCTAACTTCCTTTCCTCTTCTCTTGAACTGAGCTAAACTGCCAATCAGAGTGATTTCACTCACAGACATGCTTTGCCATCTCTGACACCAATTCAACATGCTGAATCAGGTGCCAAAACTAGGCGACAGACAGAGGTAAGCCCGGAAGCTAGAAACTTATTCGGCATATGCACCAGGTGAGTAATTCTGGCTGGACTGGATAGGTCTAATCTTAGGATCCGGTATCAGATATATTAAAACATGCATGCTTCCACTGGCCAAGCTGGCTAACTTCCTGTTCACTCCCCGCAAATGTTACGGAAGCAATTGGATCAAATTCCAATCATAAAATCATCATTGTTTTACATTTGTTTCTTTTCCAGTGAATGTGTATAGGAAGAATGCCGGTTAGGTCAGTGTGTGCAACATGATGAACACTAAAGTTGCAACGCCCTGTGCAGCCACTATGCCAAAATTGCAAAACCCCACAGCTCTGTTCCTGGGGGCTTTGACCCAGTGCATTGACTTCCCGGAGTCTCGTTGTTACTATGATACCGATGGAGACTGAGGGAAGTCACTGCAACCAGGCAAGAAATAGTCCTGCTCATAAATACTTTGTTTTTTGTACAGATTAAATAAACAAAATATAACTTGTTAATGGTGAGTGATTACAGGTGCTGGTAGGTAAATTTTGTTACCTTTGAATCAAGCCAGGATAGCTGTTTCCCCCTGCTGTGAGTCTTTATGCTAAGCTAAGCTAATCACCTCCTCCATATTTGACAGAAATTGGAAAGTTTTAGATCTTAGTAAGGTAGTACCCTAGCTTTGGCTAAAATATGAATAACCTATTTCCAAAATGTTGAATTATTTTTTTCATATTGTGTCTACTAAGTTAAAATTTAAAAAAAGTGTAAGGGGACACATTAAATCCTTTACAGCGCACCAAAGAACCTTTCTATGCTAAAGATGATAGGTAAATATGATATAATGCATACATTACAGCCAGAAATATGCTGTCTTTTTTACATTCTGTCTGTGTCTGTGTATTTTCATGCATGCTGTCATAAATATATATTTCATTTAAACATTTCTGCTAAGTAGAAGAATTGATGCGATTCCTCTCGTCCTCATCTTTCATTGCAGTATCTTGCTGTTTGTTACAGCAATGACCCAACTTCAGTTCACTAATGATGTAGATTTATCTACCTGCACCCATAGCAGAGATGACCTCCAGCTCTTCTTTCTTAGTTGCCGTGGTAATAGCCCGGGGTAACCTCAGTGGAATAGGCAGAATGTCCCTGTTTGATGGATTTTATAATAAAAAGCAGTTTTAATTATCTGACATAGTATAGCACAATATTACTGTGTTTGTGACTATGTGTGACTGTGTGTGTGTGTGTGTGTGTGTGTGTGTGTGTGTGTGTGTGTGTGTGTGTGTGTGTGTGTTTATTGTACATATATGTATGTTTAAGTGTGGTTTGAGTACTTATATGCATTTGTTTGAGATGTATATCCATGAAAATCATGTTTTTTATTAGTGTACAAATGCTGTTATTTTGTGTATGTGCATACTGCATGTATGTGCACATATACAGTATGTGCACTGTGTATGTGTTACCTGCTGGCACAGTAGAAGGAGATCAATTTGAAGATGTCATCAAAAACCAGAGAGGAATCCTCTAAGTGAAGAACTGGGACAGAAAATTCAAGATTGAATCAGTAACTGCTCTGCTATTTGCCGTGCAGATATTGCATTTTCTGTTTCTACTATCTGAAGCTTTCACAATTGCTCTCTGAGGCACAAGCTGCATCAGTGTGTAACACGCACATGTCTTGTGTTGTTTGACCATCAGGTTGTGTACGAGCGGTGCCCCCTGTTCATCGGGCAGGCGTATTGACAGTGTCATGGCCTTGTCCTCTGTGCTGTGAACCAGGAATGCCTGCAAATATCAACATGTGGTTACTACTCTCAGGTCAGAACTGTGAACATGTCGAGTGAAATGCTGGCAAGTCTTAGAAATACAGAACCCAACACCACAAACATGAATCCATTACTTTGTTACAACAGTTTTAAATATTTTGTATCAAAATTTCACACACCACAGCTTGAGCAACAGAAAAAACAACACACTGACCATTACAGCCTGTGTTAAAGTTTAACCAGTGTGCTATTTTTTGTAGGTCTCATAGTTTCCTATGATTTTTGAGAAAGAAAATTATATTTTTATCAAAAAATCATGGGAAGAGTCCTGAAAAGGACTTTGTCATTAGGGTAAAGTGGGACACTGTTCATTTGGCAGACTTCCAATTCATTTTTTTCTGTAATCTCTAAAGTCTTAAAGTCGGTGCACAGCAGGTCATACAAAATATAGCCTGAAGTTTGTCTACAGTGAAGCATGTGATTCAGTATTTGAACATGGGAATGAGAGATTCAGAGATGAGATGATAATGAATTGATATAATATTAATATTTACTTGGGCTCAAAGGAATAGTTTGACATTATAGGATAACTTTATTTTCTTTCTTTCCAAGAGTAAGATGAGAGGATTGATGTAAATCTCAGAATAACACAGTGTCACTCCGAATCTGTTGAAAACCAGCACTTGGTCAGTGACTTCCAGCGTCAGACACAGACAGAAAAAGCCATCATGTTCATTCATGCCATTCATGTTGGCATGATACACGGCCGGTCGCCATTGTTGTATGACAGCGCCAGGCAGTGTCAGGGAGGAAATATGGCGGGACAACAATATATGTTAAGGGGGCGGGAAGGGTGATGGATTGGTCCAACAGCCACCAACTTTCACCTGGAAGGCCAGTGTTTGCTTCCTGTATGATTGTAAACCCAAACCCTATTCTTTTTTCCTAAATCCAACCATGCGCGTGTGTTGGCAGAACATAACCACATGCATTTTTTGTTGAAGAAAAAAAAGGCCAACTTGCAGTGTTGTACCAACGCAGTACATTTATTTTGAAAGAGACTGTATGCAAACTGTACATTTCTTGTGAAAACGGAAGTGTATTTTGAAAACAGACAATGCATGTAACGGATTGAAGTTGACATGGCGTCCAAGAACATCAACAACCAGGATACCTTGCATGTCATATCTCGATGTGGAAAATCCATGACCAAACTATAAGTGTCGATGTCGGAGGGAGAATTTGTTGCTCAAGTATAGCGCTGGAGTACAGCCAGGAGGCGATTATTAGCTTAAAGACATAAAAGACAGGCAACAATAGCTAGCCTAGCTCTGTCCTAACTTAAAAAGTATGCCTACCAACATCTCTAAAGCCCACTGTTGTTATCACATGTTGTATCTTGTTTGTTTAATCTGTAAACAAAAAAGAAAAAAAGCAATTTGTGGTTTTAGAGGGAGTTAACTACATACTGGAACTTTATCTTGATGGACAGAAGTCTATTAGTCCACCCAGCATCCAATTATCGTCTAATACCATCCGCAGCATAAGATTGGAGCAATGACTCGCTGTAAACTCCATAGTCAGCACCAAGATGTTTTGCTAATGTGCAAAATGCTCACACCGGAGAAGCGCCTGCAATTGGTGCGAGGTGTGAGCTGTAATTCAGCAGTAAATAAGCATGTCATGTGTCTGAAGCCCCTTTTACACTGCCAGACTTTCCGCGAATGTTGGGCCGTTTTGCCGGCAAGCTGCGAGTGTTGAGACACACAGAGCAGGATTGGCGAGTTGATCCAAGGTGCCCAATTTTCCGCAAATTTGCACAATTCCTGTTTAAAAAGGGCTTGACTGTGGATGGTGGAGCTGTTGAATGGATTTGATGGACTCTCTATAGAAGGTTTATGGTTTAAGTACTGTTTGAGGGGCAAGAAGTAGACTCACTCACTTTTTGTCAACTTAAACCTTTTGTGTTTTTGTCGACTAAAACTAACTAAACTGTGACTTATATGCATTTTGTCCAAAAAGTAAGACTAAATCTAAAATAGCTGCCAAAACAAACACAAGTGAACAGTGCTAACAACAGTGCTGACAGAGCTAATGGTGTTAACCGGGGGGAACCACAGGGTGGGCACTATGCTGCTTCCACGCCACTGCTGCCCCAGTGTCAGTGATGACTATTGTACAAGCAATGTGCAAAGTGGTGGCGATAGACTAGCCAGGTCTCGGGTGTTTAGCGATAAATGCACATTACTGCAACCTTAAGCATGCTTTTTCACTTTAAGTCTATTTTCTTCAATTTAATGCATTTTAGAGTGTTCTGTTAAGTCAATCAATCAACCACTGATTATATACTTAACACAACTGACTAGAGTTTCAGAGCTTTGTCTGCATTTCTCCTATAATCAAACTTCTGCAGACATTATTAGGAAATTATGAAACTGTAAAATATGTTGGAAATTTCTGTTTTGCTGTGTAGTTGTATGGAAAAATAATCAAAGAAAACATAGAGCAACATAGTACATTAAGTGACCACTATTGTTGCTATTACTGACGTTGCTGTACAACAATCTAAAACTTTCCAGTTAAATGTCATAAGACATCCAAACTCAGTTTTTTTAGAGAGGTATCAATTCAAACTCCAACTCAAAAGATCTAAGGCAAAATCAGTGTGTAAATGTGTGTGTGTGTGTGTGTGTGTGTGTGTATGTGTATGTGTGTGTGTGTGTGTGTGTGTGTGTGTGTCTCACCCCAGCTGTCTCTTTCTCCATTATACTAGTAGTTTGGTCTTGGCTGAGTTCTTTGGGCTGCCATACCGAGACGCTCCCAACCAGCCGATCTATAGGACTCAGCAATGGAGGAGTTGGAGAGGATGGTGGGATAACAGGGGGAGGTGGAGGAGGAGATGATGATAAGGAAGAGATTGTTGGTGATAATGGAGCAGGAAGAGGAGGAGGAGTAAAAGAGGGAGTAAGATCAGAGGAGACCGTTGGCTGGAGAGAAAGCAGGGGAGGTGGAGAGACCGGAGTAGGGGAGAGAGGAGGAGGAAGAGATGGGGGAGGAGGGTGGAGGAAAGAGGGGGAGTAACAGAGGGGGAGGAGGAGGAGAGGGGGGGAGGGGGTTTGGAGATAGGAGGGTGAGGGGGGGGAGGTTTGGTGACAGGAGGGAGAGTGGGAGGGAGGGTTGGAGGAGTGGATGGAGGTAGAGGAGGACAAGAGGGGAGCTGGGAGGACTTCACTGCAGGAGGTGGTGGTTTGGGTCGACATGGCCGGACTGGAGGGTTAGAGGAGGGCAGGGAAGGTGGAGAGAGGGGAGCACATGGAGGGATGGAGGCAGAAGAGGGGATGGATGGAGTGTCAAGTGATCCTTTTAGAGGGCTTGTGTGTCTGTAAAGGGAAAAAGGCAAAAGGTCAGAAACAGAAATAACATGCTGGGGATTTGTTTGTAGCTTGTCTCTGCTTCAGTTTGCCTCCAGACACAAGCATCTGGTCACCAGGACTTGAGTCACTCTCAGTGACCGCAGAAACACTGACATGCACTTCTGTGACACATGATGTCTTTATTACTGTGAAAAAATGAAACTATTGTTGAGAGGATCAGGAGCCATCCATGTCCTTAAGAGAATCTGCTGTAGTGTTTTGGTGTTGTTAGGCCAGAACACAACAGAAGAGATGGTCTGTTTTTGCACAGCACAGTCTCAGTTTGATATAAGCTTAGCGGGTAAAGTTGGTGTTCATTAATGTGTATTTTTGTTGTTTTCTATTTCCACGAAAAGACCAAACCCAAAACCCAAGCCCATTTCTCAATACTTCAGTGTTCCCACCCTGCCTGTGGCAAGACATAAGATGTATATCATGTTTTTTCTGTGGGCCATTTGAGAGCAGCAGAACAAGCATAAAACACAACACTGACATGCTATCACCATGCAAAGTTGTCATGACAAGCATGTTTCTGCCCATCTAATGAATATAAGGCCAATATTCACTGACTTTTGGCTCTGTTTTGTTTTCTACAGAGCCCCTAATGTTCTAAATTGTTGTATTTTTTTACCTCTGCCAAGGAGGTTATGTTTTCGCTGGCGTTGGTCTCTTTGTCTCTGTGTCTGTCTGCAAAATAAGTTGAAAAGTTCTGAACGGATTTTGATGAAATCAGGAAAGGTTGATAATGGGACAAGGAACAGATGATAAAATTTTGGTGGTGATCGATTGAAGCGAAGTGGATAAAATAATAAAATGGCGGGAAGTCCGAGCTGCTTGGCGGAGGTCTGTGCTCTCTGAGTGCTCTAGTTTATATTGTTGTTCGCGCAAGTTAGCCTTTTATTATGCACACAGGATAAGATAACTGTTCCAACAAGATAATTACTGTAACTTGTGCACACAAAATAAAAAATGTCACCTTTTAGGACTTCAGGGGCTCCACAGGTTTCCACCAACCCCTGAGGAAAATACATCAGTCTATGCAATAAAAGAAATTACCACAATAGCACGCATGTAATACAACTTTGTGATGCATTTTGTGGGGTAACTATGTGTGCTTGTTTGTGTGCGAGGTGAATCAATAGTGCATCTCTATTTTACTTGGTAAAGTAATATGGAACATTTGTAAGTTACCATGTAGTGGATGTGTTGAAACTTTACATTTAGTAATGTTCAGCAATGCTGTGGTTATTACGTGGTTATGCTGATGCACAAAAACCACTTAGTTATGGTTCAGAAAAGATCATTTTTTGGCTTAAGTTACCCATTTGTTGTGCCACAATAGCTGCTGGAAATGTGGCAATGTGTTGCTAAAAAACACTTTTTTTTTTTTTTGTTGGTCTTGAACAATGGTCTGCAGCCTGGCAGCTGTCAAGCTTAGATGTCACGCCAGCCACCGTCCCCTCCACCTCCCATCCTAATCAGAACAGCGTGACTGAAAATGTTGATATGATATGAATTAAACAAACAAATGTAAAATGTCTGTGGTTTGCAGAAATGTACAATGCCAAATTTTTCCAGCAACTCAGCTGAAAAATCATGTCTCCAGCATGTCTTCAGCTGGTAATGTTTGCTGAGCACTGCAAGGAGAGGAAGAGGGAATGAGAAGACGTCTGGATGCAGGCGACAGATGTGACCCATGACCAGATTATCATAGTTTATGGAAAATGCAGCATAGTGAGGATATTGCCATGTCATACATGAGATGTATAATGTAGCTCTCAAATTGCACATCCATTCCACGTTGAACCCATTCGTATGAGTCAGCCGTCGCTATGTTTATCATTGTTAGTCGAGAATCCTACGCTAAACTGATAACCCAGATAATTGCAGGGTAACAACGGTCTTCATGAGCAAAGAAAGTTTTGTATCACGTCTACTCTTCAGTCCTTACTCACACACTCCCTCTCTCGCTCTCACTCTGCATTTGGTGATAATTCTCTGACTTTGTCACTACAAGTGACAAATAACACATAATTGAGGCCTTGTTAATATAAAAAATATTGATGAATACAGCTTTAGAAATGAGTCATAGTTATATAATGTCATTTTTTTAAAAGGCTACATAACTTCCTAAAACAGGCTGCACTGTTAACATTAGTCAGACAGGAGGAAACAGCGCCTTTGTTGTTCAGATTAATCCACATTTGGTTTGTTCCTGAGTCTTCGTGGCAGCAGGATGGTGTGTGTGGCTGAGTCAAAATAAACTACAGTGTGTGTTAGTGGTAATGAAGGAACATGTCACCCAGTGCAACAATGTGGCTCATTGGGACAGAGGAATGAGATATATCAGGAGATACACATTATCCATATGATTATCCTTTAACTGGTCTGAATGCTAGTTAGCCTAGCTTGGCTACGGGCAGTTTTTTGTCTTTTGTTCTACTTTTTGCTCTTCAAAACAATTGTGTAACACCAGGGATGGAGACAAGGGTCAAGTGCAGCATTGTCTTAATAAGAGGAAGCAGTGGTTATGTGGGAACAGGAAAAGGTAGTCATAACTTTGAGCAATGTTATTATCAGCAGGAGAAAGATGCTACAATAACAGTAGTTTGACATTAATATGTCACATTGGTGTTTAAAATGTTAAATAGCCTATCACAAAACAGGCTACAGCATATCCTACCTCTTGCTGCAGACAGCAAGACACCAGTCATGCTGAAGGTATTCTGATGGTTATACTTTATAGCTCAGAGATATGAACACATTCTATATTTGTTTCAACTCTGAGCCAGTTAGATGCAGCTGGCACCGCATTGAACATTACAGCTTGTTGGTATTCAGTTTAATAAAGTGTCAGCTGAGATGCTGGTTGCAGTTAAGACGAAGTACAGGCTTTTACTGAGAAGACAGTGTGACCACATCAGTCCAACTTTAGATTTTATTCAATGGCTTCCCGTGCTGCTCAGTCTGTTTACTTCCACTTTTGTAAGTTTAGGTCAGCTAGCTAACACAATCACAGTAGATCATCATAAGCAGAATGATGCAATGCACTGCTTGTGCCCTTTGAGCCTCTGCTGTATCTCTGTTTATAATTTAAACTAAGCCCTGTGTTTGGGCAGGAGAAAAAATACTCCTTTATTGTGGGAAACCACTGCAGTCAATCCCATGACTCATTTCAGGCCCTGATAGCCAGCAGCAAATCATTTGTATGAAACAGTGAAGTATATACACTAAATGTGGATTTAAAGGGGAATTATTATCTTTTTCATGTATGTGTATATTGAATGTGGCCAGAGTTTTAAATAATAGGGTAAACACAGGTAAAAGTAATCCTTGTGAGCAAAAACCTCCGGCCTCTTTAGACTTTTCTGAGCACTTTGTTTCAGGTATTTTCTGCTTTCCAGACAAGCTAACATCAACTTGTAATGGATTTCTTTATATGGTCGTTTGCCTCAGGCACATTACTGCAAGTGTTTACATTACATACAATGCTACATATAGCTACATGCTAACATTAGGGTAACGTAATTTTGGTCGCAGATGATTCTTTGCAATTCCAGATCAGGTTCCTGCTACAACATTGTCTTAAGAAGCTTTTATCTGTGATTTTAAACAACACAAGGTGCAACTATCTCTGTTGCAGTCATTCCCCAGCTGCAAGTACAATGTTACATGTAGCCACCTGCTAATGCTGCTGATGTTAATTCCTCCCAGATTTCGGATCATATTCCTGCTGGAACATGTCTGGTCGTGTTGAGAAACTTTTATTGGTGATTTTTCCAGGCCCCCAGGAGCGCTGCTCAGCCTTGCTTTGATTTTTTCCCCCCAGTGGCCACTCATGGTATTGCAGCAAAAAAAATCCCCTGTGGCCCAAAAAGCATTCTTGCCATAGGCCACTATTTTAAAAGTCGTGTCTGACAAGACACCTCAAACTGGAAACAAGGTCAATTATGACTCTTTCTTTTATGAATTTTTTTAACCATGGAGGCCTATGAGCTGAGCTGGAACGCCAGAAGCGTATGCACTAGGCAAGCAACTCCATTGGAATTAATAGTCATCATTTTGGCTTCCAGTATCAAGTCATTATTCTACATCTATGGCTTTTTCATGGCAGTAAGTGCCGCTATTCTCAGTTACAGTCATTTTCCTGGTGTAATGACGGAGCAGATATGCCATTCAGAGCAGACTGGGCTTTTTCAGGAGGAAGGCCTTAAAGAGACATGTTGTATCCTAGCATCTCAGACAGTGGGTGAAGTCAGTTCCAGTCAGTTAAGAAAAAAAGAAAAATTCTCAGTTTAAAAGGAATTATTCATGTAGTTTTTATTGCTCCAGCCTAGAAGTATCCATCTATTAGATTTCTGTCTTCACCCCATGTCTCTTTTCTGTGGATAATCCAGCCACTTCACCGTCTACAGCTTTCACTGGAACTATTTTCTACCAAAGAAGTAGTTCATTTCAAAACTGAGGTCTCCAGATAATTCATAGTAACATGGACACTGTTTCTTCAGTTATTCCAGTTTTTTTTTTTAAGTGTAATTTTACATGTGGTCCTTGCCTTCATCTGCAGAGTGTTGGAGTGGGGGCAGAAATCTCATCAGTTCTCCTAAACAAATGAAACTGAAACTAACTGCATGGATAAATAAATAGGTAAGTGAGAAAATATGTTTTTGTGTAATTTTGGTGAAACCAACCCCTGAAAATTTTAATTTAAAGAACAGATATATGAGTAAGCATCATGTTCTGCCTCCTTTATACTTTTTGTTACCTGAACCACTGACATATCTTTTATCTTTTAAAGCCACATAGAGGCTGAGTTAGAGTGAGATCACCCTTCCTTCAATTTGAAAAACAAAAAAATCGAGGAAATCACATGTCGACAGAACAAACCCCCAAAATCCTGTTTGTACCACACACACGTCATACTCGCTCATATGTCATCCACACTCACAGGAAAAGGGTGAAATAACTGTGAGGTCAGCAAAATCTCTGGAAAAGCAGCTCTGCAGTTGTCAGTAAAATACTCAGCACAGTCACTCTGTAACAAACTGCATTTGATTTTATCTTTATTACCATTCGGTAACATCATACGATCATATTCACAACATATGATCATAGTCAGGAGGATGTTAGAAACAAAAGATTCCTTTTTTTCGTAAGGATAAAGAGCAGTTGTTTTAAATGTGTGATGTAAACTTTTTCTGCAGTCCATGACTTTATTGACTGGTGGAAAGTAACTAAGTTCGTTTAATCAAGTGCTGAACTTGAGTTAAAATTTTAGATATTGTTGTATTTTAATTGAGTACTTCCATTCCATGTTATACTTCTACTCCAGTACAATTCAAGGACAAATATTGTATTTACTCCACCTAATTTATTTGGCAGCTTTTCTTCTTACTTTCAGAATTGAACTACAAAAAATGTTTGTTATAGATTAATCTATCTGACGGAATATAATTAAAAAAAAAAAAAAGCTCCATCTCAAGCACCAACAACAATAAAATGCTACTTCTACATCAATGGATTATTAATAATAATTCAGCTATGAAACGCTTAAGTTGTGTAACACTCAAAGGGGCCATGTTTCTGCATTACTTTTTAATAATTTGAGTACATTTTACTGATAATACTTGAGTCACTTTTACTTAAGTAACATTATCAGTGCAGGGCTTTTTCTTGTAATGGAGTATTTTTTATATTGCAGTGTTAATACTTTAACGTAAAGGAATACTTCACCCACAAAATGACCAATGGTATATTAATAACTTACCTCGTTTTAGTTTGAGGTCTTTGAGAAAACTTTGTTTTTCTCACATGCCTTCATGTGGAATGAAGAATTAAAAACAATAGAACATTTTTCATGAATTGAAGTAAATGGGGTCCATGTTTAACAATGGCAAAACTGTATGAAAACATCCATTTACAAACTCTTGCAGTAGAATTCAAGTCTCATTTATCCAGTCGGATGCTCAATACTTCCCAAACACATGTACTTTTTATAAAAGCCTCACTATTTAAACACTTCGGCCTGTGAGCAACATGCACGGGCAAGTGTGTGTGTGCGTTTTAACTTGTTCATTTCATAAGCAGACTGTTTATGTGAAAAATAATATTAAACTGAAAATGCATGTGATTTGGGAGTACTGTGTATGTCTGGATAGAGACTTGGATTATACTGCACAAGTTGTGTGTAAACAAATGGTTTGATATAGTTCAGCTGTTGTTAAACGTGGCCCCCATTTACTTCAGATCATCAAGAATTTTCTCCATTTTTGGATTCTTTGTTCACCATGGAGACATGCGATAAAAACAAAGTTGTCTTTATGAATTCAAGGTAACATGGGGTGAGTAACTGGTATACAAATGGTAATTGTGGGGTTAATGTGTGCCTTTAAGTAAGGTGTCTGAATATCTCATCCACCCTTGACCTAACATGACCTTAAGGATAATCACATACTTTTGAAAGTAGAGGAAAAAAGCAACACAATCCTGGCACTAGCTCTATTACAAAATAAGAAGTCATCATAATCTATTATTATTTTGTTTATAACCTTACTCTTAAGTGAGAAAACATTGTAAGACTCAACAAAAGCAGCAGCCTCGACCAGCCTCACCATGTTTACTGACACAAAGTCCAACATGTATGACTCTGGTAAAAAGATCCTAAATCACATCAACACCAAAACACAGCCTGAAGTTTAAAGTTAAGGTACTTATGCTGTAAAGAGGGACATTCAAACTCTAGACTGTGTACATTTAAACTCAAACGTGCTTACTTATTCCCACACGCCTAATAACGGTCTGATCTGCCTTTTTCAAGTGGTCAGTGGCAACTTTCAACCACTCATACGAGTGGTATGAAACAAACTCCAAATGTCAGCATTTCTCTAACTAAATGGTTACCACTCTCTTGGTGCAACTCATGTGTTAGAAATCTGATTTAAAAACACCATGAAAACAGGATCTGGAATTTCAAAAACTCTGACAAGCTACTGACCTAAATATTAGTCGGTGAGTCATCACATCTGTTTTTCCAGCTCTGGTCGTCTAACTTTCGACCCCCAACTCCCTCTCCCCTCAACGACAGTTACAAACCCCCCCCCCCCCCCCCCCCCCTTGTCTCAACAGAGTACAGTTCCTGCACTGCATTTTCACCCAGCAACATTATCACCTAACCCCTCACACACTCACCCTGCGTCCTTGGTAACAACGCTGGCTTCCATCATATTTCCACAGATTGAGTGTTCGACTGCTCTCTGTCACTGTGTCTCTCTCTCAGCTCCATCGAAAAACCCCGCCTCTTCTCTGCCCCCCTTTCTTCTTCCTCCTGTGGATCAGAGCAGGACTGAAAAAGGAAAAACTAAAAGGCAAGGGGAAAATATGTTTCTTTGTCAGCCCTGCCCTCTGTTTCTGCTTCGACTTCCTGAGCTGATCATCAGGCAGGAAGAGGCTGAGCACTTTGGTCAGACTTCCCCTGCACTCTCGGTCTTTTTTTGTCTATGACTAACATTCTTACAACTCCTCTCTCATGCAGTTATGCTCTCTGCTTCTACTGTTGACGGTCTGGTATTGTTACTCTTTCACTGAGCACCTTTTTTGATCGGTTCTTCTCATCTTTGCTCATTTTTCAAATAGGATTACACACACCTTTAAATCTTAAAACAATCCTGCTCAAATTCTGTATATGTGGCCTAAATATTCAGCAGATTCTCTGTTAGCCTCCTCCTCTCCTTCCTTGTCCCCTCCCCTCTCCTTTAAAGATTTCCAGATGCTCCCCCGTTCACGCTGTGGAATGTTGCTACAACTTCATGTTTCCCGCAAGCTTCATTCTTTTTTGAGCCCCCCTTCTCCTCTCTCTGCCTCCTCTCACCTCCCCCTTTTTAACATTCACAACTAAAACGCTGATTTTAGTCGTCTTTCCACCTCCTCTCATTTATAATCTTTTTAAACCTTCTCACTTTTTTTGTCTGCATTTTCAGAGGTTTTTCTTCCCCCGATGTGATTAAGTGTTAGGAGGAAAGACCAAATACTTTGCAGGCAGGTGTAAAAATTGCTAAAACCTGAAGACAAATCTACATACTACCACACAATTGTCAGTTTACGAAAGTATGGTCTAAAGGTCACTGTCTCCCTTCAGTTCATTTACATTTGCATATAATGTAAAACCCACAGATGTGAAGGTGTGTGGACATGCAGACGTGGTCAAAGACCCACATATAAACAACCATGTATTTGCAGTGCAGCCAAGTGTGATGACTGCGCAGCTGCTTCCTGTGCAAACAGAAGTGGTCATACAGTACATGCTTTCTGCAAACTCTACTTAACTGATTTGTTTTCACCAGCAGTGAGCAACCATTGGAGGGAGCTATGGTACAGACCATAACACACCATAGATACACTAGTAGTTGCCATGATAGTGGATTTTCTTATAGAACAAAGCCTATTACACACCATGAAACATGGTAAGTGCTTGATTTAGTCACTGTCTGATCACAAACTGTGCCATCAGAAGGGAACTTGGATCATTAAAATATCACTGTGGTCACAACTGTTTACAGAAATGCTCATCTAGACTACCTCATAGTGTCAGTGTAGGCTATAATGGTGCAGCCAAAACAAATCTGACCCAACCAAAGCCTGTCTTAAATGATTTAAGGTGTATTAGTGAAGTGATTTTCTTTGACACGAGGGGACAGGGAAGCCAGCTGAAAACACAAACATTGATGAATATTTTCACCTTATGAAGATGTTTTGGTAAAAGATATTTGAAAATCTTTATCAGTTCAGCTTTAAAGCTGCAATAGTTGTTTTTCTTAACCAGTCATTGTGACAATACTGACAATTCTATCATATTATGAAGTTCTTATCGTGAACGTGTTAGCATACAGTTGCATATTTGCATTCAAGTCGTGTGTTCACGTGCTGAATAGAAGGCCAATATTTACTCTCCCTTTAGCTTGGAAAACATGCTTCTTTAAGCAGGGTTTATACTTCTGTGTTGAATCAACACCATATCTATGGCATAGGCTCTGCGTAGACACTTACCCTATGCTGTAGCCTGATGTGCACCTTGCTAGAAATATAACAACACGTCGTTGTGACGCTTCCTGTTTGTTTTTGCACACTGAAAAGCTTTTATTGACTTATATTTTACAGATAACAAATAATTAATTGTAAGGACAATAAAGCCCCCACAATACAGCATTAGAAGTCATGTGTGTGATTCATCTCAGCTTCATATGAATAAAGGAAATGTTAGCTAGTTGCTAGGCTAATTTATGCAACAGGAAATGTCGAACACTTATGCTAAAAACATTAGCAGGTTGTGGGGAAAACCCGTCCGAGAATAAGACTGTTATTTTGTTGGTGAACCATTGAGAGATTTAATGGAGCCAAATTTTGTAATGTTGCCTTTATTAAATGTTCTTGTTTCTCCCTCATATGAGTAGAGAAAAAAGTTAGCTAGTCACTGGCTTCATGCAAATGAAAAATGTCACAGGCTAATGCAGATAACACTAGCATGTTGTGTTTGTGGGGAAAATGTGTCTGGCAAATGACAGTTTAATCTATGAACCGAATTTTTTAGCATTTCCTTTGTCAAATGTTGCTGTTGTTTCCAGCTTCATGTAGAGGAAAACTTAGCAAGTTACTAGGCTAATTTATACAATGTAAAATGTCAAAGGCTTACGCTAACAGAATTAGCATGTTGTATTTGTGAGGAAAAAGTGTCTATCGTTTTGTCTGTGAACCTTAGTGAGTTATAATGGAACCAAATTGAAAAATTATACTTTTCTGCACTTGACAGAAACTCAACCCAGTAGGCTAGCATAGAAACCCCTCCGCCAGTTAGTGTTTTGAAGCGACACAGACGCACCATCAATGCTCACAACAGTTGGGCCACTTGTGCACACAGGCTATGGCGTGCTTTGTGTAGAGCCCACGTACAACTATAAACCAGCCCTTTAGCTGGGAGCTGCACTGTTTTACCACCTAGTCTTTAATTTGTTTGACTTCTGTTTGGGGCTTTTTTGGCTGAAAACTGCTCCCTGATGCTGCTGGAAATCTGAGAAATGAGAAATGAGAGCTGAGTTTGCACGTTTTAAAACCAAAATAATGAGTTTAAAGACACTAAAAAGCTGTCTAGAGCTGAGGGAAACTGCAAAGTTAATTGCAGTATAATTCTCCGCGGGTTCATCATTACGAGGAATCTTATAGTTGGTTAGTTGATCAGTCTTTAATATAAAAATATTGATAGTGCAACTTTGAAGATATAAGCTACTACATAGCCTACTGTAGGACAACATGAGCATGTTTTATCAGCCAGTGCAGGAGGTTTGTTAATTGAAAAATAGCAGGTAAAAAGACAAAATAGTCCCGAGAAGCTTCATTATTGTTCTGTTAAAATGTATGGCAAATGTTAGATACTTACCAGACATTTCTGTTAGATCGCCGCTCTACTTGGCAAGCTCGCTGCACTTACTGTGAAAATGTGATTTGTGGTATTTGTGTCAGTTACAGGCCACCATATGCTGTGCCAGAAGCCTACTGTGGTGCCTCCTAGCCAGTACTTTGTCTTTTATCCGCTTTCTGAACACAGCCACTCTTCTCTGTTTCAGCTGAAATACACACTGAGCATTTGGGTTAGGTGATTCATTTGTTTACCAGGAGCAGGCTGCAGGATTTGACTGTCTTTCCAAATTCCTTGCTGATGATAACAAATGAGAAGCAACGAATGCGTAGGGCAGCTGTCTGTTCATACAGCATGAGGGTTTTTTCCTGATGGAGACACGGCTGATGAAGATAATAATGCTGAGGCCATATATGTACAGTGCCATTCACATACACATATTTAACATATATTATTAAAACATTGACTTAGATACTGAGATGTCTGTTCCTTTTCTTTTTTAAAACAGTATGTTTGTTTTCACATTTAATGCATACAATAAGTGCACTGCATCGAAAGTAGCATGTAACCTTCCCTTAAACCCTCCAGTCTTTCCCCTCCCCGACCTCTTCGCTTGTAACAAGGACATTAGCAAAACGCAAAAGGAAGAAAATCTGTGCAAAGAAATTAAATATACATATACTTTAAAATAAAAAAACAAAACAATTAATTAACCAAATAAATCCTAAAGGTCTGACAAACCTTACAGTCTATCATAGATCATTCAAATGGTCTCCTTGTACCAGTACATTCCCAAAATCACCATGTTCCACAAATAAATATAATATATATAAATATATAAAAGGTCCCCAAATCTTTTCATACAAATTCAATTTACCCAGTATATATGTAATTTATCATCAACACATATTGAGCCATAGTTGTTATCCAAGCTTTCAGGTGTTTTTGTTTTCCACCAATGAAGTCCCATCAAGATTTTTTCTTTAAGTATGCACATTTGAATTCTTTCTTTCTTCGGGGAAGATCACGAGGATCCAAACTCAAGTTAACAGCCTTTTAAGTGGGATTTATACTCGTGTGGCAGACTCTACACCGTAGCCTACGCACATTGCCTACGCCTTTGTGAGCATTTCATGTGCGGTTGTGTGTCTGTGTCACTCTGCAGTTACACCTCCAAAACACTAGTCGGCAGCGGGAGTCTCTGTGAAGTGCTGTAAAGTTTAATTGCTTCAAAACACACCCAAAACACACATTAAACATGGCTTAATAGAGACAGTTTCAAACACAAGTACACAAATCAGCTTCACTGTAACTCGCAGCATTCACATTTAAAGCACTTGTCTGTTGCTGTATACATTTTGCCCACAAATACAACATGCTAACTTTATTAGCACAAACCTATGGCATTTTACATAAATTAGCCTAGCAGCTAGCGATCTTTTCCTCTTCTCATATAAGGCCAGGGACAAATGGGTGAAATCAATCATTTCTAGATTGAAGGAATTAAAAAATTGCTATGTTAAGAACTAGAGGTGTAATTTAGTATAGCATGACCTCACACACCCTCTCTCTGTGTTGATCTCCAGCCCATTGTTCACAAGCCGGTCGGGCTGCTCGGCTCCGGCTCACTGAGCCTGGCGGAGAAGCGTAGCAACATTAGCACTAGTCGGCTGCCATGCTAACGTTCCAACTCTTCTCGGGCTCCCGGCTCAGTTGGAGTTGGAGCCTTAGCTTGGCAGCCGAGTAGTGCTAATGGTGGTGCTAACAGGAAAGTAGGGAAATAGCTAAACACAGCAGAGACAGAGAGTGAGTGAAAGACATTGCTAACTGCTAAACTAAGCCAAACTAAGTTGGCTGTTTAGGTGGTGCTGGAGAGCAAGAGGTAGAGGGAGGAGTGGCTCATGACACACTTTGTTTTGGTCTACAGGCAGTGCACAACAGCAAACCTAGCGGTGAAAGGATTTCGCTTTTTGCCCCTTTAACAAAGGTAATAGTGTATAATTTTGCTCCATTTCAACTGAAAAGGTTCACCGACAAAACAACTGTCTCATACTAAACACGTTTTCTAAACAAATACAACATGCTAACGTTATTAGCACAAGCATATGGCATTTTAAATCTCTGAAGGATAAATTACACACAAGACTTAAAGTGCTATTTTGTGGAGGCTTTATTGTCTTTTATTTATCGTAATTTATTGTTACTTATAAAAGTAAATAAAAGCATTGTTTCCACTGACGGAAATGGTTTTAGAAGGCCACACCTAAAAAAAAAAACGCTGGAATATTATCATTAAATCTGTGTATTTTGACCAGTGTCAAGTAAGTGCGTATCTACCAGCGCTGTACTGAAAATGTTTCAGCCTGTCTGTACTTGTGCTTTTACACAGGCCTCACCCCTTTAGTCAGTTGCTATTTCTACATTTAGATCCTCATTTCATGCCTCAAGCGTTGAGTCTGGGGTCACAGCACCCAATTCAAGCCAATTAATAATAAATAAATAATAATTGACAGAGCTTGATTCTGTATCCACCCACACTGGGGAATCTGTTGAAAAATAAAACAATATTCTCAGCTGTGATGCCAAGAAATGCCATTAGAGGTTTGGGCAATTTAGTCCCCCCCCCCCTCTCCATCTCCAATTCTAGGATGCCTTGCATTTCATATGAACTTTTACTAGTTTTGGTAATATGTTCATTTTCAATATATATCTTTCTAATAAGGGCAAGGACATTGATATAGAATCCATGACAGTTTCATAATTAATGGATACACTCTAGCAATAATGCCAAGATTTCTCTCCAAGTTTAAATTTTAAGGACAAGCACACTTGGATTCTATTCCTCTTCCACATTAAGAATCATAATTTAAGTGTTTATGTCATAATCAGAGACCTTAAGATAAAGGCTAATGAGTCCTAATAGAGTGGTGATAGAGAAATCTAAGTTTTTTAAAAACAAGAAGACATCATCTGCAAAAGTGAGATTGTGTTGTCTGGTTACCATCTGAATGCCATTAATATAGCTGTGTGTTTTGACTAGTATTGCCAAGGGTTCTTGCCAGTATAAATAGAGGTGGTGATAAGAGGGAGCCTTCAGGGCAACCCCTGCTTAGTTTCAAAAGCCATGGATTCCAATTTGTTAGTTAGCACCTTTGTTGACAGTTGTTCATGTAATATCTTAGTCAAATTGCAAAATTTCTCTCCAGACCCAAAATTGGTGATGATGTCAGACAGACATGGTCATTAGATTCTGTTAAAGGGTTTCTCTGCATCAGTTGAAAGAAGTGCTGTGTCTAATAATGTGGAAGCCTTGTTGTTCATGTATAAAGAAACTACAGTATATCCAGAACTCAGCTGCTTGTCTTCTCACACACTCCCACACCTGTGACCACATCACCCCCATCCTTCATAACGTCCACTGGCTCCCTATCCCCCAGCATATCCACTTCAACCTCCTCCTCATCAGTTTCAAAGCTCTCCACAACCTGGCTCCATCCTACCTGCCTGAGCTCCTCCACTGGCGCACTCTTTCCCGCACTCTTTGGTCTGCTGATGCCAACCTCCTGCCCTCTAATATGGATATATCTCCTTGTAAAGTGTCATTTGTTGCCTCTGAGATATAAGGAAAAGGTCAGATTGCATGTTTTGATTGTTAGTTTGAGCAATAAAGCTTTTCATAATATGCTCTATTAATTTAATTGGTTCCACTATATTTCTTTTCTTCAGCATTCTCTCTGCTTGTTGCTGTTTAATTTGCCAAGCAAGAAGTCTACCAGGTTTTTCTATTTGATCACAGTAGCCTACAGTTGTTTGATTTTCAGCAGATAGCCTATTATTCTCAGAACGAATAGCCAGAAGTTCCCAGTTTACATCTGTTTAGATTCAGTCCTGGCTGAAGTATTGTCTCTCCAATATTTTAATCAAACTTGTGTAGACTTTTTGCTTGTAAAACAGGATTTGTCATCTAATATATGATTTGAATGCCTCCCATCTAATACATGCAGAAGTTTGAATAGTGTTCATCTCAAAACATAAAAAACAATGACACAACCTCATAGTTTGAGAGGAATATGTTATTATAAAGACATCCTTCAGTTTTTGAAAGAAGTTCAGCAGAGATTAAAAATTAGTCTGTCCTTGAATAGGTTTGGTGTGTGCTGGAGCAACAAGAGTATTCTCTCGCCTTTGGATTTAGAGGCCGCCATAATCCTATTAGGTTAATTTCTTGGATGAAGCACTGTATTGTTTTTCTCAATTTCACAAGTAACATCTAAACCAGAAGATGTCTTTACTGGGTCAAGGGTGCAGTTAAGGTCACTCCCCATAATGTGTTTGCCAGAAAATGTTAAGATTCTCAGGAAGATATTGCTGGGTCATCTCCAGTGGGATCACATACATTTATCAGACTTATCTCCTCATGCAAAAGAAAACCAGGAATTATCAGAAACCTCCCAGCCGAGTCCTGAACCACATCCTGTATCTGCACTGGGACAGATTTATGAAGCAATACAATTATTCCTCTGGCATCTGATGAATTTGATGCTCATAGAAAACTCCTATAAAAAACTTATGCTCCCAAAACCTTATCATGCTCATGGCCTTTTTCACCTTTGCCATTTTGTTTTGCCCCCTGCAGTTCCAAGAACTGCAGCAAAACTGTTGAGAACTCCTGTGAAGAAATCCTGAGTGGTCGAGTATGTAGAATTTAGTGGCATCTAGCTGAGGTTGCAGGGCTGAAATTTCTCCTTTGTCTCAACCCCGTGGGAGACCCACGGTGGCAGACATGAAAACACTAAACACAAATTGAGCTTGACTTGACTTTTGAGCCAGTGTTTGGTTTGTTCAAACTGGGTAAAATGGGGGACCCCATGGAAGAGGGCTTGCTCCGTATGTAGATATAAACGGCTAATACTAAAGTAACGAAAACATGACGATTCATATTTTCAGGTGACTGTACTGTATACTACTGAAAACACAGTTATGAGTATTATTTACCACTTCTGCCAAAAGATGCCCCTAAAGCCTACACACTGAACCGTTTAAAACAAACAAGTTTATTTTTGGCAGTTGCACATATACACTAACAGTAAGATCTATATTAAAACTGTGAAGTGGAAATAACTTGGAAATTACAAACCTGTCCTACGTGAACATGTTTGGACTACCCCTCCACACCATAGGAACCATATGTAGGTCTGTTTAAGTTTCCTTAACTCAAGCTTGAGTTGCTCGTATATAGATGTCAGTCAACCCCATTCTAAACTTAATCATCCCCTTTCATTTCATAAAACCAATTAAAACAGATAAGCCCAAAATACGAAATAAAAAACAGCAAGTTGGTAACTCGATAATTACAGGACAGACCTGCCTAATTTCGACTGTTTTTCAAGCAAATAAACCCATAAGCAAATTTGACAAGCACTCTAAAAATATGTCAGCTGTGGGCCTTGGTGTCTTAGTGGGTAGAGCAGGCACCCCATGTATAAGGCTGTTGCCGCAGCGGCCCGGGTTTGAATCCAGCCTTTGGCCCTTGGTTGCATGTCATCTCCCCTCTCTCTCTTTCTCTCCCCTTCACACTTACCTGTCCTGTCCATTAAAGGCAAAAATCCCCCCCCCCCAACCTACATCACCCTACATCACTGTTATCACATTGGTTGCTCTGTGCTTTGCCTTCCTTCTCCTGTCCTCCGTCTACTGCTGCTGACTAGTCAATCTGATCTTAGTCCAAAGTCGCAGAAATCTGGTGCTTGATCAGTTAGACAATAGACAATACAACCAAGGCACCTAGGGTACCTTGCACATCTTATGTGGATCTGGAGAGTCCATGATTTAAATGACCTTTATTAAAGGATCTTTGTTGGGTTTAAGGGACAACCCAAAGCTGCTCGCCTTTGAATAAGATCAAACATTTATAATGGTCAAACAATGGCAAATAAGACCTCAGAAAACCGGAAAAAGAAACATAAACATGAGCTTATACGTAATTACTGTCAGGCTTCATGTTCTCACAGCTGTTGGTCTTATGAAATATAACATGCTCAGCTGTCCAGTGTAGACACGCCAGGCTGTGCAGTCTAAAAAAAATCCAGCCACAGATTTTCAGATCGACTCACTGTTTTTCTTTCAGAAAATGTATTTTTCACGGTGTTGACTGAGATCTTCCTCCCTGTCTCTACTTGCCTCTCTCTATCTCCTGTCTGTCTTTCTCTCCAACACACACACGCTCACAGAGTCAACACCACTTGAGCTCACATAGCGAACAAGCATAATAAAGGGAAGTGTGAGTCAGTCTCTGTCTCTGTCAATCACACAAAACATCATGGAAACGACTGGCCCATTTTTAACAAGACCCAGGTACAGCTTGCAATTCAAACACTGCAGTTTCAGAAATCTACAATTTTTATGGTGTTTCCCTGCATTTATATTATAGACTGTATGACAGGAAGGGATACATCCAGACATCTCTGTCATTATAGGAAGTTCTTATGCTGATGTATGCTCAAGTGTATGATTTTCTTATAGGTTTGGTTTTAATTAGTTATTTGATACTATAAAAAGGGGGTTGGATGTCATGATTGACAGCTGTGTGTGTCAATCAGTGTGCTCACGATCAATAGTGCTGCTCGTGATTGGGTTGGACAGTGGGAACTCGATGCTTCAGATATCGCAACTGCGCAGACTCTGGCTCTAAATAACGTTGGCAGCAGGAGCATCCAGGATATTTTGGCTTCATTTTTGCACAGTAGGGGTAAGAAGAGACATGTCTGCCTTTAAATACAGACCATGTTTTACACAAGTGGAGTTGCCCTCTGCGGCCAGTAGAAAGAATACTTGTTAAGGGCACTTCCGCATTTGCTTTACTTGTTAGACCTTGTTATCCAAACCTCACATCATAATAACAATGTCACAACATGATTGTTATCTATGAGCCTGTTTAACTAATTTTATTTCATTTTAACAGGTTTTATTCAGGTGATATCAGGCATTTGGTATTGTTCAGCAACATAGGAGGCCCAACTGGCAAATATGGAAAAATGAGTTAGGTAAGATAAATGCTCCTTAATGATGGGATGGGCTCAAAGTTTGCACCCTCTGACATCCATCCCCACACCCTCTGGACAGCAGACTGTAAAACAAGAGGAAGCCCATGAATCACTGCTCTTGTTGCTTCTTGCTCTTGTTACTCTTTTATCTGCCTGCAACTCTACTGACCCATTGCCTATGGCAGCGATTGTCAACTGGCGGCCTGTGGGCTACATATGGCCTGCCAAACCTTCCATCCAGCCCACAGAATATTAATCAATTCAGAAAATGTAAGGAGAAAAAAATGTGTCTGGTATTGAGGATATCTAGCATTTTTTCTTCCTATATTGAAGCAACACCAAAAACAAGTGAGATGGAAATAGTTTTATTAGGAATGATTTACCAGGCACATTTATGCGCATTCCACCTGATGCATCACCTTGTAGTGATGTGTCAAAGACTGACAAAGCAGCATGCAGAGTATGTTATTAATGGCATAACTTGTGTGCAATAGTCCACCTTCCACCTCTCCATCAGTATATCTTTGAAACTCATATATGGGCAACCATGCTCAGTCCAATGCAGCTCAGCGGAGAGGACGGATTCAAAGGTCTGGACCCAGGTAAATATCGCCATGGGGGAATGGGGACAAACTCATAGCTCACATTTATTTATTTTTTTCTCCCATACCCTCCTTATTAACATTTCATTTTAATATTTTTTGTTATTATTACAATATTTGTATTAGATTATAAAACAATTATTAAAATTATTAAATAGTTAATGAACAGTGGATTAACTGCTTTTAACTGCTTTAAAAGGTTCTGGCCCTTGGACAAATGTAGTTGATGACCCCTGGCCTATGAGAACTATGCTGAATCTCCAAGCTGCACCAAATGTGCTGAAGGCCGGCATCCAGCCAACTTTGAAAGAAAGAGACTTTGAAAAGAAGAGACTCTGGCTACAACCACATCTGGCAAACACTGCCACCATCACTCCAGTCAAATGGGTGGGAGCAGGGTGAACAGGCTGTGGCTGGGGTGGGTATCGTCTTTCAGTATCATTAGGGCTCTGGGCAGGCACCTAACCTCATATTACTGATGCTCTGTAGATGGGTACCAGTGAGTTTCTGGGTAGTTTTAATCACCTGCCTCAGAGTCCTCCTGTACTTGGCTGTGCACATCCCATGCCAGTTTGTAATGTTTCCAGTCAGGATGCTTTCTGTTGCTCCTCTGTAAAAGCTGTCAAGAACTTGGCAAGGAAATTTTGCCTTTTTATGTTTCCTTAAGAAATACAGCTGTTATTGAGCTTTTTTTCACCAGGATGGAGATGTGTGATGACCGTCAGGTTATCTGTGATGCTGATTCCCTAAAACTGTTCACTTGCCCCACCTCACCTCCACTGATGTAGACAGAGTGTGTCTTCTTTCCTGCTTCCCTTTTTTTCTAAGCAATGACAAACTCCTTGGTTTTGCTGAAGGTGAGCAGTAGGTTGTTGTCTGTGCACCACTCTGATTTATGAAGTCTCATTATTTGTAATCTGGCCAGTGATGGTGGTGTCATCGGAAAACTCCACAATAGAGTTCTCTCCATGTCGGGGGTTGAAGTTGTAGGAGTACAGTGTGAACAGGAGGGGGCTGAGCACACAGCCCCGGGGGCTCAGATGTTTAGCACTAGAGTGGAGGAGGTCTGACCAACAATCAAAACTGACTAGGGTCTATTTGTGAGGTAATCCAATATACAGATGCAGAGAGTAGTATTCAAGCCCAGAGCGGTAAGTTTTTCAATCAGCTTCTTAGGGGAGATTGTGTTGAATGCTGAATTGAAATCAACAAACAGCATTCTGGTGTAGGTGTTGTTATTTTCAAGATGTGTGAGGGCTGAGTGGAGGGCAGTGGAGATGGCATCCTCTGTGGATCTGTTGGCTCTTTATGCAAACTGGTGAGGATCCAGGTTTGCTGTAATGTTGTTTTGGATGTGCTGGAGAACCACTTTCACAATGCACCTCATCAGAATGGTGGTGAGTGCCAAAGGGCGGAGTCATTTAGACTAGACACTGAAGACTTTTTAGGTGCAGTGGCGATGGTGGCTGTTTTAAAGCAGTTGGGAACACTCCCGTTTGACAATGATATGAATCTGTTAAGGATCTGTTAAGCTTATTTTTAAGTTCATACTTATATTTAAGGTTTCCAGTACAACATGTTTACATGCTTTAATGGTCAAAAAACACTGTCTGTGCTGTGACAACTGTATTCACCCTTTGTCTGAGACATTCCATTTTAGTACCCATCTCTTTAAGCCCCCCTCCCAAAAAGGCCCTGCTCTGATTGGTCAGCATTCCCAGGTCTTTCAAGTCTCAGGGTCCCTGTCATTGCAGCCTGAGTGAATGTAATGGAGAAGAACTGCTCTTTCTACTATTAAAAATCACCAATGAAAGTAAAAACAACCAGACATGTTTCAGTGGGAATATGACCCAAAATCAGGGAGAAGTGTGCAACATCAGCAACCAAGTTTACATGTGTCTGATGTTAGCATGTAGTTACATGTTTGTTTCCAGTGTACTTGTTGTTGTAGAATGGCTCTAACAGAAACAGTTGCACTTTGTAATGTGAAAAATCACCAATAAAACCTTAAAAACACATCCAAACATGTTCCAGCAGGAATATGGAATAAATTTGGGAGAGATTTCCAACATTGACAACCAAGATTACGTGTTTTCCTGGTGTTAGCATGTAGCTGCATGTGGCAGTGTAGGATACATGATGCAAACACTTGCAGTAGCATGCCTGGAGGAGATGAACATACAAAGAAATCTGGTACACTACGACTTCATACTGTAGCCAGAGCAGGAAAAACTGTTGGGAACAGGGTATTTAGAATATTGAGAATTTTGCTTGCAGGGATTACTTTCATCTACGTTTACCTCATTGTTTGAAACTTTTGCCATGTTTGATATGAACATCCTTCATTGTAACACTATATATTGACACAAAATACAGAAAAGCATAATAAGTCCTCTTTAGAAATGTCAGTGAGGACATTAACTAGCTAGTTGGCACATGTTCTTAGTACACGGCCAGGGCTCAGGCCCAGCAGCTTTACTCATATTCACTCTCATCAGGGTTTCTCTTACATCCGCTGTGGATACTGACAGTGACCATTCCTCTGGAGGCAGGGCAGACTTGGCAGCTGAGTCTCTGTCAAGGAGATCAAAGTGAGCATATAAGGTTTTAAGCTCATCTGGCAACATGGTGTCACACATAACGGGGGCGCCCCTGCTTTTGTAGCCTGTGATATTCTAGATCGCCTGCCACATATCCTTGGTGATCCATATTTGGATGATCCTGGGAAAAAAGTTAGTATTTTCAAAGTCCAAATGCTGTCCAATTCTTGTAGAAGAGGCCTATTTCAAATAAACTGTTGTAACTCTTGATCAAATGGAATAACAGTGCCCAAATTTAGAAAACACGTTCTCACATCAACTATGAGCAATTCTGCACAATCTAATGTCTTCCTATAGGCAAGTTACCACAATATGATGAATGGTTGTAAAACAGTGATCCTGACTAACTCTTTAAGGGTTATCACTCAATTGAATGAGTGTTATTCATGGGTATCCTGCTACACCTACTAGTAGGTTTAGGTTAGTGCATTAGGTATAGGCGCCAAAGCTACCTTGTTAGGTTTAGAAAAAAAATCATGGTTTGGATTGAAATAAGGATGTTTATTATGTAATGTGATGTAACATTATGAGCTTATGTACATCAATCTAAATAAGTCAAAGTTGACTTTTGGTTCCACATGGGACAAGAACAGTGATATCCTGGGTAAAAGTCCCATTTAACCCATCAACCACTCCGACTTCAGCCCATTTACCAAAGAAAAATGTTGGCATTATAGTTTTCTGTAAGCCACAGATATGTTACATTTGCACGTTTCATGCATATCATATCAGTGTTTCCAAAGAGGCATAGCTGCCATCTGGATGGCATGGGGATGGTGAATGACGTTACACCTTGGCATGATGCCTGCCAAGCTGAGACCACTGCAGACCACTGTTCAAGACCAAAGAAGCAACCAAAACAACCAAAACTTACCATAACCTAGTGATTTTCATGCCTAAACCGAACCACATGTTAACCGTAGGGTTGTGAAAACATTAAGTTTCGACGTACATTCAAATGAAATGTATCTACGATTTGCAGTAACGTACGATGCCAACATTTTTTCTGGTGATTGGGTTGCTGGCTTCCACCCTATGCTGACTTTGTTGTTCTTTATACTATATCACTTGACTTCCTCCTTTGCTTCTGTCATAATAATATGGCCACTAGAGGTCTCCTACGGACATTTAATGGGCTGGGAATGGCCTTCTGAACCTACTAGTAGGTGTAGCAGGCCCCATCTAACTGTTAACTACTGATAAAGCCCATTCAGTCCACTGATCGTATTTTCAGCGGGTGACTAATCTGCAGATTGAGCTTCCCAGTTGTCATGTAAATGTGAATGTTCAATGAAGTAAATCAACTTTAACTGTAGGTGAAGGAATTTCCAAACAGTGTCTCCATTATATTAAGAGATCAAATTAAAATAAAATATTTTAGGCGAACAGTACCCGCTTTTACAACTACCATTCATGCCACTATCTCTGCCAGTAAGGCAGCAATGTCCTGATAAAAAACAATCGTTTCCTGTGCCACCATCTCATCTGGAGGTACAGTGATGTCTCGGTAAAAAAACAATCGCTTTTTGTGCCACCATCCTGGCAGAAAACTCAGCGATGTCTCGATAACAAACAACTGTTTTTCATGTCACTATCTCAGCTGGAAATGCCTTGTCTTGGTAAAAACAACTGCTTTTTGTGGCACTATCCCAGGGGGAAACACACTAAGTATCGGTAAAAAACAACCGCTTTTCATGGCACTTGCCTTGTTGGAAAAACGGCGATGAGTCCCCAGTTAACACCCACATTTGGTGCCTAAAAGCCTATGGAAAGACAGCAATGACTCGCTAAATCACAACCAGTTTTGTTGGTTGCTGGTCTCACACAGTGATCCACAGCTTGGCAGGCATCTTGCCTATGTGACATGCTGTCCACCATTATAATACATATAAAACATATAAATGTAATGTGAGCGCTTTACAGAAATATACACAGCCAACATTTTCATCTGGTGTCTGGGCTTACATTGTGCAGCCTTGGCAGAAGTATGCAGTCTCTTATGCAGTGTGTACTGCTATGTTTGCAGTGTTTGTTGCTATGTATCACTGGATTCCCAAGAGATCAATCTCTCAGTGTGTCAATCAAACAATGTGGGCAGCATGGTGACACCATCTTCCTTATTTTTTTTTATTTGGATGAAGTTTGTGTTTCTGTAGGTGGCACTCTTTTTTTTTTCTTTTTGCCCAAACGTGGTGGCTGCAGCACAAGCTCATCACTCTGTTCTTCCTTTTCTGTTTATTCAATACCAAATGGAAACAAAGAAACATCCCTGTCTGTGCACCAGAGGATTCCATTCAAGGAGCGTTTGCAACAGCAAATGTAAAAGCTAGCTGTTATATCATTCAGAGAGGAACGCTTGAAAAAGGTACATTATGATAGCACTGATCATGACATGAACACCGCTTAATGACAAAAAATAGAGCTTGTTTTTCCACACAGCTGTGTATGGCCAAATGATGTTGCCGATGACGACGCTTTTAAATTGCACTGTACTGTATGTGAGTATCCATTGTTGCTCTTTCTTTCTCTGTCTCTCTCACTGTGCCTGCCGCCTCCACAGTGATGCGTGTTGCATTAACGCTGAGGTGAAGAGTGGGAGGTAGAGGGCAAACTGAGAGGGCTACAAGAGGGATGGAGAGAGCCAGAGAAGAAAAGAGTGTGTGGGAGACTGAAACATGGATATGATAGATAGATAGATAGATAGATAGATAGATAGATAGATAGATAGATAGATCCCTCATTCCTCTTCTCCTTCATTACCTCATTTCTAAAATGTCTGATGGCGATGATTTCCCAAGGGTAACCTACTCAGGTCAAACTAAATCTAGAAGGGAATGAGAGAGGGAGAAGAGAGAAAGATAGAAAGATAGCATTACAGAGAGATGATGAGTGAGAGATGAGAAAGAGAGAGATGGGATGGAGGAAGAGAGAAAAGAGAAGCAGCTGGAGAGGAGAAGTTGGTCTCTTTGCAGCACCAAAGCTCTTAAAGCCCCGAAGCTGTGTGGAGTGTAAATGGGAGGGGAGAGAGAGAGATAGATAGATAGATAGATGGAGGTAGAGAAGGAGAGAGCAAGAGGTAGAGGGAGGCTGAATTGAGGAGAAGAAAAGCTAGAAGGGAGAGAGAGTGAAAGGGAGAAGAGGAGGAGGAGGAGGGTTTGCGTTGGTGTGTTGGTTGGCAGAGAGAGCGCTTGTCAAAAAAACCTTCCTCTGACAGAAGGCATGATTCACAGCGGAGGGAGAGGGAGAGAAAGAGGGGGAGAGAGAGAGGGAGAGAGAGGGAGACAAGCATCAGAAAAAGCGAAAAACGGCAGAGATAGAGAGAGAAACGACAGGGGCAGAGATGCCGGTAAGAAAAACAAAAGAGGATGCTGATTTGAGGCAGAATGACAAGACATTAGCGGGATGGGACTGAGATCGACGGACTGGATTGACTGATGCCTTTTAATGGCTGTGACCATGTTGATAAGGTTCTGGCTTTTCTATTGATCGGGGGAAAATAGAGCAGGTGGCAGCAGCAGTGATGAAAAAGAGAGAGAGGGAGAGAGGATGCTTAAGAACGAAGGCACGCTGAAAAGACAGGGATAGAGATAGAGAGACGATTCTCAAGTATCAATAGGCTCCTTTGATAGAGCTTAACTAATTTGTGCGGAAGGCATCACTAATACATGAAAATTAGACAGTTCTGACTCTTTAATATTACGTTTTTCTTGAATTTTGGTGTGGGAAGCTTTTTAAGATGTTTTTGGATATGTGAATGGAGTTTTGGAGCCACTTAATGATTATTCGTTCCTCTTTTAACTTTTATATCCCTCTGAACTGGTTCAAGTGGGATGAAATTAATCGTCGTCGTTCTGAGGTTACCAGATCTTTCAGTATGCGTGGTGGATGCCATGCCTCTGTGGTCAAAATTAGTTTTAAATGCCTTTTTCTTGATGTTGATGACTTCCTGTAAGCTAATGTTCAGAGCTAATAATCATGCTGTTGTTTTTTCTGACAAAGCTGGAGCTAGCGGGCTAGCTGCTGGAGATGAACCACTTCAAAGCAGCAACATCAAATCAAAAAATGTTCCTGATGACATGTTGAAAAACTGAGCTTCTGATTTCTCATATTGATAGAGCGAACAGCTTTGAAGGAATGTTGACGTCATCTTGACTTTATTTTTGGCACCAAATTTGCACGGGGCTTTAAGGCTTCTTGGCGCAGGCTGTCGCATTAACATCTCTGCAACTTCAAAATGCTCGCTGAGTTGTTTGAGGTTTTTATCTTTTGCTTTGTTGGCTATGTACATTTTTTTTCATCCTTTTGGTTTTGAACTGTTGATATATTGATCTAATGTTCTTAGATATAACGTCTACAAAATTTACGTCAGTATTTAGCTTGGTGTTTAGCTCATCCTGAGGAGAAAAAGTTCTACATAAAGTAAATTTGAGGTTTTTATTGATGGTTGTCTTGGCTGTACATTGTTTTCACTCATTAGGTTGATGGAGTGCCCCTTTAATTGGACATGCAAGAAAATCATGATTGTTAACTAATATCTTAATATGCTAATATCCACTCACTTTGATATTGATGAGGAGAATTTTTTCAAGCTGTTTTCTGTTAAAATCTTTTGTTGTTTGCTTTGTTTTCTACAGACAGACGATGGTAATCAGCAAACACAGCCAAAATGAAAGAAGTTCCGACTGGATTCAGTCCTGCATCTGCTGTGCTTGGCCTTTCTGTCGCTTTGCGTCTACCTGACTAACGCTCCACTGGATAAAGACTTAACTGACTCTGAACAGACAACCAGAACAATAAACAACAGGAATAAAGACAAATGTGGACATGTTGGGAAGAGAAGAGGAGAGAAGATGAGCTAAAATCAGTGCACCTGTGGACAAAAAACTGGACATATTTTGTCTTGTATTCTAATATTTTTCTTCAAAGTCTTGTTGGAATATTTCACAAAGTAGGATTCTATCAGTAATTTCATTCGGACGTTATCTTGTTCACATTGTTTTCATATCATGGAGCTTTTGACAAGCTGATTTTTTTTTTTTTGCAGCAATGCCATACTTTGATGACAAGATTACTCTGACCTGCCATTGAAACGGAGGGAATATGCTTCAGTATTTTATCATAAAAGAAGAAGCAAAAATGTTGAATTTGCCATTTTTTTGTTTCTTTTATTTCACCATGGCCTTCTCAAAGCCAGCTGCCATGCATTTTGCACATTCTGAAATTGATTTTGCAAGCAAAATTTTTCAGAGTTAGTTTAATAAACAAATTCACAATTCACCCTTCAAGCTTCAAACGTGCCTCCTCCCAACCCCTCCCACCGTCAGCCATCCGACCAATCATGGGCAAGCCTCTTAGCCGTCCCGGGTGTTTCAGGAAGAGCTCCTGCTGCCTGGAGAAGCATGGAGCTGGGGATGGGGGAATGGGAGGACGAGGTGGGGGAGTGGATGGGGGATACGGAGACGGCTACGTACCCCAACGATCCATCTATGATACCATGTGCATCAATCAACAGATTGACAGTCATCACCATCACCCTGGAGGGTCCATAAGGCGAGACGGTGGAGGTGAAGGGAGTTTTAGCTACTCTGCAAGCGGCTCCCTGAGGGTTAGCAGGTCTCCAGCTGACATGTTTGATTCGCAGCCCCGCTCTCTAACTCCGAACCCCTCGTTTGTTCGGCGACTGGATGAAAGAGCCATCTATGATTCACTGAAGCTTGGGGGTCAGGATGGTGATGGTAGTGGCTGCCATTCCCCAGGATGTTTTAATCGATCAGTTTCTCCCTCTGTGTCATCATTCTCAGCACCAGGAGTGTCCTCCTCCTCATCCAAGAAACATCACCATCACCCACACCATCACCATGTAGACAGTACAAAGAGCAGAGATGGCCGACATTCCTGGAAAGTCTTGACACCTCCAAAACACCTGGAGTGTTTGGAGCTTACTACAACCGAAATGATGGACAGAGGAGGGGGGTATCTTAACCCTGGGCACTACCCTCCCCAGGGGGGTCAGTCCTCCTCCCTTACCTCTCCTCTCATTTCCCCCTTCTCTGGCTCACCTCTCTCCTCGGGCTACCATACTCCGGTATTTTTCTCCCCTGCCAAACCTCGCCCCAGTCAGTCTCAGAGTCTGCGTTGTTCCCCTCCCCACGTCATCCAGCCGAGGCATTACTCCCAAACCCAGAGCCTCAGGATGTCACCACCTCACGAGCTTAGACGATCCCCTTACCGTGCCCCACTGGTCCAACTGTCCGCTCATGACCTCGAGCAGGACATGAGGGATCGAGGAGGAGGATGGGGCCGGAGTGAGCGAGAAAGGGAGTGGGAGAGGGAGAGAGAAAGGGAGATGGAGCGAGGGTGGGCCCAGCGAGAGTGGGAAAGAGAGAGGGAGAGAGGGAGGTTGGAGAGGGAGAGGGCGAGAGAGAGGGAGAGGAGGGAAACATCAACTTTTGGAACCTTTGGGTATGGTCGACCAGTTCCTCTGCGTTCAGACAGAGACTCAGTGTTTTTAGAATCCGACCATGTTCTAGACACCACACCCCTGTTGCTCCCTCAGCCCTCACCTTCACCCTCCCCGAGTGCTGCCCCCAGGATGGGCACAGGTGCTGTGGGTAGGAATAGAGCTGGGTCAAAGGTTGGCCCTGAAGGTGTAGGTGGGGGTATGGTTTCAAAATTTGACAATGGAGGTGTGGGATTGGTGTTAGTTGACAGCAAAACTGGGTGTGGGCCAACTTTTGTAGGTGAAGTTGGAAACATGTCTGAGGCGGAAATCAGGGCTGGAATACAAGAACTCCATAGAGCTGAAAGTTGGAACAAATATCACAACGGATCCAGGGCTAGCATGAAAAATGGGTCTGAAACAAGAATGGGCTCTCAGGTGAAAACACGACCAGGGGGACGGGATCTAGAAGGGAAAGTGCAGTCTGGGGTGGAGATAGAACATATGACTCCAACTGTGAACAAGGAGGGACACAGGGGAGGGTCAAGAAGTGGAGAAAAAAGTGGAAGGGCTAAACCAGAACCTATTACTGAGACTATAACTTCGACTGTGACTGACAATGAGAACAGGGTTGGGCTTGAGGATAAAGTTGAGATTGGAGGTGGACCTCCTCCAGAGATGAAGCCAGAGATTGAGGCAGGGATTGAGGTGAAATCTAGTTCAAAGCAAGTGGAAAACAAGACTGTAACAGAAGCTGGAGATGGAGCTACAATTAACAATGAGGTTTGCTTGGTAGAAGAGTCCAGAGTAGAAGCTAAAGTTGAGACAGAAGTTAAGATTGCACCTACATCTGAGCCTGAGCCAGTACTAGAGGCTGAGGTTAGTAATGAGACTGTGACTAAAATTAACACAGAGACTGGGGTTGTTGGTGAAACCCAGAACAGCAACAACACTACAGATAAAGCTCAGATAAGTGTTGTGGCTGGGGATAAAACTGATACTGCCCCTGCAGATCAGGCTGATAAAAAGCCTTTAGACATCAATAAAATTGTATTCAGCCATGTAGAGAAAAGTTCCAGGTCCCACAAGTCCAAATCATCCAAGTCCAGTTCCAGGACTCGACCTGGCACGGCCACAGGGCTCAGACCAGGTGTGGCCAGTCCTCGACTTAGCAGAGGACTTGGAGACCTTGAGTCAACAGGCCCTGCTGAGGGCATTGAGTCCACCTGGCCTCGCCGAATCATTGTTAGGAAGAGGACTGTTCGACAGGGTGGGGCACTCCACAACCTTCCTATTCTCCCCCCACTCCCCTCTGTCCTCTCAGCATTGGAAAAGAGGCGCCCACATGCCCACCTCCACCCCCGTCAAGGCCACTACTCAGAGAACCCGCTAACAACCATTATGAATTCTACAAGTATTGTGGGACGATGCTCACTTAAAGAGCCCTCCCATGTAGATCCAGGACTGGGGACCGGTTTGGTGGGCAGGGCTTCCCTGAAGGAGCAAAACTTGGAGCACTGGAGAGTCTGCAGAGAGCAGGAGGAACCCAGGAGATCCAGGAGCAAGGAGAAACAAGGAGAGCAGAGTAAGGAGAAGACAGAGGAGAAGAAGGGGAAGGAAGAGAAGCGAGATAAAGTGCGTAGAGAAGAGAAAGACAAAAGAGAGGAGAATGTGATTAAGGAGAATGAGAGAGTTATTGTCAGTGAGGGTCTGGTAGAGGAAACCAAACGAGAAAAGTCAGAGAGAAGGGTTGAAGGGAAAACCCAAGAGGATGGAAACATAAAGGAAGATGTGAAAAAGGAAAGGAGTGTAGAAATAATCTGTGAACAAGTAGAGGATAGAAGAATGAAGATAAAGGATGTAATACAGGAGCAGCATGGACAAGAGATGGAGGAGGTGGTGGCTAAATCAAAGAAAGAAGAAGATGAAGTGGAGGGAGGAGAAGGAGGCACATTTGGAGAGGAAGGTGGGATAGAGAGTTGGGATGCTGTCCTTGACATGGTCAACACGTTGTGGGAGGATGGCTGGGAGAAAGGGGGAGCAGGAGGAGGTGGTGATACCGATTCTCTCTCGGGCTCCCTGCAACGTTGGCCTCTTCTCCGGCCCCCAGTTGGCTTTGGGGGCTCACACCCGCCCTCCTCGGCAGCCTCAGAGCTCAGCCTGACAGAGCTGGAAAGGAGAGCCAGGGAGCTGGACTCTGACCTGGAGCATCTAGACCTGTCTCAGCCCCACAGGGACACCCAGGATGTATACCAATCACTGCTGGAGCCACAGAGGGAACGAGCAGACATGTACCAAACACACCCTGGGCCACAGAGAGAGAAAGCTGCAGTCATGACAGGTAGACATTATTTGGATTTTGTATATTTTTGTTTTCATTCTTCTCGCAGAATTTCATAGGTTAATGGAAAACTCTATTAATCTTATCTTCAAAATTCACTTTATTTGACATGGAAACTACTGTATTGGAAAAGCTTTGTCCTGATTATGTCATAGTGATGTCATCAGGGTTATTTTGGCTTCACTTTGAGACTTCAAATTTAGAAACAGAGAGCTTGCCCTACACACGAAAAGCATGGCATTTGAAAGCAGTGGGCTTTTACCATGCAAGGAGGGCCTGAGAAAAGATGCTATTAATTTATTACAGAACATGTAGGGATCTGTGATTTTTAGAGCTTGACCCGAGTGACTCCGGCTTTACCCAAGTTCATGCACACTGTTAGTGCAAAAAGAGATACAAAAATCAAAAATACAAAAATCAACTATGTATCATCTGTCGTCATCTTTATCACAGATTAATACTTCTATTCCAAAATGAAATAGAATATTGACAATTAAGAAATCACTTAATAGCATCTATATTTCAAACTGCAATAATGAAAATAAAGACTTTTGAGCTACTAAAATTTTAGACAGTGTAAAATTTTAGATTTTGTATTTTCTATCGGAACAATGGACAGTTGATTTTTTTATGATGGATGTAACATTTTGCTGTGTAACCCATTAACATTGCTGCATGCATTGTTTATGTTCATGACATTATGTCATCAGTCCAGACAGCAGTTTTGTTATAGTGTATCCACTGAACAGTTTCCTGATTTCAGCAGTTGCTCTGTATTGTTTGTCTGGGAGTTTGGCTTTGATGCTGGCGGTGAATCACTTCATTTAAACATGGACCAAAATAACAAGTGGTGTATTAGTGCCAGCAAAGTGCAACTGTTGCGAAGACATTGTTTTCTGGTATTTTCTCCTCACTAATATCAGTACAGTGCCATATTATATCTTGAGGAATATTGAGGCCGGTCATGGAAAATCTCTGACAGGATCACAGAAACCTGAATCTCTAAAACTTGATAAATATAGTGTGCTATTACTGTTTTGTCCATTTGAAAACAACAATGCAAGCTTGACTTTAGAACATGAAAAAAAGCTGTAACTTGCAAGTGCATTGTGTCTCATCATTGCAATCCGGTTTTTAGCCTGTCTCGCCTCTCCGGTTTCCCTTAGAAGCCTTTCTAAATATAATGGCATATTTCAGTGGTCTCGTTTCCCTGGACACACAGCTCAATCTCACTATGCACATAATTTTATACAGGGATCACAAAAGGAAAATATGAGTCTAATAAAGATGCAATACCTTTGATATATGAATTCCATAAAATTAAATGGGTGTATTAAAATACTTCTCAATAACACCTTGGCTTTCTCAGATAGTTTATAGATCATCTCAGCCTTAAGATACTTTTCAGTAAGGCCAAGGCCAACACTCTGACCAGTTTGCTACAGTAGTTAACCTGCTTATGGCTCACATTCTGAACTGAGACCTACAGTATCTGTCAAAGGTCTTTACCAAGTGCAAAGGTTGAGTTAAATTGTTTGTAGTGTGGTAAATATAACAGTCAGTCTGTTGCCTGGGTCCAGACCTCTGAATCAATTTGAGTTTACTGATTCATCTGGCATTGTGACAAACAGCAGTTTCTCTTCACATTAAAGGAAATGGCCACTTTAGAATGCAAATACAGACAGTACTTTCTGACCATCATGCGTACAAGAAGTGCAGTGTAGTTTTTTAATCCACAAAACTCGTTCGGGATATTGGAGGATAACAGCTAGCCGGAATAACAGCTACACATGAAGTGCATGAAACCCGCATTTTGAAAATGTAATAAAACTCAGCTAAAGCATTTCAAAAACGTCAGAACGGTTCCTCTGTTGTAATCTAAGTGCCTGGGATTTCAGGATTAAAATAACAACGTTTGATTAGGGCCCCATCCATTTGTTCACCTTAGGTCACATCCACATCTTGTTTAAACTTCACCCGAGTACAGAGATGGATATATTAGTAGGTTGAACAGATACAGATAATGGTGTACTCACTCATCCCTCATTTCTTATCTGTGAAATCAAAGTAAATATAAGTTTTGTTTCGACTGATGGAAATGGTTTTCAGATTATCAAAAAAAAAAAACAGGTGGTCTGTGTTGCTGCGACATGTGACATTTCTGGAGAGGTGCACATCAGGCTACAGCATTGGATACAGCATAGGGTACACGTCTTCACAGAATCTGTGCTGTAGGTACAGTGTTGATTCAATGCAGAGGTATAAACCCTGCTTAATAACAACAAGACAGACAAGATAGATGCTGCTATTGAGGCTGTTCTAAATTGCCATCACTTCTCAGTATCCCCTGACATCGTAGTTTGTTTTGACTTTGCTCCACTCTTAAAACCCCAGCAAAACAGACATGTTGGCATGGCTACACATCAGTATGAACTTAAAATGATGTTTGATTCAGGCAGATATGTTGGTCTCTAGTGACTACTTAGGGAAAATCGAATCCCCCCTCCCTTGTGGAGATCAGTTAGGGTAGACACAATGTCAGACTGAAGATGGAAACAAAGTGTAATGAGCTGACAGTTCTGTCTGATTTCAGGCAAGTCAGCCAGCTGATGTGGAGTTGATTATCATGTGAATGTACAGCATTGCTGTCTGGCTTCAAGGCTCTGACCTCGTCACTCCCCACATACAAATACTGAGCTCAGCATAGCAGGGAGAGGGGACGGGAGTTTCAGTGTAACATTAAGGGGATATCTAAAGAGGTTTGGACTTGGTTGCTTGATTGCCATGCATCTGAGGTGTGATGGATTACCTAGACTTGGATTTGTTGGCTTTGGTACTGTAACTGATAAAACTATGCCTTCAAAGACAAATGTGTGCATTATTTTCCAATTCTGCAGGAAGGCCTCAGCTAAAAAGAAAGAACAAATGTTGAAACAGCCAGCAGATGGTATAAGGACTGAAAACTGGCTGTGTTCAAATATCCAAATGCTTGACAAGAAGGGGGATGAATGGTGTAATGTTTTGATTATATCTCCCATTTCTCATGTTTAATTGTGTTGAATCTGTTTTGAATTTTTCCAGGAGTGGGGAGCAGATCCCAGGTCAGTTTGGAGCTCAGTGCTATGGCCTCACCAGCTACAGACACAGACAGACATCCTGCTGACTGGTCAAACAAATCGGCTGGGACTTCCAATGTTGGCACAAGGTAATGCCACAAAAATGGTTATTGTCAGCGCAGTCTCTGAGCTATTTTTCACCATACTTTGACATACATCTCGGGACTGAATGTTCATCACACAGGCCAAAACAAAATGCAGGTTTTAATGCAACCAATACATACTGAATGGTTAGGCAGGGTTATAAATGCCCTAGGCAACAATGCCACTGTAACATTAGTTCAAATATAATATAGGCAAGAATTGTATTTATCCTAAGGGAAATTGTTGAACAGCACTTTGCAGTGCAAAGAAGAAAAGGGTGAAAATATTAATTCATTCATTTTCCCTTACTGCTTATCCTGTTAGGGGTTGCGGGGGGGCTGTAGCCTATCCCAGCTGACATTGGACGGGAGGCAGGTTACACCCTGGACAGATCTCCAGACTATCTCAGGGCAAATGCAAATATAACAAAAGCAAATCTAAAATATCAATGCAGGTGCAAGAATAAAAATATAAGCCATAATTTTGTACCATACAGAGTAAAGTGAATAAAGTGTTGCAACTTGGTATTTGATGGTAGCATTCCCAGTTCAAATTGTCTTCCACTGCATATGCTATTCATTCATATTTACTGGCTTTTTGGGACAATTTAACAGATGTAATACTTTTATAAGGATATTCGGATATTTTTAAAAATCAATTATTTGGGTGCCAGAGTCATCATATTGACATGGATCATGGCACATGTAACACTTTATGTTCCTGAGAATTTCAAAGCTGATTTAAACAAAAAAAAAAAAATTCAGTTTGCTTGCCTTTTTTCACTTCTCATTTTCTAACATTTTTATATATAGTAACAGAGCAATCATGTACATCAGAATCCAAATCTGACTTGCAGCTGCATACTGTACAGTGTAGTGTCAAGATTTCTTGCTGTTTAAAATAGGTAGTGTTTGGATTCTTCACGGAAATAAATGCAAAAGAAATGAACAAAACGTCTTGGGGCTGAGCCATGAGTGATAGAGATAAACAAAATGGTAATGGTCCAACACTTGAGCCTTGAGGTACACCATGTGTAATCAGTGAATCAGAACAGTAACAGTGAATGAATTCGAGAAGATGATAAACAATCTTGGTAAGCCCCGGAGTTCAGATAGATTCCTGAATCTTACAAATTAAACAACATAAACAGTAGTAAAAGATTCCTAAAGTCATTTTCAGAATTTGTACATTCTGTCCAGTTTCCTTCGGCATTCAGTAATCTCCTAGATTCAGAGCTATTATTGTAGTTTAGTCCAGCTGACTTCTCACTGCAACAATTTAAACACTGCAATCTGAGTCATTTATGTGTACTTGTGAGTAATGTGGTGGGAGAACATTCATACATTTGTTATAATGGACTACCAAATGCATTGTGTTGCTATTTCATTGCTTTTCATCTGTCATTATAATGAACATCTCAGAACAGAGTGTGGGTCCATAGTTTGAGATGAGAACAGGCACATTCAGTAGATGTGAGCAGCACAGTGTTGATGAGCTGAATAGAAAAAGGAGACAAAATCCAAATTTGTGTTGTTTCAGGATAAAAAAAACACTGGATTAGTCCTGTTTTTTGGACTAAGCCATGAAAGTCTGGCTGTCACTGTAATTCCAATGAATTCATTGAATCTGTTACATTTAGGATAGCCCCAAACTGCTTCCTGCCTAAGTCCACACAGTTCACATTCAAATACGGACTGATTTGACTCTACAACATTGACTAGTTTTAGTATGTGAACTATGTGGACTTGAGAGGTTCAAATGGTGCTGCACCACAATTTGGGGGCTTTTACTGGCAGGACTGATATTGCAATATGGCTGTAATAAGCTTAATATCTATTTACCTACATTACCTCATTAAAAGGGAAAGCTTACTTTTCAAATTTCTTCCTTCTTTTTGCAGTATTTAATACCCTACGGTGGTTGTAATTATTCTGGGTAATGTTTGTGTTCTGGATCATTTTAAAACTCTGGACCGTTATAAAAAGGATTCTTATTAAATGAATACAGGTGCACGTTAGACAGCATATCACACATGTCAGAATGAACTGTAAAAGTCATTTGATTTGATTTGCACCAAATGTAGTAGGTGTGAAAGAAACACTATCAAAGTGCCCTTTTCTGAATCTGGCTTTAGCAGATCATTATAACAATTAACTCGTCATTATTATTTTTTGTTGTTCCTGGATAGTGAGGACATAGACTAAACTGTGCTACTTCCTCAGCCAAATTAAAGAGCTAATGTATTCATAATGATGTGTCCATCAACCAAGACATCTGGGCAGGCATTTAAATGAGAGGCATAAAAAAAATCAAAAGTGCTTTGTAAGGCTAAGAGACAAAGACAAATCAGTGGCCTTCATCTGAAAAAGTAGGTTATAACAAATTTGATGGCATCTGTGTAACCAATGGTAGAGAGAGAGAATAATATAAGTCACAGGAGGCACATGTAGCAGTCATTTGACAGCCTTCTCTTTTTTTCTAGCTCCACTAAGGAGGACAGCTCTCCAGACTCCAACCTTACGCTGGAGTCCGACTCCAGTGGCGTCTTCCTCTCCTTATCTAATCAGAGCCAGGAGGAGGCCAGCTCTGACAGCGACCAGCCAGTCAGTGGCTCTGACCTAGGCAGCAGCAGCACGTCACTGGAGAAAGACGGGGATGATGGAGGGTTAAAAGAATGGGGGAGGGAGGAGAGTGCAGAGCTCCAGTGGTGCTACCCTTCACTCCTGAACACCTCTATGAATGAAGACATAGAAGGAGATAGTGGAAGAGAGGAAGCAGGGCATGAAAAGATGGAGAGAGATGAAGTGAGAGGCAAAGATGAGAGTGAGAGAAGGGTTGGTAAGATCGGTACAGTCTCAGTCATAAAGACCCAATTCAACCATACACCTATTGACAGCTCCACAACTTTTAATGCCCCACAAAGTGAAGAGTTACCACCCAGGAAAAAAGTGACCCTCATGGGAGGTGACATCCCTCTTCCTCTGTCTCCCTCAAAACAACCAATCAAACACCTCCTAGATCCTAATCAGAAGCCAATCAGAACCTCAGGACTGGACTGTGGTGACATAGATCCCTTTGTCCAATCGGACAGCTTTGTTTACCTTGCCGTGTCTGCAAGACCTGGCTCCCAGGGTGAAGTCACCTCATTGACAGAAGTTCCCATCCCTGGTATGAAACAAGTCAGTGTACAACAACATTTGGATAGCTTGAAAACACACTTGGACCAATCCAATACAGAACAGACCGCCAAGATGACTCATCTTACCCCACAAAAACCAGAGGAAGGAGACTTTCTTTGCACTGACAGCTTTGTCTACCTGGCTGCTCCAGCCTGCCTCCTATTGGGCCCTGCAGGAAGTGCACCCTACAGTGGAAGGTACGTGTACTTGTGTGTATGTGTGTTTACTCTAGTGCATGTTATTCAGTGAGGGGTCAAAGAAATAACTAAAACAGCATTTCAAAGACGTTTCATTAATTTGCAATAGATCCATTCATCCATTTTCTGCTCCGATTGCCCTGGTCCTGGTCACAGTACCACTCAGCTAAGCAAGGTTCCCCAGATGTCTTTCTCCATGTCGCCAGCTCTCCCTGATGGATACTGAGAATGTTCCATTTGAAATATCCATGATCCCTCCAATGTGTTATAGGTCTTTAACAAGGTCTCCTCAAAGCTGAATTTGCATAGAAAACCTTTACAGGAAGTATCCCAATAAGATGCCTAAATGACCTCAACTGGCTTCTTTCCACAAAATGGAACAGCAGTCCAACTCCTTCCTGGTGTCTTAGCTCCTCACACCATCTACCACTACCCTTTGATAATGAGATCATTGGCTTTGTTTGGTCATTACCCAAAGCTCTTGACTATAGGTGAGGGTTGGAATGTAGATAGAACAGACCATCAAGCTCAGCCTGGGAGGTGAGGGTCCTGGCAAACTTTCAGACATTTCAGGAAGGGCAGATATGGCTTAGCCCAGGCTGTTTTAAACCAGGAAGCCCAACTGCTGACCCACTGAATTCCATTTCCATACAAAAGCATGGTTTGGTTCTTAACCATCATTCATTTCATTTCCATTATAAACTCATGGAATATTTTAGTGCAAATGTGTGTTACCCCTTCTTTTTCACCACTGAAAATAATGCTTTGTCAGTTTCAATTACATAAAGATTGCTTGTGTCAGAGTTCAGATTTCTGCCACATGTTTAAAATAAGTGCTTTAGTACCATTCAATTACATACAAAGAAGAAGATGCTATATTTTGAATTGTTTTAATTCAAGATTGGTGATTGGCTGGATATAGAAGTGATATCTTTGGTCACTAGAATTCAATCTTGTTGAAGTTCACTATTTTACTCAAATTCTATTTGCTGTGTTTTTCCAGGGAGTCGGACTCAGAGAGTTCAGGATCAGGCCCTGTTGATCTTTCGGTACTGGGCTGTGACTCTGTGGCAGGGGACAGTGACTGGGATTCAGACCTATCAGACTCTGATCCCAGTCGCTCCTCTAGAATCTCTGCTGCTGGTAGCAAATCTTCTGGCGCATCACGGGCTAAGCGGATGCCTGCTGAACCGGGCTGGGACTTGTTTGGAGAAACCACCGAGCCTGAAGTGCTGAGTGAGCTCTTCACAGAACAGGATAAAAACCACAATGGCAAAGCGAGGAAGGTTACTGGGGTCTCCACCAGCCTGGCAGATACATCAGCCATTCCCATGGCGACTCAGCCTGTCACTACGCCAGTGCAACGTTCAACAACAGTAGACCCATCGTCAACATCCAAGAGGGTGACGTGGCAGTTTAAACCAGCCCAGAGGTCAGTCTGCACGGGAAGCAGAAAGGAGAAGGAGAGGGAGAGGGAATTGGCATCATCATCATCGGTAAGCTTCATGGAACTGGGAGGAGGCGAGACCTATAGACCCTCCCCTTCATCTTCATCTTCTTCATCATCGTCACCATCTTCATCGTCTTCTGGTTGATTTGTGGAGGTAATGGTATTGGAAGAAGTTCTAATTGCCTCTGAAGTTCATTGCCAAAAGGTAGAAAAGATCTTCAACTTGTTCTGTAGATACTCACGGCTGGAACAAGTGCCGATTTTTTGCCTGTAAATTTTGAATTTCGCATCTAGCTGCTGCCATTGCCTTCTTATGACCTTCTAAAGGCTGCATAAAAGACTAGTTAATTGTTGCATTTTCTTAGACTAGCCTTCACAATTCCATATATGTATAATCATTTTAAATTTGAGACAGGGTGAGACTCAGGCTATACAGAAACCTTCAGGTTGAGATTATGTGGAAATACGGCCACTGATAGAACTCTTAGGTAAGATGTATACAGTGTCATTCCTAATGGGTTTTATCAATAGTCAGATTTTGAAACACAGGGTTGATTTATTCGTTACAGCTTCACATTACTCTTTCTCTAAATAAGAAACATGAATAGTTCCATGGGTTTTTTATTCTACTGAATGTACTGTACAGGATAAACACAGCTACAAGGTAAATCCACCATAAACATATTCACATATGAGGCATTCTCAATGATTTGGCTTAGTCACCTGTTTTAAAAGTTACTGCAATGTTTCAAATTCAGATACAATAACACAAACAAAAGGTTACAGTTGGAGAAAACAATCTGTTGGGCTCTATAACTATGTTATCCATTGATAAAGATCTAACAATGTAAATGTGTCTCAGGCCTTATATCAAATTATTCTTCCTTCCCCATGCAATGCCTCACTTTAACTCCTGCTCTTACTACTTCAGATATAAATATACTGTACTTTAAAAATTGACTTTTAAAAACTGACAGGTCGAACTTTACAGTGTACAATGTATTTTATAATCACATCCAACTTTACAGTGTATTTAACAGTGTGTCAATGATATATTTTGAAACATTGAGATAACTATAGAGCGATATACATACATATATATACATATATATGTATGTATACATATATACATATATATGTATATATGTATATGTATATATATATATATGATGAATGTGCAAACATGAACAAATAATAGAAGGATTTAGAAATGACATTTAATTTAAATGTTTTATTTATCACTTAAACTGAAATTGTGAATGTAATAATTGAGCAATATGCTTAGAGATTCATGCTATATTCTATGTTTCATATGTGGAAAGTGTTGCCTGAGTGATGTGTATAATAATGGCTGAATTTAATTTTATTTATACAGCCAAATATTAATTGTTAATGCAGTCTTGAGCTCATTTGAGGTTCTACGTGTAACATTTTTAGACATCAATTTAGCATCAGGTAGCGTGGTATAATTGCCAGAAAGAATGAGACCATGGCTGAGATGATTAACAGCCTTTGTCTCACACCAGTCAGCAGCTTCCACTGCCATTCTGAACTTTTTAGTGCTAGTGACTTCATCTCCCATAATCCCCCCTTGCTTCCTGTCTCTCCCCGCCTTTGTGGCATCTTTGGTTTTACTGGCAAGGATAAACTTGCTGGAGATGATTTTTTTCCCATTTGCTTCTCACTCCCCTTCACCATTTGTCACAGTGAGAAAATATTTTTAGCTCTGTTTGCGATAAAAGTGAATCAATCCATAAGATTTTCCTCCAAATCCATGTCGGTGGCACACAATGTAAAATGCAGTGTGGAGGCTGGTAGAGCTGCCAATCATCCCAGCAGTGGTTTTGTTGTTAAGTAATTATACTAATGTCTCAAAATGAAGGTATGGTAATCATTTTATTGATGTTAAAAATGACACATGTAGCACCTTTAAATGAGAGTACAGTGCTATCAGATTTATTATCCTATTACATATGTGACAAAAGGAATGTGGCAGGTTGACAATTTTTTGTCAGTTACACAATAATAATTTTGTTACAATGTGATGTGGTTATGAAAGGCTGTGTGGGAAGTTATGGCCTGGCAGGCAATTTGCTTTGCAAGCAGGTGTAGTTGTGCTATTTTAAATATACACTTGAATTTCAAATTGGGCAGGGAGAGAGGAAACTGAATTTTGACTAATTCCAAGCCACGTAAATGTGTCTTAGTGTGTGTTTAATGTTGAGGGTGAAAGTGATGGCACTAGAATTTGGAGGGTGAATCTAATGTGGGGATGCTGCAGCCATATTTCTTGACTGCGATTAATGGGGTAAAATGAGAGGGTTTTTGATTAGATTTTTACGTGGGATCAGGACTGTTGCCTTGTGCAGCTTTTACTGCCATTATGAACACTGAAATGCTCCGCCAGTCCTTATACTTGATGATGCTCTGTGTTAACCAACATGATTTGGTAGGGCCCTAAATGCACCTGTCTGGTTTAGTGATGGATTTATTATTAGTTTTGATTTTATATTTTCTGGTGCTTTCAAGCACTGATTTACAAGCACACCCCTGGAGAAATTATGTGTTTCGCTGGCATGCATCTTTTTCTTTAAAAGCTACAAGATTGTCAGCATATCTTGAGAAATGAATGTTAACCAGGACTGAACTAATGACTGATGGTTTATAATGATCACAGCCTCTGACTTCTTTTAATTTTCTTAGCCATGTACAAATGAATTGAATGTACATCTGTTGATATTGTTACAACACCAAATAGCACTCCAAATCCCCGTTGAAAGTCAGCATTTAAAATCATGAAAAGTGAGCTGAGAGGTCATTTTGGCATGGCCGGCTTAAATTGTAAGCAGGCCCCTTGGCCACAAATATGTTGTTGGGCCCCTGTTAACCTCTTATGGCAGGAAAACTACACCAGTACACCTGTTCTTCTTTTCCTTTCCAGTTTTTTGTTTGTCTCAGTCTGTGGTAATTTGATTAAACACAAATTTATGCAGGAATATGTATCATATAAACACAATGTTTGCTAAGTACACCTTGCAACGTAGGGCAAGTTACTTGAAAACTGCAATCAATCAGTCATTACTCACTAAAATAGTAACTGCGTGACTTTACTAATTACTCAGCAACAAAAGTAATAAGATGCATTAGTCTCTATTTTACTTTTGTTTCTCTGCCCAGCTCAGTCCAGTGTGCCTTTAAACAACTCCAAATCCTCCACAACCATGTTGCATCTTTTGTATTTAACACATGTAGAAAAGAAGGAGACATTTTGGTTTAACAAACCGGCAGGCCTACTATTCGGAGGGACTTACTGACCATCCAACCACTAGCTTAGCCTTAGCGACTGCATACAGTGCCTCATTAAGTCCCAACCTTGACTGCATGGTTCACATACCCTTTAACTCAACACAAAATAAGGTGATTTCTGAATGTAGGTGTACCTGTAGCTAATGTTAGCAAGGCAGCTAAGGAAATACATCATGTAAATAAGACAACTTTAGAACTACTGGGAATCGTATTTCTCCTCTTTTGGTACAGGCTAACAACTTCCCCACACCTCAAGCTCCTGCGCCAAGCTCACACATCCGGGAGTACCAAACTGATATAACCGTAGATGTACAGAGTACTGGATACAGCACTGGAGGCGAGACCCCGTTCATTATGAAAGCTGCTCAGTGGTGCATGACGCCAAAAACCTTCAACTGCCATGTATAAAATTACCTGCATGATCAGCACTGCTTCTGCATCATGGGACCCACAGAGCAAGTGCACCAGAGACTAACACCAGCTGAGTCAGCTACTTCCAGTATAGGGCTTTGCTCATTTGAGCGGGGTTAAAATGATTCAATCATGTGGCCCTTCAAATATTATCAGACCAAGTACTTCCATTTCTGATAATAAAACAAATCATTTTGCAGATGTTGTGACGCTCAAGGAAACAAATCCAATGATTTACAGACGTCTCTTTCACAATGTAAGTCTAAGAGAAGAAGTAAAAATTGATATGGCGGTTAGGCCTAGATAAGAAATTAGCTCTCTAGCGCCCCCATTTTGTTTGATGGGCCAATAATGGAGGGGTTTCCTCAGATTATGTGTGGTCATATGCCTACAAAGTTGCGTGGTGATCGGTGAAACCCTCGAGATGTTATACACCTTTATGTGATGAGCCACGCCCTCCGCAATATTCATTGCCTTATAGACGCTCAGTTTTAGTATGTTTTCCAACTTTTGCCAAGAGGCAACTTTAGATATTGGTCCCTAGATTATGTTCACTGAGTTTCATGCAGATCGGTCAAACTTCCTAGGAAGAAATCGATTTGAAGTGTTTTTCAAAAAATTCACAATGGCGGAAAATCTATATAATCAGAAGTTATGGGTTCTTGAGGCAAATTTGTTCCTCGTGAGGAGAGGCATCTCTGTGCAAAGTTTCATGTCTCTATGACATACGGGGCATGAGATATGCCCATTCAAAGTTTGCAATTTCAATCGGTTGCTATAGTGCCTCCCTTTGGCCAATTGATGTAATAATGCTTCGTTGGCATCCTCCCATGACCCTCTACCACTGTGCCAAATTTCACATGGATTGACCAAGTCAGTGAGCAGAAAGACGTGGAACAGATGCACCGACAGACAGTTTTCGTCCTTATATAGTCGGATAAATCTGGTCTTACTTTTTGTTTTGAATGTTATGAAATATAGTTTCTAGACACCACAAGTACTGCTTATTGGTGTTGCTGGGCAATGTTTAGTTAAACAGGAAGAACATTAACAAGGTCGGGTGAAGACTTAAAATCCTTACGAGTTCTGTTATTAGGAGAGAAAGAAATTTTACTGATTGCCTTAAAGTCTTAAGTGATGTGATTTAAAAGTAGGGAATAGGGCTATCACAAACATTATGTAGCCCTCTCCCTTTAGGGAATGAAAACTTTCTTCTCCTAGGATGGTTTATGCATGGCCCGTCCTACTCTCCCTCTGATTGGCTGGCATCCATTGCCTTCATTGGTTGGACTACTTAGGTTTAGTCATGAAGAGTGATGTTGGTTAGTGTTATGGTAAGAACATGAGGGTAAGTCAGTCAGAAGCAGAGTCAGGCAGAGTAGGGCGGGTCATGCCTTTACCATCCTAGGAAAAGTAAATGTGTGTTGGGGACTGCCCATTGTTCCATTATTCTGACACCCCAGTGGCCCAAAAAAATGTCCTATTTACCTGAAAGTCCACCAGTCCATTATCCCAAAAACAAACGCCCAATATGCCAAAAGACACCCTTTCCTAAAGAGAAGCAAAAGGCCAGTTGTTGTGCAAATTTATGATGTTGGACCTTCCTACTATGACAAAACTATGAGCCCCCCTACTCTGCGTCTGAGTGACTTGTACTCATTTCTTTCTTCGGTTGGGTTGGTTGAGATTTAGCCTGTGGAGTTAGATAGGTAAAGGTTAGGGTAGGAATATCAGAGTAAGCCAATCAGAGGCAGAGTAGGGTGACTCATGCCCTTACCATAGTAGGGAAATAAATATCATGGAAAGGCGGCTACATCACGGTCGAATTTTTAATCTAACAGTCCTTTTTTTCCTGATTGGTATTATTTAACTTTAGTTTTATGCAGCAGTGATATTACAATGGTAGTGAGGGCTTAATCCCCTAAGAGGAACAAGCTACTCACATTTTCTCCATGGATGCACATGGGTGATTGTTAGACCAGTAGTCTGATGTTTGGAGCAGCCAAGTTACCGGACATCAGTTGCAACAGGGATATAAATACACAGATGCTTCCAATCAACCAGGGGAAAGTGGGTGTGAAACGAGAGGCAGGGCTGATTGATTGCAGGCCATGAATCTTTCTTACTGCAGAATGAGTGAGTATTTTTGGGGCAACAGGCCTTCGGTGCAATGGGTTTCTGTTTTCAGAATAGCAGGCTTTCGGACAAATGGGCTTTTGGTCCAGTGGGACATTTTTCAGACCACTGGGGTTCTGTAATAATGGGCCGTTGAAACAATGGCATGGCACCTCTCTGTTCCTCACACTGGTTTCTTTTCCCTCCCCCTCCCTTTGTTTTAGACACACACATGAACACACACATGTTTGCGCTCTATCACCTCTGTTTCTCCACATCTCTTCTCTCTTTTTTTTCTGTGCTTTTGCTTATATTTCCTTTCTCTTTCACCCTGCACCTGTCTCTCTGAGCAACAGGCTACCAGCTTCACCATTGTGCATTTTTAAAGGCCTCTCTTTCCTGCACCTACAGTACCATTAGTTGATCTGATATTCCAGATTCATGCAAAAATCCTACACATTTAAAATTCAGTCTGCTGGGTTATTTATCTAGCGTTTTTTTTTATTGTTAAAGAAACAATACTAGCTCTAAGACTTATACACAGATGCACTAATTTAGGATGACATCAAACACCTGCGTGTCCAGTTTTACTGTACGGTTACTAAAAATTAATCCACACCTGCCACTCAGCATTGACAATTCCCAGTGGCCATGGTATAAACTAAAATAATACATTAAAAATAGATTTGTGGTCCCAAAGTAAGATCACAAAGACAGACCTGCCTTATTTGATATTCAACTTAAGAGATGCCAACAAATCTACAATTAATCAAATTACCAAAGACCTCTGACATACTGTGAACCTGGAACTGCGGGGGCCCTGGTCATGTTCTAGCTTTGCTTGTAATCAAGCCTTGCATTGTGGGATCTGTGAGTGCAATGCTAAAATCAGGGAGTGTACCCTTTAGAAACAGAATTAGCTCTTATTTGGAGGTGGCCAGGCTCACATTGTGATATTTGGACAAATTACCCTCACATTACACAAATGAGCAATACAAAGATATGGTGGGAGTGTATATGTTATGTGGAACATTATTTTACTGATGCAGTCTCATAGCTCCTCCTTTTTATTCTATATGAAAGATTGCATTGGAAAATGGCTGTAGATCAAGTTTAGAAGAGCCAGTTTTTCCCTGCAGCTCCAAAGTTAGGCTCCAGGCAGTTTCTCGGTGGTCCTCTGCCAGCTCTGGAATCTCCATGTGATCATTAATGGAGAGCTGTGCTGTTTATTTGAAGCTGACTGCTTCTTGTTGTAGAAATGTGACACGGCCATGACATTTATAAAACTACCTGGTCCACACTGCCTATTACTATGTTCTCATTCTAAAAAGGCTGTTTACACGACACTGTTCATTCAATGTAACCTGTGGGGGATTTTCTCTATTATATTTATCAATTGGCCCTATGCTGTGTAGCATCTGAAAACCTGGTTTCCATTGGAATGATGATATTTTTCCTAACCCTGCTGCTTTACATGTCTGCCGGAAGGAATGTTTGTCTTAGTAACTTAACTTTAAAGCTCACACAGTGGACCAAATGAAGGGATGAGCTAGACAGTTGTATGTACTATTTTTTATCAATGAAATAATTGTTGATTTTCGCTCGCATTAAACTGTGGCAAAGCATCTAGTTTCACTGTGATATATTAAGGATAAATTACTTTACACTTTCACTGACTTTTGTAAAATTCAGTAACATCAGGCCATACGCGTAATACTTGTTAAACTTACTGGTGATTAAAAACTAAGACCTGAGAGGACTTCTTAGTGGATAAAGATGATTTATGTGAAATCTTATTGTGTGCCGTATTCCCAAGCCTTGTTAAAATGCATTAATGTACAAATAAAGACTAAACTTGATGGTGGAATGTGACTCAGTGTGGCCTGTTTGATGTCTGTCTCAGCTGTCTTAACCCTGTTCTACATTGGGTATGTTACTCAGAGAAGTTCAGTACTTGGATGACATGACACTATAGGCTACTGTTTACTGTACACTACTTTAACCAATATAAATGATTAAAAAAGAAACCTAAAGAAAAGAACCCTGAGCAAAGCTTAAAGCTGCAGTTCTATTAGCATTAGATCAAATGGCAGTTTCAGGCTGGTCTCATCCCAACTTGTCAAATGCTGCCACTTTATCAGCCGTCACCGATGCACAGAGGCACCTTTCGCATCAGTTGGGCCACAACCCAACTCGTCAAATACCCGCACTTCGTCGGTAGATGTTGGCGTCAGACACCGACACATAAATACGCACCTTTTGCAGCGGCATGATACGCATTGGGCGGCAGCGGTTTGTGATACCACCAGCAACTACTGGAGTAAAAAAGCCAGAGAATCCGTATTTAAGAAGAACTCTAGACTTTTCCCCAGGAGCCCGCTTTTTATATACTGTATGCAACCAAGTCATTTGAATTACTTTCATAACAGCGTAGTGCGCTGTATGTCTAGCATGCTTGTGATTTATGTCACATGGCATAGGCTACATGACACAGCATTACATACATTACTACATCATAAGTTTATTTTAAAAAAGATCTCATGCATGTAACAAGCAGAAGCAAAGCATAATACAACAAGTTGGGATGTGAACAGGTTGCCTATTTATAATGTAAAAGGATTTTCTAGTGCTCAGAAACCCAGAGAGCTAAAGCTGATTTCTCATATGAACTCAGAAAAATGTCAGGAGGACCAGAGTCCTGTGACTCCTGTGACATGTTCACCTATGTCACAAAGAACATCTTCCCTCATGAAACCCATAAACAACTCCCAAGAAAAGTAGTTATTGCAGCGAGCTGCACTCTGTCACTACTTGGTGTGTTTTGGCATTAATGTGTTAACAGATTGTTCTGCTGACCCCAAGTGGAGAAAAAGCAGTCAATGCAGCTTTAATCTTAAAATAGCAACACATTTGAAATATTACAGGATAATTCATTACAACTTGGCTCCTACTGACTATAATGACATAATGCAATGAGAAGGCAGGTCTAAAAACACCAAGTTTTAAAGAACACCCTGCTGGACTTGGTTTAACTCAGACCTACTGTAGCTCCAGTAGATGAGCATACAACATTTTTCTCCAATGAGGGAATATTAGCAACATTTTTGGTACATTAACTTTCAGTTTTATCCCCAGATAAAACTGACTCGATAAACTAGTACAACTGTTTTCTTTTTCTACAACCTTTCTGACTGCTCATGTTCTTTGCCCCGTTGGACTTTGTTGTAGCGATGTCACCTAGATCTCAGCAATTGCTTATGTGAGTATAATGCTATCAAAATCAATAGAAATGATGGCAAAAGATGTATTGTAAAACCCAAGCTTTAATAAACTGGAGTAACCCTTGCTATCCAAGATTAATGATGAACCCAAAATCTGCTTTTCATTCAGAAAATTAAACTCCATTTGCTGTGTTAACTATAGAAAAAAATTAGTTTTTCTTTTTAAAACTGTGATTTTAATGCTATAATCACTCATTACTGGGAAAATCTTCACTGTAGTGCATCAGCGACACGCAATAGTATATTTATAACACACACATGCACACACCGACACACACACACACACACACATGCACAGCCTGCGGTGCCATCTGTGTATTAAATAGTACATGGTGTATGAGGAGTTGTGTCAGTAATGTAGGTCTGTCCATCTATTTAAGGCTGATTAATTAGAGCACTTTGAATAAGGCCAGAGAGGAAGAGAGAGGCAGAGAGAGAGACCACCATTATGAATAGTTAATCTATGTGCCAGTTCCTCAGCCACCACAGGGACTGTGGTGATTTATTGGGCCAGATGACACAGTCTGTTTGTCACACAGTCTGTAAAAATATGCGACCAGATTTACTGTAATTCTTGAACTAATTTGAACAAACTTTTCAGGATCAGTGCACTCTGAGAAAGATGGGAGACTGAGCTTAAAGAATGTCTCTGGTTAAATATAAATGTACAAGCTGTTCTATTATGCTGTTGTTATTTATCACTCTCCTCATACTGAGGCAGCGATGAATATCACAAAACGACCATAATATGTCTGCAGGGCCTGATGTGGTTGTTGATCTATGGCAGCTGTGGTTGGAGGTCATTAGTTTTCTCATCATGTCTGCCATAAAGTACCATGATGTGTATGGAAAATATGAACAAGCTTTTTGAAGCATTCAACATTTAGTAGCACTTGAGATAATTTGCTGAATATGTTTTGGTCTTCTCTCATTTGCACTTGCCTGTTGCTGCTAAGTCAGCAGCAGTTGTAGCATGGCTAGTTGTGTTTCAGAGTCTCTCGATCAAAAAGTTATAAAACAATCCATTGTAGCCATACATTTGGTAAAATAATACCACTAACTGGCTGATATGTTTCAATAATCCATATATGTTAGCTCACTAGATCATCTAATTGTTGTGATTTAGTGTTAGCTAGCTCACAAAATTGCACAGAGATTCATGGGTAGTTGTTAAACAATAGTTTGGCACCCCCCCTGCAGTAACTATGAGGAAGCTCCTAGGGGTCTTTGACCCCCTGTTGAGGACCCAGACGTAGAGAGTCCCTACTATGTCTCTGTTTGAGCCAAAGGGTCCTTGGCCTGAAAAACGTTTAAGACCCCTGTTTTAATAAGTTTACATGTTTACTTAGTTGGGTACACGGGGTATATCCACCTTTTTTCCTGGTTGTTTACAGTATACCCACCTATCAGTCAAAAGCCATTGGAATATATAGGAGAGTGAACCCACTCCCTTTTCAGTAACCTACCTATCTACCTGGTAGCACACCAACCTCACCAACTGCCACCACACCACTGGTCTCAATAACGTCATGGTGTTATAGGCAGGCTAGTGAACACAGTGGGGCATTTAGCAGCTAAAGAGCCAAATATATCCCTCAGGAGTTGGTAGAGACCAAAAACAGAGTTAAAAGAGAGTAGAAATTACGTTCTCAAGGTGGACAGTCACACAACTTTAAATGCAAATATTGCACTACAACTTCTGGATGTATAAATAATCAACTGTTTGATAGGTTTGCCATATCAACTTAAAAAACTATGATACATCATTGTGTCTAAAACTTGTTTCCACTGCCCCCTACGTGACTCAGAAAAAAATAACCCAAGAAAAACAAACAAACAAACAAACAACAAAAAAACAGTTACTGCAAAAAAATCTACCAAATCCCTATTATAGCAGATATTTTATGTTTAACAACCACAAATCATTGCTGTCCAATGAAAAACACTCCACTTTTGACGATTTTGACTTTCTACAGTGTATGGAGTGTCCATAATATTCCCTAGCAACTGTTAGCATTGGGTATCCAAATGGCCAATGGAAAGACGTTTTATTACATCATCTATTCAACACGTATCTCCATTGGGTGTCAGAAGTGTCCATCAAAGCGCATAGAAAGTCAAAATCATCATCGTGTTTTTCATCAGACAGTGACGAAATGTAATGTCAGCCACTGCCAGTTAGCCAACAAGCTAACAAACAACGAAAACAAATAAAAGATGCTAACAGCACTTACCATTCTGACATATTTTGTAGTTGCTGATTCTGGTGCACAACAGACTCATCGTCTGGGTCTGGGTCTGACTGTGGCTCAAACATGTATGGCTGAATCACACCGATGTGTTCTCTCATAATAATGATAACCATCTTGATGCGTGCTGTTCTTTCAACAGTTTACCTAGTGCTACTCCAGCATTGTATCAGATTGATTTACTGGCACTAATCCATAAAATAAGCAGAGACATGATGCACTTTGCACATGCTGACAAGCCTTACTGAGTCCTTCAGGTATCTTTCCATGTGAAACTCTCAGGGCTCTGTTGTCAGTCCCAGTTTCTCCATACTGTGTAAAGGAGTCAGGTACTGATGCTGTCTTTTTGGAAGCACATTAAAGTCACTAAAGCTCAACAAATGTGTTATCAGACTAAAGCCTCTGCACATTGCCATCTGTGCAATATTTACTCGTTTAGAAATATATGACTTCCCACAGACTGGAGAGTGAGGATGCTTTCTCTACCATTATATACTGAACCTCAGCTCCCTGGCCTCCAACAGATACAAAGCAGTGACTTTTATAAAGTGGACTCAATTAGTTTGAAAAAAATCAAACACAGTTATGAAAGCTATACTTGTCCATAACAACTTAAAAAGATGATGTGCTGGTAAAATTCTTAACATTGAGAGGAGCCATAGGGAAAATCAAAATGGAGCATAACGTTTCCTCACACTCACCCTGCTGCTCCATTTTATTGTATTTAGTGCTGCCACCAGTGGGAGGTGTTATATTAAAACAATGTAAAAGAAATCATAAAAGGGGACCTGTTATGCTTGTCCTTTACTTTCTAATGTTACAGTGTCGGATGCTCATATTAAACATGACTTAAGTTTCAAATATTGAGGTAAACATATGTCAAAATAATCCCTGACGGGGGCAGTAGCTCCGTCCATAGTAGTTGGGTTGGGAATCGGCTGGTTGCCTGTCCGAATCAAATATGTAGTGTGGACTTGTTGCTGGAGAGGTGCCAGGTCAACTCCTGAGCACTGCCAAGGTGCCCCTCAGCAGTGCTCAGCATCAAACCCCAACTGCTTGGGGCGCATGGACAGCCCCCTTGCTTTGACATCTCTCCATTTAATGCATGTATAGGTCTTGTTTGTGCATGTGTGTGTGTATTTCGAGCCTGTGTGTACATGTCAACAGAATGAAAAAAACTGATTTCCCCCTCAGGGAATAATAAAGTATGAAAGAGAGAGAGAAAAAAAAGTCTTCCAACTCCATTTTCCATGTTTATTCTACACTGGCTATGATCTGACGTCAACTTCTGACAGATTTTTTATTGTGCTCCACACATTATTGCAAGTGTTTACATTACATACACTGCTACATGTAGCTACATGCTAACGTCAGGAAAATATGTAATCTTTGTTGCTGATGTTGGTAATTTCTCCCCGATTTCAGATCATATTCCTGCTGGAATATGAAGGTCCCATCAATCAAAAGAATGAAAAGGGGTTTACATAAAAATATTAATCCAGACTGTGAAATCATGTGAAGTCCATTGCAACGTGTTCGCTAACCTCGTTCAGGTCACAGTTCTTCCATACAGTATTTCTCTCATCATATTTCTTGTTTTCCTGCACAGTGTGGTTATGTATGCTTCTTTTTGTTTCCTCCTTGTTGAGAAAAAAAATAAAGTGTCCCCCAGCTTTTCGTTGTATTTTTCACATTGGGACAAACGTTTGAGTATAGCATAGCACGTATCTTTGCATTATACTCTATTATATGTGTACTGATATATATACATATATATATATGTATATATATATATACATATATATATACATATATATATATATATATGTATACATAAAAATGTGTATATATATTTGTATTTCTTTGTGGACCCCAGGAAGAGATTCTCTGTATCAGCTAATGAGGATTCTAATAAAGTCCTAAACCCCACTGTGTGAGTGTGACTGATGTGCGATACAATTGTGGCCTGAGAGGTGTGCAGAAGAACTATAGCACAACTGGAAACAAGGGTAAGTGTAATGGAACATATCATCAACAGCTGTGATGGGAGCTGTTGTCACTAATGACTAATCAGATCACCTCTTTCTCTTTCCTTTGCCAGCAGCAGGGTGCTCAGTGTCACAGCAACCTGACAGGTCCGTGATGTAAAGAACAACGTGGACCGGATCAATCACATAAGCTTCATTTGACTGCAGACTTACACTAAAGTGTATCCATGCGCAGGAGGTGCAAAATCACTAAAAATTAATATGGCACCCTGGAGGAGGATAAAGCATGTAATTACCATGCTGCTCTGATCCTGGCACAACCTCTGTCTGATGTAAAAAACAGTAAATTAACCGTAAGAGCCAAAACCATTGGAGAACTGCATGATGTGGCTGCCAGCAGCCAGTTCCTGACCTCTAAAAATTATGCAACCATTGGAATATTTCTAAAAATCATGATTCTTACTTAAAGTTAAAGGTGTATGCCAGCAATGTAGTTGTGGGACAAACAAAAATCAAAATTGATTTATTTCTACAATAAAGATAAAAACCCTAGCAGCGGCCAAGATGCCTGACTTTTAATTCCCAATATGAGTCAAGCTGCAGAGGATGCCAGATTCTACGCTCCCCAACTTGATAGCCGCTCTTCATTAGCCCGTCTCTGCCTGGTAAATGTCCATGTCTTTCAAACTGGCATCTCTAATTCGTAACTGAAGCTCTGTGTTCTAAATTTACAGTCTCTGAGCTCTTGATGAAATCTTTGGGGCTGTTTTGTGTCACACTCTTTTTGTCAAGCTCCCTCCCGAGCCACAACTGTTTTCACAGTCTCCCCATAACGAGTAAACTGACCTTTATGAATAAAATTGCTTAAGTTGACCTTCAAGTGAAGTTTATTTCTATAGCCCACAATTACATTCTGAGACCACAGTCACATGTGTACACACATGATGGCAACTGAGCTATCTCCTCAGCCATTCAAACGAAATGGAACAAGTGTCTGCAGACTGCTGTCTTGCTCCCAGTTCATCTTTATTCTGCATGGACTTTTGACCACATGTAGTATTCCTGGGGGATGACAACAGAGTCCTATGTTGGTACCTTTTTGTTTTGCTTGTGGAGCTTGTTAAAAGTTATAGCTATGCATGTGATCTCCTAAGCTATCTCCATGGAAACTGAGCATCCACTGAGGAAGGTCACGAGATGTGGCCAAAGCTTAAGGATAGTTGGACTTTGTGTTGAGAATTTTTATTTTAGGTTTGGTTTCAGACAGCTCAGTCACCAGAATTACATGTTGGCATTGTATGTTTCTGCAAACCACTGAGATATATCATTTCTATGTTTCATTCTTATCAGTGTTTTTTGTTTAAATTACATGTACTGTGTATGGGCTGAGTTTTTCATCAGGAGGAGGCGGGGATGGTAGATGGTGTGAAAGTCTGGCAAGACAGCTGCCAAGCAACAGACAGCAGCAGACGACTGTTCCAGTCCAACAAACAACAGGAGTGGGTATTTTTAATGACACATCATGACATTTCCAGCTGTGTGTAGCGACTAAACCATGTCTTTTAGGCAAAAACATAATCTTTGCCTCACCATACCCAAGTGGCTTTGTACACTGTCACAACATAAAATAGATGATTGAAATGTAGAACATAAAGCTTCAACATATACTGTGGTTTGGAGAACCTAAAATGCCATAATTTATTCAGATGACTGGGTTGTTTCAGGAGTGAGTACCACATATATAACAATTTGTGTGTGTGTGTGTGTGTGTGTGTGTGTGTGTGTGTGTGTGTGGGTGGGTGTACAAAAAATTATGGTCAGTGGTGCGTTTTATTTTATCCACATTAATAATGATTGCATTACTGAAAATTATAGATATACTTTCTGATATATAATGTTTTATTTGCATCTTTCTTATACTCTGGCTCACAGACTGGGTATAAGCCTGCAAAAATGCACACAGAACAGTGCGTATGATATGCTATGAATTAGCACCCCATGAATGATGCAAGTATTGGTACTGTGGCTTCTGTTTAGGAAAAAAACATGGTGAGGACATACTTTAAACTGACTCAGAGTTCACAGGAATCCGAACGCTAGTCTCCTGTGGAAAAGTCCTGTGTTTTGTGACCCATCCAGCAACCCAACCCGCCTCCCTTCCATGTTCACTTCCATTAGCGCATTGATCACATGATTGCAGCCTTCCAAAATATGTGGGTTATACACCAATTACTGGCTCGTGATAACATGGGATGTGTACGAATTTGGGTGCATTTTTTCCCCCTAGGAAAACGTATGAACAGTTTGTGAGAAGAGCTTGTTTAGTGCTGTGTGTCAAACAACAACAACAACGACTGCCGAGCTAGCACCCAACACGCTAAAACCTTTTTTTTAAGATTCAGTGTAAGATTTAGGGGGTTTTAGTGGCATTTAACTGTAAGGATTGCAGAGTGCAACCAGCTGAAACTTCTGCCGGTTAAAATTCCTTTACTGTTTATTCTTCAGGAGGTTTTTAGTGGTGGCTGAATTATCCACAAAGGTCTTTTCCTCTCCAAAACAAACAGACCAGGCAATTGGGTAAAATGGGTAAACGCACTGAATAAAGCAGTTTCATGTCAGAAATCAGTGTTTCTCTGATGCTGTTTGCCATACTCACCACATGCTAACATATGCTCACCTAAGAGGTTTTTACTGTGAGCCATATTATCCACAGAGGTCTCTCCCTCTCCAAAACAAATGGACTACTGATTTAAATTAAATGCTTCTCATTGCAAATGGGTTTGTACTTATGGTGGCTGATGCAAATAAAGAATGAGGCAAATGGCCCTATCTAGAACAAGTGTTTGATTTTTTTTTTTGGTGACTGTAGAAACATGGCTAAAATCGAAGACCCACTCCCCTATGTAGAAATATGGCTCATTCTAAGGTAATACTTATATTCAGGTTATTATAATGATCTTAAATCCTATACACTAGATCTTTAATGTTTTATGTGATGTTTTCTTTTGCAGGGACTGAGCCATTTCATTGCCAGCACTCACCTCTCTACCAAAACAAATTCCCTCCTGACACTGGGGCACTGTTGCTGCATCCTGGGCTTAGTGCCACCCATGATGATTATGATTGATTTAACCCTTTGAAAACGGACCTCCCGCAGGCAGCCGTGGGAGATCAGTTTGCACAGTGCTGTTGAAATGGATCTAAAATAAGAACCATAATAGCTACAGCATTTATTCTTTTTGCAGCAGAAAGCTAAGGCTACTGTATCCCCATCATCATGTCACGACCTGACACTGTCCTACCTTACGTGCCATGCAAACATGGAATTTCACTGTAGTTATGCCAGTATTTCCCCGTGATGGCTGCAGGAGGTCATTGTTTGTGTAATCCTGGATATATATTCATTTGAAGAAAAAAAAAAAAAGCGTAATAGCTAGAATATAATTTCTTTATGCAGCTGCAAGCTAAGACTTCTGTCTCACCTTATGTTACCTCAACTTTCCTGGTAAAGACTGCGGGAGATCGTTGCTTGCATAGTCCTGGATATATATAGATCTGAAACAAAAACCATAATAGCTAGAATATTCATTCTTTTGGCAGCAGAAAGCTAAGGCTTCTGTCTTCTGTCATCACATTTTACGCTCATAATGACATCATTGCACTTTGTTACGCGTGTTGCACACACATGAAAATGCGCAGCAGCGCCAGAGGAATGAATGACTTTTCACTCTGCTCATAGAAATAACTTGTGAGTGTTAGGAAAAGTGTTTTTTATGTTTCTACATTTAAAAATCTAATGGATCAATATTTTTTGTGAGTAAAATCTGATGAAAAAAGGTGGCATGGTGGTGCAGTGCTTAGCACTGTTTTCTCCAGGTACTCCGGCTTCCACCCACAGTCCAAAGTAAACTTGCACCGATTAATCGGCAGTGCTCGGAAATGGGCCAATTTTCATGTGATTGGCCATGATCTGCAATCTAAAATATGTCGATTTAAAATGCCGGTAAAATTCCAGTCACGCCGCATGATTGACATTGTTTAACATAGCAGCGCACACAACTCATGGCTTGGGCGATGTGAGGAAGTGAAACATAGGCGGCTTCTCACCTTAATCATTCACGCACACACATCAAAAGAGAGAAGGAGAAAGTTGTTAATTGTCTGTGTTAAACCTATCTGCGGAGCTCTCACTGCTGCACTGTGCCGCTTGAAACTGACGGAATCAGCTGTCCAAACACTGCAAATCGGAAATCGGCCCAAACAATTGTAATCGGTGCAAGTCTAGTCCAAAGACATGCAGGTTAATTGGTGACTCTAAACTCACCCACAGGTGTGAATGTGAGTGTAAATTGTTGTCTGTCTCTATGTGTCAGCCCTGTGATAGTCTGGCAAGCTGTCCAGGGTGTACCCCACCTCTCCCCCAATGTCAGCTGGGATAGGCTCCAGCCCCCTTGCTCCCCTAACAGGATAAGCATTTACGGTAAATGAAGGACTGACCAAAAAAATGTCCTATTTGAAACAGTTTCAATACATATACCACTTATTATGGTTTATTAACTGACATAACCTGTTAGCATAGGTTGTACAGATTTTAGGGACATGAAGCATTTGAAGATACTCCTTTCAGAAGCCTACAGCCCCAACAACCTTGACCAATAGTAAAGGCCAGCCTCTATAGGCTGAGATCTGAGACCCACATCAAAAGAATCTGTAAAGCACTCACTGCAACACTGTCAGCTTATAAGCTTACTATGCCAGTGAACATTAGGCCTTTGGTGGAACCACTGGGCGTAAGTGAGGGAAAGATCCTCAATGTGGGTTAAAAAACAAACAAAGACAAAGTCTTTCCTATTAGGTTTTGCAGCGTTTTAGAATTATCGCGCTCCTTCCCACTACATTTACCTCTTTGAGACAATGGTCATTTGCATGGCCTCAAAAGGTTGTAATTAAATGGCTGATGCTGTAGTTATTCTGGAGAGGATTGTGTCACTGCAGTGGCTGGTGAGAGGATCTGTTCATGTTGTGCTCATCAAACCAGAACAGAACAACATGTAGCTTTACACCAGGTGCTTCTGAGCAGGTGGGTGGCTGCACTACACTGGCTGATTATCCAGGGTTTGCTGAACATTAAGGTGCTTGTTTTATGTTCACATGCAGTAATGTTCATGGTGATTTATCAAAATATCAAATGGGAAAAGACAAGAATAAAACCTGTGCCAAGTGAAAATGCCACAGCACCACCATGCAGTGTCATAGAAACACTGTTCTTTATCTTCCCACTGACAAGATGTTGATAGCTCTCTGTATCTGCAGCGACCATTAGAACACATTTAAACTCGCCTACTGCAGGGAAACCCTGCAAATAACGGACTTTATCTCATGGCTGCTCTTTCAACTGTGTCTTCATTCTTACAGTGATTATCATGAATACAGTATTCATGTTATCAGGAGGGCAGAACGTGTAACTGCCCATCAGTGATCTCTCTGCCTCTCTCTGCATTAGGCGTCTTTCTTTCACATTGTTGTGTGTTTTACTGTGTGGGCGTGTGTGTATGTGTGTGGGTGGCTGCTGGATTTTTTTGTTGTGTGTTGTTCTGTGTGGGTGCTAGCTGTTTGTATGCACTGCGTGTGTGAAGAGAGGAGGACGAAAGGAGCTGCTGAATCTCACCAGAATCTAACACACACACAGACACACACAGAGACAAAAACACAAGCATTCAAGAATATAAAGTGGAAGGCATCAGGATTCAAGGTTGTATCTCAGGCTGCACAATAAAAAACCATACATACTGTAGGCTTATAGTCTGGGTTTCTTATCACTGTCAGCAACAACACCCCCTAATAATAATAATAATAATAATAATAATAATAATAATAATAATAATAACAAAAGTATTTATTGGCATCTACTTGTGCCGCCCAAAAAAATAGGATAAAGAAATGAGCAGATATGGAATGATGTGTAGAATAAAATGTTGGCATTGTAACTTTCTGCAAACCACAAATGTTACATTTCATATGTGTGATATAGTTCAGATTTCACGTATGTGAGCTGACTTTCTCATCAGGATGAAGAGGGGTTGGTGGAAGGTGTGACACCTTGGTGACAGCAGCAGACCACTGTTCAAGACCAACAAAAGCATTTTTAATGAAAGTCTGGAACATTACCAGTCATGTTTATAGCGATCCAGCCAGGTATTTTAAGTCAAAACATGGTATTTTTCTAACCTTAAAACCAAGTCTTTTAGTCCCCAAACCTAATTCATTAACAATAATGTAGTAACAATGTAAAAATGAAAATTTTCAACCACAGACTATATATAAAGATGGGCGACTTGTTTCCACTTACTCCAAAAAAAACAAAAAGGGAAGCCAAAATATCCCGGATAAGTCTGCTGCCATCTTGTGCTGGTGATGTCATTTGGAGCCAGAGTCTGCACAGTAGCAATCACAGCTGTATCAAGTTCCCACCCATACACCCATCTGACCAACTGCAAGCAGCACCACCATTTTTATAGCATCAAATAACTAATTAAAACCAAACTTATCAGAAAAATGAATACTTGAGCATCCATTAGCGCGATAAGAACTACCTCAACTGACAGAAATCATCTTTAGGAAAAATGTATTTGACATGTTACTTTGCGCTTTTAGTATGGCCTATGTTGCATCCGCTAACATGAATGAGGAGTGATTTATGATCTATAGTGCAGCCAGTATGGAGCTATTTTTGTGTCTTTATTACATACGAGAAAAAAAAATGATGTGAGAGGGGAAAAAATGTTTGAGAGAAAAAAAAATATTTGAGAGAAAATGTTTTCACACTGATAGCAAAAAATCATAATATTTGAGACTAAAAAAAGTTTTGAGAGAAAGTATTTTGTCATAGAATATAAAAAAAATAATTTGAGATTTAAAAAATGATTTCCAAAGATAAAAACTCTCTCTCTTTTTTTGCTATCAGTGTGAAAAACATTTTCTCTCTAAAAAAATCGTTTCTCTCAAAACATTTTTCTTCTCTCTCTCAAAACCTAAGTCTTTGCTCTCGTGTCAGGATTTTGCTTTCGCTGTGAAAATAATGTCATGGGCAGGGCCACGTTCCTATTGGCCAGTCTCAATTGAATTGACAGCCGGGTGAGGATCGTCTTGGGAGTCAAATTCAACTGAATCATTCATTCACTAGTCTGGGAACTTTCCGTGGCTGTTTTGGTAAGGAAACGGAACCAGGGCGAGAGAGACAGGATCCGGAATTCGATGGATCCGCCTTTTCGTAAAAATAAAAGCACCAAGCTAATAAAAATGCGGTGAAGCCCCAAGCCATTAAATTAATCGATTTTCTTACACCCCTCATCACCCTAAATCGATGGTGCGCCAGAATTTAAAGTTTTACAATGCTGAACACTTTTAGTCTGGTATTTGGTGAATTCCGGATCTGCTCTCTAGACCGGAACCAGAATCAAGAGATTGAATAGATACGAGGCTACACCCGGCTGTCAATTCAATTGAGACTGGCCAATAGGAACGTGGCCCCGCCCATGACATTTCACAGCGAAAGCAAAATCCTGACACGAGAGCAAAGACTTAGGTTTTGAGAGAGAGAAGAAAAATGTTTTGAGAGAAACGATTTTTTTTTAGAGAGAAAATGTTTTCACACTGATAGCAAAAAAATAATATTTGAGAGTAAAAAAAGTTTTTTGAGAGAGTTTTTATCTTTGGAAATCATTTTTTAAATCTCAAATTATTTTTTTTATATTCTATGACAAAATACTTTCTCTCAAAACTTTTTTTAGTCTCAAATATTATTATTTTTTGCTATTAGTGTGAAAACTTTTTCTCTCAAATATTTTTTTTTCTCTCAAACATTTTTTTCCCCTCTCATATCATTTTTTTTTCTCGTATGTAATAAAGACACAAAAATAGCTCCATAGCCAGCCACCAAGGGGCAATCCAGATGTTTTGGCTTAACTTTTGGGGAACTGTCATGGTGTGTATCTTTATAAATAGTCTTTATATGTTCAGCAAACCCTGGAAAATCAGCCAGTGTAGTGCAGCCACCCCGCTGCTCAGAAGCACCTGGTGTAAAGCTACATGTTATTCTGTTCTGGTTTGATGAACACAGCATGAAGATATCCGCTGAAACGTTGAAATGTCACAGATCTGTTGTGTTAAGAAATGTAAAATGCCAACGTTTTCTTCTGACAACTAGGCTGATTTTTGTCATCTGTTTCCTCCTTATAATCAGCATCACACACATCCCCCATCATGACCCTGGGTAATTCAGTCTGGATTGATGCTAGCCAGCTAATCAAGTGGTTAAAAATGTCACAGGGAAAAGAAAAGAAATTTGCAAGCAAAAGGTAGTCACTAATTTGTACCTTCAAATTGATATTTCACTTAAACAAATTAACAAAAATGTAAAATGAACCTATAAAACTACTACCTCCAACTACTACCTCCAAATAATTAAGGTTAACCTGGGGGTTTGGTTTAAACTAAATCTGATTTCCTGACTGCTCGGGTTTTATGCTGTGACTTGAAGATGTGAAGATTAATTACCCATTATTTTATTTATTTGTCAATGTGGGGGCAGTGGAACAAGCTATAAACACCTTATAAAGTTGTTATTGCTTTATGCTAGTATGTGTAGCATACTACATATGTGACATATTATGTTAGTAACAAATGCACTTATTTGAAGCCTTACCATGATGTTTTCTGTCTAAACCTAACCATATGCTTTTGTTGCCGCAACCCAAGGAAGTAAAGCGTTGGCTTATTTTTAGCAAACATCCTTTCTTACTATATAAAGAAAAAAAACTATGTCTGTCTGTGTTTTCTGTTCCATGTTTTTCTCCTCACTGACTTGGTCAATCCATGTGAAATTTGGCACAGTGGTAGAGGGTCATGAGAGGATGCTAATGACCTAACCGCCATATCGATATTTACTAAGCTTGGTGGATATGTAGAACAGGACGCCTCAAGGTGACCGGAGAAATTTAACTCTAATTGGCAACTGGGTGGCGCTATAACAACAGAAAAATGCTTAAAAATGGCGAAAATGCGACCAATCGCTGTGGCTCCCCCTGTGGCCCAATGTTTTTTTGTTCTTTTTTCTAATTTTTTTTTTTACTAAGTCATGGTATGGTATGCTGTACATAATCACGGAAACTCATTCTGTCTGTGTCTGTGTCATTCTGTCAGTCAGTCAGTCATTCTGTCTGTCCCACGTTTTTCTACTCACTAACGTGGTCAATCTATGTGAAACTGCACATAGGCATTGAGGACTGGCATAGGTAGAAGGTGACAAAGCTACCAATGGGTATGGACTAGTTCTAAGTTTAATTTGAAGAGAGACTGTATGAAATTGATGGGCGGAAACTGTACATTTCCTTTGAAAAGGGAAGATTATTTTGAAAAGACACAATGCATGTAACGAGCATAAATTGACATGCCATCCTTGAGCTTGGGATGCTGGAGGGGTACCAGAGGGTTATAGCTTGACATGTAGGCCCACTGACCAAGTGTTGGTACTTGAGGAATTGGAAGTAAGAATGTGTTCACCTCATGAATGTTAGTCCAACATTAATTTTAAAATAGACTGATAACATCCATCCATGGAGCACTGAGTGTTTTTAAGTGTCTAATGTTTTCAGTTTGTCACACAAAAGCCAGTCAGAAAGGTGTAATTTCACGGCTAAATCTTTCCTGGAGCAGCTGTGATGGACCAAACTAACTTTTTGTATCTGACATAATTTAGTGGAAAAATATTTTCAGACTGTAATGAGAGAGCTCTGCAGCATGCAAGAAACTGGTTAGCAGCTGGTCGGGGATTGCGAGAGATTGTCACAAAATAAACAGGCTCTTCGGTAGCATGAATAAAATTCAGAATCATTAGCACATGGACATCCTTTAAATTTCATTCCTCATTTACCACATGACATGGGAGGATAGGAGGATTTTAATGTTTGCCAGTCTGTCTGTGCTGGAGCAGACCGGCTACCTTTGCCATAAAAAATGACTGACAGTTTTTTTTCCCCCTTTATTCTCTGTCAAAGCGACTGAAGAGAGAGTGAGAGAGAGAAACAGATATAGGCAGGCAGAATGGGATACAAGCACTAGGATGAAGAGGAGGAAAAGATCAGGGGGTGCCGATTATATAAGACCATCACAAATATCATGGTAAAGACCTGAGAGGGAGCAGGAGCTATTTTAAACCTGGGCTTGAGCTCAGAGAAAGAAGCAGTGTGGGCTGATATGTTGGCCATCTCAGAAACTATGCTTGTGTTTGTGTGTGTGTGTGTGAGTGTGTGTGTGTGTGTGTGCATGTAAAGCGTGTGTGTGTGTGTGTGTGTGTGTGTGTGTGCATGTAAAGCGTGTGTGTGTGTGTGTGTGTGTGTGCATGTAAAGCGCGTGTGTGTGTGTGTGTGTGTGTGTGTGTGTGCATGTAAAGCGTGTGTGTGTGTGTGTGTGTGTGTGCATGTAAAGCGTGTGTGTGTGTGTGTGTGTGTGTGTGTGTGTGCATGTAAAGCGTGTGTGTGTGTGTGTGTGTGTGTGTGTGTGTGTGCGTGCGTGTGTGTGTGTGTACAGCGCGTGTTTCCCTCCCCGCAGAAACCTGGCAGATTGCGGACTGGGACTTTAAAGACATGTTACGTAATGCCGACTGGGGCTTTTATCAGAGTGAAGCACCTCCAAATTTGTCTCCTGGTCAAATCATTCCAAAGAATCGTGACTGTTGTTTTAAAAATTTGCAGATAATGGGCAGCGCTGAAAAAAGTCAGACTGAGTAGCCTAGGATCATAGTGACATGTACAATATGGTGGGTGGATGTGTGCGATGCTTGCAAAGAAATAATACTTGTCTTGCTGGGTGAAACAAAAGATAAAAACCAGCCCAGTTGCCAGAGGAAAATGTTGGCATTGTACCTTTCTGCAAACCAGGAATATGTTACGCTTGTACGTTAATGCGTATCATATTTTCTAAAGTGACGGGGAAGGTGGGTGGTACTAGATTGTTAAAGATTAGATTAGCATCAGGGTGCCAGACAGTAGCCATCCATGCCATGGAAAAGCAAATTTCAAAGTGAAAGTTCCAAAGCTGTAGCACATATGGTTGATTTGTTATGAATTTTCAAAGTTTTGAAATCTAGAGGCTTGCTGTAGCGCCACCATCAGGACTATTGTCTTGTGTTTCCAGTTGAGGACATCTGGCATGGGACTGGACCTTTATGAAAAGTTTGGCTAGATTTCTCATACGGAAATGTTGCATGAGCTGAGACTTGAACTCACAACCTTCAACACCAAGAACCATCTTCTATCTCACTGAGCTAACTGGCAAACAAAAACATCACATGTAGCTTTACAAAGCCAGTCACCTGTGTGCAAGACAGCATCTGTTAGTGTGTAAAGGCAGATTTCAAACGGCTGTCAAAAATTCAGTTATTAAGACAAAAATCAGAAAATACACAAATTGCATCTGGACAGCATGGAGATGTTGGTAATTTGTTTTTAACAATGATTTATTGGCTCCATAAGTGGAAAAAATGATGTTTAAAAATGTCATTTTTGCATTGACTCCAATTGTTGGCATGAGAGTGAAATTCAAAATGCTGTAAAAAATTCAGTTTTTGAGATAAAATTCTGATATTTTCCAAACATCATCTACCATGACTCCAAAATTTTGTAATTTTTTAATGGACATTGAAAATGTATTTAGCAAGAATTTGCAAGTATATGTTCACAGTACCGTTTACAGTCAAGCATTTTGATGCACTGTAGGCTCAATTTTTGATAAATCAAAAATCTGTGTGGATCATTTGTGTAGGACAGTCTGAAGATGCTCTGTAGCAAGTTTGGTGTCAATTGAGCAAAAATTGTGGGAGAAGATAGGTTTAATAAGTTTTACAGTTTTTGAAAAAAAAAACAGAGTGATGGACTTCATAATTTGCAATAGGTTTCAGTGTACAAAATTTTCTTATTGGGGCTACAGTTTGGTGAAAGTTACAAAGCTGAAGCACATATGGTTGATTTGTTGTGAAATTTTCAAAATTTAGAGGCTTGCTGTAGCGCCACCATCAGGACTATTGGCCTGTTTTTGCAGCTGAGGCAATCTGGCATGGGACTGGACCTTTGTGCAAAGTTTGCATGGAAAGTAGGATTTCCTCGGAAGTTGTGTTTCTGGTCACCTCATGCAATTTTCACTCTTAGATGCCTGAAATAATGTCTGTGGTTCACAGAAGTTTAGGAGACTTCTCGTTTTGTTCAACTACATAAAAGGTTCATTCATTTAGAAGCCTTTCGGTGTATTTAAACAGGTGATTGCTAACAAGTTGCAAAATTAGACTACAGAACATCATCACACCTAACGCAGGTTTTGTTGTTGTGGTAACATTTAGTCATGCTACTGTAGTGTAGTTTGTCTGTAGCCTAACATTAGCCTGTTTAGCCACAGAGCCTATTTTCTATAATAACCCAAAGCTGAATGGGAAAACCATCCCATTGGATGCATGTGGGGCCTGAGTCTCTTGTGGCTTAATGTTCCATTATCCACTTTATTCCTGGCTCCCATGATCCCTTGCACGAATTATGTGCATGACTTCCTGCGTTGTACTGAAACTGTTGCTTTCCAGTGGTAACAGTTTGTTTACAGTGCTCTATTCTTCTTTCCAAGAGCAATTGGGAAATAAAACGTGGAACACACCACCTGTTATAGCTCAAACGGGATTATGTGATCATACCTCTGCCATCTCTGACAGCCATCTCAAAGCATTGTTGTTGTTGTTTTTTTGCTTTTCAACAGAGCATGCTAGCAATTAGCTTGCCTTGCTCCATTAAAATATTGTTGACTGTAATATGGCAAACATTTAACATAATTCAGTATTACATGTAGCTCCATGTAAAGTGAATATATGTGATGTTATCCAGCTAATCCTCTGCTCGTCTGTGTTAAAAGCAGTTTACACGTCTTTAACTTCTGAGTTATTAACAACTGTTCTGAGTGAAATGCGATGCTGAATTTAGCAGCAAACTTCAGTAATAGTAATATAAAGTAATGATAAAAGAAATTACTTTTGGCATTCATTTTTTTTATATTGTCGGATACGACATGAAACTACTCCTGTTAGCTCAATCATGTTGTAACTAAGACAGCCGCTGGAAAAAATATTTTCAGTCAGTGGAGCCAAACCGACACTCTCCCTCCCTGGATTACATCCTCCCGTTCCGCCGGCTGCCGGTGCGGGGTTACGTCTTTGTACAGTACACGGAGGCGGCTTCCCTCTGGCGAGTGGGTGGACTGAATGGCTGCAGCCTGGAGTCATGAGACAAGAGGCTGCAGACACACCTCCGGACACGCCCCCAGCCTTTCACAGCAGAGAGAAGTGCTTGTTTTTCCATGATTTTGAGAGCTAATTTCATATACTTAGTGATTTTTTTAATCTTTCAAATTTGGCTCAGTAATTAATGACACATATTTCTGTGATGTGACAAACTTATAACAGACCTTTTTTTGCCGCATTACACGGACTTTAATAAATAAATCAGTATTTGCTAAACTGAAGGCAAATTACTTTTGAAAAGAACCAGCATTGGCAGTTAGTCACAAGTAGCCACTGGCACTAACCACAGACAGTCTATGGGACTAACTAGCTCACTGAGACTTCTGCTATCTCACTGGAAGTCACGCATTTAATCATGTCTACAGCAGTGCCCTCAGGTATAAGGTGGATAGAGCACCCCAGGAGTTCTAAATTTTCATTTTCACACTTCCAGTTCTCTCATTTCAAAGTCAGTGTTTTTTTTTTTTTTGTTTGGTTTTTGTTTTTTTGTTTTTTTTAATGGGTTTTTGGTTAGATGCCTGAAGTAAGGTATAAGGTCTGTGGTTAACACAAGCTTAGGAGACATTCACGTTTTGTTTTATGACATAAATACATCAGAAGGTGACCCCTTTCACATCAAATAACCATTCTTAATATAAAAATATTGATTAGCTTTAAAATGCCTCAGAACGAAGTATTGAATCTAATATTCGTATGCATTTTAGGTCATACCAACCCCAATATTTGTGGGCAATTTTTTAATGAAATTTTAATGACTGAGTTGTGCATTAACTTCATGCATAAAAACAACAATTTTTGATATTGAAATCATGACTCAGTTGCTGCTTGGTGGCTGATAGAAATCACAAACCAGTAAAACTAAATAGTCATTCAGTGAAGATGCTTGAAACTGAATTAAAATGAAGTCTTCAGTTTAATTCAAATTAATGATGGGGCAGTTAGCACTGTCGCCTCACAGCAAGAGGGTTGCCAGTTCAATCCCGGGTGTGGGAGCCCTACTGTGCGGCGTTTGCATGTTCTCCCCGTGTCAGCGTGGGTTCTCTCCGGGTACTCCGGCTTCCTCCCACAGTCCAAAGACATGCAGTTTGGGGACTAGGTTAATTGATAACTCTAAATTGTCCATAGGTGTGAATGTGAGCGTGAATGGTTGTTTGTCTCTATGTGTCAGCCCTGCGATAGTCTGGCGACCTGTCCAGGGTGTATCCTGCCTCTAGCCCGATGTCAGCTGGGATAGGCTCCAGCAGGATGGATTGCAGGATGTTTGTTTATAGTGTGTTTATTGATTTTTCATGTTGAGTCATTTGTTTTAGTGGAGCTCAGTGACCAGAAGTCATATAGTGCTGTCTCAATGCTTCTGTTCTACAAACCACATGTAAAATGGGTGACCTATTCCTTACAGACATTAAACTAAATGAGGTATTTGTAAACTCACACATCATGTCCTGTCTGGTTTCAGTGTGCTTGTTAAAAATCTACCCAGCCTGCAGCAGATATGGTTTAAATTGGGCCTGTAGTTCCACAAACAATAAATGCCTGTTCATCACTTAATGGGTCCAGATGTGATATTCTCTCAGCAATCTAAACTAAAAACCAGAAGGCTAAACAATTCACTCAGACAATAGATCCCTAGGCAAGTTTCATGCTGAAACCTTTTTCAACAATTACATACAGTTGTATTGGAGCACCTAGTTTCATAATATTCTGTTCTATAAAACTATCTGGGGGATTTGTGTGGTCAGATATAACCTTGAAAAGAATTCCACAGTTGTTGTGTTGTAGTTTGATTTGTACTATTTGGAATATAGTTGGACTGTTTGAAAGAAATGGACATAGCCGCCATGATGTCAATCACTGGTTTGTGGACGCTCGTTTTAAATAGGGAAAGCCAATGTACCCACCAAGCCAAGTGTTTTGCCTAGTTCCACCCTACCATGCTGTGACTCGGGCTGTGATTGGTAAGTCGAGGTTGGAGGTGGTTAGGACAAAGACGTCATGGCAGAGGTTAATTGGAACCAATTGCAGCACAGAGGGGGTGGGGGTGGGGGGCAGCAAAACATTGTTTGGTGGGTACATTTAATCATCTACCTGTAGAGACCCCAGTTTTACAGCAACTTTACAGCAGAATTAAACATGTTTACAGCCTCTTATATGAAAAGTTTTTGGTCTCTAATTTCAATGGCAGGTGAATATTTACATAACTCACCTGTTAATGTCATTAAGGCTTAAAGTCATGCATAATTAACATAACCTGTATAACAATAAAGGATGTAGCCACCATGACCCCACTCCTTGGTTTGTGGACTCCCTTTAAAAGACTTGAGTCCATCATTTTGGCCGTCACCATCTTTGATTTTTGAAGCCAGAAGTGACCATATTTGGATAAGAGAGTAGAGTGGTGGAGAAGCGAGAAATGGATCTGACTCATATACTGTGGTGATGTCTTGCAACGAGAGCCTGTTACGTCAGCATCAACCTTAGTGGCTGAAATATTAAGCTAATACTCAGATGCCAAAAACTGCAGTTCCTTGAATGGCCACTTGAGGCTGGCTCCAGAAGCAAGTAGATTCCCATTTTAAGCCTTAATTTAGATGGCTGAGTAATAAAAAATTCACCCTGCCCACAGTTGTCATGCATGTTGAAATTAACTCTACAAACCAAAACTACTTTGTGTACCAGGCTTTAAGCATGTTTATTTTTGCTGTAAAGCTGGGGATTTTATCACTGGGCTCTGTGGGCATTGACTCACTTTTGGAGCCAGCCTCAAGTAACTCAGTCTCTGGCACTACCACGTTGGCTTCATTTTTCAGTACTGGAGACTGCTGATTGAGTTGCACCAACTCAAAATGAGGAGGTAAAGTCAAGTTGCATCAATGTTTGATGGCATGTTAACTACCTAATATTCTTTATTGAATATTCCACCTTCTGTGTGTATTTCTTATATTGTTCTTTTCCCTCTAGCAGTAGATTCTTTTCGCTGACGTTTTGATGCTACTATTGTCTTAAACAGAATGCAAAGGAGTTAAAGGAGCTCTATGCAAAATTCAGAGCAGAGTTGTATGTTCTCAACATAGAGGTGGCTGTGGTGGCAGCCAGCAGATAACGGTGATAACTCCATAAACAGTGCTAAACAACGACAACAGTAGCTATGTTTCCATCCAAAAGTGATTCGAATCATTGGGAAATGTGTATTAAAAGAAATATGAATCCTGTGTTTCCATTAAATGTATGGACTTTGGTGAAAACTATGAACTCACACGAGTTTTCCGCAGAACTGGAAACGAAACAAGTGTCGCGTTCTCCTTCTTCTACGTTTTCTGGCGGTTGGTAACCAGCTTGTAAATGCATTACCGCCTTCCCGACCCGGAGTGTGGATATCACCATGGAGAGAGGTGCGCTCTGTCAGACTTAATTCAAACATAACTGTTTCCATACCCCGTTTTGTGAATCAACATTTTTTTCGAATCATTGAAAACCTGGCTAAAGCGAGCATATTTTAGTTTGTGCGAATCAGGAGATTTTAATTTGAATTTTGGCGTTTCCATCATAATTTTCCAATGCGATACCTCTAGATGCGCATCTAAAACAGCAATGAGCTAGCCAGCACTAACATGCATGCAGACAGACAACAAACCCCAGAGAAGCTCGGATAGCGTGACCTCAATCCCTGCTCAGGATGCCCTCACTCCACTATACTTTTACCTATAAAATAGGTGTTTGCTGCTATATTAATGCTCTGGGTCTTCATACAGTACCTTTAACACACAGCAAAGTAAACCTGTTTCACTTCCTTGCTTTTGCAACAGAAAAGGAAGTGATGCACCTTAAACTTAGAGACCCTTTTTCCATTGGCTCACAGCCCAGGGGTTAGGATCTGCAGTTTGACTCTCTTGGCTGTGTCTTTCTGTTAGATGTGTTCTAATCCTGTCTATGTGGCATCTTTGGAATTTATGTATTTGGTATATCACTGTCACATTATGAATATCTGACTTTGTTGATAGATTTATGGAACGGATCATGCAGAAAATAAGCAATCAAATCTCAGAAGTGAGAAGAGAACACAGTGTGTCAACATATTCTGGGTCATTTCTTTGATCACATGAAGCTTGAAGCGCTGGGCCCACAGGGAAGCTGTCAGTACATCATAGCTTGATGCTCTATCTGGGACTGGACTGAGCTCAAATGGAGCAAAAAGGTGTGTGTCGACCTCCATGACCATTTCAGCAGTAACTTAAGATTTTTCCACTTCAATTATATTCATTATGTCCATTTGTTTTCATACAAAGTGCACTGATTCTTCCACTTGAATGAAATCTGAAATATTGAATAACAAGTTACTTTAATACAGCAGTGAACAAAATGTCTTGCTTCACTGCTCATATTCTTGTTTTAATTCATAATGACCATAAGAATGACAGAACCTCACATCATTCACTGTGTCACATAAATCCCTCCTGGTCTGTGTTCAGTTTTCACACTCAGCTATGTTTACCTCTATAAACCAGCAAGTAGTGCCAACTGATATGACACATCCTCATGACGTCTTCCCTTCCTGCCGGCCGAGGTGTTGGGTTCACCTTGAAATAAAGGACAGTGAGCCTCCTCGGCTTATTCATACAGAAGAGCACAAAACATATTCCTGCACCTGATATTCAAGTTTTGCCTGCACTGATGTGAAATCAGTCGTCATCTGTTTAGAGCTGCTCATCATGTTCACAGCTTTCAGGCTCTCAAATCCTGCTACATGCAACACCCTGGGTGAGCCAGGTGGAGTGCAGCCTGTCTCATAGTAAACTGTGGTGCTCTCTAGTGGTTTAACTACCATACATCTGACATTCAACATCAACACTGAGAGGGGAATTTGACCGAAATGAAAAAAGAATATAATAGTCTCCCAAAATTATGCCTATTTACTATCAGCACTTATAAGCGAAAGCTTTAAAAAAGAGAACTGTCAGTGTTCCACCACTTTAGTTTTTCATGATGGTGAGGGACTTGAAGGAGGCACAAACAGTATATATATATGTGTATAAAATATCCAGTCTAAGCAGCGATGGTATTCTGACATTTGTTAGCAAGTGGAATATTAAAACAAAGTGTCAGCAAGGCAGACTTAGATGACAACAACTCAGAAATTTTTTACATTATTCAGTTTCTCCTCAAAACACTGTAGAACATCTCGCTTGAGAGGTGAGTCAGCCGGGTGGCTGCTACAAATATTTAGATAGGTTATTTAGAGCATGCGCAGACGAGGTGGCCGAGTGGTTAAGGCGATGGACTGCTAATCCATTGTGCTCTGCACGCGTGGGTTCGAATCCCATCCTCGTCGGATATTTTTGTGATAGCAAATATAATAGTACTAATGAAACAGATTATGGTAAGTCTATCTAACAAACCCAGTATTACATTACAGTTAAGAAAGAGTTTTGTTTTGTTAACAACGAGTTTCTGTCTGTGTTTAAAACACTGGGAAACGGCAGAAAAGCCATATTTAGGGATTTTTAGGAAGCCCTTGAAGGCAGCAACGGGTCGTGTGCTTCGTGTCTGTATGGTTGGTCTATCAAAGGGTAGTGGTGTGTAACCTATAGTCTTACCTTGGTGACTGATCAGCAAGTGTTCACTGTGCTGCCTCTTTTACCCTAAGTGCCTTGCAAAATGTTCATTTTATACTTGGACAGAATCCCCAAAATGTCTGTCGATAAATAGATACTGTAGATAAAATTAGGTTTACTTAACCTGGTAAATGCTGCCATCTAGTGGTGACTGGACATAAAAAGTAAATCAAAATAAAGGCAACAGGAAGGTATCCATTTGCACAATAACCAGTTTAATGGAAAAGTAGGTTACAAACCGCATGATGGCTGACTTTGTTTAGCTGCTTCAGTGTCATGTCTTGATGTCATGCATGCTGAAGCACTGTCATTGCTCATGTTATTAGTAACCCTTCCTACTGAGAGACAAGCTGCCAGCAGCGGGGGTGGACTCACACCTGTTGACCTAGATCACACACTACCTCACAGGAAAACCACAGTGTGTCAGGGTGAGCGATTGCTGCTCTGAGACTGCGATCAGCAACACTGGCACACCGCAGACGACTGTGCTCTCACTTGTCTTGTTCCCCATGTACATTTCTGTACAACTATGAGTAATGCCACATGCATAAGTCCTCAGATGCCACTGCAATTGTGGGGTGTATTAGAAGTGGATAAGAGGGCGTGTTCTCTTCTATGCTGTGGTGTGCTGGGGGGGCAGCATTAAGAAGAGGGACAGTACTCCACTGGACAGTGCTGCTCTTACACTTGAATTCAATCACCTTACATTGCAATACGTACACTGTCAGGTTTTTCAGTGTAAGGCGAGGTCCTTGGATTTATTGACAACTCCTGCTAAGTTAGACTTTTTTTTGAAGTCTTCCGTTTCTCTAGTGACCTTCTCCTTGATATTAAGTGCTGCATCGTACTGTACACATACTCTGCATATCTGTGGGGAAACATAATACAGGCCTTTCTGCAAAGAAACATTGTCTAGACACATAGTTCTGACAGCATTTTATTTTACAGACAATTAAATAAGCTATAGCATTGTATGGGTCAGTAAAAGCAAGTCTGAAAAGAAACTATTGGACCGCATTATGACATTCCAGTTGACTCTCGATCAGAGCAGAAGTGGTCTGCTGACCCTGTCTCTGACGATTTAACCAATAATGAAAGTACAAATGACCTTGTCCTGTAACATCACTCTGCCAGCTCAGCTCGTGTCCAGCCGGTTAGAAATATCCTCCTCACAAATATCCAGAAAAAGACTTAGACCATTTCATACCGAGCCTCGAAAGTGCCAAAAGTGATCTTTTTTTTTTTTTTTTTTTTTTTTCTATTTGTACAACATAAAAAATTTGTATCTTTCAGGACTTAAGGGACAAAGAGTTAGGGGCTGTGTCCCTCAAAACGATTTTCCTGAGGCCAACGTATTTGTCCAATTATTCGTAATGGCAGCGCCACGTAATTAGGCTATGTCAGAGACGCCAGCAGTGTGACAAGGCAAAGAGCATCTTTTCTGCACTTTTGGTGTTTTGAGTTGAACAATGTTTAACTTTGGGTCAAATGCTGCACTCATTACTATCACTTTTCACTCAGCCGTCCGATCACAGTGGAGGAGGGACGAATACCACCAAGATCAACCGCGACATCTTACATGAACGATGTTCCTCTCATGAACAAACATAGACTGGTGGGTCTGTCCTCTCCCCACGTGCTTTAGCCTCCTCTTTATCCAGAGCAGGTGCTCCACCTTGCACTGAAGTTTTTACTTCTGTGGATATTCCGTATTATAGCAACTAGACATGACCAAAGCATCTCAGCTGAACATACGCTGCACAAGCACTTTCCTGAGGAGTGCCTGGCATCTTCAGCTGGGACAAAAAAACACTTTGATGGACATGAGACCTTAAATCTTGTTGGATAACAACACTTATGTCAGGCATCAGCTCATCTAATTCCCAGTGACATTTTGGTGCCTTTAGTAGAAAAAAATATGAACGCACAGAGAACCCGAAGCGTCCTCTCATTCACGCAGTTGATAAAGCTATTAACAGTGTTGAAGATACCAAGACAAGTGCTGAAATTTACTTACACCAAGGTGTGACATGTAACATGACATACGTAACATATTGATGTTGATTCATAATCAACAATGCCCTGAAACACACCATCACAATATCATGACATATGAAAGCCAGCTCCTGGATGTTTGTCCTTGTATAGTCAGCCATAAGTTTGCGCAAAGATAGAAATGTGATATCCATAGTAACACTAGAAGTCCTTTTCTTTAACAGTGTTCTGCAACATACAACCAGCCGGAGTTAGAGAGCCTTCGAATGTAGAGTCATAAATGTTTCATGGTGAGCTGGGTCACAGGATCACGATACACAGGATGAACCCTTTTATCAGTCTTTTGGTCTCATAACTTTATCAGGTAACTTTTGGTCCTGTTGTGTGGCCACCTGTAAGAAACAAATGCCCAGTTTGGTGACCCCTGAGTCCTACAAGGTCGTAGTTATGCCACCTTCTCTGATCTTCTCCCTCTTGTTCAAACTCAGGTGGCTGTCTGACAGTGTTGGATCAGTCTTACGATACTGGGATCTGGGCGGGGCCATGTTGGTGAGCTCATGCTGCTCGGCAAATAGGAGCCTCTCGTTGTCTTGGCGGACCCTCAACAACTTGGCAATGCGCTTACCGATGAGATAAAACATCTCGCAGATACACATGAAGATGCACAGCGCGCTGGATGTGACCATGAACAACATGAAGATCTTTTTCTCTGTTGGACGACTGATGAAGCAGTCCACGGTGTTGGGGCAGGGCTCCAGTGAACACTTGGATAACCTAAAAGAAAAGAGTAGACAGGAAGGCAGGAAAAAATGTAATTTCGGTGCATATTTAGTTTGGCCATTCTCTTCAATTTCCATGTTTTTCTGTGATGATGAAAGTAATGGTATGAGTGTTACCTCGGCAGGTCATATCCATGGTATATCCGATACAGGATGTAAAGAAATGATGTGTCGAATCCAGCTTTGAAGACCAAACTCAGCAGGTAGGTCCACCACAGGCCCCCTCTCTTCTTTCCAGGGTTGGCGTACAGGTGAGAGCCGTGGTGCAGCTCCACATATTTCCTGTCCTTTCCTTCACGGTACTTGACATGAGCCATCACCATCAGAGACGGGCAGGTGACAAAAATCAGCTGCAGCGCCCACAGACGGATGTGGGAGATGGGGAAGATGTGGTCATAGCAGATGTTGGTGCAGCCAGGCTGGAAACAAAGTAAAAGAACTTTTTTAAAAATGTAACTGCAATAGCCTTTTCTTTAGAGTCTCAGGTGGGTAAAATGAGTGATAGAACAGGTTGTTGTGTTTGTGCCAGAGGTAAAAACAAGTAACCCCAGAGGTTTAAAGAGGTGATTCTTCATTTCTTACCATAGCTAATGCAGCTGTCATGAAATGATAAATACAAACAACACCACTGCTGCCAGAATTAAAGATCACCTGGGGGGTGCGATGGAGGTTATAATGCTTCTATACAGGTAAAACACTACAGTATATCTAAATCTGCAGCCCTTTTATTGGATCTGTGAAACAGACATAAATCTTGACAGAAAAGCAGGAACATTGCCTACAGCAGTACTTTTCCATGCAAGACGTACAATTATGTAGTCAGCATGCTGCAGTTCATTTCTATCAGCTTTACAAGCCACTGTGTAAAAGAGAGCTAATAAAAACGCTGTTTAATAATGATGATCACCTCTTGGTTATCTTCTGTTGGCAGGAAAAAAGTGTTTGCATCGTAGGCTTCTGCAAACCATGAATACATTACATCTCTAGGTTTCATATGTATCAAATCAACATTTCTAAAGTGTAGCGACCAACAAATAACAAAACCAATTGTGTTTCAGAGTGGCATTGCTGTGTTTCCAGTAGCTTTTGTGGGTGTTTTATAGTGACCTGTCATTGTTTTTTACCGAGACATCCTTGTGTTTGATCCTGTTATAGTTAATTTTATAGAGACATTGCTGCATTTCCTGTCAGGATAGTGCCAAGTTTTGAATCAACTTTACAGCACTTCACAGAAAACCCCACTACCCACTAACCTGACTAGTGTTTTGGAAGTCTAACTGCAAAGTGACACAGACACGCCACCGCACAGGTATAAATCCTCACAACAGTGTAGGCTACGTGCATAGGCTACACTGTAGGCTCTGCGGAGAGCTGACGCACAAGTATAAATTTGCCTTTAACGACAGCATTGTAAAGAAACATAAAGTTTCAACATATCTGCTACATAATACAGTCAACTTGGGTGTGATGTCATTCCTTGCTTCGACCTCGAATTTTTGAGGTAAATGGAAAGCAGCAAGTGATGGACAAAGCAGTTCTTTAGATGTTACTGAATCACTAGAATCACTTCATTAAAAAGAGTCGTTCAAAAGATTTGTACACTGAATCGTTAAGTGCTTGGCGGGAGGAGCCCTGACCCTCACTGAACTGGTACACGGCTGATCTGCTGCTGTTTCTGCCCTGCACTGGTGAGTCTCATTACTGGCCAGCCTAACGTTTTAAGTTTGTTTATCTGGAAACTAAGTCTGTTAAAACAATGGGAAGGTGTGTGATTGTGTTCATGTGGCTTGACTCCTGGCTACATTAGCTGTTAGCTTGGAGAAAACGTTCCCTATGAAAGTGTATCACTGCGAGGAAATGATTTGAATCACTCAGGGATCAGGGTTACGTCGTTCACAGCACCCTGGCTGCCTCGTGACTCGTGAGTGATTCATTGTTCGCACGGACTGATTCAGTTCAGTACATTCACTCAACAGATTCGTTCTGTGAACAACACAACACTAAAAGCAGCAAAACCCACAGGTGAATTGAAGGTGTCAAAGCCAAACCATGGAGAGAGTGCTAACAGCGCAAACAGTGCTAACAATGGTAACAGTGCTGACAGAGCTAACATTGTTAACAGGGGATGATGGTGGGGGTAGGGGGTTGACTGGAGGGTGCACAATGTTTCTGTGATGAATCAGTCTCAATATCAGCAGTAACTGCCATATAAGTGCACTGTAAAGCAGCGGCAATAGGCTAGCCAGTGGGACATATGTTAACACACAGGTGCAGCTGGACCGTCTGCCACAACTAAAAACTAAAAAGCTTGGATTACAACACAGACAGGGTGAGTTTAACTTCATTTCCTGCTAAGAACACCATTACTCCACCATATCTTTACAGAGCAAATAGTCATTTGCTTCCCTATTTGTGGTTTGAAATATAGCATGGAGCTCATTTACAGGACTGGATTTCATCATTAAAACTGGCATGATGTTCATGTGCTGTGTCCCTTTGGGAAACTGATTTCTCCAGTTAACTGTGTAACATGTAGTACAGAAAAAAAACAGTGTTGTTCCTGTGTTGATCTTACCTGTCGAGTATTACAAACAAAGTCTTTGCTTTCGTCACCCCAAACCCTCTGCGCTGCCACCACAAACACGAGGACACGGAACACAAAGACCATGGACAGCCAAATCCTCCCGAACGCAGTGGAGTATTTATTGACTCCACTCAACAGACTCTCCAGTCCCGACCAGTTCATCACTGCTGCTGCACTTGCCTGGGCAATAGACACAAGCGCACCCTGCAAAAGAGAGGAAGACAGAAACATGGGTTATGTTTCCACATCCTTATGAAGAAAAGAAGAAGAAGAAGAAGAAGAAGAAGAAGAGATCATAGCTGAATTACTTATTATTTTACAGACCGTCGCTAATTGGCTTTGCTTTATAATAATGAGGTCAAAGCTAGGCTTGCTTTGTTAAGGATTAGCCACATCTTGCCCAATTCAACAGAGAAGGTTACATTAAGACAACAAGGTGTGTCTGGCACAGAGCTTGCCTGGGCTTGAATGAAATCATTCATACAATCCGATCTGAACAGATCAGCCAGGAGAGGGAGGTGACATTTCAAAACAGAGTCTATCTAGTGTCTGTGGTTGGTTTTTTCATTTTACTGTTGCAAACAGCAAATTCAGTTGAAAGCCTTCCGACTTTTTTAATCCTTTATAAATTGTTGGGTTGTTATCATAAGGCCCCACGCTACAGAGAGTCCGTGCTTCAGTATATAACAAGATAAACACAGGCGAGAGAGGGTGGAAAATAGATGTCTTTATAAGCTGGCTGCAGTCTTTGCTGGATTAATAACATGTATTGTTATCTAATAATTTTAAAGATTTTTTTATATATAAAAATGTGGACAAGATACTGCTTCTGTCTTCAGATATATAACGTGTACAACCAGAATCTTTGAAGTCTGTCAAATACTGTAAAAACCTACCAACCAGGAAGAGAATCAAAATGACCACACTACAAAAATACGCAAAGTAATTGCAAACAAATAAAAAAGTAACTACCAAAACAGTCAAAACAACCACAAAGAGAGACAAAATGTTTACAAAGAGACAGAAAACAACCCAAAAAAATGACACAAAATGACCTCACTAATACACAAAATTACATCAGAGGCCAATCAACTACAAAAGACACAAAACAACCACGGAGACACAAAAAACTCCACAAAGACACAAAACAACCACTACATACAGACTCAAAACAAAAACTACAAAGAGACACAAAACAACTAAAATGAAACACAAAAAAAATCACTTCAAGGAGACACACAATAATGACCACAGCAATGTCTATGTGGCTCCTGTGTATGAGAGGTGGTGGGGCCCTTTGCATATCTATGCCCAGGGGCTCATTTTCTTATTATCTGCCCACGCACAGGTAGACAGGTTCTTGAAAAATGAAAACAAGTTGCTATTTCGGGGGGGATAATATCCTGTTGTGGTTGAGATTTGTGAAAACTCCCATGAGATGTCATGTTCCATGTTCCAAGTGATCGCCCAAATGATGATCTTTCTCTAACCCTTACCAAGTGCTTTTTGTACCTAAACCTAAACAGGCTGCTACCACGCCATAAACCATATCATAAAACAGTGAGACAAGAACATCTTGAAGCGGCTCGCGAGAATTTCCCTAATCTGGGTTACTCTCTCGCCACGGCCATAATAGAGTGCTTCAGGTATGGCATTTTTGTAAGCCAATGCTGAAGTACGCATCACCTTGGTTCACTCATTTAAAAAGCCAATGGGATTTTTTCACAGATTTTTGATTATTGCAGAAAATAAGCTCTGTGGCAAACAAACATTAATAATAACACTTACACGCTTTGCTCAGCAAGATAATCTTCACAAATGAATGCCACTCATATAATTTTTGACCTGTAAATTCAATCACCAGATATAAAAAGCTAACGTTAGGCTATAAACAAACTACGCACAGTTGCATGACCTAATGGCGCCACCACAACAAGGCTGTAAAGCTATGTTCTGCATGATGACGTTCTGTAGTCTCATTTAGCCACTCAATAGTGACTGCCTTTTTTTTAAGACAACTTAAAGCTTCGAAATTGAGGAGTGGGGTATTTACTGAAGTATTTTATGTTGTTGAACAAAACATGAAAGTTCCCTCAGCTTGCGTAACCACAGACCTTATTTCAGACATTTAAATCCTATTAAAAAAAACACTGACTGTGAATTTTAAGAGCTAAACTTCAAATTCATGTCCTGCTGGTTACCATACAACTACTCCCAACCAAGAAGTAATCAGGCACATAAACTGCAAACAGCTAATTTACATTCTGCACTTAAGTTTGAAGCTAGCTGTGTCCACCTTTAATGAAGACTTCATGCTAATACAAGCTAACTAGCAGCCATGTCCAGCTACATACATAAATGAAGTGTTATCAGTCTGCTCATCTATATCTCAGCAAGCAAGCATTTCTTTACAGGAACTTAAAGGTGCTACTTTGCATGGAGTACTTGCCTTTCTTTAATCCATAAACTGTAAAAGAATTAAGACCATAGTTACAGCTTTTCCCGTGACAAAGGGATACTACTATTACAAGTCAAAATGGCCACAGGGCTTGCACATGCTGTATTGAAGTGCAGCATTTGTCACTAAAAGTCAACACAACTTTAATTCCACCCTAATCTGAAGCTACATCTGGCAACATGTTTGTGTGCTGTGTGTTTTTTCTAAAACCAAACAATCTTTATTTATCTTTATACTCCATCTTAGACACTGTTAATTCTGTCCACACAGCTGCCGCGTGTGTTTTAACAGCAAGCATCGCTGCTGCTCTTGTCTCTGTCTGCTGCTGCTGAATGAACACTGTGGGAACAATAGCATGTGTGCCAAGGAAATGAGCTCCATGAATGAAACAGCCTCGTGTCATTAGTCCAGTATAAATACAACTTCAATCATAAAGCTCCTGGCACTTGTATTTCTGAGTTTAGGTTACCTAGATACTGGGCAGTGTGCGTGTTAAACAAATCTGTCTTTGTCCTGGCTAACAAATTCGAACTCTCATGGTTTCCATAGGTTCATGTGGCCTGCATTTTACAAATAAAAATACCATACTGATATCTTCTTTTTTAAATTTGGAATATATTCATTTTCATTTCAGTCGGTGTTAAACGCAGTAGTCATGAGGTTATTAAAATGAGTGTCTAGTTCAGCATGTTCCTGTTTGCTGTGATCAAATAACAAATCCGTGCTTAAAGGCAGAAACATTAACCAATGAAACTGTTTTATTTAAAGGGACAGCTCATCCCAAAACCAAATCCACATATTTTCCTCTTACCTGTAGTGCTATTTATTAGTCGAGAATTTTAGTGTGAGTTGCAGAATGCTGGAGATATCAACCATAGAAATGTCTGTATTCTCTCCAGTATGATGGAGCTAAATGGCACTCAGCTTGTGGTGCTCAAAGTGACAAAAAAATACATTTGAAAAACTCAACAGCAATGTCTCTATCCAGAAATCTCAAGATAATCCACCAGGGGTGGATCTAGAAAAATATTTATGGGGTGGCGGGAGGGGGGCAGGAATTTTTGAGGGGTGGCAACATATGGCAGGCGTATATATACTGAATTTGATCACAGTTATCACAGTTTGATGAGAAATAGTATGTTTACACTACATAAGGACACGGGCTGCCATTTACAAACTCACACAGACAAACTTAATCTCATGCAATCAATGTCTTGCATTTGAGGTTTCATGTGAAACAGTTCATATTAGGAATAAGTGTTGAAAGAGGTTCAACAAACCCTGAGTCTAACCCTGAACTCTGAGTTGATTTACCCTGAGGTGGGAAACTCTGAGTTACCGGTTCCAGAACAGCTGATTTGAGTTAGTTCAGTCAACCTGAGTATGTTCACTCTGAGTTAAGCCGACAATAAAAAGCCATCAATGGAGCTCCGACTCCACGATTCACCATGGCAACAGGTAAATAAAAGACAGCGCCTCCATTTTAATCCAGTGGATGTAGAGATATTAAAGCATGTGTAGCATACGGTGCATGTTTAAAAGAAGAGCCTGAGTCAGAGCGAGGAAAGTGTAAATAAGTTAACCATAAAGTTAATAAAAAAGTTTATTCATCATTTATCAGACTTACATTTCCTTAATGAAGATAAAGTGGTGGAATCTGACTGTGTATCAGGCTGTAGATACATTATATTATATTAATAATATATAATAATATATTTGTTCAGATTTAATCTGATGGGAAAAACACAGGAGGCAGCAACTGAAAAATAGGAAGATTTAAAACATATAGTCTAGGCTATAGATCAAAGACATAAAGACATGACTGTAAACTCACAGTCTGACCCAGTAATAATATGTTTGCTGATTTGCACTTGAAAAGACGTTGAGATTAAAATACAGTAGATTTTAAAATGTTGGACATCTGTTTGTATCTTGACTCAGCAGCATTCAGTGATTTTATTTCACCTACAAATGCAGTAAATTTAAAGACACTGAAATGCTGCACCATTGCTCACTCAGAAATATTAACATATAATCCCCAATATTAGGCTATAGGAATTATGTTCCATCAGTGCGACCAATGACATCAGTGATAGAGATCATTAGTCATTGATACTACGTGTCTAAAGCTTCATACCGATTTTTAAAATGTAAATAATTAGACCTACACATTATGTGCAATAAACATGTGGGAGCTGCTCTAACAGACTGATAGCTGATCCTTGTGCAGTGATATAAACAATAATAAATATAAAAAGGACAGAGGTTTGATTCTGAGCTGAGGGTGAATTCTCGCTGTGTAATATTTGAATGTAAAGACAAAAACTGATGTCCAAAGAAATGATTGATGTGCATAAATTCAGTAACTTAAGACAGTCCTGAGTAACAAACTAACATCCAGCAGGATTTAGACTGTGACAGACGGTAAATCTCCGCTAATTAACGCGCTTCGATACAAGCTTTGACACGGCCTGAATGAATGAAGAAATGAAACAGCGTGTAAGTTGTCATGGTGATTGACTCAGAGTTTGATTTACCTCTTTCTGGAACTGAAACCCAGAGTTTCCCTCATCTCAAGGTTAACACACTCAGAGGTCTTCCTGCAACAGGCTGCCTCTCTGGCTCCGCTCAGTTTTCCAAACAAAGCGGTCTCTTGCCGCTCTGGCGTTATCTCGTGCTGCATTCACTGCAGTCGGACATTGGAGATTCGCGCTCGTAAATGTCAAATTGGCCATAACTTTTCTGTGAATTCTTTGCTGCCAACTGGGGTGGCAAGGCTTTCTTTTAGGGTGGCAGCTGCCACCCTATGCCACCCCGGTAGATCCGCCCATGTAATCCACAAAACTCGTTGTGAGCAGTTTTTTGTGGGAACTATTTTCTTCTCTTATACCTGCCAGCCCAGAGAGAGGCATGCATCTACTGCTAGCTTACCTAGCATCACTGGGCTAGCTAATGCTAAAGCTCAGCCAAGGAGGACACCATTATTGTTTACATATCGTACTGTAACAAGTGTAGTTTGGTCGAAAGAAAATGGTTCCTACATGAAACTGCTCACATCAAGGTCTGTGGATTATCTTGCGTAACTGGGTCATGATTTCTGGAAAGAGACATTGCTGTTGAGTTTTTCAAATATTTTTTGGCACTTTGAGCACCACAAGCTGAGTGCCATCTAGTTCCATTATATTGGAGAGAAGGCGGACATCTCTGCAGCTGATATCTCCAACACTCAGCAACCCACACCAAAACAATCTAGACTGATAAACAATAGTGCAGGTAAAAGGTAAAATATGATTTTTGATTTTGGAGTTAACTGTCCCTTTAAGGACAGAAAACATTAACCACTAAAACGAGTATAACAGATTTTTTTAAAAAAATATTTTTTACAATATTTTGCTCTTTGTTTTTTCCACAGCGATCATGCTTGAAGTCTCACTACATTACTGGTCAGGAGAAGAAATAAGATTTATAATTCCTTGTTAAATTGCTTTTGTATTTTTATACTGTTTGCTTATTGTACAGCTCTTTGTTTTTGTACTGCTTACTTACTTTATTACTTACTTTGTTTGTTTTTTCTACAGATGCTTCCTGTTTGCACTATTCCTTTGCTGCTAGTGTTGCAAATTTCCCCACTGTGGGATGAATAAATTATTTCACTTTAACACCACTTATGGTTTTTGGCAGTGGTGTAGTGAAAGGTAAACACAGTTGTATGACGTATACCCACCTCTTTTGCTGGTCATTTACAGTATACCCACCTATTAGCTAAAAAAACACATTGGACATACAGGAGAGTATATCCACTCCCTTCTCAGAAATGTACTCATCTACCTAGAAGTACATCCACCTCATCAACCACCACTACACCACTGGTTTCTGGAGCAGTTCGGGATCACGCAGTGTTTAGAAGCAAGTAAAATATTTAGATTTCACTAAACAGGAGTGGCTCAACACTGAGGACTTTTCAGTGTTAACACTTTGAATTCAGGATTAACTGCATTGCCATTTAGTTAAATAGTTTAGTTAAGGCTAAATAAAATACATTTTTGAGGTTTGTGGTAATAACACTCTGATACTGACCTTTTATGAAACATCACATCTGGTCCAATTAATGCCACATACTATCCTGCTCTGATTATGATGAGACCAGGTTCTACATTAATATTTGTATATTTTAAACCTCCAACAGGCAATTACTTCAAAAATACCAAATGCTGGTTCATAATATGTGCATTAAAATGACCTGAGTTGTTTATGTGAAAGAATATAGTCACAAATTTAAGTGTGGAAATCGAATATCTAGTAAAGAGTCATGTTCAAAAAACAGTTTTCATTTCAGGAAACCATTAAGTCAGGCATTTCCTCCATGAAAACATCAGCCGCGTGGTATTTAAGTATTACTTGATATACATCTCTGTGTGTGTGGAAATGTTTAACTTAAAGAGGGCTACATTCCACAATGCCTTTCCCTGTGTGCTGATCTACAGTTTTAGGCTTTAGGGGAAAACACATTTTCTTTATACTGACTGCTCAACATCCTGCTGTGCTCTGTGTCTAAGTCATAGGAAAAGGAAGTGAATCTCCATTGTGTCTGTATTAAAGGCTTACTGCATATGTAGGCATGAAAAGCAACTTGTACCATCTTGTTTTAGGGTAAATAAGGTAACATCATTTCTGTAACAGTCTGTGTTTCATTTAAACACTGCTGGCTACAGTCTTTTGTTTACCGTTCAGTCCTGACTTCCAACACATGATACAAAATTAATGATATTCCAACAAAAATAACCTTACCTAGTGCTGAAACCAAATCCCCAAACCCACTGAGTCGTCACCAGCAGGAGAAGAATCACAGCTATAAAAAAGTAAAGTTCAATATAGGGAAGTAAAAACTGGTCAAAACTATTCCACAGACTTTTCTCTCTCTGTCTGTCTCCGCTCTCTTGCCCTTCCCTCAGAAATCCTGCCAAACCAGATTCAGCAGCTGCTACGTCACACACGCACACACACACACACGCACACAACTTTACATGCTCTGTCTTGTCAGTGTGTGGGATACAAGGAAACTCCACTCCCTATGAGCCATGTAACCTAACACCTCATCAATAGGTAAAGAAACAGACACATATGCTTTATTGTGCAGGCTGACAAAACATCCATTCTTGCCAGCCCGAATGTGTGTGTCTGTGAGTGTGTGTATGTGTGTAGGAAAAAGATAGTAAGAAATGGAGAGATGCCACACCCTTTATGTTGTTAACTCCCAAGATGCCTGTGGGGAGTAATGCGAATGTGTTTTAACAGTGAGCAGTGTGTTTACATGGCAACAGACTGACAGAGTTAACTCACGTATTGCCAGTTTATTTGAAAGAGAGTAACAGCGTTGAATAAACTAGAATAAATGCTATAGTACGTATTTGGTGCCTTAGGCAAGCCCCCGCCTTGTTAACCAGGACCAGCAGGATGACTCACTGTCTTCTGTACATTGGCTTCCCATCAAGTTAAGGATTTATTTTAAGGTTCTTATTTTACAGAGCCCTGCATGGTCACATAACACTATACATACCTGATCTCACTTATAGGTCACTTAGGTCTCCTGGCCAGAGCTTATTGGTTGTCATTTATGCTCAACTGAAAACAAAAGGTGACAGTGCGTTTGAAGTGGTGGCTCCGACACTGTGGAATGCTGCCATGACATATGATGTGCCGTCTCTGTGTTGTCTTTACAAAGCAGCTGAAGACTCACTTCTTTAAATGTACCTTTCTCTTGTCCCGTGCCGTCTGGTGTTAAAGTCCCTGAACAGATACAGGTGTCTGCTAACATTTTATTAAGTTTTTCAGAGCCCAACCCAAATATGAAAAGCACAATTTTATTGAATGTACAAAGAGTGCTGAGGGTTGGTTGGGAAACCTTGTTCTGGGCTAACAATAGCATTTGAATGAGACAAAAAGCAGTGTAACTGAAGATCTTTTATTTACAATGTCATTTGGTGACATGTTTCTTTAAAAAGGGATCACCTGTTTTTATGTTCTCATAAATTACTCAGATATGAAATTTTGACTGTCAGTAAGTCAATAATGATAATTGAGAGTAAAAAAAAAAGTTGAACTCTGCACATTGGCAATATGTTCAGGAGTTGAAATGTAGATTTATGTAAAGTTTGTGCTGTTTTTTTTTTTTTTTTTTTTTTGGGTTTTTTTTTTTACAGGGCCTTTAAACTCAGCAGTCTAAATCTCTCATTAGATTGGACATTCACCCAATGACTTCACAGCTTGTCTTATTCAATTAAGAAAAACATTTTTATGTTTTTGTGTACTTTTTGTTGATTTGTAGCAAAATAAGAACTATAAACAATGTTGTCCCAACCGCTCTGAACCATCCCAGTGAGAACAGACACATTTTGGACTCCTGTGCGAGCTACCAATAATAATTCAGACAGCTAGTTTCCACACTGGCATCAACTAAAGGCCAGAAAATCAGCCTTCTGACAATGTGTTTTTCGTATGTGGCATAACTAAAAACAGTATGGTAGAAGAGAAATAACAAAAGAGACAAAAAATTACTTACACACCTGGGCAAATAGATAAAATGTCTCCACTTTGAGGTGAAAAGTGACGAGGGTGTGGCTGAGTGTTAGCATGGTGATAGCATATGCATTGTAAATGACCCCAATTTTCTGTAGTTGACACTTGTAATGTATTTATGTTGCTTTTTATTTTGTTATTTCCTGTGAACATTGAAGCATTTTAATTTGAAGAGACAGTAGACATGGAGGTTACAAACAGAACCAAAAATGTAAACAGTGCAGTAACATTAAGACGAAGATAAACAATATGGAAATAAAAAGATAATGAGGAGTTTAAAGTTTAGTGCCAGTGAAAAGGGCAACAAGGTAAATGCATTCATTTGTGTCTAATTGTCGAATAATCTGAGTTTTTTGTGTATTTTGTAGCTTTCTGGTGCTGTCAAGGCAAAATTTTATGTTTCGTTTTGCAGTCTGTTTGTCTGATTTCTGTTTAGCTCGGATGTTGGTTGATGGAGTTAATAAGGAACAAATTAAACTGCATTAGACCATCAGTCCAGGCTTCTACTTTTTCAACTGGTACACTACAGGCACAGTTGCTTTCTAAATGGTTAAAAAGGCACCGTCCCAGCTGTCTCACTGTCCCAACTGACCCCGCTCTTCCGTATTGTTTTTTGTTTTGTTTTGTTTTTTGGGGCCAGTAGTTTATGTTTTTTTTTGCTGTTATGGTCTTATTGTTAATAATTTTACTCATTTGAAGCACTTTGTGACCTTGCTTTGTAAAACGAGCTATGTTAAATAAACCTTACTTACATACGTGTTCTGGCCACATTGTGTAATTAAAACATCTTAGAAATGTTGTAATGCCAGCAGTACAGAGGTCAAGTTGTAAATCACAGAAGGCTTTAATCTGAGAGACATTACCAATACTGCCTTCACTGCTGAACTAGAGACTGCACACCATTAATAAGGAAAATATGGAATAAGGATAAAAGGCTGCAAACCTCCTTACCTGACAGAAAACACAGTTTAGTTGTGAGTGTGAGTGAGTGTGTGTGTGTGTGTGTGTATACTGTACTGCAGTGATATTCAACTGACAGCGCGCGGGCCAAACCCGATAGGGTGCAGGGTGGTCCCCAAACATTTTCTAATTTACAATAAATAAAAAAAAGTTGATTCACACTGGGAATTGTTTCTGTGTTTGTGATAAACATAAGGTGCCAGAGTGTATTAAAAAAAACCCCATCAAAATAGAGCTTGTTTATCAAAGAGTAAAGTGTGAGGGGAAGATCCACCGCACCCCCCAACAGAGGTCCGGGCTCAGCCCCAAATGTCCTCATGCGCCCTCGTGCACATGTGCGTGGCTGCTGCAACTGGCCCCTGGACTTTGATTTTGTAAAAGTGGCCCCCAGGCAGAGCAAGTTGAGGATCCCTGCTGTACTGTATATGGCTAGGTAGATTTACTTGTGCAAACAGTAGATGGCAGCAGTGCCTTCAGTATCAGTCTGACAGTTCCAGTGTGCCTGCTTGCAGCCTTATGATTTCATACAGTTTATTAAAAATTACTCTGCTGAAATTTCACTTCACATTATGTTGCTTTATTCTTTTAAAAAGCGCCACTTGATGCTTTTGCAGCATAGTGAGCGAGCTTAGGTTAGTTTGATGTCTCTACATGTCACATTTTATTATTCCAGGCATAACTGAAAATTCTAACAGCCTCAACAACATTTGCTTAAGCACTAGTAATTTTCTTAATTCGTCAAGTTAGCAGGAGACAGGCTGAATAGTACCGGAAGTGTACTTCCAAATTAAAAGGTCGTGATTTTACGAAACAGGCCAATGTGTATTTTTTTAAGGTATTTTATTGTTGAAAGCTTGCAACCGGAAGTGGCGTTGTTCATTGCGGCTAACTCGACATTTCTGTTCAACATGTCTCCTTCGCAGACTCTTCTCTTTCACTAGAAGCGTCTGGATTTTTCGTGAAACTACTGTGTTTTGTAAGTTGCCGCGACAGTCGTTTGTTTTTACCGTCGACGTAAGCAGGTGTTCCTGTTGTGTAGCTAAGGTTAGCTGTGTTAGCAAGGCCGCTGTATCCGCTGTCATTTGGCTGTTATTGAAAACCGGCGACCGCGTTAGCCTGGAAGTGTTAGCTTTCTGTTTATTAAGGGAACATGGTTGTTGACCTGGTTTTACATGACCTGGCTGGCGGCGGAGCCTCTAATGACAGATGGCGTTGCTGATAAGTCTAGTGAGGTAGTTTCTAAATCATTCTGTCCTAGACTGGATATGTTGTAACATTTATAGTATGTACAGTAACGTTAATGGATGAGTATTGAAAATCAGCCACCAGTAACGTTAAGCTAGCGAACGTAAGCTGTAATTTAACGTTAAAACAACGACCTAGCTAACGTTAACCAAGCGGGATGTTTCTGAAAAGGCATATAGTGTTACTGTTCGCTATCCGTGACTAGACATTATGCTTCTAACCGTCTCCACGCTTTACTGCACTGTAACTGTTGAGTTATTACGGTCAGCAGCTCGCAGGTGCAAAAAGCAAACCTCAGGCTGTTGATACAGTTCAGCTAACGTTAACTGAACATTGCACATTAGCTTTGAAATGCTCAGTTATTTTCATGTGCATAACCTAACAATGTCACGACAAACTCGATGTAAAATCAGGCAGAGTATCCCAAGCTGCTTGGTGGATGTCTAATTTTTATCAGGCCTTATGAGTTAATCTCTATATGGACACATTAGCCAGTGGTCACGTGTGGACAGGGAGGTTGACGTTACAGAAAGCGAGCCAACGTTAACAGAGCAATATTAACATGTTTTCCTTTACGCAGCAAGTTAGCAACAAGCTAGCGGGCCGTTGTCAGCCAGGACCCAGAAAAGCATCATCATCATCAATGGTGTGTCTACATCCCGGAGCCGTCACATTTTCCTGTGTCCGCTCAATGAACCATCTCCTCAGCTCTCATCACAGTGAGTGTTTGACCACGAGTCACTGCAACATAGTCCCATCTTTCAATACTGTGCATATTAGCTGCTAACACTTGAAAATGCTTTACTTCTGCTCTCTCAGGCTGCACATGTATGGCGTTTGCGAGGCTCGGAGGGGAGTTTTGCCAAGCCCAGCACCTGCTGCTTATTGTGGACAAGTGAACAGGAGACACCAGCTAGGTGCAAACACTGCCATTGACGCACACAGGTGTGTAGCAGAAAGGTTGGTTGTGTGCTTATTTAGGTATATTATGAAAAGGTTTTCCATTTTAACCATGGCACAGTCTATGGGCAGCAGATAGATCGTAGAGGCACAGGCGGATTATGACACAATGGTCCCCTGGGCCTGGGCTCAGTAAAGCCCCTTGTGGGAGGACAGGTATAACATGCTGTTGTTTCTCCCCACAGAGTTCAAGGGTCCACATTGCAGAGCACCCATCCCATCTAAAGTCATATAGATAAATGGAGGGAATAGAGACACTCACATAAAATATATCTTGATGGTTTCTTTCGTCGATCTCCTAAGCAGAGCACAGGCTATTCATTAGTTTTTCTTTGTTTAGGACTTTTTTTTTTGCATGGACCTGGCAGACCCGTCCAGTAGTAGAGTGCATTAGGAATGACATTTTTTCTGTAGGCCAACGTAGAAGTTAGTGTCGCCCTGGTTACCTAGACAAAAAGCTAATGGCATATTCCCATTGGCTTTTGGATTGTTGGAAAAATAAGATTTTTGGCAAACAAACATTTATTATACTTCCATGTTTTGCACATGTTCCTGGACAAAATTTGGAATTTTTAACCATGACTTGCCAATGACCTATAATAACATCTTTTTTATTTCCCCATATACCCGGCACTTTTTAAACACATCAAATTCATATTCCATTCAAATATAATTTCATGCTAACTAACACACATGAAGGGCGAGACAGAGCGCAGGGAGGAAATGGAGAAACATATATGATGGTAAACACAACGTCACACATCCACACATTAGTGCTACGTAACGCTGACAGCTACAGAAAATTTGCCGTTATGTCTCATTACATGGAAGGTAACTGTACCAAGTCAGTACACACAAACAATACCATTCTAAAAAAAATACCATGACATAGTTGTATGACTTTTTCAGGTCTTGAATATGTGATTGTTCCATAACTTTTCCAGATTTTCCATGACCTGCCTTTATGATTTTTGAAGTAAATTGCCAGAAGTAAAAAGCTAACTTGAAGCTATAAACAAACTACACCACGGTCACATCACATAATGTTACCACAAACTAAAGGCTGTAAAGCTGTGTTTGGCATGATGATGTTAAGCAGTCTCTTCAGCCACTTGTCAACAGCCACCTTTTTGAAGACTCTTAAAGCTTCAAAATTTACGAGCAGGGTACTTACAGTCATATTTCACGCTGTATAGCATAAAGTCAATGTCTCTTAAGCTTGTGTTAACCACAGACCTAGACAAAAGGATTATATTCATAATGAAGAGCCAAGCAATAACCAGTGGAAGGATACTTCAAAGACCGTCTCCATGTCCTCATAGGTCCTTACTGCCATCCTGTTCAACCCATATGAAGACAAGCCAACCTTCAGCCTGTCACCTGTCCTGGGGAGTAGGAGAGGCTTCAGTTTTATCCCAGGAGTTTCCTCACAGCTCTTCTCCTTTCCTGCTTTTCCTTCCGTCTTCTGCTCTGATTCGTCTTCTCTGAATGGGCTAGTAGATTTGAAAGAAAGGAAGGACAGATCTTCTTTCTGTCTTTATTTATTTTTTCTTTTTTTTTTCCCGACTGTGGGACCGACTGCTCTCCAGTCTTTTTGATCCCAATCTGTTAGATTTTAATTTTTTGTTTAAAAACAAGCCAATTTTAGTTTTTCCTTCATTGCCAAAAAGTTTAGATTTTTTTACCCCTCTATTTCTATCCAAGGAAACTGGTCTGTATTGTTTTTGTTCTTTTTTTTTTAATTAGTGAAATTAATTGCTAAGTGGTTTTGCATTTTTTTTCGTCCTTAAGTAGTTTTTCTTTTAGTGAAAAGTTTTTTTTGTTGCTTTTTTAAATTTTAAATAATCAGAAGACTTTTGCTTTGATTCATTTGAAGAAGACCCCATCTGTCAGTCTTTGAAGCACAGAACTTTTCAGATCTTTTATTCTGCATTAATAAACCTTTGAGCGTCTAAAAATGAACCGACCGGCCCCGGTGGAGATCTCTTATGACTGCCTGAGATTCCTCATTACGCACAACCCCACCAATGCACAGCTGGGAAGGTTTATAGAGGTAGCACACATTTTAATAATTCATTTAAACCCTTCATTCATTTTCTTTTAGTCATAGAGGAAGCACCAGCAGTGTGCTTTGTTAATCAGTGTGATTTGCTGTGCAGGATCTGAAGGCATATGGAGTAAACACCTTGGTGAGAGTGTGTGCTGCTACATATGACAAGACACCAGTGGAACAAGAGGGTATACATGTCTTGGTAAGTCACATAGATACACACCAGATAAAGTCTGTTTATTTACTGAGCAAACAAATGAAAAAAAGCAAAGCCTAAATAGCACTACAAGTAAGAGGAATAAAGCTGGACTCTGGACACTCAGTCAGTTTAGTCATAGCCATGAAAAAAAAATTGTTAACATTTGAAAACATGTTGATGCCAAAATGATGAGCTCAGGTAAAGGCTTGATATCACCCCCAGGATTGGCCGTTTGATGATGGTTCCGCCCCCCCCGACCAGGTGGTTGATGATTGGCTGACTCTGCTGCAGACAAAGTTCAGAGATGAGCCCGGCAGCTGTGTGGCTGTGCACTGTGTTGCTGGATTAGGAAGGTTAGTATGCACTGAACACAGGATTTAACATGTAGTGTTTAATACATATGAAGAACTTGCCAAAATAAATTAATGACCCGTCAGTTTAGTGAATTTTTCTTTTTTTTAACCCGACATTCATTGTCAAATTTTAAAGATTAAACGGTATGAAAATTTCATATCAGCGACCAAAATTTCGACATTCATCAGTATTATCAGTAGGGTTGGGAATGATTAACCGATATGACCGGATATCCGGTTTGACAAGCGGCGAGAGATACGGCTGCATCGGTAGCAGCCTCCTCAACCGATACGCATCAGCCATGAATCCTTAGGTGAATCGACTGTAGAGCCATGGATCGGGTATCGCGAGACTAGCAACTGATTGACTGGCTTTAACAGTTTGCATCTCTAAAACAAAGCGAGACCCGGTGGCATGCTCTGTAGCAGGCATTACTGACAACGATAATGGATGTAAACGTCAGCGCCAGCTTGACCGGTGGAGATGAGGAACAGAAGCTAATGCTGGTTGGATAAACCAGAGAGCAGCCAAGCCGCAGCAGAAACTAAAGGCGAATCCTGCCGGTTGTGGGTTGAACAGGGGTCACAGACACAGACAGAAATACGTATTCCTGTCAAATATGGCGGCCATAGTGCTCGGTGGCGCAAATTAACAACTTAGCGGCGACCAAGAAGCCGGGCTCCGGGTCCAAGAAGTCTTCGTTGGTGTCCTGATGACTGCCCAGAAATACCTGAACAGCCAAGCTGTGGCAGCACACAGGTATGTGACGTGTCAGAGGAGAAACGAGCCGTTCACATTTCCACAAACCTCACTTCACCTTAGGGACTGTTCTTTACTTGTTAGGGAGGAGGGTGGCTGGTTGATTTTTATTTTATTTTTTTAAATTTTTTTTATTTTGATCCCCCCTATGTTAATCACTTATTGATGCTGTTTTTGAAGTATGTATGAGTAAATAAGTAATTTATTCCTTTGAAATATCAGTGATGTATTATAGAAAAGTGATTTATCTTTTTATAAATGACAAACACAGAGTGTAGCAAGCACAGAGAAATAGTCTGACATGCTGTCAATGATAAGTTGCTAGTCATCACAGTCATGGGATCAACTAATAACAGATTTCAGATTCTGCCCCTACATTGCATGTTATTATTTTATTCTGCTTTATGTTTATATTGTACTGCGTTATGATAAACTTTATTCCAGAGTCAAGTCCATAAAAAGTCCGTATAAAACAACACAACAAGTAGGTTTAAAACACTTAAATTTTACTTAAAGTTCACTTCACTTAAAGTTTAAAACTTCTTCTAATTTTTATATTGATCCCATCCAACGAAATGATGTTCATTCAGTAAGTCATTTTTTGGTCCATGTCTAAAAATAAATACATTTGACATGTGACTTTGTTGTTTGTCTTTTTATTTTATTTTTGCCAGTGCCATACAGCAACAATGCTTGGGATGTGGTCTTTTACAAATTTGAAAATACTGTAAGAATGTCACTTTTATAGAATTCTGTATTTTTTAATTTATGACTAATGTCTACATCAACAAATGTTAACCATAGAATCATATCAAAATTGTATTGAATCATATCATTCCTACACTGTATTGATTATTGGTTTTTGAATCGTATCGTAACCCGTGTATCTAGATACGTATCGAACCGTCGATCACAGAGAGATTCCCAACCCTAATCATCAGTAGTTGTGAAAAGATGTGAATGTGAATGAAAATGTGCAAAAAGTACTGATAAACACCAGGCTTTATAATGAAAAACACAAACAAAATTAGCAGCACTATGCACTTTTTGTTTGCAAAAACATGAATGTAATAAAACAGCCAATACCTTATGTAGCGATATGGAAACCACATGTGCATTAATGTTAAAATGGCATCATGTGACCATGCCTCTAGGAGACTGTTGTTAACTTTGATTGTTGCTGGGCAGTTTTAACTGCAAGGTTTTCAAAACGCGGTAATAAAAACATGTTTAATGCTAAGTACAATTTGGAACAGTAGTAGTAACTGTGGTGATTTTGACCATGGTTTATCATGAATCTGGTAACAGTTTCCTCCTCAGCAGTCGTAGTGATGTTGCACGTTCTAAAGATCTGTGGTACTAGATTTTCAAAATGAACAAAGCAATACTAGCCACTGCCGTGTCACTTTGATGTGTAGCTACAGGGTCCCAAAGCAAAATTTGCCATGAACTTGATAGAATGGAAAGCTGGAGTCAAACCTCAGAGCTAGAGCTTTGATTCACTACTGGAGCCTGATTGGGCCCGACCCGAGCCGGGTGAGGGCTTGGCCAGGATGTAATTATTCATTATTTCCCTGGGCTTAAATTGGTTTGGGTTCTCGTTAATTTACTTGTCCTTTTTTTTTTGGGTTTGTTTTTTAATTAAACTGGCAGTTCTCGTGCATTAATGGACTTAGGCAGGAGTTTTAGTGCACTACATCGAGAGGGAAAGGGAGAGAAAAGAGGGGGCTGCAACTGAGAGATGGGAAGTTATGGAACAGCGGAACAATATAGTGGAGAACTGATGGGAGAGAGAGTGTGTGTGAGAGAGGGACGGAAAAATTGAAACAGGAGGGGCTGCAAGGTGACTAGGTTTGCTTCTGCCTCCCCAGCAGTGGGAGCGATGTGTGTAACACGCAGCAAAGAGCGGTTATCGTTATCTGAGCGTCACATTGTCACGGACCACTGTGTGCATTAAATGCACCAAGGGGTGCAGCCCGCTCTGCTGAACCTGTTGTAGCTGAGTAAACATGTCAGCCCTTAGCTTGTGATAAATGTTTTGTTATTAAAAAATATATATTATAATATATAAAATAAAGTAATTTACAGTACAAATTCATGTTTTCTTATCCGGGCTCAGGCCCATGGGTTCATGTAGGGCCTGGCCTCATTTTTTTGGGCCCAATCAGAGTTCTAGGCAGAGCACAAACTGAGTTGAAACACAGTTTTAATGTCTGTGCTTCATACAGGGCTGCTGTCCAAACAGACGGTTGAACATTTTTTAAAATCTATTCGCTGTGTGTCCTCAGAGCTCCTGTGTTGGTGGCGGTGGCTCTAATTGAGTGTGGGATGGAATATGAAGATGCTGTGCACTTCATAAGACTGTAAGTACAAAACCATGATTCCACTGTTCCATTTGCCTCGAATGTACAAAACAACTGCTCTGTTTTCTGTATGTGCCATATTGAGTATCATCCCTGTAACTACTCACACAGCTGTCACTGCTTTCAGAAATATTGTTTCTTGTGTAAAGTGTAAAGTCTCTTTCATGTCATCAGGAAGCGCCGTGGAGCGTTCAACTCCAAGCAGCTGCTGTACTTGGAAAACTACAAACCTAAACTGTGTCTGCGCTCCAAAGATGCCAACGGACAGAGCTGCTGTATACAGTAGGAATCTTGAGCTCCAAACATCTTCACTGCAGCTATAGGAGACTTTCACCTTTTAATGTTAAATGGAAAGTTGATGTGTTTGGGTAAATGTTTTGGTAACATTAAAGCCCATGAAATCTATTTAGAGCACTTAATGTATTTCCGAAAATGAAAGGATATCACATCAAATTGCTGAAATCTGCTAAAAACATATATAGACGTCTGATTTTACATAAAAAAATGAACGTGAAAAAAAGTGGTGTTTAAATTTTTTTATTTCTGCTCCTTGGTCTGTGAACTCACCTCAATATGTAGCAAAAATACACAAATTCTTAACCCATTAAAGGACGACCCCACAGTCAAAATGAATTGATTTTAACTGTCAGCTTTACTGTGAAACCAAGCTTGTTTGGTTGTAAAGGTAAAAAAAAAAAGAAAAAGTCATTGTTACAGGAGCAGCTACAGTAAATACTGTTGATGTTAACAGATTTGATCAGATTAAATTTACATTGGGATCAGACCTTATAGAAAATGGTGTGTCAGTAGTCGAGTATGTTTGACAGTTGATTCATTCTTGTGATGTTAAACTGGTCTGCAGCTTGATATTTGTCCTAGGCTCCAACACTGCAAATGCTGAATAAATAGTTGGCAGTATGTGCTTTCAGAGGCTTGCTGGTTTATTGCACATCAATCCACACAGTGGTTCAGGCTGATATGTTTATTCCAATATCTCCTCTCTTACCAAATCGATGTCCTGCAGCAGAATGTGGCGCAGATTATAAAGAACTCATAAAGCAAATCATAGAATATTTAATGGAGCAGTGTGTATGATTTTGGGAGATCTATTGGCTAAAATGCAATATAATATTCACAACTATGTTTTCATTTAATCACCCGAAACTAAGAATTGTGGGGGGGGGGGTTTAGCTTAAAATGAGCCCTTCATATCTGTTTAGAGAGCGGATGTCTTCCACGGAGGCTGCTCTGTTGTACCACCATGTCTCTACAGTAGCCTAGGAAAGACAGACAAACACTGGTTCTAGGGAGGGCCTTTTGCATTTTTACATTACTGCAGGTTCTCTGGCACACCTGGAAAAGGAGGGTTGAGGGAGGGGTGTTCAGTTGATTGCAATCTTCAACCTCACCACTAGATGCCACCAAATCGTACACTCTGCTCCTGTAGGAATTTGCTTGAAGGAATACTTATCCCACAAAATGACCAGTTGTTTATCAGGTACCCACTCCATGTTACTTTGAAAACTTTGTTTTTCTCGTATGCCTCCAAGATAAACAAAGAATACAAAAACTGAGAAATTTCTTGATGAATTGAAGCGGTGACCACGTTTAACAACAGCAAAGCTATATCAAAACTTCTGTTAACGAACTCTCACACATGCATGGGCAGTTTATGAAAAATTGTTTAATAGTAGGGTTTTGGTGAAAATGCATGTGTTTTGGAAGTACTGAGCATAAAACTGGATAAGTGAGACTTGGATGATACTGCATGAGTTGTGTGAGAGTTCATAAACTGATGTTTTGATACAGTTTTGCTGTAGTTAAATGCAGCTGCCTATGATTGTTCACTGTGGAGGCACGTGAGAAAACAAAGTTTTTTTCCTGAACTCAGCGTAATATGAGGTGTCTAGCTGACACACAAATGTTCTTTTAAAAAAGACTAAAAGTTTAAAAAGATTTATAAATGTGACGTATGCTGTATAAAACAATACAACCTACCTACTGTGTGTCCCAAGTCAGAATCATAGGCACACAGTCTGCTTCTTTAGAACAAATGTGTGTTGGCTGTAAATGTTTGACACTATCCTTCATAATGTCACCAAGGCAAGAAGACCAACATGCTAAAAGCTCAGTTGGTGAATGTATTTATAAATGAACACTTTAAGGTTCTGGTAGAGTGTCCTATTAGCTGTCAAGTGTGAAGAACACGAATAAAATCATCATTATGTCTCTAATTCTTTGGCCCCAGTGCTCTATACCTCACTTCACCATACACAGTGTCTATCTACACAGTGTATGATGGTGTGGCAGCATACAGTATGTGATTAATCTTCCCACTAGCACTTTGGCATAGGTAATACTGAGTGGTATTTGCATGATAACAGTAGGGATGTACTGTTGACTGATAGTAGGCTCTATGCAGACACATGAGCATGTACTATTTACTGTAAGAAGGTAAAGAAATAAGCTAGCATTTAAGTAGGAGCAATGGTGCCCTGTGTTTTAATCATTGAATTGTCAAATGCGCTAATGGGACAATCTCCTGAATACTTAATGTATTCCTATAATAACCAACATGGAACAGGACTGTGGACCTAACATGGCTGCCGCTGAAACCTTAGTGGCCATAGTTCTTATGTCTCTGGCTCTGTACCTACTTAGCTGTCTGGTCAGCCGCTGTGTGTGTAAGATACTGTTGGGTCTCTGTGATGTTATTATTTTTTTCTATAGCTTTTATTTTCTTTCCTTGTACCTTTTACCTGTTTGTACTTACTTATTTATTGATTCCACAGTGTTTCTTTGTGAAATGTCTGTCTGCTAGAAAACAAATCTAGTGGTCTTGTTGGAAAATTAAAGTGTTTAAAGTAACTGTTGCTTGTTGCAGAAACTATTTGAAAATGATCCTAATTCTAGATAGATGAGTCTGTCTGTATGGTGAAAACAACTTGTCATACTACATTGTTTCATTTCAAGCATATCTGCATAGAATTTATCAGATTTTCATACCTCATCCTCCAAGTGACCAAGAGAGATCAGTCACTCACTCTGTGTGATGTCTTGCATGCCTCATGAAGGATGAAGAATCCAAATGTGGAGGAAATACTTGATGAATTGAAGTAAGGGGGTCCACATTTAACAACAGCAAAACCATATCAGAACATATCTTTACAAATGATCACCCAACTCATCCAGTATAATTTATCCATTTGTATGCTCACTACACCCCAGACAGCTCTTTCTGACAAGGAATTAAACCGAAAGTAGAACTTAAATGTGCTCTCTTTCAATGCCAGACTCCATTGATAAAAACAGTAATTTTACTCGCTGAACACGGGAGCTGCTACTGCCATTATCAGTGGTTTGTTTGTGACATTGATTGACTTTGGTGAATCCAAACTAACCCTCTAAAACACTAAAGTCACACAGTAACACAAAGAAACTAGCTAACTGAGGCAGTGGCAGACCAGCAGCTCCTGTGTTCAGCGGGTAAAATTACTGTTTTTGTCAATGGAGTCTGGCTCTGAAGAGAGTCAAGTTAAGTTTCACTCTCTGTTCAGTACCCTGTTGGAAAGGGCTGTCTGTTTGGGGAAGTACTGAGCATACGACTGGATAAATGAGACTTTGATTCTTCACAAGTTGTGTGAGAGTTTGTAAATAGATATTTTCATATGATTTCGCTTTTGTTTAACATGGACCCCTATGACTTCAATTCAAAAATAATTTTCTCAGTTACTGGATTCTGTGATCACAGTGGAGGCATTTGAGAAAAACAATGTTTTCTGCATGATTTCAGTGTAACGCATGGTTAGTAACTGATATACCAATAATCATTTGGGGGGTGAAGTATTCCTTTAAGAGCCACATAAAGAAAACGGCATATGAATCTCATCATAGGTTGACAACAATGACATTACTCTGGATAATTCAACCATTGTTAGTGGAAACCATGCTACACATTTACAAACAGTAAAAAATATTTTTAAATTAAACTTCACAAACTGCCAGGCTGCTTCTACAACAGCACCAGGTCACAGTAACTGGATTACTTACAGGACTGTAGCTGTAACATGGCAGCTACCCAAGGTGATGCTGAGCCTGACCCGACCTTAATGAACTCTGTGTGTGTATGTGTGTGTGTGTGTGTGTGTGTGTATGACAGTGAGAGATTGCCTCTGGCGCGTTGATGCTGTGTGAATGTGGCCATTAGGGCGGAGTGACAGCATCGCATGGAGCCAATTCAAGGTTGATTGGTTTTATTGACTGACCTGACAACACTCACGCTCATGAACTAACCTTGAACAAAAGGGCCACAGTGCATAAATACAATAACTGCCCACAAAGCTTGACTCTTAAATACATATTTGGGGAAGAGATGTATTGACAATGTCGCTTTTTTTTTATTACTGCCTTCTTTCATGTTTATGTTCACACAAAGAAGCAGCTGACTGAATTCCACACGACATCCTGGAGCACGTTTCAAGATATTAGATCAATGAAGTGAGACAGAATAAATAGATTGAGGTGGACTATAGTTGGAGGAACACATAAAATTATTTATTAATTATTTATTTCCCTAATTTGTTTAAGTTTGATTTTATTTGTAGAGCTCAGTCTTACACAATTACAATTAAAGTGCTGTACAGTGATAAAACAGAGTTTTAAACAAATAACAAGCAGCTAATTTCTTAATCATTGCAGTTTATTAAGCCCTGACTGAGTCAGGAGAGGAAACAATAACCCCTACTCACATGTTATCAAAATGCAAACATATTCCCACTAAATGTCTGTGTGTACAGTTATAATTAGTTTTGACACCACTAACTGCAATCCTCCTCCTGAGCACTCAATGCAGAGTTCAAGTGCAAAATGTGTCCTTGAGTGTTGGTAGCTCATGTGGACAGTAGAGGGCGGTGACGTCCTGCCAAATAGTGAACTTTATATTTGAGTCACTTGCACTGATTTTAAAATAAGAAAAGAACACGTTCTCAGTCTTTTACATGTTTTGAACAGTGAATCTGTTTCCGCTCAAAACAATAATGATTATGTCCTGCAGTACAGTGTCATGCAAGTACTTAACAGGTATGAGCAAAGTTGTTACTGAACTGTAACGTAATATTCCGTAATACTAGGGTTTGTACAATATTGCTTGATCAGTGAGAACACACACACACACACACACACCACACACACACACACACACACACACACACACACACGGAGGCCTACAGCGTCCTTGGCAGCAGGGGACAGCTCTGTGATAATCTGCTGAATATATGACAGCTGAACATCTCTAAGCTCGCTGTAAGCTACACGACCCTGTGTGTGTTTTTGTGAGTGCGAGTGTGTGGGTTCAGTGTCACGTGGAGTCAAAAACACTGCTATCTCTGCTAAACATTGTTAATTACAGATTGAGGGATATAAAAAGAGAAAACGGGAATCTGGGTTAGAAATGCATGGGGGTGGTGGGTATTATGGAAAATCCAAGTCCCCATAGAATTGTTTGAAGGGACTGTACTTTATTTATTTATCAAACAGCACAGGAGTGAAAGTTATCACAAAAACAAACAGCGAATCTCTTAAGCAAATTGCAATCTGTCTAAAAAAAACTAATGTGTTCAAGGACTTTTTTAAATTAAAAAACAACAAAAAAAACATGCCTATTTTGGGTTCAGAGGTTATTTGAAATAAATACAGAACACTTTATTAGTATATCTCTCCCCTAAGCCAAATTAAAGTCTCTCCCCAGTGCTTACAAAATGATTTAACCTGTCTCCACGATTTTACACCACCCCCTCCTCCCTCATTAATAATAAACAGTCCCTAAGAAAATACCATGACATACATGACATAACTTTATAAAGTCATCTTTGTAAAGTCATCACTGCAGTTGCCAAGGGGACGGTGAAATAATGATCAACCTATTATAAAGAGGGCTAGAGTCACATACACTGATCTGTCTCAAGTCAGCTGCAATAGAGGAAAACAGAGTTGCAGCTGACACGGCCGAGGGGGGGCGCTCTCACTCTAAATAACGTCAATTAAAACCTCCGGAAAATAGTATTGATTTTTATATTGCTGATTGTTCCACCACCTATTTTTGCTACATACACTACTGAACCTGGAGGCTATTTATCGTGAGGAGGAGGAGGAGGAGGAGGAGGAGGAGGAGACCGGGGGCAGATGGGAGGGATGATCGGGACGGTGACCCAGTTCACCCTGCAGCCCAAACCGGAGGACCGCCCGCTGCTGACTGACCAAGAACCCAGTGAAATTCTGATAATGAAACTACAAACGGTGTCTCCAGCTCTCTCACAGCCACTGGTATTTCCTCTCCCGGTGTAAAACATCACAGAGAGACTCTGCGTGTGTGTGTTTGTGTGTGTGTGAGTGAGGGAGAGGAAGGAAGAGGGAGGGATTGACAGAGGAAAGTGGACAGAGGAGCTGGAGTTTAGTTTTCAGAGCATCTGGATTTCTGGCCGAAGAGCGAAGAAGAAGAATTTGGATTTATGGAAAATTACCTGAAAGCAGAGGAAAAGACCGAAAAGGCAGAGTAGAAGAAGAGCGGAGGCGCCTGCGGAGGAAAATAAGGAGGAGAAAAGTTGTTTTTCTAACGGGACAGGAGGACTGAGGAGCAGGAATGTTGCCGGTGAGTTTTCATTGATGAAATGTCTCCAGTGGGATATGCTTGGTATAAAATGTACTGTCCTGGTTAACTCAATGCAATAAAATCACCGTTAAAGACTTGAGAGCTAGCTCCAGCTGTGAGGGCTGTCCCGCTGAGTCCAAACACCGGACGTGGAGCTAAACTGCAAGCTCACATTGTTCCTCAATGACATTTTAGAATTTGAAATATTCATTATGAACACGTTTTTATACATATTTCCAGTTATTTATGTTAAAGCACCCTTTATCGCTCGCATTGTCTCTGTTTATTCACGTCAACAATTCCCAAAATGATTGACAGGACAGCGCGTGAAACTTTTATGAAAGAATGACTTTATTTTGTTAAAGGTAGTGAAGGCACAGAGCTTTACAGTGATATGTGAGAAATGACTTCAAAGAAACAAACCTTTCATCACTATTTAAACCCAGTCATTAAACCCCCTACTGAGTGTCTGAGCCCGATCAAGTTGCCAAATTCAAAGAATAAAACCGGAAGTTATGCGCCAAGTTTTCAAAATGTCAACTTTTGAAATAGTTGTACAGAAGGGGTGGGAATCACCAGTGTATCCACGATACGATATTATCGCGATACTTAGGTCACAATACAATATTATTACAACTTTTAATATGTTGCAATATGCTGAGTATTGTGATAAGATATATTGGGATTTATTACCTTTTTTGCAACTGTAAATTATGTCCCCAAAGAAAAACTTAATCAGCATCTGCTTTATTTAATAAGATAAATTTTTAAGTAAATTTTTTTTTGGCAGCAGCAAAATGTATCTAGTGGACTGAAAAAGCAATTGATTATATTTTTTAGTAGGCGGACTAAAGTTTCATTTGTATTTGTAATATTATTAATTTATATAATAAAATACCGATATACCAATATGACAAGCGTGTTTGTTTTGTTGTTACTATACATCATTTCCATATACCTACTGTTTCTGGCAATGAATACATGCATTTGTGATGTCCACTTTTGTAGCATTACTCAGAAATGATAGCATGACATTCATCAATTAAGCTTTTATTTTGAAGGTTTCAATCGGAAGTTCTACTCTTCTTCTGGGTGTTTTGACACTTCTGAGAGAGAGAGAGAGAGAGAGAGAGAGAGAGAGAGAGAGAGAGAGAGAGTGTGCGTGTGTGTGTTTGTTAAGTGCAATTGCCCATCCATAACTGGTTGAAACATTTTTACATTTTGATTTAGAAGGATGCATATATACACCATAAACATACATGCACTACTCAGCCAAATACAGAATGTGGTTAAAAAAGAATTAGCCTAAAAGAAAAGAGTCGGTGGTTGTTAGAAACATACACACAGTCTGAAGTTTGCAGATGGTACAGAATAAGGCTCAAAAATGTAAAAAAAAACAACCTCTTAGCCTCCTCACAATCAAACAGAGTTTCTCCCTGCAGTCCAAAAGTACAATAAGTAAACCATCAGTATTCCTGTTTCCATCCTGTCCTTCCTCTCTCAATCTTCCTCTGTCTTCATTGCTCCCTCTCTCTCTCTCACACACACACTGAAAACACTACAGTGCTTTGTGGCTGGGTTGGGCTGCTGTCAGCGTCTGACAATACACTGAAGATATAGAGATGTGTTTACTGCAGAGAAAGAGAGAGAGAGAAACAGAAACATAGAGAACACTTCTACCTTGACCCTTGACCTCATCCTCAGTGTTCTTCCCACTTCAGTCCTCCTTTTCATCCTTTTTTCCAAAGTACAGGGAGTTTCAGCTTCTACCATTGTCCACCCAGTGTTCACAGCTTTGTGATGTTCAGTCCTGACTTCCCTTGTATAATAATTTGCCCAAAGCTGCTAGTCAACTTAATTGTTCAGACTGCTGGAAAAACTGTAATGACTCCGAAAGCACTTTCCATACGACCCTTCTCTCAGCTTAGCTCTCACTTCTGCAAACATGGGGAAACTCACATGACTGATACAGCAAATGCAAAACAGAGCATGATATCATCTGGCAACTTTTTCTGAAATGTTGAGCAGCCAACACATATTTTCCTGGGTAGAGAGCTGGCAATGCTGCTGCCACCACTTATATTCCCCACGAACAAATTCAGTATTCCATGTGAAACCATGATATTCTATTTATTAGCCATGTTAGCAGCTTAGCTAGAGAGCAATGTCTGTCTGTCAGTTGGTCCACTTTGGTCCATACTGAAATATCTCACCAACTATTGTATTGATTCCCATAAACTTTTGTGGAGACATTTATGTCATGTTTCCGTCAGACTTAATTTTAATAACTTTGGTTACTTCTCATGTTGCACCACCATCAGGTCAACATTTTGACTGATCAAATACTTAAGTTAATAACATGCCTAGTAACCTCACTTTGTGTTGCTAATCATCAAATGTTTGCATGTTAACATGCTAAATGGTGAGCATAGTAAATATACCTGCTAAACATCCGCATGTTGGCATTGTCAGCTTGAATATGTTAGCATGCTAATGTTAACATTTAGCTCAAAACAGGGCTGTTTATTTTGACTATTAAACAAGTTTTACATTTACCAAATTATTTCAGTATACCAAGGTTTTTGAAAATCATAACAGTAGGGTTTTTAATATTTATAATTCCTATCATTTATAATTTTGTGCCACACTAATACCATCACATACCACATACCCCTGTGAATTCAGGAAGGTCTGGAAAAAAAGATACTGCCCAAGCCTAATATATATATATATATATATATACAATATTTATCAATCAGTATCTATTTACAAGAATGTAAAGGTGTGTGTACAATATGAACTGAGATCTTGTGTGCATGCAGAAGAGCTGGTCACTGTGATCACTCTGAGCAGCCCTTATTGGAATTACTTACTTTTTTTTACCTGATGGTCTGAATAAGTCACTAAATTTGTTGTTGGTTGCTTTTATTTAAAAACAAAGTTGCTAAGAGGGTCTGAAAAGTGACATGTGACAAAGCATTGGCATTTTGATGATCTGGGAATGAGAACATGTTGCAGTGGTACTGTCTGTGTCGCTGTTAGTGCGACCTGAAACATTGTGCTGTCCAAGCATATACATTCGGCTATATATAAGACTGACCAGCCAGTCACTGGCCATAGCCGATCCAACTGGAAATAATCATATTCCGGTCACTGTCAGATCTCTCAGTACATCTTTAAATATCACATGCTACATACTAAAAGTTAGAACAACAAAGTACAGTATATCTTACAGAATGAAGGCCTTTGCACACTTGCACACAACAAACATTTGTGTATTGTTCTATTCATTGCCAAAATTTGCGATTAGACAAAATAAAAAGACCAGTTTTCTCCCTTGCTTCTCTCCAGTAGAGTTACCTATCTACCTACCTCATGGCTACATGAAGGGGCTGAACTTTCCTCCCTCTTTGTCTCTACACTTACAGTCTCTCTCTGTCTGTGTGCGGACCACATCCTCTATTACATCCTCCTCCTCTCCATCATCATCCAGCTGAATATTACTATATGACCTGTTGAAGATAGGCTATCTGATCCATGAGAGGATAGTGTGCGACTTGTTTCTCTGTCTCACTGTGGATGTGTCCCGCCACCACATTTTCTTCATTGGTTCTTGGTCAAACACCTCTTAAAAGACTTTTGATTGATGAAAAAAATGTAAATTAATAAACACAGAAAATCATATCTGTTACTAAAACTTTAATGATGGATGAACGTTTTTTTAGTCAGTGTGCAAATGATTGGCACAGCATGAGGTCATATTTGGTTTTGGACTTGTGACAACTTCAGACAACAGACTGTGTTCAAATGCCTTCAGCATGGAGGCTACCAGAGAGTTACAGTAGACATTAAATAGATTCTTGGAAAAGTTTTCTATCTTTTTTGCAGGGTTGAAAAAAATAAAACTGTATAAATAATTGATAAGCCTAAATATTGATTTGTTTTGGGTAAGCTGGAACTGTTTCTTACTGACTGAAATTGGTATGGGATTTGGGATTTTATGGGATGTATTTTGTAGAAAACTTCCATGAACATAAACAACTTAGAGGCGTACACAGTGAGAGGTACTGTGGAGTTCCTCAGAAGTGTAAAGACTGTCGCTTTCTCAATGAGCTGGGAGCTCGTGCTTCACCGGTCACATGCAGTTCCTATAGAGACGGCACTGACTGATCTGGGTGTGTGTGTGAGTGAGTGTGTGCTTGGGTGTGGGCAGTGGGAGCTGGGGTGTCTGAAACGCAAATCACCTCCAGCTGTCACTGTGTTCCACTGTGGTCTGTCTCACTTACACACACACACACACACACACACACACACACACACACACACACACACACACACACACACTGCCAACAGAGAAGTTGGTGTTACTTTAGGATTTGTTTCTCTCCTCTCTTGCTTGTTTTCATTCATAAGCTTTACTCATGATCTTCAAACTAAATGTCTTCAAATATATAAGTTGTTTTGTTATTATCATTCTTCTGTTCGTGATACCGCAGGAGTAACATTTTGTTTATATCCATTATAATTTAAGAAGTGCATTCACTTGAAAACATGATATAGGCTCATTCCACTAATCATTCATCGTACATTCCTCTCCATAAATGTGACAGCCCACTTCCTAAAGGGTAATTGTAATGCGATATAGACCCATCAGCCTGTTTTCAATAAGTGCTACTACATATCTGACTCCATATTTAAACGTGTAAACCCCTGCGGTTTATTAGCAGGTGTTACTTGAAGCAGCCTCACTGAAAGGACACTATGACAGAGCTATTTTCTCCTCAGCATGTAATACTTTTCTAATTTTGCTTGATGGATTGACTAAAACAGGATGTCTTCATGTGAGGTATATAAATGGCAGCGATTTCCTCCCCTCCTACACTAGATGCCCATGATGCATCATTAACTAGAGAGGAGACTGTTGTTTGATTGAGGATATCACAGCAATTAAATTAAGGTTATTTATGTGGGCTTCCACCACCTGCTCTTAAAAAATCTTCCTGATTTAATTTAAGACCAAAAAGAGTTCAGGCTTAACTAGGGCCAGGCAACATATCAGTAGTATATCAATATTATGATATGAGACTAGATATGTGTGTTGTCTTTTCCTGGTTTTCAAGGCTCATTAAAGTGATGTTGTATTATTAATTATTATTAATACTGAACTTAACAGACTGTTCTAGCTGTTCAATATTGGCCTTTACCCACTTAGTCTTTATATCCACATTACTGATGATTATAAATCAAAAATCTCATTGTGTAAATATTTTGTGAAAGCACCAATAGTGAACCCTACAATATCACAACTATCCTCATATACAACGGTTCGTATGGTATCCAACAAATTAGCGCCCCATAAATGGTGTTGTCATGTTACCTATTTAACATTAAGTCACGTAGGACAGGTTTAGGAAAGTAAAGTTACACAGGTTAGGATCAGAAAAGTAGAGTGATATAGGTCAAGTTTAGGAAAGTTAAGTTACGTAGGTTAGGTTTGCAAAGTAAAGTTACATAGGTTAGGTTTAGAAAAAGAGACATGGTTTGGAAACATTACTGTACGTACTTAACATTACGTTACATGTTAGGTTTAGGAAAAGAGACATTGTAATGATGTCCCTTAAAATTTAACTCAAAGTTCACCTGGTTTCACACAGGACACAAAGACCGGTCTCCTGACGGAAAGTCCTGTGTTTGTTTGACCCATTCACCACCCCAATCTCCTGCCTTACAAGGACTTTAGCTCCGTATGATGTTTTTTGGTGGGCAGGGCTTAGCTGGTGGCAAAACAATTCTCCACAGACATTAGCTTCTGTTCTCTCCTGTCTGAAACATAGTACAGCATTGAGTCCTCTCTGTCCAGCAGTTACAGGATTCTGTGGGACGACACGAGAACAATTAACTTGTCCGTGTCCGCTGCCATCAAAACATCCGCCAGACGCCGGTGTAGCAACAGATGACCAAAGTAAGACGGCCACTTCCGGGATCACGGCAGCCAATCAGTGTTGAGCTGCAAGCGACAGGACCCAGCGAAAAACCGCTCCAGATGAGATTTCTCATTTCAAGCGACGAGCTAAAAACCGCTCTGGCGCTGGCGCTCAGAGCCCGGGCCATTTTTCTCCTGGGCGAAAATAAGCTCAATCGCTCGTTTGCATTGGCTTTGTATGTAAACTCGTCGCTAGCGAAAAAAAAAAAACAGGTCTGGTGTGAACACACCTTTAGAGTGGCAGAGCGCTCTGTAGGCATGCCAAGTGGAGTGAATGTGTGATTAACTTAACCAGTCGAGTGTCATACTGAATTTATGAGCGCAACATGTTAGGTCACTCACTCTCCGCAGTAGCGGCTGGTGTGCGATAAAACTCAAGTTTTGAGCCATGACTCCTTCTATTCTGGCTCCCAGTAACACAAAAAGGCGACATTGTAAGACTCCTATGTAGCCAACAGCCCTGTGTGACGAGTTGTGTTTTGCCTCCAGCGAATTAAATGACGTCATCATGACGTTGGCCCTGAAAGGGTCTATACTACAGACGTCTTTACTTCAGTCAACACATTCATCATATCATCGTAGCCTTTTTGAATTCGAGGGTTATATATGAATTACTGGCTCATGATAACATGGCTTACATACAAATTCCGGTACATTAATTTTTATAGATATACATAGCAACAGTGCAAGAGAACAGCTTGAATATTGATATCAAGGTATTTGGTCAAAAAGATCATGATATTGAGTTTTTCTCCGTATTGCCCAGTCCTAGGTGTGGCCCAAGATCTTGTAAGAAGACATGCAATTTATTTTAGGAACTGCAACAATACACATAGGAAGAGTCAGGACAATGGACTGAACTTGGAAAGAAAAAAGCCATTGGGCAGACGTAACAAGAGTCTGACAGATGGAACAGTCTGAAAACCATTTCACACCCAGGAGGACCACTGTCCTTCAATGGTTGGCACAGCAGGTATAAGCACGCTACACCCCAGATCCCACCACAGTCTATCATCATTTAAAATGATTTACTACAGTAGCAACACAAATAGAAAAGCTACAGCAGTGTGGTCAGAACCCAATCACATAGTTCACATTTACAAAAAATGAACTAAGCATGCAAATTCAAAGACTTTGTGATAATTGTTGCTGTAGGGCATATTTTAGAGAGCAGATGTCACAACATCACATCTTGGCTAGCCTCTGTTCAACTAGCTTCTGTAACTTTATTGGCCTTGCTGAGAAAATAGCCATGTCCCTGGGGTTTACTTTCCATATTTTAAGAAAAAAGCATCCACTACATCATTTGCAATAACAAATTCAAACCTTTGTGATTTAAACTGGGATAAAACTACAGCTCCCATGAAAACGTAAAGTTAAATCTAAAGTCATTTCATTTCTTTCAATGTTTTCTATTCTCTGCTATCTGAAACATAGTACAGCATTGAGTCCTCTCTGTCCAGCAGTTACAGACATGTTAGTAACCCCGACCCCTCGACTCACTCATGGACTCACCTCTTGTCGAAAAGTGACTTCGGTAAATGGTGTTCGTTGAAGGCCGACAAAAACAGAAATAATAAACAATGATATTAATATTCCAAGACTGGATTTTTAGTCATTAATGTTGTTTTACAAGTCAGTGACCTGAATTACTTCCTGAAATTATCTGTTTATTTTTCAGTTCAGTTGAGCTATCAGTCAGTTGCAAACAACTTAATAATTAAGTGTCAAAAAAACAGTCATGCTGTAGGGTTGGACTTCAGCTTTCAGTTTGCAAACAGTATCTTTATCCCACTAAATTCTCCATGCTCACTTCAGTAGTTAGCGAGGTGAACTGAACATTAAGCTGTGTTTCGGTTCAGTGAGTGGGAATAAACACAGTTGGTGTCCTGGTAATCACCGAATCACGATTCTTTGAACAAATCTGTTGTAATGAACAGATTCTAGTGATTCAGTACACTGCAGAGAGCTGCTTTGCTCATCTGTATTTTGATTGAGGTTTTCTTACTTCTGGAACAGAACCTGGTTTTGGGTGATTTCAGTCCTCTATACAGTTGTCCTTTCAGCGGGCAGCTGGTGACAGCTGATGAGCACTGTGTCATGCCCATGTGACTTTCACCACTCTTACTATGTCCTAGAAAAACACACATTCACTGTAGTCAGCTGACTTTATTTTTCTATACAGAAATTTATAGAAAATGTTCCAAATGTCATGTTTTTTGTTTTTTTTCAAACTATAAAATTTTATAGTCCACCAGTTCTTATTCTTGCAATGAGTTTACTGTGTGTGTGTGTGTGTGTGTGTGTGTGTGTGTGTGTGTGTGTGTGTGTGTGTGAGAGAGAGAGAATCTGACTATCACCATGTGGTTGTATTGTCTGTAGTGGGTGGAAGTACAGCACTGTCCCTTTGAAGAACTTGGAAGAACATTTTGTTTATAAAAATCCCAGTTCCTGTGGACACACACACACACACACACACACACACACACACACACACACACACACACACACACACCTCTCTCTCTTTCTCAGTCTTACAAGGAAGTACATCTTAATTTCCTCTGAGACCCGTAGCATTAATATGGCAGTCACAGAAAGTGCTTCTATCATCAATAATAAAACACTGCCTCCTCTCTAATGAACTCAAATTACAGTGTTGATATGACTCTCATGATGATTGTTACCCCATCCTAAAATGTTTAATGATGCTCAAAATTCCTCAGTATTCATTTTCAATTCATTTTGATCAGTGAAGTGCTTCAAGTAAAGGGTTGTACTTTAGTATGACCTCTCCTGGCAGCAGTTTCAAGGGATTGTGGGACATAAATATCAGTCAGTTCCACACGAGAACTAATCTGTGACGAAAGATTTATGATTGTGTGTAAGCAGGGTGACAAAGAGGTCAAGACGGAGGAGAAGAGTAGACGGTAAACAGAGAGAAAACAGAGGTTAGGACACTTTCTTATTGTTGGTTTGTTTAAGGTAATGATGGTTCTCCCCTTTTGTCTGTCTGGTTTCCTCTGAACCATCGAATGATTTTCTGTCACTTCCTATGGAAGTAATAGAGGGCTCAATGTGTCTCTTTTGAGCACATGCACTGAACATGTGACCTTGTGTGTGTGACACAGAGAGAGCATGAGACAGCTCCTCTGCCAATGTACCTTCTGTGTCCTTTCTGTGTGTGTGTGTGTGTGTAAGTGTAATAGTGCAGTCATGCTGCAGTATATCAGTGTAGCCTCTCTAATCTCTTCCCTCCAGCGTTACCACTGCTGCTTCTGGACAGCTTCACTCCACACCACAGTGACAAACCAACACATCTATACAGTTAGGTTTAGCTAATATTGCTGCTGGTACTTGTGTTGATGTTTAGTATCTAAAAAAGTAACGTTGTCATGATTATTTTTAGTTACATTCCTCAAGGCTAGTCTCAATATTTGTTTGTGAAACATTCAAAATCACCCTGAAGTTTACAATGATACAGTAAAACCACAGTTAAAGATAGAAGATTTCCATATTGTTTCCGACGAAATACTCATCAAACATAACCATGACAGTTACTTGCAAAGAAAAGGCTGATAAATCATTAGTGTGTAAGTAATGTTAAACAGCCTACTGTAATATGTTTCAGTGTTGTGCTGTTGATGATTTTGTAAGAGGAGGTGTCAGTGTTGACCTTAAGTGACCTTGCCGGCTCCAGCTCTCCTGGACTCAGAGCTAAAAAAAAATAGTTTTGGCATCAGTATGTCTGGGACTTTTTTAAGACTTGACAATTGTCACATGCTCAAACTAATCAAGCCGTTAGTTGTGTCATAATCTACATATCCGATGATGAGAAAACTATTATGTTCAGACTTGGCTACTAGCTGTCTTATACATATTTAAAGTGTGCATTTTACAAAAAAACCCCCAAAAAAACAATAAAAAAAACCATGATTACTCTTACAACGGAACAGTAATCTAATGAATGTTATATATGGATTTGATAAATGGACTGCACTTGTATTGCACCTTTTTAGTCTTCCAATCACTGAAAGCGCTTTTATACTACATGTCACTCTCACCCATTCACAGACGCATTAATACATTGGTGGCCAAGGTTTCCATACAAGCTGCAATGTGTTACTCATTTAACCATTCACACGCACTCACACGCAATTTGATGTTCAGTATCTTGGCCCAGGATACCACTGGAGGATCTGGGGATTGAAGGGCAGATCCTCCAATCAGGGAACAACTTTCTTTACCTCCTGAGCCACAGCTGCTGTATATATGAGGTTTCAATAGAAACAAAATGTAACTGGAGAAAAATAAAACAGAAAATATATTTGCACAATGTATCCTTATGTGTTCTTATCCTTGTATGGTATCTTACGAAAATGTAAATACAACAGTTCATATGATATTTAACGAATAAGCGCCCCCACAAGTGGTGTTGTAATGTTGTGTACTTATCCTAGTACATACTTAGTTACATACTTATCCTAAAGTTATGTAGGTTAGGTTTAGGAAAGGAAACATGGTTTGACGTTGTCACGTTACTAATTAACATAAAGTTAAGGTTAGGAAAGAAAAATTACTTAGGTTAGGTTTAGGAAAGTAAAGTTATGTAGGTCAGGTTTAAGAAACATGCTTGGGCGACATCACGTTATGTACTTAACATAAAGCTACATATAAAGTTTAATAGATTAAGTTTAGGAAAGAAAACATGGTTGAGCGTTGTCACATTATGTATGTAACATAAAGTTATGAAAGTTAGGTTTAGGCAAGTAAAATTACATAGGTTAGGCTTAGGAAAGGAAACGTGGTTGGGCATTGTCACATTACATATGTAATGTAAAATTATGAAAGTTAGGTTTCGGCAAGTAAAGTTACATAGGTTAGGTTTAGCCAAAGAAGCATGCTTTGACGTCATCACGTTATGCACTTAACATAATGTTCCATACTTTATCGTAAAGTTACGTAGGTTAGGTTTAGGAAAGGAAGGTAATGTGCATTGTCACTTTACGTATATTATGTAAAGTTATGAAAGCTGGGTTTAGGCAAGTAAAATTACGCAGGCTAGGGTTAGGGTTAGGAAACGATACATGGTGACGACGTGCCTTAAAATAACTCAAAGTTTACTTGTTTTCACTTGGTTCCCAACACTGGCCCTGATTTTGTTTGATCCATCCACCACCCCGACCTGACTCGTCTTGCTCTTTATCCAACTTACTTCTTTACTTCTGTCAGCGCATTGGTCATAACCTTCACAATGTTTGCAACCTTCACAATTAATTGTTATAAACAATTTACTGGCCAGTGATTATGTGGGTTATATACAAATTCTGGTGTATTACTTTTTTGTCAGCATATGTATAAACTGTACATGAGAACAGCCTGATTTGCACAACATGTTTATGTTCTTACGGTTTTCTGATAGTGATAAACAACATAAAACAGAGTTACTTGCTACATCTCTGTAGTTGCAGGGAATTTGGTAAAGGTCTATGAGGCCATGTAAGAATTACATTTTTTGCTGATGAGTAAAATTCTTCCACCTAACTCGATGATTTTTATGGTCACGCCTCTGACTTAATCATCCCAACAATAAAAACAGTAGCACTTCTATCATATCAGAGGTGGACTGTGTTTATGAACCATATCAGATCGGTAATAAAAACCAATATCAGCTCAATATCACGGTCTGCTCCCACTAACAGGCATGAAAAGTGTCAAGATTCTCTGTGTGATCTCCCATCACCCTTCCCTCCTCACCCTCTCTCCCTCTCCTCATATTTACTGAAAGGCGACTCCCCTCCCTTCCTCCCTCCCTTCATGACACACACTCTTATATTTGTATTTCCTACCCTTGCGCGCACACACTCTGACATTCACACATTTCAAACACTCTCTTCTTCAAAGACGCCACTTTCTCTATCTGACACCACTAATGATCTAAATACCAAGCACACACACACAAACACACTCTACTGTGTGTGTTCTTGGCCGATGGTGTTCCAATGAAGCGTTTCTTTGGGCTGGTGCTGGAGCGGCTGGTGTTTGTGTCTAAGAACCTCAAACTGAGTCAATGCAGGAAACAAGAAGAAGAAGAAGAAGAAGAAGAAGAAGAAGCTAAAAACCAAGAAAACCAAACCATCGGTGAGTGACAGACAGCTTCACTTTATTATGACTCAAACACATTTATTCATATCACTGAAGACTGGTACTTGCTTCAGTCTGGGTTTTGTTTTCTTCCTATTGACACACCCTACCTCCAAACAAATTAACACACTGCGTTGAAATGTCTTAGAGTAACTAATAAAATGAATGTTGATGTGTTAATTTTGCAGCAGACAGGCAAACAGAAAAGACAAGGCTGTTTGTCACTCATGTCTCTGACTATTTCTTTCTCCCTCTCTAATGCCTAAAATAGCAGAGTCACTACATTCAGCACCAGGGGCAATTTAGGAACCACAACTCAGTCTGTCTGTGTGTGTATTATTATTTGGTGAGTTTGGTTATTTTTTTGTGTGTCCCACTTGCTGAAAGGCATTGGCCTCATTGTGAGTTTATTACATCCAAAATTGACAATTAGGGCTGCCCCCGACTAAGTATTTTCCCAGTCAACCAATAGTTGTCATTAGTTGACTAGTCTAGTTTATGATATTAATTTAATTATTCAAATGATTTTGTGCAGGCCAACGCAATGGTTTACATTCAAGATCTGAGAAAGAAAAGTATAACATTGTTAACACTGTGCTACATTACAGAGAAATACAAAACCGTACTAATGAACCTTCATTAATATAGGCCTATATTTTATCTACAAGTGCACGTCACACACTGAGCGAGCCGCCTATTAATGACGCTGTCGGCAAAGCAGTAATGACTGTGCCAAGTGGCTAATGGGCATGTAGCTACATCCATGTTTCAGATGATGCGTCATGTTTGTAGACAATGAATGAGATGCAGAGTTAACATATCACCTTGGTTTCGTCCCTCACCTTCTTAAAATGATCCCACACTTTGGATTTCCTGCCCGACATGTTATTAACTAGCCTGTGGAATAACTGCAGGTACCAGTCCTGTGAATTAATGTGGCTCTTGTCTGACTGCTGAGCATGGCCACTTCCTGTGTCTGTCCTTTCAAATTAAATTCCCACATGGTACAGTTATATAGTTATTGATTTATTTTGACAAGGTGCAGCTCCTAATAGAGTTTCACATTTGTTTGTTTTTTTTGCGGCTAAGCAACCAATGAAATCTTGCCGACTAATGACCTTTCTGGTTGACTAACATTGGGTTGACCATTAGGGGGCAGCCTTATTGACAGTGATCAAAACTTTAACTTTAAAAAATGTAATCAGAAGAATGACTTCCCAGCGTGGGAAACTGGACCATCCAAGGAGCACATGAATGCAACATACATGAGCGACCTAATCAGAGGAGAGGTGTCTCTACCCCAGCTGTCAATCACTGCTCCTGACTTGCGGTCAAATTATGAACTATGAACTATGACACCTATGGATAATTTGGAGTCACCAATTAAGTCAATCCGAAAACTAAACATCACTCACTGGCTGGAGCAGTCTTTTCATTTTACAGCTAAACAGTACACTAAAATATGTTTCTAAGAACATTTTAGATGATGCCATTAGAGGCACAAGGAGTGGGAGAACCCGATTTTATGTCACAGACTTTCTGTGTCATGTACTACTGTGTGGATGTAATGACAGTTTCAGCAAATGTGACAAAAAATTATTTTTGTATAGATTTTTAAGCATGGATATGGGAATGTTTCATCTTGTTATAGGTAGTTCTACAGACAACGAAATACATATTTGCTGGTAGAGTAGCCATTTAACAGCAATATAAGGTATGGTGCTTTGGTGAGTCTGGCCTGGTTTTGACCTATATATCTAGTCTATCTATAGAGGGTGATATACTGTAATGTACACTGTAGTGCACATATTGAAAGTCCACAGCAGATTAGGTTTTCAGTGTCAGGCATTTTATTGACCTAAAAAAAATAAAGAAAACCTGAGTGGAATTGGCAAAAATTGGAAAAAATATTAAAATATATAAGTTTTCACACCTGTATAAATAGTGTTTGCTTCTTAGTGCACAGTATTTTCTTTCAGTTTATTACCATCAGGGTAATGATCATATTACAAATAATAGTTTTGGAATAGGAGATGTAATGTGTGCTAAAGTCTTTTTGCTAATACTTTGAAATAGTATAGTAATAAATCTAAACTAAAAGCAGTGCATTTTAGACATCTGCACACACACATATTTAAAGTAGAAAATGTCAACTGCAGGGGGGCGGAAACTAGAAACCAGGGCTCCTGTTGTCCACATTCTGAAATGTCCTTGAGAAACATAGTCAACCCCAAAATGCTCCCAATAACCAGGCCAGTGCCCTGCATGGTCTGCCGCTATTGATGTATGAGTGAGTGTGTGTGTGTGTGTGTGTGTGTGTGTGTGTGTGTGTGTGTGTGTGTGTGTGTGAATGAGAGGCGAAATGTCATGTGCTTTTGGTAAAGGTCTGTGTGATTGCAGTCCAGTGAAATGAAAACTATCAGATGGTGACCAGTTCTGTGATCTCAGGACTGAAACTTTTCTCCCTGCTATTGATGCAGTTCTGTTCCAAAGAATAAACCACAGTAGGAGGAGTGCTTTTAATTTAGTTTTGATGCAGGATGGTACCAGAGATGTGTAGAATAGTGTTTGTTTTGCTCTCAGTTAATCATAAGCAATATGTTTAACACAGGGTTTGGTAGATCAACATAGGTTGTTGGTCACTAAAATGAGGCTTTCCAATTAATGCTGGGGTCGGCAGAAAACTGGAAAAGGAAAGAAAAAAAAACTGGCAGAAAATGAAAGCACACTCTTCTTCAACAGCTCTCCCATCTCTGTCCTAAGCCCCTCCCACCAGACAACCATGGGTGCACACATTTAATATTGTCACACAGTGCTTCCCATACATTCATTTATTTAATCTTATTTAATTGTAGAGTTTGCAGACACTTGCAAGGCAAAGAGGCGCTCTTTGTTTATCAGACCAAAATGAAAAAAGAATTAGCTACCCACCCCCTGGTCCCTCTTCCTCACTCCCCTGGGCACTAGCTTGGCACAGAACTTCAGGTGGAGGCTTTAGTGTCTGAAATTCAGCTAGTGCAAACACCCTAGCGCTTGGTGACACAGGGGGCTGGTGGTCAGCAACACCGCCGAGTCTAACCTGTGTAACAGCAGCAACAAAAAGTTTGCTGATCAAGGGACGTCAGGGCTGTCTGGTTCTCTGGAGCTGAGGTTTATGCTGGCTGGACTGCTGCTGGTTGCTGCGGCTGCTGAGTCGGGGTCTGAAAGTGTGTTCACACACTTTTTACTCGCGACATTCACGCGAGTAATAGAGTACACAACTTGCGACTATTCACCCAAAGAGAAGAGGAGGGTACGGAAGATGGCCCTTTGGGCTTCCGTAGGAGGGGCTAGTCTTTCTTTCTCTTTTCTTTTTCTTTTCTTTCAAATAAGTATCTCTCAGCCCTTTCCACTTGCGGCGGCATATCTCCTCTGACAAGAAACGCACGTAAACATGAATTGTTTACGTGCTAGTAAATCAGACACGTATGCTGGCCGGAAAGCAAGCTACATCGGTTGTGCTAACTGGGGCTAATGCTAGTCCTAACTTTGTTGATAGATAAGTACAGCCAATAGTTGGAATCAATTTTCAAAACTTACCAGGCAGACCGATCTCCTCACTCACTTTCCTCCACGCCAGGTCTTTCTTGGTCCAAAGCTTATAATTTGGGGACGTAACGTCATAAAGCTCAGGGTGGCCACAAACAGCTATTATTAGCTTGTCCTCCATTTTTGGAACAACATGGGGCAGGGGCGGGCGGGACAGCAGCATGTCAGTGATGTCAGTGTCTTTACATTGACTTTGTATGTAATCTTATCGCGCAAAAAATTCGCCTGGCGTCCAGTGTGAACACACTGTGACTCTGGAACTGCCGGCTGCTGGTCTCCTGGCGAGGTGGTTTGTTGCCACAGGAAGTGAGGTAGAGTACACACTGTGATTTGATGATCTAACATTAGCAACATAAATGTAAACTTGGAGCCCTAGGTGTGAGCCTCTGGTTCCGGTTAGCACAAGGCTAAACTATTAGCAACATTATCTCCCTGAAACACTTTGCCGATATTGCCACATTTTTTTTTTACTTTCTTCTTTGATCAGTTTGTTTTCCTTTTTTGGATTGCTTTGCTATGTAGGCAGTTGCTGGCGACTTTCTCTGCAGAATTCTCTGTCACTGAATCAGGTTTTCACCATCTGAAGGGACGTGCATGCACATCTGCATTTGTAGAACAGCCAGTAGGAACTCCCTCTTTCTGAAATGACCTGTGATTGGCCAAAGTCTCCCATCATGGGCTAGATTTTCTAAAGCCTAAAATCAGAGCTAAGAGGAGGAACAGAAGTCTTTTCTTTCAGTCCACTTGAATTATAGCATGCAGAGTGTTACTTTTGTGCTTGTTTTTCTTAAGAGAGAACAAAATAAAAGTTCCTTGTATTAGGAAATAACAAATAATTTATTTATGTTTTGAATTATCTGAATATTTTTCATGCACCACACTTTCCTCCCTTAATAGTTATACATTTACCCATTATTTTGTCATTAATTCTAATAGACCAACTGATACTGTCTGGACCTACTGGACCCCTGTGATGATACCCCAGATATTAAGATGTTTAGTGAAACTGCGGAGACTCTGCATGCTTGATCAGGGTCTCGACCATGCTAAATGGCAGTGTGTGTGCTGCATTGTCAATATTTTTGATAGTGTTTTCAGGGAATTATGAGTATCTTGTTGATATCTGCCTCAAATGAGAAAACCACTTGGAATGATTTGATTATATGAAACAGCCTTTGATCTCTGCCACCAGCCCTTCAGTGTAACAAATGCTGTTTTCTACCATGTAGAACAGAAACATTACAGCCCTCGTGAGGCCACGATTAGCCTACTTTAAATGATTTGCGGACTAGTAAAACCCCTGCTGTGTCTGCAGGGTTTGCATGCCTGTTTTTATATGGGTGTTTGTGTGTGTCTAATCCAAGCTTTAGAGAATGTGTCCCTGCTCAGTCTGTCTGCATGCAACCACAGATTACTTTACATGATCTGGGACAGGTGTAGAGAATACTGTGGATTAGTGTACAGTATATATTTTAAGTGCGTGTCTGCCTTTGTGTGTGGACAGAGGACAATTTAATGTGCGTGTTTGTCTGTGTGTGTGTGTGTGTGTGTGTGTGTGTGTGTGTGTGTGTGAGAGAGAGAGAGAGAGAGAGAGAGAGAGAGAGAGAGAAGGCAGCATTGAGATTAAAAGTGTATCTGTATCTGTATCTGTGTGTGTGCCTCAGTGTGCCTGCGTGTTCCTATCCCAGATTACCCTAAATTTATCTTTCAACTGTTGACTGACTATCTGCCATGACATCACCAGTGACATTGGCAGTGACATCACTGGCGATAACACAGGATGTCCTTTTCTGATTGCTGTTTTAATCTTTTGGGCTGCAGAATTCGGAGGATTTGATAACAAAATGATTCCAGAGGGGATCATTGCTACCAGGCTGATACTTTGAAGTTATCTGTTGCTTTTTCAGATATGCTAACCATTAGAGACCCGCCATAGACCCATTTTTCTTTTTATTAGGGGGGGACAGGAGCTCTTTAGGGGAAATAGCAGGTCAAGAGTACACGCCACATAGAGGTGGAGAAGTGGTATACATTCAGGGCATTCTCACTCCCAACAGTCGCCCCAGTGTGTGATTATAATGGACCGAGGCACCTTTTAGTGTTTGTGTTAGACGCACTGTGCAGTAGGGCTGTCAACGAATATTCTAAATTCGAATTTGAAAAAAAAAATGGACCTTCGAATGTGAAAATTGATATTCAATTGTGGAGGAAAAAAATAGACCTGAAAATAGCGAGAGGTCCGTGGTCATTTATAATGTAATGTTATAGATAATTGTTTTATTTGTTTTAATGTGTAGGTATGTAAATGTTTTCAAAGACTTTTATGTTGAAATAAAAATACCTACAAGTGGTTTTGTTTCCTTGTATTAACATATATATACAAGTATGTTTCCTTGTATTAGTTTGCCCTCTTGTGGACATAATGCAAAAAAAATTCAAATGGTTCCTAGGAGTTATTTTTAGAAGGAATATTCAAACACCATTTTTGAGCAATTTTGACAGTCCTACTGTGCAGTGTCATTCGATGCTCTGAGCAACTGAGATGCGAGCAAGAAAGTCTGTGTAGGGTGGGAAGGAGTAGTGGATGAATCAAACAAGCACAGGACTTACACCCAGGAGACCGGTGTTCACTTCCCATGTAAAATTTAAAATCAAAGTAAAAGTCATGTATGTCACATGACATACCAAACTTTACATTAGTAGCAAATGTCCTTATTTTAGGCCAAACCATGGTCTTTTTTCTAAACCTAGCCACGTACTTTTGTTACCTAACCCATAAAACAAATTAAATCTACATTGGTTTGAGTTTATTTTGTCTGTGTGCATCACAGACACAGTCCCCAGTCATTTAAACATCCTTTAAACGACTGGGGTCTCTTGTTTGTGCTTGTGAAGTTTCATGAGGCTGTGATTATTCTGGAGGTCACAACAGGTCATTTTATACATTGAGGTCAAGGTTAATAAATGGTCCCACGACAAATAAATGGCTATTATAGAGGCAAACATCATCACACACAAATAAAACTGGGTTCATTGTATCTAAAAGTCTTACCCAATTTATGCACTTTCTGGGGACCCTGGTACGTATATCCAAGTACACTATTTTAAGAATGGATGAAATTAATACATTTTTTCTGCATGCAAAAAACTCTATGGTTATTGCCCAAAACTGCATGGGACTAGCATAAATTAGGTGTATCTGTAGAGAGGAGACCCATGAGTACCAACAGAGCCTATTTTCATTCAGATATCTTAAGGTGAGAGGTCAAGGGACCCCTGTAAAAATGGCCATGTCAGTCTTTCACATGCCAAAATTGAGCCTAACTTTGGAGCAATACCACAAGCTAGCATGACACATTTGGTATAAACAGATGCCTTACAATGATGGTCTCTTGGATTTAAAAATGATAAACCAATCCAAAACTTTATAGTAATAATAGTGGCAATATACTATAATTCTACTTTGATCTAGTCTAAACTAAATAAAGAATTGGATAAACTTCATTTCTGAAAGTTTTCGACTAAATATGGCGAGATAAAATTAATTACATTTTGATTTTATTAAAATTAGACCAGGTTCAACCTTTGTCCTGAGCCCAGAGGGAATTGTTTGTCTGCATGCAAGCAGTTATTGATAGGTAATTAAAGCTGTGATCAATGTGTTGTCAAGTCAGATGGACTACTGTATCCTGTTACAAGTTGCTGTTATCAGTGGCTGCTTACACATAGTCTGCTTCGTTTCCATTCCCAGAGATCTCAGTGGCAGTGGCCTTCATATCACTTGACATTAACATATGTTGTATCTTGATGTTTTGATGATTTAATCAGATAAAATTCACATCTGCAGCTCTGGTTGTTATGTTGCTTTTCAGGCCAAGTTGCCTTAAACCTCCTGGATGTAAATAGGCTGTTCCTGATTGGATTTAATGCAGATTGTCTTGATCTATGTGCATTGGAGACACTTTGCAGTCACATTCTGTATGTTAATGTACCTTCAGCTGCCTGCAGAGGCGGTTTATTTAAGCCAATCATCACTGTCTTTGTGTTTTCAGCTGGATTTTCCACTTTAATATGAATGTGCACCTTGCAGAAGCAGAAGAGGCATGACAGGCGTGACATGTAACATGACAGTGTCTGCCTCTAGTGTGACATATAAATACATGATGGCAGCGCTTTAAAAACAGTAACAATGGCATTAACATGGTGATAACAATCATTTACCATCCCTGTTATATGGTGGCTGATCTCGTCCTCTGCTCTGAGGGTAAGGAGCTCCTTGAAGTTTTTTGGCCGTTCGTCTTCTTCTTTGAGTTAGCTTATAACTGCTATCAGCTACTTTTTATATCTCCCACAGTGGGTTGCAAGTGTAACACGTCAAAACATCACACCATCACAACTTTCATCAAACTGTAGCCCCAATACTGAAGTACATTTAAACCTATTAAAAATTATGAAGTTCATTACTCTGTTTTTTTTTTTTTTTTCAAAAACTGTAAAACTTCTTAAACATATCTCCTCCCACAATTTTTGCTCAATTGACACCAAACTCGCTACAGAGCATCTTCAGACTGTCCCACAAAAACTACGTTTCTCAGACAGTGCATCAAAATGTTTGACTGTAAACGGTACTGTAAACGTATATATGTAAATTCTTGCTAAATAAATCTTCAGTGTTCATGAAAAAAATGACAAAATTCTAGAGTCAGAATTTTATCACAAAAACTGAATATTTGACAGCATTTTGAACTTTGCTCTAATGTGAACGATTGGAGTCAATGCAAAAATGGCAATTTTAAACATCAGTTTTTCACTTATGGAACAAATCAATCATTGTCACAAACAAATTACCAACATTTCCATGCTGTCTAGATGAAATATGTGTATTTTCAGATTTTTGTCTTAATAACTGAATTTTTTACAGTGGTTTCAAATCTGCCTTTCCATGCACAGATGCCTGCTTTCCTACACAACAGTGAATGGCTTACTCAATTTGTGAAGCCACTGTTGAGTTGCTACTTGCCAATTAGCTCAGAGCGGTAGATGACCATCTTAGGTTCCAGAAATTGCTCAGAATTGCCTAAAAATGCCCGGACCCGACCCATCGCTGTGCAGCATCTGTAATTTCATGGCTGTTTCTGTGGTTACAGGTGATCCTGACGGTTTACCTCAATGACACCCAGCAAATGCTAACTGAGGTCCCAGTTACTCCGGCAACCAGAGTGATCGACGTGGTCGAGTATTGCAAAGAAGCTGGCGAGGGGGAGTGTCACCTGGCTGAAGTATGGAATGGGCATGGTGAGTCCGTCCATCCATCCATCTACATATATGAGATTAGTAAAATTATAATAGACATTGTGAACATATTTAAGCCACAGCTGGTAACTTCTATGAAAATAACTCATATTTGCTGAAACTCTCACTATATCCACTCAGTACCACATAAGACAGATAATATATGAAAAAAATCACGTTCCTCATTTGCTGGAATTCACTGCAGCTAAATGAAAACAACCAATCAGAGCTGAGGAGTCTCGAATGCAGCTGTTCATCATTTCAATCACTGCTCTTTAACTGTGATCAAACTGTCAGACAAGGCAGCACTGATCAAATATGGATTAACATGCTGTTACTGCATTGCCTATTTCTCGCCTCAGATGTTGTCAGAAACATATTTTAGTGCACTGTTTAGCTGTTAAATGAGAATGTTTGTGCCCTGGTTGCCATAATGGAAACAGTCAAGCCAAAACAAAGCATTACCCCCTGGAGTAAACGGTCTCATTTTATAGCTGATTGGTTGTTTTCATTCACGTGCTGTGGATTCTAGCAATTGCCATCAGATGCACTACAGGAAGGGACAGGAACATGAGTTTTATTAATATGTACTACTGTGTGGATGTAGTGACAGTTTCAGCAAATATGACAAAAATCTTTTTTTTTTTTTTTTTTTTTTAATAAAAGTTACCATCTGCAGCGTTAAAACAGGAGGAATGATAAAAGACAAGACAAGAATAATCGAGAAAGTTAAAATAAAGTCAGCAGAAAGTGTCCATCCACGCAGATGATAAACTCTTGTAAATGACAGTTTTCCATTAGCATCCACCTTGTAGCATCAACTTGCTGCAGCATGTGAGCTCAGCTGGAGCATTAACATATCGGTCTATGCACAAGTCACCAACAGACTGCTAGGTGATAGTAAGAAGTGATAAACTGACATGACTCCAAATTAATATTCAACACACAGTGAAAGGTATTATTTTGGGAGTCTCCCATAATGTATCTACATATTCCTCCTTTTTGGGATTTAAAATAGTGAAGCATAAATCCACTAAAGCTCCATTAACACAATATAATACCAATAATGAGTGTTGCTGTTTTTACAGTAGCCAGATTTGTATTTTCATACAGACATGTACACACACGCACAACTCATCACCATGACCATTACTAATATAATTACTGTTGACAGTCTTTTTAGAGCATTAGAGTATTCACATGATTATAATCTGGAATTATATGGCAGGATAATCACAGTGGGACTCAGGCCGAGATCGTTTGCTTTGAAGCTGATTGTAAACACAGTCAGACCTGTATCACGGCTACACCTTGTGAAATCAATAGAGCTAAGTGCCCTATGTATACTGTCAGCCATTGTAAACTTGAATAGACCAGTCCATCACATGCACACACTGAGAGCCACTGTATCCATTAAAGTGTGGCCTACATTCATTCAATCATAGCTGTTGAAGTAGGATGCACATAACAACACAGTGTGTTAGTGTAGCACTGTGGTGTGACTGAGCGGTCAGACAGGCTATAAATGGCTCCAATACTGCACTGTTTCTCAGAGGTTGATGCTGTGAAGCAGCACATAATAGACGGTAGTATAAATTGTGTTACTGTGTGATGAGAGGCCATGCCTCAAGGCCACAACTGGCCTCACGACTGGTGTGTTTGTGTGGGTGCTAAGCCATCGTCTACGTGTGTATTGTTAGCTATGGATTGATGGATTTTGCTGTGAGCATATTGCTGCTGGGTTTCTAAAAAACACAGATATAAATGAGCTTCTACTTCTTTTCAAATTGTCTGCTTTAATTACACAAATGTGTAAATATTCACAGACATAACTGAAGAGTTTGAGCTGTAGATAAAAATATCAGTAATTAACATAATCTTGTGCCAGCCAAAGTGTCTGCCATTAAAGGCCATTTTTTTGTGGGATGGTTTAACCCTTTGTTGACATTTTTTATATCATGGAGTAAGACTTTAAAAATAGGTATAGAAAAACAACGTAAAGCTCTGTAGTGTGTAATGAACTACTTAACATCCAGTTTCCTTTAAAATTTCACCTTTAAAAGCATAATATGTAATTCTGCTGTTGGGGGACTGTCAATCACACCAATAACAAAAGACAGACTTTGATGATGTCATGACATACGTGGGATCATGGGAGCAGTTGCCTTTGTTGTGAAATAACCACTATCTGATGTCACAGAAATCATGTTCACAGTTGCCATGGTACGAGATTTTCATAGTAGAGAATGGTCTCAGAAATGATATAAAGAACTATTATTGTCAGTCAGAATGACCCTTAAATTAATGAAAACAGAAGGGTTATCTTCGGTTGAACAAACATTTCATATATATATATATATATATATATATGTTTAAACTGTTTTTTCAACTGAGGTGTTTGAAAAAAGTCTCTGTTTTGAAAATAACTCAAATATAGTTGAGATTCTACATCCAGTTGTATTTATTTTCAATATCGTAGATTATGGATGCACTATGGTGATCGTCACTTTTACAGTATATCCCCGTATACCTTAAAACCTGTATATCGCTGCAACCCTAGTTCACGGATGGATAAGTTGATATGTTAACGTTTTATTCAAGTTACGTGAATAAAAATAACAAAACTTTTATTTAATTCTTATGCATGTTATGCAAGTAATGTGAGTAGGTCTGTCACTGGATGATATGCTGTTCCAGAAATAATTGCAGTAATAATATTAGTGTTATAACCATTTTATGCTACTGATATAATGACACTGTAATAGCATATTAGAACAAGTGCATTCTTTCAAAGAGCAATGGACTTTTAATTCTTAAAGCTCAGCACTGTTCATCCATGGACAAAACAATCAATACTAAGAACATCCATGGACAAAACAATCAATACTAAGAATAACTTTTTGAGCATGTTGTTGTAACATCGCAACTTTCCTGCACAAATTGGCCTGGTGGCTGGCATGAGCCACTTGTCATAGTAGCACATTGTAATCAGCGAAATCAGTATTGAAAGATATAGAAACTGAAACTGTATGGGCTGTCACTGTTAAGAATATGTTTTCTCCTACAGTAAAAACATCTGTTGTGGTAATTACTGAGTTTTGTGTGAGATACACACCTGTGATTGGTGGAGATTTTTGGAGGGAGGGTTGTTGTTATTCCTGCAAGTTCGAGTTTGTATGTGCGTAGCTTAGGAGCAGGAGTTGTTGAAGTAGCCGCTAATGCAGAGAACACCTTGTAAGGCAGACAGATTTGTTGTTGTTGTGTTGGCTTTTGCTATATTACTATTATTGAGTAAAATTCTGTGACATTGTACAGTTAACACGCATCATCCAGTGTTTCCTGTGTTTCCCCACAAGTTAGAGCAACTCAAGGGGTCTCTATTGACTTGAAATTCAACTCAATATATTTGGCATATTTTATAACTTTTGGATGTTAAGTTTAAAATACCGTATGCATCTGTGAGTTTGAACAATGTTTGGCTGCATGGAATGAGTTTGTAAAATAACATCAAATCATCCAAAGGCAAGTAATAATAACAATGATAATGATAATTCAAAGAACATTACATGAAAGCAAAAATTCATCTGATTCTGAGGTTCTTCAGACAGTGTACTTGTCAGTGGGAAATGAAAAAATATGCTGTTAAATAGAACTTTATATTAAAGAATGTAATGGTAATATGTAGTTTATAATATAACATTATCTTCTAATGTATGCCTTTGGATAATTCACAGTAAGATACAATCTGTAAAGGTTTGGCTGACATTTTCTCCCCCTCTGTCTCTTCTCAGAGCGTGTTCTCCCTCAAGAGGTGTTATTGTTGGATCTTCTCCAGCAGTGGGGAGCCAGGAGGCCGGAGGTCAGCTTCTACCTCAGACACTGCCCCTCCTGGACACAAGGTACAGCAAAACAAACACATTTCAGGTTGATTCCAACCCAAACTTCTTGTATTAATATAATAACTGACTGACAAGATTAGCTTTCAGAGATTTTTCCTCTCAGTATTGAGCAAACCTCACTCTCCCATGTGTGAAACACAGACACAGAGAGCCAGTGGTGTGTGTGAGGTTTAGAGGTGAGGTTGGTAATTAGCCAGATAAGATGATTAGTGTTACATAACATGAACAGGGTAAATCTGTAGGGGAGGGGGCAGAGACGAGGGCAGGAAAGTGTTTGGTCTGCTGCAGAAATGTCAGATGATATTCTGCCAAAATAGCTGTTTGAATTGCTTATGCTTTAGCCAACATGTAAAATACACCAGTTCACAATAGATTCAGAATTATAATTAAACCAAAATAGCCATGGTGGATGGTTTTCTTTAAAACTTATTCAGCACATGCTTTACTGTGTACTCCCTGCAGGGACAGGACAACCTCACCACCTGCTGGTGTGTTCTCATCCTCCCCCCATTCATTAAAAACATAATTACCATTCATTATCATATGCTTGTGAACTGCGAGGTATATTGTGAATAATAAATTAATCATAACAATTTTTTATAGCCAGATTTCTTTAAACTTGGCTGAGTCATGGAGGCCATTAAGTTTTTCCCATGTGTGTGTTCTGATATCTGAGTTTAGTATCGGTATCTAAACCTTTATTCAAACAGTTTATGCTCCACCTGTTCTCATTCCTATCGAACGTTCTGTCGACAAAAAAACTGATTTTAGCACAAGTTTCTATTCCTGTCATTTTCCACCTAGTCACGGTTCATGTGCCAGCAGATCTGTAATAGGTTTAGGAGCAGCAGGATGAGATCTGGAGTCAGATAAAAAGAGCAGCAGTTCATTTGGCCGCCTGCTGTGGAGAAAAGAGCCTTCTTTCGCTCTGGTCCTCCAGCACCAGACTGTGATACAGATGTGGTTTTGATATGAATAAATGCCATTCAACATGCAATTGTCAGTGGCTGGTCGATGTCCCCCTGCAGCACGCAAACTGTCCCTGCAGTTAGCTGCCAACTTGTTGTTGGCTCTTCACCTATTACTTCACATATTATCACAAAACCACTACTTAAACCTTCCAACTGCTCTCTAAGAACCGCAAGCAACACATTGCCCAAATGTAATACGTTCTCCCAGGCTAATTTAACATCATCTGCCCTCTGTGGCTCCTTGAAGGTGCCTGTGGCAAGTTTGCACCTCCCACACAAGGACAAACGTACATCACTCTCCTACCAAATAATCAGCCCTGTAATGGAGAGTGAAATGTTTGTATTGGGATGGAACAGAGGTAATTCATTAGTCGTAAGTGAATTCAGGCCCACTGCAACTAATGATGTTGTATTTCTGCCTGTCACCACAACTCGCTCTTTATTATTAGCATACTGTTGTGTGATAGCTTCTCTGTTACATCTACAGTAATTAAATAACTGCTTAATTGAATTTAAATACTGTTTTAAGTTATCTCTTGAATGTAAGATACTATTTTATCAGCTCAGTTGAATATTAAGTACTGCACTGACTGCTCTATTGACTGGAGGTGAAACTCAGAGCCGTGTGGGATTAGCCCAGATTGAGCCTGTCTGGTCTTAGTAGAATTAAAAGGAATGATGCTATTTATAGATTATACACAGGGAGAAAGGTGGAGTGAGGTATAGATAAGGTAAGGGAGATTCCACTTTTTTCACATATAATTTAAAGGGATAGTTTGGATTTTTTGAAGTGAGGTTGTATAGGGTCCTTATCCATAGTCAGTGTGTTACGTACAGCCAGTGTCAGTTGGCACACCCACAGTTTGTAGAAGCGGGCTGGAATCTGAAACAGAAGCTGAGCAACGTACTGCTATGGATGGAGGCCAGGAACAAAATGTATTTTAGCCATTTTAAAGAAGTCCAAACCTAAAAAAATCTCTATTAGTTTAAGTGTACGCTATATTAAGAGTATTTTTATTGCTCTGCGTTACCATCAGACAGCCTGTTCTGAGGCAGCAGTAGACCAGTAGCTCCTGTTTTCAGCAATGCTAAATCACTGTTTTTATAAATGGGAGTCTGGCGTTGAGATTGAGCGATATAGTGGCTTCATTTTACCTTGGAAATCAGTGTATGACTTTAAGGTATACCAGGGAAAATATTCTAAATGTAGAGTATATTAAACTGATATTGGTTTTGTTTAGCTGTTTTAGGCAGCTAAAATACATTTTGTTGCTGAACCCCCATCCACAGCAGTACATTGTTTAGCTTCCATACTAGACTCCAGCCTGCTTCTCCAAACTGGGGGCGTGTTGACTACACATACTTAAATATTTACTTAAATATTTTTTAAAGATGTTTTTGATATCCTTTGCAGAGTCAGTCTTATTGCAACACCTTGTCCTCTGTGTTTCAGTGTTGTTATAGCAGGCAAGTTGCCAGCAACATCCACTGCATCCTCAAGAAAGACAGAATACAAATAAGGACAGGGCTAACAAGGACACACACTTCACCAGAGTGCATTGTAGAATACTGACACAAAAACATGATTGATAAGTATACACACTATGAAAGACTGTAAAAAAAAAGTATCAATATATTTGCAATACATAAACATTTTGATGGTAATAGTTAATTTATATTTTATATGCACTGTAAAGGACATGTGACTTTCCTCACCCTAAGACCGATGTTGCCCCTCCATTTGTCTTTAAGCTAATTTACACACGTTGAATGGTTATTAAAGGCCAAGGCAGTCAGTCGCATGTTGAGCAGTCTGCCACGCCGCAAGGCTTCACTCACCTCTGCCCGCTTTCATTTCAATATTTCATGTTTCATTGTTCATTTATATTCAGGAAGTCCGCAGCCTTTGGAGCAGAGCTGGACCACAGAAGCGACAGAGAGTGCTAATGACAGGGTAGGTGGGGACACACACACTCACACACACGTACACACACACTGGAGCTGGGCTTGGCTGGGCTGAGGGTGCAGGACAGGCTGCGTTATGCATCTCTAATTAGCTCAGTCTCAACGTCCAGGATCTATTGTGCATTGTCTATATAAAGATCTCTACACTGCTAATGATACTGCTGAAAGCTTCAGTTTGTCTCCAACATCTACAGTACTGTGGCGAAGGCCTGTACCTGAATTTATCCTGCCGTGATCATTGTCATATACACACATATGTATAGTTTATAGGCTGTGCCTTCAGAGCTTGAGAAAAGTCAGATCTACCAAATGCTATTGTATCTCAAAGCCTTAATGTCAAGAATACTAGTACCTTTAAGCATAGAAAAAACACTGTTCATTAGAATCTGTGTTTTACCTTTGAGATATGTGAACATATTGCCAAAACAAGCCCCCTTACCCTAGAAACACCCTAAGGGACAAATGTGTACATTCATTTTAAGGGGTCTCAAGGGTTAAAGCTGTATATGCAAATAATCTTGAAAGAATAGTTTGATATTTTGGGAAAAGGTTGAAGCCACAGCAAGGAGACATTTTGCTTAGTAGTGTAACATTTGTAGCTATTTTTTAAATGAGTCTTTGGGACCTTTTCAAACAGTCTATACTGCATGGTCCGAAGTGCATGGCAAAAGTGGATTTAGAGCGTGTCCAACTCTGCTTTTGCTAGTTAAACGGTGCATAATCTGGGCCCATAAGTAAGGCACAATGGGCAAAGAGGATTGTAATTTGTCCCTTTATCAGTAAATTGGTGTGGGTGTAACGTGAATTCCAGCAATCAGAGTGTCATCTCTCTTGCTCTTTAAAAGCCAAGAGTGCCTGGACTTGGTTCATTGCTGTTTACATGTTAGACTCAAATCTGAGCAGGGAGCAGTTTTCTGCTGAGAGTACTGCAGTAAGAGCAGTAATGTCATTGCTATGAAGATCAAAACTGAAAACTGTAGTTAAAAACTTGGCAGAGAAAACATAACTAAACTTTTAGCTTCTGAAATACTCAATGAAGTTACGTTGCTCCTCATACATTGCATGCACACAGTGTCTCTCTTAATGAGGAATCAGACAGCAGCTCTGCAGCTCTGCTCTGATCTCTGCTATGTTGACATTATCCAGAATGGCATTAATATTTTCCTCATTATGGATGTCTTATTTCACCTACCAGCATCCCATCTGCATCTCCCTATGTGTGTAACGAGCAGAGTGGACCCACCTCTGTAGGAGCATCTTACTATCTGAATAATATGTCCTTTAAATAGCAGGAAAATACTGCGCCACTCTGTCTTTAGACCAGGGTTTTGTTGGTCAATGACGCAATCGCTCTCTGCTGCCTCAGACTAACAATGCACCAACAATGCCCCTGACCACACCTCATTTTAAGACCTACACACCCTCAAGCGCACAGTTAGGTGAAAATAACTGCATCAGTGTGAAACTAGCAATGAAAGTTGGGCTGTGCTGTGCAACACTTTGTGATGGATATAAAATAGGGCCCTCCGTCTTAGTCCTATGTCAAACACACACACACACACACACACACACACACACACACACACACACTCACACATGGACACAAGTGCATATCAGACACTTGTGTGTACCAGGCTTCTCTAATGCAGTGTTTGTACGCTTTTCTAGGAAAAGTAATGCACCCACATTTGTACATATGGAGCTAGTAATTAATATGTTATCCACATATTTGGAAAGACTGCATACGTGTGACCAAAGCGCTGACAGGAATAAAGCATCAAGAAGGAAGCTGTCTGGTAAAGTTGCAGGTTGGGGTGCTGGGCTTGTCACAAAACACAGGACTTTCCCCAGGAGACCGGTGTTCAGAACCCTGTGAACTCTGGGTGAATATTGAGTCATTTTAAAGTAGACCTACGTCATTTTCCTAAATCTAGCCATAGCAACATTATGCCGTTGCATATTGATACCAGTCACAGGAAGTGTTTAACGACATCTGTGCCGTCTTGTCATCGTCTTTCTTAATGAAGCGGATTCTTAAAAAAATGAATACTTAGCTTTGCTTAGCATAGCATACACACAGGAAACTGGTGGATACGACTAGCCTAGCCCTGTCCAAGAGTAAAAAATGTGAGCTTTAAGGGTGCTTAAGACAGAGCCAGGCTATGTAAAGCTGTTTCTTCATTTCCCCATATTGAAATACTCCTTTAATATAATCTTAAATTGCTCGTTGTGATATTTGGCGGACTTCAAGTGAAAAGCATTAACGTTACAAGCAAATTTGTACATATGGAGCTAGTAATTAATGTGTTATCCACATTTTTGGGAAGACTGTGAACATGTAACAAAAGCGCTGACAGGAATAAAGCATCAGGGAGGAAGCTGTCTGGTACAGTTGCAGGTTGGAGTGGTGGGCGGGTCACAAAACACAGGACTGTCCCCAGGAGACCGGAATTTGGAACCCTGTGAACTTTGGAATAATAATTGTGTCCATTGTGCAAGTGTAGACACCAGTGTCTGCATCTTATAGGCTATAATCTTAAAGTAGTGTCATCCAGGGCATGCGAATAACATATTAAAAATGTTTCAGTGTGTGTGTGTGTGTGTGTGTGGGGGGTATTTACAGTAAGATGTGTGGGTACGGTGGTGTCTATGTATCTGTCTGGGTGCAGTCTAGTGGATTAGCACATGGATTAGCGACAGTGATGATGTTATAGTTATCTACCAGTAAGAACCATGTGAACGCACACGCACACGCACACACACACACACACACACACACACACACACACACACACACACACACACACGTAGTACACACTCCATGTACAGTATAATTACTGTATGTTTATTCACAGAAAGTAAAGAGTAAATAGGAATTAGCCTTTTGTTGTTGCCGTTTGCTAAACATGTTGTTTTGCTAGCTTGCTTTATCCTGTTATCCTGTTATTCTCTCTACAAAATAATGAGTCATGTGGTAAAAAGAGCAGCTGACCTCATGCTAGCAGCTATTTATTTATCACTAACAGCTATTTTCAACCTCGGTTGCTATTGTATTCAACCCCACACTAGACTGCTTTGTACATGTCGGTGAGGCCTCGGTTAGCCAGTCAGCGACCATGTTTGCATGCATGTCTCTGTGTTGGTCAGTCTGCTGGTTAGTCAGCCACTGTGTATGTGTGCATGTGTTGGTCAGTCAGTGAAGGTAGGATTAGCTTGGTCCCATGACATAACCAGGCTAAGAGGATTGTTAGCTAGCCAAACAGCTCCTCCTCCTCCCTCTCCTCTTCCTCTCACTTGGCGCACTCCTTCACAGTCGTCTTGAGGTGTCTGTCTTTCTTCGTCCTCTACCTTTACACATTGGGTTTAAAGCAAAGACAAAGAGTTTGAGACAAGACAGGAGCGTGGGGGTGAGTTCAGGGAATGTGTTTCTTTTCTGTAGGTGTGTGTGTGTGTGTGTGTGTGTGAGACAGTCTGTGTGAAGCTCAACAAAGTGTGTGTGTGTGTGTGTGTGTGTGTGTGTGTGTGTGTGTGTGTGTGTGTACGTGTGTTTGCTTTACACTTTCTACCCACCTTACACTCTTATGCCTTCTTCTCACATCAGTGTGTCATACATAATAGAACACTTGAAAAACTGTAAATAGGAGTGAATGTAGAGGTGACTTTGAAATGTGTTTTTTGTGTGTTAGTGTGCTCTACTTTCTTTATACTTTAAGTTGTTTTTTTTTCTTTGTTCATAATCCAAACTACACTCACACACATTGGCAGGCAGGCCAGCAGTTTGTCTATGTGTCAGGGCGGGACTGCTGGCAATGTGTTTCTACAGTGTGTGAGTGTGTGTTAGTGTCACACCATCAGAGCAGTGTGTGTTTAGGTCAGTGTGGTTTCAACTGGACGATGTGGCGTCTTTTGGCCATTTGTGTTTGGGCTTGCCAGTGTTATTTTGTGTGTGTGTGTGTGTGTGTGGATGCATGACTCCAAGTCAGGGTGTGACTGGCTCTATATAATCATATCCAAAAGCTCCCACTTACTCTCTCACACACACACACACACACACACACACACACACACACACACACACACACACACACACACACACACACACACCAGATGCTGTCTCTTCCCACAGAGTGATGTAAACATGACACTGCTGACAGTTGTACGTGTGTGTTTTTTAGTGTGCAGCAGTTTTAGATTTGTAATTCAACACTCATCTCAATACTGATGTCATTAGTCACCGCAGCAATATGTATTTCTACCATAACTAAAACAAGGCTGCAGAAATTCAGAACAAGTTTGTCTTCACTCCTTTCTTCAAATGGGAAACCAGACTGTGTTGATGTCATTCTTTGCCTCAGAAAAGCTGACCTAGTTGTCAGAATGAATATTGGCATTGTACAGTTCGACAAACCACAGATATGTTACATTTGTTGTGAATATGTTGAAACATTACATTTCATTTTTAGATTTCATGTTGTGCCAGCACTGTAGTTAAGGTGTGGCTAAATTCTGGCATAAATAAAACTTGGTTATGGTGAGAAAAACAACATATTTTGGCTCAGACTACAGAGTTTCATCCCCACAACCCCAGCTAGAAATGTGTCCACCTAACCTTAAAAAATACCCAGCTGCTGTTGCAACAACCACTGCTGGAAATGTGCAAATGTCGCCTTCAAAATGCATGAAATAACACGCATGGTTTTGAACAGTGCTCTTGACAGCTTTCCTGCCTAGGTGTCACACTCTAAGAAACTCTGCTTATATGTCTTCTGAACTATATCACTAAAGAAATGCTGATATGTATGAAACATACCTTGCAGAAACACACAATGCAGACATTTTCCTCTGGCAACTGTGCTGGAAGAGTAGTCAGGATACTTTGGTCTGCATTGTCTGCTCAGAGTGCATAATTAGCTATTAGCATCTAGTGATCTGGTCAGAGGCCAGCAGGATTTTAATGAGGTGGTAGGTGATTTGCACAGAAATTTGTGGGGAACAAATGCTCCTTTTAAGGTCAGACAGCTCACAGTGTTACTGTGTGTTTATGGCTGTCTAATGAGTAGTGCACACATTTAACAAGATCAAGTGCTTTGGTTATGATTTTGTTTAGAGTTTGATTGTGAGACTTGGTGACAGCTGTAAGAGGTGGCAGACTGATGGCTTTGGACGGAAAATGCATCACGTTGTTGCGCTCGTAGATGTGTTCAGTCTCTGAGTTTTTGAACTGACGTGACACTTCTGGAACATATCAGGTGTCTGGTATATTTTGATGGCTAACAGCAGGACGATCATGTATTGGGAACTCCATCAGAAATAAATCACTTTCTGACTTTCCCTTTCAATTTAAACAGATTTTTTATGCCTCCACACCAGCAATAGCTGTGGCTGAGACAGGATGTTTTCAGGTTGCCCATCTGTCTCATTCTCGTGAAAGCGATGTCTCAAGAACACCTTGAGGGAATTTCTTCAAATTTGGCACAAATGTCCAGTTAGACTGAAGGACAAACTTATTAGATTTTGGTAGCCACAGGCCAAAGGTCAAGGTCGCTGTGACCTTGTCTGTCTCATTGTTGTGCACATGATATCTCAAGAACACCTTTAGCATTTTTTTTTTTTTTAAATAGGCATTACATTTGGCGACATTTGGCATTTGGTGACACTAATCTTGTGAGTCCACCTTAAAACTGTGCTGATTGTATAGATCTTCTGTGCTGCTGGGCTGAAGATGTGTTTGAAGCACCCACATTTTAGAATATTTAGATTCTTTGTAGCAACATCTATAGCCTCTTTGATGCATTTTCAGCTGTCATTGCTACATCAGAGTCTTGACAGTCATGGATGTAAACTGTAACTGCAATTTGACTTGTTCATGAAGGCTTACACTCACAAAGTGGCAATGCTAGTTCCATGTTCACTTATAAAAGAGAGTGTTGGAACGTAGTCTGATAAACCAGAATAACCAACCAATCTGGAGACACTGGCCCTCAGAGGTGACCTGTAATGGGAGACCACTACTTAAACCTCACCCCTAACCTCAGAAAAACTGCAGAGATGGTCACACATTTTTGATTAACACATGCACACACACACACACACACACACACACTCAGTCAAGTCTCTTGATCCAACTGTAACTCAACCCCACCCAGCTGTGTGTGAGAAAACCGCTGAGGGATATATTAAGAAGTCAGGTGTGTCTTTGCGTGTGTGCTCTTGACAAAACACACATGTCAGGGGTTGTGTTGATGTAGATTAAGATGAATATTTTCAATGTATGTCATCACTACAGATGCCTTCTGTAGGTTACGTGATAGTCTGTGTTCAGGGACATCGGCAGACTTGAATCACACAATGTGGCCAAAGTTCATTGTGCTGATACTGTGAGAAAAGTTTGACTACAATAAATGCCATTTATGTTACTCAGCATAAAATTTCAAACATAGATTTGTTAGGTTTTAACTCATATTTCACATTTTAAGGCATTTATTGTTGAATCTTGACAATAAGCTTTTAGGAAATTGTGGAAATGGAGGATATATTAAGAGGTTTTGAAAGTGGTTCTCCATTTTCAAATTTCTCAATATCATATGCTGTAGCTGTAGGGAAGTCCCTGTTTGGATGAAATCTGGGTGGTCTGTATTGCAGCAGATCTTGAATGAAGTGAGTATTCCTTAAATCCAGCTAGTTGGCTTGGTTTTGTTCCTAAATTGGGCTTAGGGTCTCTCCTGCTTTGCTTATGAACACTGTCAGAACAGAACATGCGCTATTGATGGACAAGCTGCCAGAGGTGAGGTTCAAAGAAGTGACCTCTTAGTTACATGATGATCTCTGTAACCAGCAGGCCACCCTGCTGTGTGAACGTTAGTCATTGGAGTGGTTCTGATAACAGAGTTTTCCCCTCTGGTTGGGAAGGGGCTGCAGGAATGTCTGCAGGCTGTTATTGTAGATTAGGAGGAATATTTTTACTGGAGGCGTACAGCAGATGGGAAGGAGATGGGTTTCATTACTGAAGGGAGGTATGATCAGAACAACTTGCCTGTGTTTGTCTGTGTGTGTCTAGCATATGTGTGCATAACTCTGAGAACGTACACACTGTCGGGGAATATAATACTCACACACTGAGAAGGTCAGATATCCCCATGTGCTTCAGATTAGAACCGTGATGGAAACATATGTGAAATTGTAGCACGGAGCAGAGACCAGCAGCAGCATGAGCTGGTTGTGGTGACTATTACCATGTAGTAGTTTTGAACGGTTGCTTGTTAGCACATGACTCACTTTTCACAGTGCTGTACAATTATAGCAATATGCCTTGAAATGACTTGTAAATCTATTGACACCAATACAGTGGCAGAGAATAGCATTCAGTAACAAAACAAGGACTAATACCATTATCAAGCTGTTGTCAGACTGTTTCACATGTATGGCATGTACTCTCAGTATCACCGCACATCATAGTTTGTTTTTACTCTGCTCCAGTCCACTCTTAAAGGAATACTTTTGATGAATTGAAGCATTTTTGCAAAAAACGTATCATGTAAAACACTTTCGCCTATGAGTAGGGCACATGAGCAAGTGTGTGTATTTGAACTCTGGCCTTTCCCATCGTCACTTTTGGCTGTGTAAGGGATAGTCAAGTCAAGCCATGCCATGGCAATTTGCATTTCCATTATCAATTTTGATGCGCCGTGCTATGTCGAGATGGACCTTCTTCACCGTAGGTCCAAAAGCTGGGCCGCCTGCCCTCAAGCAGGTAGCAGTGGTGTATGGCCAACAGCAGCCAACCCCTCAACGACCCGTTTCTCCCCCTCAAACAAGCCTGTGTGTTGTTAGACTCTCCTTCCCTCTGTCTGCAGGAGAGAGAAATTCATTTTTCTGTGTGTTCAGCTCTCAGTACTTGTGTAGCTTCTAACTGAATCTCTGTGGTTTGGAATTTAGTTTCTCTCCTGCATCCTGTTTTTACTTTAGATATCTGCTCTATTGTTTTCATGTTTCACATGCTCATTTATTTGCCTTTGTGCCGGTTATTCTGGAGCCCTGCTTTTTAGCCTGTGCAAGTTTGATGTGACAGCATCGGCCACTGCCATTGGCGAATGTTATCTTATTTGCCAATAGGCCAATGACAGTGACAGCAAGGCGAATGTTGGCCAATACCGATGTTCAACTGATAAATCTGTGCATCCCTAGCTGATTTTACATAAACTGTTGTGATCGCAACATCCTGGAGGGACTGCAAAACAATTATTGATGCGCTGATGCATCAAAATTGTTGATTCCCACACATGATTTATGCTTTTTTTGTTTTTCTAACTTTACTTTCATGATCTGTTATTAAGACAATTTTGAACAAAGGAATAAAGTGCACATCTATTTCCCAACAGGTGCGTAGGAGAGGGACGAGCAAAACACAACTTGTAGAAAAACTCCCCCACACTGTCTAACGTCTGCTCATGTTTACCTCCGTTACACCACCCAATGGGTTCAGAGGAATGTACAGTCTGGTCTTACAAAAGTGTTACAGGAAATCAGAATGTTGAGAATCACATTCTAAATGTCTGATTATTGACTTTTTTGCATCGAGACATAAAGTCTTTCAAGAGGGCATCCAAGAATCAATTTTGCCCCACCCCCAAACACATCCATGCAGTTTAATTAGGAATATGTGCAAAGTCATACCTCATCACAATGTGACTGTTTTTTTTTTTCTTTTCAAGATCTGCCAACTTTTCCAGGATAATTTCAAAGCCAGTGCTTTCAATAGTTTTAATGAATTTTAATGTCTTTGGTTTGAACGCTGGTTTTAAGCACCTGAAAGAAAAGAGTGTTTTATTCTTAGGGGAACTTGAAAAGTTGAACAGTTCAAACATACCAGTTTCATCCTGAAACAGTCTACTGAATAATGAATAAAAAACTCACCCAGTTTCAATACTACTAATAATATGTTTAATATCTAATTATAAAACACAGTGAGGTACTCTGAATTGTCCTACATGTTATGTTTGCAAATGTCCAGCCAACACACACAAAGCCAGCTCACACCCACAGATTCCTGCAGCCAGAACAGCAGCACTGGCAAAAATTCCAGTCTGCTTTCATTACTGTATGTGTGTGTGTGTGTGTGTGTGTGTGTGTTTATCTGAGTCAGACAGATGTGTGTCTGTTTCAGAGTGAAAGAGAAAATGTGTGACGCAGCAGTTAAGTCACATGTCGCCATGTGTATGTGTTTGTGTGTGTGTGTTGCAGAGAGCGAGACAGAGAAAAAGAAGAGGACAATATGACGCAGCAGGAGTCAGCTGTTATTTGAGTGTGTGTCTGTTTGTGTGCGCATACATGTCGTGCGCACGTGTGTGTCCGACGCTATCCGGTGGGGATGTGTGCCACGAGATCACCGTGCACGCTGCCCCGGCCGTTAATCTCCCCACATCATCATCATCATCATCATCATCATGGTTTTCTTTCTCATAATAACACACATCTGGAGCAGGACGCAGAGGTTGATTGAGAGCAGCTAGAACCCCATCAGGCTGTGGTGCAGTGATTTCCCTTCTGAGAGAAAGTGGGAGAAGAAAAGAGGGAGGTGTGAGGGGGAGAGAGAGAGAGAGACAGAGACAGAGAGAGGGGGATGTCGCTGCAGCAAAAAGCCAGCTGCAGATGGATGACAAGAACAGAGAGAACAAGAGATGAAGGAATGCAGATATAGAAAGAGAAGGGGATTAAGAAGGATGGAGAAAGGTGTGGAAGAAGGATGGGTGGAGGGAGATACAGACACAGAGATGATGGGAGATGTGAGAAGAGAAGGAGCTGTAGAAGAGTGGAGATAGAGAAAGATGGAAGGATGGAGAGAAAGAGAGAGGTAGAAAAAAAGGGATGGAGTGACTTCCCCTCCCTCTTTTTGCACCGGCTTATTGCTTTACATGTTTGTTTACTGTAGTAATTGAATGCAGTGTCACATTAATGGGCTTCACACGTCATATGAGAACACACCAATGCTGGAGAGAGTCTGTATGAGAGAGAGAGGTGGAGGGAGCGTGGGCCGAGCGAGAGGGAGAGAGAGAGAGAGGGAGAGGGGGAGAGAGTGTCGTAAATCACAGCACATCACCGGGCGGACGAGAGGGAAAGTTGTGATAAGGATCGCTCTCGTTTCCCCCCCCCTCCAAGCTTCCCTCCGTCAAGCCTCTGGCAACATTTCTCTATCTGAAACCATTCAGGTCCGCTGTTTCCCCTGAAAGGCTGTGAGGATGGAGTGGAATGAGGTGGATCTGGTGCAGGAATTTACTGTTGAAGGACAATGCAGCAAAATTAAAGTCCGCTCCTGCAGGATCACATGGGACAGCCTGCAGGTAAATACGGCACAGCGGGGAGCTGATAGAAACTGCATGTTAATGTCAGCCGGGGCGCTCGCAGCAGCGCAGTCTGCAGGATGTCGCACAGTGTGTTGACAGCATGAGCAGCAGAATGCATGATACCGTTGTTAAGTGTCAGGAGAATTGTTAACTTTTTCTGTAGCTGGGGGATGCATGTCATCATGAGACAGAAAAGGAAGACACAGCACTGGCTAGAGGATAGAAACTTCATCAACAGAACACAAATGTCACACTGCCGGCCACTGTTATAACTGACAAGTGATCTTTAGTCCAACTGATGACAGTCTGTCAGATTGAGGCTTTTAAATCCAGCAACTCTTGGGTGTTGAGGGTGTTAAAATGCAAACAGTGTTGCATTATGTATCCACATATCTCTACAATGTTAGCTTTTGAGGTTGATGACCAAGCTTTAAAATATAGTTCTGAAAGCTCCAATTATCAGTGATTTCTGTTTACTCATGTTTTGAAGTCACTTAAGCATAAGGATTTTAATCTTGCATGTAATACCTAGATGTGACATTTAGTTTCTACTCAGTACTTGGTGTTGTATGTAAATACCACTGAATTCATAGCTTTGAAATACTTAATTTTGAGAGTCATCTTTCTAAATTCATGTGGTTTGAATTCCCTTTTTTTCAGACAATAATTTCAAGTTGTGCAACCAATGCTGTCCTTACAACAAACAATATTAAGCAAATTCCTTGTTGCACACAATTTTCAGTGTAAAATCATGAGTTTAACTTCAGTTGGTGCGCGCCTCTGTGATCTCGATCTTTTGGTGTATAGGCGGTCATAAAACTCAGTCTGAGCTGTCTTAAGTCAGTGTTTTTCTCATCTTGACATTCAGACAAAATCAAACATGCTTAATATTATCGTATTTGGTTCTTGGATCATGCAAATACTACAGTTCAATGATGTGAACATTGTCAGCAACCAATAGCTGTGCTCTCTGCAGCTCCAAACAGGAAGCAGCAAACTGGTTGGACAGTAAAGGGGACTGTGGGAAAAGAGGAGAAACTGGCGGAGCTGTAGATTGAACAGAGTGTGTATTTAATTTGGAGTGTATCCGATCCACAAACTGGCACTTCTTTTAGTGAGAAATCTTAATTTTTGTAACAGTTCCCTTCTCACTCCCACGGCCTCTTCTCTCACTAAAATAGCACAGCTAACCAACGGAGGCTGGCAGCGAGTTGAGGCAACAAAATCCCAAATGTTAAGTTTGTACACAAATTCAGTGTATCATTATGGATCATATTGATATTGAATTCACAAGAATTCTGTCGACAATTTCCAACTTTTATCTTATGTTTCTACAATAAATTCTCAATTTGTCACATTCCTTAAAGGGAGTTTGGCCTAATATTTCCCACCAGGAGCAGGATGGGAAATAATCCCAAAAGGAATCTCGTTGTAATCTTGCAAATAGTGAAAGTCTTCGTAGAATCTTGTAATGTGTGTCTGAACGCTGTTGCAAAATAAGCTGTATAAGGAGGTATCGAAGAGCAGTAAGGCATCTGTCCTATCAGGTTCTATCAGTCATGTGATGCAAGAAAGAGAGTTCAGATGAATGCAGATGAAACTTGTACACTTCAATCTTCTATTTGAGTTTGAAAGGTTTTCAGTGCTATGAATTCAATTAAGATTGTCAACATTAAGTATTCTGCGGTGATTTATTTTCACATTTGGCCTTTCTTTGCTTCCATACAAGCACATTCAAAATGATTTTATCAAAGAGAAATAAGATGTATGATTATAGAGAGTTCACATAGCTCTATCTGCCTATTAACCACTGCATCACTGCTCACAGAGATTACATTTGGAAACAGTGATGTTCCTCTCATACTGGCACTGCCTGGTCTCCTTTAAGGTGAAACCACAGTGCATTAGCAGGAGATCAGTTTGTATCTGCAGACTCTTCATAATGCACGTGAAAGTGAGAATCTGCAAAATCCCACAGGTCAGCAGTTAGCTTATGACATGTGGCACCGCTGACTGGAAAACCAGTGTAATGTGCATAATGTCATCGTCTAAAACATGATGTAGTCTGCACTACGTCGGGATACTGCATGTCTGCATTATGTTTTTAAGAAATGAATAAGTCAGCCTGAAGGCGGTGATGCTGTCTGCAGCACTGTGTGGCTATCAGTGTCATTAATCACTGATACCGATATTTAGCAAAGTGGTAATGCTGCCAGGGTTAGAGCTTCCACTCCCTGAGTCGTTAAATGGCCAGTAGGTTTAATTTGTTTCACTGATTTCATATCTAAGAATTGCCACAACCCTTGGGGCTCAGTTCAGGGTAATGGAGTTTTTCATCAGCTCCTCCCTGAGTCATGGCATTAAGTCTCCGCTGAGATATGTGAAGACTTTTGAACATTTTACAAAATTGACTGAAGCCTCCAGCCCCTTTGAGACCATCTCTCTTTCATCTCTGGCAGAAATTGAGTTTTGAGTAAAGTCTATGCAATGTTGTTTAAGCCCTTAAACCATAAGATCTAGACCCCTTAAATCCCAGTAACTACAGTTCTCTATAATTATCTCCAACTTCCTCTTTAAATGAGGCTTCAGTGCATCGCTCAACACAGACGGCTGAGGTAACTAACCAAGTTTAAGATTTATTTAATAGAAGTTCTGTTTTAAGGGTCAGTTCACACAAAATAAAAGAAATTAAAAAAACATTTGGAGACTTTTACCTTTAATACAAAATAAAGAAGTCTGGCAACAAGCAAGTCGCGTTCAGTGTAACTGGAACACTAATTTTAGTGTAAGACGTTTTGTGTTTTCCAATGCATCACATACCACCTTAGAATGTATTAGCAAACCACAGCAAATTAAAAATGGTTTCATTTTTGCTGTTAATCAGGGGGATCTGACCCTTCAACACTATATCTCTTAGTTTTACACCACAGACTATTTGAATTAACTGACAGTAAAAGAAGAGCTATAACATTGGTTATGCTCAAACTCATTGCTTTAGAATCTGTCAATAACGGGGTTCCTCAAGGTTTCATTTTAGGCCCACTCCTGTTTCTATTACATTCTTACACTCAACCACATTATATCTAAATTCTAGCCCTGCAATTCATTCTTCCTCAAAATATGCTTGTTGAAACTGTTGTATTTTGACGTATTGTACGTTTTGATTATGTACTCCGTGCTGATTATATGTTGGACTACATTTTATGAAAGCTGTTTCATATGTTGTTTTTTGTCCTTATTTATGAATGCTAAAGCTGTGTAGTACTAATGCAGTACCAATACTAATACCCTACAAATGATACCGATACCAGTAGAGTTCTTCATTTAATATCTTTGTTTTCCACTTAATTTGATAACCATCAAGTAAATTGAGGCATTCCATTGTGTAAAATGGCACCAGACACCACAGGCGTCTATAGCCATACTTTGGAACATATTGTTGGCATTCCGCCACACTGAACTGCCAACTGCCGTCAACTACACCATGCTTGACTTCACCACATCATAAACTGTATGGGTTGTGCAGTAGTGGGCCATGTTGCATTGAAATGAAGAATGCTTGCTATCATTGGCTGTGAGTAAAACCATACAAATAGTCCTTTTTATCCCAATCTGGGTAGAAAAAGGATCGAATGCAGATATGTTTGAATGGAGAATTTTCAATACTACTTGGTGCTGGTTTGTTTCAGTTGATACCCTCAAGTTACTCATTAGGGCTGGATAGTACCATTACCAAACCCTCACAAAGGCACACTAATATGTCAAGCACCTTACAGCGAGGATAATCTGATACAACATCAGAAACTACAGTTATTGAGCTACTGGCTTTATATGTCTGACTGTTTGGTTTGGCATTGTCTGACAGCTAAACATGTTTTAACATACATCTGAACACTATACCGTTGCTGCTGGACATTTTGATCGCCATATTTTTATTTTTTAATATTGTTTTAATGGTTAAAAACATTATTATAAAAGCTTTTGCAGTAAGACAGTGACATTATCTTGACAACACTTTGTACTCTGTGTGATTTTTCTATAAAATATGCATGATAACCATAACCATTAGTCTCCTAATGACTCATAAAATAGCAGATCCTTTGACTCTAGGTGGAATCCATTAATCAGTGTCACTCTGGAAACCGTCAGCCTGTATGGGGCCATTAGGTGGTGTGGTAGTGGCTAGGTCTTAATCCAGGTACAAACTACATTTTTGCAGCTTTGGTCTCTTGCATTGTTAAGAGGATCTGGAATGTAGTGAATTAATATATTATGCAATGAGCTACACTGATAATGTTACATCATACTGAGCCATTCAAACATTTTTGCTGATGGTTAAAGACCTGCTTTGTAGGGCAAGACTTGATATTCCATGATAGTGTTGTATTCTACTCCACATTAAAGCTGTCTGTGATGCAGTGCAGAGTTGTATGGCATTGCAGAGGTTATACCACATGTTTTAAGATGTTGTAAACAGTGATAAGAATGTTCCTTTGAAATGTAATAGGTTACAGTTAAAAATGTAATAAGTAATGCAGCTATTTTAATTACCTCATAAAAACAATGTAACCTATTATACTTGATTATCTTTTTTATAAGTTTTCTAATTAGTATTTTAACTGGGCACGGCAAAAAGATGCAAAGCAACAGAACGAATATTTTATTCTACATATTAACTTTTTAAAGACAGGAATATATTCACATGTGACCCCTTGTGATCATCAACACTTTGAATACAAACTGTAATTTGATTATATGTACTCTCAGTAATAATAACTGATTACAATTACATTTATTTTGTCATTAAATTACACATAAGTTAGGGCAACTTTTAGCTCTCTTGATAGAGTGTATGCCCCCATAGGCCAAGTCCTTTGCAGCGGCGTGGGTTCAACTCCATCAAGCGGCCCTTTGCTGCATGTCATTCCCCCTCACTCTTTCACATCTTTCACTGTCCATCTTCAGCTGTACTCTCAATAAAGGCCAATGTTCACAAAGAAAAAAAATTACTACCTAACACTGGTTGTAAGTATGTAGTCACAGACCTGGAAAGAAGCTGTTTTCCACTGAACAGATAGAAACAGCCAGTGTTTGGATAATCGATTAAATACCTTTTTAAGGCAATAATTATTAAATGTATTATCATATGTATTGAAGTGACACCCACTAATACATTGATTGAAAAATATATTTATATTAAGAAATTGCTATGCTAGGACAAGCAGCCAGTGCTGTCTGAAATAATCATTAGAAAATGTAACCATGATCATAAACTAAACAAACTGCCATTATTATCACTATCGGCCCTAGTCTTACGATGTACTGCAGTTGTGCATGTGGTTTGTTCAAGTGGTGTTGCCACATCCCAGCAGAACACAGCTCACAAGCATATTCAATTAACAATATTGTCTTTATTGTGACATATTTGTCAGATAGTCCACTTGAAGTCTGAGTTGAGTGTCAGCCATTTGTGTTGCGTTGCAGGTGTAATTTATGTAGACATTAATAGCTTTCATTTATTGCATATTCGCATAGTCAACAAGTCCAACTCATACAACCACATAGGTTGTTTGTTCATAGGAACACAAAACTAAGATCGCAGTTTGGCTTAAAATATGTATGTTTGTTGCTTAGATAAAGTAGCGTATATCACGTGCCACACATCACATGTCACTTGAAATCACTAACGTGACATAGGCCAGGGGACATGAGTCAACGTACTAAGTTTCTTTCTTAAAATGACTCAATGTTGACTCATGCTTTCACTCAGGACACAAACACAGGTCTCCTGGATGAAAGTTCAGTGACTGTTTGACCAATTTGCCTCTCACCACCCTAAGCAGACTTTCTCCCTCTTCATACTCCATCACCTGGCTTCCTCCTATGCTAGCATATTCATTTCTACAGTCACCACCTAACAACAAAACGTAAATATGGGTGGTAATTTATGCTTATAAAAACAATCTATGTGGTCATAGTTTGGAGGAGGACGGTCTTTGTATATTAAACTGTATAGCTGTACTTGCTAATGATAAACAAGGTTCTGTAATAGATAGTGTACTGTACCAGCGCGGTGGTGTGGTGGTTAGCAATGTCACCTCACAGCAGTTTAACTGGTGACTCCAAATTTCCTGTAGGTGTGAATGTGAATGTGAATGGTTGTCTGACTCTGTGTGTTAGCCCTGTGATAGTCTGGTGACCTGTCCAGGGTGTACCCGCCTCTTGCCCAGTGTCAGCTGGGATAGGCTCCAGCCCCCTTGCGACCCCCAGAAGGATAAGTGGTTGCAGAAAATGAATCTATGCTTGTAAAGAAATATGTAAGTGGTCATCTTTTGGAGGAGGACAGTCTCCATATAGCCTACTGTATGGCTCTTCTTGCTTATGATAAGTAAGATAATGTAGTAGGAAATTAATTTTGAAATCAGATTTTTTTCCTCGGAAGAGTGCCCCCAAGATTCAAACTTAAAAATGTGAACTATTGTCTTCATTGTTAACCACGAGGAAAGTCGCTTTCGTCACTTAGTGTCACATTGTCTGGCCTCAGTTCATACAGAAAATGACTGTAACAGACCAGGTGTAGTGTGTGTATTTGTGTCTATGTGTGTGTCCGTGAGCGAACACACACAATAGCAGGATGTGACTGGGCAGAAACCTTCCGCTGTTGTTTGCGGACAACCAACCAACCCCCTTACACTCAAACACACATTAGCCTACAATCATAGAAATGTTTGTTCTGAAGAACATCCAAAAACACAGCTGTGTAACAAAGTGTCTCGGAGTGTGCCTGGCTTGATAAAACACTCCTCTGATAGTAAAATACAGGACGAATGATCAGTGTGATGAGATTTTTTCAAGCTGATGTTGATGTCTGTGTCACAGTGTAATAACCAGAGCAGACAGGATTCTGGCTATTTTCCCCTGAACCAATACTATAATTCTGTCACTCTGCCAAGGCCGCTAGCTGCTAGCCTAATAACATTTCTGCAGCACACTTGAAGGTGCTCTATGACCTGAAGTGTGAGGTGATATGTGTGTGCAGCTGTAGTCTGGCATTTATCTCCTGTCACTGTTTAGTTTTTCATCTTGTCAGTAACAGTCCTGAACGTATGGAAACAATGATTAGAGACACACAGGAGAAAACACAAGCTTTTTTTCTCGGGACATTGAGTATTCATATATGTGTGTTGTCGTGTGCAGGTTCCCCGTGTGGAGCTGACCCTCTCCGAGCTGCAGGAAATGGCCACGAGACAACAGCAACAAATAGAGGCTCAGCAACAGATGTTGGTCGCCAAGGTAACTCGTGCATGCACGCACACGCAGAGCTGTTGGATGGATTGCCTGTCAGTTAGTGTAAGGTTATCTACATTAGAGTCTGTCTGAAAAGGTCGGCTTTGAGGCTCCAGGAGCTACGGCCTTGGATTTTTGTGTGTGTGTGTGTGTGTGTGTGTGTCTGTGTCTGTGTGTGTGTGTGTGTGTGGATCACGTCTCATACGTCCTACCTTGGAAACAAGACATGTGATTCAGGTCAGGGTTTAAGGACTGGCAGGAAAGAACAACTCCATCTGAGCCAATAGAAAACCATTCAGCTCCAGGTTGTGTGTGTGACAACTTTGCGTGTGTGAGACACAGATCATGGGCATTCCCATACTAGGAAGTGACCTTTGAGTCAGCAGGAAATGAGGTCAGCGGGGAGCTGCTGGGAAGTTTAAGCAGAATGGTACTCCAGGAAAGACACAGAAGGACGAGCCAAAAAAAAAAAAATCAGGTTCTCTCAATTTGTTTAAGTCTCTCCTTTCATTTGATGAAGTGTCTGCTTCGTCTAAAGTGAATAAAATGCTTTCAGCAGGGAATATTTTTAACCACCAACTTTGATTAGGCCAATTTGGGTTTTTTCAAGGCCAACTGTGGCACTGATGTTTTGATTTGGCAGCATTCTGCTGGTATTCAGCATTTTTAAAAGCAGTAATTTCCCTGCTAAATGACAGCCATGGAGTGTTTCCTTCCAGTGTGTAAGTGTTCAAGTATTTCCTTGTCTTGCCGAATGAAAAGGTCTCCCAGCTGGAAATGGAGAGGCAGTTACTATCCTTGTAACATTCGAAGAATTGATTGACGACTTCCAGGAAGAAAGAGTCCAAAACAGAGCTACTGTACAGGCACCTCCCGCATGTCTACAGTGCCTATGTAATAAAACAAGCTACTGTTATGTAATGTGTTATTAGTGTGTGTGTTTCAAGTGAATGATGGGAGGCTCCTAGCCAACATTCCATTTCCGTCTTTCTACGTGTGTGTGTATGTGAGTATGTGTGCCTGTGTGTGTTGATAGAGACACACAGGTCAGCTGTACTACGTGCCAGCACGATACAGAGAGAGGTGTAAACTGCCTCAGTCAGCATCACACAGGCCCCCCTCTCTGTCTGTCTGTCTGTTCCTCCTTTGTAGGCTATTTGCTTTATAATGTGTGTTTCCAAAATAAATGAATATCAATTACAAACATTATTAAATATTATTATATTTCAGATATTTTACTTGATGTGGTGAAATAGTGGCAAGGTGATCACAGTGCTGGTACAAGTGACTTTTACAGTCAGTACATTTACATGACATTAGAGAAAATCAGTTTATTGTGATTGTCCGACTAGAACCAGACTTTTAAAATACATGTGAACAAGTCTGACTGGAATCGTACCAAATCGAATTTCTCAAAATCACACCTAGATTATGCAATTGGGAGTTGAACTACTCCTGCGTGTATACAGTCAATCTGAACTAAACTGGCCTAGGCACTCTGCGCATGTTCCACCCCAGGCTTTGACTCTGAAGAAGAATAGCATTAAATGCATAACAGAAGAAGAAGCCAGTAACAACACGGCAATATCTACATCAAGAACGGTTTACATTTGGATGTGTGAAATGCACAGAGCTGTAAAGTTGTCCAACATGGTACCAGTGTGCCGCCAGCTAACTGTAGCTAACCAAGTGATGAAATAGGTCAACCAGGAAAAGGTCCAACACTAACAAGCTGAAAGGGCATATCGGCACCTATCATAGCAAAGTCGGACATACTTGGATCAATAAATCAATTCCCCCTCCTGTGCTTGCAAACTGACAGCTCAAAACAGTGAGAGAAGTAAGGCCCAAAGAAACTGATATTTTTCATGTGAAATCAAAATGCTTCTAACTTCAAAAATGTTTGTGTTAATGTCTAACTCAATCACTTTAGTTAGTAGTTGAGAAGACTCACGATTTGCAGAGGAACATGACCTTGTCCATTTTGAGTAATGGTGACAAACAAATCCACAAAAATAAAGTGCTTCATGAAAGAAAAAGGAAAAAATCTCAAACGTGCCCTTACTTTTTGTATTTTCCAGGAGCAGAGACTGAGGTACCTTCACCAGGGAGGCAGATCTAACCAAGGACAGACACAGGTGGGCTCCATATGTCTGTCTGTCTTCTATCAGTCTTAAAAAATGTTTTTTAAGGCACCAGGGCAGGATAAGTTCTGCATTTTTCAACCTGGACCCTATCTTCTTTTTGTGTCTAACTGACTAATAGAAACAACAGTTTTAAAAATCGATCCAATATTAAGCAAGACTGCTGCAGCCAGCAGGCTGCAATGTAACCACTCAGGGTACATTTATCTTGCCACGTGTTTGTTTTGCCACTGACAGGCTCAGATTGTTATTCTAAGCTTCTGACAACATGGAAAGGATCCCTACAGAGATAGACCTTTTTGCTAAACAATAAAATCCTTGGTGTTTAACCACAGACACCCCCTAAATCACTGTCTTCAAACCTACCAGCAAACATGGCCCCAGTGCTGTAACACTTTCACTTTAGACTAGACCAATATAAAAAAAATGTTGTTACTATTAGTCACTTAGATATAAATGATGGTTAGTCTTTGAGGTTGAAACGCTTCCTACCGTACTGCTGGTCAGTCAGACACTTTTTTGCAGGCTACCACTGTAAAATTTCTACCCTAAAACCTCTTGTTCATTAACTGCCATCTGTAAAGCGAGTGTTTCTAAGTTGGTTATAGCAAGGTGACTTTAAAATACAGCCTATTAATGAAACACAATTATTTATAATGTTGTCACATTAAAAGCTGATTAAAAATGAAATGAGAAGTCTAATGGACATTAAGCTTGTGAATATTCTTCTTCTCTCTTGTTCAGTCTGAAGCTGAGAAGCTGCAGCGTCTGAAGGAGCGAGTGGAGACTCAGGAAGCCAAGCTGAAGAAGATCCGAGCTATGAGAGGACAAGTCGACTACAGCAAACTGATCAACGGAAACCTCTGTGAGCTGAAACACACTGCAGAGATTATGTCTCTGGATTACAGGCACTGCAGTTTATCACGACTGACTCATACTACAATAGTGTAATAGTCTTGATGCTGCAGCATTCAGGAGGGAAGCCTGTGCACAAATTCAGCTGAGAATACACTCAGCTTAAATGTCATGGTCACTGTGTCACTTCCAAAAAAGCAGAAGTGAGAAGACAGTAAATTATGATATGGGGTATAGACTACATAGAGATATATAGAAGTGTGCAGGCATGCAAACATTAACTAATGGACTTGTATTTCTCCACCCTCTCCTGGTGTCTGTGTCCAGCTGCAGAGATCGACCATGTCAGCAGCCTGTTTCAGGAGAAGCAGGCCGAGCTGCAGTCTGCTGTGGTCAGAGTCGACCAGGTAATGTGGAGGGTTGTTTGTCACTGAGGTCAAAATCAAGCAGAACCGAGTCAGCTAAGACGTCAAATTCTTTCGAAATGGTTTTAACAGTTGACCCAGCAGTTGGAGGATTTGAGGAGAGGACGCCTTCAGATGCACTCAGTTGCACCAGCGCAGGTGCCACCCACCGGGTCCCAGGGGGCACCCACTGGCCAGAAAGGATCCCCCTTGTCTGGTCCTGCAGCCCTGGAGCTAAGGAAACTCTACCAGGAGCTGCAGGTAAAATACCATCTCATAATCTCTTTCTTCAGAGGCAGAAAACAGATATCGTTCTCAAAGAACGGAGTGTTTAAGACTTCTAATGCTGTGTGTTTCAGGCTCGTAACCGTCACAACCTGGAGCAGAGCAGCAAGTTGGCCCAGAACAAGGAGCTGCTGAACAAGAGGAACGCCCAGGTGACAGTGATGGACCAACGCATCGGAGACCTGAGAGAACGACTGCATAAGAAGAGAGCAGAAGTACACAACTAATCATCTAATGAAAACACACATTAGCTGCATTTCATTTCTCTTGACGGTTGGTTTAAAGTTAGCTTGGTAGTTACTGTAGGTCTAATTCTTTTTGTCTATCTTTGCACCATCTCAGTTGAGTCGTATGAATGGAGGAGGCCTGTCCTCGCCTCAGTCCTCTTCCCACCCAGGCGGTGGGGTTTCAGGGCGGGTAGCTGCTGTTTGCCCCTACATCCAGGTTCCAGCAGAGGGGAGACAGGAGGCAGGGTACCCCCTGCCTGCTGACCCACCGTCCAAACCCACCCCGCTCAGCCACATCCGCTCCCTCTCAGGTTGGCAGATTTAGCTTTCTTTATTATTCTAAAGCACTGAACAAGACTTTGTTTGCCTCCATTTATTTCAGACTCTCTTATATCTGTTATCTTATATCTCTGTCTCTAACGTGCTGTCTGTTTCCTTTTCCTGTCTGTTGGCTCCTCTTTCTCCTCTTCCCTTATCTGTGGTTGTTGACGTTATCTTAAATGTGATGTGTTAATGTTATTGGTGATTATTGTTTTGTCACTTGTTGATATTGTGGTGGTGGTTGCTGTTATGACTGTTACTGTCCTGTGATGCCACTGTGATGTCATGGTGATGATGTTCATGTTGGTGTTGATGTGGTTTCGGTGGTTGTCGCTGTCGTGGTTGGTCTTGTTACTGTTCCTCGTGGTGTGGCCATGCAGAGGAGGAAAGGAGTGGCATCAGGAAGCCTCCCAGCCAATGGAAAGTGTCAGATTTAGACATCGTCCTGTCAGAGCCCACTGAGACGTGGGAGGGACCTCGGTCCCCTCAGGCGGGCGACAGTAACAACAGTGAGTCCCAAGAAGGCACTAGACAAATTTACTCACCACTAGCTCCATTGGTGATTAGCAGCACCTGCCTCCTCACTCCTTCGCCTGCACCTGAAGGTGTAGTGGGTCTGTTGGAAGTATTTCCTGCATGATTTCAACACAAATGCTGAGCCTTAATCCCAAAGTAGACATTATCTTGGGCTACATCCACACTAATATGTTTTCATGTTTAAATGCTTAACTATCATAAACTATATAAACTATATTTATACCTAGCGTCCACATTACCCCTGCATTTTGGAACCCTTTAAATTGACGCCTTAAAAAACAATGCTAACCCTGATACCCACGCAGATATCCACATTTGCTTCCCTATCGAGTCTTATAAGTCACAGCTTGTCAAGCCAAAATATTATAGCTAGGTCTACTTTCCTTATGTGATTTCATCCTTTCTCACTGCCATGGCTACCCCTGGCGATGGATGATGCTCCTGGCCAGACCATATTTGCTTTGTAACAACTTCCAATCTGTTTGCGCCACCTTGACCGCCATACTCGTGTTACTTTTAGTAACAATTCCACCTCGTCATCTGTCCAAGCAGAGAAATCTCTGGTTTAACTTAGTTTTCACCATCACTTTTTTTCACCGTCGCATTTTCTATAACTGAGCAACCAATGGCAGAGTAAACAATCTGCCACCTGTTTACATCGCCATGTACACGCCCAGTATTAGTATGGACCTAGATTAATTCTGAGAACGTGGTAAAATGCTTATGTGTTAGTGTGTGGTTGTGGCCTCAGAGTTTGGTTGAAGAATGGAAGGGCGCAGTCGCACCAAGAATGCTGTGGAGTGATTTTGTCTAACTATACAGAACAGATGGTTAGGAGAACATAATTGAATCAGCTACAGAGAATGACCTCAAAATGTTCGGGCTGTGTGTATGAGGGCACAGACATGACATCTGATAGCCAGCAGCTGCTCCGGGTTGGGAAGCGCAGCATAAGAAAATAAACTGAGGGCAAATCACAGTCTGGACTGAGACCCACATTCAATTAGACCTCCATGTCCTCTTACCTGATGTGAGAATTGTAACTGTTTCCCCAAGTCGTTATGCTAAGCTTCTGTCACTTGGCTAAAGCTTCATATTTATGCAACCAACTTCAGTTGTAATCAGCCCATTAAATGGCTGTTATCTCATAGACATGGGTTAAAAGGGGCCTGCCATACTATTAAGTTTAAAGGTTGTTACATCACCTAGTGGTTTGTTTACTCCCATTTTGAAGCCTTGCATTTGGCATTTCACCTATCGCCATCTTGGTTATTTGGAGCCAGAAGTGACCTTATATGGATGAGAGGGTGTAGCTGTGGAGGAGCGAGCGACAGATCTAGCTTACAGACTGTGGTGATGCCTCACCTTGAGTGACAGCTTGTCACGCAAAGCGGACCCGCCCTTAATTATGCATAACTTTATGCCTTGATAAAATGTTAATCGCTGAGTTATATTTAAACTCACCCCCCATACAGTTGTCAAGGAAGGGGGAATTAGAGTAACAGAGACCAAAACCTTTTATTGCACCAGGCTGTAAACATCATTTTTTCTGCTGTAAAGTTGGCCATTTTAACATTGGTGTCCATATGGTCTGACTTATGTTCTGGAGCCAGCCTCAAATAGCCATTTTAGGAACTTTAGCCCTGGAAGCCATTTTGTTTTCACACTCACTTATGTTAGGATTAGGTGCAAAAACTATATGATTAGGTTTAGGAAAACATATCAGGGTATGTCATTTAAAACAACTGTCGTCTCTGGTCAAAATAAATCCGCGATGACTTTTGGCTTCACGGGGAATATAACCCCTGCTCTCCCGGGTGAAAATCCTGTTTGTTTGACCCATTCACCACCCTTCCCTTTCGCTTGACCGTCGCCAACTTTCTTGCTCTTTATACAACGTCACTTGACTCCCTCCCTTGCTCCTGTCATAATTATACAGTCAGAAGAGGTTGCAGCCTATCAATAAATGTAAATGGCCATTTCATGGCCTGATAATGGCCTTCAGAACCTATTAGCAGGTGTGGCAGGCCCCTTCCAACTCATACCTATAATGCTTATAACCACTGATAATGGCCATTCAATAGCCTGATTTACCCTTCAGACACCAGGTTGGTATCAGTTTTCTCATCTACTCTCTGCAAGAAAGCAAAATGTGAAAAGATTCCTTTAATATAGCATGTTTTTGAGTCTAGTTAATAATCACACTAGCTTAACTTATTAATGTCAACACCTGTCCACATAGCTAGAATCAGCTTTGTCAACATAACATTACCTTGCCTCATTAACAACTGACCATGTTGTATCAGGCCACTCTCATTCAGTGGGCCACTCAGACATTTGTCCTGCCTGTAGTCATATATCAGTACACCCAGGCTGGAAAGGCAAAGCATTTTTACTCACTTAGTTTAACTACTGGTATAAGTAAAGAGTCTTGAACTAGCACTGATACAGATCCCATCGTGCTCCTGAATGCCAAAGCAAATGCCACAGCTCTATTTATTGTCCCAGCTTCTGTAATGTGGAAAACACACAGTTGTAAATCATGTCAACAGTAGAACAAATGACACAACAAATGAATGACAGGAAGTCTGAGGTACGCTTGTAGCTATACACAGTCTGTGTACTCGGTCTGTGTGTGTGTGAGTCAGATAACCAGAGATTTTAGGTAAGGGGGGTCGGGGGGAAGTCACAGCAGCTGTTGTTGCTGTCATCGGATAGATTAAGACTCTCTAACAAATGTGAGCGCTGAATATCTATTATACTGTATGAATGCTAATATAATATAAGCATAGCAGTCTACAGTCAGATCATAATTCCATGCATTTTCATTAGCATTAGAATACACATGAATCGTTTATTCATTGAAAATCCACTGACTTAAAATATTTGCTTGAAAGTTGTAACAGCATCCAGGAGCCAGGGCCTTTTTGGAAACAAAAGCTTTTTTTAATTTCCTATGAAGTGGCTTCGTTAATGATCAACAGGAAAGGCTTCAAAAGTGTTGGTGCTACTGTTTTAGAGAAAAAAACTGACTTGTATTTTATTAACAAACACATATGGTCCAGTCAGTGTCCTCTGCCTGCGATATGATTGGTGCAGTTTGCTGGATTTCAGTATTAAAGGTCTGGAGTGTAGGATTTAGGGGCGATATATTGACAGAAAGGGAATATAATATAAAATATATGTTTTATTGAGTGTGTAATTACTGGAAAATGAGAATTGTTGTGTTTTTATCTTAGAATGAGCCGTTTATATCTACATAGGGAGTGGGTCCTTGTCTGTGGAGATCACTATGTTGCATTGCCATGTTTCTACAGTAGCCAGACAAACCAAACACTGGCTCTACACAGGGATTTAAACGTTTTTGTGTTGGCCACCATACTTAGCAGCCCCTCCACAAGTCCCTGCGCCCTCCAAAAACACTGAGTTTTTAACATTAAACTGCTTTATTCAGTGCTTTTACCTGTTGACATAACTGGTTTTGTTAATTTGTTTTTGGAGAGAGGGAGACATTTGCGGATAACTCGACTCCCGATAAAAACCTTCCAAAGTCTAGATATTAAGTTAACAGACAAAAAAAGGTGAGCACACACAAGCAGATGCTGGGCTAGCGAGCAATCTTCGATATGTCAAACAGCGTTATAGAAACATTTATTTGTCACATGAAATGCATTCAGTTTGTTTTGGAGAGGAAGAGACCTTTATGGATAATTCGGTTCCCCATGAAAACCTCTTGAACAGTGAACACTGGGGGAATTGTAACCTGGAGAAATTTAAGATTGTTGCAATCTGCAGTCCTCCCTACTTCATGCTACTAAATCCTCCTAAATCATACACACTGGACCTTCAGATGTAGTATTGATTAATCTTTAAATAACCTATTCATTTATCTTGGAGGAACCGTTCAACATTTTGGAAAATACGCTTCATTGCTTTCCTGCCAAAAGTTAGATGAAAAGACAGATTCCACTCTCATGTCTGTATGTTTATTGTCAAGCTCCCAAATTAGCGTAGCTCAGCATACATACCTCTATATAAAAATAACACCTTGCCAATTCATGGGGCTTTGTGGGATAGATAATATCTTGGTTGTGTTCTGCAACTTCCTGGAGTCTTGTCTTGTTAATGTAATGAGCTAGCTCTCTCCCCATCCTTCCAGTTTTTCTGCTAAACTAAGCTGAACATCTGCAGATAGTAGCTTTATTTTTTGAGTGCCTGAGAGTGGTTTCAATCTGTCAAAATGACATTAGAAATATAAGGTGGACACTTACTTCAGACAGACATTAAATTTGGATTGGAATGAAAATCGGGTTGACGATATTTTGTGTCTAATGTCTAAAGATGCTAGAGTTTCACAGTGTGGATGTTAACATTAAGACGTGTTGTTTGCTTTACCTTATTACCAATGTCATTATTCTATGTCAAGATGACGTTGGCATGAGACGTTTCAAAGACTTAAAACCAACAAAATATCAACGTCATCTGTCGTCAGTATTCTGCATCAATTGACGTTGGCATCAGATGTCCTGTCACTGAATTTAGTCAACCAATATCACAACCTAAAGTCAACTAAATATCAACCCTGAAAGACGTTGGTGGCTAGCTACATACATATGTAGCTTCTTTTTGTAGTGTTTCACTGTTGAGCTTGTGTTCTTTGAACTAAATGATATTTCAGATGCTCTGAAATACACTGAATGTTGCCACCAGTGATCACCAATCATTATACTTCAGTTCAAGAAGACAGAGACTGGCATATAAAACATTAGATATCACCTAAAGAAGAGACTTGAGTAGCGAGTTTGATAGGCTTCTTAAAACCCTTAAACCTACCCTGAGCCACCCCGCTTGTCTTTTGCATCAGAGCATACTGCGATGGTGCCAGTCCTGTAAACTGTACTGTCTTTCCTCTACAACATTGAGTGGCTGCTTCTAATCTGGGCTCTCAGGCACATGGCCAAGTTTCCAACTCGCACAGAGCTGACTGTTTGTTTCCTGTCGTGACCATTTTCTTCCTGAGGTCAGCAGGTTACAGCAACAGTCAACAGGTTGTACAACACAGCTTACTGACTGCAGGACTCCCAGGCTCACTAGTTAATCAGTATTAGTGTGGTATGTGCCAAAACTGTGACGTGGCTGGACCACCGAAAGATAAGCCAAGTGGTTAGGTAACAGCTTAAAATGATACTCTGACAATGGATGCTGAATTATAGCCAATTGTGACAAGCAGTGGAATTTTAATGTCCCACAATAGACTTTTTAGATTATTTTTAGCCAAGATGGATGCATAGCTTTATGAATGGGAATGTCAGTCAGTCTGGCAGTTGGTTTATACGGAGCCCCTAATGTCCCAAAAGGTGATTTTTTTTTTAATGTTGTGCACATAAGTTAATTTAATTTAACTTTGTATACCTCTCTAATGACTTCAGATGCACACAGTCACCATATAATGGAGAGAACTCAGCTAATCAAGCTTTATTCTCTATTGAAGCCCCAATGTGGGGGTGTAACTATTTAGTGTCCCGTGTTCCCCAGCTCAATATCCTCTTAATAAGACCCATTTAGGAGACCTTTCGAAGAGTTTTATGTTGTCAGCAATGTTTTTTCCCAGGTTAAAGGTCCTATTTTGTAGGATTTAGGGGGATATATTGGCTGAAATAGTATATCATTTTCACAGCTATGTTTTCCTTAGTGCATAATCGCCTGAAACTAAGAATCACTGAGTTTTCATTTCCTTTAAATAAGCCGTTTATTTCTATATACAGAGTGGGCCCTCTTCCACGGAGTCCTCCATGTCCGTACAGTAGCCCAGAATTGAGAAATCAAACACTGGTGCTAGATTGATCCATTCACATTTTCAGCCACCGTAGTTTTCCCACATGGTAGATGAGTTTCAGTTGGTTGCAATTTACAACTTCACCACTAGATGCCACTTAACCCTGGACACTGGACCTTTAAATTTTCAGTGTATATTTCCCTGGGTTAGTATGTTGACATCAACCACCTACCGCTTATAGCCTACTTTAGGCCTAAAGCTATACATTTGCGGGCAATGACTGAACAGATTTGTACCATTCAAACTACATTTTAAACATCTATGTCCCGTTATTCTTTTGCAATTTGAACTGTGAAGCTAGCCCCCTACCAATCACTTACAATTTTAGTTCATGTCAACAGATGAAGGACCTGGGAACCTTAGCTCTTGTAAGGTGATGTTTTTTAGCTTGTGTTTGTATTCACTTTGGAGATGGCTTGATTTTTCTAGCACCATCATCAGGTCAAAATTCTAATTTGTCTCTTACTTTGTGTATGAACACCTCCAAAACAAATGACAGTTTAAAAATATTAGCATACGAACATGCTGAACTTATGTTAGATATGTCAAATAGCACCTGCTAAACATCACCATTTTAACATTGTCAGTGGAGCACATTACCATGTAGCTCAAATCACCGCAATGAATACAGTCTGACAGAACTGCCAGCATGGCTGTGGACTCTTAGTCTTGTTAAATATTTTTTCAGGATGCTCAGCACACAGTAATATTAAGCCTGTAAGCTGCAAGAAACTCCAGAATAGTAATGGTATCAGTTTAAAGCACAAGCTCAGATTTATAAGGCTATTTCCCCCCATTTTTAGTTTATATGGAAGTTTACTGTGGTTAAACTGCCATGAAACAGTTAAGCATTAACGTGGCCGCGGACCTCCAGGATTGTCATTGGTTAATAGGCAACAGTGGAACAAGATTTAGTAACTGACCAGTACAGTGACCTTAGTGTACCAGTTAGTTACGTAACACCACCTGTGTGGAGACAGAGGCTGGGTTAAACTGTTGCTTTACATAGCCAGCAGGCTTCAGAGCTTAGTATTTTAGCACAGTGAGCCAAGGCAGCATCTTCCTGTTATTTGGGGTTTTGGAATGCACTCACTGTGTTTCTGAGTTTGTCCCCACGTTAACCAACAACTCTTCTGGTAAAAATAGCAGAGCAACAACCAAAAGTAAATTTTATGACTGCAACTGCCAGTTACTGTGAATGATTGTTTGTCTTTTTTATTATCAGATGCAGACGTTGCCGTGACAACAGCTACACTGCCCATAAATTTTGCAGCCAAGCTCATGATCAGAGATACTTTAGACCCATTGCTGTACTACTTACAGGATGCTAAACACATGTTTGCAGTGGAGGATACACTGCACTCACCAATTTAAACATGTAGAGTAGTTGTTAAGATATGTAGCGCATTTCTTGTTGCATTACAGTATGCTATGTTGAGGTGAAACAAGTGGAAGCCAGACTTAAAAATAACTCGATGACTTGGAGCCTGTTTCAGTTATTGCATTGCAATTACAATCGCAATATTGCAGTTTTGATGTGGTACTAGATTATGGAGCATGAAGTTTGTCATGTTTTATGTTCTTGGAGTAAACTATATGTGTGGATAATAATATGTTTACATTTTAAGCAGTTGTTTTCTCTTGTATTGGTATTATGCCACTGGAGTGACAAACTGTATATAGCAGCTAGTGTAATACTACTACTTCTCAACACAACTTACCTTCATATCAATGTGCCTTCTACACCTCTAACCTCCTTTAATGTACAGTGGTGGATAGATTACTGAACTGGCCGACTGAGTACATGCCCAGAGTGGCCCAAAGTGTCAGAGGCACTCAAATAAATACGTACCGACCAAAAGAAAGACACAAAATGACAAAAAAGAGACACAAAATGACTAAAAGAAGACGCAAAACAACCAAAAAAGACATATACAACAACAACAACAACACAAAAACAGTACAACAAAAAAACAGAGGCAAATCTCCACAGAGTCTAGTCCTATGTAGGAGAGAAGTGGGGCCTTTTACATGTCTGTGTCCAGGGGTCCACTGTCTCATAATCCGTCCATGCGTACAGCACATGGTCCTCTGTCATCCTCTTGTCTGTTTGTGTCTGTGTTTACCTCTTCCTCTCCTCCTCGTTTTAACCTTTGTCCCCTTCTCAACACTCTCTCTCTCTCTCTCTCTGTTTAGCTAATGAAGCGTCATGGCCTAGCATCAGTAAGAGTGTGTCAGATTGGAGGACCAACAGTCCAGAACAGGTACTGCACTACTTCTACTCCAGACATGAGGAGATAGTTAAAGTTATCATGAAATAGTCATTTTAATTATAATAATAATAATTATTATTATTTCCACTTAATGATATTATAGAGACATTTAAATATTCCTCAGTTTGCTAAGAGCCTCCTTGAGGCCATTTAAAGGCGCCCTAGCTCCTACTTTGAAGACCAGTGCAGTAAATGACTGTGTGAACTTTTCAACTCAAGAAATATCTCTTTCCAAAATAGCAATGCAGGTGCTCACAGGGAAAGTAGGTTATGCAGTCAGACTTTAGAGCAATCTTTTTCAAATTCTCTCTCGCTCCATATTTCCATGTCTCTCCCTCCCACCAGCTTCCCTCTGGTTACGGTACTTACCCCAGTGCCACCCACCAGGCGGCAGGGCATCACTCTGCCACCAGCTCCCTGCCCCGCTCTGCCCCTGGTACACTGGGCTGGCCCCGATCCAGTGCTGCAAATGCCACCTCATCCTCCTCTTCATCATCTTCCTCTTCACAACAAATACAGCAACGGATTTCTGTTCCTCCAAATTCAAGCCAAGGTGATTTAAAGAGTAACTTAACACCATACTGAGCTTACTCTGTAATGTGGAAGCCCATTTTCTGTCAGTGTGATTAAAAACAAGAATCCTATAAGTCATTGTCATAAGAATCTTTTTTGAGATAATGGGTTAATATCTCAAAGTAATGTGGTGCTTTTCAAAATATTGAGTTAGTTTCTCAATAGACTGACTTGGTATTTCAAAATAATGTCTTCGTATCTCAAAATGATGAGCTTTTTTCCCAAACTGGGTAAAGTGCTTAGTGAATACTTTCTCAAAATAATGACTTAGTATCTCAAAACAAAGAAATTGTCTCAAACTAACTTAGTATCTCAAAATACTGACATAGTATTTCAAAATAGCAATTTCATATCTCTAAATAATGAGAAACTATCAAAATAATGACTTAGTATCTCAAAGTAATGACTCAGTATTTCAAAATAATAAGAAACTTAATCAAAATAATAACCTATTTTTTTAAGTAATGAGTAATGTTTTCAAAATAATGAAAAACTTTAACGAAATAATGACTTATTTCAAAATAAATAATGAAATAAAAATAATAAGGACTTAGTGTTTCAAACTAATAAGGAACTTTATCAAAACAATGATAATGTATAATGATGACTCTCTCAAAGTAATTTCAAAATAATAAGAAACTATCAAAATAATGACTTAATATCTAAAGATAATGAGAAACTGTCACAATAGTGTCTCAGTTTTTCAAAATAAAGATGTAGTATCAAAATAATGACTTAGAATTTCAAAATAATGACTTAATATCTCTAAATAAGGACTTAGTGTCTCAAAATAATGAGAAGCTTTTTAAAAATAATGACTTAATATCTCAAAATAAAGGGTTAGTATCTCAGAATAATTACATTATGGTTAAAAAAAAATAGAACTTTTCATAATAATGACTTATTGTTTCTCATTATTTTAAGATATAAGTTTATTATTTTGAAATGAAATTATTTTTTTAATTTTTTCAAGGAAGTTTGTCATTTTAATAATTTGCAGGATGTTTTTTTTATCACACTGGCAGAATTGGCCTTCCATACTTTTAGGACTGTTCTTCTTATAAACATTTTTAAAATTATTTTATGTAAGCAGTCATTTTCAACAAAATATAACAATCCTCTCTATTGCAGGGAAACTGAAAGATGAATTCTGCAAATAAAATCTGTCTGTCATGGACATGTGGGTGCAGCATTTGGAAATGATGTGTTAATTCAATATTTTCTGTACTCTGTCTCTGCTGTCAGGCTCCACCTCCCAGCCTTCTCCCTTGTCCCCACAAACGGAGCGAACAGATCCACCTCCAGCTGTGGCAGTGCGTCCCTACGTCCCAGACCACCCCTCCAGGCCCCAGTCCCCCAGGAAGGGCCCCGCCACCATGAACAGCAGCTCCATCTACAGCATGTACCTCCAGCAGCCTCAGGCCAAAAACTATGGCTCTCTCAGGACTACTGTCAAAGCGGGTAATTTAACAGCAGCTTAAAATATTTTTTACAGATCCTGCCATATATAAAGTGTGTGTTTAATGTTGATACTCCAGCTAAGCACTATCTGTCCCTTTTCCTTTCTCTCCATAGTCTATGGTAAACCCATCCTCCCCACCTCCTCCACCTCTCCATCTCCTGTCCCTTTTCTCCAAGGAGGAGGAGGAGGAGGAGGAGGAGTAAAAGCAGGGGGAGAGGATGTTACAGATAAAGAAGGAGGGAAGGGAGGAGGCGAGAGCAGTGATGGGCAAATCCTCCCTCCACCCACTGTGGACAACATCCCTCGTCCCCTCAGTCCCACTAAGCTTACCCCAGTTGGTAGGTATCAGAAAACGAATCAGTCTCATCCCTGTGCTGTCATACTTCTGCTTGCATGTTATATTGTGGATTATTGCAGTGTAAATTGAGTATAAATCTGTGACAAATTTCTAATAAGTTTCAAAACCCTCTGCGCCACTATACCTACTGTAACATGACACTGTTCTACTTATCAGGTATAGGGTTCATTTCCCTTGTGATTATTTCCTTAGAAAATCGATTTTTTTTTTGTACTTAATTATAAAAAAAAAAAAAATCTGTGGCAAATAAGTGTTGGTTTGGAATCTGGAGAGCAGAGGCAATTCATAACAAAAATTCTGATAAACAAACAGAAGGGTGCGTATTTGTAAACATAACAGGATCCCGCTCTGACATATTTTGCTTTTCTACCTCTGCTCTCCACAGCCCACTCCCAGCTACGTTACCAGAGTGATGCTGACCTGGAGGTTCTCCGCCGGCGTCTCAGCAATGCTCCTCGACCTCTGAAGAAACGGAGCTCCATAACCGAACCTGAAGGCCCACAGGGGCCAAACATCCAAAAACTACTGTACCAGAGGTGTGTGCTACTGTATACTGTGCTCATAAACTCAAATACATTTTATGAAAAAGAATTTGCAACAGAAAGTAAATGATTGCGGCTTGATTAAAACTGTTTTCTGTGGTGGTGTGCAGGTTCAACACATTGGCGGGAGGCATGGAAGGAGGTTCAGGTAAGACACTGTGATATGATGTACGGCCCTGCTCAGGACTGTAGTCCAGACCAACCCAGTCAATCAATCAAACAGTTTTATTTATAAAGCCCAATATCACAAATAACAATTTGCCTCAGAGGGCTTTACAGCATATGACATCCCTCTGTCCTTTGGACCCTCACAGCCCACCAATCAAGTTTAAGTGAAATCCAAAACAGGGTCCAGTCCAGTCTTGGTCAAGATCAAGTCCAGAGCAAATTGAGTCCCATTCAAAAGTCCAAATTTAATTATGATGGAACAGACATTTTCCATTGAACATTAGCTGAGGTAGCTAGCTTGTGACTTGCTAGAGGTGATGTTACTGCTGGCGAACGAGGGCAGCAAGTGCTGAGCTCAGGGCCAGTGTTACTTGCAAAACTCAATCAATGGCAGAGAGGAAGATACAGAGGATGGGGGTGTATTTTTTTTCATACTACCTGTTGGTAGGGAACGCTCTGTACAACTGATACTGAATCAGCAGCCAGGAACAACATGACTAATTCTCAGTAGCCGAGTCTGATATCAAGACAATTACGAGTCCAACAAGGCAGGCAACTAGCTGAGTGCAAGACTTTAAAAAGGTGCTTTCAAGACTGGACTCAAGACTGAGACTGGATTCGACTACCTCAGCCTTACCTCAGGACGGTTTAGATGGCATCAGTTGTATGTCTGTGTTGTACTGATTTGGGTTGATGACGCTTAAATCAACTCTTTCTCTCTATATTCCAGGCAACACGTTCTACCAGCCTGACTGCCTTTTGGGTGAAATGGACAACATTCATTCAGCAAATGGGAATGTAGAACCTGGAGACAAGCACGTCAGTATGGCGACCACAGAGGGCGAAGTTCAAAACCTGAACTCAGGCTCCCGCCGCTTGTCCCCTCCTTCTGTTGCCATAGAAACACCCAAAGACACGACAGCAAAAGCAGAAACTACCAATAATGTGTCTCCACCGACCCAAACCAGCCCATCCCCTGCACCTGATAGGCCAGAGGACCAGAACAATAACAACCAGAAAGGATCAAGTCCTGCACACAACTCTGTAGGCCACATTTCCCCCTCTCCATCACCTCCTGCCCCACCTTCAAAGCCTAAGGTAGGCATAGATTGTATTCATACCAGATATGGGGTACAGACGTTAAAACTAGAGCTGCTTTAATACTTATGCGCCATGGATTTTTGCTTTCTGAGCAAATATTCTGTTGGTTTTTTGTGTTTGCCTTTGTAATATGCCGCTAATAACCTAAACAAAATGATTGTTCTCTGTGAAAGCTAACGCACCAGATTAAGCACTAAGTACTTATTTACAATTCCTATTCTGCACTGTCAACACTTTTCCGTTTGTCTCCCTTTGTCCTGCAGGTGAAGCGAACCAACCTGAAGAAGCCGTCATCAGAGCGAACAGGCCACGGTCTGAGAGTGAAGTTTAACCCCCTAGCTCTGCTGCTGGATGCATCGTTAGAGGGAGAGTTTGATCTGGTGCAGAGGATTATATATGAGGTAACAAAAGATTATGTAGTTGTTGCAGTAACGGTATTACAATACGTTTACATAATACAGTATGTCTTTTTTCAAATTTGCACTGCTTATGAACTGTCTGAATTTAGTTGTTCAGCTCAACATTACAGTGAGTACTTTACAAGCCATCTTATGCTTTGCAAGAAAACAAGGAAGCCACTCTCTTAAAATCCTATTGGACACTCTTGAGGAGGCAATTCAAAGAGAGAGAGAGAGAGAGAGAGACATCTGCATTTAACACCAATGTCATAAAGTCCCAATTTACCACAAGTAAAATCCAAAAAGATTTGTCCAGTAGAAGTTTTTCACCTCAACTGAAGTCTAAAGGGCAAGCTAGGCAGTGTAGGAGACAGGGAGAAGAGTCATAAGATGGGACAGCTCAGAGGATTGGTAGCATTGTGGACATCAGGGTTGGCAGCTAGACAGATGGGTAATGGGGTAGCCTGAAGATGATGAAGGGCCAGCTCTTTCAAACAACCAGGAAGAGGAACATCACGGAATCCTGGGACCACTGATCATCACTGGATCATTAGGTTTAATTGCAACATAGAACAGATTTTTGTCTGCATAGAAGTGAAAAGTTATGGGAAAGCTGAATATAAATCGCCAGTGGTACTGTGCCAAGTACTGAGCCTTGAGGGACACCATACCTTACTGTGTGGAGAGACTAATATCCTTTATCACCAATGGGTATATTCCAGAAATCAGCAACCTTTATTATTAAAAGAGCCATTACTGGCCAAAAAAAGAAAAAAAAATGTATGTATGTCTGTAGCCACAAAACACATTTGAACAAAGGTAAAGGCCCAACAACATTACGAATATGTCTAGATGAGCATTCATTTATATGATTTACTACCAGGTGGCTACTCTACTATGTTCCAAGACTTTTCCCTTTTTTTTGGATTTGCAATTCATAGCTAGCCTGTGCTAGAGAAACTCCAGGCTAGCCACCACTACTGCAAAATTTAGAGTAAACAGCACCAGGATGTATAAGTATGACACAGATTTAAGTTGATGAAACATTAAAACATTTTTAATTCGATGTGTAGGCTACACATTTTTACAAGTGTAGAATGCAGTAATCACTTTAGGCCTACATCAATGACAAATGTCAAAGGCGCATGCGGCTCTGGAGGCGCAGGTTGCCTACCCCTGGTATATATGTTTTTTTAATGTGGTAAAACAAGCTAAAAATAGTCTACTGCCAATAGGCAAGTATGCCTTTCTGTTTTTTTCTGGTGTGTCACATTTGACTTCACCAGCACACTGGAAAACAGGTTGGTAAACACTAGGAAGCAGCATGGAGGCTAGTGAGACGTTATAGTGGTTACATCTTTTTTATATCTGTTACTTATTCATTGACTTTTTTTTGTAACGATGTTTGAGCGTTGCTTGGACAGAGATGGATGAAATTTGTGGCTGAGAAGATTCATAAAAGTTACTAACAGTCATGCCAGAAAAGGGGTAAAAACATTGCATGTCCACGTGACTGTCATATTTCAGTTGCTGCCGAACAGAGCTGGAGCTGATAAATGCTTGTGACTAGTGCAGTCATGTCTTGTCCCAGAAATGAATTCACATTGTATTCTTTCCCGCTAAACACACAAGCCAGATGGTAGTGGGTGTTAGTGTTTTTTGGCCATGGAAAGTAGCTTAATACATTAATACATACATACATATTACAGGCTGGAGAAAATAAAATCAAGGTTGCAACTTGATTCAACTGCTGTTCTTAGTACTGCTTTGGTTTGGGCATTTCCAGTGTTGTGGTGTGGTCTAAACCTTGACTGAATAGTGTGAAAAAGATAACGCAGCAGTTGTTCAGCCACGAGAGATTGATCTAAAGTCACTAGAATAAGTGTAATCTCAGTAGATAATCTTCAAATTTTGTGCTGCCTCTTGAGTAGAGCTGAATATCATCGCACACACTTTGGTTCTGATACTTCCAACTTGGTTATACTTCTTAAGTTTTGTTCTTTAGATACATTTTTTTTGTTGAATGAAAAAACACATTTTCTTATGCAACAGAAGAATATTTGTACACGCCAACAATTACTGTACACCCACACACAGATTGGCTCAACAGATCTGCTGATAACTGGAAGATTTGAAAGCTTTTAAATACCTTCCTGACAACACTTGGTGTAATAGCTTTGATCCTCAGCAGCTCTGTCAGGGGAGAGGTGGTCTCAGTTGTCAGGTGCGGAAAGTTAATGTTGAGGACACACTCACTCTGTATCACAGGGTTTTTTCAGCAGCACAGAGCTCCTGAGAACAAAGCCTTACATCTTTAAAGGCAAACCCCCGTCTATCCCTGACATCTCTCACTTGGATACCGGACAAAAGTGCTTACTGCCTCTCCAAACTGCAAACTCTAGCTGATACTCTCAAGGAAACATGCAGATGCTTCACATCCAGAACAAGCTCAGTTTGACGTTGTCATACCCCGAGGCGGGAATTCGCAACAACTCAACAACTTCCAAGCTGTTCACAAAATGTTGCACTATCCCTAGTTTTGCAATGAATTCAGGTACTTGGCACTTCTATAGTGCTCTCCACCGGGGTTTCAGCACAGGGTTGAGTCAAGGCTAATCCTTGTAACAGATATCCGCATATGGATGCTGAATCTGTAGCAACGAAAAAAAAGTTTGGTATCAGAAGGGGTCTGGTGTCTGTCTGAAATAATTAAAGTGGTATGGCCCAATAATGTTTGAGTGGGCTTTATTTCAAAAGTCCCAACGCACCGAGCCCACCGTAGGCTGTTTGTCAATGTTGGGCCACTGGTGAGCATCTGTCACCCTAGTTTTTGTGGTGTATCCCGCACTAGTTGGCTGTTTTCTGGCCAATTCAGCATGTATGAATCTGCAAGAAGAAAAGAAAGGAAAAAATGGCTAAAGTCAAGAGGGCGCGAGATGGTAACAAACTGGTCTTATTTGGTGAGATTATGTTTTTAGCCATTGAGTGTCAGGTTGTTGTGTCTGGGCCTTAAAGAGGTGGAACACATTGGCCAGAATGCCATCTTGGAGCCCACTGGCTACTGTTTGACAACAATTTAGGTTTTTATCAATTTATCTGCAGACAATAGAGATTGGCCAAAATCTTGTCTGAACCTGTCTCAAGTTCTAAATTGAACTGTAAACAATGACCATTGCACTGAAGAGGAAGTCTTGGCCCTTGGCAACATCAGATCTCCTAAAATATTGGCCGTTGCCCCCCGAGGCTTATCATCATCAAACAATAACTGGTGGGTTCCAGGATTGAAGGATGATACCAATACCGTTGGGATTCTTCCATTATCTCTGTGGACAGCCAATCATTCTATCAGTCTAATATCTCTTTGTACATAATCTCATCATCTCTGTCTTTAAGGTGGAAAACCCCAGCATGCCTAATGATGAAGGCATAACTCCTCTTCATAACGCTGTCTGCGCCGGCCATCACCACATTGTGAAGTTCCTGCTGGACTTTGGAGTGAATGTAAATGCAGCCGACAGTGACGGATGGTCAGTACCTTCGACCAGTCATCCAATCATGTAATAGTCCAGACTAATAATAGAACAGTGTCTGCTGAAGGGCCAGAGGGTGTTTGGGTAATGAACACACTCTGTGGCAGTGATACTGGAGCTCAGCTCAGAGGCAACAATGACAGAGATAATTGCATTTCTAAATTCATTTTGGACTCGGCTGCCTGAGCAGTATTGAAAGCACAGATTACCAAGTCTAATGAGGATCCGCATTGAGAAGTTACTTGATTTAATTACCGATGCATTTGACTGAATTCATGTTTAGTTAATGTCAGCCTGCTTCATGATGACAGTCATTGTGTTTAGATTTTTGATACAAGTGCATTACTGGAACATCTTTTGTACTTTCTTGAATAAACCATGTCTAGGAGGGGAATTTTTAAGACGGTTTAAAATCAGATTTTTATGTTGTCCCTTTCCAGGACCCCTCTGCACTGCGCAGCCTCATGTAACAGCGTCCACCTCTGTAAGATGCTGGTGGAGTCAGGGGCTGCCATTTTTGCCACAACGATTAGTGACGTGGAAACAGCGGCAGACAAATGTGAAGAAATGGAGGAGGGCTATACACAGTGTTCTCAGTTCCTCTATGGTAGGTAGATACACTCCGACAGATGGTCATCAAAACTTAAATCAGCAGGTTTACACAGGGGAAACATTTCATTTAAATTTTAATTGTTATGCATCAATAAAACTCTACACTGACAGCAGCATAATTGAAGTATTTTTCAACACATAATACTCTGTATCTCTCCCAGGTGTACAAGAAAAGTTGGGTGTGATGAACAAAGGCTTGGTCTACGCTCTCTGGGACTACACAGCCCAGCAGGCTGATGAGCTGTCCTTCAGCGAGGGTGACGCCCTCACCGTGCTGCGTCGTCGTGACGACACAGAGACAGAGTGGTGGTGGGCACGGCTAAACGACCGCGAGGGATACGTACCCAGAAACTTGCTGGGGGTGAGGGAATAAAAGACATTGACACCTATACATAAATGTGTGCACACATGGAGCATTGTCTACTTTAAATGAATACTTCACCCTCCAAATGACCATTTGTATGTCAAGTACTCACCTTGTGTGACATTGAGTTTGCAGAGAAATCTTTCTCGTATGCCTCTATGGTGAGCAAATCCAAAAACTGAAAAATGTTTTGATGAACTGGAATAAGTTGGGGCTACGTAAAACAACAGCAAAACTATATCAAAACATAAGTTTACAAACTCTCACACAACTCATGCAGTATAATCCAAATCCCAATAATCCAGTAATATTTCCCAAACACATACATTTTCACCAAGCGCCCTGATGCCACCAAGCCAACAGTCAGCTGTTAGATAATGTCATCCCGTCTTTGAGCGTCTATCACCGAGTTTTTGTGGGGTGTCCTGCACAGTTGGCCCTTGTTGGCCCTAGTCAGTTGTTTTTTGGCCCATTAAACATATTGAATTGGGGTTGGAGACAACAGAAACCATAAGTGAATGAAACCACTCTGACTGGCAGTTTAGCTCAGTGCCAAGAGTAGAAAAGGAAATGAGGAAAGTAAACAAAGGGCTAAAGTCAAGAGGGCTTGAGATCGAAACAAACGTGTTACATTAGATGAGATTATTTTTTAAACCATTAAGATCTTAAATTATATTGTACATGTGCTAAGTGGCTAACAATCATCTTGGGTCTGTCCTGTTGGTCTTCTGGTTTCCTCTATTTTAATGACGTATACAGACTACTGCCACCTGCTGGTGTGGAGATTATTTTCCTCTCACGCAGGTGCAGAATGTCTGTGCTGGTTGGCTGTTGGCTGTAGTCTTTGTGATGTGTTCAAGTGCAACTTTATGGCCAAGAAACAGGCGACGTGAAACAGGCAATACCTTACTATTTTGAACACTGCCATGTAAACAGTCTCATGCACAGACGGGTAGGAAGGCTGCACTATTAATGCAGAAGTTTTAAATAGTAAAAGTTATTGTGTAAGGATTGTGAACAGATGTTTTGATACAGTTTTGCTATTGTTAAACGTGGTCGCCTATGACTTCAATTCATCAGGAATTTTCCCAGTTTTTGGATTCTTGGTTCACTGTGGAGGCATGCAAGAAAAACTAAGTTTGCTTCCCAGATTAAATGAAACACGGGTGAGTGTTTGATATACAAATGATCATTTTGGGGGTGAAGTATTCCTCAAATGATGGCGACAGAAGTTGGACAAGAGACAGGAGTTCAGCAAGATAAAAGTTGTGGAAATATCCAAAGCTTACTAGACTTACCCTGCCTAGTTGCGGTTGCTAATCAATGATTGGACAGTCTTTGGATGATTATTATTTTTGAGGTATAGCTATGAAACTAGTAGCTAACACCACATATCCCAAGTCCAAAATTGTTAAAGGAATATTTGCAGGGTAAATAATTCTATTTAATTCAAGTGAAGCAACATGATAATATTACTGGCCATAAAACACATGGATGTGGAGTTATGAGTTATTGGATAGGGCTTGTGTGTTTGTGCTCAGTACCATGTACGCCTTGGGAGCACAGCATGAACACACTCCATAATACTCAGAACTTAATTATTGTAGCAGTAAAGCTGAACCATCACAGTGTCCCCTCTCTAGTCTTCCAGCTGCAGCTGTGCCGTAAACATTCAGTGTAAATAATAACTGAGTGTTGGATCTGTACATTAACAGTAGGGAGAACATGAGAAGTTTCAATTAACACTAAGACCAAACTTTCTTTCTCTGTGATTGAGCAGAGGATGGAGCTTCTTAAGTTGGCAGATTTATCCCCACACAGTGTCTTACAGTCTGCCTTCATGATGTTCAGGCACCTTGAGAACAATGTTAACATGATGTAATGACCCTGCCCTCTCTGTCTCCCTCTCCTTCTCTCCTACTCTCTCTCCAGCTGTATCCAAGGATCAAACCCAGACAACGCTCGCTGGCGTAAAGCCCAGATCAGGAGCCACGTGCACGCTCGCAGAGGGCGCATGCACGCAGAGAAGAAGAAGTGGAGCAGCAGCAGCAGCAGGAGGATGTGGGCGGAAGTGTTAGCCAAGAGAGAAAGAACAAAGGATGGAGGTAGTCAGGAGGCAGAGAGAAGGAAACATAGCTGGAGCTCGCAACTCTGATGAAGCAACTTTTTTTTTTTCCCGTTTGTTTGGATGTGATGCTGGAACCACAGAGCCACTTTATGGTAGAATCATAATATATTTTCACTGAGTTGCTGCAGTTAGAGGAAATCGCCTGAATCTTATTTTGAGCAACAGTAGCTTGGCAATTTCTCACCAGTTCAGCTGCATGAAAGAAGCTGAATAGAAAAAAAATGAAAATATCATTTGGATGCAGCTTTGAGTTCGTTCAGCTCGGAACATGAAAACATGAGCTTGGATTTATGAGGCTCTATGTGACATTCATCCAAATAATCTTTGAATGACACTTTATTTTTGTATGGTGTTAAAGGTCCATGTTATAAAAAGTCAGATTTCCATGACTTTTTTATTATAAAACAAGCATAGGTAATAAATAAATACCTCGAAAAGTATCAAAACATTCAATCCAGAATTCAGAAACTGTGCCTTTAAACGAGTCATCAAGACTTCCATGAAGTTGTGATGTCACAACTGTACTATTTAAAGGTATAAACTGGTGCTGTAGTGCTGTTACAGTCTTTTCCTGGCTACAATAATAGTGCAGAGACACCATGAGCACAAATGTGGAAGACCCAGAAATGCTGACCAATCAGAGCAGACTTGGATTTTTTGGGAGGGGGGCTTAAAGAGACAGGCACTAAAACAGAACATTTCAGACAGAAGGTGAGTACAGGTATGTTCAGGCAGACAGTTTGAGAAAAATAATGTGTTTTTTGAACATTGAAGCAAGTAAACTTGTTGTAGAAGGAACCCCAAATACAAGTATGAACCTGAAAATGAGCATAATATGAGACCTTTAATAATAAAAAAACACCCAGATGGATCTTCATAAAGCCAAGCTCATTTACCGCATCGCAATGAACATAGTATGTTGTCTGAAAACACTTTCACACTGTGTGGTGTGAAGATTTAAATGCAGTAAATTTACAGGCTAGATCAGGGGAGAGTGTGTGTGAGATGTGAAATGTGAAGTTGGAGAGAGGAAAGTGAGAGGAGGAAACGGATATTTTGAATGTGTATGTTAAAGGAAGCTTTATCAGGTCACTGATGAAGCAGCGATCAGTAGTGTTAGCAGGAATAAAGTTGGAAGCGCAACCACAAGAAACAGAATCCAGCAAGCTTATGATGCATGGTGGCCGAGGTCCACATCAACCCACACGAGCAACAGATGTTGACAATATAATATTATGGCATGGTAAGAAAAAAAAGCTTTTCTATTTGAAGTGATATCAGAAGAATATTTCCACTCTGATTTCACATAATGAAAAAAGAAGCATCTGTGAGTGATTACGGATGTCTCAACCTTTTACTATTCTGCATTTCTGTTGACTCAGCACTGGTGCATGCTGTCATATCAACATCTGTTCAACTGCAAACTGGTTGCTGCAGGTGAGAGAGGAGGGAAAGAGGAGGACAGAAGGAAAATGAGAATGTGAAAAATGTGTTTGTGAAGTACAAATGAATTTGTGAAACCAAAGCAGCTACAGTACGGGAAGGAGGAGGAATTAAAGTGACAATATTTTTTTCATTTTGAACAAAACTTCTTCCAGTCTTCATCCATTGACACATAATACCTGGTCCAGATTAGGACCTGGCACATAATGGTCCTCTTACTGGGGCAGCACTGGTACCAGGCTCTAACATGAACTATATGATAAAGCAGTGTTTCCCATCTACCAAAAGCTCAGTGGCATATTTAAAGGAAAAACTATAAGTTTAAAAGGTAAAAAATTATAATTGTATAAATTTTTCATGGGCTAACTGCTTTAAAATGAGGCTGAATTAGCTGAAAGTGAATGAAAAATCTAAAGTTTTAAAACAACTTGACTTTCTCATATTTTTTTCTTTTCATATTTACATATTCCAGTAGTTGTATGAAATGTATTATTCCCCTGATTTGTTGTTTTATTTAAACAGTTGTTTTTCTATATTATTAATATTATTATTATTGTTATTATTGGACACACTGCTTCTGTTTCCTTATCTGTCAGTGTTGGCGCCACTCACTGCTGCCACCCAGTGTACAGACACGTCCTCACACAAAGCGTCATTTCCTTGACCCCGCTGTGTAAAATATGAGGCAATAAGTTTTGTGATGTTTGATGTGAGAATGGCACATTGGTGTGTGAGGAGTGCAGACCATTACCTTGTGTATATGCAACCTGTAACTAAACAGCTAATGTACAAAAATAATAAAGAAAGTATAATCCCTACAGAGAATCAGTGCTGTGACTGTGACTGACTCATTCAAGTCTCACTCTCTCTTTCTGACACACACACACACACACACACACACACACACACACACACACACACACACATTCAAGCCTTGGTAATAAACGGTGGACTTTAGAAGGGGACTGAAGTTCACAGGTCACTCAGGTGTTTGCAGAGACAGAAGGCTCTACATGCGTAAGTTTATTTTTATTTATAAATTCACAATATTGTTACACTGTGCACTTGGTGTTTGTGACTGAGTTTGTTCAGTTTATTTCCCTATTTTCAAGAGTTCAAGCATTCTGGTACAACTTTAAATACAAACGTGTCAAGTTACCACACATGACAAGAATAAGGGGAAAATGTATTTTTCTTTCCAAATAATAGCACAGAACAGACAGTAAAAAATGTGGGTGTGTAAATTGCCTTGGTCATTACAAAGGTGAAACAGAAACAAGGGTATACGTATGTAGGGGGCTTTGCTCATTTTGACCTCTCGTGTTTTTTGAGTTTCTTATATTTATTTACATTCTGAAACAGTCAGTGCTGTATTATACTGCATGTTTACAAATTGAGATTTAAATATAAGGCAAGAAAACATAATAGTAGCCTATTTGGTGACCTGTAAGACAAAACCCATACAGTACCATGTCCACAATTATAGCAAATTACAGGTCAAGGTGTGCAAAAGCATATTGTTATTATTATTGTTAATATTACTATTATTATTGTTATTGTTATTAGTTTGTTTCTTTTACTTTTCCACGTGTTTTGTGTTGTATGTGCAATGAACTAAAGGTGGCTACACGGTATCTTATCGGATGGGCCAAAAAAAGGACACAAATACTCCAAATAAAATTAAATAACTAAGAATTATTATTTTATTTCAATAAAAACCTTATTAGTAGTAGTGGTAGCACCACTACACAAGTGTATCGAGTCGCACATTTATTTTGAAGTACCAACCGGAAGTGATAGTATTTTGCTGGTAATACGCTTTCATGTGTGTTTGTCCCGTGACGCTGGGCTGCTATGTGCTAGCTCCATATACAGCATAATGTAGCACACACTGAAAACATGATACAGTTTGTATAGAATAAACTACCGTAGCATTTAATGGTCAGAGGCTCGTTCAACACGACGTTTTAACCAAACGTAAGTCAGCATTTAATACTTTAAAATACGCTGTCACCTAATGACGTGCTGTACAAGCTAATGTTACGTCATTACACTGGTTCACGTTGTAACTCACTATACGTCATGTACTGTGTATCATAAGGATTTACTGCGTCACTCAGTCATTGAGTTAGCTAGGTTAGCTTTCGCCTTAAGAACACGTTAAATTAATAACAAATGTTCGGTGCAAAATAAGTTACATTTTGACATGATAAATAGCTTATAAATCTTACCATGCACATTGTTTTGATTGTCTGAGACGTGTCTGCCGCCAGTGCCCTGGTGAATTGAGTGAAAATGTGTCTCTCCAGTTAGCCATGATTATTCTCAGATGTCTTTTTGAACATTTGTGAGCTACTAGTGTTGTGGACTTTTCAAAGAAATGCCTTTATGACTGAACTGCCTAACTATGCTCATGTGAACATGCTTACTACTTTTAGCCTTCTACCACTACTATTCATACCCATTATTATATTTCCAGCTGAACATAAAGGCAGCACTGGCCATGTCAAACATCAGTGTGAACATTGACACCTATTGTAATAAAAATGTCATAAAGATAAAGTGTCCACCCTAAAGTCCACTTAGTAGCTTTTTTTTTTTTTTTTTAGCTTTCAGTCCCATTTCACAGTCCTCAACAGTGCATGCCGTTTGCTTAGTTGTCATCGCACCCAACTTTCTACTTAACTCAGTCTTGGGCATTTTTGTGCAATTAGGTGCACCATGGAGAAGCCTTTCCACCTGAACACACCGCTGCTGGAGAGCGTCAGCATGTCCAAACGCGTTGGAACCACTGTGTACCTGAAGATGGAGAACTCGCAGCCCTCTGGCTCCTTCAAGATCCGCGGCATCGGACACCTCTGCCAGCAGGTAGGAGCCCTCCACCCTCTGCTTTTGCTTCACCTCCATCATAACAGACGCTGGTGTAGATCTCCGTTTTAAAGCATATGAAAAGTTGTCAGAAAAAAGACACTAACTTGCCCTTTTTCATGTCGTCGCTCTCTCCTGCAGCTCGCCAGACAGTCCAAAGGAGTTGTCTGCTCTTCAGGTGACAATTCTACTGTGACACAGCATGTTAATATACAAAATACAATATCTACAAGTGACTGTAATATAATATGGCCTTTTTATAGGTGGTAATGCAGGTATGGCTGCTGCCTACGTAGCCAGAAAAATGGGTGTACCAGCCACCATCATAGTTCCCTCCTCATCTCCTCAGCTGGTCGTTCAGAGACTCCAGGATCAGGGTGCTACGGTCAAGATGATAGGCAAGGTAAAGTGTAATATTAATTATATGCATGTGATCCATTTGTAGCACCGACATTGGCTTTGGGCTGATCATAAACAGCAAATTTGTAAATGTTTTCAGTCTTTAGAATAAAAACAAGTGTTTTCAAGAGAAAATGTTGTAAACTCTTCTCCTTAGGTTTGGGATGATGCCAATGCAGAGGCTCTGAGACTGGCAGAAACTGAAGGACTCACATATGTTCCTCCATTTGATCACCCCTTGCTCTGGTAGAAACACTCATCATATTTAAATGTAAAGTTTCCTGCTGAAATGCAATGTCAATGGATGAACTACAAAACTGTGCGATGTTAACTTGCATTCACACACACACACACACACACACCCAGGCAGGGCCATGCCACTATGATCTCAGAGGCCGCAGCCTCTCTGGGTCCCGGTGTGAAGCCTGGAGCTGTGCTGGTGGCTGTGGGTGGAGGGGGGCTCCTTTGTGGCGTCATCCAGGGCCTGAAGGACGTAGGCTGGACAGATGTACCCATCGTCGCCATGGAGACAGTGGGGGCGGATTGTTTCAACGCTGCGGTTAAGGCAGGGAGGGTGGTCACCCTGGATGACATCACCAGGTTAGAGGTTAAAGGAGTTTAATTTTTTTTTTTTTCTTATGAAAGCAAATTGACTTTGTCCCTCTGTCTGTCCACAGTGAGGCTAAATGTCTCGGAGCAAAGACAGTCTGTAAGAAAGCTTTTGAATACAGCCAGTGCAGCGAGCTTACAATCATTTCTGAACTTGTGACTGATCAGCAGGCGCTGCATGCTGTGGAAACATTCCTGGGTGAGTGTGTGTGTTTTTCCATAAATGTGCATTTTACTGTAATATTCTTAGGAACTTTCCTTTGACTGGTTATGACCTGTGAACAGTCCAAATGTCATCTGAGAATATCAACAATCACCCTCACTGTTTGGTTTTAATTGCTAGCATAAGCTGCTATAATAAACTTGGCTTCATAATGGCTTTGCCTTTATTTTACTTAAACTCTATGTGTGTGTGTGTGTGTGTGTGTGTGTGTGTGTGTGTGTGATCTTGCAGATGAGGAGCGTGTGCTGGTGGAGATGGCATGCGGAGCAGCTCTCGCAGCTGTCTACAGCGGGCTCATACACAGATTACAGGACGAAGGTAACGACTCTGGAGTCAAAGATTTTAACCACCATGCTTCTGTTGTGTGTGTACTAAACCCTCTCAATTTACAACTCCTCTGTTTGTTGACAGTGAGACTGTGTTTAAGAGAGGAATTAATGGGACACTTCACCTCCAGATAAAAAAATACACATTCTTCCTCTTAACTGAAGTGCTATTTATCAACCTAGATTGTTTTGGTGTGAGTTGTTGTGTGTTGACGATGTCGGCCATGGAGATGTCTGCTTTCTCTCTAATATAATGGAACTAGATGGCACTCAACTTGTGGTGCCAAAAAATACATTCGAAAAATTCAACAACAGTGTCTCTTTACAGAAATCATGACCTGAGGTCTGTACTATGAAGCAGGATTTGGTGTTAGCGAGGTAACTTCAGGGTTAACTCAGGGTTTTCAGTACTACGAAGCTGGTTCTCTTTTTAATAGGATAAATCACCATGGCAACATATGCTGAACAGCTAACCCGCTACCAGGCAGGTTAACTTCAGGGTATCAGATGACAACGTGTCAACACCCTGACCTCTGACCAATCAGATCAAAGAAGAAAAACGTATGCATGGACAAAATCCAGAGTCTCAAGTAAAAAAGAGGAGACCGTATGCTGTTATAGGTCAGGAGAATCATTTCATTTTTCCAGGGCTCTGTTTCCACTGGTTTTAAAACAGAGCTTCTAACAAACGGAGAAATCGTCTACAAAACTAAACACATGATTTTAGCAGGATTTTAACTCATGCAAAGTTTATTTTAGTCTGTAGTGATAGTGTTGCTACTTTTACACTCTGATTCCATCACTGCAACTCAAAATAACATGCGACACCTGTGTGATGAGAGCTAGGAAAGAAGATAATAATAATGAAATAATAAAACTGTCTCCTGTTATTATAAATGCAACATTTCGGTCAGATAGACCTCATCAGTCATTAACTACTTTTCCACTCTTTACTTAAGCAGCAGAAACAGTCTGGTGTTACTCTAAAGTGTTTTATGTGACATATTCAGAGTAGTTCGTCATCTTCCAGCTGAATAACAAAAAAATATTCTATACTAATGTCACATATGGCGTAGTGATACACGTAATTTACATTTTCATTCCCATTGTAAGATTACAGAGTATCATTTACATCCCACGCCACTGACATTTTACTGTCTCATGGTGGCAGACACATCCGGTACCATTTTAACTTACATGATATGAAGCAGCCTACCTCATTTGTTGTTCTGATGATGTTGCTCGCAATTAACAACCCTGCCCCTTTCACATGAATGCACTCTTGGCTGGATTGGAAAACCCAGAGTTGACTGAACTAGTTCATAACCAGCTTTGTAGTACCTGTCATTCAGACGGCCAATGTTAGGGTTAGTCAAACCAGATAGCCAGAAGATATCCTGGGTAAGCTGAACTAGCTTTGTAGTACAGGCCTCTGATTACTCAAGATAATCCACAGACCTTGTGAGCAGTTTCATGTAGGAACTATTTTCTTCCTACCAAACTACACCAACAAACCATATCCTTCCACAGAATAAAGCATCACTGAGCTAACTAATGTTACAGCGTAGTTGAGGAGGATGCCGTTAATGTTCACAAGCCTCTCATCAGTGAGTAGATGCACACTCCCTTGTGCACAGTGATAGGGTTGGCAGGTGTCGTTCAGTAGAAAGAAAATAGTTCCTACATGAAACTGCTCACAACAAGGTCAGTGGATTATCCTGAGTAACTGAGTCATGATTTCTGGAAAGAGACATTGCTGTTGAGTTTTTCAAATGTATTTTTTTTGAAGCACCATAAGCCGAGTGCCACCTAGTTCCATTATATTGGAGGTAAGACAGACATCTCTATGGTATTTATGGTAAAACTTACCATATATAGAAAATCCCTTCTAATGAGGGCAAACGTCTGGAGAAGATGATCAGTTTTGTTTCACCACACTTTTCTAGGTCGGCTGCCAACTCAGCTGGGCCCCCTGCTGGTGATTGTGTGTGGTGGCAGCAGTGTCGACATGGAGCAACTGACCTACATCAAACACAAACTGCACACTTAAAGTACTGTATGTGTAGAAATTTGTCTTTATGAGTGCACAGCAATAAATGTGTCTATGTGACAGGCCAACAGAGGGCTACAACATCTAGAGGAACTGAATGGATGAATGAATGAATGCATGAAAAACACAAGAACTACAGAAACATCTCATTTCTAGAGGCAAAGTTGTTTGCAATGTTGGTGATTAAGGATAAAGTGACTCCCCTGGTACTGCAGTGTGATTTTTAAGTTGCAGAACATATAATACAAAAAACAATAAACACAAATTTTTTCACTTATACATAACTGAGTGTCATTGCATGTGAACATGTTTTAACCATGCTCAGCTCAGTGGTGTGTCAATTGTATTACTAGGTTTCCCCACATGGTGGTGTCACAGTTCACTATTCACAAATACACTGGCCCTCCACAGAGTCTGACTCAGAAAACTTCATAGCAGAAAAAAAAAGCTTTTGTCTGTTTCAAACTAATAAATAATGGGCTATATAATCAATGTGATTTGTTTATTTATGAATTAATTGTATTTCAGCAGTCTGAGGCATAACAGATATAGTGTTGCTCTCACATTTCATATTCATACAGGAACACTTCACCCAAACACTTGTGCATTTCAGTCCTCTCTTGGCCTTTTTATGGTTATATTTGTAGCCTTGGTTTGTTCTCCAGTGCAGTAACAATGGACCTTCACCTACACATTAAATATAGTAGTCCTGTCAATTTATGTGATGTGTAGGAAGTTATTACTATGGAAACAGCTCCTCACTGTTCTGCCTGCGTCAGTGAAGTCAGGGGGAAAGTGCTGGATTTGACAGCCTGTTGATAGCCTTTGTCCTCTTAACTGTCAGACAGTTGCAGAAGGTGTTCTGTTCACGAAGAGCACAAACTTTATGGCTAACCTTGCAATCACTTGTTCTATGACACGCCTATTAAAAAGCATCTCAAGTGATGAATTGATCAAAACAAAAGATTTATTTTTTAAGTGCAGCAAATAAGAAACATTTGACTCGTAGGTGATGACATAAAGACTGAGCTGTAATTAATATATTTGATGAGAGATAATTAATGCACAGGTATGTGCATAATCAGTTTGAATTATTCAGTCAGTACATCTATATAATGCACAGGTATGTGCATAATCAGTTTGAATTATTCAGTCAGGGTCTACTTAGAGGTGTCTTCCAGAGCTTAGCTACATTACCTGGTCAGATGTCATGGAGATGGCTCAGGTATGACCTAAGTATGGTCTTCTGATCAAAGGCTGGCAGCTGGTGAGCTGTAGAGAGAAATGGGCTGCTGTCCCATCATGTGAGGACTTTCTTCAGACCCATTCAGTGACAATATAATTGTAATGTTTGAAATTTTTACTTCATCGATATAAGAAAAAGTACGAAAATTTATTTCTGGCTAAAAGAGCTAATTTCATTGGGAATTAGTACAGAGGAACTGGTTTGTGTTGCTTTGACATATTACACAACTACAGTACATCTATATCCTTCTGCTCTTGTATACGTACATCCTACTGTTCCTGTATATTTGCTGTCTGTACACTGAGGACCTTTGCGGAAATGAGTCTTGGACTTTGCTATGTTATATTTTTATTTTAATTATATAAATGTGGAAGAAGTTGAGTGCCAAAAAAAGTTACAGAGGAATGAAAATAATTAAGATAATTAAGATCTTGCAGACAAATACAGGTGGGTGTCAATGCCTCGAACATAGATGGGCAGCATTCACACCCACCTAGTAAACCAATTAATCCACAAGTTCACTCATCACTATGAGATATACATGTATATCATACAGTGATTCATATTTTACTTTTTTTTTTTTTTTACAATGTAAACAACAAAACCTTTATTATTCTTATTCTTCCGTACACTTTTTTAGGCACTCAACTCCTTCTAAATTTATCAGCGTAGAAACTTCATTCAAATCCCTTTTAACTATTTATATTTTCAGCTTGAAACTTCATTCAAACGCTATAATGTTTCAAATCTTTCATATATCATGGGCATTATGCAACTTTGAAAGTCAGCAATTTAGTTCAGTTGTCAGCTTTTCAAAGAACCTTAAAACATTCCAGATTTTTTATACATTATAGGCATTATTCAACTTTACAATGACATTTATACTAATTAAATCCATTCCCAACTTTCCAACTATTCCTACCACTTCACCTTCTTCTTACATTTGTAAGAACTTCAATCCATGCTACACATTTAAGCCAGCAATGCAGTGTAGCATCAGCTTTTCGACACCTAGCATTCACCCCGCTATTTGTTCAGATATTTCATTTTCTAGTTGGCATTGTAGTTTTAAGTGATTTCTTCCTGTTATTGTGAAATATAACTAAAGATAAATATTCTGCCTTTGCATCATTTCTACTTTATATCCCAAGTATGATGCTCAGGGATGGCAGCCACAGCTGAATGACTGCCAACCTGAATTTAAAGTGTGATATTATTTTGGTATAGTTTGTCAGAGATTTTTTACAAGATGCACATCTTATATAAAATTCTGCAGGATACACCACCACCTCGCTTGTGTATGGAGAAAAACACACAACTTTGTGACCTTAGTGTTTCTGTTGGATCTATCACTTTGCACTGGAGGAGTTTGCCTTGAGGAATACTGCAGTTGGTGGTATTCCTCAAGCCTCCAGCCTTATATACACTGAATGAAACATTAAAGAGCCTAAAAATCAATTTTCACTCACTAGTTCCCCATATAAAATCTGTCCTGATACGACACTGTCTCACATAAATACATAAAACAGACACGACCTCTGAACAATGCATTACGTGGTGGTGGGCACAAAATATGTTAAAATTACAATGCTGGCAACACTACTCTATTGCAAACTGTTGGAGTGAAATGCTTGCAGTTTGTTTAGGTTTAGGAAAGAAAAATACTTGGTTGAGTTGAATTTTATTTTATTTGAGTTGAGTCCCTGTCCCTCCGTCTTCAACTTCAGCCGCATTCAAATCAAGTGCCCTGCAGAGCAGCATCCTCGTCTCCCTCATCTGCCTTCATGAACAGCAGCTAATGATTGTGTTTGTCCTAAACTTTGGCATTGTTTGTCACTGTTGTGAAATTAAACCACTGCTAAAACATCTCAGTGCAGCCAGTCTAACTTTGGCAATAACCCACCGTTGACAACAAGTAAGCTAAGTCTTTCTCCAACTCTCTGCCCGATTCAGGGTCACCAACTGCCCAGTGCGAGCAGAGACAGACGCCAAATTGCTGTACAGCCTCTGCACATCTTTTTAAGCCAAAACTCAATTTGATATAATGTCTCCCACATCACATTTCTGAGATCCCATTTTTAACAGAAATGACATATTGTTTGGGGCTGTGGTGAGTAAAGCGCAGAGGAGGAGAGTAGGAGTGCGGGGCTGCACGTTTCTGTTCTCTGGGTTTCTTAAACAATATTTAATGCTTATTTAGAAGATAAATATAAGAATTAGTGCACAACTATTTAAAAAGGGAAGAGGAGAAGATAATGGGGAGAGGAGTAGAACAAATCGAGCATAGGAGAGCAAAGTAAAGGACTGGAAAATAAAGTGAGGAGGAGAGAACACACTTAGCCTGATTGTTGCAACTGGATGCAGGCTACTGCTATGTACTACTTTGTAGTTTAGAGGTGATAAATGATAATAAATGTACAAAATGAATATGTATGTGTAGCAGCTGCTGGGTGTATATAGTAGCTGGACAGACATTTTCCCTGCTCAATACTGTACACAAATGTACTTTGTGTACTTTGGCCTCAAGCTCAAGATACCCTTTGGTGCTGGCAGATAGAAAGTCCCCGGCAGGGTGCACTTTGCGTGCGCACAGGGATGCCCTTTTTTCCTACTTGAGCACCTGTTCTGTAAAATTGACTTTTGGTTTTGCACAGGACACAAACAGCAGTCTCCTCATTAAAAGTCAGTTTGTTTGACCCATCCTTTGCACACTCTCTTGCTTTTTATATTTAATTTGTATATCCACCACTACAAAAGACTTTCACTATCTGTCACTGGTATTGTGCTCATGTTACCAGCACGTCATTTTAACACATTTTGTGCCCACCACTATGTTATGCTTGTTAAGACAGTGTGTCCCATGCTGCCTGATAACATAAAAGAGGTATCAAGACAGATGCATTGTGGGTTGTGCAAAAGGTAAGGTGTACCTTAAGCTTTGTCCATTCTATATACACAGCCCTTAGTGCATTACGGCCTTCATTTGACATTTACAACACTTTTTAAAAGCATTATGTATATTCTGAGGTGCTTGTTGCTAAGTGATAAACAGCATTGCTTGCTTGTCATGAATACATTTAATGCATAAAATGTGATATAAGTCAGTATATTGCAGTTATGAAACACCTCTCATTCACTCACAGTGTGCGGCTCCTCTGAATAACCAATTTTCCCAGCAGCACCATAGCAGCAGTAGGCTGACTGAGGTGTGTAATTCCCAGGAGCGCTGTTGGCGTTCACACCACAAGGTCATACATGGAGAGGACATGATTGTAATGTAAATGCTCTGCTCTCATGTCAGACAGTGATGCAACAGCCTCACAGTCCATCCAGAGGAAGACACTGATATAAAAGACTGTAATAGGCTTAATTGGAAACATTGACATCAAGAGAAATGATCTCTCTGCCGATACGTGATTAAATAAAAAGAAATTAAATAAACTAATAAATGATTTAGGTGTCCTCCTGGTCTAAATAATACACCTGTTCAGATAAATCTACCTGACCCACAGCTGTGCTCCTTCCTCTGGTGCGTGCGATCTGGGCTGCCTGCTGATGGAGAAGCTAATGGACATGCCAGCCCATTTCTATGACAACAGGAAGGAGCCGCTTTGATGAGCCCAGCAGAGGGCATTTGAGCCGAGCCGCAGCTAAAAATAGGACAAAGTAAACAAGAATGAGAGGAGAGGAGATAGACATGGAAACAGTACATGCATGTCTATGCACATGGACATGTTTGTGCATGCATATTTTTGTGTGCATGTTTTACAATCTTCAGCCAGCAGGCTGTTGTTATCTCCTCCAGACACACTGTATTCCAGATGTAGCGCCCTCTGTGTTTTTGTTGCCTTAAAAAGCGACTGTTGAGAAATCCAGTCACTCTTGGAAAACTCTAATTTCACATCTTCAGAGAGAGCCAGCCTGTTTCATCCTGGGCACAGCTCACTGTATCTGGATCAATCACTGTTATTATTTAAAAAAACCTGTCTCTAAATGCATCTGGAAAAAACACACATGAAACCCTGTTTGTGCTCTTGCAAAAATCACAGTTATTTTGTTGATTTTTTTTACACACTTCTAACATTGTATTTGTTTCCTACTGATCATTCATGTATGAATAAAATTATCAATAAAGTGCTCACTTCATGAATTTTTTTTACACCCTTTGAATTAGATAGAGACAGTGATTCAACAAAATGTAAAGGTCATGATAAGAAGTCGCGCCTGCTGTTTGCATTTGAAGCCAATAATATTAACACATTCTATATGGTGTTAAACTAATATTTAGCTAAGGGTGTCAAATTAAACATAAGCTATGAACATTTAGACTGAGACTACGCAAACTTTCAATCTGTAACGCATGATACTTTAGAGTGCTGGTGCCCAACCTGGGGGTCAGGACCCTTACAAGGGGTCACGTGAGATGATCACCCAGACAGACATTGAGGGGGGGGAAACCTAAACTTCTCATATGTAAATTTTGTTTTATTTTCAGCCTTTTCCTTAGTCTTTACTCATGAACAATGTGATCTCACAGCAACACATGGAATGACCATGACCTCTGGCACGTATTGTGTTGAAGAGATTGTATTTTCAGTTAAAATAGCTACGTTTGTCACTTTTGGGACACAAGTACAGTGGCATGCAAATGTTTGGGCACTCCTGATCAAAATTTCTCTTACTGTGAACAGTTAAGTGAGTAGAAGATTAACTATTTCCCAAAAGGCATGAAGTTTAAGATGACACATGTTTTTTTTTCAACATTTTAAGCAAGATTAGTGCATTATATCTGTTTTGTACAAGTTTTGTGTCTGCATCCTCACCACAAAATTCAGCATCAGAAGTTTTCAAAGGAACATCTAAACAAGCCTGATGCTTTGTGGAAACAAGTCCTGTGAACTGATGAAGTTAAAATAGAACTTTTTGGATGCAACAAGTAAAGGTATGTTTGGAGAAAAAAGGTCGCAGAATTTCATGAAGAGAACACCTGTCCAGCTGTTATACACGGGGATGGATCGATCATGCTTTGGGCTTGTGTTGCAGCCAGTGGCACGGGGAACATTTCCCAGGTAGAGGGAAGAATGGATTCAGCTAAATTCCAGCTAATTCTGGAAGCAAACATCACACCATCTGTAAAAAAGCTGAAGATGAAGAGAGAATGGCTTCTACAACAGGACAATGATCCTAAACACAACTTGAAATCTACAATGGACTACCTCAAGAAAAGCAAGCTGAAGGTTTTGCCATGGCCCTCACAGTCCCCCGACCTCAACATCATTAAAAATCTGTGGATAGACCTCAAAAGAGCAGTGCATGCAAGATGCCCCAAGAATCTCACAGAACTAGAAGCCGTTTGCAGGAAGAATGGGTGAAAATCCACCAAACAAGAATTGAAAGTCTCTTAATTGGGTACAAAAAGTGTTTAGAAGCTGTGATACTAAGTGCTGACCATGCAGGGTGCTCAAACTTTTGTCACAGGCCATTTTCCTTTTTTATTATTTTGAAACTGTGAAATATTGAAATTAAAAAGTAATCTTGTTTAAAATGTTGAAGAAATCTGTCATCTTTGACCATGGGTGAAAGTCCTGTGTTTCCTGTGTGTCCAACAGCCTGATCTCTTCCCTGTATTGACTTTCTCGGTCTCTGTGCTATAAACTTAACTGCCCTTTGCATGACGTCATTGAACCTGTGAATTGGTGTGTCCACCACAACAATGGATCCTTTTTGACTTTGTGTTTTTTTGTGTTCGTATTTTAACACATTATGTGCCATCATCATATACAGGTAATGTGGTGTTAACAGGTTGTGGTCATTTTATGTTTTTCTGTGAGACAAGGTTCTCCTACTCTTTTACAAGGATGTAGAGCAGCTTAATGTTGTCTTTATAGTTGTATCTATCCAATACTTTGTATTCGTCTATTATCAGGAAATTGCCATTCTATGCGTTAAATGTTTAGTTTGCTGCATGTGCACAAATAACAGTCATCACTTTGATGCATTCATAAGGTCAGGAAACTGGAGGACACTGCCAAAGCATAATGATTTCATCTGCCCTCCTCGAGCATTATGAGACCTTGATCAGCCATTGCTCTCTTCTGCAAGACAGCTCGTGCTATGTAAACTGCATGTCAGAATATATTAAGTATTGTTATTGGCAAAGTACACAGCCTTTTAAAGCATGCCAGCCAGATACTGAAGTCCACAGCTCTGTTTGACAGAAAATAAGGATTCTAAAATTAGAGGCACAATAGTGTGAGGGTACAGACAGAGTGTGTTACAAAATGCCTCGATTGGGTAACATCTGCCCGTGTTTTTGACAGGGGATCACAAGGTAGAGCTCAGCAGCTGCTATATGTATCCATAGCAACCTGATGACGAAATAGGAGTGTAAATTGATCCTCAAAATGAAACTTAATGGGTTGTAAAATTCTACTGTAACAACAGGTTCTTATTAGCATTAATACAACAGCTGCATGTTTTCAGAGGGCACCAAAATACTTAATAAAAAAACTGTATATTACATTTACATTCATTAGGTTGAGAGATGGACACAAGCAGGCAGTGCTATTTTCCTGACTGGCTTACAAAGCAGTGACAGCAGGATAAGCTTAACTACAGTTTGATTTGATAGAAATGAATGAAGGTTTAATGAACCTCAACAGGAAATGGGGCGACTGCAGCAGCACAGAGAGCGATGTAGTTTGGATTAAAATAAATAGCCTACAGGGTACTAAGGGGAAGGTAATTATAAGATAGCATGTGCGGGTTATAAGTCGTGTTGGTGTTGTAGGCTATATCATTAATGCAGAAGGGCAGGTGCAGGCAGGGCAGAAGCGGCAGTGCCTGTACGTTTCACTTGTCAAAGGCATCCTCAAAGTAAATTGGAAGCTGTTCTTGTCCCATTTTTAGTACATTCACATCCATGGTCTCTTTTCAAAGGTAATAACAATGAAGCTCTCTCCCCATTTCACTGTAAGTGCTTCTGTCATTGAGTAATAGAACACACTGTAGATTATGGGAAGACACTCAAATAAAAGTTCTTGAGAAAAGATGCTGCAGATGACTAGAACTGGGAGGTTTTAGCTGGAAAACACAATGAGACCAAATATGAAGCCTCGCCCAGTCCAAATTAAAAGTAGATAACCATATACCAGAGAAAAAACATTTTACACATGTTTTCCTAAGGTTTTGTCCAGGTGCTTTCTAAAAAGAGGTTGAAACAACGTACTGCATGTGTGAATATGAGTGAAAAACAAAGCAACAAAGACAGGAATGTCTATTTGGGAGCTTACTGTTAATAAAAGCACTTCTAGCAAAACCTAAATTGATCAGAGAGACTGCGTTTTTTTCCCCTTAAGACAGGCAGTCCCCTCCTTTCAACACTGGTTCTTGTTAGCCATTGTATTCTCTGGAGAAGACATGAAAGCTCCTATTGGCTCAAGTGAGGTGTCAATTAAAAGGTCAGGGTTCAGTCGCCATTTCAAGCTGTCAGCAATATTTACGTACAAACAGGAGTGATTATGGACAATATGTGGAAAAATATGAACATTTGAAACGATGCAACGGCAGTTTGCAGATATCTGTGGATAGAATACTATGTTTAATATTTTTGATTGGATTTAGATTGTCTGGACCTTTGGGAGTGCACGTGGACTCTTTTATTGTAATATTATTGATCTGTAGATTATGGGAAGCCACAATAGGTGAGTAATAACTGTAAATTTGTTTGTGTTTTTGTCTGACAGAAGCATTGATTTTACCTGCTGTGGTGGTTGTATCTTGAAATGGTTCACATCAGTCGAATCACAAGGATCTTAGCTGTATAACGATATGTACAGTAGACACAGTGGTTGTTTACATCTCATAATTGATTATAATGATAAATTATTTCATAAACCATTGGATGGATAAGAGATAGAGACTGTGACATGCTTATCTTTTAAGCTAGGAATGTAGTATTATCTTGTGAAACTAGACAGCCTCAGGCATTACCAACCATGTGGGCATAGCTTGTTGGGAAGGGGGCTAAATTACAACTGGCATGGTCATTTTTACCGAAGTCCCTTGAACTCTCACATTAAGATATCTAAATGAAAATGGGTTCTTTTGGTACCCATTACTAAATGTAAGAAGGCCTGTTCCCAGTATGTTTTGTTCCTTACAATGAATGTGCTTCCTCAAATTAAAGCTATATTTGTCTTTTTAAGGAAAAGGACAACCAGCCTTTTTAGAGAACAATGAATTAGTGTTTATGATATACAATTAAAATAGAATTACTGTGGATCTCCAAATGTTAACTGTGCTGCTTAGTCTTTGCACATCAGATAAATAAGTCATTTTAACTGTTAAATATGAAACAAATAAAATGCCATAATGACAGAGATTTTAACCAGCCTATACTACAATAACATAATAAAATTCCTAATTCAATCATGGCTTTTGGTTTTGGTGTGCCACCCCAAGATTTTCAGTGGCCCCATCTAGCCATCAATTTCTAGGGACACCACTGGGCAAAGATAAAAAACATTCCACAGAGGTCGCACTTGGGCTGTGCAGCTTGTAGATGTACAATAGAAAGCTACAAATATTAGAATATATTTTCTAACTTCTTTGGTGTTTCACTAGATCTACATCTCCAGTGGAAGCACAGCAGCCATAGAAAAACACTATGAATATTAAACAGATATTCTCATTAGCAACGTTGCCTGCCTGATTTATGAATATTTTATTTCCAGTGCTGTTATAATAATACCTGACCTTTAAGATTCACACTGCAGGGAAACAAATCACCATCACATGCTTTTACATTCATAACTATCACCTTTTTGTATTAATCAGAGCATTTCAGGAGTTACATTTGGATGATGTCTTTATGTTTTTCTTATACTTCTCTTAGTCACTTCCTGTGGCTCCCATAGTGCTTTTCAGTAACTCCCAGAAAAGGTCTGTGATGATGGATATGACTATCAGCAAGGCGAGTGTAGGAAGCGACTCTTGTTCTTTGGTTCTGAGGGGCTGACACAAACACTTAACTGTTGATTTTCCGAGCAGCGCTCTGTTCTCAGAAATCAGAGCCATGCTGCTTTCTTTTCCGGCCATCAGCAATCGGGAGGTGATTAACAGCCGAGGTAGTGGGTGAACCAGCAGCACTGAGTCATGTAAAGCAGGATTGAGAACCACTGCTGAAGAGCTGACAATTTCCATCAAGTACAGAAAAATACCCAATTAAGCTTTAAACAAGCAAAGCTGATTTCCATTGCTCAAGTTTTGAGCATTAACTTGCTTTAGGTTGGATATTTTTCTTGCAGCTCAAAACAAGATAATTTTCAGTAAAGGAAGTTGTCTTGTATTTACCTTAGTAGGTATCACAAAAGTTAAAAGCACATTATTAAGCAAATTAGCATCTATTATTGTTAAATAATATAGCCTAGCCTTCCTAAAAGATCTTTTCTGTTGGCTAAGCTACATTCTCTTTGCATCTAGATACTATCACTGGTAAAGTGCATTTGCATTTAATGCTGTATTAGCATCTAATACATCTTAAATATGTAGCCGACAGGGGGAGCAGGAGGGGAGCTCCTGGGGCTCCAGCCCTGAATGTTATCTCAAAAGCCCCTGAATCTATGCTATCCCCAAAAGACTTCTGATGTAATTGATTAAATGTTCTTCTGTTGGCCTAATATTGAGGAGTATTGAAGACCACATTTACTTGGCATTGTTGGGGATTGTTGATTTGCAATAAGAGCAGCCCACATTATTATGGTATGGATTCAAATGTAGCAAATTTGTCAACTAAACATTCATTCTGTTAAGTCTACTCCAGCATAATGTAACAAAAGAAGTTTTTAAGATTAGTAATGCTATTTATGCCAAAGTCCCAGCCTACCTATGTTATGTATCATCCTTAACATTTGTTGTGGTCTGGTTTCAGAATGATGAAGACAGTCGGAAAACAATTACAAAATAGGATATCAAATCTACAGGCTACATTTTTCTTCATGCATTCCCAAATGATACATCAGACGGGCACACATGGGTATGTCATAAAATGTAAAGTTTGCACCCGTTTTTGGGGGATAGAAAGCTGAAGATCCTACAGATGTCAATGTAATCTGATGAATGTTTGACATGTCTGTATACATTAATATCTTGCTAAACAATGGTTTCGTGGTAAAGACATTTCTTACAATTGTTTTGGGACTTTGCCTGAAACAAAGTGTTCGTGATACCTTGATAAATTAAGGTTGATCACAATTGTGCTCCTTCAGTCTTCTCCTGTCCAAGTGGATGAACAACCCAGCACAGTGGCCCAATATTGATCATCCAGACATCTATATTTGATTGAATCATCAAGTATCATTGAGCTAAGTATTGTCTGTAAATAAGCAACCTGTTAATAGCCAACTGTTTGATCTATAGGCTAAGATTTAGTTGGGGATGGCAATCTAATGCGGCTATACTGCATGACTGTAATGTCACTGCAGCAGTCTCCCACTCAAGCTAACGTTAGCAATCAATCAGTAGCAACTGTCAATGACATAACAGAGCAATTTACCGCACTGACAGGTATGTGCCTCAAATAGCAATGTGAAAGTCTTGGTTAACCCCTACAGAACAGCTTTTCAGCATTTTCCAGTTTCTCTATGCAAGCACATTTTCTCCCTAAAGGGTACACAGCTGGGCAGGAAGCAACACCGTTTTGGGCTCTAGCTTGGTGGCAGTACCTTTGCTGCATATCTTTTTTTTACAACATGACAAGTAAACAGATTAGAAATCAGTGTTTTTGGATTCATTGTTGGTGCAATGAACTACACAGCAACTTTGGCTTGTGTTGTTAATTTAATGATTTAATTTAGTATTGTTTTAAGTAGTGGCGGCACGGTGGTATGGTGGTTAGCACTGTCGTCTCACACCAAGAGGGTTCCTGGTTCGATCCCGGGTGTGGGAGCCCTTCTGTGTGGGGTCAACGTGTCAGTGTGGGTTTACCAGATACTCCGGCTTCCTCCCACAGTCCAAAGACTTGCAGGTTAATTGGTGACTCTAAATTCTCTGTAGGTGTGAATGGTTGTCTGTCTCTGTGTCAGCCCTGCAATAGGGTGTACCCCAACTCTTGCCCATTGTCAGCTGGGATAGGCTCCAGTGCCCCCCGTGACCCTCAAGAGGATAAGCAGTTAGAAAATGGATGGATGTTTTCAGTAGTGGTGGCACAGTGGTGCAGTGGTTAGCATTGCTACCTCACCGCACAAGGGTTCTTGGTTTTAACCCCAGGGGGGGGGGGGGGGGGCCTTGTGCACAGAGTTTGCAAGTTCTCCCCATGTTAGCGTGGGTTTTCTCCGGGTACTCCGGCTTCCTCCCACAGTCCAGAGGCATGCAGGTTTGGGTAACTGGTGACTCCAAATTGCCTGTAGATGTGAATGTAAGCATGAATGTTTGTCTGTCTCTATGTTTCAGCCCTGTGATAGTCTGGCGAGGAATTTAAATCCAAGGTCAGGACAGAGCTTTTGTTATCTGGGAGTAAGGCCGTGGTAGTTAGGAGTGTGGTTCCAAATCCATCCAAGGGGAGGAAGTGGAACCCAAGGTCGGCAGTTCAGGAGGCAGAGGCAGCTCTTAGGCATGCAGAGATTGTAGGTAATGTTCAGTTTGGCCGGGGAGGCCTGGGGCTTGGCTCAGGGAAACTGGTATGGAATAAAGCAGGTCTCAAAGATAAAAGAAAGCTGGTCGTGGAACAGATACGCAGACAGGAGGAGATATTAAGGGGTGCAAAGGTAGTGGCCCAGGCTAAACAGGGACAGTGGTTGAATTGGGAAAGTGTAGAGAAGAGGAAGCTTAGTTGGAGGGACCTGTGGAGTATGGAGGAGAATCGTATTAGATTCCTGGTAGGGGCTACATATGATGTGCTACCAACTCCCCAGAACCTAAAACTGTGGGTAAATGGGGACCCATCATGCCCATTGTGTTCACGTACTGTAATCTTAAAGCATATTTTGTCAGGCTGTAAAGTTAGCTTGTCACAAAGCTGATATACATGGTGACATAACTAGGTGTTGAAATGTTTAGCTGCAGGCATTGAAGGGAAACAAAGAGAGGTGAATTCAGAAGGTGTTCAGGATAGGAGTTCAGCAATTCAGTTTGTCCGTGAGGGAGAGAAATACAGAAGCGATAAGTTAGTAAGGAGGCAGGGGTGTGGCCGCCTAGTAGGTGCTTGTGATTGGGAAATGCAAGTAGATTTAGGGGGAAAGCTTGTTGTTCCCCAGGAAATAGTTTGTACTAAGCAGAGGCCTGACATAGTGTTGTGGTCATTGAGTCAATGGATAGTTTATTTCACTGAGCTGACAGTTCCTTGGGAAGACTCAGTGGAAAAAGCCTATGAAAGAAAAAAGCTTAGATATGCAGATTTAGGAGCAGAAGCTGAGCAGCGAGGATGGAAAACTAGGATTTGTCCAGTGGAAGTGGGGTGTAGGGGATTTATAGCAAGATCAGCTGTCTCGCTCCTGGGGGAACTCGGAGTGCGGGGACAGAGTTTGAGGAAGACAGTGAAGGAAATGTCAGATGACGCAGGTAGAGCAAGCCAATGGATCTGGGTGAGAAGAAATAATGTCAGTTGGGGGCCAGCAGGGGGAACTACTAAGCAGAGTACATAACTCCTTGAGATCAGGTGGAGAGATCCACCAATCAGTCCTCTCAGGAGAAAATCCAGGAAGAGGAAGGTTATTTAAGTGTGGGAGTGGCCTATTTGAATCCCTTTTGTGCTGCAAAGTGAGTGTGTCTGCTGATCCTGTGAGTTCATTTATCTCCTTTAACTTTAGCTTATATTGTAGTTATGCTATGTAGCATGTGAGATAGAGTATGGTGAATGTGCTAGGAAAGGTAGTATCAGCACTGTTTCTACCTGGAGCTCGCATGTACGGAGCCTGGGTTTGGTTGAAGGTGCAGAAGATGCATATGTGCGTTCCCGTGCCGCCGGCAGAAGGGGAGAGCAAGTGGCAATGGCAAACAGTGCACCAGGTAAAATAGCTATCCCAGTATTGGCTACAACTGCCTACATGGCTAAACCCAAAAAAAAGGAAGACAGAACTCGGTTCCCCAGAGCCCTGGAGGGAGGGCACGAGGGTTCTGCCGTGGGAGCAGAACTGGGGGCTCTCCGCGGAGAGCGAGAGCCGAGCCTGGGGTATATGTGCGGGGCCGCGAGGGAGGGATGGGGAGGGCTGCTGTGTGTTGAGGGAGAACTGAGGCTTCCAGAGAGGGAGAATAGAACCAAGTAGGATAAAATACTTGCATGCTCGTCTGGTAGGAGGGGCTCAGGGCGGAGACAAACGAAACCTAACTCAGATGAGACTCAAAACTGTTTTCAGGCTTTCTACCTACTGCGGCTTTAAGCCTTACCATAATAGCTTATCATAGGGCTTAGGAGGTTTTTCACTGAGTGCTGATCCTTTCTCTAGAACACAAACTTCTTGTGTTTATTTAAATAAAAAAATATGGATAAAATCCAGTGAATGAAGATGTCTCTTTTTTTATGAGATATCAAATTAGTTAATTTGGGTTTGCTAAGCTACATTATTTAGATGTATTAGCATTTTTACAAGCATATAAAATTGTATGCCAGGGGTGAATACCTGATTGTGACCAAAGCCACATAAAGTTTTTGTACATAAAAATATGAAACCACTGTGCATTATTATTGTGCATGAGGATAATAATCATGTTAGCATCTTTCTTAGCCTTTACTTTCTGATTGTCAAAGCTGCATTGTTATTTTAATTAATTAATTGATAAATGAATCTAGGCCTATTTATTTACTAAGCTACAGTGCATATTAACTTTTGTTAGCATCTTGATAATACAGCAAAATCAGTTAGATGCTATAACTTCCCAGTCTTAGCACCTAACTCAGTTGTTGGTGTGTTTTAGCTGGACTAAACTACATTATGAAGCTGTATGAGATGAAGTCTCTTTGCTGAGCCATGTGAGCTCTATTCAATCGGTCATATATCCAGTCTGTTCTGTGTAGCACGTTATCTTTTAGCTGTAAATTATGGATTAGATATTAGTACAGCAGCGCTTGGTTGAGATAGTCGGTGTGTCATGGACTGTACCACCCCATGAACCCCCCCTCCTTCAGCCTTGCAGTGGGCCGCTCCCCCTTCTTCACCGCCCGCTTTGGTGGAAGCCCAAACAGAACATCATGGCGATTGATGGTAAGTAGGCCAATAACGTCTCTCCTTCCCTCGTAATTAACTTCAGCTGGCTATACTACATGTCACAGCTGAATTTATTCAACTTTAAAGTGCTCGTGGTTTCAGGAGAACGGTGCTTGCTTTGCGCGGAATAAATGAAAGTTGTTTTTATTTCTTTGAAGCGGTGATTTTCCTGTGCTGTGTGAGAGTAGAAGAGACAGATGAATGTTGAAGCGGCGGTGTGTGTACCGGCGGTGCTGAAGGGACAGCTCCGCTATTTCAACCGGATATTTCTCTAAACGGAGAACACACGGTGTCTGTGTGTTTTTCACTGGTTGTGTTTGTAATGTTAATTTAACGTAACTCTGGCTGTCATTTGGTTCCCGTGGAAGTCGGCTGCTCGTTCTGTAGCCTCGCTTCGTGCTGGTACTTTACAACTTGGGTTAAAGAACCTGACACAGATGGGATCCGAGGTCTCGTTCAGTGGGTGCTATTGTAAAGACAGGGTGTCAAACCGTGCCAAGTTTTACCCCGGGACAGTAGTTAAGCTTACTGTGGAATAACTCATTTCCTATGTGTGTCATCTTGTGTTTTAGTTCCTGTCTCTGGGCTGCACAGTCAACACATATGTGCTTTACACCTTGCTCTGCTTATATAACTTTGCAGGTTGTAAGCAGCTTTGGTGTTTATTTAATCTGTTATATTTTATAGTAATATCATAATGCTGCAGCTGTGCGATACAGTGCTTTAAATGTGACTGGACAGAGGACATCAGATAGCCCAGTGATAAATGACCTGTTTTGTAATCACAGAGAGTGGAGGCTTATTTCCCCGTTTAATCAAAATATAAAGCTGTGTTCTGGAAAATATCATCCACTGATGGGGAATATTATATAGTTAATCCTAGTTAATTAAGTATGAAACAACACACATGTCTGAGCACCGTACAAACTTTGTGGATGTTTTCTAAAAAAAATAAATCAGTGCCAGTGCTTTAACCAGTCTGTTTTACACAAGGTTTAAAATTTGGATTTCACTACATATAATTCAGTTCATATAATGATGCGATGCATTACACATACAGACCTGTAAAAGTAGTTTATGGGTGTATTTTATGCCTTTATTTATAAGTGGACAGCAGAGAGGTGACAAGACGTTAGGGGGAATGAGAAATGGAAAACACAACAAAGTTTCCCAGCCAGAGTCGAATGGTGACAGCTCTGATCACGGTGTAAAATATACAGTATATTAAACCACATGGCTAGTAGGACACAGCAAAACTGTAAAGGTTTCAGGTTTGTACTTGTCTTTGAAGAAAGAGGAAAATAGTAGGCCATGAGGAAAACAGGGCAGAAACCAGCACAGTGATAAACACTGTAAACTAGGCAACTAGACCAACCACCAGCCCGGGGCCTCAGGGCTTTGCTAACAACACTCGTGAAATTCATAAAAGAGACTCTTCTGAATGAGACTTATCAAGTGTATTGGAGAATCTGTAAAAATGGTTGACTGAATGCCAGTCACACCTGTAGTTTGTTTTCTTTGGCATGAACCATCGCTAAGAGCAACCCAGTCAGCAGAATAAATGTTGGCATTGTACGTTTCTGCAAACCATGGATATGTAACATGCTTGTTTCATATGTAGAGGATATACTGTTTGTTTATTTATGTGTCAATTTTACATTTCATGTTGTGACTGTGGTTAACCTGTGGCTAGGTTTGGGCAAAAAAACACTTGGTTAGAGTTCGGAAAAGTATATCACATTACAGCATAAAATATCAGGTTTGGTCGCTACAAACTAATATGATTGGATATGTCCCAATGTCATTAAAACACCCACTTTTGTCCCTGTAAATACAGCCGGAAATGTCAAGATGTCTCGTAAAAAATTCCCACTTTTGCCGCTATAAACACAGTCAGAAATGTCTCTAACTTTCATTAAAAAGTACCTGGTTTAGTTGCTACAAATACGGCAGGAAATGCCCCGAATTATGGTTAGAAAATACCCACTTTTAGTGTTTGTTGGTCCCGAACAGTGGTCTGTTGTACAAACATGGATGTAAATGTTCCTGCATCCCATCAAAAAATACCTAGTTTTGTTGCCACATGCATGACTGTAATTGCCTTGATTTCCCATTAAAAATACCCACTTTTGTTGCTGCAAACACAGTCAAAAACTTCCCAACATCTTGATAAATATTCCTACATTTGTCACTACAGTCATGGCTGGAAATGTCTCAAGCTTTAATTGAAAATACCAGTTTTAGTTGCAACAAACATGGCAACAAATGCCCTGAATTCTGGTTAGAAAATACCCTCGTTCAGTGTTTGTTGGTCTCGAATTTCCCACTTTCTGTCACTACAAACATGGCTGGAAAATTTCTCAAACTCTAATTGAAAAATAACAGGTATAGTGAGTAGATCTGCTGTTTTTTCTTGCTTGGCAACCATCTCATATTTTGGCATAATAAATATGCTTTGGTCACTACTAACACGGCTGGAAAATTTCTCACACTCAAAAAAACAAAAACAGGTTTAGCTGCTACACGGCAGCAAATGTCCTGAAATCTAGTTAAAGAATACCCACTTTTGTTTTTTGTAGGTCCCGAACAGTGGTCTGCTGCTGTCAGCTGCTTGGCAGCCATCTCATATTTTGGCTAAATGTATCTGGTTTGGGCTCTACAAATATGGCTGAAAATGTGGGAACGTCTTAATAAAAATATCCACTTTTGTGGCTACAAACATGGCTGGAAAATCCCTCAAAGTTCAATTAAAAACAGCAGGTTCAGTTTCTACAAACACGGCAGAAAATGTCCCGAACTCCAGTTAAATAACACCTACTTCTGCTGAGAAGGATCTGCTGAGCCGACTCATATCTTGGCTTAATATATCTGGTTTGTTGCTACAAACATGGCTGGAAATGTCTCAAACTTTAATAAAAAAATATCAGCTTTAGTTGGTACAAACATGGCTGATAATGTCCCAATCTGTAAATAAAAAATAACCACTTTGGTTGTTTGTTGTATTCGAACTCTCATCTGCTGCTGTGAGCTCTTTGGCAGCCAACACCCCCTCCTTATCCAGATGAGAATTTCAGCTTTTACACGTTATCGGAGCTATGTAAGTTAAGACATATTGATTTAATACATATGATATGTACAAATCTACTGTTTATCGGCTCTGTAACATACAATGCCAACATTTTTTCTATCAACTGGACTACTAAGAGTGTTGCAGTTTTGTGTTGTTTGATTTTACACTTTTTATCAAATGATCCAGGACTTTACAGTCACATGGATAAATCTGGAACTTGTTAATTGGACAGCTTTGCTTAAATTTGGCATTTTAATATTGAAGGAGGTTATTGAAAACAAATCTGCTCCTAGTCTTTTTTATTTTATTTTAGCATACAGGACCTTTTGCTATTTCTCCCTATGACTTTGTGTTTTTTCTACGTTAGGAAGAGCACAATAGCTGAACAGAAGCATCTTATAAATTCACCGCAAGACGTATCATAAGAGGAAGCTCTTTACCCCTGCATTACTAAATCACACCCTGTCTCGTCTCTAGCCGCCTCACTACCATCAAATCTCCTTCAGTTCATCAGACAGCCACACCTTAAATGTGTTAGATGCTTATTCTACCCCGCCCGCTGACCTGAACTTTCCACCACATTAGTCAGCAAAGTGCTGTTTCCTGAAGGGCCATGATTATAGCGGCCCTGTCAGCAATATTTCACTGGAGCTAGTCGGCTCCGCTGAGATTTATGCCACAGCTGTGGGACTGACTGACACCTGCAGCATCCAGAGGCCGGGTGCTCCACACCAGTGGGAGGCTGCCATTCTGTCTGTACTTGTGATGTTAGGTTGGATGAGCAGCATGAGGTGTCACAAAAAACAGGAACAAATGGTTTCTGCCTGACATTTTAGTGCAAAGAATGAATTCAGACATTATGATGTTTTATTGTGGCTGCATGAGTCAGTGTGTGCCAGTTATTATGTTGTTCGAAAGGTGCTTTTATTTAGAGTGCTACTTGTTGCCTCATTTAAAGTTCACATGCGCCTGAGTACATCTGCAGAGGGTTTCTATGCTGACACCATTTTCATCAACAATTATTTTTCAGCGCTGATTACAGCGAGACACCCCACGTGAAATCCTAGTTTTTCATGCATTAGTCACTTTTTAGATTTTGGGATATTTTTTCTTCCATAATACGTCTACTTTCAGACTAGTGGAAAGAAAATATCTCAAGTACACATTTAGGTGTTTAAAACTCAGAAAACCTCAGAAAACCTGTAACACTGAAAATAACTGTCTTTACATAAGTGATCACCTGAGGAAATTTCATGGTAGTATCTGTTAGCTCACTTGTAGTGTCTTATTTTCTGTCTAAAAATGTTCAGAATCTCACAAAATATAACAAAAAGACCCTTTTTGAAAATGACTGTTTCTTTGTCACACTCTCAGCCAGAAACCTCCACTACTGCACATGGTTAAAATAAACTAGTTGGACAAAGTGTTTTATGATAAACTGATGAGAAAAACTAAAATGTGTTATTTATTCTGACATTAGTGAAATAGGTTACTATACTCAAAAAAATGAGGTAACAATTTGCTTGGACATTTTTAAGCCTTTAATTGATGGGACAGACAAGTGTGAAAGGGGGAGAGAGAGAGAGAGAGAGAGACATGCAGCAAAGGGCCACAGGCTGGATTTGAACCCGGGCCGCTGCGGCAACAACCTTGTACATGGGGCGCCTGCTCTACCACCAAGCCACTGACACCCCATTGCTTGGACATTTTTGAGTTGGCTGGAATTAAATTAAATAAGCTAAAATACCATAAATAAAAATAAATTGACCTCTAAATGTTACTACAACTTTTGGATTAATTTTTAGTTGGTTAAACTTAATTAGGCCTTTGAAAGTCAAAGCAAATCACATTTGTCGTATTAAACTAATTTGATTTGTCACACTATAAAAAACTCATAGGATTTACTCAATAAGTTACTCAGAGTTTGAACTACTTCAAACGAGCCATGCAGATTAAACCTGAAACAGAGATATTTTTTTAGAGAGATACTACAAACTTTCCAGTTTGCTGTCTATATCATGAAGATTTTTACTGTATAGAGAGCTTTGTTAATATATCTTTCATAGCCTGATTTAGAGAACTTTATGGCTGTTGACAGTATTTCCCCATTTCTCAAAGAGACTGAAAGAGATGTCTAAATTTCCCTCTATAAAATCTTTGAATTTTGAATCTGGCTTTGATAATGTCCATTGAATTAGGCTATGCCTAGTTTACATATTTAAGCACACAATTTCAGAAAATTTTTATTTTTTATTAAAAAAAAAAAAAAAAAAAATAGTCTTAAAGTACATAATCAACTGGGGAAGATAGTTTAAAGTTTGACCTATTCACCTGGGGTGTCTCCTCTTGACAATTATTCTTTCAATTACACAGTTGCTCCATGAGTGTATGAAATGAAACAGTGATAGTGAAAATGTGGCCATCGCAGTTTCTCAGGGCCCAAACAAGTCACATCTTCAAGCTGTTTGAACACTGTAAAGTGTTAGATGGTATTGCAAGCATTGCTTTCGCTTTAAATGGTTTCTGTTTCATATTATTACCTCTTTCCTTTGACAGTAGTTTTAAGGCAACATATGAGTCACAAATTTAAGCTCTTTATGATACCTCCAGGCTCATATTTTGGCAGCTATTTAAAGAATTAATTAATGTATTAACTGACATTCAGTTGTGTGATCAAGCCTGTTTATTTTGCTAATTCAGGTTGAGCTTACGTCTGAATCACCATCTTAAAACTGCCATTATCAAAGCCTTAAATACCAAATATATCGGAGCTCCTTAAGCTTGTTAATTGGATATACACAGCAGGCTGTCTGTGAAAAGATCACTGAGTGACTTAACCAAGCATGTGTATATGAAAGCTTTCACTGCAATAGAAATCAAAATAATGTTAATCGAAATTCACTGACTTTTATTAAAGCTGTATCCTAATTTGTTGAAAAGATGGAGGGTTTTCGTGTACATGCTTCATCTGGACAGGACTGATGTATTGTGTGTGGTTCCACTGCTCAGCCCCGGGACTCAGCTCCATGCATCAGCTCCTGTGACAAGCTGTAGACAGATCGACTGCAGGCCTAAATGGATTTCACATATCCTGGTTAAGCCTGGTTTTCTGGCCGGCAAATCGAAGGCAGCCCGACTCGCGCGCTTTCTATTCTCAGTGTGTGCGGCGTGTATGAAGCCTTGTTTGGTCCTGAGCTGGAGCCAAGTACAGAGTAGGCAGCGCAGGAGGTGTTTAGCTGTGGAAATATTATGTGTTGAAATTAGAGCAACAGAGAAGCTCTTCATGCTGACATTCTGACAGGATCTTTCAAATCTTACTGAAACGCCTGTCGTGCCATTTGTCCTCCAGTGCCTTTGTCAAGCAGTTGAGCTAAATCCAGTAAGAGATATACACTAGATCACATATGTTGTTTAGACTACAGTGTTTTCTCGAAACATTAAGACCGTGTTTTCCATGAACCCTGTTGCGTCTTTTTCATCTGTCTCCCCTCCTCCTCTCTGGCATGACTGTTTGTTTTAGAGAGCGAGAAACAGGATATGAGGCGATAATAGCCTTAATGTCTTCAGACCATTTGAGCTAATGTCTGCTATGAGACATTGTAACTGGAATAGAGCAATACATTGCTTTCAAAGTGAAACTGCTCCTGTTGTGGACTGTAAATCTAACCAGGAGATTTCACTGTCACACAAACTAAAAGCGCGAGGCAGTGAAGAGGCTGCCAGTCTTTACAGTGAGGATCTTGATTATTTATGATAGTTACAATTATAGGTGCTCACATTCATATTTGTATATTAAAACTGGATGGAATGTTTAATGTAAAAAGTGTTCCTCATGTATTCCCCTCAGCTCGACACAGCGTTGTAGCATCTTTCAGCTTATTGTTTTGGTTTTGCTGCTATTAACTTTACTGTTTGGATTCAGTCTTCCCAGCTTTACAGCAGCTGTTTTCACTGAAAAGGCACTGACAGACAAAGTTTGCGACTTGTTTGTGAACACAGTGGAGTGATTAGCGGCTAAACAGATTTTTCTAACAGGAGTTGGTGAAAACAAAGGGCTTACAGATACAAAGGAAACCAAGCAGTACCACCAGAGATCATAAAGGCAGTGTAGTCCAGTTCAAGTGAGATACGACTGTGGGAGACAACAAAGACATTTCAAAATTGAGGAGACTGAATGAATGAAAAGATTTGACAAGAAATGAGCCCTTAGGCACTGTCACGTTAACTGGTATTTCTGAAAACAAGGCTTTTTACTCCAAAAAAAAAACAAAAAACAAAACCTGTACACATTAGCACTGTCATAAAGAAATCTCCTATAAAAACGAAAACACAACTGAAGCACTGTGAAGACCATGCCAAACCAATATAAGGTGAAATAACTCGTGATGAAGAAGATTTTGGTCAATCAGAAGAGTAAAATAAAACTATTATTTGAAGGCTACCTAGAGTGACTTTTGTAGTACATTCTGACAACTCTGTTCCTCCATTTAGTGAAAGATTAAGTGTACAGTTATGTGTAAACATGTAAAGGCTCAGACACACCAAACTGACTCGTGGCGTGTAAAAGCCCCCTTCTGCATTGCCTTGCATTACCTGCGTCTTGGCCAAAAAGTTGTACATGAACACACAACCAATTGCTAACCAGCACGTATGTTCTGCGCCTGCATGAGAAGAAACAACTCTCCAGCAGACATCTTCAGACTTCATTTTGGAGATTTGGCAAATTTTTCATGGGTGCAACCCACATACTCAGCTCTGCTGCTCATCCCACAAATGCATGTTCCTTACAAATGTTGCACCATTTAAAAGGGAAATAAACAGGCTTTCCAACAGTGTAAGATTTATTGCCAAGCAGCATTGATACAACAAAAATGATCTACCAAGCACATTTTTTCCTTTCTTTTTGTGCTTAGTTTAGATTGTACATCCACTGCATTGACTCCTCATCAACGATATTTTGCGGTATATAAGATGTTTCTGTCATGTCAGGGCTTGTTGTCTCTTTGAGACAAAGATTTGTTACTCTGAGGATTTTTATGTGTTTACGTGTTGTGTTGCAGTTGACACATGGCAAAGGAAGGTTGGGAGTTGAATTACAAGAAACAGAGGGACATTCTGAGCTCAAATCATTTAATCCTTATTAGAGAATGAGTGAGTGTGAAAAGGTGAAAGTGCATAATTTGGGAATAACAGATTTGTTAGAGGAATAAGTTAAAGGAGTACCTCACCCTTCAAAATCTGTACATCAATTACTCACCTCAGGTTATGTTGAATTCTTGAAGAAAACTTGCATTATTCTAAGGAGCTAAGAATCAAAAAGGGAGACGATTCTTGATGAACTGAGGTCATAGAGATACGCCTGTAAGAACAGCAAAACTATAAAAGACATCCTTTACAAAATCTCACAAAACTCGAGGCATTGTTAGACCAGCATGTCCTGTGTTCAGCGAGGTAGAATTACTGTTTATGTCAATGGAGTCTGGCTTTAAACATGAACAAGTATCACTTTCAGTTCATTTCCCCATCAGAAAATGCTGTATGTTTGGGAAATGCTGAGCACACGTGAATAAATGAGACTTGGTTTATGCTGCACGATTTGGACGAGACTTTGTAAACAGATGTTTTATAGTTTTGCTGTTGTTAAATGTGGCCCCCTATGACTTGAAGAGTTTTCTCTGTATTCTGATTCTTTGTTAATTGTGGAGGCGTGTGAGTTTTCTTCACAAATTCAACATATCATGGAGTGAGTAACTAATAAACAAATGGTCAATTGTGGGGATGAACTATTCCTTTAAAATGCATATTCGTCATGGGTTTCTTATTTCTGTATTGTTTTCTGCTTGCTTGTTTGCAGGCTTAAGATATTATTGCTTCTTCACTGTGAAATGAATATCCTGGTTCTAAATTGGGGATATGTGGCTTTGTCCGTTCTAAAAATAAGATATCAACTGCACCACTTTGAAAGTGTTTCCATTGCCCAGGGCTATGGAGAGTGCTGGTGATATAGAGCAGTATTAGCTGTGACTTCACACAGTTTCCTTTTTCCACAAGAAAAACCCTATGCAACAGTGTATGTAGTGCAGCTGTAGTGTGAGGAAGCTTTATGAACGTACTGCTGAACTGTCGGGTAAGCTGGCTAATCTTTGACGTACTGTATCCTCCGTTTGCTAATTGGCTTAGCTGGAGCTTATTCTGAGGTCGCTCCCTTTTGCCTTTCATTATGTCAACACCAACAAGTTTCACGAACAACCCGATGGAACACAAACCTTCCCTCTGCCACTTTCAATAAAGACACAGTTATTTTCATGTAAATGGCCCCTGACAAGAGATTTGTCACATAAATCAATTATTCCTGTCACTGAGATGGTATGAAGTAACACAGACTGATCTTCTGTCTTTGTTTTATTGATGAGGATGAAGACAACTGTATGTTTAGCTACCTAAGTACCCTAAGTCCACTTCATTATAGAGTACTTCCTGCTAGGTGTGTAACAAAAAGTCACAGTTTGTTGCAGCAGAAAAAAACCCAAATACATAAGGATCAGTTGTTTTCAATTATTTCAAACAGACAGAAGTGCAAGTGTCAAACACAGACAAAATCCTCCTGCTTGAGACTGAGGTAGCATCTTGCTCATTTGTGACTTTGGTAAACTAACTTATTTGCATTATAAAAGTAAGAATCATTTCAAACTGTTGTGTATTACACTGCACCTTCCCAAAAGGCAACAGATCACAACAGGCTATAAAACTGAAAATCATCTAGCATCTCTCTGCTATGAAACTGAAAATACTAAGTACATAGAATGATAACAAATTAAACTTCTGCATTAGAAGAAGTGCTTCCTCCTTGGCTATACTTAAGCGTTTAAAGAACCCAAACATTTATTATATCAGTCATCTGCACATCTGGGTGATGTCGTTGAATGTGTGCCAGCGTGTTCGATATGTTTTCATTCACATATCTGAAACAGTGGGGCAACACCAATACACCGTCCTCATCTCATACACAACTCCTCTCTCTGTTGCTGATGTGGCTGACCGAGAAGCATCAGGCGGGTCTTCCAGCTCCGCTGTTTTATTTGCACTTGCCATAGTTTGACTGACTCGCACGCCAATCAGCTTGTAATCTTTGCATGTGTTGCAAATGACATGCTGTGTGTTTTTAACATACATGTAAAGCAATGGCCGGGACTGAAGCAAGCCTGTGAACATTGATTGTGCAGGCACATTTAAACACATGCACATGCATGTGCGTTAAGCACAGTGCATGGACATACATGTGTGGGCATGTACACATACACACAAACACACACAGACCTCATACATAAATAACATAATCATCGTTAAATGTGTTTTGTCTCTGTTGTGGTCTCCTCTTTGACATAGTCTTTGTCTGTATTTCACTGTATATGTTGGGTTGCATTATTGTATTGAATAACTACATGCCCAGATTACTGTTTTAATTCTAAAAGCCTAACCAGGGACAGGGGTTGCAAATTGGCTAAGGCTAGAAACCTGTATGCATTGCATCTACTTTGTATTTTACATATGAAGAAATATCTTATGCATTTGTCCTTGCCAAATAAACAAGTAAATAAAAAATAAGATTTATAAAAACGTTGTACAGCTAAAAGTTTCAATGAAGAACTTGCATTTGTGAACTTTGGTTCCGCATTACAGGCATCAGTATGCGTACTGTCCATTTTAGCATGCAGCTGCCTGCACTGGACTGCAACCCCCCAAACCATAACAGTTTGGTATGAAAAACAGAAAGCATTATACAAACAAAAATTGTGCTAAACAATACCCAAAAGTGGTTATTTGGCTCCTTATCATAGGGGAACCTGTTAAGGTGCTATATGGCACTTTGGCATGGCATTTTTTTAGGTGCTAACCAGTGCCTTTGTTAAATAAGCCCCATTTCCACCAAAAACTTTTGGTATAGTACCTTTAGAACCAAAAGTAACCCCTACGAACACGTACTTACAGTATAGACCGTAGATCCATTAAGCGTTTCCACGGCAGACAGTGCTTTTGAATATAGGTGGAGCTACTCACTGCTGCATGCAGCTCTCATTGTATTTCCCCTTTACTGGTGATACAGGGGAACATCTGCGCCTTGTTTTTTGTCTGCAGAATGGGTTTGCATGCCAACATTTTTAGAACAAAAAAGAACAAGCAGGAGTAAGAGTCTCCCTTGCTTCGATATTTAAAAGTATCAGGTTTGTGCATTGAGTCCTTGTCAAGCAAGAGCAGGGTTAAAATGCTGCCAGAGGGCACTGGACTGACGCTCTGCCATGTTTTTTCTCCAAGTGAGAATTGCCAGTATATGCCAGCTGAATTTAAATGCCTAAAGATCCAATCATCAAAGCATTAGTGAACCAAGAGAGAAGAAAACCAATGGAATGGTCAGAGTTGTCATATTGACATATAAGGTGTGTTGATTGATTCACATCATCATGCTCTGAGTAAAACTACAAGTAATCGTTCCACCTTAAAAGTTGCTGGTAGATGCCGACAGTCGGCACAGTGAATTGAGTTATTTTTTCTTTGTCTAACGCTGCTGGTAGAAGCAGCAAACCAGCCTTTCATTTTATCGTTATAGTTTACTAATGTATGAAAAACTTGCCACAATATGAACAGTGATTACATAACCTTCAAAAGAAGCCACAACTCAGCCCTGAGCGAGAGTGATGGTTCTCTGTTGACCAGTTAACAGACTGCAGTGTTTCTAGCTAAACCCTGTGATACTGGATCAGTGTGCTGGGTACCCGAACAGAGGGTTGACAAAAAATGGGGATGGTTCTGTTGGTACCATCCACAACTTTTCACAATGGAAATGAAAAAATTACCATTCTAATGTGCACTGAACTGAACTCAACTGAACTGAACTGCATGGTGGAAACAAGGCTATAGTGCTACATTGAACCAGTAGAGGTACCATATAGCAATTTTTAAGCCCTGGGGGCTCCTGAATTATGCTAGATAATACCATGGATGAGTCAACATGCTTCAAAACTTACACATATGAACTGGTATTAATCATTTATTGCAAAAATAGAATCTTTTACCAAATGCTCACTAAGAAACCCCAATACTGTACATCACATTTTCAAATGTGGCGTATTAAAGTGCACATGGGGGCAAAAAAGTTGAGAACCACTAAGTTTCATGTGTTATCCTCTGTAGTGTTTTTGTTCTTCTACCCAGTAAACTAAGCTGAAGAACCAGTAGAGAACATTTGAAGCCCCTGTTTTGTTCTTTAGTGGTTCTCTACTGGTTCTTTAGCTTAGTTTGGTTTGGTTTACTTGGGAAAGAACTATCAGAGAACCTCTAAAGAACCATACAGAGGCTTAAAAAGTTCTTTGTGTGGCACCAGTGCCATACTGTAGCACTTGACCCACGTCAAAGAACCATTGAGGAACCAACAATTTTCTGTGTGCACAGCTCTACTTCCTGCCTGCCTACTTTTAGTTATTAATCTTAAAACTACTGTGATTAATATTCTTACATTCTTACATGGATCAAATGACAATGTGCAATGTCAAAGCAGTCACTCATAGTGACAGAGCCACAGAGGATTGTCTCAACTTTTCAGTTCACTTCAGTTTTATTTAACATTTTAGCCTCTTTCAGCTCATTGTTTTGGTTCACAGCCAGCAACTTTAGTGTTTCTATTCACTCTCACTGCTGTCATTAGCATTAGCAGGCAGCTGTTTTTAGAAAAAAAGCTGAACTTACTGTACAAGACCTGCCCAGCACCTAACTGGCAAAGTTAGTAACTAGCTGGTGAATATTGAGCCACAAAGAGTCACATATTTCCCTCAGGAGTTAGAGAGATAATGAATATTAGACTTGTATTAGAGTTTGAAACTTAATGGGGGCAACACCACAAGTTTGTTTCCCTCGCTTCGTTCTCTCACAGCATGTTCTCTCCACTGACCTCAAACCACCAAATATCTGTCAGGTCAATTTCTTCAGCCCAACTTTCTGTGTCACGGCCTCAGTCCATCCCTCTCTCCTTAACCCAGACGTGTTGGCCTCAGCAGCCTGATTAGAGGGGGCAGGTAGAGGAGATTCCTTAAAGAAACTGGGACAAATCCTAAAAATGCCGCCAGCCCGGCCCCAGATGTCTGCATGAGGGAAGACTGTAAGGCCACAGACTTCACCTCGATTTAGCTCATAGAAGTGAGACATACTCCCTGCTGAAGTCAAGGGTGAGAATCAAGAGCTCAGAAACTGCATATATTGATCACAACTGCTGCTTCAAATTGATTTGTGTCAGACTTAAGAAGAGATCATGTGAACCTTTCTATGTTCTCACAAGGTTTTAAGAGCCAGTACATTTTTTTCGGTGTACTCTCAAAAGCGTTACAGGTAGACACAAAGTGCACTGAAAAACCCAGAGACACCTTCTTCAATATCTCCTCCTAATTCTCACTGGTATCGCTGAGTTATTGTTGTGTGCTAGTTATGCAGTCCTGTGCTGTTTTGAGTTTTGTCATAACTGGGAAAGATTAAGAGTTGGAATCGCAGGAAAGCAGATAGTTAAGCACATGGCAGTCTGAGTGACAGCTCTTCTACAAATATTGAATTACACACAGTGTGCACAATGATTTCATCACAGTTATAGCACCTGATACTGTCACCACAAGTGTGTATCATCATTACTCTGTCTGAAAATATTCATCTTCTCAGCTACGTCTCCACTATCCTGCAACACAGAATATTAGGTTGGCCAAATTTTTGTTCTGCCATGTTGTGTTTGTGTTATGGAAACTGTGGGTGAATTCTGAAGATGTTATTTTAGTGGCAGTGCTCAATTTCAAACTCTTATTTCCTCAAAGGGGTTTATCTGTGTTGTTGTTTGGCCTTGATATGAGACAGATTTTATTTTAAGGTTGCAGTGCTTGACAGTAACGGTTGCCAGGTTGCCATTGGCAACCATTTTGAGAAATGGGCAACCAAATCTAGGCCTTTGGTTGCCATTAGTGGCAACCTCTTTTTAATATAGAAAAATAGGGTCAGCAAACACCAAAGTGTACAGCCCAAAATGAATAAATGGTTAATATTTGATGTGTGATATTTAAATGTTGCTGTTGTAACAACACAGCATGGAACAATGCTGCACTGGACAGCACCTAACAACAGTGCTGCATGTGGCAATGCTGCACAGGACAATGCTGCACAGGACAATGCTACATGTAACAACACTGTAGGTAATAGCGCTGCCTGGTACAACGCTGCATGGAACAAAGCTGCACGTATTAGCACTGCATGGGGCAACGCTGCACATAACAATGCTGCACATAACAATAAAGCATGTAACGGCACTGCCAGGACAATGATGCACTAAACTGCGCTGACGGGGGCGTCAGAAGCGTAGTGGATAGAGAAGGTGCCCCATATACAAGGCTGTTGCTGCAGCGGCCCAGGTTCGACTCCAACCTGTGGCCCTCTCTCCCCCCTTCAGGCTTGGCTGTCCTATCAATTAAAGGCAAAAATACCCCCAAAAATATCTTTAAAAAACACCCAAAAACAGTACTGAACATCCCAACGCTACATGGGAAAATGTTGCACAGAACAGTGCTACAAGGGACAAAGCAGTATGTAACAGCACTGTAACAACACTGTACATAACACAGCTGCATGTGACATCTTCTATACCCAAAATACATAGAAGATGGGATAGAGATTGCTTGTGGTGTGATATGAGCAGCCAACACTGTGTACCATATTCAAGAGCACTCGCAAGAAAATGTTATTTTCGACAAGTATGGTGTGTGGTGAGTGAAAGAGGAGTGAAGAAGCACTGGGAGCTTCCTCCCACACACAGATGCTGTATCGATCTGCTGGACAGCAGTAACAACTCGGCTCTCGGCTCCTAGCGGTGCAGGAAAGATTTCAGACAGGCTTGTCATGTAGAGGCTCAGTTTCCTTTAATGGCTGTGTTTACATGCGGTAACATGGCTATCAGCCACACACTGTTTTACGTCTTACTGAGGTTTGTATTCACAGCACATCAACCCCTGATATCTTCTAACACTTTTTCTGAATACACCAGATTCATGGCCAGTAACAGTGCAGATAGCAGTAATTGTAAATAAATAAAGAAGATGTTGAGGTGCCACAAATCCTGTTTTATATGTGATTCAGAACAAGATAACCTAATGTCCTGTTTTTACAACCACAACATTTAACTTAAGTTGTTTGTGCCATTTATGCAGCCTGACTGATGCTTTTTTCTGCTTTTAACATTTATTTACATGATGAATTTTATGAATATGTTTTGAATAAACTTTTTGATTTCATTAAAATGTAAAATATTGAACTTGTCATTTAAAAAGAAATCAGAAAAATGATGAAAGTACTGCAGGAGAACACTATAACGCTAGAGGCATTATTTAAAAGCTCATATGATATTAAGAACTCAGATATTTCATTATCCATTGACGGGCAGATTGTTTTGTCAGATATTATTCATTTTTCATATATTTGCATTCTGCAAATATATGAAAAATGTTCAAAATTCCAGAGTCCACATTAAGCACATTAAAATCTCTTGTTTGTTTATTTTTTATCAATCAACAGTCAACAACCATAGACTATATAATATGAAGCCACTGTGATGTCACCCATTGGTTTGTGGACTTCCATTTCAGAGCCTCAAGTATGATGTTTTGGCCGTAGCCATCTTGGATTTTTGGAGGTGGAAGTTACCATATATGGGTGAGAGGTTGAAGCTATGGAGGAACATGGGGTGGGTCTGGCTCATAGACTGTAGAGACACCTCAAAGACAGCCTGTCACTTAAACCCTTAATTATATGTAACTTTGAACCTTAATAGAATTTAAAAAGTTGGACTTGAGGCTTTAAAATGAGAGCCCACAAACCAATGGGTGATGTCATGGTAGCTATTTTAATTATTTTGATTGTGCCTGAGATTCATCCTCCATACAGTCGTCATGAATGTTGAAATTAGCTACAGAGAATAGAACCGTTTTTAATACCAGGCTGTAAACATGTTTATTTCTGCATTTTAACATGAGGGTTTATGGGGATTGATTTGCTGCTCGAGCCAGCCTCAAGTGGCTATTCAAGGACCTGCAGTTTTTGGCAATTCTGCGTTGGCTTCATTTTTCAGTCTCAGAGGTTCCCATTTCTTCACAATGCAAATATGTTCTGTTTACTATCACATAAAACAAAGAAAGCCAGCAAAGATTCACATTTGTTGTAGCTTTAGTTCTCTTGTTTCTGCCTGTTGTGAAACTGTCAGACTGACCTGAGCCAACAGACATTGCTCTCATTAATCAGTTTCAGATCTGAGCTATATATTTGTGTTGGACATGGCCTTTCCAAGATGGTAGGCTGAACTAGTCCAGGATGAAAATATTAACAAGGACAATGCAGCATGTTCTACATACAGTATTTAAAATTAATTTTAGAGGTTTTTTACTGTTTTTTTTATTAGTTTTTTTTTGGTTTCCATTTCCGATCTTTAATATGTTTGTGGCCCTCTGCTGCTAATTAAGTTAGGAGTCATTCAGTCTATAGATTGACTCTATGTGTTTCAACAGCCCAGTAAAAGGGAGATTTTTTTCAAGCCTTAAATGGCTTATTCTTTTGTAGATATGTCATTGTTCAGATTTAGCTCAGTATGAAAAATGACATGAGGCAAAGGTCATGTGTCTTGAGTCGACGACCATTACACCATGCTGAAACCATTAGTTTCAGTGCCTTAATACAGAGCTGTGCAAATCTTAGAAGTGTCACAGTTGAAGGCAGCTGCAGCTATTTGAAACCTCAACCTGTAGGCAGATCCCAGAGGCAGAGCTCAGAGACTGGGAGGCCCTCACAAGTGTGAGTAATAGTTCTGAATTACAGTCACTGCCTAGAAGCCTGTCTGCTGAAGAAAACCATGGTGAGCTCTTTGTAAAAATCTCTGCCTGCATAATGATATCTATACCTCATGATATCCTGATGCTCTGATGGACCCTCACATATCAGCAGCTGCCACCCACTGGGTGTCAGCCAATGAGATGATTCAATGCCATATCAGAATTCGGTGTGACAGAGGACATCTGTGAGAAAACCCTGGTAGAAATGTGGTCTCACCACATACCACTGTTAATTCTGGGCTCTGAAATAAAAGACAGGCAGTTATCAATAATACATCATTTTGTGTGTGGATGTGAATTTCGTTTAGTGAATGCTAATGGCGGTCAGGCTGTCATTCCTCCACTTTGGTCTCAACAACTATTAAACAAATAACCCTGAAGTTTTCTGCAGCTCCCGATGGAAGCATCATTGGGAGCAATTTGGGGTTCAGTATCTTGCTCAAGGATACTTCGAAGTGCAGACTGGAGGAGCTGATCTTCCGATTGGTGGACCTTTGAGCCACAGCCGCCCAACATTCAACATTTTTATTTGTCCTTTATGACTAAATGGATGACTGTATGTAAAGATGGATGATGTGTCTCTTCGTCCTCCCACTGTACATAATCAGGCCAAAATATGTCAGATACGGCCACTGCCATCTTGCGCTGGTGACGTAATTTGGAGCCAGAGTCTATGCAGTAGTGATCTCTGTGGCATTGAGTTCCTGCCATCTGACGAATTACTGCGCGCAGCGGGTGGTTGTGGGCTGGAATTGAGCCTGCGGCCCCTGCAACAAGGAAACAGCCTTTGTGCATGGGGCGCCTGCGCTGCCCACTGAGCCACCGGGCACCCCTTTGGTTTCACTTTTGGGGAGCTGTCCAGGCCTCAAGGAAGTACGCCGGGCTTTGAAGACAAATTTCGTAGTGGCCAAACAGTGCCACTGCAGTTTACGGGGGTCAGTCACGTGATGCCATTTGGTACATATAGACTATAGAAGAGACATCCATAAATCAGTTGATAAAATCTTTTTAACATCACAACCCCTGCGAAATGACTTGTTTGTTTAAGATTTAATCCATTCATTTAAATAACATTTGGAAAGTCTTTCAGTTTAGTGGGGTGCTTAACTGGAGGTCAGCCTCTCGGGCACACTCAGCCATGGTTGGTGGTCAGGAGCTTTTGCCAGTAAGATGACATATGTTGTATGTTTGCATTAAAAGGAAACTCTCAACAACTTTAGGCTTCTATGATGTTGTCATGTTGATTTCAGACTTAAGTAATATGTGTTCAGTATGTCAATACTGGCAAAAGTCCTGGCAGGTCCTACAATCCATGTCATTTAGAAATAAGCTATAAGCAGTAAATGGACAATATAATGACAGTAAATGGACTGTTACAGTACACACAGCTAAAGCCTTTGCATCCCAAATTCCCCTTAGATGGGACAGCAGTGGGTTTAGCTCACTTATAGCTCTGCTGGCAATTTACAGAATGCACGATTTAGACCTTAAATTTCTCTGAAGTGGTTTAACATTTGCAAGAAGCACATTGCGTGGGCAGAGTGAATCCCTCACCTGTATCATGTAATCTAACTCAAACCTGAATCTTTCACTGAACCCATAGATACAATATGGGCTAAGTTAAAGCAATACTTTACCCACAAAATGACAATTTTCTATCAGTTATTCAACATGTGTTGCATTGAATTCAGGAGGAAAATGCTGTTTTTCCTCACATGTCTCCATGGTGAATGATGAATCCAAAAACAGTGAACATTCCTGAATTAAAGTAAAAGGTAACTGCGTTTAACAACAGCTTAATTATATCAAAACATCCATTTACAAACTCTAACCCATCTCATACAGTAAAATCCAAGTCTCATTTATCCAGTTGTATGCTGACTACTTCCAAAACACATGCATTTTCACCAAAACCTTAATACTATAACACTTCTGCATGTGAGTTTGAATTCTGCTTGTGCATTCTACAGAGTTGCAGAGGCGCGCTACTCGTCTGTGCGTGAGACTGTTTATGTGACTGTGTTTTTAAGTGTTGTTAAATGTGGTCCCCTTTACTTTTACTGTTTATTCAAGAATATTCTCTGTTTTTGGATTCTTCGTTTACCTTGGAGGCATTTGAGAAAAACAAAGTGTTTTCACTAATTCAACATAACACAGGATGAGTAATTTATATACAAATGGTCATTTTGTAGGTGAAGTATTCCTTTAATGTAAATAATATATCAGCATACAGTACAAACATGAGATTTAAATCAAATACAGTATTTCTCTCTGAGTCAACAACACCTGAAGTTAATTTGGTAATTAGGCTGTCGAGTTCCATTTATAGATCTTTGAATGTTTAGGCCAGTCTTTACAGCACTTTAATATTGCTCCAAGACTCAGTCATCAGTCCAGTCTTGTGTTTTTTTATGTAACCATCAAATGACACAGTGACGCAAGAGTGTACGGATGTTGCCAGGAATTGTGCTAACATGAAAAGACACCGTTTGCATCCAGAATTTGCCCATGTTTAATGATCGCTGAGCTGTGGCGGCTTTAGAACAGTGCTTTGTGGAGTCAGATCACACAATGACTTTCCTTTTCCATCCGCATTTTACTCAAGCAGTTTCACCAGACACACAAGTCACATGGTTGCATGCAAATAGCATCAGAGGATCTCAGGCCTTTGTCTTCTCTGCCTGGTGCAGCTCCTTATGGTGATCAGCAGTCTCAGCACACAGTGACACAAAGATGGACAATCCAGCACGTACGATTCTATGATGCTGTGGCATTTGTTACTGTCAGAGATGCTGTAGAATGACAAACAGCATCTGTTACCCTCTATTCCAGTGTTTTGTGCTAGGCTAAGCTAACCAGCTGCTAGCTGAAGCATATTTAGTGGACAGATAAGAGAGTGGTGTCAGTCTTCTCATCCAGCTTGCAGCAAGAAAGTGAATACGTGTATTCCCAAAGATGTCGAACTATGTCTTTGATGGCTTGTCTTAACCCATTTTAGTTCCTTTAGTTCCTCCATAAAGAATGATTAAATAGCCTATAGACTTTTTTAAATAAATGAATAGCCTTGGACACAGTAGCCCCTTTTACACTGTCAGATTTTCTGCGAATGTTGAGCCATTTTGCCGGCCAACTGCGAGCGTTTATACACACAGAGGCGTGTTGATCCAAGTTGCCCAATTTTCCGCCTCATAGGGTAGACATATTGGCGGAAACCTTTTAGGTTAAACAGACTGAGGTGGCCTTCTGCAACGGGATGGGCTGTTGATGACTTGTGGGAGGAGCTGTTGATGATACCACACGTGCAACCCACTGGCAGTGGATAAACAGGAAACAGCTGATAGAAGGAATTAGCGAGCAGCTAGTAGCAAGAGGGAAATGCAAACCTGACAGACACTGTAAAGATGAGTAACTGGGGAGACAAGGAATTGCGCGCCCTCCTTGTCCTTGACTAGCACTACCTGACTAGCCATGGCTACCCTCCCACGTCACTGTTTACGTCACACACTGAGCTACACGTTTTGTTACTTGCTCACGTCCCCCATTGCCCCGAAAAAGGCTCATTCTGTATAAACAAAATTAGGTAGACGGCATTTTGTTGAGGTTAGCGTAGCAGACAGAATGACATGCAAGTAAGTCACTTTAGCAAGTACAAACTAATACACCACAGCTGGAGGACCCACCTGCTGGTTACCGGTGTGCTGGTCAGCTACAACAGCACCGGAGAGAGAGTTATACATAACAACAGAACAGTGTACCGGTGTTGCTCTGCAATTTTAGGGGATGGAAATGGAAACACATCTGATATATATTAACATCACCCAGATGTGCCGATCACCAGAACAAGGAAAAAACAAACTGGAGGGAAGCTCCATATCCCAGCTGCTTTTTCCATATTAATGGAAACACACTGAACATGATCAGGCACAGTATGACATGACCCAGCGGTGTCCATCACTGGCACCTTGCTATAATGTAGTCTGTAGTGACCATAGAGTGTATAAATTAGGTAGTGCCATGACAGGACACAACCTTCTGACAGACAGACAGACAGAACCTTCTGGGAATGTTTTTTTCTGGTGGCACATTGGCAATATACAGTTAATTTCGGGTGGTAATGCCTTACGTGACACTATAATGTAATATTACCCCCAAACTCTGTTGGTAATGCGTTATATTACTTCATTGCAGCTAAAACGTATAAAAAAAATATAAATGTAATATTGTAACACGTTACCCTCCCACACTGCTAAGTACATAGGATTTATTGTTTTAATTTTGTTTTATACCATGGTATTGGATTGTGTATTGAGAATCGTGGAGTTTCACTGCTACTGTTACCAACTAAATTTCTGCTATGCTGACACACAGAAGAACTGTGTTGTGTTAAAAGTCTTATATAAATAAAGTTCGTTAGAGTTGAGTTGAACAGAAAGGTTTGAGGCTGTAAGAACTGACACAGAAGGTAAAAATAGGTTATGTACACCTAATTAGACTCCAACAGGTAATTATTACTGTAAATGAGCATGAGGAGTCTTTTGGTTAAATTGTGTTAGGCTTACAAGATTTACAGGCTCCACATAAGCACATAGCACGTCCTCAGCCTGTGAACAGGGACTGTGTATCACAGTATTTGTGGATAAAAACCGCAGCAGCCTTCAATCATGCAAAGCTCCTCTGCCCACAGAAGAACACTAATGGAGCCGGAGCTGTCAGCTCGCTGTCATCAGCTAATGTCAAAAGAATTTTAGGACCTTATGTGGGCATTTAGAGCTCTCTAGTTATCTAGTTAAGTAAAACAATAAAACTCAGCAAAGAGAGACACATTTTAGTCCACAATCATGAACAGGCTGTTTGAATAAGTCTTAAATGTCTGTAGTGTTTCTTATTTTAAACTGGAGCAGCTTGTACACCCACATCAGACTGTTGCCATCCAGTCTCCGTCAGTGTCTTCTCTCTGTGTTGTTTTTGTCCTCTTCTGGGAATTTGTCTAAATGTTGCAACATTTTTTTTAATGTTTCCATGCGCTGTCTTCCGTTCCCTCCATCACAGTGTGGCTCATTGAACCTGCATTGTCTTTCCAGGTGGCGAGCGTAACTGTGGAGTACATGAGCTGATCTGCGTCAGAAAAGGTAGGGCAGATCAGAGCTCTGGGAGGTTGACCTCTGACCCCACACTCCACCTTCCTCATCAGCATTTATCACTGTGAAATTGTCACCGCTGACACTCGTCCTTGTTTTGCTGTTTCACTGTGTTCAGGCTGCCTTCACTGCTGTCTTGGCTGTGCTGTTTGTTTGAGACTTGCATTGTTGTACATGCTCACTGCTGTTCATTGTTTTGCAACGACTGTCAACTGATAATGTTTCAATTAACTTTGCAAGCACTTAAATTTGAGTCATATTCTCTTAAGTAGGAGCAGATGAAACAAAGAAACTTTTAGGTATGAAAGATTGCTTTTTTCCATGTGCACGTATTTGTTAGTTTGTCTCTGCCGTTGTCAGGGAGACTGGGGCTATTTCAGTGTCTTTCAGGGAACAGACAGGGAAATAACAGGTTTTGGCTATTACGTCCTTTAACTATAACAAAGGCACTTAAAAAACAAAACTTTATTATGAGGTTTAAAGGAACAGTCCACCCTAAAATCAAAAATACATATTTACATAGTTTTGCTGCTAGCTGCCGAGTGTTGGAAATATCAGCCGTAGAGATGTCTGCCTTTTCCATCCATTTTTTTTTTTCATCCGCTTATTCGGGTCCGGGTCGTGGGTGCAGCAAGCCAAGCAAAGCACCTCAGACATCCCTCTCCCCCGCAACACTTTTCGTTCCCAGGCCAGGTGAGATATATAGTCCCTCATCTTCGGGGTCTGCCCCAGGGCCTCCTACCAGTGGGACGTGCTTGAAACACCTCCAGTGGGAGGCACCCAGGAGGCATCCTGATCAGATGCCCGAATCACCTCAATTAACCCGTTTCATGAAGGAACAGCAGCTCTACTCTAGGCCTTTATTGTTTATCTATATAGTTTGGGTGTGAGTTGCCGAGTGTTGGAGATACCAGCTGTAGAGACGTCTGCCGATGGCACTCAGCTTGTGGTGCTCAAAGTGACAAAAAATACATTCGAAAAACTCAACAGCAAGGTCTCTTTCCAAAAATCATGACCACGTCACTCGAGATAATCCACAGAGCTTGTTGTGAGCAGTTTCATGTAGGAACCATTTTCTTTCTACTTAAACTACATCTGCCAACTGTATCACTGCGCAGAATGGAACATACATCTACTCATGGACAGCGAGAGATGTAAACATTAATGGCGTCCTCCTTGGCTGAGCTGTCTCTGTGGTAGTAGGTGAGCTAGTAGATTCAAGCTTCCTTCTGCACAGAGATATGGTTTGAAGGTGTCATTCAGTAGACAGAAAATAGTTCCTACATCAAACTACCCACAACAAAGTCTGTGGATCATCTTGCGTAACTGGGTCATGATTTCTGGAAAGAGACATTGCTGTTGAGTTTTCAAATGTAGTTTTTGACAGTTTGAGCACCACAAGCTGAGTGTCATCTAGTTCCATTATATTGGAGAGAAGGCAGACATCTTTATGGCCAGTATCTCCAGTACTCGGCAACTCACACCAAAACAATCTAGATTGATGATTAACACTACAGGTAACCGAGAAAATATGTACTGTGATTTAGGGTGAACTGTCCCTTTAACTTAAAAGATGACATGTTGAGTGTTAATGTGCACATGCCTGAAGAGCGGAAATATCTCCCCGAAGCACTTTATCTTTTTTTCTTTTTTTAAGGCTGATGTGGAAGTTAGCGTTGCCCTGGTTACCTCATTCAAAAGCCTATGGGATTTTTTCATTGGCTTTTGGATTATTGCAGAAAATAATCTCTGTGGCAAACACACGTTTATGATACTTACACGTTTTGTTCAGCAAGAAAATCTTCACAACTTAACATCACCTTGATGATTTTTCTAACAAAAATGCCATCACCAGACGCAAGAAGCAAATGTTAGGCTATAAATGAACTACACCACCATTGCATGACTTCAGTGTCACCACCACCATAACACACACCAGGCTGTAAAACTGTGTTCAGCATGATGATGTACTCTTGTGATGCCACTTGGTACCCACTGCCTTTTTAAAGACACCCAAAGCTTCAAAATTCACAAGTGAGGTATTTACAGATGTATTTTATGTTGTAGAACGAAATTTTAAAATGTTGCGTTAACAACAGAACTCGGCATCTAACCAAAAGCAGTTTTGATTGTCAGGTACTGTAGATCATCCACTGGACCCCAAAACTACATTACCGTTCCCCAGTATGTTACCATCATTTTAAGAACATACTGGAACTATTTCATGGCTCTAACTATAAAGGTACGACCTCTCCACTGCAAAAATACTTTGTGCTTTAAATCATTTTACCATGTAATTTTTTTTGATAATAATAACAGTAATAATAGAGGATACCCTGACTAATCTTATTGTATCGGCACTGTTAACCTGTTTTGTACATTTCTCTTGTTGTGTTATCGAGGACCAATTATAAGGCCCAGTAATTGCTAAGTACTTACACTGTAATTTATGACATCTTTTCCTAGGTATTTATTGACATCCTGATTATGCTAAATAATTACAGTGTCATTTGCAGGCTGTAATCTCAAGTGTTATCGTGGCATTATTGTGGATTTATGTTAATTCATTTAGTAAAGAAAACCTATATAGATAAGCTCATTCCACTGTATGGATGATTCTAAAGTTATAGCTTGCTACATTTACATATAAGTACATGTTATTTGAGACGTGACTGATTTCTTATGTAACTGCATGTATTAAAGGTCAGGATGGTGCGCAGCTGTAACGTTTTAAAATGACAAGCTTTTAACTAATCAGGCAGGTTAGAATAATTATAATTTTGCATGTTGAGTCAGAGCACTCAGTGGCTCTCTTTGCTGTGGCAGGATTCATATTTCTGGATGGAGATGACTCTTGTTAAATGCACAAGTAGATTGAGAGGGGGCTTATCACAGTGTACGAGCCAGCTGAGTGGTCTGGTTGTGTAAGGCTGTGCACGTCCAATAATTTGGGTTACTCCATTTGTTTTGTGATTGTTGAAGATTCCAGAGCTGTGCGTGTGTGTGTGTTCATGTGTGTGGACAGGTTTGTGGCTACACAGTAGGTACTGGGCTTCGGGGCATTGTATGAACAAGCGTAGGAGTGTGTACGGGAGTGCTGTTTAGAGTGCTTATGGACTGCCTGTGGAGTGTGTGGGTGAATTTGTGGTTTTGAGATGGTTTTGTGCTTTTTTACATTCAACATGGCAACTGTTTCCATGCGGACAGAACCAAAGAAAGACAACAGAGGCGTGCACAATGAACAAAAATACCAACGATATTTTTCAATAGTGACGATTAAGAATTTCAGAATTTTAGACTTAAGCACATTTACATTAGTTTTCCACATTGTACAGTGACTGTATAATATCTATATGCAAATACTATCAAATACCTCCCATAACACATAACCTTAACATTACTGACAATTTTAGGAACCTAGCATCTGCACACCATCATCAGCCATCCATCCATCTATTCCTTTTAGCCACATACCTGAGTCAGGTTGCCATGGCAACAGGGTCAGCTGAGCAGCCCAGATGTCCTTTTCCCCAGCAACGTCCTCTTGCTCCTCCTGGGGGATCTCTAAGTGCTCCCATGCACTGGGGGAAATGTATGCAGCGTGGATTATGATGGTGAAATTATAAACACGCTCTTTGTTGGCTCTAACTAAAGATGTACAGTTTCATTTTAGACCAACATGATGATTGTCAGATCCAGTCAAGGTAACCCATTCAAGGAATAGGACTGCCTCCATCTGATTGGTTGGGTCAAGATGTCATTTTTTATGGTGCGCAGTGCGGAAACCTTTCAATGACTTAGACACCTTCCATTTGTGGAACACAAGGAAGAGTCATTATGTCCTTGGACTGTGGCCAGTGATTGGACAGTCTTGTAATTGCCCTAAAAAGACATGACAGTACTTCCTGTCATTCAGCAATGTCAAAATAAAAGTCAGTAATTTTTCAATATCTTGTATAGAACCGAGTGAGATAATGTTCAGTAAACATTGTCTTTCTCATCCACTTTCTAACTTAACATGTTAATATCAACCTAAAGTGCCTGCACTGACAATGAATGAGCCTGTATTAAACTCAGCATCTCTTATTTTTGAAGAATATTGTATGCATCCATGAGCATACACCAAGCATTCAGTATCCTGTCATCAGCAAGGACATTTCTTGTTGCAAAGGGGACCTATTATGCCTTTACTTCTTTTCTGTCATATATATAATGTTACAGTGTCACATGTTGATATTAAGTATGGCCAAAGTTTAAGATAATGAGGTAAATGTATGTTAAAGTAACCTCTGTGAGCAAGAACCTCAGGCTTCAGACCAAACACTCTGTTTCCAACCTTTTTTTGGACTTTGGCTACAAGCTGACGTCAGCTTGTTCTGGATTTCTTTAGATGACCATCTGCTCCAGGCACGTTACTCAGTGCCAGCCCGTGGCACAGGCAGCATAGGCAAATGCTAAGAGCGCCATCATTCATAAAAATCTAAATGTTTATCTTTTATTTTTTACGAGTACTATTATTACTGTGATTTTGAAATATTACATAAAGCCACAACTACGTAGCTGCATAGTAGAGCCTACTAAATAATAGAGAGGCGTTCTTATCTGGGTTCCTGAAAGAAAGTTATGTTAAAGGTTGTTTCATAAATGTGTATTACTGAATTTGTGCTCATTCAAAGGTAGTGTAATGAAGGACTAAATGACTTTAGAACTGTTCATTTATTTTTTGCAGTGTAGATTTCTGTTCTTCCCTGGCACAAAAGGAGAATAAATAACAAAAAAACAAAAGAAACACCAATATAAAAACATTGGTATCAGCTATTGGCGAAATTGTTATTTTAATCATTGCCATACTAAGGTCAGAGAAATGTGCCATTGTGGTGGCTGATGTTGTTAATTTCTCCCTGATTTCGGATCATATTCCTGCTGAATCGGTCCAGTAGCTTTTATAGGTGATTTTTTTAGTGTAAAAAGTGCCACTAAACTCTGTTACAGTCATTCCCTGGCAGTAGTGACGGTGCAGAGACACCAAGAGAACTCGCAAACACTGACCAATCAGAGCTGACTGGGCTTTTTCGGGAGGGGGTCTTAAAGAGACAGACGCTAAGCGGAGCATTTCAGTCAGAGTGATTACAGGTGTTCCAGCACAGACCGTGTGAGGACAATAAACTGTTATTTGACCATTTAAGTCCAGATAAAGCAAAAATAGCAAAAGTTTGTCACACTACAAAAAAAAGTGTCATTAACCACCCAGCCAAATTTAAATGATTAAAAAAATATATAAATTTATATAGAATTAGGTGTCAAAATTGTGACAAAATGAGCATTATTCTCGGCTCTGACATGCATGGGACATGTCAACTAAAGAAGCTAAAATGAAGAATGAGCTGCTGGGAGGGGACAGACTTTTTAAGCAGCTAACCCAGTCGCAAAAAACACACACACACTTTGAACAAAAGAACAAGTTGCCATACAGCCACAGACTCTTGTTAGCAGCTTACCCAGTTTCAAAGTAACATACATAAGCCCCAAGCTTAAGAACGAGCTGCCGCACAGCTACAGACTCTTGTTAGCAACCCAGCAGCGCACACATGGTAGCACAGAACACACCCTCCAAACCAGAGAACGTGAGTCGACGTGTGGCGACAACCCCTCATTCAGCAGTTAACAGGAGCTAACATTAGCATGTGAGCATAATAGATCCCCTGTTATATTTGTACTTGCATCAGAAACCCTTGTAGGTTATCATTAAGCAAAACTGTGCAGGCTACAGACAAAATGTTGTCCTAATTTTCATATTCAGTCTTTCCACATATGATTCGAAGAAGAGTTATTATGTTGTAGTGAATCCCAGATATCTCTGTCTTGAAAATAGAGTTTGATACATCTTGTCTCATGTTTGGTTCTTACTTCCAAATCCACTCCAAAAAACTTTGAAGACTTCTACAGAAGTGTGTGGTACATCCTGTAACAACTACAAGGTTGCTTTCCCACATTATTGGTCTGTGAGCTTCTTGTATAACAAAGTCTGTTATTATTTAATCTTCCTGTGAGTCATCATTCAGTCCCCCACACATTATCTAAGGGCTATTGTCTGTATTTTAATGGAATACATTTGGTTAAATAAGTCTATCAGCTAAGACTGAACACAGGCTGTGCAATAACGTCTGCCATTTGTTTCCGTTGTTAATTTACAGTCAAAAACCTTACATGGATTTTTTTTTTTTAAATCAAGATTATGTATTACTCAGTTTCATTAATTATATTAGTCTTTTAATTATTATCAGGATGATTAGTTCCTGCTAGTGGCTGCAGATTTGAATGCTGAATAAAAAGCAACTTGACCTAAGTCAAGTATGGAAGACGATTAGCGCCACATGAAAATTTATTTGAGTTCTGAGATTTAAGGCAGAATTCTGAGTTTAAAAATCTTAGAGTAAAAGTCTGTCATTAAAGTCTGAATTCTGACTTTAATCTCAAAGTTTTGACTTTCAGAACTCAAATAAATTTCTCATATGTGGCCCTAATCGTCCTCTGGAGCTGAGAATCGAAACACTCTATATTAATTACTTGCATTTGAGATAAAGAGCAGTGAGTTTCTGTTTCATAAAATTAAAAAAGGGAAACAAGAACACTTTTTACAGCGCTTTAATTACAGTTTTGGCATCGTGTCCAATGTTTAAAGGGGGAGGGGAGTAAAAGTGGGGACTGAAGCCTGAATACAGATTCTGTTAAAAGAGTAAAACAAAAAAAAATATTGTAGTCTTAAGTCAGAAAGCCAAAAGCAAAGAGAGAAACTGTCTGTAGATTTCTGTGATTGAATAATGTTTTCCCTGTTTGGGCCAGTTGGGGAATTATACAGAGCAGGATCCCTCTCCATCTGTGCTGTGAATAATTCAGTCAGCAGTGAGAAGCTGGTACAGTGCGAGCAGACAGGCATTCCCGTGGGATATCGCCTCCTGTTCCCACCTCACCATGTGACCAAACATTGTGGGCTCCTAACAATAATCCAGGCTCATTACAACCCAGGCACATTTAACAGACAATTACTCAAACAATCTTTTTTTTCATGCTGAAACACAGCTTAAAAAGTCAAGCAGGAGCTGGAAATAAGAGCACAGCAGTGTTCTTTCAGTTCTTTAGGTGTGAAGACTCAGTCTGGCTCTTACAGTAATATGTAACAGTCGTATTTCAGTTGCATAGCGAAACAAATGCAGAAGTGAAGACAGTGAAGTTGGCAGTGACACTGTTGGCTGAGCCCGGTTCGTTGTTGCAGACATTATATGAGCATTACAAATAACAGAAACTATCATCACCATCTTTAATTGGAAAATAAGATGTCATCTAAGTACACTTTCTTGCCAAATGAGCTCATTATCTTCCATCTGTACCAGGACGGTCGTTTGGTCTAATTGAACAAAATGGACTCTATATAGTGATTTCCGTGTTGTGCTGAGCTTAATTCATCATCATAAATGAGCTCAGCGGTAATTTGGGGAGTGATCAGTGTATTCTTTCTAATGGCACAAAAAATCCTTTGTTCTTAGTATCTCTTTTATCACTTCTCCCTTCTCCCTTACATGACCCTTCAGTAGTCTATTGTAAAGTTAATTTTCAATACATTTGCACTCTTGATTGCCGCTAATGTCTAGGATCTGGAACCATATATAGGCATATTACTATTTTAATGTTAACACTTGATTTATGCAGATTACAAAGAGTTGGGGGTTATATTGTGTCACTCCACCCATGACTCTCAAGTTCACACATCATGAAAAGTACTACACATTAGTATTAAATCAGTTGTATAATGTATTTTATGATTCTGAAGGGAGCTTTTTAGAGACTGAGAAAATAACCCAGATGACATAATAACAATTATCTCAGCTTGTGCTTGGAGACTAAACATGTATAAAAGAAACCATGCATCACCCACTGCAGGCATTGTGTTTGAAAGATGTGGACATATTTATCAGGCAGGGAGCATCAGACTAAAAGATGCCATTGGCTGCACTATGGGAGTTGTAGGATCCAGTGCTCTTGGTGTTCGGTGCCTGCTCAGTGGACAGAAGAAAATGTTGGCATTGTGTGTTTCTTTAAACCAAAATATGTTACATTTGCACATTTCATACATATCATGTCAACATCTCTAAAGTGATATAGTTCATATTAAATGTATATGAGGTATTTTTTTAACAAGATTTCATGACATTTTCAGCCATATTCCTGATGACCAAACCAGTATTTTAAGCTAAAACATAATCTTTTTGCAACGTTCCCTGAGTGGTTTTGTGCCTAAACGTAACCACACGTTAACCACAACGTTATCACAACATATCAGCTACATCAATCAATCAATCATTTAACTGTCACTTTCAATTACACAACGTACAACTCCAGTGAAATGTGATCCCATCAGCTCCTTTGACTGGTACACTGTACCAGTCAAACTCTTCTTACATTGATAGCTGCTGCTCCATAATGGTCCATATTTCCAGATGGTTCTGGTAATCCAGGGTTTCTGGTTGTGGAATCATTCAACTGTTCACACATCCTGACCCCAACACGGCACCGCTCTTCTGCTGCCTCTGAATGGTGTACAGCCATGATCCACAGCAGGAACAGGACAGCATCTTACATTACCACTATCACACCAGTCCTTATTGACAGTGAAGCACACAATTCATCCCCATTTCTCCCAGAGTCCTCTGCTCTGTCGGATCAGAAACATACAGAAAAAGGAGCCTCCTGATTGAATAGCACTGTCCAGGATTTAGCCAAGTTTCGGTGAATCAAAGGGTATTACAATTCCTGTTATCCCACTAGAAACTATTGTGGCATGGAGGTTGTCCAGTTTATTTCCAGCGCCTATTGTTAGCAGGATGCTAGTGCTTATTCTTCTCCATCCTTCCTCGATGTTTACTGATGTTTACATTTGAAAACCTCGACCTGGCAATCTAGCAGCTAGCTAGCTGAAAGTCTGCAGGAGAGTTAACAGACTGGTGAGTCGATTTCCACATCTTGATGAGTGACTCGCAGCCACTTGCTACCACCATCCAACGCCAACTCCAACAAGCACCACCAAGACTTGTAAAATAGACATGAGAGCCTATATTTAGCACACAGCACACTGATTATGCTATCAATCGTTGACATACCTAGTTTAAACATAGGTAGTTTTAATGATGAATGATATAACATGGTAATTCGAAACAAGAGACAAATTGTAAAAAAATTTCAAAGTACATAAAATAAAATTACAAATTAAGAAATATCTTATTACGTGTCACAACATTTCTCAGTAAGTGTTATACATAATATGAACCTACTCTATGACATACTGATGATTTTATAGGTCTACTTTAGTGTGGTTTGTGCAAGTGGGGGAAAATCTTTCTATCAGAGTTAGGCAGTGTTTCAGCAGATACTCAGTTGCTCTATCAGTATAGCTAATAGCATGAACACGGTACTTAAAAATGTATCCAAATTTCCATGCATTTCCATCCATGGTCACTGGTTTCACTGGGGCCACAGGAAAAACTGTGACAGACAACGTAAGCCACAGCACAAACTTATTGTTTTGGCAAAGGTCCACCAGATATGTCATCACAATAAACTGTAACCATCCACCATACCTACTGTCTGGTATCCAAGGCAACTATACAGCTATTGCTGGTGTGTTGCAAATGTGCAGACTCAGTTTTTATCTTCAAACGTATTATCATAGCGTAGTAAAGTGTGGGTTTGGAACCAGATTGATATATTTTGCGGTAATCCATGGTTTCATCTGTAGTGTGACATAGTAGACAACAACCAATGCTGTATCTGGGACGCCTCATGACGTTCCCACAGAAAGTCTAGCATGTTTGATTTTCTTGATGTCGTTGACGATCTGCTGCCATGGAAACTGTATGACAACAGTCGTAGTTTGCTTATTAATTTCTATAGTGAAAATCAGGCTGAAAACCATAAAAACAAAATGTAATTAATGTAAAAACAGAATCTGTCTTCTTAGGGGATCTTTAAGTACAACCAAACGAAAGGCCAAACGACTTTTCATAGGCAACCAATTCATGACATTAGCATGTAGGCCTACGTGTTGACCTCTGTTTTTTAGCCTCAGAGTTTGCTGCTTGGTTGTTGGCCCATACTGGTGCCTAAAAATGACCAAATCTTGGCCTCTGTTACTTTGATTTTCACCTTTTTTTTTTCTTTTTTTTTGTGTTTACCTTGTTTCAGATCCATATTCTTCAGATATATATTTACTAACTGTCATTTTATTATTCTGATTGTCCATATGGTCATTTTACTTTATCGGTCTATTCTCCACTCTGTACATCTATTGCATGTCTGTCCATCCTAGGAAAGGGGTTCCCTCCCTTGGTCTTTCTGAGTTTGTTTATTTGTTTTTGTGAGATTTTCTACTTTCCATTGCATTCCACTGTCCAAATCCTTCTTGCCATTACCCTGAAGAGAATACAGACTGCAACTTGCTGTTTCTATCACAAACCCAGTGTTTGATAGAGTGCATGTGTTCATACATTTAATGTCACACCATGAATACAAACTCTTGCAATACTAATGAAGAAGAAACTGCAATGCCATTTCACCCATATGGCACCACACACTGTGTGCACCTCTGTCTGGATGCCAATTGTCCTTACTGACCACATGATCACACACAATGTGGTAATTTTGTACATCCATACATCCATACCATTCTTGTGAACGCGATATCTCAAGAACGCCTTTAGGACATTTCTTCAAATTTTGCAAAAACGTCTACTTGTACAGTGGTGAACCAACTAGAATTTGATGGTCATAGGTGAAAGTTCAAGGTCACTGCCTGCCGTTTTATTCTTGTGAACATGGTATGTCTGGAGACCTCTGGGGGGAACTTCCTCAAATTTGACACAAATTTCCATGTGGCCTCAGCAATGAACTGATTAGAATTTGGTGGTTGAAGGTCAAAGGTTAAGGTCATTGTGACCTCACAAAATGTGTTTTTGGCCAAAACTGAATAATTCATACACTACTTATGAGAAAATTTCATAGAAATGTCTAATAGGGAAAAAAAATAGTTAAGTGATGACATTTTATATCCAAAAGGTCAAAGGTCAACGTCACTGTGACATCATAATGTGCTGCAAAAAAACACTTGGCCACTCTAGATATTATTCACTGTCATATCTCAGGAACAGAAGGGGAGACATTTGGTCAGGTAATGAACTGGTGAAACTAATCTTGCCTGTCCACCTTGAAAGTGTGCTGATTGTATAGCTAGATCCTGCGTGCTGCCAGGGTAAGATGTGTATAAGGTAAACCTTTAGTGCAATTTGACTGGTGCGTACATACAACTTACCACCTTGGAGGCATACAACTGAAAGGTGCTAATTCTAGTTTTGTTTTTGCAAAGACACAGTCACCTTGAACAAGTCTTTGCTATGAGTCACACTCAACAGAAATGGCTTTAATTAGGCTGTTTACTGCCACTGCACAGACTGGTTATTGCCTCATAGTCTGTGGTAGTGTCTTGGCATCGGCTCACTTCCCTCCTTGAATTATGGACAGGCCCTTATCTATTAAGCTATTAAAATGATCTGCCAAATTCTACTGGAACCATCAGACAAGATCCAGTCTGTGGTGGCTCTTACATGACAGCTGTTCTCACTAATGCTACACCCCCCCCCCCCCCCCCCCCCCCCCCCCCCCCCCCCCCCCCCCCCCCCCCCCCCCCCACACACACATCATTTTGCACCCCTCTGTAACATGTTCTCAGTGTTTCTTCTTATCATTATTTGCCTCAGCCAGTTGTCATTATAATTTAAAAGAGTAGGAATTTCCCTCAAAGTGGCTCTATTGAGCAGTTTTTTCCTAGTGACCTGCTCATCCTCTGTGTCCCTGATTGCAGTGCATTATTTTTCCAGTGTAAAATGTCAAATTAATTTCCTGAACTCCCTGCAGGAGGTGACAGCCAATCACTGGAATTAAAGGCTGATTGCTTCTGAACTTTTGCAGAGGTCTATGAAGTGAAAAATGTCTACTCAATTATGGTGGGTTAGTATTTTATATTTGAAAGGGTGACATTTAATAGTCGGCAGTGGCTGAGGACAAAGATGTTAAGCTCATTTGGATGTCACAGGGTTGATCTACTACCAGAAAAAAGAACAGAGACAGAACTCAGACAGGATGTCTCCCCTGTGACCACACTTGATGATGACATACACCAGCACCTCCATGAAGGTGTTGGAAGGTCAAATATAAGGAGGAGGGTTATACAGCTGTCATAAACTCCCTCAGATTGAGTTATCAACAAAGTTAATTCTGCTTTTGCACTTCCTGTCTGCATATCTGATGATGTTTGTATCCAGACCAAACTGTATCCGCTGATGTGTGGCAGTCAGTGTTTAATGAGTTATGACTTGCCTGTGTGTCTGTGTGTCTGGAGTCTGGAGTGATGCTGCACCTGAACCTGTTGCTATGGCAACAAACCAGTTGTGTCTCTACAGTGACACAACCTCTCTCTGTCTCTCTCTGTGTTGCTGCCTCCCCTGGCCCCTTTCAATCTACCTGCCTCTGTCTCTGTCTGTGTTGAACTAATGTTTGTAGAAAATGGATGACATGACTTTTTTAAAGGGACAGTTCATCCCCAAATGAAAAATACATATTTTCCCTCTTACCTGTAGTACATTTCAGTAATCTAGATTGATTTGGTGTGAGTTGCCGAGTGTTGGAGATATCAGCTGTCGCCTTCTCTCCATTATTATAGAACTAGATGGCACTCGACTTGTGGTGCTTAAAGCACCAAAAACATACATATGTAAAACTCAGCAGTAATACCTCTTTAGAGAAATCATGACCTGGTTACATAAGAAAATCCAAAGACCCTGTTGTGAGCAGTTTCATGTAGGAACTTTTTTCTCTCTGCCGAACTACACCTGCCAATCGTATCACCATGCAGACGGAAGCACGCGTGTTCTGCTAGCTCACATAGCACCACTGAGCTAGCTAACATTATAGTTTAGCTGAGGGGGATGTCATTAATGTTTGTATCGCTCGCTGTTACCAGCCTCTCGTCCGTGAGTAGATGCACGCTTCCCTCTGTGCAGTGATGTTGGGGTGCAGTTCAGTAAAAAGAAAATAGTTTCTACAGAAAACTGCTCACAACAAGGTCTGTGGATTATCTTGAGTAACTGGGTCATTCTTTCTGGAAAGAGACATTGCTGTTAAGTTTTTTAATTGGACTTTTTTGTACCACAAGCTGTGTCTTCTACTTCCATTGTGCTGAAGAGAAGGCAGACATCTCTATGGCCGATAACTCCAATCTGAAACTCTCACCAAAGCAATCTAGACTGATAAACAGCACTACAGGTAAAAAAAATTGGTGGTAAAATGTTCCTTTAACATGAATTTGAGTTTTGCATGAAAAGCATTCATTATATTGTAAAAGTGCATCATGCTGCCTTTGAACACAAACCAGCCACACTGATTAACAAACTCTTGATCACATTTACTGTTATGCTAAAAGAAGCCATTTTGGTTACTACAGTCTGCAGTGTCAGTACCAGAAGTTTTACTGCCAACTGTCATTTTCATGTTAGCTTACTCTGCCAACTTTTCTCCTATCTAATTTGTTAACTAAATTATAAGCCAGTGTGTCACATTCTTTGACTATAGCTTGCCAATATTTAACAGCAGCAACTTTAACTCGACTTTCCATGTTTCAGTCTCTCCAGAGGTGCTGGGGTTTCTGACTGCCATCGGACTCTTCATCATCCTCATGACCCTCCTGTTCTGGTACCTCAACAACAAGTTGGCACTAGAGAACCCAGGGAACCTTCAGTGCCTTGATGACTTCAGGAAAAAAAATGATCTTCAAGGTGAGCTCGCATTTCGATATCTGTGCTCTTGTGCTCAAGGTTTCAAGGCCCATTTTACCATAACCAGGGGAGAGAACCAGAGGGGTCAGTGACATCTGACCAACTATGTAGGACAGCCAAAACAAAAATGGACCATATTGTGCTTCAACTTTGTTTGACTTTTTGTTATCTTTAATATTAAAAATGACAATATTCTTAATATTTTGACATTTATTGAGAAAAATATTGTAGTTCTTCTAATTCTAGAATGTCTTAGAGAAGCCTTTTGGCAGTAGAAAGAGCTCATCGAGAGCTTTTATTTGATATGTTTAAAGGACCTGTTTTTTTTTTTGTCGCTGTCGCTCAGTTCGCCCCTTTGATATCGCTTCATCGCTCAGTTGCAATCGCTCGTCAATGTGGCAGAAATCAACAGACTCGCTTTTTCGCTTTGATGACGATATGTCTCACCACAAAAGGTCCTGCTTGTGAGTTTTCTTGTAGTCATTTATTGTGTGGTCCCACAGGATTCTGTGGGACGACACAAGAACTATTAACTTGTCCGCCTCCACTGCCATCAAAATATCCGCTGGACGCCGGTGTAGCAACAGATGACCAAAGTAAGATGGCCACTTCCGGGATTATGGCAGCCAATCAGTGTTGAGCTGCAAGCGACAGAACCCAGCGAAAAACTGCTCCAGATGAGATTTCTCATCTCAAGCGACGAGCGAAAAACCGCTCTGTCGCTGTCGCTCGGAGCCCGAGCGATTTTTCTCCCAGGCGAATATATGCTCAATCGCCCGTTTGCATTGACTTTGTATGTAAACTTGTCGCTAGCGTAAAAAAAAAAAACAGGTCTGGTGTGAACACACCTCAAGTCATTTTCAGCCAACATGTCACATAAATCTTGAATGTTCTTTACCTGGCAAATGGCATTTTTATACTTCTAGCAGTGGCGTGGATTTGATTCACATGACGTGGACTCAAATCACACTCAAGTCACAGATTTAATGACTTCAGAATAGACAAAATCAAAAACGACTAGAAACTTGACTTGGACTTTAACATCAGTGACTTGTAACTTCACTTGGACCTGAGCCTTTTGATTTGAAAATACTTGATACCTTCCCCTAACCACAAAAAAGTGTATTATTTAAAAAGTGTGTCATCAATCAATTCACTTCAGATAATAAACAATAACACTGTTCATTCCTAACAAGTCTGCACTTCATTCTTCAGATGATCCACTTTGTTTCTAATCCAACAGCATCCAATCAAGTTGCAGGAGAGAATCATAAAGAACTAACATTATGTTAGTCACCAAATGGAAAAAAACATAACATCAAAGTTGATTTTGTTGCCAGAGACACAACTTCCAATAACTTGTTTTAACAAATTAATAAGCATTTTAAGAAGCATTTAAGATTTTTGTTATTTTTTTCACATTATTAATCTGTTGTTAGAATGGCATTACATTGGGTGAAGAGCGCATTATTACTTGTTTAGGACTTGAGACTTGACCCTGAGTCCTTAACAAGTCATAATGCGCTTTTCACCAAATGTAATGCCATTCTAACAACAGATTAATGATGTAAAAAAAAGAATTGCCTGTCTTGACTTGGGACCTGAGCGCAAAGAGTAGTTGTGACTTGCAAATGAATGACTTAGTCCCACCTCTGGCTTCTAGTGAAGTTTGGACTGGTTTCAATTGGTGATACAGAAACTACATGTCCATGGCAGTTGACATTTGGGCTATAAACCTCAATTGTGAATTTAGGCCACTCGCAATTTCAAGGGAAAAAGCCTAACCTCTTGGACAAAACATTTAGATTATGTCTGTTCATATATATGTTCTCCACTCATTTGACAGCCGAGGTAAGGACTGACATAAACATACTAGGTCCATAATTAACCAAAAGTAGATGCACTGAAATGCATTAAAAAAAGTTTTTGTGTATAATATACCAAATAAATCTAAAGCTTTCAGTCTGAGGCCCAGCTAGTACAGGCACAAATCCTCAAAAGGGCTTTGGGTTTTCAGATACTCCAACCTGAGGTAGAACATTATGTGATACCGTATGTCCCTTTTATTAAACAGCTGGTTGTAACAAACATATTTTATACAGAAAAATACTGTAAAAAGTAGTAAGAACAATCAATATATTGACTCATCCCATAGGCAAAAAATGCACAGGCTAAAAACACTTAGAGATGGTGCAGGGACCGACTTAATTTCTCATAATTTTCCCTGTTTGGATTTGATCCAAATTTTCACCAAAGGTGATTGGATGTCTGCCGTACACCAAGCAATATGGATATCAAAAAACATGTATTTATTGTGAAACTAAAGTCTAGAGACTTTTGAAGCTGTCATGGAGCTGTCAGTGTAGTTAGCTTTACTTAAAGGAAATATATGATGATATGTTGACACAGCTCAGGGCGTCACATGGATTAAGAAAGTTTGCACAAAAACAGTAAAGATGGTGCCAAAAAGCAAAATATGTAAAGTGAGGAGTAAAATGCATTCTCCATCTTAATATGTAACAAGGTACACACAAATAAAACTTTTTTTTCCCTTTTAACTCTATGGAAGTCAAGATTTTCTTATAATATTCAAACTAGACGCTGTAACCACTTCTGAAAATAGTGCAAGGGACATGTCCCCTGGGTCCCCTCTGTAAATTACTCCCCTGTGTCCAGCCACTCCATAAAATGATGGACCCATGTCACCGACTGCAGCAGGAGCCATGACCTCTGCATGGGGACATTGTATACTGGCATCGGCCTTTCTCAACCCATGAGAGGATTACTGTTGCCGACAGATGTAGGCCTATTTACTTGTCATGCATCCACAGGGCTTCAGAAGTTTAAAAGGTTGGCGGCCCCAGGGAGCCCGCACAGGGAGTTGTCTCCACCCTGAGAAGCCACCTGGTAAACATTCAGTTAAAAACAAAGGCAGCATAAGAAAGTCATGAGGTGTTCATGGTGCCTGTGCCTGTTTATCTCTGCACAGTGACTGTTTCAACAAAAACAGAACAATAATGTTTATTTTTCATAGTTTGTGGTAGATTATCATGATATAATGATAAGTGATATAATATAAGCAAAAATGGTGTTGAAAATGGACATTTTTTTGATGGATGCAAAATCTTTTATTCTTAATGCTCTGAAACCAAAGGAACTTTACAAATACAGTTAGTTTGGGGAGATTTTTCAGCCTGCAGGAGAGATGTTACAACACAGCTCTGACTGGAGCCATTTTAAAGCTCTGCTGCTCCCTGCTGGAACAAATCTGAAGCTACAACCAGCATTTCAGTGGCTGGTTGATGTAAAAATAAGGATGTCGTCTTATTGACATGCATGCCAATAATATTCTTACATTTCTTCAGCTGGGTCAGCCATTAGAAATCCCTCTCAGTAGCAGTCCACTTAATATAACTATAGCCTCAAAAGTCAATACAGAGACTTTGAATATTTATGGTTCATAAAGATATTTTTCTGCTGCACTGCATTATGCTTATCCATCAAACTTTTATTTCACAGTTCATAAATGATAAATTAAAATAATACTTATGTCTATAAATATATTTCCTTTGCATAAAAACACTTTTTGTGTCTGATCGTGGACAGAGCTTCATGTCAGCATCAGTGTTGAAAAAATGCTTTTTAAAACTTTTGAGAATCTGTAGCACAACTGTAGTTGTCAGCTCCTCCACTATTAAGTTACAAGATGTCAAAGGCATTCCACCTACATGGCTTTATATAGGAGCTGGGTGGAGTAGATATCATGATGCTGTCATGTTGACAAAATCTTCCACAGACAGACAGAGAAAACGCACACAGTCTCACAAAGTAAAAACTATATCAGCCGTTGCAATGTTGTCACTGCTGAAAAATCCGCAGGTACCTTTCAGAATGAGTGACACTGACTGTGTTTACATGCACAAAATATTCCATTTTTTGCCCTTATTCCAAAAAGGACAATATTCCTATTAACCATTTACTTGGCTAATTGAAAATGAATATTGCACCAATATTCCTGTTTACATACAGTTGTGCACACTCTGATTAAAGTGCCCTAACATGCTGTTTATTCCCTTAAAATATGGAAAGGTGGAACTCCTCTAGCTGCTTTTGTACCGGTGACAGCTGTTGGCTGGAGACATTGTGTTTTCTGGTTGACCGTCGGTCCGTCTGTCTGTCCCATTCTCATGAGCAAAAATGCCTTAAGGGAATCTCTTTGAATTTGGCACAAACGTCCACTTGTAATCAAGAATGAACTGATTAGATTTTGGTGGCCACAGTTCAAGGTAACTGTGGCCTCAAGAAGGCCTTGAGGTCTTTTCCTTGCGTCTTTGTCCCTCCCACCAGGGATACTTGGAGAGACACAAGGGAAGCATGCAAGGAGAGAGGAATTGAGGAAATATGTTTTTAGAGGAATTAGATACCATTCTCTCTAAAGTGTCACATGAAGCAACGTCCGATTCTGATGACAGCGACATAGCTGGATCAGCCTAATTGGCTTTAACAGCTGTAGAGACTTTTGATGGAGTGTATGTCTGCACACATGTGCACTGTGCTCGTGTTAGGCACAAAGTTTTCACTGCCGAGCATCACCAGGATATTTTCTCTCTGCCTAACAAACACCTGCACATGAATAACCTGCTTTCTTCAAAATGGTGCACCAGAACAATTTGCGGTCAAGCAGCGATCACGGAGTGAGGAAATGAAGATTAATTGAGATGCACCTTTGGCCTCCAGAATGTACTGCTTAGAATTTTGTGGTCAAAGGTCAAGGTCACCATGACCTAACAAAACCGGATTTTGGCCTTAACTCATAAGCTAATTCTGACAAAATGTCACAGGAATGTCCAATACAATAAAATTATGATGTATAATGACTGTGTATCCCAAACACACACCATGTGAAACTGTACATGGGCAACTGTGCACTCAGTGGGTATGGACTAGTTGTTATTATTTGATGTAATGCGATTAGGGCAACATTTAAACATGATAGTTCAAACCTTTAGGACAGGCAAGTTAGTTTGTTTTTACCTTTAATACACAGAGGCAATGTTAAGGGCTTTACATAAGGTGAAGAAGAAATGCATTAGAACATTTAAAACACAACAACAAGACATCCATCCATCCATTCGCTGTAACTGCTTATCCTGTTATGGGAAGGGCTGGAGCCGATCCCAGTTGGCACTAGGCGAGAAGCAGGGTACGCCCTGGACAGGTCACCAAACTGTCACATGGCTAACAAAAGGACAATACAAAAAAATTGAAACTGAATAAATAAAATAAGAAAAACTGAAATTTAGATAGACTAAAGCAATGGACCAGATATTGAACCTCTAAATGATCATTCCACATGTATTTCGTCTTCTATACTGGGAGACAACTGATTTTATCATGTTGACTTTTGACCACCTAAAAATGTTGATTCAGAATTTAATGTCTCTCATCCTTTTTGTTTTAAAGCAGCTTTAAGCTTTGGTGACACATTCATAGAGGAGTCTGGGGAAATAAATTTCTGGAGAACCCTTCTAATGCTGGAATTGTATCTGAAATCTTTTTTCCTGTTTGCCTGTTACAAAGCAGCTCAGCAGATCTCATGTGAAGTACAGGACTGGAGCCAGCAGAGGCTGCCAGACTACCTGATTTTTTGCATCTCAGTCTCTCCCACAGTAACCAGGCTATCTATCTTTACCCCAAACAGACAAGGCCTACTCTGACGCCGACCTGCAGGGCTCGTCATCGGACAGTGAGGATGAACTGATGGGTCAGTATCAGGAAGCGGTCAGCCGCTCCCAAGGCCTCCGAGGAGGAGCCAAGGCGGCTGCTAATACCAAACACACAGGAGGCTTCAGCTGGAGACCGGCAGAAGTACAGCCCTCTGACTGCTGATTATGATGGCTACAGCAGTGAAGCTTCGGCGGATGATGGTACGTTCTCTGTCTGTGAAGTGAAATTAAAAAAAAACCTGGCATACTTCCCTGCTAGTATTCTAGTGTTCATATAAAGAGATGCAGTTCTGAGGTTATTGCACTCAGAATCATGTTGATTTTTTTTCATATTCACTTTGATTTTTTTGGTTTATTTTTCCAGAAACATCCACAAAGGATGCCTCGACAATGAGGAGTTACACTTATTTAATAGATTAAGAGATATATCCCCCTATGACTGCAGTAAGCTTGGGCCAATTGCACAGACTCTTCTGCACCTCCAAACCGACACACACACACACACACACACACACACACACACACACACACACACACACACACAACTTACTCACTGATATACACTGTCAGTTAATCCAGAGAGGTGATCAAAGCGGAGCTCCCGTTCAGCACACTCTCCGTGGGAGGGTTGTGAAACAGTCAACTGTCTGCATAATCTGTACAGCCGCAGCCTCACACTTTTTTTTTTCTTTTTTTTTGATGCATCTCTGTTTCCCATCTGCCCGACTCACCATCACACGCCGTTTACCGCGGTGGATGGAAGGCAGGTTTTTCTTTTATTTCAACATAGACCAAGTCACAGGAGAACACCGGCACTGACCTATTTGGATCAGTCTTTCATTTGACAAACACACTTGATTTGCACCCTGAAAGTGAATCAATCATTCAGGGTGTGTAACATATTTGACTTCATATTGACTGCAGTCATTATTGTTATACTGAATTAATGTGTTTGGGTGGGATTGTACCACAAATCAGAGAAGATACACTCTTTTTTAAAAATCTAGTTCTAAAGGAATAGTTGAACATTTTGGGATTATCCACAACAAATGCTGAGAGTAAGATAAGATGATCAATATTGCTGTCATGTCTGTATAAGCCAGCAGCCAGTTAGCTTATCGTAGCATTAACAGAGAGCCTGATTCTGTCCAAAGGAAGCTAAATCTGCCTACGAGCACCCTTAAAGTTTAAAGCTTTAGAGGTACAGGCTAGCTGTTTTCAGGCTTTATACTATGCTAAGATAACTAGCTGCTGGTTGTAGCTTCTTTATATTTATGGGATATACATGAGAGTGATATCTATCTAAATGTTTAATTTTTGTTCAAAGCACAAATTGTAGAGTGTGAATCCCAAGATGTCAAACTAGGTCTTCTAAGGAAGAAAATAAGCATGACAGGCCCACAACTAAAACAAAATGAATTAATGTCAGTGAAAGTGTAAGTGATATCTCCAGTGTGTCCAATATAAAATGGGGCATTACACGTTTCTGTGAACCACCCATGGGCTGTGTTAGATTAGATGGTTTTTAACAGTATGTCGTGATATTTCCAGCATTAATTGTGGTGACAAAACCTGGTACATTTTAATGATACGTATTCTTGCGATGCAACCAGGTATTTTTCAATGACACATCGTGATGTTTTTGTGGTGATATAGCCATGTATTTTTAAACAACATATCGGGACATTTACTGCCGTGTTTGTGGCGACAAAACTAGGTATTTTTAACGACACACCAGGACATTTCCAGCCGTATGTGGTGACAACACTTGGTATTTTTTAACGATATGTGGGGACATTTCCAACTGTATTTGTTGCGATGCAACCAGGTATTTTTCAGTGACACATCGTAGTACGTACGACGTAGTAACGACACATCAGGACATTTCCAGATGTGTTTGTTGTGACAAAACCTGGTATTTTCTAACGATATGTCGGAATTTTTCCAACCGTATTTCTAAGGCACAACCAGGTATTTGACAAATTGCAAACATAATCAGCTGTATTTGTGGCAACAAAAAATGGGTATTTCTTAATGGCATGTCTGGACATTTACAGGCGTGTTTGTAGTGACAAAATCAGGTATTTTTTAATATGTTGGGACATTTTCAGCCATGTTTGTGGCGACAAAACCAGGTATTTCCAGCTGTGTTTGTTGTCAGAAAAAGCAGGTATTTTTACAAGGCATGTCAGGACATTTCCAGCTGTGTTTGTGTAGACAAAACACTGCATGTTTTAACAAGATGTCAGGAAATTTCCAGTCGTGTTTGTAGCAACAAAAGCAGGTAATTTTTCCAACAGGTCGGGACCTTTCAAAATGTGTCTTGGCAAAAAAAGGAGTGTTTTCTAATGACGTGTTGGGACATTTTCTGCTGAGATTGTGGCAACCAAACTGTATTTTTTAACTTAGAACATGATGTCTTTCTAACTAGAACAAAATGATTTTTTTGCCTAAATCTAACCACACATTAACCACAGCATTCACACATAAAATTGAAAATTGACACGTTAAGTTGTCAACATATCTGCTACATATAAATGTCACATATCCGTGGTTTGCAGAAACGTACAGTGCCAACATTTATTCTGGCAGTTGGATTTCATATCCTGCAGAACTGTAGCAGATTGAAACATTGCAGTTTTGTTTGGACACATACAAAGATACAAATCTAACACGCTTGTTTTCAACATCCTCCGACAGAAATCAGCCGTGTGATGTCTGACAGTGTCTATCAAAGACAAAAACAATCTAATCTTTGCCAGGGTCCTCAATTGGTGAATCATGTCTGAACCAGCTTTGTGTTATATAAGACAGTGGCTTCCAAGGCAGAGTGTCTGGCTCAATCTATTTAAAGCAATGTTGAATGTGTAGCTGAGGGATAAATAGCGCATGACATGCTTCTGACTCCATTAGTAAAGAAGAAACACACTGAACAAGGTTGTCGTTATGCAAGTGTTGCAGAAGCTGTGTGTCCTCTGATAACCACTAATGGTCCCTGCCAACCTCAGTCTGGGCTCAGAGGGATGGTACCAGATGGGCTGTGAAGAGATATCATCACATATAGAGATTTTCAGGTCATATTGGTTGCACACACAGAAAACAGGAATTTGCTTTTGTACGAACAAAATTTCTGTTAAAGCAGACGTGCATCCTGTGGTCAAAATAGAAACACAATCACCTAATTTAATTTCTGTCTCACAGCCACATTGATTCTTCACTTTTAGACTTGAAGAACATGAGTTAATGAGTGATTTTAATCAAGCGGCACTTTCACAAATTAAGAATTAGGCATTGTTTACTTACAGGGAAAATTAAGCCCAAACTTAAGAATATTCTCTGTTAGTTTTGTACATGTTGCCTGCAAATTATTCAAAATAGTCTGTTCAGTTTCTATAAATTAACAATCTTTTTGTTTTTTGTTTGGGACCATTTAACCAACATTTTCTACTCAATTATTTGATTTAAAATGTGCATTATTGCTTGTTTTATTGGCCTGAAAATCCAAGATACTCAGTTAAACTATCTATACTACACTATGCATCTATACATCCTCACATTTGTTTTCTCACATTATATCCACATCACAGACGATTATCAAAAACCCATGGTGTAATCCGAGATATTTGGTTAATATTTGGTTATATTTGATTTCCCCATATTACAGTACCTAGCCCTGCTCCAACAATGCGTCTACCACTTAAAATCAGTTTAATCAGAGACAGATTTGTTTTATTCTTTTGTTAGAATAATATTTATTTTTATTTTTATTTCTATTTTTATTTGCATTCACCTCCTTGTAAGAGATTGTTTATCCTGTGGAGCACTTTAAGTCACTTTCCACATGAGCGCTGAATTGCTGATCGTCCTTCGTGACATTTAATGATAATAATGATGATGGAGATCTTACTGCGATGATGGTTTGCAGAAATGTGATGAATTAGTGGTATGGACGCTACTGACGGCTAACCTTGCAGATGTAACACAGCCAGTAAAATTTCTTTTTTTTTTTGCTGTATTTCTCATTGATGGGTCTACTGAGTAGTGAAGGGCACAAATAGGGATATGCAACTGTATGTTTAAGGGTGTTTCTACATACATTTATGGTGAACTCTAGGTGTGGGAATGAGGCTTGTGCCTGTGCACTCAGTGCCACAATGATTGAGATTTGTAAAACAGAATCAGATGTAGGCACGGCTTTATAAATCTGAGGAAAATAACGTGTATGTGCTTTTATGGATACATAGTTAAGTCATGAATCTACGCGAGTTTTATGGATCTGGCCCAGGGTCTTTTGAAAAAATACATGGTGGTGTGACTAGACAGCACACTGTCACTTTTAATTCAATGTATTTCAAAGAAGCAGCTCGTGCTGGATTCATTTTTGTTTTTTGGTGAAAGTGATCACTGACTTGTTTCTGTATTCAGAGCTCCTTGTTAGACAGAGAGGCAGGGATTTGAGTCATGAGTGCCCGACAGCAATAATTTGAAATTTACTTGGTTTATTTATACAACAACATTTTAGCTATGCAAGGTCTTGTGTTTGTTTTTGTGTGAGTCAAATACCCTTAAAGGTTTGAAGGATTATATAGAATATTTAACTTTGGCTCTGATTATTCCTTTCTGTAAATATAAAAGAGGGCACTAAGAGAAACATATCCATATCCATGGAGGGTAATTTACATATGTTTGCAGTTTCTCTAGACTTTTTTTGGATCATCAGATTATCACAATCAGTTAACTTGTAATCCACGATACATTAATTCGATCTGCATCTCAGAGAGGAAGTGGAGCAACAAATCTCTCCATCCATGGCTGCACTTTGGTTTAAAGTACAAGAGGTTTGTTATCTTATTTCCCTCCAAACAGTGAAATATTATTAGAAATGTAGACATTGGTAGCTTCCATGATATAGCTGAGAGAGTACACTTCATTTCAAACAAGCCGTCGTAAAAGTTCTGAGGCGCCTGTGTTATTTTCTCCCGACTCCCACTGCTGCGTGTATTTGTCTGTGAGTATGAAGAGCTTTATCCTCAGGACATATGTATTAAACATGAGGAGGATTGTGCAGAGGCTGCAAAATCAGGCAGGGCGGGTGCCCCGGTGGCACCGCAGAGCCTCCCAAAATAGGAAGTAAGCAGTGATACAGAAATGATCAGAGGTATGTCTGGACCAACTTCTGCTCTCTTCTCTGAGGTCAGCGTGCTGTCATGACCGCTCAGTGAAGACACAGTTGCATGGCAACGCATCATACTACTTCTTTCATGACTTATTTCAGTGTCAGTAAAATTATTCAGTCAAACTAGTTCATTACTTTGTCTATTTAGCTATTTTATTTGCCTGATATCAGACGGAATTGTCATCTCATTAAACTTTCTATCTTCAGTTTGATATTGCGCCCACTCTAACTGATTTCAATGGGGAAGGGGATTCGATTTTCCCTAACCAATCACTAGACACTCATGTACTCAACTGAATCTAACACCATTTAAGTCCACACTGATAAGTAGTCATGCCAACATACCTGATTTGCCAGAGTTTTAAGACTGAAGTGGTATTGAGAGCAAAACCCAACATCTGCAAAATGTCATAATGTTATTGTCCACACAATGTGAAATTCTTACGTCGTTAGACATTTAAAGTATCATCAACCTAATTTTCATTCCAAACAAAATTTAACGCCTACCTGACACATGAGCTCACCGTCTTTCTGCACGCATTTAAATTACCAAGTGGAGGTGAACAGGCTGTTCTCATGGACTGTTGCATATTTTTCTCCGAATAGTAATGCACCAATAATTCATGCATAACCTACATATTGTGAGGGCTGTGATCACGTGACCAATATGCTGGCGGGCATTAGGAAGTAAGAGGTCTTGTACGTTCCAGATAGGAGGCAGGTTGGGTAAACACAGGACTTTCTCCAGTGTTCAGAACTGCGTGAAGGTGAAGTTTGAATCATTTTAAGTAACTTTATGTTAATTACATACATTTACGTGAAGGGTACAAGGTTATCATTTATGGGCCACTAATTCGTAGGATTTTAAACAAGCACTTGTGTTTCTTAAGATATGATAGGAACTGTTGTATGACGGTACAATGTGGTAAAGCACAGTCATGGTCTGGGTGAGGGTGGTAGCTGCACCTGCTGTCACCAGCCCTGACATCAACACCAAGCCACTCACTGGCCCTCTCATATGATGACCGATGTTTTTGGCTTCTTCCCAAGTCGTTCTAGACAAATCCCGATGAGCAGCCCTGTTTTAAAGACGTCTTGAGCCTTTTGGGTTAACAAGATATACTCCGTATTAAAATATAGACTGCAGACATAGGTGCTCTCACAAAAAATCAGATGTGTCTCCTCTGATCATTGCAACCCTGCAAGCTCACAGTCCATCATCCAATGGAAAACCATTGAAAGTTATACAATAATGCATTGGCTTATATTTGGAACAGTACAGGACACACACACACACACGATGGTTTATCTAAGTTTCTCAAGGAACTGGTCTTCACTGCCTTTGCCTGCGTGCGCCCTTGGAACGCACAGCTTACAAAGCTCCCACAGCAATTCCAGAAACCTTTACGAATAAATATTGGGTGAAGTCTTCGCTACAGTGCACTACAGCCAGATTTAGTCAAATTTCACACATCACTCAGTCAAACATCTCCCATATTCCTGCTACTGGTCTGTATGCTAAGCTAAGCTAACTATGTCCTGGCATCAGCTCCATGCTTAATGAACCAACACGAGAATGATATCAACTTTCTCATCCTACTCTCGAAAAAGAAGGCGAACCTGTGTCCCTAGAATGGACTATATCTTAAGAGATGAAGCCACTTGATGCACAAGGGAACCACATAGCTGAGATCATTTGCAAACAAGTGTGTTTGTATTTTCCTGGTGCTCAGAGGCACACACAAAGAGGCGCATCTAATAAAACACCTTGTAAATCCATTTTACAGCATGTACAGCCATGCACAGATCTATATAAAACACCATAATATTTATTACACCTTATTACTTGCTTGAATTGACCTCAGTCAAACATTGCTGTATTTAAATGAGGCACATGACACTTTTGTTACAAACATTCATTTGACAGTAGCATTTACATAAAGTGATCTTGGTCGGAGGTAAAACTAGAAGGCATCAGCTGCCCCCCTCCTTGTAGCCATGTAAAGGACAATAAAGGGCTTCTCGGCTCATTTGTCACCTAGGATATTTATACCTGAGTTTCACAGTCAAGATTCACAAAGCAAAAACTGTTTCCACACTTACAGAGGTACAAGAAGGCAAAACAAGGCGACTGGCAGCACAGAGGGGATGAAACTCTGTGAAGGAAGGGTGGGTGAGACGAGAGGAGGAATGGTAACCATCCCAATTAGCGGGCTGGAGAAAAGAGTAGTGCTTTTACACAGCAGCTTCCATCAAATCAACCGCCCCCGGCTCAGCAGGAAAAAAGCTGCTCAAAATGGATTTGCTCCTTTTATCAAGCCCTCCATGACACTTAGTTAAGACTCCTTTGCCTCCATCCTGCCACTGTTATGTGCCACTTGAGGTGGTGTCTCACTGACATTATTAAGAGTGAAAGTTTCAAGAAGTCGGGAGAAAGCTGGAACAATGAGTTGGAGAGGATTACGTCATCACAGTGTTGGCTTTTTCCAAAAGTTATGGAGACAGAAAAAGAAGAGGTTTTTTTTTCTCCAAGTTATTTTCCTCTTCATCTTTTGTTTTCTTTTTTTTTTTTTTTTTTTTTTTTTTTTTTGTAAGAGACCGGGGTTTAAAGCACTCTTCGCCAGTGTCCCTATGGGAGTATTAGCATCGGCTGCTCAATTTTTTTGTGAATCCAAATTGGACAAGGGAGGCAGATTTTGAGAATGCCGCTGACAACACTATTCAAGGTTCTTTATAAGTGCCACAGAGACTCTCAGTATAGCCTTATTCTCTGTCTTCCAGGCAAACTGAATCATTTAGAAAGGTGAGAGGCATGAAATCTGTGGCAGATTAAGAAGCATTCAGTTCAGCCCTTTAATGGTGCATATCTGATGTTTTATTTAGGTTGTGCATTCAAAGGATCCCTCTCACAGAGCACATTATGCTCACAACGATGGGCCGAATGAGCTCCATTTGTCAGAGTGAGAATGAAATATATGATAAATTGCACACAAACAATATAGAATTACATGAACAAAAACATTATACCAGAAAATACGAACCTGAATTACACTGTAGCATTGAGGTGCAGCTGCAGATTAAACATTTAATCTATGTTCAGTAAATAAAATATCAAATATGTCATGGCTATGCAGAAGCACATATGATTTAATGACTGTGTAAGCCTTTAGTAATGAGTGCTTCACTGTCAGTAAATTCAGCCTGTGCTGGGTTATAATCTAGTGTCACTTCTGTAAACTCATTATGACGTGGATCCACCGTCTCTCCTGTTGTTGTTTAAAATGGATTAAGATATCTGAGACGGCGACTCAGTCTGCTTCTAAATAAAACCAATACTTAACAGAATATGTGAGTAATAATCTCCCCTGCATCCATGATCCAAAGATGAGGAGGCTACTTTTAGCTGCAATGCTGCACAGATATGGAACAAATTTCCGGAAGACTTGCTTTAACATGTCTCACCTTTAAATCAAACCCATAATATTTTTATGCTATTGGTTTTACTTTGAGTTTAGGGTATCTCAGGGTTTAGATCATGGATAATATAAAATAATAGACGTGGCTATGGCACATAAAACATTGGTTTTGGAACTGCCATTATGAAGCCTCAAGTTCGGCATTTTGGCTATCGCCATCTAGAAATTTTAGGAGCCAAAAGTGACCATATATGGATGTTAGGAGTGGATCTGACTTAAAGGCTGTGGCGACACCTTGCAGACAGACTCTCTCTCAAAGCAGCCCAACTCTTAAATATGTGTAACTTAAATAGGTGAGTTATATAAAAATTCATCCTGATACAGTTGTCACGACTGATGAAATTAGCTTAAGACCAAAACTATTTATTGAACTAGGCTGTAAACATGTTTATTTCTGCTGTACAGTTGGGCATTTTCACATGGGGATTTGGGCACTGACTTGCTCTTGGAGCCAGCCTCATGTTGCCATTCAAGGATCAGCAGTTTTTGGCACATCTGTGTCAGCTTCATTTTTCAGCCCAGAGGGTTCCTCAAAGATGTAATATTAACTAGATACCTAACCCCAACATTGCACCTATTCATTCCATTGGGTTGTACACCTGGTGCACACACCAAGAAGTTTTCTAGCTTCCAGGTTTACTTCCGTGATACATGGCCCACTGAATATGCAGAGTAGTGTTCTTCCCACTGGCCGCCTCCAAGTTCCTGCCCAGCTCATAGACTTTACACTGTTACGATGTCACAGATTTTTAAATTGCTTTTCTCAGCCAGAGGAAAGTTTCATAAATACTAAACCACTGTGGTACAAAAATTCATAATAAAAAGATTGATAACAGACCCTGTCTCCAGTTTGAGGTGTCCTGTTAACAGTTTTACCTCTTATCTCTTTCATAATTGTGGTCTCTGGGGAAAATGCTTTTTGGGACCCAGGAGATTTTTTTTTTACTGTAATACCACAAATGGCCACTGGGAAAAATTAATCACAATGCCAAGCAACTTACCTGGAAGCCTGGTGCTGTTTGGTTTGATCTACACAACTGATCTCATGCTGCCCCGCCCATTTTTCTCTTCTGGTATAATGTGTTTGTATTTGTTGTTTCAGTTTAGCGCTAGCAGCGCAAGTTGGCATTGTACAATGAACAATTTTGGAACATTCAGCAGCTATACTGTGGTGATCTGATGGTTTCACAGTACCACGTCCATCAGCTATTGGTGACAGGGAGACGACATAAAAAAAAAATCCTATATGAGAGCATTTTTAATTACTTTGTCTCTTGCTTTAGTTGGGAAATGTGTTCAAGCAGCAAGTTTGCTCCGTTCCATAAGCTATCATAGCTTTTTTAGTCCAACAAATGGAGAAAAAAAAAAAAAAATCACAATTTTTCCTTATTAAACAGTAAAACACCAAGGTACACCTTCTGAATTTACACACTTCTAAAACATTCAACCTCAACACAAACAAACAAACAAACAAACAAAACAAACAAAAACTCACCAAACCAGCTTGGTTAGTCTTTCCACTGTTCTAAAAATCAACAACTCTAGTTTTGGAAATAAATTCAGAATTGTCAGAGTTAGATGTGAAAATACAGTATGCTGTCACACGTTGTATGTCCCCACTGTCTCGCTTTGTGAGGAAGGGTAGGTGAATGTCTGCACAAAAAATGTGTTGTTACACCACCAACACCCAGCTGGTGCTGTAACAGCCAGCAGCATCTCATGGCTCTAAACACATCAGCACAAATTTCCAAATGAAATCTAAATGGTTACTTTCTCGCCTGGGGAAAAAAAAAATAACAACAGCTTAATTAAGCATAAAAAACAGCTTTTTGGCAGGTAAAGGATGATGGAGCTGGCAACGCAAAGCAATCGCACTTCAACACTAAAATGGAAGTAAGATTATGAAATGATGGTAGTGCCTAGTACAAGCAAATTGTAAGGTCAACGTGTTTTATTTCATCTTTGTTTCGGCTTGCTCTTGTTGTGCCCATGTCTTATGTAAAGCACTTTGAGTTACCCTGTGTGTGAACTATGCTATGCAAACAAAATCCTCTTGCCTTGCCCACAGTAATACTGCTGTTGAGGTGTCGACAGCTCTGTGAGGCTGTACTTTGGCACAGCGGGCTTTGAACTAAATGTTAATGCCAGTATGACATTCCACTTAAAAAAAAAATGGTAAAGCCGCACACATGTATTTCTGATGCATATATTTCACTTCACATATACAGGGTGGATATTTCGCCAAATTGCCTTCTTTAGGATGAATAAGAATTCTCATCCTAAGGAAGGCAGTTAGCTGAAATGTTGATCTTTATACAGTGACATAAAGGCATCAGAGTTTTGAGTCTGTGGCTTTATCATTCTGTTTGATTTTTATGCCAGCCTGTGAGCCAGCACCTCAGGAGAACAAGTTTATCCACTGATAGTTGAGACATTTCATTCAGAACCAGAAGTGGTCCTAAAATACTACTGCTACTTGTAGTAGTAGTACTACTACTTCTACTGCAAATACTAATAATGATAAACTTCATTTATAGCGCACTTTTCATATAAGGGATGTAGCTCAAAATGCTTCACTATAAAAATGCTATACAAAACAAAGAGAAAACACGATTAGACAATCAAAGGACACTCAGTGATAAAAATACAGGTTAAAAAAAGGTACAGAGACAAGTAAGAATGGTAAAAATGCAATATATGCAATATATATTTATAATATTAATAATAAAAAGTAACAAAAAATTATATGATAGATTAAATACATATATATATATATATATATATAATAAATGTGCTGCCTATTTTCTTGTGTGTGTATAACTGTATTTAAAAACCCAGCAGCAGAAGATCTTAGGGTTGTGAGGAATTGTAGAACAAGAAAGTCCACAATGTAGGCTGTTCTCAAACCATTAAGAGCTTAAAAAACGTGTAAAAGAACCTTAAAATTTATTCTAAAAGACCCTGGGAACCACTGCAGTGTAGCTAAACCCAGGGTAATATGCTCTCTGTTTCTTGTTTCAGTTGAAAGTGTAGCCGCACAATTCTGGATAGGTTGAAGTTTTTCAATTGACTGATGTGGAAGGCCAGTAAAAAGAGCATTGCAGTAATCTAATCCGTTTGAAATAAAGCATGAATATGTTTTTCAGCATCTTTATAAGACAGGAAAGGCTGTGACCTTGACGATGTTAAGTGATAAAAAGCTATTTTGGTCACCTTTTTTTGTGTGCAAAAATAAAATTTAAGCGGAAATCAAGAATGATGCCCAGGCATTCGGATTTAATGTCCGAATCCAGATGCACAAGCTTGCAAGAGAGCAGATCTCTTTTATTGTTTTTTTTTTCTCTTTTATTGGTCTTTCAATTTTAACTGCTGCCATTACCGTCATAATAATAATAAACTTTTATATAGCATTTTTCTTAACAGTGTTACAAAAGCTTTTACAAAGAGAAACGTCTTAAAAGGAGACTTAAAAGAAGCTAGACTTACTGTGTGTGAGTTCCACAGCCAGTGAGTTCACATTGGAGTAACCAGGAGGGCTCCATTCAAGATCTTAACGGTTGAGAGAACACAAACCAGGTCAATAAAAGAAGTTTTTCGGAGCAAGGCCATTTAAAGCCATCAAGTGAGCACATACATTTTCAGTCAATTCAGGAGGCAAGCACAGGGGTGATGTGATCAAACCTCTTTGTCCCTGTAATGAACCATGCAGCAGTGTTTTGTATATCCAGTCACCCTAGTCAGGGGATCACGGAAGTCAGAGGGATACGTTGTCTAGGAATGATGAATATACAAAATGCTGTGCCAATCAAGCCAGGACTTGCTGAGATAGTTCACAGGATAGGTGAAAACACTGGCTTGCAGTGGCTTTAAATAAAATCTCAAGGTATCACTTAAGTCAACAGGCTTCATTCTCTGGGGACCAGGAATGTCTGTACCAAATATCATGGCGATCCATCCAACAGGAAATTTCACTCTGGACCCAAGTACTTGACCCGTCCAATGGACTTTGTTATTGCCTGAGCACTGCTGCTGGTGTGACTAAAGAACAACCAAGATTGACTTACGTGGTTTAAATAAAAAATGATACATGCCATCTAATAATATGTCCATTATGGTGATTATTGATCTCTTTTCTCACTTCCTTCCAACCAGCCAACTGCATCCAGAGGATGAGACGAACACCACCACTGGATGAGCTTCAGCCACCTCCTTATCAGGATGAGAATGGCTCTCCAAGGATGTCCTGTACGCTATCTGACCTGGGAGATGCCAAGTGTGATCTGTCCCATACCAGTGGCAGTCCCCATCTATCCTTTGGCAAATGCCCCAGTGAGTGCAGCGACGGCCATGAGACGGAGAGTTACCTCAACAAGGGCTATGAGGAAGATGTACCCAGTGACAGTACAGCTGTCCTCAGTCCAGAGGTAAATGCCAGAGATGCAAGATTTGACTAGATATGTATACTGAGCTTTATATTGAACACTGAACTTGTCATTGGTTTCTTTAGGACATGTCAGCCCGTGGATCAGCAGCTCAGCTTCCTAAAGGTTATGAGCCGGATCCAGTTGCAAAATATGCACCCTGGATGTGGTGTTTGATTACGACTCAGAGGACCAGCAACTGGCGGTCACCATCATGGCAGTATCGGATCTCCCCGCCCTAAAACGCACCGGCAACATCTCCTGGCAGGTCCACCTGGTGCTGCTGCCCACCAAGAAGCAGAGGGCCAAGACAGGAATCCAGAGAGGCCCGTGTCCAATCTTCACTGAGACTTTCCGCTTCAGCCATGTGGAGTCGGAGATGATCAGCAATTACGCCATCCGATTCCGCCTTTATAGTATGCGGCGTATGAAGAAGGAGAAGGTGCTCGGGGAAAAGGTGTTCTACCTCACCAAGCTCAACCTTCAGGGCAAAATGTCTGTGCCGGTCATATTAGACCCATGCTGTGCTCTCCCGGTAAGTAGGATCAAAGCAGGTGTTGGCATTCAAGCGCTCTCTCAGCACCTCACTAATTGCCCCTCCACGTTGATCCCTCTTTCATGTGTTTGGATAGCAGACTGAGGTTATGCTTTCCAGAGAGATATAAAGATCTAACCAGCAGCATCTGTTTGCCGTGTTGGTTTAATGTGTCACAGGGATAGATTGTGGTGTGACATTGCCTGCATTTCACATGAGGGGGAATGAAACAACAAACAGTTAGTTGTGGTGGTTTGTTTTCCTTTAGAATTTAAAATGTTTACATCAATTTAAATACATTTCATATTACAAAGAGGAAAGAGAACCTAAAAATAGCAGCTAAGGCAATTAATTATCAAACCTCAGGGGTCAATTAACATAGTCTACAAGGAAGTTGTCATATATAACTTTACTTGCCTTTTTATTGTTTCTCACAACTTTTTTTGCCTCCATGCCGGAGACAGCATTGGAGGGAGGCATTATGTTTTGGAGTGGTCCATCTGTCTGCCTGTCCGTTTATCCCATTCTCGTGAATACAGTAACTCAAGAACACCTCAAGGGAATTTCCTCAAATTTGGCACAAATGTCCACTTGGACTCAAAAATAAACTGATTAGATTTTGGTGATCAAAGTTCAAGGTCACTGTGACCTCACGTCTGTCCCATTCTTGCTATGGTGATATCTCAGAGCACCTTTAGGGAGTTCTGTAAATTTGGCACAAATGTTCACTTGAACTCAAAAATAAACTGATTCGATTTTGGTGCTCTACGGTCAAGGTCACTTTGACCTACTTTTTCATCCCATTCTTGTTGATGTACTTAAGAACACCTTGAGAGAATTTCTTTAAATTTGGCACAAATGTCCACTTGGACTCAAGGATGAAGTGATTAGCTTTTGGTGCTCAAAGGTCAAGGTCACTGTGATTTCACATCCGCCCCATTCTCTTGAATGTAATATCTAGGAACAACATGAGTGAATTTCTTAAAATTTGGCACAAACGTCCATTTGGACTAAATGATAAACTGATTAGATTTTGGTGGTTAAAAGGTCAAGGTCAATGCGTCACAAAAACATGTTTTTAACCATAATTCAAGAACTCATATGCTAATTATAACACAATTTCACACAAATGTCAATAGAACATCATGACCAAGTGATGACTTTAAATATCCAAAAGGTCAAAGGTCACCTTCACTGTGTCATTATAATATTCTTCAAAAACATCTTCCTGGTCATTGTTCAACGCCATAACTCAGAAACAGAAGGGAGACATTGGTTAAATACTGAATTGATGACACAAATCTTGGGTGTCCACCTTCGAACTATGCCGATTGTGTAGATCCTCGGTACTACTGGTTGAAGATGTGTTTTAAGAGTCCACATTTTAGAAAAACACATCCATATTTGAAGCATTTCCTTTTGTCATGGCTACATATGAGTCTGGACAGACATGTAAACATGAGGCAGTCATTCTAGTTTTTAGTGTGCAAAAGAGCAACATGTGTTGAAAAATAAGTAAATATTGACAGGGAAAGGCATCTTTTTGGACACTTACTTGGGTGTAGGGCTCAGTCAACAGTCAATTGCCAGAGTCATCAGAATTATAAAGCATTTGTACACTGGGTGTTTTGAATGCTATGTTAGTGTTTGGTACTAATAAACATTCTTGATCTGCATGGAGGAACACTGACTGTGGTTTTTGTTATACATAGTGTATACCAGTGAAGATTTTTCTGAATGTCTGCAAATGTTTTCAGGGTGGTGAATCCCAGGTCAGCCTCTCAGATATGACATGCAGTGAAAGCGCCTCATCATTCCAGTCAGTCAGTCAGACTTCCACACCAGAGATCCTTGTGGGCCTGGTGTACAACGCCACAACAGGACGTCTCTCAGTGGAAATCATCAAAGGCATCCATTTTAAAAACCTTGCTGCCAACAAGCCACCCAGTAAGTACTCTAAAACGTTTTTTTGAGTCATTGCCAAAGGAGCAGTGAAGAGTGTAAACAATTTTTCAACCTGTTGCAGATGAGAAAAGGACAGGTTGAGCATGTGCATAGGGATTTTATGTTTAGGCAACCTTACACAATATGATAAGACCACTCTCCTTCTACAGCAAATGTCACAACCAGTGATATTGTTTTTCAACACATAACTTTAATTAAAATTAGTAGTTTTTACAGATTAGCAATCCATGCAACTTGTTTTTTGTTTCAGCCATTTCAGTCTTCTTGTATATTGTCAGTATACAACTCTTTCATTCCTCTTAGATTAGTATGAATTTTAAATGGCACTTGAACACTTCCATTAAAAAACAATGAGTCTGAATTATTCTTGGAAAAAGATCTGGTCAAAGCTGATGTAAAAGACTTTTGTTAAATATTTGAAATAAATACTATTTGCTTTAATTTATGCGACTCAGCCAGAGAGAAACTATGCACAGCTTTAAACTTCTCCAAATGAGAGACAGTCCCATCTATCTCAGCTGCACTACCTGCTTTTCAGTTTTCCTCTGGTTTGTTCCCTGGTTTCCCTCATTTACTGGTCAGTTTTCAGGGTCTGAGCAGCAAGTTCAAACAAAAACTGCCTGTTGTTGAACTTTGTGCAATGTTGTTGGCTTTCTGACCCTGTTTCTCTTTCCTGGCATCTTCTGTTATGTCTGCACCTGAAATTCTCTCACCCTACTATCTTTTTGACATCTTGGTCCGTTGTTTTTTCTTACTGCTGTCCAACCCTTGTTGTCAGATGGGCTGTTCTGTTGTCTAAAAACACTTGATAGGTGGACAGGTTTATATTATCAGAGGTGAGTCGCTGTCCCTGCCGCAAAGTGAGTGACTGCTGTTGAACTCTGGACCTTTTTTTAATGCCATCTTCATGGATGCAGTCAGTCAAACACAAAGCATTTTCCATTGGTGTATGTTCACAAAAAGACTTATTTCTCTGAAAACTCTTGTCACAAATTTGTTAAGAAATGTTTCAGTGAGCACTTCTCCTTTTCCAAGATAATCCATCCACCTGGCAGGTGTGGCATATCAACATGCTGAATAAACAGCATCATTTCTACACAGGTGTGCACTGGGATGGTCACAGTAAAAGGCCACTTTAAAATGTGCAGTGTGATCACGCAAATATGTCACATGGGTTGAGGCATATTTTTGAGAGAGCATGCTATTGCTTTGGTCCACCAGAGCTGCTGCCTGTGAATTGGATATTCATTTCACTACCGTAAGCCAGTGCTGTTTCCATGGATTTGGCAGTACACGACACCAGCTCAGGACCTCCACATCAGTGTTAATTTTGACAGCTATTTCAGATTTAGTTGTAGTCTTTTTTTTAAAGATATTTTTAGGCATTTTGCCTTTAATGGATAGGACAGCTAAGGGCCACAGGCTGCTCGAGCCGCTGCAGCAACAGCCTTGTACATGGGGTGCTCGCTCTACCCGTCAAGCCACAACGCCCCAATTAGTTGTAGTCTTGAGACAAAAATGCTTATTAGTTTTGTCACAATAAACTCATTTTTATCCTTCATAATCATAGTCTAGTTTTAGTTGACGAAAATTCAAAACCTTTTAGTCAATATTTAGTCATTATGTTTCTATGTGTTTTATCTTGAAACTAATCCAGTCAGGGTAATTCATGTATCAGAAATTAGAATCAAGGTTCAATTTCATTTTGACAATTTTTTTCTACAACTTCTACAACTGTAATTTCTCCAGCAGTCTTTGACGGGTTAAAGGGTCTGATCATCATATGAAAAGTTCAACATCTCTCTATTTATGCTCTCAAAAATTTTGACACCACAAATAACTAATCTGGAAGATGCAGGCAAACGCTCAAATGCATGAAAAGCTGGACAGGTAGATACCCTCACACGGACGCACATAAACAATCTCCCTCCCTAGATGAAAGAGTTTCTCGTTCATTCTGCTTATTCTGCAGATATTTTTGCACATTTGGCTGCATCTGCCTGGAGATTCTTGCACCTTTTCTCTCGTAGCTTCTCCACACCTTCCGTGCACTTTGGTGGTTTCTCCATCAGTGTATGTTAGTAGGCTACGCGCTCCACCACTATGCACAAGGCCAACAGCCAGCTGCTCAAAGTCAGGAGAACTCAGAAAATGAGTGGGGAGGGGGCGGGCCGAGGAGGAAGGGCTCAGAGATTTCATTGGGCCAGCCCAATGTCAGTGCAGAAAAATGTTTCCTCATAATTAAATTAAGTAAATTACGATTGTGCCGGCCCAAAATATGCCAACGGCCCACCGGGCATTACCTGGTATGCCCTATGGCCAACCCAGCTCTGTACACGATTGTCTGAGACCAACCACCCCAACAGCTGATGCAATAATTGGATTGATCAATCAAAGAAATTCTGCGGCAACCATCAGAGACTGTCTGTCCCAAGGAAGCTCATCCACATGCTCGCCAACTGCTCATCATTGATGGCGTTTGCTGCTTTGTGTTCTCTTTATGGATGAGTCCCAGTTTACTCTCTACCAGGCAGATAGCAGACAGCTTGTATAGTGTTGTGTGGGCAAGCAGTTTGCCGGTGTTGTGAACAGAGTGGCCCATGGTGGCGCTGGAGTTAAAGTATGGGCTGGCATAAGCTACGGACAAACGGGTGTTTTATTGATGGCAGTTTGAATGCACAGAGATACCATGACGAGATCCTGAGGCCTAATGTCGTGCCATTCATCTGCTGCCATGATGTCATGTTTCAGCATGAAGCAAAGCCCCGTGTTGTAAGGATCTGTATATAATCCCTGAAAGCTGAAAACATCCCAGTTCTTGCACGGCCTGCATACTCACCAGACGTGTCACCCACTGAGCATGTTTGGGATGCTCTGGATCGCTGTGTATGACAGTGTGTTCACATTCCTGCCAATATCCAGCAACTTCACACAGCCATTGAGGAGGAGTGGGCCAACAGGCCACGGGCCACAATCAACAACCTGATCAACTCAAACTCTCGCATATTTTAGAGTGTCCTTCTATTGTGACCATCCCAGTGTGCACCTGTGTCCTAATGATGCTGTTTGATCAGTATCTTGATATGCCACACCTGTCAGGTGGATAGATCATCTAAACAAAGGTGCAAGTGCTCACAAACATGGATTTTAAAAAATTTGTGCAAAAAATGTTAGAGAAATAATTTTTGGGGTTCATAAAAAAAGTCTTAGATTTCTTTCACAAAAGTGTTGTGTTTAACTTTTTTTGTGTAAGTAACAGACGAATGTTACAATCAAGAAATATACAAGCACATGAGTCGAAACGAAAAGTGTGACTATACTGCACTTTCTTCTCAAACTTGGATTTGTTTAGTTTACTCAGAGCATCAGTTGACACTTTGGGAAATGAGCACATTCACTTTCATTCTGAGAATTAGATGAGAAGATCAATACCTCTTTCATAAATCTATGGTAAATATGAAGCTAAAGCCAGCAGCCGGTTAGCTTAGCATAAAGACGGAACAAAATCCCTCCACTCCATCTCCACCGATTGCCAGGCTGTTACTGCGCCTGGTGTATAAACAGTGCAGCACATTTGAAAAAACGTGACATCATTTTTACACTTTGGTTTTGTGTGGATTAAACTAATGAGAGATATAGTTTGTGTGCTTTGATGGCAGACAGATAGTTGATTACTGACAGAGTTAGGTTACCTGTTTCCTATCTCTATTTAGCTAAGCTAACAGTCTCCTGGTGGTAACTTTAGGGACGGTTCTTTATTTATCAAAAGAGGGGGATGGCTGGAATTTGATTTGCTTCCATTTAGATATTTAATTTTGACCCTTCCAAAGCTAGGGAAATTTTTCCTTGAGCCTCCCTGAGTGACTTGCAGAAAACACATGACTCCCACCACCATTAATTTGTTGTTATACTTTACAAACTTACCTTTGATGTTTGAAAGTTACAAGTTAAAATGTAAAGAAGAAGTCCTTAAGTTGAAAAAAAAATAATAAATAAATAATGAATTTTCCCTTATATTTAGTAGACAGACATGGGTGCTCTGTCAACCTTCTCATCTAACCTTTGGCAAAAAGCAAATAGGCTTGTTCCCGACAAGTAAAGTCTGCTGCAAAAAACCCCCAAAACATTACTTTAAAATTAAAAAGCAATAGGAAAAAAGAAATGACTTTATGTTTACATTGTAATTGTTATTTCTTCACACAGACTTTGAAGTTGAAACACGTATCCATGAAGATGGTTGCTGTTCCCTTCATTTTGGAGTGTATAGTCTTGTTGTGCATGCAGCCCTGCAACCACTCTTCCCCACCTGTGTCGTGTCACTCTTGTGTTGGTGCCTGTGATGCCTGCAGGTCTTCATGTTTTCACTCAGTAGTAACACTTTTCATGCTAACTCAATCCAGTTTGCTTGGTGGCTGATGGCCAGCTCGAAGGAAATGCTGTGCGTCATCCACTGCTGACTTTATTGAAACAGAACACTACGGCATGCTTTACGTGTCATTTTTTACATTTCCAGTTGTGCTAACAGCATATAAACAGAAAGAGGACTTCTGTGACAGAGTAGAGCATAAATATTCATCTGAAAGACACACTGAACTGCCCTCCCATTAATTGCTTAGCTCCTTGTATTCATGAAATGTCTGTAACTAATAACTAGCTGCCACATTTTGATATTGTTTGTGCTTTCCTGAATAGCATATCCATATACTGTATACAAATTGCATTCAGAAAATAGTCACATCTGGTAACACTGAAAAAAAAAATCTTTGTGCAAAATCCTTATGAAGGCCTTGATTGACTTTGTGCGTCTCACAAAGTGGAAAGAGCGCCGGTGAAAGATGCAGAGCAATTTCAGAGCTCCTTTTCTATCATTTCAAAACAGTACCGAGCCGACAAGTCAAGTTAATCATCAGTCGCAGCCCCTCTCATTCAGCAACAATACCAAAGAGCCATGCATCACCGCTGCTGACCACTTAAGACATCCACAGCTCTACAGAGCCCATTCAGCAGCAGTCAAAAAAGAAATCAAGGCTATTTTTTTCACTGTGCTTTTATGTCAAAGAGAGCAACTGAATGTGTGATTCAAGGCGGTGAGCTAGGCGTTGGAAGGCAGCTGGCACTCGACAGCATGAAAGCCTCGGCAATTCATTCCTTATACTCCCTCTTAGACAGGAACATAATACACATTATTATGGAGTATGGTTGTAGACGAGGGGGCGAAACACTCTCAAAGACCCATTGTGATTGCCAGTCTTGCCTCGTTTACTTTCCGCTGGATTTGTGGCTTCAGTTTATATCATGATTTCGGGCATGGAAATGAGGAGTGAAAAAGGAAGCCGTGAATGCTGAATCACTTGATAATGCCAGTGTTTTTCCTTTTCTCCTCTTTGCGGCTAAATGAATGAGTTTTATTGGGAATGAAATTTTAGAATATGTGCTGATTTACAATAAACAGAAGGGAATCAGCTGGGGAAAGATTATCAGTAACATAATCGCTCTGTACTAGATGTACAGTACATTCTTGAATACTGCTAATGAAACATGTCCAAAGATTATGATCTCTGTTTGATTATAAGGATCTTGGGATCTTGGGCTAAATTTCTTTTTTCATGCCATGTCTGCAAAGTTAATACCACTTTCGTGACCTATCAGAATTATACACCAGTCATATGTTTTTTGAACATTCAAGTTAGCAGCCAACCCTCTCACCAGATTACATTTGGCATTGTCTGTTAATGCAGATTAGAATAGATAGATAGATTTAGGTACAAAACCAACTTGGTTAGGAAAAGATCATGTTTCCGTTGCACTATCCTGGCAGGAAATGCAACGATGTCTTGGTAAAAAGCAACTTTTCATGCCACTGTCTCAACCAGAAATGCAATGATAACTTCATTAAAAAGAAAAAAGTTTTTAATGGCACTGTCCTGGCTGGAAATGCAGTGATGTCTTGGTAAAAACTGCTTTTTGTTGCACTATCCCGACAAGACATGCAGCAATGTCTCACTAAAATAAAAAATGAAAAAATAAAATCTATTGCACTATCCTGGCAGGAAACACAGCAGTGTCTCTGTAAAAAATAACAACTTTTTCAGGCACTGTCTGAATAAAAAAATGCAGTAATTTCTCAAACAACAGTTTTCAGTGGCACTAAAAAAACTTTATGTGGCACTATCCTGGCAGGAAATGAAGCCATGTCTTTGTAAAAACAAACCGCTTTCTGTGATGTCTCTGTAAAAGACAACCAGTTTTTGATGCACTATCAAGGCTGGAAACACAGCGTTGTCTCGGTAAACAACAGCTTTTCATGGTACTATCCTGGAGACAATACAGCGATGTCTCTATAAAAAACAACCAGTTTTTGTGGCACTACCCCTGATGGAAACAGTGATGACTCAATAAAATAACAACAGTGTTGTTGTTTGTTGGTCTTGTACAGTCTGCATCTTGGCAGGTGTCTTGCCTAGATCCACCTCCCATGACAAAGTCAGCTTATGCACTAAATCACTTTATAAATGTTTATATGATACATATAAAACATACACATGTAGTGTATTTTTGCAGAAATGTACAATGCCAACATTTTTGTATTGGTGACTGGGCTGCTGCAGCAGACATGCATCATGTTTTGGGCAGAGCACATTTTGGGCTGCGGTACTTGACTCTAAAAGTCTGTGCACGTTATGTCATGACACTGACATTATGTCAAAGTCAGAGAAAATAATAGCAGCTCCTGGAGGGCTCTGCTGATGAGGAACATTAATTTTAGCTACATCATCTGTTTTCGAAGAGGCTCTTCAGCCTCTAAGCACAGGCAGACCTATTACCAAACTTTTTCTAGTCCATTTTTATCTTCAACATTATCCTCTACTTCAGGTTAGACATACTGTAGTTGCATAGCAACAAGACAGAAGTAACGCTCCTTGCACCCTTTGAGTTCTCGCTCTCTTATCAGGAACACTCACAGCTGCGCTTTGTGTTTGATCAAGAGAAAACCGCATCCTATGTGGTCATGATCTTATACATCAACTGCAGTGACATTATTACAGGAACAAAATGCTTTGTGGGGAAAATGGGTCAGACTTTGCTGCAGAGGAAACACAGCTGCAGCAGGTAGTACTGTAATGCTTTCATTCAAAGAGAATACACAGGAGAAACACAAGGATTTTGCACAAATGATCCAGTACTGAAGCCACATCTCATGCCACACATTTCTAAATATTTCTAAAGGTTTTCGTCATTTCCCCTCTAATTGTCCACTCCACCTGTTTCTTGCTCAGATACATGTTAAGCTGACCTTACTGAACCCATGGGCCACGAGATGTCCAAGTGTAAGACATCCATCTGCCGAGGTCAGCCCAACCCAACCTACAAAGAGACGTTTGTCTTCCAGGTAGCTCTTTCCAGCTATCGGACGTCACGCTCATCCTCTCCGTCTACAACAAGCGCAGCATGAAGCGTAAGAGATGATTGGCTGGATCTCACTCGGCCTCAACAGCTCTGGAGAGGAGGAGCTCACCCACTGGACTCAGATGAAAGAGTCTAAAGGACAGCAGGTTTGCCGCTGGCACAGTTTGCTGGAGTCCTAACAGTGAGAGAACAGGAAGTGAAGAGAGTGCGTGGGATAACTGTGCAGAGCGGTTGTCATCCCAGATGGGCGAGAGACAGATAGGTTCAGCTGGGATAGAGGAATGTGACAGACATCCAGGGAACCAGGGTCAGTGGAGATGAAGGAAAATACAAATTGGCACAGCTAAGCATTTCCATGGCACTGTTTGTAAAATCACTGACAGCCATTGATTAGTTGTATGGCTTGTAATGTGATGTCATTTTATAATAGATTGCCTTGTAATGACCTTGAAGTTTCTGTAGATGGCACTCTGTTTTTGTCTGTTGAACTGGTCGAGTTGGATCCAAGAAACAGGTTCTGGATAACCCTGTTGAGTTAATTATTGTCTGATAATTTTGTGTACCACCTCCAGCTCAAACAACTGACATCAGGATGATTTCTAATCATATGAGAAGGTTTACAACATGAAACATGACCCTTCTTTTGTTTTTCTGCCTGTATACAACATGCTTATGTCATGAATTAAGGGTTGACCAAGGAATTTTGAAGCCAGAGCATGGACATGCATGGCCACTTTTAAAGTCAGTAGTAGTTAGGTATTTGTTGTTTGGTCATGGACTTCGCACCACCAATGTTAAATGCCTTAAGACATATTTCCTCAGTCAGTTTCTTCCCATGAAATTCTTACTATCAAGTGGTCCCACATAAACACAAAATACTCCACTGAAGTTAGAACAGTTTTATTAATTTCACAATAGATTTCTGTATTAGTGTTCTAGCTACTTGTTTTTCCTTACTGGTTTGAGGTAGCTGTGGCAAGGGATGGGGATTGATATGGTTTTATTGATACCAGTGCCATTATGGGTTCAGCTTATGGGTCCAATTCTTTGTCAATTCCCTTATTAATCCCTGATCAATTGTCTTTGTGAAAAAGTAGGCTTACACCCTCTCTTTGCTTATTTTTCCTCCCTGTTAGCTGGTGGGCGAGTCAAGCTGGCTGTAGCCTGAGAGCTAACTCTAGCAGCAGTCTGACTGTCATCTTTTAAAAAGCATGAAATGAGAGAATATTTGAACAGCATTGTTTTTTTTGTATCAGGGTTTTCTTAGTCAAGAAAAAAACTGCTTAGCCTGCCTGTGTGGTGCTAATGTTATTATAACAGGATATTTACCATCAGTAACAGACATGCTGCTCTGTTGGGAAGCAGTGGCAGTCAAGTGTCAGTTACATGGCATTTCTGGAATTTAAGCCCAAATTGCATCGAAAAATGTTTTAGCATATTGCTGGTGTTTCCACCTTTACTTGAAATGATCATTTTACAGACATTACAAGCAGCACAGGTATCACCTTTCTTCGTGAAATGAAGCCATGCTTTGGACCAATTCTTCCTCTCTGACACGTCTCCTTCTTGTTTTCAGCAGCGTATAGATGAGTGAGATTGGTGTCAGTGCAACAGAATGAATGGGCAACTGTCAGGAAAAAGTGGCAGCAACAATAAAAGGAATTGATAAGCTCAGAGGGGTATGGGTCGGACAATTTGGAACCAGCTGTCAACTCCATCCCTTGGTGTGGCATAGTGGGAAAAAAGTAATGGCTAGTAGTGTTAATCAGGCAAACATTTGAAACAAAATCCTGCAAAGTCTTTGGAATTTGCTTGTGTTACCTCCAACATACCACACCTTCAGTTGTTGAGAAGCTAACTCTTGATAAATATATAACATAAATATATAACTATAAATATAAATATATAATATATCAATATATAACTAAAACTTATTTATTTATTTTCTTCAAATGTGACTTTTGTTCAGTCATTAATGAATATTAAATGTTAGAGAAAAGTACTTTGAAACCAAGTTCTCAATGGATTTAAGCAATTTTCATGGTATAAGAAACCACATTTCCCCAGCTAGCTAGCTAATTATATCAACTTTCTTGTTTTGCCAATCAACAGGGCAGCACCAGTGCCATGCTCTGTCTAAGAGAAAACAATGCTAATTGCTTACTTTCTACTGAGCTCTAGGATTTGGATTTCTCCAGATGTCTGTTGTTCAAGCTAGAGGTGTGGCTACATGAAGCTACCATCACTGCTCATGCTAGCTACCTTGTTCATCATGTATTTATCACAATCACATCTTTGTTTTTTTGCTAGAAATGTAAAACGCACCACTACTTCCATCCAGGGAAAATCGTAGACTGTGTAATAAAGATGGACGACATGACAGCTCCCCGAAAGTGAAGCCAAAACATCTGGATAGCCCACCTATGGCTTGCTGCACTGCAGTATAGGTCATAAACCCTGGAAAAAATCAGTCAAGTACAAATCAAGTCAATGTTGGGTGAGAGGCTGGAGTAGTGGTGGAGTGAGGGGCGGATCTGACTAAGACCAAGGACACTGTTGGCAGACAGCCTGTAACTCAAAGCAGGCTGCCCTTTATTTTGCGTAACTTGACTTAATAAAATGGAAACAAGTGAGTTATAAATTCATCCCTCATAGAATTGTCATGAGCGGAAAATTAGCATGAGACCAAAACCATTTATTGTACCAGGTTGTAAACATGTTTATTGCTGCTGTTAAGTTGGGTATTTTAATATGGGGTCTATGGGGATTGCCTAGATTCTGGAGCCAGCCTCAAGTGGCCATTAGAGGAACTGCAGTTTTCAGTACTTCCTTGTCGGCTTATTTTTTTTTGTCCTAAAAGTAAAACACTTGGTTTGCACTTGTTATTTGATGCCAAAAAAGGGGGTTTGACATCATGCTGGACAGCCGTGTGTGCCAATCGGAGTGCTTGCGATCATTGGTGCTGCTCACAATTGGGCAGATGGTGGGAATTTGATAAATGTTTAGATCGCTACAGGGTAGACTCTGGCTCTAAATTATGCCATCAGGGCAAGATGGCAGCGGCCCTACTGGGATATTTTGGCTCCATTTTTGTACAATGAAAGGAAGTGGAGACACACTGTCCACCTTTATATGGGAAGATGGTAATGAGACAAGTTTCATAAACTGATTATGGATACGATTAAGGTTAAATCACCATGTTGTCACTGTTGCTGAATATTACGTGCTGAAGCTTAATCGTCACAGCCCAGTGTGTCGACTGCACATTCTTTGCAATTATCTGCAGCATTCAAACATGTGCTGGCCTCTCTGGAAATGGAGGCATGCTGAGAGATATTTTGAAAGACAAGGAAGTAGTGGCCATTTTTGATTGGCCTCCAGGGCTCATGGAGAATTAATTTGGATACTTGAGCTGAATTACTACACTTTAGTGAATCCTCTCAGTTGACACTGCCGAGGCAAAACATCTCGCCTTTGTCTGAACCTCAACCTAAGTTTAAAAAAAAAAACAAAACCCATCAGCTATACAATTCTAGGTATTTTTGTCAGGCAAATAAAATTCATGACATATAACCTGACATCACTGACAGTGGAAGTGTCACGGTTGATGTTGAGATGAAGTTTAGTAGTGATCTCTCAGAACAAATAAGCATTTCACAGTTAGATATTTTTAAGAAAACACTGACAGACTGAGATGTGTTATATATAGAAATGTGTAGTAGTTACTGTGGTGGTGGTGTGATCTTGAGTTTCCATCCACTATTCAAAAGTCACACAGAATGTCAAAAGCATAATTTAAAGACTCTTTCTTTTCTATCTCTTGAGTAAAAATAACTTGGTCACACATCACAGCAGTGAAGTTACAGGTGAGAAGAAATCATGTTACTCTCTTTTACCTGCTCTGGTGCTAATAAGTGCTGTGGCTGCACACACAGAATCCCTTGCCTTATATGGTTTAGTCAGTTCATAAATATCTGGAAGTGGACCCAGTACAAAAAAACAGACACATACACGCCCTCAGAGCACACAGACCTGCATCCATAATTACAGAAAGCACACACAGCAGCACTCAGCCTCACTGAGGGAATTCAAACTTGTTTTCACAGGAGCCACAGTGTGCATTGACAAACTCGCAGAATGTCTACAGGCGAACGGGTTGTATTTTTAGCCGTGGCCACTTTCTCACTTCATTTCATTTAGAGACAACAGAAATACATATACTCTTTACTGTGCCTGTGGTTGTGGTGAAAGCTAGCTTTGTGCAGTGTTTACCAAGTGGATGTGTGTGGTTGTGTGTGTGTGTGTGTTGACTGGAAAGGTACAGTAAAGGGGGCGTGGGGGGCTGTGATATAGGTCGTTGTTGCATTTCTCGTGACAATTTCTGAATCGAATTACCGGTATTTAGAACAAAGTTACCCACTTCTTGATTGTCGGCCATATACTTTGTATACAGTAAATGTTTTCTTATCTATTTTTGTATTAATGATGGGGAAGAAATTATTTCAAGACAGTTCAATAGTGAGTCACATATTAACCCACTCTGTGAGCAATACTATTCTGGATTGCTATTGTTTATTCTGTTACTTTTATTTTTATGTTTTAGAGGAGTTATGTCTTGTAGCTCTGGTCCTCTTTACATTCGCTTCTCTAACACCAGAAAGGGAATGTGTCGGAGACCAGCAGAGCTCGTCTCGAAACAATCTGTCAAGACTTTTCGGCTTGATGCTTTTTAACAGTGTGAAACAGAACCACAGCCTTTACAGCACAACAGTGAAAACACACCGTGTAAAAGATGGCTCAGCAGTAGCTCCCTTGTACATGTAGAGATGTATGTCATATCGTTTGAACCCAAAATTCGTCTAAAGCTAAAATACAATTGCAAAGTTTATTTTCTAATCAGCCTGGATCATTTGATTTGACTTTAGTAAATTAATTCTTATGTCTCGCCATTCAACAAAAGCGGGGTGATGATGTTGATCCCTCACACTGTCGTGGGTGTCTGATGGCAGCCATGCATGCTCCACAGTCAGACTATATCGTCAGTGAAGAAGTTGTTTTTTGTGCATTCTGAACTCTGAAATTCCAATTGAAAGAATTAATAACTGAATAAAATGTACACACACACACACACACACACACTTTTCCTTAGAGCGCCACATGTCCCAATATTACTACGACTGATGCGCCACTCATTTTTTTTAATGTTAAAACCAGGTCTCACTACCGAGCTACGAAAGCAAAAAAGGCCAACAGATTTGACTTTAACAAGCAATACCTAGGTGTGAATCAATACTTAATGTGAATACCACTCATTTCACAGCTTAGAAGCAGTAACTTGGTAAATTCCCCTCTAAAAAACGATAAGCAAGCAGTGTCAGAAACTAATTTGCAAAAACTATATCCAGGCCATTTTAAGATGTAAAATTTCAAGTTGAAAAAAAAATCAGGTTGCTAAAAACTGTACTGGGAAATGCAGACACAAAAATTCAAAAAGCAAAATAATTATAACTGTCTGTCTGGAAACCCCAAACATTTGAATTTTCTATTGAATTTGTGAACCTGAAGAGAGATAGAGAAAAAATGCTATCAATGCAGTGCTATTAATTTAGTGGTATTCTGAAGTCCAGTGTGTTGGGTTTAGGGAGATATACTGGCAGAAATGGAACATAGCCTAATATAATAAGTATATTTTTCTAAGTGAATAACCACCTAAAAACTAGAAAAGCACTCGGAGAGTGCAGACCTCCGCCAAGCAACTTGGATTTCCCGCCATTTTATTATTTTATCCACTTTGCTTCAACCGATCACCACCAAAATTTTATAATTTGTTCCTTGTCCAATTTCATCAAAATCCGTTCAGAACTTTTTGAGTTATTTTGCAGACAAACAGACAAGCAGCCCAACGCCAGTGAAAACATAACCTCCTTCACGGAGGTAATAATAATAATTGTTTGTTTTTGTTACCTTAGAATGAGCCGTTTATACCTACATAGGGAGAGGGTCCTTGTCTCTGGAGATTGCCATGTTGCAACGCCATGTTTCAGTAGCCCAGCATGGACAAATTAAACACTGGCTTTTGATAGAGCCAGTCATGTTTTGCATTTTCACGTTGGCATTAGCATTAGCAGCCCCATCGTGGTGAACAGCATCGGTTAAACACAGATTTTATAACATGAAACTGTTTTATTGAATATCTTTACCAGTTTAAAATGGTCGTTTCCATTTGTTTGAAGAGAAAAAGATCGCTGCAGATATTTGGCTTGTAGTAAGCATTAGAGAAACACTTAGTTGTAATGTAAAACTGCTTTACTCAGTGTTTTACCGGTTAAAAACAATTGGCCGTTTGGCCACCTTCTGAACGTCTAGATCAGAAAAAAGGTGTGTGCACATGACCAGGCACTGGCCAAACAACATAGGGGAAATACTTTGTCAGTGTTTTTTCTCCCGATAATAAACCTTCTGAACAATGAACACTGAAGGAATTCTAACCAACTGGTTGCAATTAGCAATCCTCACCACTAGATGCCACTAAATCTTCCTAAATCATACACATTGGACCTTTAAATTTAAACTTTAAGCATTTGGCAGTGGTTATTTTCACAATGAGGTTCTCTGCGTTTAAATTCAGACTAATTTGGTCTTCCTTTGCTTCTCTACAAAACAAAACAAAGGCTGGATAGAACAATCTTCTATTTCTTTGTTCTGCTAATCTTTCACAAGATGTGTTCCACTAACAAGGTTTTGAACAACCTGTTTATGCTTTGCACTCTTTTTCATTTTCTTGATACATTTTGAAAAGTATGCTCGTTTTGACCGCTGGTTTTAGCTGGTAATTTTCTTTTTCTTTTCATTTGGAAACCCATGCCACAGATGGCATTGGTGCCTTACTGTTTTTCACTGAGAAAACTTTGTGTCACAGTGTCTTAATGTATCTGTAAATGTACTTTTCTTCTGTACTTTAGGCTGGGTTTGATTTGTAAAATGTCTTACAAATTGATTTATGATAGAGAGAATTTATATGTGATGATCTTATTGTTTAAAAAAGACCAAAAAGAAAAAAAAAACACACTTGTGTGCGAGCAGTTTTTTTCCCTACCATATCTCATCATATCTGTGTGTGTGTGTTAACATACTGACATTTACCCTAAAGCAACTACACCAGTGTTGATATGAGCAAACATCCACTTAATGACTATACACAGTGTTAAACACTTTCACACTTTCACACCCCTACACATGGTAAGATTTCAAGCTTTTGGTAAATTCTGAGTTGGATTTGTAGCTCTGCCCAAATACAGTTATTGAAGTCTCCAAAATGTCGACATTGCCGCAGAACAACCAACAGGTGGAGCAAGTATTGCATTTTACTGCTTATTTGTCAGTGTTTGTCAAATTTAACCTTTAACAATATAAACTTTTCATTTTTCTTGTTTGAAAGCAGATTGTCTTCAGCTCATAGGGGAGTGGTTAAATCTTACGGCAGTAGCTCACTTAAAAACAATATTTTTGCCCTACAGGTTGAAGTGGCTTTGCAACTGGTGGAAGTATTCAAGGCCAACAAATATTTTTCAAAGAAAATGTTTTATTGAATTGCAAGTGTCAAAGACAGCATGGCACTTTCATGTTATCAGGTGGATATTCATTCAATCCATTATAGTTTTCTTATTTAAGTCCGAACTGGGTTTTGCTGATTGTTTTGTTGAAACAAGAAAATCTAAATCAAAAGGGAGCACTTACGAGAAGTGTTTCCTCTTGGCTGATCATTTTGTGAGCTACATTTGATCACACAGACAGATAATAGCTTTCATGCCAAAGGTTTTTGTTCCACTCTGCAGAGACTTTGCAGAAAATGACTGAATTGACGCCCCTGCTTGCTTTTTTTTTTTTTGTGATCTTGGCACAAACCTGAATGTTTCAGTGGAGAGAAAACAAGATCAGAGCTGTAGGTTTTTACAATTAACTGTGTTCTCCAGCACATTCTACAGCTGAACACAGAACAAAGCGCTCAGGGGGGAGAAATGCTGGAAAATAAGATTCAGTGGCTGCTGCTGAATCAAAGGGGAAATGCATGACAGATGAGAGGGGCTTGCTCCCTCCCCTCTCTTTGTCGGTCACATCCCTGCAGAGCAGATCTCCAACACACAATCCGTCTAAAAAAAGTGTTAGATTGCCTTCAAGTGCTGTCGGAAATAGGACAACTACGAATTCAGTGTTCAGACCCAAACAAATTGGTATGAATGTAATATTTAGGATACTTAAGGAAAAATAACCACAAAATTAAATACATATGTGGAGAAGCAAGTGCATGGTAGAAATGGTGACACATGCTAGCTTAGAAATTTTAAGTGGGCCAGCAAACATACAAACAAAAAAATCAGTTGTGGGCAGCAACTCTTTTGATAATCGATTTATGTTTGATACATTTTTCAAGCTTAAGTCCAAACATTTGATGGTGCCATGTTGTCAAATGTGAGTATTTTCTGCTCTTCTTGGTCTTCATCTTCTTAAAGTGTATTTTGGGTTTTGTATTGAAGGTTGGACAAAAGGTTGGTGGGGCCTTTTGTATGTCTGTGTCCAGGGGCCCATTCTGTCATCCGCCAATGGTTGAAGCCCTTGAGTTTGACTGATTCTGATGTTGATCAATTTAACTTGTTTCGGACATTTTTCAATCCAAAATGGCAAAAATGATTCAGGCTTGTGAAGATTTACTGCTTTTCCTGGTAGTAAATTCATAGTAAATGAAATAAAATAATCGTTAGTTGCATCCCAAACCAAAATCACCTGGAGGAGCATCAGTTCAAAAGCTGCTAAAATAAGGTGAATACTGGTAAAGTGGGACGATGGGTTAAGTGGAACAGTTAAGCTTAATCATTTTTATCTTTTATGTACCTCCATTACCCATTACTAAAACTCAATAATGAGCTCATCATAAGCAAGTATGTCTTAGAAAACATAGGCTCTGTGGCTATGACATCACTTCAGGGGGCGTGGCACACCATATTCAACAACCTTGCCGTGAACCACGATGGAAAGTAAAATGAGATGGCATTCTGAGGTGAATAAGGTTAAGTTTATAAATACAATTATTATGAATAGTTTGTATGTGTTATATATTTTATTATGGGTTGTAATAGTGAATCAGCCACGGCGTGCGCATGCGTGAACTTGTGAGGGCAGGGGATCTGTCAATCATTTTTTTGATTTGGCCCTTTTTTTCACTTCACAGTAGTGGAAGTAGTAGTACTATGCTAGCGCTAGCTAAAGTGGTAACAGTTGCTATATTCTGTAAAGATTCACGATAAAGGAGTTGCCGACAGTGTTAGCTTGCAAGCTAGCGTGCTAGGCAGTAGAAAAGCTATTGGGAATGCAAAGCTAAGGTTGTTTTTACAACAGCACTCTAAAATATATATTTACCAATCTCTGTCCGTAGAACAGAGGGATCTGGTACTCACGCATTCGCAAGTCTAAAGTGGTGACTCTGAAACCTGCTCATGCACACGTCTAAAACGTGGATGTTTCTCAGGTAAATGGCCTAATTAAAGACAGGGAGGCATTGACTTGCATTGGCTATACTGACCTGTAGACAGACTCGCTACAAAAGCCTGTGTCAATTAATAATAAGAGATGTCCAAAAAATCTTCTTTTTTTAAAATGAAATTTATATGAAATAAAGAAAAACAAAATTTTGTAAGCATGTGAAGGAGGGATTAAACAGTGGTTTATTGTTGTTGATTTGATTAATATTGTGTTTTTCATTCATTAGATCACAGTAGAAATGTGTATCCCTGTATTGCTCCTGCAAAAATATGGTTTGGGGTCAGTGTGTGTTTGAGGAACATCCATCTTATCTTAAATGTTTCTTTGTTTTTTCTTCTGTTTAGTATAGTAGAGCACTGAAGCTTTTAAGAATAGTATCATATGTAGTATTAGTAGTATGTAGTATTATAATTACAAATTAAGCAGAAGGTACATTCTCTAAAAGTCTCCAGTCGTACCAGTATTGACCTACAGTAAGTCACTGTTCACTTACAACTGGAGAAGCAAGAGAGTGGGGAAAATCCCGAGCGGTACTTGAACTCCTCGGCAGTAGTTGAGTGAGAGGATGGAGCTGCGGCGCTGGTGTTGTTTCCTCCGCCACACATTCATCTCAACTGTCGAGCCAGCCGGAGCGACGTGAGCAGCTCGGAGCCTCCTGCCCGGGAAAGCACCGTGAATGGAGCTACCACAGCAGCGAGACAACAGCAGCCCGCCGCTTTATTTCACTGAGGACAACACTCAACAACAGCTGTCTGCATTCGCCAGTGAGGAAAGCGCGTGGGGATGCTTCGCGCGGGCATAGCGAGAGAAACGCGCGCGCTTAATGATAAGTATTTAGACAAGTAGCTAATTAGCTTGTAATTACATAAGTGGTGTTTAAACCGCCAGTGTGGCTCGCGTGTCTGCTCGTAGGCTAAATATAGAACAGCGCGCTGCCAGCGGAGGACACGGTAGTATTTATTCAGTAGGACTTTTTCATTTTTTCATTAACGCACCTTGGATTTCAGTCGTTGCCACAAAGCCAGTGTGGAGCCGAGGACGAGGTCAAAACAATTCAAGACAGGTAAGCCAACATTGTTCTAGCTAGATGTGTCCAGATGTTTAGCGTCAGGCTCAGTGGCTTCATGGAAAGTAAAAGTATCATTTCTGGCACCATAACTTAAAACGCTCTCGTGTGTAGGTTATGTATATGACTTTATGTGTTTTTGTCTCCATGTTTGAATAATTAATAAAAACCACTCAGCATCTTTTTTGGGCAAAACTTATTTAAATGTGGCCAGTGCACATAGCTACCTTGTTGACGCCCATACTTGATGTAGCATTTATAGAATTTAGGAAAGGTTACACAGAGAGGTAAACATCAACTTATTGTGAAGGGACTGTTCTTTACCATCAGTGGAGGAGGGCGTCTGGGGTATGACTTTGTCTTCTTCTTGTTCTTTTTTAAAATTTTTGACCCTCCTTGACGCTACAAATATTTTTCCTGCTGCCTCCCCAGTGACTGGATGAAAATGCATAACCCTGGTCATTTGATTTTTAAAGCTTAACCCTTTGCTCTTTCAAAATTAAAAGTGGAAGATGAAATCCTGGAGTGCAGGCAAGCAAATAGTTAATTTTTGGCCACATTTTACATAAACAGAATGAAGTGATTTTTGTGAAACATCACTATATTAAGCTCAGATTTTTTTTCCTGATTGAAGTTTGTTGCACATGATGTGTCCAAGGACCGTCAGAAATGTGAAAATCCAACAATAATTTCTGTTTTTAAAGTTTCTGGCTATGATGAATTGGTGATTAAAACAAAAAAAAAACATGCCCTGCAAACCACCAGTATTGTTGCTTTGTCGGCATGTTTTTGTCGTTGGTAACATAAATACAAAATACAGCCATTTAAATTTTTATGCCCCTCCCCTAAGCCAAAATAAAAAAGTCCCTCCCCAGTGCCTAGAAAAAATTATTTGACATGTCTTCCCCCTTTTGGCACCACCCCCTCCCTCCTCATAAATGACAAACAGTCCCTAAGGTTACTTTGAAAAATGAATTGCAAATGAAATAATTTCCAGAGTAGTTCTATTAAATTTAAAATTTCAATCAAGCAAAGTGGACAATGAGTATAGAAGTATAGAACAAAAGGTGACAAAAATCAAACGTTTGTTTAAAGTATTTCTGTTGATTTAGCATAATGGCTCCAGTCAATGCAATGTGGTTAAATTACTGAGCTGAGTACATTCATTGATAAACCTGTACTGGAATGATTGGATGTGATACTGCGGGATTAATGAGAATCAGGGCAGTCAATAGCTCACTAGTATGACATGACAGAGACCCCGGTCTAACACATTATGCAGGCTGACATAACCAGCCACCCTCCTGGCATCCATCCAGCCTCACTTCATTATTTTGTGGGGACTGCTCTTGGCTGCAAATCCTGAAGTGGCGGTTGCCTGCATTACTGCTGCTGTCTGAAAGGAAGCGGGTTTAGACGATTTAGCTGAATTCTGTGCTTCTCTTGTAATTCTCTCCTTGATGTCATTTCTGTGCTGTCTTAGACTTAGTGTCATAAGCATCGCCTCACTCAGGCTGGACCATTAACACCCTGTTAGCCACAGAGAGGATTAAAAAAATCAAACATAGCAAGTCTGAAGGAGTAAGGGCAATAAATATACCCCATCTCCTCTCTTTCTCTGACTTTCTTTATTTGCCGTTTTTGGTGAAAGAAAGGCTTCGAGTGCAGTGGGTTGGTAACAGGGTTGGATGCGCTTCACCTCCACTCACTGCCAACAACATCCGGAGTCACTTGCCAGGAATTCCACCTTTGCTATTTGTTTCCCTTGGAGGGAAAGTGTGTTACGTGGAATATAGTGAGGCACGCAACAGGGAGGAACATCCAGCTCAGATTAAACTAACAGACCACAGAAAAGAGGCCGTAACAAGAGGAAGCGCTCTGGCTTTGCAGCACGGTGGACGGGTTCCTGGCATCTAGCTCGGGCAAGTCCGATGCCAGATTCCTTCTCTTTGCCGCCTGCCAAAGCCCTCCACCACGTCGTCTTTATCAAAAGCCCTCGCTGCGATTCCCCTCATCCAGTTCTGTCGCGGCGCTATCAATCATATCTTGCTCTCAGCAGACTCTTCTGCTCATTAAGGATGTGAACCTGTAGGTAGCCTGCAGCCCCCCTAGCCATTCATCTCTCTCAGCGGGGAGCACAGACTCACATCTGGAGCAGCATTTCAAAACATGGCTCTTAGCAGACATGTAGTGTACGCTGAAGGAGATGAAATACATTTTTAAAGGCTACCTTTCAGCAGACGTGGTGCCAAGCATAAAATTAACAGCACTTGAAGTGTGTTGTTCAGACACAAACCTGTAATGATTTGTAACTTGGCAAAAAGCTGGTATAGTGGATAATATATATTACAGTATAAAGGAAAGTTGAGATTATCACTGAAAGACAAAAATGCTAATGGCATGTCATTGTTGATGATAGTTGGCAACGGCTTTACATCTCCTTGCCTTTGTCCCTCCCTTTTTCTGCCGTTTTGTATGAAAGATCTCAGCCAAGTTGAGCTGCTTTAGTGTGTGTGTGTGTGTGTGTGTGTGTGTGTGTGTGTGTGTGAGGACCGCAGGGTGTAGCCCCAGACTTCTTTTTTCCCCTCAGGCACCGCTTCCCCATCATGAATACGCCTTTGTGCTCCAGAAAGACACACGGCTAAGGTGGACAACTTGAGAGGAAAGGAGAACATGCATTTGTTTCTGCACAAGTGCAAAAATAGAGGAAGGTGTGACATGACAAGTATTTATAGCTGAGACCTTATGACTTCACCTTCACCGGAAAAACTGCCTTTACAACCTGAGATCCTGAACTCCTGCCCAAAGACATGTTTTTCTCAAAGATGCCTTTCAGTGCTTTACTCTGTAGGTCTGTGATGAATTTTGACCTGCGTAAGATCATGAATTTATTTAGATGAGACAGAATTAATGCAACATGCACAAACGCTAGTTCAAACGCCTCACATTCCAGAAAGTAAAAGTTTATTACCTATCATAAGTGGTAACATATTTGTGGTGGTTTTCAGACCCCTTTCATTAGCTTTGAAAAACGACCTTAAGTTTCATACTCTAATATAAAAAACACCCCTCTAACAGTGTCTGTTAAGGAGTGTATAATGGATTTACATTATATTGTCATGACACAAACAAGGTTTTTTTTTTAATAAACACATAACGATGCCCTTGTCTGTCTTTAATGTGCTGCATCCACCCCTGGCAGTGACGTACCCACAGACCCCTGGCCTGTTAACCCTCAGAGCCACAACAAGCTGTCCCCAGATAGTCCATAATGCAACCCCGTACTGCTGCCCTGCCACAACACATGTGTCACCACTCAGCAAGAAGAGCGCTGGGCGAAAACCCCGGGGGCCCTGAGCCCAGCTTAGTCACGCCATCGCGGCCAAGACGGCCTTCCACCAACTGCAAGCTGCTCTGATGACTCCTGACAGGCTGCAAGCTGGCACAAACACAATCTAAGATGCAACCAAAAGAAAATACCGACAGAACACAGCATAGGAGTGGAAGTGTAGGGGAGGATGCCTCTTGCTTGGTTATTTTTGTTTAACATCAGGGTAACTTTGAAAAACCTTGATGTAGATAATGAAACTGTAAAGCCGTTATTTTTCATCATTTCATTATAAATTGAGATTCAAATACAGTATGCCCGAACTAAGTGGAGATGTCAATTGTGGACAGATTGTTCTGTAATAATAAGAAAGAGTCAGTGTCATTAACATAAGACTCAATTTGCTTCTAATAGGGCTGGGTATAGGTATTTGATACCTTTAAGGTACCGAAACATTTCCAGTCAAACGATACCTGAAAGTAATCCTTTTGGCACCAGAGGTCTGATGTGAGACCAACCCAACACCTCAACAAAACAGCACACTTCCTGTTGTTGGTGTCTCCGGAGCTGCTGTCCTCCTAGTGAACAGTTTAATTTCTGCCCGATTAGCATGAGCTAGCACAGCAGCAACAGCTAACATCCAACACAGAGCCATTAAACAGTCCCACCAAACTCACATCAATATCGAAATGGCAGACTTGCACTCTTTATACTACTGCCGTCTTTACTCCCGTCAGCGCATTGTAGGGCTGTCAAAAAAAATTCGAAGTTCGAAATATATTCGAATATATATATTTTTTATAAATTCGAACCTACATTTGATAATTCGAATATCATTAATAATTCATACTATTAATAACGTCGTATATCACGACGAATCCCATTTGGGCAGAAATGGCTCGCGCACAAGCCGGGCCAGAGAGGGACGCAGACCCCCAGAATCCACCAGATGCATGTTGGTCGCGTCTATGCACGCAGCAGATAACTAGCGCAGCCGTTCCGCAACGGACCCGCATCCAGTGGCATTCCTGCGAGAGACGGAGGGAGAGGCACGGGCGGAGGACCCGCTGCGCCAACAGCATCCACTACGCTGTCCGTGATGTGTAACCTGTTCGGGGAGACATACAGGGAGGGTGGTGCCCCTGCTGCCTCCCTGCCTGCCCTTTTTGAAGAAGAGATGAAATGTTACCAGAATGAGACACCACTACGAGCTGAACAGGATCCACTCTTGTAGTGGAAAACTACAGGCGCACTTAAGTATCCAAACATTGCAGTCAGAACGGGTGTTTTCATCCAAGTTTCACGTTCATATTGCGCTAGCAATAAGCATCTTATTTATATTTGTGGGGTTTTGTTTTTTTAAATAATAAAAAATATATAATAATAATAAATTAATAAAAAATTAATAATAAATTCGAATATTATTTGAACTCTACTAAATTAATTAGAAAATATTCAAACTCAATTTCATGGTGCTTTTGACAGCCCTAGCGCATTGATCACATGATCGTATCCTTCCCGATTACATGGGTTATTTACGAATTCTGGTGCAAAACTTTTTGCAGGTTTATGTACAAGCAGTTCACTACAACAGTCTGAACTTTAACGGTATTGGTAATAGGGCTGCAACTAAGGTTATTTTCATTGTCGACTAATCTGTCGATTATTCCTTCAATTAGTCAACTAATCATTTTATCGAAAAATGTGTTAAAATGTTGAAAAATGTCAGTCTGTCTCTCCCAAATCCTAAAATTATGTCATCTAATGTCTTGTTTCGTACTCACACCAAAGGGTTTTAGTTCACCCATCATGGGAGAGTGTGTAAAACTGCCATTATTTGAATGTAAGAAGCTGTAATAAGAGTATTTTGGGGTACTTTTATAGTACTTTTCTATGAAAAAACGATTAGTTGACTACTAAAATAGTCAGCGATTATTTTAATAGTTGATTAGTCATCGATTAGTTGGCTAATCGTGGCAGCCCTAATTGGTAATGGTAGTGCAGATGTAATTTTATAGATGATACCCAGCTCTACTGGGTGATATGATGATGCATTAAATCATTTATTTCTGTTGAGCATTAAAATGTCTTACTAGTAGATTCAGACCATTAAAAAACTCAAAGAACTGTGTGAGCTGCAAACAGAAAAACAAATAACTTGTATGCTTCACTAATCTGATTTGTGTACTGTATAATTGGCCTAGCCCCATTTGGGACTGACTCATCCACTTCCTGTCCAAACAGGGCAGTAAGTAGCCAAAGTATTGCAACACCACACCTACGTCTCATTACAGTCTAGTTGCATTTTTGAGTTTGGGCTTCAATAGGAATACCTTAAATTGTAGCACAAAGTATTGTTATTGTACATGACATCCTTAATGTTCTTGGCTCAAACAAATACATGTATTAGCAAAGGCAAAACAAGTGAAAATAAGGAGGCGAGTTTAAGAAAGGAGACCCAAGATATCACGTAGCACAGCTCTTGGTCAAGCATGAAACATGTTTTTCAAATATGCATGGCCATCATGTGCACAAGGAGGCAAGTGTCACACTTAATAAACCAGCCGAAGACTTGTAGCTTTGTTGACATCCCATTGAAAACTGCTTGAAGCTGCTATGTCTCTGTTTAACAGAAATCTAAATGTAGGGTTTACAAGTATTATTTAAAGATGGGTTAGGGTTAGGTTGCGGTGATAAAAACAATGTATAGACTCATACAGAGGTAATCTCTCTCAATCATCACATGTGACCCACTAGAAGTGTGTGGCACTGCCCCCTGCCTGTATTTTCTTATTTTCTGTGTTAGACATTTATGGACGTGAACCTTCACAGCTCTCAGGTGGAGCTGGGGCTTTATAAAAAGGTAGTGACCAGGTGCTAGACAGTAAGCAGCAGGCATCCAAGAGACACAGTGCTGAAAGAATGCAAATATCGCATTGGGAAATGCCAAATGAGAGTAAATACGAGAACATGCCTTTAAGGCACAAAAAACAACTACTGTATTTTTTGTCTTTCTAATCCTACACAAATTCCTAGGATCTAATGTCACATAAATATGTAAAAGAGACTTACGTGTAGCTGTTGATCCTGTTGTCGATATGAAAGAGGCTGTCATTGCATCAGGGTTTTTGGGAAAGCTCAAAAAAGCGTGTTTTTGCATTGATTGATTTTTCAGAAAAATGCCTCTGCAAAGCATCTTTAGGCTTTTCTGTCTAATTTGCACAGCATGGCTGTTCTCAGTGTTTCTGTGTAACTGTGGTCCACTCTACTTGTGGGGGGTAATTGCTTGCTATTTGAGTGTCTCAATTTTGATTCATGGCGTACAGTGCCTTGTTGTTGCTACTCTGAAGGAGCGTGATGTCATGACACCTATTATCTATTTTCTATCTGTTGTTTCTCGCTGTGTGCTTCACCCTCTTATGCCAGCACTTGCACACTCTCCAACCCCCACGCCAACAGGCATATTGATGGGATGTAGCTTCCCCATATTGAGAAGAAGTGTGCTGTATCTTGGCTTAGAGTTCTTAGTAACAGATGCTGTTCTGTCATCCACTTTATTTGACATTAACCTTCTTTCTGATTAACATTTACAGAGTTATGCACTATAGCTGCACTGTGTCCAGATTAATGTGCTTAGTGGGGATGCATGATATTGGAATTTTTGCCGATATCTGATATGCCAATATAGAACAACTCATTTGGCTAATGACCTTTACTAATATCTACATATCCACATTTTTCCCCACCTAATTTTGGTGATCATCAAGTCTCTTCTGTAGTGGAATTACCATTATATTACGCATGCATCCAGCAGATGGAGACATGAAATACGATGCTTTTCAACGTATGTAATGCTCATTCATTGTGCAAAGTGAGAAGCAGCATGTCAGCTAGTTCTTATAATTCATTTTAAAGCCAATATCAGCTGATATCGATGTAGGCCGGTATTATCGTGCATCACTAGTGCTTAGGGTAATATGATATGGATTGCAGGTAAGAAATAATTGCCATTTACTTAAACAACCTTGGTATTGGTAGTTTGCCTTTGGTGAGCCTTTTGAACTATGATGATAACATACAGTATTCTCAGTAGTATTTGCATAAGGACATACTGTATATTTGTAGCCTATATGTTGGTATGTCGGGTGACGTAATGCTTGGGTGCTGTAAAAGGAGTGTCATAACTGTCTCTGATGCGCTGTCTCTCTGAGCTAGATCAAATAAATGATTGATTTTTGATACATTAAACAAGTAATAATCATACTGGTTTAAATAAATAATTTGATTTAGGGATGCACCGAATATTCGGTAACCGAATATATATATTCGGCCAAATATTGCAAAAAAACACACATTCGGTATTCGGTGGAATAAGTTAAAAGCAAGGCCGAATAATAGTGGCGTGTTTTGATAACGCAATCAAACAGCGTGCCGTGATGGGCAGAGTAAAATGTCAGCATTGTGGCGATCCGTCCGTCACCGCACTCGCATTTGCGTTTGGGGGAGCAAAATAGAGTTAAATCGTTCAGCACGCTGTGTGAGTACAGATTTCAACCACCAGCGGAAACGATAGGCGAATCCCACTGGTTGTGGATCACTAACTATCTGACAGTTAATCATCAAGGTATTTTTTTCCTATCGAAATTGCCAAAGAAAATAATTATATTGTGTTATTATATTGTATCATATTATATTATATATTGTTTTTGTGTCATATTTTATTGGAATGCAATGTTTTGGCACTTTCCAAGTAGAATGTAGTCCCTGATGATAGATGTAATGGAAGAAAGACAGGAGGATTTAAAGGGCTAAGCATCACAGTGATACAAGTGACCAGGTAGCACTATAAAGATACAACAGGTATCCCACATGTGACTCATTTCAGTAGCCCTATCCCTGTCAAATCACATCACCGTTCAGTCACCATGTGAGCAGTGGCAGGAGGCGTCAAGCTGAAAAAAGAAATGCAAGGAAGCAGGGAAGGCACTGCCGGTACTCAAGTTTTCTCTCTTCCAGTGAGATTCAAAGTGCCTGCCGTGAGATCACAGAGCACTGAGGAAGCTTCCTGTTGAAGCTCCTGTCAAGGCAACCACAGGCAGCTCTTTCAGGGCTACGCCCACCTCTTTTCTCACTGTGGAGATGTATTGCTTAGATTTGGTCCACCACACACAAACTCACTGTACACACAAACTCACTGTACACACACACACCTGTCTGTGTCTGTACAAGGATAAGTACTGACATACACAAAGGCTGACACATTCAAGAGCTGACATTGTCAAGAGTGACTTAGAAAAAGGATTTGTCTCACATTGTACAAAAGCACATGGTTACTGTCAACGACCTCCCCAGCGCTTTACACATATAGAATAAATTTCAGTTGACTTTTCTGCCAGTCTCCACCTTCAAATTGGCCATTTTACAGTGATGTTGCTCAGCAGTGTCTTGTGTCTCTGACGCATTAAAATCCGAAAGCATGCAGGAACTTGACACATCGCACTTTATTTGTTTTCCCTGATAATGGCACAGTGGCAACAACAAATATGTGCTGAAATCATAGTAACAGCAAAAAACAGCTCACCTTAACCTTTTTTTTACTGTTCACCTTTTTTTCCTGTCTGCACAAATATCTTGCGAAAGACGAGATCCTGAATGATTAATAGTCTCAATAAGTGAAAGGAAGTTAGGCAAGGCAAGAAGGTAGTTCCTCTGCCCCACAGTATCAGTTTTTCCATTTATTGTATGCCATTTTGCGTAGAGACATAATTCATTGATCTGATATTTAAATATTGATCAGGCTAATACGATGTGCCACAATGGCGGGTTGGGTACTAAACTTGGTATGTTTATGGGTACCTACTAGGGATGTTCCTGGCGACTAATTTCCCAGTTGACTAAACCAAAATTTTAAAGACTAGTCAACTAGTCTAATAAAGGAAGGTTATCATTTTTCAGCATGGTGTATTCAGGCTCAACATATTTCATAAACTTCCTGAACCCTTTACCTTCAACAAAGTTAAGTGGAAGCATATCTTGCGAGGTCATTGTCATGATGAGCTGCATTATCTTCTCAGACTGGGCGGGATCACAGCACCTCCAGATGAACTATGTCAAGTTGGTCTGAGTGTGGCTAGTACCACTAGCAGCAACAGTCGTCGTTCCGTGCAGGTTAACATCCAAATGCTTGAGTTGAATGTGGTTGCACGTTTCTCCAGGTCAGTGATTATATGCCATTTTTTTCTGGCACAGCCTACATGCTACCTTGTTTTTCTTTTCTAGATCAAAGTACCGCCAAACTGCACTGGTTTTGCGAGAGGACATCTCTCCAATTTCCCACCATGCTGTTTCAAATCTCCAGTCTACTTGAGCATTACTGCAGGGAAGGGGACTGCTGTCTGATGGCTCTGTGGCACCTACTAGTGGTGGGCAGCTATATGACAGTTAAGCAGCCTTGTACATGAATAAAACACTAATTGGTTTAACCGACTAATATTTCTGGTGCTGACTAGCGAGGGGACAGATGTTTAATAGACGACTTATCGCATGCACCCCTAGTACCTACCATATTACGTCGATACTGTGGAGTACTGATTCACGTTAAATTCACCTGTGCCAATTTCGGTACCTGAGTGCCTCTCTGGGTGAGAATGCTGGGTTTGGTTGATCTTATCTTATCTTAAAACGATCGCAGCAGATCAGCACTGTTTTGGCTCGCTGGGAAGCCAATGGAGTGGTTAGATTCCCAGCTTCGAGGTGCTTCCACTTCCAGTCTGAAGTTGAACCCTGCGGCTCCTCAGAGCTCCATGGCTAGCTTCCAGGCTTCATGGTGCTCTTGTCTTATATATATATATATATATATATATATATATATATATATATATAAGACATTACTAAATTATTATTATTTTATTTGGTAAAATGTGTTAGAGACTAGAAGGGGAAGAAACTGTGTATGAAAACAAATATTTCACTTTAACCTCTTGCACTCCACCCCCATTTTGTAGCGAAAATGCCTAAATTGACATACCCAAATTAAAATGACTGTAGCTTCTGAACCACTCTGACTACATGCGTGCATGAGGTCTTGCCAGAAAGCAAACTCTCTGAAGTTTCTTGTGAAAGGGTCAGGAACACTCTAGGTGATACAGAGTAATAGGCCTCTGAAGTCAGTAAAAAGTTGAAGATTTTGCCTAAAATAAAATAAAATAAAAAATGTTTTTCCAGGATGAATAACTGTCTGTGGCTTCATCTGAGCAGGTAAATGACACTGTGGGGCTGTGCACACTGTCAATGAACATTTCGTTCAAGTTTGAAGAAGATCGCTCAAAGTATGACCATTCTACAGTGTTTTTTCCATGAAAAGATCCAGGCAGAGCTCCACATGACAAGAGCTGTCACTCCGCTTCAAAGCAGTACTATCAGTGATCAAACAACACTCAGCCAGCTTCAGACATCATACCTTATTGAAATCAGGTGTGATTATGATAGCTGATGTTGTTTATGACTAGGGTTGGGTATCGAAACTTGGTACTTTTTGTATTTGATACCAATTCATGACGGTACTACCGAGTACCTCAGACTCGGCAACAATGGCCACAAAAAAATGTGCAGACAAAAGTTAGTGTGCAGCACTGTTCCTAAATGTTCTCAATAAAATGTTGAAACTGAGAAGTTTAGACTTTGGGCCTGAACAACGCATAGTGCGTCCAAATTCACACCCGTTCTTCTCGGTGGATTTTCTCCACAACCGTGCGCCATAGCGAGAAGACACGCATATCGCATGAAAAAGCAGAACTGTAGCTTTCCGACAAGGCCAAGCACTTGTTGGTAATCCAATGTTTTCACAGCGAAAAAAAATTATAAATTTACAATAAAATGATGTATAACAGAGCTTTAATACAGCTTTGCACACACATTACTGTTGGATGGATTACTCACGAACGCAGGCTCGCACAGAAATGCCACGCATATCACATGAAAGTGCAGGATCACAAACATCATTGTGCTGTCATCCCATCATGCTATAAATCCAGATCAGTACAAAAAAAATCTGGTGAATTTCTTTACAATCCATCTTGTTATCAGTCACTTCATATAGTGAGGAATATTGTATCTTACCATGTCTTAGGCTTGTGTGTCTTTCTCCCTGTCTATCCACATTTGTAGTTCAGCTTTCAAGATGCAAATATCTCCATATTGTCCAGTTGACACTCCATCAAACTTTATATGACAAGACAGGCGCACTTTACCTTGCAGCCTAATTATGCATGCTGACAGGGCAGTAGTCACCATATACATTGAGGGGGACACGTGCCCCCCTACCAATGCCCAAAATGTCCCCCCAAAATATAACTGAAACTGAAAAACAGATATTATCATGGAGAACATCATTGAACTTGGTTGACTATTTTTCTGTGATCTTAGATGTAAATATTACATGTTTCTTTCAGATAAAACACATTTTTGACTTGTGAATGAGTCAATGGAATTTCTTGCAATAATGAAAAAATACTGGCAATCATGTCCGCCTGGCACAAACTGCATGTTTTGGACAACTGTGAAGTGACAAAATGTCCTAGCATCATGGTTCTTATATTGCCAGATTCCAGAGAGTCTCCCTTCTTCATATATGGCAGAATATGTCAACTTCCAACTTGCTATGGTGAGATACATGTAAAAATGTAAGAATTTAGGCACATGGATTTGTTTTTTTCATTGATATAAAAAATTGATATAAAATACAGGCACATAGAAGGACATGGAATGATGGCAAATCTGGCTTAGCCCAGATTGTCCTGAAAAAACCCCCAAGATATAGCATGTCTATGTAGCCTTTATAATGACTTAAAAGTAAAGGCAGTAGAAATACCCCAAAAAGGCACATTATTTTTACTTCTGCGGTGATGTGTCTGTGTCACTCTGCAGTTACACCTCCAAAACACTAGTCGGTGGTGGAGGACTGTGTTAAGTGCTGTAAAGCTTAGTTTATTCAAAACTCACATTAAACTTGGCTTAATAGAGACAATCTCAAAGACAAGTACGCAAATTGGCTTCACTATAAAACTGACAGACAAACACTTGTCTTTATCTGGACACATTTCCCCCACCAATACAACATACTAACGTTATTAGCACAAGTCTATGGCATTTTACATTGTGTAAATTAGCCTAGCTACTAGCGATCTTTCCCTCTTCTCATATAAAACCAGGGACAACAGCAACATTTAACAAAAGTACTCAATTTGGGCTTCATTACAACTCACAAGGTTCACCGACAAAACAACTGTCACACTAAATGTGTTTTCCAAACAAATACAACATGCTAACGTTATTAGCACAAGCCTGTGGCATTTTACATTGTATAAATTAGTGTTTTGAAAACATCCCCATTTTCATAGGTAACTTAGCCTGTCCCTCCCGCCGCAGGAAATAATGGATAATCCTGGAAAGCTGTTGATGTAGCACTTTTCTCCTTATGAAAGTAACACGGCGATTATTCGACCAATGAGAATTTGGTCGGACGAGAGCATAGCAACCAAATAATTGACCACTTGACCAGAGACTACAGCCCTAAGATTTTCAAATCAATAAACATCAAGGAAAGATGGAGAATAATGAGCACCAGCTGATTTAGCATCCTGCTAGCTGTTGTACAAGTGTTGGATAATAAATTGGATGACCTCCGTGCTCAGTTTCCAACAGGATATCAGTAACTGTCAAATCCTCTGATTTAGCGAAACTTGGTTAAAGCATGGACAGCTAGGTGACTCTTTTTATATATGCGGATCAGACAGAGCAGAGGATTCTAGCGAGCAAAAGAGAGGGAGCATGTGCTTTATGGCGAATAAGGATTGGTGTGACAGTGGGATTGTGAGGTGCTGTCCTGGTCCTGCTGTGGATCACTGTCGTCTGTGTTCAGGAGGAGCAATCATACAGCCATCTTTTTGGTTGGGATGTGTGGACAGTTAAATCATCCAGAAACATGACCAATTGTAAAGCAGCAGCCAACAATGTAGGAAGACACAAAAAGTACTAAATTACAGTGTACGAGTTAAAGGAGCTGATGGAATCAAATTTCACTGGAGTTTTATGTTGTATAATTCCATGTGACAAATAAATTATTAAGTCATTGATTAAAATGGCCACCTGTGGGTCCCAAGGAGTCACGACATAGAAAACCATCAAAATCACTGATTTTATATTAACTGTCTCACCAATAAAATGAGCTGTAAGGCACAACATGGCACAGTTATAAGAACCCTTTAAGTGTCTTCACATTATCAGCAAGTCAGAGTAAATGCACATAGTCTCCCATAGGATTAGACTCTTCAGAAGTTCAATTGAGCTGAGCTTTGATTCTCCACAAACATGGTTTATGTTGATATTGTGGGTTGCTTTGTTTTGTGAGTTTCATGCCAAAAATGCAGCTGTTATTATTTTATTTGGTTTATTAGAAACAAATGCTGTTGTTGTTTTTTTTAGAAGATTTTTTTAGGCTTTTTGCCTTTAATGAACAGGACAGAGTGAAATGGGGTGAGAGAGAGAGTGGGGGTTGACATGCAGCAAAGGGTTACAAGCCAGAGTCAAACCTGCAGCGAGACATTGCCGCTATACATGGGACACTGGCACTATCCACTACGCTACCGACGCCCCCAGGAACAAATGTTTTAACAGGACTTGACAGTTAATCACATACGATTTTAAATAATCCTGCTGCATTACTGCTGTTGGTATTTTACTGTATGTCTATTTTACTGTCTCCCATTTATCCTGTAATTTCTTAATTGGACGTTTGTCAAGTGTTCAACCACTTTCTTTACACACAATCAGTAACAATCAATGAGCTTCAACTCAACCAGGATAAATGTTAAGAAGCAGAATCAGGCAGAGAATTGTTACGTTGTCCATCTTTGGGAAAATGAGCAAAGTGGAAAAGAATGGATTGGCTCAACATTAGTGAGGAAACTGCAGTCCAGTCATTTGAAAAGGATCTGGTTTAAGCCAGATGACAAATACATATTCTTACAAGCTGCTGCTAATTTTACTGAAACATAGGAGACTAAAAGTAATAATCATTTTGCCCAGAGACACAATTGTATTTCATTACGGTGATCACAGTTCAGCCTTACAGATTTTGTAATATTTATGCAGTCTTATGTTGTTTTAACAGCAGTATTTTCTGGAAATTCTAACTACATATTCAATGTGGGTATGCACCTTGTAAGTATTAATTTAATCAGTGTTCCTGATACACTGGGTGTGTACTCATGTCATTTGTGGTAATGGAATATGGCAGAACAAACTCTTACCAGCACGCTCATGTCCTCTGCAGAATTCCCTGTTCCACAATTTATGTGCCTGATTCTGTGCAATTGTTAAGTTGTGACATATTGCATGCCTGTGAAGACCCTCTTAGGCGGCCTGGGATCTGTTTTGATGTGAAAACCACAGACATGAACTCTTTTCACCGCTATCTTTTCCCCTAAGGCTCGGAAACACTTAGTAAAAACCTGGCCAAAAGAACAGGGAGTAAACACGTAACACACACACACACACACACACACACACACACACACACACACACAGTGATACAGCATACACTCTGTCAAACACATGCTGGATCGATTAGCATTTTTGAGGCCGCAGAAAAAAAAGAGAGAGCACAAAGTTTATTAGGGGCATGTTTCATACTTCCCCAGAATCATTGAACAAACGAAATTTTCCCCCACTTTTGTCTCAAATAAATCTTTTACTTTGAATGTTTTTTATTAAACGTGGGGAGAGGGCAAGTAATTGCAACCTCTAAACACTTCTTAAAAGCCACAACTGACGGAATGAAGATAATGAGCCAATAAACTCAAAGCTCCTCTATATGTCTGTTACCGTTTACTGTCAGGCTGTTTATTTTTCAGATAGGTTTTAACACAGGTGGTGGTTTGCAGAGAAGAGGGTCATATTTTACCCACCCTGACACTGTAACATAAACCCGCTGTGGATATTGTGAAGCAATTTGGGATACAAAATTTGAAAACAAGTAAGTGGTGGTGAGAATACAGTGTTCATGTAAGACATGCTGCAGGGGGATATGTGGATGAAATGAAATGTCTTTTCTTAGTAAAACCTAGAAAACCTAAAAACAAATTTGAACAGTAAAGCACAAGAGAAAGTGTACAGCCAGATTTATTTCAGTGGTGCAGAACACACTGCTTATCGGCCAATATTAACTATTGCGGATGAATTGGTATTGGTGTATGTCAGCCAGTAGGTAACAAGCTATTGTGGTAAAGAATTGCCAAATGAGGTTTGAGGCCATTTCGAAACTGACACTGTTACCAGGCTGTTTTCACAAATTATTCATATGCTCTCGTTTAATGCACCTAAATTTGTACATATCGCACGTATTTTGAAAGGCTACGATCACGTGACGACTGTGCTGGCGGCAGTAAATAAGGAAGCAATCTCAAGCGCTTGAAAGGAGGCAGGCTGGGGTGGTGGATGGGTCCCAAAAACTGACTTTCACCAGGGACTTTTCCCTGGAGTCACATGTTTGGATTTGAGTAAACTTTGAGTCATTTTGAAGTAGGGCTGTCAACGAATATTCTAAATTCTAATTTAAATTCGAAGTTGAAAAAAAAAAATGGACCTTCGAATGTAAAAATTGATATTCAATTTTGGAGGAAAAAAAAACAAAACACCACCGGAGCTGTCCTCTTTGCGAGTGGGCGTTGGCCTGGGCCAGACGCTGAAACGATCGACCCAGCCACGGAGCTGCACGGTGCAACCGGTGTGGATGACACAATCGGTTAACATGAGCGCCAAAAGGAAACCGACTTCGCTTCCGCGGGTGGTGTGGCCTGACGGAGGGCGAGCGAGAGGTCCGCGGTCGTTTATAATGTAATGTTATAGATAATTGTTTTATGTGTTTTAATGTGTAGGTATGTAAATGTTTTCAAAGATGTTAATGTTGAAATAAACATACCTACAAGTAGTTATGCTATATACAAGTACAAGTATGTTTCCTTGTATTAGTTTGCCCTGTTGTGGACATAATGCGAAAAAAAAAAAAAAAATATTCGAATGGTTCGAACCTATGAGTTATTTTTAGAAGGAATATTCGAATGTCATTTTTGAGCAATTTTGACAGCCCTATTTTGAAGTACATCCTCAGGATGTTTCTTTTCCTAAACTTAACCTCAGTAACTTTACGTTTGTTACGTGGCTGTAACGTCATTCATGTGGTGCCAATTGGTTGGCTATCATACCAACTGTTGTATTTTTTGTAGGTTGTCATACAAACTGTTCTTTGAGCATATGTTGCAGTTACATATTTGGTTCACCAGGGAGCACTGACAAGATGAATGTTGCACTGTAAAGGCAGTAAAATTTTAATGTTCTGTGATGTAAATGTCTTGCCTTTTATTTTATTAACTGTTTACTGTGCTCACAGACAGCCAACTAGCCGCTTTAACATGTGGAAACAGAGTGCCCACTACCCATCCTCCAGTCTCCACTGGTAAGGTAGCCTTGGGTGCTCTGCACTGTGCAACACCCAGTTCGGGTGGGAGCTAAGTTAGCTAGCAGCACTGCTCATTTGTGATTACTGCTGGTAACACTGTTGCTGTGGAAACACTGTGGCCCCCCTCTGGTCTTCCCCCAGGTAACCCTGGTGAGTAAGCAGCTTCTTTTTGAGTCGCAAAACCCCTTTAGCATCATTGTTAACTATGACAGCAACACTAGCCGTGTTGACACAGCTAATGGTGTTAACAGAGCTAACAGTGATGCTAAAGGGGATATGAGGCTAAAGATTGAGCCACTTACTCATAGGGTGACCAGAGGGTGGGCACAATGTCTCTAGAGCAACACTGTTGGGCCAGGATGCCGTTAGTAGCAGTAATTGCTAGCTAGCTCCCACCAAACCTGGCTGGTGTGCAGTGGAAACCGGAGGGTGGATAGTGGGCACTATGTTACCATGATAGCACAGCTAGCCTGCTGTCTGTCTCCCAACAGATTTGTGTGGTGTGCAGTGCAGTAAACTGAAGGGTAGAAAAACTAACCTATAGAGCAACATGTATAAGCAGTCAAAAATATTGAAGCAGTTTTTGTCCGCTTTTCAAAATACGGTGTCAACACGTGTATATATGGAAATAAGATTATTCAGATTGTATTCCCAGGAAATATAAAACGTTACCTGCATTCTTTACAAATGGTGAAATCCCACTAAATTTTAAGGGATTTATTCTTTGACGTTGGGTTGCAGGGAAAAAAATGAATATTATTGTTGGACCCTGCAGTCATGTCCAAGAGGCCCTCTGAGGCTAAGCTACCAAAAAGCTGAGGAATATGACACTAACAGCTAAATTTAGAGCAGAGTAATATAAGGTGAGGCACTGAATGTTTTGTTTTATAACTGTATTGAAGCACAGTCTTTGATTAAAATAATGCAAATACATAGTTAAATGTTGTGTTATATCAAATTAATTGTTATTTATAAACCACATTATCCAGCACATGATGACACACTCTTTCTGCTCACACAATGTACTTAAATCGTAAAACGCAGAATTCAGAAAATTATAAGGGTCAGCACAGAATCTGAAAAAAATAAAACAACCCTAAAAAGACTTTCTGATTTTTATAGGGCCCAGGGTAGGTTTTCCACAATTGTTGTCCCTGACTGGCTGTTTACAAATGAGCTGTGATCTGATTGGACTAAACCTCCAGCTGGCTTGTCTGAATTGGCTGTAGTGTTTGACTGCAGTTAGAACATTTTTGCAAGGAAAGCAGGAGTCTTTCCTTCTGTAAATACATTAAATTCTATCTATTTAACTGCTTATTCTGTTTATTTAATTCTGTTTATTGACATAACTTGGAAAATCATTGTTCAAACAAATCCATGTTCAACAACAACCAGTTATGTCTACCTTCGGAAAGCCGACTTGCCAACAACAGCTATCTACAGCACCCTCAGCGACATATCTGATGTGGAGGCATTGCCACTGCTTTATTACTGCACCGTGCTTAACATGATTAACCCGTGCTAAAACCACAGATGATTGATTAGTCTACAACTATGCCCAGTGTTGACTCGTGGCTTTGATAATTGACTTTTCTGTGAAACTCTTAGTAGGTGGTGACCTAGATTTTGCAGTCTGAAATTACAACTGTCGTTGGCAGATCATATCAGCTGTAGCTATCAATTGAAACTAATATTAGTCCCATAAGTTGGTTGAAAACACTTGTCTAGTGCTGACTTTTTCATGTTTCCAGCTGACTTATTTTAAAACAATCATCTTGCAAATTTGCACCCGCCAAAAGCAGGTAGAGTGTTGGCAGAGCGGGTAAAATCGTCAAGCCTTCTGCCACTTTGGCGGACAGGGTAAACGCACTACAGAGAAACATATTTCATAAAGTTAGCAAATGATTGCACAGCGCTACACACCCACTTGTTACTGTATCAACGTCATAAGCTACCTCATGCGTCAGTTTAGTTTGAAGGAACAGCTCAGTGCGTAGCGAGTGTGTGGTTGAATGTTAGAGAGCGAGTGACTCAGTGTTGGAAATGAGCAGCAGCCAGCAGCCAAATGTGGCTAAAATATGCAAGTGACTACTAGATAAGCTTCACTCATCTGCCAATGGTAATCTGTTGAGTGGCTGGTAGATTTTGTAATCCACCAACCAGACTAGCAGGTGGACAAAAAGGTTAATTTCCAGCTCTGGTGATGGTGAGTGTGTGTAGAGTGCCCCTATTTCCCAACAAGAGGAGCGATTAAAAAACATTGCAATGGTCATCAGTGGTTTTGCTTCCCAAGCTTAATATTTCCTGTGTGAACTGAAATATTTTGATATCATTTTTTGTACATAAGCGGGTACATTTTTGTATGCTTGTGCTTATGTACAGTATCCTCGCACACCCAAAAATAGGGCTCCCCTGGAAGCTACAGGGCAAGACTAACACTGGAATTACTGCATTAACCACGCATGTAATGTTTTGTGTGTAAATATATCAAACATTGAATGACAACATTCTTATCATTAAATTATGTCTAAATTATCTCCTTGTAAATGTTATTCCATCATAGATTTTAAAAATGGTGGAAAATTTAATGTGACAGATAAAAAGAAATGCTTGCCTGCCACAGCGACAGGCAGTGAAAGAAGCTAATTTAAGACCCTGAGAAGGCTTCGTCAGTATGCACTTGACAACATGCTAACAGAAGAAGGCTAAAGCTAACATGCTAAAGCTGACAGATTTGATTTTCATAATGTGTGGGAATACAAGATTTAGGCATGTACCTCTGCCAGTCAAGTTGAGGAAAACTAAAATAGAGTTCCTTATGATCCTTTTAAGTTTGCATCCATTGTTGTTGCTCAGACCATGTTGCTGTACTACACTTTTCATCAGATCTTATCAGAGATCAGTTTTCAAGCAGACGGTCCCTCAATGTGCACCTGTTTCTCTAGACTTCCTTATGAAGACAGATGGAATTGGTGCATGTGGGTGATGCTCTTATGGCGAGTAGAAAGTAAAGTGGACATTTTTGTATATGGAGATGTCGTCACTTAAACAGCACAGAGTTTAATAGAAAATCTCTAATTTAAATCTTCAGAGTTGTCAGAGACGAGTTCATATTAGACTGTGAATGTCATAAATAGCCTTGTGTGAGGAGGATCAATGAACACCTACTGTGTATGTGTGAAAATCCACGTTCTGACAATAGTAATGTGGTGCTGGAGCACCTCAGTCGACTGTCGTAGCCTTAGTTGACTTTCCGACCAAAATATTTCAGGACACTACAAGCTGTGCGTGTCTGAGTGTGTGTGCGTGCGTCTATCTCAGCGCTGGAGGGAGTGAGTCAATCACAGCAGCAGAAATCATCCCTGCGGGCGATCTGTCTCCACTCATGACAAGGCTCCTAAGGCACTTATCTTTTCTTCCTTGACTCATTCCATCCATCCATCCATCCCTCTGCCCTCCCTCCATCTCCACCTCTCCCCATTCTCTCTTCCTATTCTCTATCACTCTGTCTCCCTCCCACTGTTTGTCTCGTGCCCTGGCACTGCAATTAACTTCTCATCATCAAAGGGTGTAATGAAAAAGAAGGCGAGATAGAGAGTCAGACAGAGGTAGGGAAGCTGTGAGAGAGGGAGGATGAGAGGCATGAAGCCAGAGGAGAGTGAACAGAGGTGAGGCAGTGTCTCTTTCACACACACACACACACACACACACACTTACACGTGCACAGGTTCTTTTTTCCCCTCAAATACACACTCTGTTAAACACAATCACACACACGCAGCCTACACTCGCTCTCAATCACTCTCACATTCCTGCGAGATGCAGACAGAAACAGAGAGAGGGAGAAAGAGGGGTATGATATCCCCCCAGGAGATTTTTCTCTCCTCGTTCTTGTTTTTATTTCTCAACCCTCCATTTCTCCCTTTCCTCTTTCACAGACGCACACACACTTGTTCACTCTGTCTCCCCTCCTCCTCCTTGTCTTTGAAGAACAAGAAGTATTGCTGTACATGTAGGGAAGCTGCTCTGTCGGTATTCTCATTGTTTTTTGTTTCTTTTCACCCCCCTGGTTCAGAGAGCTGTCGACTGTGACCGCTGTTGAAAGGATGTCAGTGAGAAAGAGAGAGGGAGAGAGAGATGGAGACTGGGGGATGAAAGAGGCGGTAAAGGAGGGAGGGAGGGATGTTGAGATGGAGGTCCCTAAAGAGGGCAGAGGGAGTGATGGCATGCTTGTTTCTTTGTGCCCAAGCAAACGTAGCAACAGCAGCAGTGAGGGGAGGTGATGGAGAGGAAAATAGCTAAGGGTAAAAAAGCAGCTCAGGGGGGAAATGAGAAGGGCTAAAGCTGCTAATTAACCATGGCACTAGCTCTCAATAACAGTGACATAATTGGCCCTAGTTGGTGGTCCTTGGTGGGGGAGGCCTCAGCAGTGGAATCTAGCTCACACAAGTACACTCTGACAACATGTTATAAAAAGTGAGTAATCCATAATGTAACATGATGGACTAAGACCAAAACTGGAATAGCTGAGTTGCAGGCTCCAACGGTCAGAGAAGAAAACCTAATGTCTTTCAGCTGGATTCTCCCTCCAGCTCTTCCAAGTGCTCTGACATCAGAGTACGTTGGTGAATTTTGGAAGCAACTGTAGAATTTTGTGCTACAGTTCTTTTCTCTGTTGACACACACTGTTTGCCTGAGGCTAATGTAGACGATCGTGTCTCCTCAGATACACATGGAGGCAGCTGCTCTTCTCACCAGTCATAGGTTGATGCATATCCTTCCCAGATCCGCACCACTCTGCACAGGCCCTCACCAACCAGCAGCAGTCACTGTTGCAGCGATAAGAATGTGATCCCTCTCCAGGTTCCCACCTGCAAACACTCAGTTGGGTGTGTTCATTTTTCGTCATCAAGATTTGGCAAAAAAATAAATAAAATAAAATCATCAAACGAATACAAGAAAAAAATAATTAAAATATTTTAATATTTGGAATCATGGTTTATGACGAAACATACTTAAAAAATTGCTGACAAATAATGTGAAACTACAATAGCTAACTACAGTTGTGTAAGCGATGAACAAGTTAACATGATGAGCAAAAAAACCTAATAACATTCCCATGAGCATGATAATATCGGCATGTCATCGGCATATTTCACTATATTTTCAGTGTGTTTTAAAATTAAGTATTGGAATTGGCCAACATGCTTTTTCTTATTTTGCACAATGAATGAATATTACATGCATTGAAAAGCATGTTATTTCATGTCTCCGTCTGCTGGTGGGCCATCATGATAATAGCATGCATGCATAATATGATATTAATTCCACTACAGAAGAGACTTGACTAAAATTAGGTGTGGAGAAATGTGGATATATCGATATCAGTATCATTTATTGGTTATCAGCGAAATAAGTTGTTATATATTGTCAAAAAATCAAATATTGTACCTTCCTAATTGTGATTATGGGAAACTTTAGCTGGTAAATATCAGCATGTTAGCATTGTCATTATAAGCACATTAGATTTATGGCGTTAGCATTTAGCTCAAAGCTAAGCTGTGTTCAGAGAGCCACTAACACAGCTGTAGACTCTTAAACAATCTTTAGCGCAGTGTCTAAAGCGTACAGTGCAAGTGAATTTAGGGCGTATCCAACCACTTTGGTTATTAACCAGCACATAATAAACTAAGCTGCACGGGGCAAAGGAGTTGTAATTAGTCCCTTTATCAAATATTGTGTGTGGATCTGGCATAACATGAATTTAACCAATCAGAGTGTCATCTATTCCCGCTAAGTGACTAAGCAGCCCAGTGCGTCTGCACCTGGTGCACTGCTATTACATGTTGGACTTGGCAAAGTGGCGAGGGGAGTGGTTTCCTGTCACTGTAGCAAATATTGTGGGACATTTAAGCAGCAAAATTAAAAACTGTGGTTATAAACTTTACAGAAGAAACAGAACTAAACGTTTAGCTTCTGAAATAACAAAGTTACACTTCTTCTTGTGTGTAAATGGCCACAGTGTCTCTCTTATAGGGGGAGTCTGACAGCAGCTTTGCAGCTCTGATCTGATCTCTTCACATTTTGGATAATGGAATAAGATAAGATATGTGATGTGTGAAGTGAACTTGTCTATGTAGGCGTGTCTTACTATCTGAATAATGTGCTTTTCAAATGGCAGGAAATATACTGTGCCACTCTGACTTTAGACCAGGTTTTTGTTGGTCAGTGGCACAATCGCTTTCTGCTGCCTCAAAATAGCAATATGCCAACAATACGCCTGGCTACACGCCATTTAAAGCCCATGGGCACAAGTACATTTGCTACATGCACAGCGTGGGCGCTGGCTGTGAAAATGGCAACTGCGTCAGTCTGAAACTAGCAGTGATTGCTGTGCTGCGCTTTACGCTAGGGTACATAGTTTTCTTTAATTTTAAGCCTTCTAAAGACCTGCACACATCTGTGTAACAGTGTATCTACTGCTATGTAGCATGAAATGCACAAGGGCAGCACATATTCCATTTTACTCTACTGACTCTTGAGCCACCCTTTGTCTGTCCCTTGGGCAGTCAGTCTTGTAAGACCCTATTGCACCCAACACCGCAGCTCCGACAGTCACAAGTGTATGCCAAACCCTCCACCATGATAAAGTGGCAATTCACAGGAGGTCTTGTTCATATAAGATGGAGCATAACATTCACAGATGGATTGGTGCAGCATTTGCAGTGATACAGGCATTGTACTGCACTGTTGGAGTTGATATTAAAGCATGCTCGCTGAACCCTTAAAAATATAAAATGTAATGCTGTTGCTTGTAATCCATTACTCCCTGGGGCTGGCTAGATAGGTTTGGTAGGAGCAGCACCGCCTGAGGTGATGTTTCAGTGGCTTTAGGTGTGTCTGATTAGTCAGTTAAAAGCAAACAGTAGAAAAGCAGCACACAGAAATAAAACTGTTCATCCAAGCAAAGCAGGGAGCTTATTGAGGCGGACATTTTAATCAGCTACCCAACAGGGGTGAGGCTGAGATGGTGTCGCCTCAGTTTGGTCTGTCAAGCTGGGTTGTGGGCGATGATATCTGTTCATGTGGGCAGGTAGAGGAGGGGCAGGAGAAGCTTTGAGGAGGAAAGGCGGTGACAAGGAGGTCCGGCAGCCGATGCCTCAAACAGCTGGCTTTGCATTCTGCATGAAGGGGAGGAATCAACAGCGAACCAAATGACAGCCATTCACTGTGATCAAAAGAACGATGGAGCTTCTCTTCTCAGATTCAAAGCCTCACAGACAGACTTTAGCTCTCAGGCCCCTTAGTGTCTTCACAGTAGTGCTCTGTTTTCAGATTGAAAAAAAGCTTAGTTGGCGGGCTAGTACTGCTCGCTGCCAAGCAATATGCCCTCCTCATGTTTCTTCTTATCTGCATCACATTCATTTAAAACATAAGGTGATATGTCTTCATATTCTTGTCTGTATTATTTGGAAACTGACAAAAATCAACATGGGTTAAAATCAAAAACACACCATGTCTGTTTGATACCTTTTGTCAAGTTGTTTGCCGTGTGCACTGGACCTACTGGCACCGTGCACACCGCCTTTGCTTTACAGATTACCATGTTGTTGACACAGCTTCCCAGCGCGATTTGATATGTGGGATCTATTTCACCGTACAAGCTCGTGTCAAACATCTCGCTAACTCTCCTACCAACTAATCAATAGGGAATTCATGGTGTGAGTGGGTGTCATCTCTCCATCTGTGTCCCACTTGTAACAGTACCACGCGTATCAAAGAGTTGCCAGCCATCTGCCAATTTTTTAGTGCTTCACCATTATTGTCGTTCAGATTTGTCATGCAGCTTGCACAGAATCTGGTTACTCCTCCACGCAACACCGACGTATTTGCCAGTATCATAGACAAACATCTTGTTAACATTTACCACATCATTAGGAGAGCATATGCAGAATGCTTGTTAGATTTATGCAGATAACGTGTGTTAATGTGGTTAAATAGTTTGCAAACTGGTACAGAGAGAACTAAAAGTGTTTTATGGGATAGTGAGAGATGTAATTAATGAAATAAAGGCATTTCAGTTCATCAGTGTATGTCATGTATGATTGCTTCTTACAGTGTTTATTATGGTCAGAATTACAACGTACTGGGGGTTTGATTAGCTCTGTTGTTTCTTAATTGTCCTGATTTTTGTTCTGCTTTTTCCAGACCTGATTCAAAGAGAGAGATGACCCTAGTTTTGTCCATGAATCCTTTCCTGGACCCAGAGGGAGACCCTCCGCTCTCCACATATCAGCCCATATGGGAATCGGAGCGTTGCACTAAGACCTGCCTGTCGAGCCCTGCCCCACCATGCAGCTCTGAGGAGCAATTTACACAAGGTACAGACACCAAACACAGATGTTTGTTGATTTATTTAGTTATTTATGTAAGAAGGATTTAAATATATAAATACATTAGTTATTATTAAGTTATTATAACTTGTGATGTGGGGATGCCCCATAGACAATGGATGGGAGCCTGATTTTGTGGACCCACAGAATGTGTGTTATCTTTTTTTTATACCTAAATGACCTTAATTCTATTGTAGTGTTCTTAGTCCTCAAACAGAAAATGTACCCATATGCCCAGAACACTCCCCTGGTGCTGTCAGTGTCAAGAACAACCTTTACCGTTATTTGTCTGGGGAGCAGCTCCAGACTTCACACCCTATGACATCACACATTTGAGTCTTAGCTTTCTAGTTTTTGGATTTGGTAGAGAGTTCATGTTTACTAATATTTTTGGACTGTCTTAGAACATAGGAATACCAGGTATTAATTTTGAAAATTGGCGTAGTTCCTCTTTATGCAGATGGTGGACCACAGATTTGTTTGATAAGGTTTACAGAGGTTTTTGCACCACATCCAATGGTCCTTCGTTTTAAGACCTGGCAATTAGACCCATCTGTCCAAGCCGTCCATCAGTCTATGTCTGTCACGACCCTGCTGTCCTAGTTTTTTAATGTGTACTCCATCAGTCAAAATGTAGGACTTGAGTTTAGTTAAACATGCAGCTCTACTACACTGAGGTTGCAGCAGATGCTAATGATGTAGAGCAATCAACTAATTAACATTAGCAGTATGTGTCCTTGCTTTCATTACACAGTCTGTGTAATTTAAAGATTAATTTAATTACTTTGCTAGTTGAACAGTCATTTCAGTCATCAAGTGAGTTACCAAAGAAAACTGCTCCTCCAGGAATTTGTTCAACTGAAGCTTAACCACGGTGACTGTTAACTGATTTTACTGAAACTTTTACTGTTTTCTTCAAAATGTATCCTTAACTAAAAGGTTTCCTTGCTTTCTTTTTTTTTTCAATCAGTTTTTTAAGCAATTGAAACATGTTGAGGCAGTTCAGTTTTATTTTAATGTTGTTTTTAAAACACTTTTAACTCATTTTGTCATTCAAGTACATGTAAATGTGTGTTCTGTCTGCAGAACCCCCCTGCAGGCGAGTTCCTGATCATGTTTCAGTATCAAGGATCGCATACTTCAAGAGGAAGTTTGTTGATGATGATGATGAGCCCCCCTTTAGCTTCAGGACGTACTGCCAGACTGTAAGTACTGAAACACTTACATTCTTGCATTCACACAATACACAGTGTATCTTAATGCCGTATTTCCTCTGCATGGTGCAACTTGACTCACCCGAAGTGGAATCATTCTTTTTGGTTTTCCATTGGCAAAAGTTGTGGACAGCACCTGGTAGTGCCCAATCAATACTGATTTTAGAGGGGAAAAATTCACAGATTCACAGGTAGATGCAGTGAATTATTCAGCTGGAATAAAAATAGATCTTTTCAGTGTGGAGTGTGCACTGATTTCGCACCAATATGACCATGCAAGGGTACTCAAAAGGCTGCGTTCTTAAACAAATAACTTGTTAGCTACAAAGAGGAATGTATGAGAGCTGCTCCATTGAGCTGATGGTGCTGTGTGTTGAACGTAAGGCAGTGGATATTAGTGAAGCTGTAATAAATATCACAACCCTCTTCACTAAAGGTGCAAAAACAACTACCGGTAGCATTCTGCTGTTAACAGTTTGAGATCAAACTTCAGTTGTATGAGTTTGAGGAGTGAAGAGAGAGTAACAGAGATGTGATCACATGATCATAGTGTATAAAAATTCAGTGCTGTGGTGATATAGACATTTCATACACCAGATGTATGTAAGAAGTTATTTTGTTTCTTTGTTTTAACTTTTTGAGAAAATTATTGTAATTTTAATGTCACTAAGGTTTCCAGAATTTTAGTGTTTGTTTGTATCCAAATCACCCATTCACGTTATGTTAGATAAACAATGGCATTCCTTTAAAGTTTGAAATGTAAACTATGTACAGGCATCAGCAGTATCAAATGTGTTTCGTTGAAAGTGAGACATCAAACAGAAACAGGTAGTTCAGCACTTTGCAGCCCTGATTTAATGGTTGTTGCACAGAAAGTGTTTCGAGGTAATAATTACGCCTCTTGATGTTTGGTTTAATCTAATATTACCTGGCATCTTCGCTGAGGATGTACTATCTGCACTGGAAAACAAAATCAAGATAAGTACATGGTACCAAAAGGGAGTCGGCTTAAGCCACACTAAGCTGAACTGTACTATGCAGTGGAAATTTGACCTCGTTGAAATGCCATGCTTTTTATTAATTGAAGTAGACTGTACTACTGGAAATAAAGAAGGGTACCAAAAAAACCTCTTGGTCAATTGGAGATTGAGATTTTCAGCACTTACCATGAATCTGCATCATCAATACAATAGTGCCACTCAAAATATAACAATACTATGCTGTATCGATTTATTCATTAATATTATTAGTTGCAAAAAACAATGAAAACCCTTCACTCTTACACTCAGTGTGGCAACTAATGCTTATTTTCATTCATTGATTAATGTGTTGATTATTTTCTCGTTTTATTGATAGTTGTTTGGTCTATAAAATGTCAGAAAGTGGTGAAAAATTGCAATGAGTGTTTCTCACAGACCAAGATGGTGGCCTCAAATGTCTTGTTTCACTCACAATGCAAAAATATTTAGTTTTCTGTCACAGATGAGTCAAGAAACCAGAAAATATTCACATTTAAGAAGCTGCAATGAGAGAATCTTTAATTTTTTCCCCCTTAAAACATTATTCGAAACGATAAATCGATGGGTTGGTTTAATAGTTGACAGCAAATTGATTAATCATTGCAGCTCTACTTAAACAAGTGATTAAATATTGGTTATGCAATACATTGTCACTGAATCTGGATCTCTGGCTTTTTAAACTATCTGAGCAGCTTACACAGATCTAATGGGATCTAATGTCTAATGTCACAGGTTGCACCAGTGTTGGAGGAGCGCGCCCATGTGCTGCGCCTCTCCCTGGAGAAGATGCGGTTCATTGACGACCCTGAAGCCTTCCTCCGACGCTCCGTTCTTGTCAACAACCTCCTCCGGCGCCTGCGAGCTGAGATTCTGCTCCAGAGCACTGACTGGTGCTTCCCACCCAGCCCTGCATTTACCACTGGCCCCTGTGTCCCGGCGCCCAGCACTAACCCTGCTCACCAGGCACTCCACGGAGCAGTACCCACCAGAATCTGCTTAGCACCCCAAGCCGGACCGCCCTTCCGTAAGCGCTTCCGAATGGTCCGTGGTGGACAGGGGGATCTGCGCCCTGACTGTGCCCAGACATGCTGTTGTATCTATGCAGCAGCAGCCGCTGCAGGACACTACCTCCACCTCCCGTTCTCCATGTACGACGCAGCACTCTCAACCTGCCCGTCCACACCACACTCCTCCTCTTTTTTTCAGCTAGCTAGCCATAGTAAGTTAGGGCTGACAGTGGCCATAGAAGAGCATGATGATGAGGATGAAGATGTGTTGATGAGGAGGAGGAAAATGAAGAGGAGGAAGAGAGGGAAGAGGAAGAGGAAGAAGAAGAGGATGATAGAAGAGAAGCTGGGCCTTCCCTTGATGTTGTTAAAGACAAGTCAAGCCAGAAAAGTAGGACTAGGACCTTGCTGGGTCACGCACACACAAGGACAGAGGAGGACACCTGCATGACAGATAGGGTAGAAGAGGAGGAGGAGGGAGAGCAGGAAGAGGAAGAAGAGGAGGAGGAGGAGGAGGAGGAAGAAGAGGGGCAGGTTGTGAGACCTTGTCATTGGGACTCTACTGCCACAGAAAGAGAGCTCCACAAGGTGAGCTTTTGGCACCGCAGGGCTCATAGACAATGATTGTGCTTTCTGAGAAGTTACTTCCATTCTACGTGTGTTAGAATGAAAACATAATGATGACGACAACTGTCATCAGTTGAAGATTATTTCTCCTCATAGCAGATGAAGGTGTGAGCTACCTACACTATAATAATGCCAAGTCAGCTTTATTTTAATGGTCTAATATACTCAAGGTTCGCACTCAGACTCCAACTCTATTGCTAATGTTATGGTCAAATGAAAAAAAATACACAGGCGGTTCTTGGCCACTGTTGGCACTGGAAAACATTTATCAAAGAATTATATAGGCTAAGGTCACATATGGTGGGATCTTAAATCCCAAAAGTGAAGTGAAGGGTCTCCAAGACCATTTTCAAGCCCCACAGCACAAAACTAAAAGGTCTCAAGTGGGGCTTTGTATCGGTGCACCGGTCTCATTTCAGGACCCTAAACAAGCCTATGAAATGAAGGGTTGTGGATTTTGGAGTGCGTGCTTCTGTGCGTGTATGTGCGTGTGTGTTTGCAAGATAAGATGTAGCATTTTAAAACTTGATTTTAAGCTGTTGTTTTTATGAAACATGGGTTACGCATTATTATGTGTGCCTGTTGATTGTGACGCTGTCTCAGGCAATGGCAAGCGACTGTGCTGCAGTGACGGCACCACGTGTATTCTTCAAATGATTCTAAGAGACAACAATCATAACATTGGAAATGTTAAATCACAAGTTCAAGTGCCTTAGTGTTTTTATAGATACATGTATATTGTGTGTTAATGTAATTGTTCTTGTTACTAAGTATCTTGCATTCCAAGTGACTGCGTTTGACAAAAACAGGACACAGGCATGTAGTTAAATGCAGGGATTCTTTTCAAATGTCTATGAAAGTTCAAAGCAAATTCAATTTCCACACCCAAAATATGTTCTGTTTGTTTTTACTTCATAAATGCATGTTTTCTAGCACTACCTGTCTTGACAATGCACAAACTTAAAGCCAACTTTCAAGGACACTTGCCTTGAAAAGTGAATTGTTTTCAAAACCTCCATTATGTCAGTTAGAATCAACCAGAGACAGCTTGTTACGGTTTGGCTGGTCTGTCCACTGATGAGGTTTCACCACAAAGAAAGGTGAAGTCTGTCTGTAGCATCACACAATCTAAACAGTCCTTTCTCCACATTCGTCACAGATCTACATGTGTACATGTAGCAAACACAGCAGGACAGGTCAGACTGATAAATGTCATTCAGTGGGTTTTCAGTTAGCTCAATTTGGAAATAAAAGGAATAATTTGCCATTTTAGGAAATGTACTTGAAAATATACACTATTTTCTGCGAGTTAGACGAGAAGATCGATACCAAAGTTAGCAAAATCTGTTTCCCAGCACCTCTAAAGCTCACTTATTAATATTTTATAGGGTTAAACCCACAGTTATAAAAATATATTATAAAAAATTATTAATTACCTCCCTGGTGTCACCACTGGTTGCTTAGCAACTATGGGTTAATTATACATTGATCTGGTTTGATATATTGATTCAGTGATCATCAGTCCAATATTATCGATGCAGAGTGAAAAAAATTGTACATATCACCATCTTTAAAATACACCTTTATTTTGAAATTGTCAACATTTTCATCCAAGCGCACCTTTCTTAACACTCAAACAGTGCTAGCAGCCTAGCAGCAGGCAGATCAGCGTAAACAGCCAAGATAAAAACACAATGACGGTATTTACTGATATCATCTCATATCCATCACAGGCCCCTGAACTGAACCAAGAAATAGTCAAGGCAGGTACGACTTTATTTACCCAAAGGGTATGCACGGAAAAATTTGCCTCGCCTGGCGAATTTGAATCGCTCAACTTAAGTAATTGCATTGAAAAAATGAATCCAAAGAACAATGTTTGAAATTGAATTTTTTTTACTTTGTTACTGAATTAGAGTTAACTTAAAACTGGATGTAATATTATGAAATTCAGTTGATCTAAAAACTATTTGATCCTCCTTTGAAAATTCTACTCTCTCAATACTCTCACATTCTGTTTTGATGTGTCAGAGAAAAATTACTTTATTTGAGTTTTGCGCCTGATCTGTTATCATGGTAATATTTTGGCTTGAGTGGGCTGTAATGTGTCATTTTTACACTCCGGGTGTTGCTCAGATTAATCAAGCAAGATAAAATGTGTTAATTGAGCTTTAGAGGTGCTGGAAGGCTCCTTTCTTTACCTTTGGGCTGGCTGTGTCTACCTGTTTCCACTTTTTATGCTAAGCTAAAGAAACTGGTTGTGATATTGATATCTTCTCATCTAACTTGACAACAAAGGGAACTTTCTCCCTATGGCAGTATGACCTGCCTTGTTGTTGGCGCCCAGAATCAAGCATAAATGACAGAGTACAGTGGACATTGTCAGTCCATTAAGGTATAAATTAGTGACTATATATATATGTCATTTCAAAATAAAATAGATAAAATAAACCCATGCGATATATTTCTACAACATATATACATATATGCCACAACAGTACATTTCCCACTTGACTCAAAGAAACCAATAGAGGACAGATACATTACAAAACCAGTTCTAATCTATGAGTACAAGCCTTTGTCATGATGGCATGATCAGCGGTTTCTTCGTTGGTGTTTCTCATTTGGCACCCCTGAAGATTAGGCTCCTCACACTGATGACAAACCCAAACCAAAGTTGTTTAAAACTGTAAAGATTATATCAGTCAGTAGTGTTTTTCTTTGGTGTGACGTACCTGAAGGTACAAGAATTGGATGGTCTCAGTCGGTCTGTTAGGTGGAATTATTCCTGCCTCACCACTTTTTTTGGATGTACAAAATAACAGTTTGCATCCCTAAGACTTTTTTGGCATCAGTGAGTGACACATCTACAGTTAGACAAGTCGAGTACCAGCCTATTTCACTTCATTTCTCTGAACCCTCAACGACAAAACCCAGTGATTATCGGTGGTATTTTTTAAAGATGAAAAAATTGGACAAAGCAGTGTTTGTTTCTGAGAAGAAAACATGTAACTGCGTTGTCTGTTATTAAAAAACAAAAGAGCAGTTCTGCTCTGATTATTTTATGTGATGTTCTGTGAAAAGTGTAAAGATCAGTAAAAGAAATGTTAAAAAAAAATCTTGCTTCCTCCTTTATTCCTTTACATTGCAGCACGTCACTGCAGTTCACATGACATACAGTATGCGTGTGTGAACGCCCGCTTAGTGAATTGCTTCCCTTTTCTGTCTGCTGTTCAGTGGAGTGCGACACCACAGCTTATTGCACTCGCCAAAATGTCTCTCAGGTGTCACTTTGCTGCTCAATTCTTGTTAATCTTTTTGACATGACGCTCAGAGCAGTCACCTCCTCACTCCTCCCTGCACTCCCTGTCATATCTATTGTCCCCGCAATACTCGTTGTAGCATAAAACACACACACACTTCTGCCTGTATCCTTTACAACCTGGAGATAAGACAGAGACAATTAAAACACTCTTCCTCACTTCCTGATTATTGTGAGTGTTAAAGCTATGCTGTGTACTGGTATAATGCTGTGTGTGCATCCACTGTACTGCCATCCACTGGCATTACTGTGCTTCAAGTTAAACGTGCCTTTGATCCAGTAATAGTGCTCACCGCATGCACTCTAATTACTGGATTATTTCTAATACTGTGCAGGTTTTCTTTGACATTGCTCCGGATTGCTTGAAAGCAGCTAAGCTATTGTGGTGCATAATGTACAGTGTGTGTGTGTGAGTGTGAGTGTGTGTGTCGGTAGGATGCAACAGTGGGGAGGTTAAATCACGGGTCTGAACATCTTGACAGCTCTGTTGCGAGGTGAGGATGGCAGATCATGTTTTCACGACACTTCTGCCACAGGGGTGTGTGTATCCTGCTACTCAGCCTGCCCCCACCTCTCCCTGTTGCTACTTCACATTCCTCACTATCACTGTCTCGCATTGCACTGCACTTACCATCACTGGACTGACTGCTTTACAATAGAAATGCAAAAACAACATACAATAGCAATTTTCTTCCAGTCAACTGAGGTGCTTATATAAAACCATACAGAGATGCAAATTTAAAGGACTCATTTAAATGAATATGTGAGATACATAGTTTATGGTAGCATTACACTAGTGGTTTTCAGCCTTTGTTACCACGGCACCTTCAGGATGTTGCAACATCGTGATGGTGACAATTAACGTAAATTCTACCAATCCCTGTGAATTCATCGCAACCTTGCAATTTCATCCAATCACAGCAACTTTTCCACAAATTTGAATCCAATCATCCCAATCATCGCAGTTTCCAGTGAATTTTATCAATCATAGCAGTCCCCCGCATAACTAACTCACTTCTTTGTCTGTGATTGTGAAGATGCAGATGTCCGTTGCACATTTACTGACAAGAATTACGGCTAAACATCATGCAAGACAAATCCCTGATGTTCTGCATGTAGAGGGGGAACATTTTTTTTGCACGTGTGCAAACACAAACAACATCGACTGACAAACCCTTTTCTGGCGTGTGAACAACAGATGAGACCAATCACCACGACAGAAGCTGTTGCATCGAGATCCATCGCACATGCTGAAGGAATCAAGGTGAGTTAGATCAAATATGCATGGTTAGTGGTAAGGTTGGTGTAAAGATGTCAAACTCAAAACAGTGTACTTACAGAAACAGTTATTCTCACTGGAACTAGTTGCCTAGCTATTGCAATTTTCACTCACTCATGCAATTTCATCGAAAAAAAAAAAGGCTGAAAACATTGCTACACTTAAAACATCAAGTGTTTTTTAAGTGCCCTCTTCATCAACCACATCGCCTGTCCTGTTCCAAATGGAGGTTTGCTGAATATATAAAAGTGGATATTGTACCAATAACTTTTTAATTAACCTGCATGTAAATACCGCAAGGCTTCAAAAAAGTTGTTAGCACATTGCAATTGTATCCAATTTGAGTCATGTTTGAAAAAATGCTTCAACATTAATATTTGAAATAAGTTCATTCCGCTCCTCCAGACTGAAGATGGAGGTTCTGGATTCACATCTGCTGCTATTTCTAAGTTGTTTTTTTTCTTATGTCTCCCCTTGAGGTCCTACTACTATTGTGACTTAAAGTGGCCTTTGTTTTTTCCCCAATTTGAACAATTGGAACAGCCACAAACAGTGTAAACCAAAGGCATTTGTGCAGTGTTGGTAGTATTTGCCTCTAGTTGCCTGCCCTTCATCTAGACCAGTGGCGGCTGCTGGTCTTTCAAACAGGGGAAGCTCACTTTACATCATAATATTTGTCATATTGTGGGAAGGCAGTTTCTTAAGGATAAGGAACTCCGGACGGCACTCTGTCAGACTCTACTTGCAAATATCCGCGTGGGGCTGAGCTCAAAATGCGAAGCACTGTTAATCACAAAGGGGTTCAGACTTTTAGACAATTCCTCCAATCATGCATACACCAAGTGTCCTCTCCCGCCTACCGCTCCGACGATTTTGTCACATTTATCCAATGCCCGTCTCACTTTGCTGCATGAAAAAACCCTGCTCAGCGCTGTCTCATAGTAATGCTTGGAGGCTCCGCGTCCACCGAGCTGACACGAGAATGTATGGCGGGGAGGTTGCATTTGAAAACTGGTGACACACATGCTATGTAAATTCTTATTTCAATGTAAATTCAATAGTGCATATTTGACCATTGCTTCTTTTTAGGGGAAGTTCATTTGCAAAGAAGCTATTGTTACTCTTACTAAATGTCATTAGAGCCACTGCAAACCTGCACCCCAGTGTGGAAAAAGGGACCAAAAAATCACCATGTTGAGCTCAGTGGTCAATAACTGACAGCCACCAGTGATCAACAATGCTATCATACATCTGCCCAACCCCATTCTTTAGTGTTTGCTATCTGTTACCTACTATCAACCATTTATCTGTTACAGTTTTGACTGGCTGCATTAGGCTTCCCTGCTCACTAGTTTTCACATATTCTCAATGTGTAAGCTGACTAAGCTGTGGATTTTTTTCTAATTAATTCATTTTCACAATGTCATTTTTTCAAATCAGTTGAGGTACTCTAATCTTTCCATGTCTCCCCTGACAACTGTAAGGTACTCCTGGGGTACCAGTACACCTGGTTGGGAATCACATAATCACCATTACCATTAACTGTAATACATATTATTTAGTGAATAAAGGTATAATGTACAATGGTACATCATTAACAGTTATAAAACCAACATGGCAAATTATTCTGAATACACTGAGGGCATGTTGGCCATTACTGCAACTACTGTGTGTCTGTGTGTTTGAATACTGTATGCATGTCTGCATACATAATACAATGCTCTTTCTCTCTCTCTGTCCCTTCACCCCCCCCCCCGTGCCTAAGGCAAAGATGGGGACTTGCCAAATACCACACACACACACACACACACACACACACACACACACACACACACACACACACATCGCCGGGCGAGTGCTGAGGAGAGGGGAGCTGTCATTTGTCAACAAGGAACTTTGGCAGCTCACCGTTGCCATGGGAACTGTCTGTTGCTGAGGACTGGTTTTGCATCACAAGGTCCTTGAATTGGCTCCAAAGCCTCGGAGGTCCCACCCCTCCTCCACCCGCCTCACCTCCATCTCTCACAGCTATCAAACATATTTTTCTTAATAAACAGCATTTTCTTTTCTTTCTTGCCTCTGTGTCGTTCTCCATGATCTGCTCTTTCACCTCAGAGATAGATACATAGATAGATAGATAGATTTTAAATTCTCTCAGATTTTCAGTTGTTTTGGTGATCACAGCTTTCAAGAGAAGTGACATCTGAAAAATATTCCGTTTAAAATTATATAAACCAAGAAAAGCAGCATCCCTTCACACTTGAGAAGCAGGAGCAAGAAAATGTATGCCGTTGTTAATAGTTGCCAATTAGTTTTCTGTCAATCGACTAATTGACTAATGGACCAATTGTTTCTGCTCAAAAGTTGAGCACAAGCACTGTAGTGTCCACCAAAAGTAAAATCCAGGGGCTGGATCAAACCTCCAATATCAATATTGCCAATATAAATTTTTGTGATACTAGAATCAATACCAAATTAAAAATTTTAGCTATTTTTCTTCTATGCTGCTGTTGTGTACATGCACACAGAGATAACATCATTCATTCAGAGAACTCACACAATCAACAAGTGTTACTTACTATTAAAAACTGGAAACGCCTCATGTTTGCCAAATTGTTCTGCGGTAATGAAAATGTATTCAGAGGCCTGTTAATGAGAAAGCTCATAAATCAAATGGTTTTGCAGTATTGCACAGTACATTAGCAGCTTTCAATGTCATAACACTGCAGTATCAATGATCCTGGTCCTGGTTTTACTTGGTGTCAGATCTAAACCATACCAACAGCATCTTCATTAATATTTTGTTCTTTTACATGCTCAGAATCTTTAGGCTGTTCTCATGCACAGTTTGTACATTTTCCCAGGAGAAGGATTGGCACCAAAATTGGTACACATCCCACGTAATCATGAACCAGTAATTCCTGCATGACACGCGTATTTAGGAAGGCTGCGATCATGAGAACAATGTGCTGAAGGGAGTAAAGAAGGAAACAGTTCTGAGCAGTCCCAGTAAGGATGCAGGCTGGGGTGGTGGATGGGTTACAAAACACAGGACTTCCCTCTGGGATATTCTGGAGGAGATCAGTGCTCAGAACCATGTGATTTTTGGATCATTAAGGTATGTTGTCACCTTTTTTTTTTCTCAGTAACTTCATGTTAATAACATAACAAATAAAAATAAAGTTGAACTTGAACTTGAACATAACTTTATGTTAAGTATCTAACATCATTCATGGAATGCTAATTCGTAGGATACCATACAAACTGTTGTGTAAGGATACATTGTCATATGACTATGAAAGTACTGCACCAGAATTTGTACATTTTTCACGTGATCACGTGACCAATGCACTTACAGAAGTCATATAAGGAGTGAAGGTCTGCATAGGTAGGCAAGTTGGGGTGGTAAATGGGTCAAATAAACACAGGACTTTCCCCCAGCAGACCGGTGTTTGTGTCCCATGTAAAACAAAGTAAACTTTAAGTTATTTTAAGGTATGTTGTCACGTCATCTCATTGTCTATTACATTAAGTACATAACTTAATGTCAAGTTCATTCGTGACAACACCCAACCATGTTTGTTTTTCTAAACCTAACCTACAAAACTTCACTTTCCTAACTGTAACCTATGTAACTTAAGGTTTAGTATGTAATATTACATTAAGTACGTAACTTGACAACGCCCAACTGTGATTCTTTTTCTAAACCTAACCTACAAAACTTCTCTTTCCCAACTGTAACTGCTGTAACTTTTTGTGAAGTTTGTGACTTCACATTAAGTTCATAACACGAAGATGTCCAACCATGATTCTTTTTCTAAACCTAACCAATGTAACTTCACTTTCCTAAACGTAATTTTCATAACTTTATATTAAGTTTGTAACTTGACATTAAGTTTGTAACGTGACAGCGCCCAACCATGGTTTCCCTTACTGAACCTAACCTTTGTAACTTCACTTACCTAAATATAACCTACACAATTTGTAGCATTACATGAAGTACATTGCATGATGGCTTTTTACCATATTTTTTTTTGCTAAACCTTACCTACATAATCTCATTTTCCTAAACATAACTCATGTAAATATTTCAGATTTCCAGGAACAAGCTCTTCCGTTGGTGACCTCTGGTGAGTGAAGATAAGTGACAAGTACATGCCCTGTTATTGGAATTAAAAGCCAAACAACTGCGATCATTAGAAAACTGACGATCCTGGGCAATATCACAGAGATTAGATTAAAGATCAGATGGTGTCAGAGAGGATTTGATACATACAACCACAATGCACAGTAGTGTTAAACAACAAGCACTACAGCGAAGATTTGCCCTCTGCAAGTGCTTACAGATAATTATGCCTGAGTTTTCATCCATGTCACTGCAGCTCAAGCCCAACAAGTCGATCCCCATAGGATCAATTTGATTCAGCTTACATAACAACCACAGCTCTCTGGCTCTTGTTGATGTTTCTGGGTCTCTCCCTCCAGCATAATGCGCCTGTATTTTCAGTGCAGAAAGAAGCTGTTGGTATTTGATAAACACTTGCAATGTGGAGGATGTCCTCAATCCTTAACTGTGAAGCACACTCCTTTTCCCCACCGGTGAATCTTTCACAGGACCAAGACAAAGTTGTGCATGACTTGTGACTGGAGATGAAAGTGATGCATGCTGTTTGCTTTGACACCTGAATTTGAAGATTTTTGGTGTCTTTAACTAAAAACTGGATTGATAAATAAGTTGTCTGACTTGTCATACTATGCATTTTGCTGTTCCATAGCACAGAATAAGCATAAGACGGGACTGTGTACAGCTCAAACCCCTGTGCCTACTGTCTTAGATTTAGATTTAATGCCTTATAAATAAAGCACTAGCATCTAATCTTTAACAACAGATTACTTTGGTAGCTGGTTGTTCCCCATGTTCAACCTGATGAGCAAATATATTTCAGACACTTCTGTTTTGAGGGAATAATATGTGTAATTGAATATGATTGGCAAAGGAGATGTGCTTCAGCGAAGTCTGTACTTCATTCAGTATCTTTTACCAATTTGACTTTGATTAAACCTCAAGGAGTGACAAATTGCAAATGTCTAAACGTGACAACCTTTCAGTTTTTTCATTGTTAAAAACCTTTCTTCCATTTCAAAGATTGCCTTTTGCTATAGGCTAGAGCATAGAGCACTAGACAGTACTGTAGGCATACATTAACAGTAAAAAGCTGCATTAAACAATGTTTTTGCATTACATTGCATTACAATAGATCAAAAGACCCTGTGCAATGTGGAGAGAGTTGCTGGTTGGTCTGATGCACCCGCAAGGAATTATCACAACTTTGCAGTTCCCCTCTGCTCTATGAAAAATTTTAGCTTCTTTTAGCTCATTTTTTGGTTTCACAGTCCACAACTCTATATGCTATTGGTTCAGTCTCACTGCTCTCATCAACCCACTTCCACCCAGGGCAAACAGCACTGTTTAGTGAAAGATCTCTGATGTAACCACGGTATGTTAGCTACCCAGCACCAAGACACCAGATAACAACTAGCTGGTGAACATAGATATTTTTCTAATGGTAAATGGTTAAAGGGACATTGTGTAACATTTTCAGTTGTTTATTGGCAAAAATTGATGTCTGCATTCATAAATATGTCATCACAGGTGTATTATTACCTCCACCAATAATCTGATTTACTCTCGTAAAAGGAGAATTTCAGATTTGTTTGTACAGTGTGCGGGTAAGTCAGGCCAGCACTGCGTGACTGAGGAGCCGAAGGAGAGGAGCAAGAGGCGCTTTGCTACTACCCTGGCAAATTTGAAACAAAGTCCCACTCTTTGAGCATAATACAGGATCATGCATATGCAGCATCATGGGAGACGGAATCCTTGTCGCCAAGAAAGCGCGAAAGGGAATAGAAAAGGCAGCGTGACCGGCGAATTAAAAAAACGAAGGCCCACATCGGGTTAGCCTTTCCCAGGTAGAGAGAGCTGCTGAGCGAGGATGGTAATGCAATCACAGGCCAGCGCCGCTGTTGGCTGTTAGCCGCTGTTAGCCGCCAGTCACTAACAGCTTCATCCCTCTCCTCGCATCACTGTGCCGCTGTTAGCCGTTAGCCGCTGTTAGCCGTTGTTAGCGCTGGCCTGTGATTGTATTACCTTTCTCCTTCAGCAGCTCTCTCCACCTGGGAAAGGCAACCCCAGTGCTGACCCTTGTATTTTTTTAATTCGCCGGTCACGCTGCCTTTTTGATTCCCTTTTGCACTTTCTTGGCGACAAGGATTGTGTCTCCTGTGATGCTGCATAATACATGATCTTGCATTATGCTCAAAGAGTGGGCCACTATCAGCTGTTTCAGTTTACATCCGCCCCAACAGTCCTACGTTGTAAACACAGCCAGTATGGTGAGGAGGTTTGTCAACTCGCATCGCATGTGTCTGTGTAGGAGCCTGAATTAATACTCCATGTAGTATCGGATGACATGGTTTCATCAGTGTTATCATAGCTTTTTGGTACACAGCGGCTACGGTTGTTGCAATACCTGTTTGAAACAGTGAGGCGCTAGAGTGCGCCATCTGTTTGAATGCAATATGTGATTTCAACGTTAGATGGGAGAAATTCCTACACACTGTGGCTTTAATGGACCTAGATTTGTATAGCTCCTTTTTAGTCATCCAACCACTCAAAGCGCTTTTTACGCTATGAGTCAAATTCACCCATACACTGGTAGCCTCGAGGTGCCACTTTTTAACACACTCACACACCAATCATCAGGAGCAATTTAGGGTTCAGTATCTTGCTCAAGGATACTTCAATATGCAGACTGGAGGAGCTGGGGATTGAACCGCTAATCTTCTGATTGGTGGATGACCCTCTCTCCCTCTGAGCCACAGCCGCTAAGTATTATACTTAGTATACTTACTTATACTTAGTATTACTAAGTATATACTCAATTTAACACTTAATTTTAAACTTTGTCAATGTTGTGTTTACAGCTTGTTGCGCTGCCCCCAAGTGGCCAAATTAAAAAATGAAAGATTGCAGATTTATGTGCCTTTGATGAATTTTGACCAAAAAAGAGAAAAACTTTTTTTTTTAAGAAAAAAAAACAACACACATTGCCTTGTAAAAATTATTATGAAAATTTTAATGTCCCATGATTTTAATCATAAAAAACAGTTTCTAATTGGTCCCTTAAGAGGAGATGCAAATGTAATATCTGTAATATCTAGGCCTCTGTGGAATGTTTCTGTGTCGTAATAGCTGAAAATGCCAGTTTTTTTACTTTTAGATCATAAACAGAACATAAGTGTCATCTAACCTCATGGTCAGGGCTGCAGTTAGAAGATGTAAAATTAATTAAAATTTAACAAAGGTTCACTAGCAGTCTTTATGCTGCCATGATAATCATCTCAGAAGATATAAAGACAAACCTAATTTGACATTCAGACCCTGTGGCATTTATATCTCCTCTCTATAATTGCTGTTTAAAGCAATTTGAGTCAATGTTGGTGTGACATTGCAGCTTGGTTTTAAAAGTGAGTAGTTTCTACACTGTGAGGGAGCAGCTAATGATCCAGGTGGGAGGTCTGAGAGGTATATGAAGGAAGCAGGCTAAGTGAAAGAGCACACCCTATCTGAAGACTGATATCTTTGGCAACAATTCACAAGCTCCCCGTCAAGGCCCTGAATCATCCTCCTTGTTTTAGCATGTAGCGGCAAAGAGGCCTGACGGACCTTAGCGAAAGAATGAGGTTAAACATTGGAGGATGGGAGAGAACAGCCCGAAAGCATCCACAACGTGTCCTCCTTTAACCTTGTTCTATATCTGTCCTGCCGCATCCACATTTTTCCTCCACACCAACTGTACAACCCCTGGGATCAGCTGATGAGCTACACATCTCTCCAACTGTGGCCCACTGTCCTATTACCTCAAGTCATGTCCCTTCCTGCTCTGCACCATGGTGTGTTTGACTGTAAAATAGATAGGGAATCAGGAAGGATGGGATGGAGTGACAGATGTGAAAAACTGGCAACAGAGGAAGACCTGGTAACCCTTTAGGTGAGGATGTTAGCTTTGATCGAACCCTTTAAGTCCTTCCCTGCTTGCACGGACTGTTTTCACTCTTCACTCCTGACTTTCAAATGTCAACCCTTTTTTTTCTTTTTGGCTGCATTTATCATAAGAAGCAAGCCAGGTCATCTGTGTCTGATTAATGCCACTCTCCCGGTCTCTGGCTTGTTGTCTCCGACCCAAAGCACGGTTTGACACGAAACGCAGTGACTGTGTGTTGAAGCGCATATGAGTGGTGCAACCAAGCTGAAAGACGGTGCAGACAGCGGGAATTCAGCAGGGCACTTTAACAACATGCAACGATAACTGGATTGTAAACATCATTTGCCTGTGCTACACATACTGTCCAGTGGTCAAATCACTGCCAAACATTTCAGTTTCCACCCGTTCCTCTCCCTTTATTGAAGGCAAATCAATGCTTTCTTATTTGTTATTCTCTGGCAGCTTGTGACAACAGCATACAGTTGAGTGAGTTTGAACATTATACTGTAGTTCAACATTTTGGGAATTATGCTTATCCCCCACCACCCTCATGTCTGTGTGCTGAAAAAGGAAATTGCACCAGCAGCTTGTTTGCTTAGCAGAGGAAGGACTAGGTTATTGTTTTGCAAGTCACAAGTAAGTCTCAAGTCTTTGCACTCAAGTCCCAAGTCAAGACAGGCAAGTCCTGTGTCAAATCCCGAGTGAAAAGTCAATTTTTTTCTCAGCCTGCACGCTTTGCGTACTACAATTCATTCTTTGTTTATACTGCATAGTTTTTGTGCGCAGGTGGATTATCTTTGGTATAATATTTTCCAGCTGGCGCTCAGTAACATAGCATTAGTGCCTCTTGGTTCTCTCCTCCAACTTGATTGGATGCTGTTGGATTGGTTCAAACCCTGTGGTTCAAAAACAGCGGATCATTTGGGGGATTCATATTTTTTTTTAAAATCTAAAGTCATCAAATTTGTTATTGGAGTCTGACTTGAGTCTGAGTGATGTGACTGGAGTCCACACCTCTAGCCTCACACCTCTGGTAAACAGGTAGCGGGTGTCGCAAATTAATAAATGGCCCCCCCTTGATGGCGCCATTGGCCGCACACATGTGTGTTGTTGACGGTGACAATGTGTGTATCGGCTTCGTTGAGTATACCAAGTGCAGCACGATGCTGGTATATGACAGCAAAAAGACGGGGACTTCGACACTTCAGAGGCACAAGATGTCGGGTTTAAAGTGGGCTTGGGCTCATAATTACATTACACAAAGGGATGAGAAGCTGAGTTTCACCGAGTTTGAAACAAAGCTAAGGAGCTATGAGAGAGCACGGAAAAGTTCGGTACCGCTTGCTCAGATAATGACAGCGTGATGAAAGTGACAAGAAGAGACAGCGGAAACGTTAACGTTAACATTAGGGTCATTTTCACAGACTTGAACAAAAGATGAATCAAACTTAACCTTGCTTAGGTAGGCTACCTCTCTCTCACCCTTTTCTCTCCCTCTACTTTGAACTGTCGTCTCTTTGCCTCCCCTCCACTCTTGAACGTGCCGCAGTACAGCCAGACAGGCAGGTGATGACTCCGTTTTTCAAAATAAAGTTAATTGCAGCGTAGTGTCACATAACATTTCATAATATTTAAATTATCATTTCAAACTCTAATTATGGTAAATATATGTGTGCAAATATAGGCTATATATATATGTATATATATATATATATTATATATAGATAGATAGATAGATAGATAGATATATGTGTGTGTATATAAAAATCAGCATTCTGAAGGCGTGGCAGCTTTTATTTTGCTGTGGCAGTGCGCCATGATCAATTACGTGTAGAGGAAATCCTGAGCGTGACATACACCATATGTAACATTGCATCAACCATGTTGTGTAGTTAAAAAACTTAAAGATGACTGCTGGTTTTATATGGGACACTAACGCCGGTCTCCTGGAAAGTTCTGTGTGTGTTTGACCCATCCACCTCCCCTGTACCTCATCCTCATCAGACTTTCCTGCTCTATGCTGTCACCATCATCACCATGGATGGCCTTACATTCGAGCTAACTGAAACCACCAATTTATGTAGTGGCCAAACAGTGGTACTGTAATTTCTGGGGTCTGTTATATGTAACCTTTGGCCCTTGGAAAAAGAGACATCTGTGGGTACATTTTTTGAGTGTTACAGCCCCAGTGAAACGACCTGTTTTCACTATCAGGATTTAATCCATTTGGTCTTATAACATTTTGAAAGTCTAGAAGAGCCACATGATTAAATCATTTTATCCCCATTCACCTTTTTGGAGCGTTAAACCAGAAGTTAGTCATTTAGCCGGTGGAAGTAAGATGCTTGTTCACACTCAGTTACACTTGGCTGCTGTAAGTCTCTAGTGCACCTGCTCAATGGGCCCCACAGTGTGATAATAGTGCTGATCGTGCCTGGATCATCCAGTAATTGACCTATGGCTAAATCACAGTGTGTATAGCCATTCCCATACACTCGGACATTCTCTGCCTGGATGTTCATTGAAATGCATTACAGAAAGTCAGTTTCGTCCAGTTTTATGAGCTTTTTCTGACATTTGAAGTTTAAAAATGATCAAACGGTGTGCATGGGGTACATGCAACTCTGACACAAGGTATTCTGAGAGGCTGGGCGACGAGGTGTATTTTATACCCTTTAAACCACATCTTAACCAATAAAAGTGTCTCCTTTGGATAAAGTTGTGTGGTAACGTTAGACCACAACATCAACTCAACGTGAATAAGATTAACAATGATGTCTACATCTGTTCTAAGGTAAGTCAACATCGTGTTTGAGGCAACATATTGTCACTTTGCTGGAAAGAAATATAAAGTTATCTTTAACATCTCTAGCTAACGTTAGCTAAAGTTAGCCTAACGTTAGCTCCTAGCTGCGTTGTTCATCATGTCACCTTGTTTGCTGGGAGTTCATTAGCCTATTTTGTTCTAGTTTTGTACTTTGGTGATCGTACATCATTGTTAGCTGTTGTCCAAAAGGCTCTAGTTAAGCTAAAGTTAACTTCTGGAGCTTAGCTTCATTAACTTATCTGTAATCGCCAGAGTTGGGTATAACGTTAACGTGTTACAAAGTATTGCGTTAGAGTACTTTGATTACTTTTTGTAGGAACGAGTAACTTAACGCGTTAGTTTGCTGTTTGAGTAATCAAATACTTAAGTACATTTCCAAACAAGACATCAGTTACTTCCATTACTTTGAGAACGCTCGTCCTTCAGCTTCGAAACAGCAACGGCTGTCGTTTGGTTCTAATAACGGAGATAACGTTAAACCTATCAGTCTGAAAGAAGCCACGGAGCTTGTGGCTTGCTACATGGTTGGAGAAATGCTGCCGTTGTCTATGGTGGAGTATAAATAGGTGGAGTAGGACTCGCTGACAGACATATTTCAGACTCAGGACTTGCATTATGCCTGGTACACGCTACACGCTGGTACTCACCAATTATCCCCGGTCGTCTTTCACAGCGTGTGTGATGTCATCAGGTTATTCTTGTCCTATTTTTAATACTTTCACTATTATCTGAGTCACTGTGTGTGTTCATGTGCCAGCCGACATGTTGTTGTAGTCATCTAAAAGCTCAGCAGATGGCAGGAGCTACATTTGAAGCGCCATATGTAAACTGTCAAGCTACTGTATCTTCCACAGGAAGTTCTGACACCTGTTTCAGAATAAAAGCCTATTTAGAAAATGGAGGGATGCTCTACCTGAGGTTATAAGGGACTTTTAATTTGAAACAAGTGTTGAGTTTGAAATGACGGTGCGATATGTTAACTTTATAAAGACAACGGAGCGGATAAAAAGTAAATATATAAACACACAGAGGGATTAATAAATAACGGAGCGTCTATAATGTAGTTTGTTTCAAATGAAGCTGGAGCCTCTGCAGTTGTGGTGAGTAAAAGCTATTTGTTAATGTTATTACTTTATGTCCGACCGTGAGGATGTAGCATTGTTTGCTAGCTTGATGCTAATGACAGTAATGTTAACTCAGCGGGTTGACAAAGTGCCTCTGCTGTTTCACACCATCATTTCCCCCTTTTACTCTGTGTGGTAACATTCCTAGAGGAAATATTAAAAACGCTGGGGTGTTGTTGTCATACAGTGTCTATGGCAGCAGATGGTTGTGTGTTTCTACTGGTCAAAGTGACGGCTGTGATGGGAGAATTGGATCTCAGTGAAGGGCAAGTGGTCCATAACTTTCATTCTGGAGACAAAAAATGTAGGCTTAGCACCCTGTGGTCCATTGCCCAATAGGAAATGTAGAATACAAAAGTACTTTAGAAATGCTTGAGTTGCTTTAATCAGGGAGTAACGCAGTAAAGAATGTTAATGTTTTGTCTCAGTGAGTGGAGGGGGCGTGGCTTAGCCATAGGTCAATTTTATATGCAGCGGTTGAGCCATTTTGACTTGGCATGGACAGGGCCCTGCTACTTACTGTAAGCAGCTTGCCTAATACATCCATGGTTGAAACCCCACTGGTCTCATACAGACGCTATAGGGTGCCTCGTATGTTGGATTCAGAAGCTGAGGGTCACTGACCAGGCCGTTGTTGATACTCTGGGAATGAGAATGGATTGGCACTTTTTTAGACAGCTAACATCAGTATGTTTACAGGCTAATGCCCAAGGATTCAAAATGCAGGGGACATATTCCTATGGCTGATGTCTAACCCTTTGCACAATTTGTTGGTGTTTACCATTATTAGCATGTAGCTTGTTAGCTATGTTGCGACACACTGTGAGACAGTGACCCACAGAGCTGCCCTGCACCATGGATTTTGAAAGGCCATAAGTTCTGTCTTGACCAGAACCTCAGCTTGTTTTTCCAGTTTTGTTTACAGCTGAAATGTCCACAAAGATTGTTTTCACACGCAATTGAAAAATTTCACACACAATTCATCCAAGTCACCACTGGCTGTATCCAGATAAGTGTAAATAAAGCCTCAGCCAGATCTCTCAGTCTGCCAGCATTTATCATATTAAAGCTATGACTCAGATGGCCCTCTGAGTCATTTCTACTGCTCCTCTCTGCCTCAAATAACCTGAAACTCCAGACTCTAATTGGCATGCCAGCTACATTCTTATTAGCTGGCCTCTTTCTCTCCTGTGTTTCTGCGGTTTAGTTAAGAATTATGGTTCCCAGTGTAACCAATTACAGTCCAGACAAACATGTAGCTCTTGCAGAATAGGTCAAAAGTACATTGTTGAACCATATACGATAACATTCGAGTGAATCAAGAGAATAACCTTCTAATGACGAGTTGTCGTGATAATCCTGAACATTTTAATTTACCACTGGAGAAACTGTGAAGTCACTGAGATTCTTAGATGACTCCTTTTCACAGCAACTTGCACCAGCATTTCTTGCTTTCTTCTTATTTCAGTTCTTCCTAAACTCCTACCTTTGCATTCATTTGAAATAAAGGGCAGGGAACATGTGCCATTTAGTCTTATCGCTGTTATCACTCCCACTCATAACCAGGGTTTGAATTAGAGCCATATAGAAAATACCTCCTACGTATTAATTTACCAGTGAAGAAGCATTTAAAAAGCAATGTTACCTAAAGAAAAGAGGAAAGAGATTAAAAACAACTCTAATGTGATTTTCCAGTGGCTTTACAAAATGCATCAACACTGTTGTACATGAAAAAAGGGGGCTTTGTTGACAGCACCGTCTGCACATTCAATACAAATGCAGTTTGGTACAATCAAAACAAAGTTGCTGGCCTTTCTGGGAACACAAATCATGCTTTTAATTTCCAATAAAAGGAGAACTTCTCATCTTGGCAGGGAGAGTCAAACAGAATAACTTGCCACAGTCCAAACAAACACAAATTATGACAAAAGAAGTCCAAGTTCTAACCGCAATTCTAAATTTATGGAGGATGATTGTTGAAACAAAACCAAAAATCCCACAACAAAACTTTCCCCTGGTAGTATAACTACATAGCAACCACACAGTTAGATGAAAACATTCAGTCTGTTTGGTGTAGGAGAGAAGATGACATGTAGAAATGATGCTGAAACCAACTGACACTAAACATTACTAACAAACATAAAGATTACTTCATTTTGGTTGGTATATGATGTTAGGCTGATGGAAAATAATGAGCTGGATTTGGTTTGCAGTCCAATAAGAAAGATCTGAGGAAGCCTCTTTGCTTGGAATAGCACTATAGGCAGATCTACAGCCTGATTTATGTGTTGTGCTCTCCAGCGACGCTCAGCCAGTCAGTCAGTCAATCTGAAAGCCTTTTCAGTGACTGTGAAAGAACAGATTCATTACTGTCTGCGGTCGCCGCCTCCAACAGACGAGGATAACCTTTGTTAATGTGGAAGTTATTCAGTTTCAAAGCACAAGCCTTCAAATGGAAAAAAAGAAATAACCTCATCCAACCTTCACAGTCTGGATGTTGAAGTACTGTAAACCTAGCCAGCATTACTTGCTAGCCATTATAAATCAACTTGCAGCCTTACATTATTACATTACATACAGAAGCCCTGAGAGGCAAGGTGAAAAAAGTTTTTTAGTGGGCAAAGTTGGCCAAAACCTACATTTATTGCCGTTGTGCAAGATAATATTTCCTCTGGACAGGGTGTTATCTCCTATGTAGGAGATATTATCATGATGCTAAAACAACAGCTAAGCAAAACCCAGACTGTTGGCCACCTGGTAAGCTAATCAGAATTTTATGGTTGCAAAAAACATGAATAAGTTCCTCTATATTGCTCGCTCATTCGCTTGCTGAGTAGACTGCATTTGTGCGCGTGTTCTTTTTTGTATAGAATCTTGCCAGTGCCACTGCACAGTTCCATTATGTTTTACAGTTGACTTTTGTAGTTAATAAACGGAGAGAGTAAAACCTTTTGTTTATGCTGCATTTGGTGGAATGTTCAATGCCCTCCGTATCATGTACTAAGCGTTTCATTCTGCACTGCATTCCCACTCTCAAAACAGCCTAGGTAGGAAATATTATCGTCTATGTAGAAGATAACATCCTGTATGTTGGAGATAATATGCACAAGTGATGGCCATCACTGGCTGCAAAACAAAACAAAACAAAACAAAAAACTTTATTTTATTATGCAGGTGCAGTAACAAGTGAGATGCCACAGCAGTAATGGCAGCCTCCGCTGACCTGTCAAGTTTCTCCTACAGTTTACATCCAGGCATGTCAAAACATGGATGCTTAACAAACTCAAGATTAGTGTCACCAATTCAGTATCTGACCAAATGTCTCCCCCTCTGTTCCTGAGATATGACATTGAATGATGGCTAGAAGAGTGTTTTATGCAGAACATTATGATGTCACAGTGAACCTGACCTTTGACCTTTTGGATCTAAAATGTCATCATTCTATCATTTTATCCTTTTAGACATCCGTGTGAAGTTTTGTCATAATTAGTGTAAGAATTCTTAAGTTGTTTTGTGAGGTCTCAGTGTCCTTGACCTTTGACCGTCAACCACCAAATTCTACTCAGTCTAAGTGGACGTTTGTGTCAAATTTGAAGAAATTCCCTCAAGGTGCTCTCATGAGAATGAGACAGATGCAAGGTCACAATGACCTTGACCTTTGACTACCAAAGTTTAATCAGTGCGTTATTGAGTCCGAGTGAAAGTTTATGCCAAATCTGTAGAGATTCTCTTAAAGTGTTCGTAAGACATTGTGTTCATGGGAATGATACAGATGCAAGGTCACAGTGATCTTGACCTTTGAACACCAAAATATAGTCAGTTTATTGTTGAGTCCAAGAATTATTGAGTTATGGCCAAAAACACTATTTATGAGGTCATAGTGACCTTGACCTTTAACCTTCAATCACCAAATTCAAATTTTCAACAACCCGAAAACATAATGCCTCTGCCTACCACTATCACCAACATGGAGGCATAAAAACCCGTAGAATAACTAATTGCTTTAGAATAACGTCCAAATTGTGTTTCATAGCTGCAGTATTTTTTATGCCTGCCTGTTCAAATTGTTTTGAATCATGCCATTTTCCTACCTATTTTTTTTCCTACCTTTTGTTTCAGCCTGCAATTACCCTCAACCAACAAAACACGATATTCTGAAAACTAGAGACAAGACTTAAATAAGATTTAATCAATTTTGACTTAATGCTCCGGGTCTGTATGTGATGAATCTTAATGTTTTGGTATCCCCAAAGATGTTTTCACAGTCATGTTCTCCAAAGATTGACTCATTTCCATGTTAGACTGTGAGATCGAATTGACAATATAGATGTGAAATCTTAATTTTGGATGGCAAATACTTACACTGAGTATCACTTGTCTTTACTTCATGACAAATTTCCCACTTGACTAAATCTACAGTTTAATGGCTTAGAGTGTGAGCTTTACCTAAATCCTTCTCTAACATTTAAAACCTGTGGAGCCTCTGCAGGAGTGACCTGCCAGGAGGAAAATTTTATGTGATGATGTCCATGCGTGCGTGTGTGTGTGTGTGTGTGTGGTGCAGGTTATGCTGCACTGTATACCATTAGGAGAGCTCACCATGTGGCAGCAGTTAGGAGAATGAGTATAGTTCCACTGGTGTGTAGAAATGGATATAGACCCTGCCCCTCCTCCCCATGTCCCTCTCTTTGGGCAAACACTTCCCCGCTCTCTTTGGGACCCACAAAGCCTCCGAACAATAGATGCAGTGTACTCAGGACTCTCAGTGAAATCACCGCAGCGAGGGTTGGCCTGTGTGTGTCTCCTTTGTGCACATGAGAGTCACACCTTCGATGTATGTGAAAATGACATCTGTATGTTCATTTTCTACGTGCATTCAGGTTTGTTTGGTTGTCTGTGCAGACTGTGCCATTTCTCAGAGAACTGAAGACACATTCTTTGAGCGGTGGGCGGCCCAGAGGAAGCAGAGAGGCTTTCAGATGGTTTGACAAGGTTGCTGTTTAACTTGGAGAGCCTGACTGTTATTTCTGTCTAACCTGTGGCAAGCTGGCAACACTCTCTGAAACGAACCTGGAGGACCACTGGGAGGAAAACCAAGCAGAGTGCATGAATGGGAAGTTGGGGGCGGAGGGATAGACTCAGACAGAAAGAGAGGGAGACCTCACACGCCAAAAATTTTTAGAGGCTAACTGAAGAAAAACAAACCACACAGGGTGTTGTAAAGAGGTCTGAGAGTCATAACTGCCATGACTGCAGCTCTCTGAAGAACAGTCCCATTGACAAACCTCTGGATTCACACACACACTGAATGTTGGGTTTGTATGTGTGTGTGTGTGTGTGTGTGTGTGTGTGTGTGTGTGTGTGTGTTTCCATTGATGTGTGTCTGTGTGAGTATATGTGTGCAAATACATGCCCATAAAAGTACTCTGTGTGTGTGTGTGTGTGTGTGTGTGTGTGTGTGTGTGTGTGTGTCCGTCCGTCTGTCCGTGTCTGTGTATGTCTGTGTGTGTCTGTGTGTATTAATGAGCATACAGTGCTGTTTCATGTACAGTAAGGCTACAGCAGAGTTTATTGAGCTATAACTGGAGATGTGGCCAGACAAGCTACAGTAGGGAGGTTTGGTTCTTTGGTTCTCTCCCTCTCTCTCTCTCTCTCTCTCTCTCTCTCTCTCTCTCTATCTCTATCTCTATCTCTCTATCTCTCTGTCTGTCTGTCTCTCTCTCGCTCTCTCTATAGCATGGCTGTATATGGCATCCTATAATATGACTTTTTTAATGGCATGCTATAATTTGACTATTTATGACCCACTATAATATCACTTTTTAAATGACATAATATAACTTTACTTTATATAATGCCAATAATATAATGTGACTTTTGTATTAAGTGAAAATAAAGTAAAACTGTTTAAATTTTTATTACTTCGAGAGATGGGTTCACAGAGCGATGAAGGACAAAATCCACAGTTCCCGTTCTCTGTAAAAATTAATTCTGAAGTTCATCTGAAGCTAATCTGAGGCATGAGCGGTCTGAAAGTTCATATAATACTTGTGAAATCCCCTCTTTGAGCAACTATTCCACCACTGCAGCTCAAAAAGGAAACGCTGTCAGTGACGACACAAAGAAGGAATTTGTCACCTACTTTCAGCTGCCTTTACAGTACATTTTTTGCACAAATAAGGACCGTAGATTTTGTCCTCCATCACTTACACTGGATAGCTTTAGGATGTGACAGACAGGACGAATGATTACTCAACAACTATGATGCATTCATACGGGTTTATGAATATTGTTTCAAGATGGACTTGAACTCCTTTAACTTCCTGCCATGCACAGGTAAATGACTCATTCTGTGTGGTGTAATTGTCGTTAGCAGCCCTGAGGAATATAGTACAGCTACAGTGTACACATGATCTCTTGGAGGTGCACAATTGTGTGTTTTTTATTACCATAACAAACATGCAAACACAAGTTAAGTTAAGAAGGTACTTGAAGGCTCATTATCCTTTGTTTTTACCACCTTTTACTGAAAAATACTCATGAGATATAACCTGGAAGTGAGAGGAGCTCTATGTGAAATTCAGAGCATATATGAGTTGTATGGACACGGTTCTCAACAATGAGGAGACCTAGCCAGCAGCTAACGGTAATAACTCCATAAACAGCGCTAAACAACAGCAGCCATGTTGTCCATAGATGTATAATAATACCTAGAAACTGGATGCCAAAATGGTGCCTATTTAATGGAATTACTCACCTGGGAAATATTCAAAAAAACTTTCTAGCTTCCAGATTTACTTCTGCGATGTTAGGCCGACTGAATATGTGCGGTAGTCTTTTATTATCTGACAAACCCAATAAGTTTAGTGCAACTAACACCATTTGCTTTGACCTCAAAAAGCCTAATTAAATTGAACCAACTTAACATTAATCCAAAAGTTATGTTGGTGGTAAGTGGTCATATTATTTTTTTAACATATTCTAACTTATTTTAGTTCCATCCTACTCAAAAGTGTTTTAGTTTGACCAGCTTCTTAAAATAAACTGTAAACTAATTACAGCACTTTAATGTAACAAGCATATTTTTTTTATTCTGAGAAACTTATATTAAGTGTTATCCACAAACCTCATCAATCATTGTGTAAAACCTCCATGGATCAAAAATTCATATCAGAAAGAATCTTAATGATCTTGTTTGCAGTTTGAGGTGTCCTGTCACCAGTTTTACAGACCTCTCTTTTACAAAAGTGGTTTATGGGGAAAATGCTTTTTGGGTTGCAGGGGATTTTTTTCATTGAAACACCGTAAGTGGCCAGTGGGAAAAACTGGAAGCAAGGCTGAGCTGCTTTCCTGGAAGCCTGGTGCTGAATGAGCTAACATGTCCCGATATTAGTGGTATATGAGCACAGTGCAAATCGGCTGCGGTGAGCCAGCCAGGGGACTGGCCTCTAGTGTTGCTAACTTGCTGACTTTCTTGCAGACCTTCTTAGCATCTTTCTTAGTCTTAATTAGTGGCCGTTTTTAGATAGGAATTGTGCAAATTTGTAGGAAAGCCCAATCAGTCTTTTTTCAGCTTTTGCAGTATAAAAACAAAATTGCGTGTGTGGTAAAATGCCGCCTACCGAATTTTGTTTATACAAAATATGCTTTTTTCAGGGCAATGGGGGGCGTGAGCAAGTAACAAAATGTGTAGCTCAGTGTGTGATGTAAATAGTGACATACTCAGAGGGAGGCTAGTCAGTCATTTGGCAATTCTTTCATAAGTCGGCCTGTCCTTCACCGTCTTCGTCATTTGATGGTTAATGGCCTCTTCGTTGCGTGTAATTCTTTGTCTCCCCAGTTGCTCATCTTTACAATGTCTGTTAGGTTTGTGTTTCCCTCTTGCTACTAGCTCCTTGCTAATTCCTGCTATCAGCTGTTTCCTGTTTATCCACCGCCAGTGGGTCGCATGTGTGGCGTCATCAACAGCTCCTCCCACAAGTCTTCAAGAGCGCTGTTGCAGAAGGCCGCCTCGGTCAATATGTCGACCCTATGAGGCAGAAAATTGGGCACCTTGGATCAACTTGCCAATCCGGCTCTGTGTGTCTAAACGCTTGCAGCTTGCTGGCAAAATGCCCCAACATTCGCAGAAAATCTGGCAGTGTAAAAGGGGCTAGTGACTTATTCAGACCATCAGGGAAAGAGTGAGAATTATTATTGTAACTCATTCCTGTGCATGCTGCTCAGAATCATCACAGTCAATGGCTCTTCCACCATCGGCGCAGGGTCTCTCCCCTTCTTTCCTCTTGCGTGGGACAGGCAGAAGGAGAGGAGACGCTGCTTGCTGCAAAAGTGGGAGTTGAGTTGCAGTCAGCGTCTATAGCTACGCTGAAGCTCTCACTGTCTGGATTGGAAGCGTGAGAAAGTAGTACACTGAAGTATAAGTGCCACAGCTCTCATGCCATTCCAATGTTTTATTGAGGATTTTTCTAATTCAGCAAAGTTTTAATGCTTCCATTAATGCATGATGATGTCAGCAATTTGCATTAAGTGTATGATGTCATCTGGCAACTAGTGCTAGCTACTTTCATTGGAAAAGAGTTGGCAACCCTCCAAACCACAGAGAAGCACAACACATACAGAGGGAGTGTGACTTTATTCACTGTTCAGGACGCTATCACTCCACTATAGCTTTACATAGCAAATAGTGGTTGGCAACTATATTAATGCTCTGAATATCACATACAGAACCGTAAAGAGTAAAGAGAGAACAGCAGCCTATTCCTCTTACCATGACCACCAGTTCATTTGGGCATGTTCTTTTAATACATGTTGCTGTATACATAATAGGAAAAAAACATCATGGAGTAGAGTGAGCAAAAAAAAAAAAAAACCTTTTAGTGTGCTTACAAATTTGTCTCTGCCTGCTCTCAGATCTTGATTACAGCTCAAATTTGTTTTGTCCTCCTCGTGCAATCCTTTTGTTATATGTAAACCATATTGATTTTCGGTTGGTTTCATGTGTGTGTGTGTGTGTGTGTGTGTGTGTGTGCGCGCGCGAGCTTGTGAAACTGAGAGGAACTCTGTCATTTATTTGTTTCAGGACCCAAAACAAGCTAAGCGTTGTCCAGTCGCGGGCCTCCAGCCAGAGTGCTTCCTTCACTCGCCAGGCTTTATTGTTCTTCAGGCCCTCTCTGCGCAGCAGGAGGATGTTGTCTGTTCCTTGATTCTCATACTGGCCCCTCTCGACACACACAAACACACAACCACGCACCGTGCACAGACAAACGCACACCATTCATGTGGGAAAGAATGGGCCCAGTCTGGATTAGGCTATTCCCCCGCGTAACACTAGACAAGGCATTCAATATCTCCAGCTTTCTCTGTCCAAACAGTGTCTTGGCACAGGCTGAGTGGAGGGCTGGAAAATCCCAGAGCTGCTGTTGAGTTTTTGGTGTGACCCACTCTTTTATTGCAACGACTCTATAAATGCTTACAGACCCTCGACTTGGCCCGTCCCGAGGAGGGAATTCAAGAAAGTCCCGTTACACAAACACATTATGTACACATTGCTGTAAGCGCACAGACACACAAGCAGGACTCGACAAACAGAGGTGAAGATACAACAAAACACACAAGCTATCTATTCTTTCACTGTGTCCACTTTTCTCATCAGGAGTCAAGCAGTGGCAGCTGGGAAAGAGACAGCTGGGACTCCTTAGTCTTGCTCCTCTGCCTCTGCACACACACACACACACACACACACACACACACACACACACACACGTACACACACAGGGGGATTGAAAAATGAGAGCCAGGCTTTTAGTATTAAGGAATCACATGACACACACATAAAAACATCATTTCTCATGCGCCCTGGAAAGAAAACGATCAGTGATGTGGGAGGAAGAAGTAAAAAGAGGGGAGAGGTGGAGGGGAATGCGAGCAGTTCAGTGAGTTTATAGCAAGCCATCAAGCTCGACAGGTTTTTTTTCCCCCTACATCCATTGTTTCTGCGAGCGCTGTGAGGCTAATAGAGGCTATCAAAGCACTCTGAGGCCCTCACCTTCAACTGTTTGCAGCCACTTACCTTCTGCTCTGACCAGCCTTGGAAACTCACAGGAAGACAAATAAAAAGTGAACTGAAAAAAAAAAAAAAAAAAAAAATCAAGATTTGAGTTTTTTCCCCCTTCATGTTCCCTCCCTATTCCCCTCCCTATTCTTCCCCTACCTCTAACATCTGGAAAATCCTCATCTGGCAGCACACAGTGGAAGCAACTGAAGCCAGTTAGATACTGTCTGACTTTTCTTTCCCCTCCCCTTCTCGGCTTTTTCTCTTTCAGCACCTCTGGATTCCTCCTGCATCTTTTTCCACTCTCGCTTCAGTGGTTTCACCTCTTTACATGTCTTCCCAGTCCTCCTCGCTTCTCTGTTGAAGTTTTTGTTGGGTGATTTTGTTGGCGGTGATGTAGAAGTTTTATTACTTCTTGTTTCACACCTTCTATTCTTTTCCTCCAACGTCCTTTTCTATTTTAAGAAAGTCATCAAAGACATTCCCCTATGTTCCCCTCTCTTCTCCTAGAACTCCTACTCAAACTGGGTTGGAGAATTTTACTAGAAAATAATAGTAACATGAAAACACCTTCACATACTTAAAGACTATTGTAGGAAATGCTCTCATTTGCTGTAATAGGCCCATAGGCCTACCACTCTTATGTCTGCACTGAAGCTACCTCTAGCAGCCTGTTAGCTTAGCTTAGCACGAGGACTGGTGTGTTTAATCTGTGTGGAAATGATGCACTGTGGTTTATGAGGTTGATATCATTCAATGCAAGAAATCAAAATGGTGTATTTCCTATAACATTGTACAATGGCTTTAAAAACGTTTTATTAACCACTTGGCAACAGTGGAATTAAGCTGTTAACACAACATTAACAAATGTTCACCTTATATAGTTGATAATAATAAGTTAGCCAATAAATAAGGAATCTGTTGCCTACGTAAGTGGGATTTATACTCATGCGGCAGAGCCAACACTGTAGACTACACACATCGTCTACGCCGTTGTGACCATTTAAGCTTGTGCGGTGGTATGTATGTGTCACTCTGCAGTAAACTTAAACACATTATTAACACATATTAAACATGGCTTAATACGGACGATTTCAAACACAAGTACACAAATGAGCTTTATTATAACTTGCAGCATTCACAGACAAACACTTGTCTTTTTCTGGACACGTTTTCCCCACAAATACAACATGCTAATATTATTAGCACAAACCTATGGCATTTTACATTGTTAGCAGCTAGTGCTAACATTAAACAAAGGTAATGGTGCATAATTTTTGCTCCATTACAACTCACAACATTCACCGACAAAACAACTGTCTTCTACGAAGCACGTTTTCCAAACGAATACACCATGCTAACGTTATTAGCACAAGCCTATAGCATTTTACATTGTACATTGAGCAGAGAGGATAAATCCTGAAGTATAAATCTCTGAAGGATAAATTACACACAAGACTTTAAATGCTATTTTTATTGAGGCTTCATTGTCTCACAATTTATTGTTTTTAACTGTGGAATGAAAGTAAATAAAAGCTTTGTTTCCACCGAGGGAGATGGTTTCAGCCTACAAAAACAGACAGGAGGTCTGTGTCACCGTAAAGTGTAGTTACGTTTCTGGAGAGGTGCACGTCAGGCTATGGTGTAGGTTACGGCGCAGGTTTCATGTCGACGCAGAGCCTTCACCATAGCTACGCCATTGATTCAATGCAGAACTATAAATTCTGCATTACACATCCAACAGACGTGCTATCTTGCAGATTGGTTACTTCTGTATTTATACTTGCTATTTTGGGTGCATAATAGTGTTCACACTGAGAAGTACTGTATGGCAAAGTGCAGGGCAAAGAATACCCAGATGGTACAGGTAAGGGAAAAGATCAATACAGCTTAGTATTGTGATATTTTTGTGTGGCAATATTGTATCATCACACAGTGCCATATATCTTTTTTTATTATATGAATTATTAATATTACAAAAGTTAACTTTAGGTAGCCTACTAGAATATTATAATCAATTGCTTTTTCAGTCCACATTATGCTGCTACAAAAAATGGCTGAAGTGAGATGAACAGACTGAAAACTTTATCTTACCAGATAAAACCGATGTTGAGGTTTTTACAGTTAAAACAAGGTTATATATATATTGCAATATTTATTATCGCAATACTAAGCATTTTGCAACATATTTAAAATCGCAGTAATATTGCAAAGTGACTTAAGTCTTGTGATAATATCATATCATAGATCCTCTGGTTATTCCCAGCTATACCACAGACTGGGCATAACATAGTGCATAATGGTCAAAGAGTTGAGTGTAGAATGTTGGGCACTTCTCACCCTCAGTGGTTACCATGTCGCCTATGTAGCGGAAGGGGTGGGCCCAAAAACACATTTCAAACTTGTGAAATGTTAGCTATCTACTGTGATGAACACTGAAGCATTGAACAAATACATGTATATTTTCACCATAAAGTTGTTGGATTAGGCCATCAGTTTGTACATTGGGTAAATTCTGTAATAATTTAGTACTGCAATGCTAACGCTAGTTTGCTAAATAGCTAACAGAGCACATTTCATCATCAGGCTTTGACATTGCAAATGTTGTGGCATAAGCTATATGATCTGTGGGTGTAAGTTATGTTTGGTGTTTATGTATGTTAGATTGGTATCTTCACTGTTGAAGACTTTAGTATTAGATTTGTGGTCAGATGCTTGACAGGTAAATTGTCTTATCAAGATAGCAAACATTTACAAAACAAAAAACAAAACAGAAACCAAAAAAAATACGTATACCATGAATTCCTAAACAGAAATTTAGTTTAGGGTTAAATTTGACAATACTTGCCACTGGCAGCTGCACATGCTGTTCATCTTGTTAGTTACAAACAAGTCCTCCACAGAATAATTTCAAGGGTTTGAAGTATAACAGCAGCACATTGTGTCCTTTTAACCAAAAAATGTGCTTGAATTTGTCCAGACCTCTGTGAGCAGGTCTGGTTACAGAAGATTAACTCCAAACAAACTGCTGTTGCTTCACTTTCTTTTTCCCAAGAGTGACTGAGCATACACAGAGAGCTTAGAAAGACAAAATATGTAACAGCTGGATGAGCGGGTGTATACAGTGTCCACACAACAGTCAGTAATGCCCTAAATATAGGTTTCTGAGGGAATGTATTGATGATTGAATCTCACCACTTTTTCTTTTTAATGCCAGGGTCAGAAAATCCAATATCTGGCTTGTGTATTTATCATGGAAGTGCCTAGAGATACTTCTACAATTGGTCTGTAACAAGAACATACTTTTTGGTATAAACACTTAATTTAACATCTTTTCTTCTCCTCTCCTTTAAAGGCTCTTTAGTTTAACCATTATTAATCATAATTACTCATCTCCTTCCTTCCAGCCAATCTGTCTCTCTCAGCTCTCTCTGTTTTTGTTTGATTTGGCCAATGACGTGCTGTGAAAGCGATCCTCCCCAGTAAAGCCAGTCACGGTTGACCACTTTGACTCCCCTAACTGGAGCAAAGCAAAGCAGAGCAGCCACATCTGGCAAACGGTTCCCACATCTGGTTTGTGTATCAGCTCCTTGCACGGCCGTCTACCGCAGAGTCTGATCGCATACCTCGGAGACATGAGACGAGATGAGCTGCAGACGCTGCGCTCCAGGGGAGAGATGCTCGATGATGGTGAGCAAGTTCATGTTCAGGAGGTCAGACAGACAAGACAGGAAATGTCACTCACTGACAAAATGTCAGACAAGGAAGAAGCTGGATGTTTTATTGGGCTGAGAACTTTCTGCTGAAATGAATTTTAATTTGTTGCAGCAGTGTTGAGAGCTAGAAGGTAAAAACATTGCTTTTTATTGGCTTCAATCTCCCACAAAAAAAAAAAAAAAAATAAAGTCAACTAAATTCGAAGGCCTTGGGTCTTTAAAGAAAGATATCATCAGTTTAGCAATCACAATAAACATAAATGAGATCACACCAATGCCATTAAAATTAAACGAGACATTTAAAACTTGCTTAGATTCACTTAAGGAATTGCATTGGTATAATCATAAAATTTATCAAGCAGAAAGCCAAAAAGTAGAAGTTTTCTAATTTACTTTGACCCTCATCCTCATTTTGACTGCTTTTCAATAGTAACATGTAATGTAATACCGCCCTCTTGTGTCCAACCTGTATTCTGCACTTAAAGGACAATAAATAATGCTTATTTATGTGGATATTAGGACCTCATGTTGATGGGAAAAAATGGCAAGAGGTGCTTTTAAATGAAGACATTTTGCCTTTTACAGAAGGAAATTAACAGGTAATAATAAAATCAACGGTGGCTAAATTGGATTTACCTGCTTTGATTTCCAGGTTCTGGTAAAATACCAAATGGCTCACTGTAACACTGGTGGCCTTTCTCCATCAGCAGGTCTGTTCTGGTTCCTGCCCCTCATTTTAAACCAGAAAATAGCAAGTTTTCCTTGACCTGAAGTGCGAACTGTGATGTCATCAGTGGGCATGTGACAGAGGTGAGAACAAGTCATTGTTTTGCAAGTCTCAAGTCTTTGCACTCAAGTCCAGAGTCAAGTCCTGAGTCAAGACATGTGAGTCCCTACTCAAGCGTCACCATCCACAATCAGACACTGACAATAAAGGGCAAAAAGCCTGTCCATTAGCATCACTGTCACATATTAGAGCGATACAACCTTCTCAGCTTTGACAGCTTCATTAACTTTTGTTTCCTCAAATTAGTTTGCAAATGTATCAACAGTCTAGCTCCAGAGCCTCTTTCCAAACGTATCCAAAGACAAGACAATAACAAGGAGTAACAAGGACCAGCGTGAACGCAACTGAAAAATACCATATTGAAAATCTAAATTTGGACAACCAGTATTTTCCATAAAGCGCTGTCAACTCTGGAGAACATTACCAACTGAAGTCAAACTGATTACAGATTTAAAATCTTTCACAACACAGCTCAAGTGCTGGCTGAAGGTAAACCAGAGCTGCACGCACTCTTAGCTTAAAGCGCTCAAACTTTTAAGGGTTATTAGTGTAAGTGTATTAGTGTATTGTGGTATGTGTAAAGTGGTATGTCTATTGTAGTAGATGTATTGTGGGACATGTTGTGATGTATGTACCGTACATTTTAACAACATTTTTGGTCTACCTGTAAAAGCCCAACCAGGAACAAGAATTGAAAATTAGCACTAGCTATAAACTCAGTCTCATACTCTGTATTGGATTATATTAAATTGCATCACCCAATCAAAAAAATAAATTAAAAAGTCAAGATTGAGAAGTCCCACATCAAGTCTCAAGTCCTGAACTTTTAGTTTTGAGTCCTAACAAGTCATTGTACACTCTTCACCAAATGTAATGTCATTAACCTCAACTAACTAATCTAATCTTTGGGCTTGGGGCTGGGTATCAAGTATTTTCAAGTCAAGAGGCTCAAGTCCAAGTGAAGTCACTAGTCATTGGTGTTAAAGGGATAGTGCACCCAAAAATGAAAATTCAGCCATTATCTACTCACCCATATGCCGATGGAGGCTCAGGTGAAGTTTTAGAGTCCTCACATCACTTCCGGAGACCCAAGGGGAGAGTGGGTAGCAGCACAACTCCACCCAATGCAGGCGCCCCAGATTCAAACGTCCAAAAACACATAATTGAAACCACAAAATATCTCCATACTGCTCGTCTGTAGTGATCCAAGTGTTCTGAAGCCCCGGCATAAGTTCTGAATTTTCATTTTGGGGTGCACTATCCCTTTAAAGTCTAAGTCAAGTTGCAAATCTCATTTTATGTCAAGTCTGAAATAATCAAATTTGTGACTTGAGTCTCAAGTCCAAGTCATTTGACTCGACTCGACTCTGTTTCTGCATTGCCAGTTTCTCGCCTCAAATGTTTTCAGAAACAGCATTAGCAAAGCTGCTGTGACGTCAGGTGTTTCAGGCTGCAACAACCCCAAAAAGTGCCCGTGAAATCCTGGAGGGATTGAAAATTTGTTTTACAAAAGCGACCACCTGAGATGATAACAAATGAGTAAAGAATAAGTATTGTTATCATCAATCATGCCACAGAAACATGACACCGGAAAATAAAAATCCAACAATCAGGTTCCTTATTTGAATTTTTTTTTATTTTCATGCAAAAGAATTCCAATAATCATTGTTTATTATAAAATGTTTTACACAACTCTTAAAGAATTGGAAACATAAGACTGTAGTGAAACAGTTGTATCTCTACATAAACGTTTAAAGCCTCTCAAACATCCAGCCATTCTCACCACATTCTGAACCTACTGTTGATCTCAACCGCAAACTACAGCGTACCGTACGTTTAGTTCTACAAGAGTCACTGGCACAGCATCTGAATACACCGTGTGCTCTTGTTCAGGCAAACAGCAGGGGTAGTGATCATGTTTGATTTCGCTCTGGTACAGCCTCTTTCTCACTGCAGTGAAACACATTTTTAATTTGGTATCGCAGCAAAATGTATTTGAACCTGGATAATACTGCAAAAGGAATATTTTTTTCATTATGTTCCCCTCACTTCTGGAGTAAACTCTACTATTTGAGACATGTACTGTGTAGCACAACTGATTGTCTCACAAGAAACTCACTTTTCAAATATCTTTGGTTGATAACAATTTTAAAGACTGTTGGGTTTTCCGTGTTATCACTAATGCAACATTCTGTTTTTTTCTTTATAACTGTTTCTAAAACAATTATGTTAGTAGTTTTGGATGAATCCTCAATAGGACTAATAATGGCTGACTCTCACTGCTGGCCTTTTGCAACCAGAAAATTTAAAGGCTGTTTTTGGCTCAAATAACATAAACTTAATTGTACCATAAAATATGAGAAGCTAGATCAACAAAACACAAACTGCTACAAGAAAAGGCAAATTCCAGTCATATCAAAAGCCATTCTCTCAAGAGCAGGCTTTAATGGAAATTCTCTTGATTTGTTTCTCAGCTTTAAGAGGTCAGAGGTCATTTCGCTCTGTAGTTAGAGGGGGTTTGATGAGGTAGCCAAGGACACTTCAGGATGGATAACTGTTGATTAGACTGACATTCAGGTACTGGTACTGTTAAGTACTGTGTGATGCTCCACACAGGTTAACCAGGCCTTTTAAGTGACGTCCATGACTGTGCAAGATTACTTCTGAACATTCAGTTGAACTTGGGGGGTGCCTAAACTTAAAGAAGGCAGCAAGCCAGAATTTTTTTTTTCCTTTTCCAGATGAAAAATACAAACAAAAGAACAGCTACTGTATTCACAAAACACAGATCTGTGTTTTTAAGACACTTGAGATAAGCTAACAAATACAATTATCTAAGACTATATCTTAGCTCTCTGTACATTACTGGCGATTAATATCAAGTGTTCCATCATGTGGAGTCACTAATGTACAGCACCATTTTGAAACATGTTCGTTGTGGACGTCAAAGTTCAGAAAGGCGGGAAGCAGGGAGGAAATGTCGAAAACACAAAAGCAGCATGCTGGCATGATGGGAAAATACCAGATATGGGCAAAACAGTGGTCCGATATATTCTGAATATGTTTTTCTAACTAAGGTTGACCTTTTTAGGTTACTGTTTCTATTTGAAAGTTTAGGTGTTTTAAAGCAAAAGAAAGATCAGAAACAACCGACTGTTCCTGGTAAAGGCGAAGTTCAGCTTTAACATTTCAGCATACGTCACTTTACAATGATCAGAGAAAATAAAATGAATGAAGCAAATTGAATGACTTACAACTTTCCTGCATAATCACAATAATGCCAGCTACTGGCACTGCCCCGCCTGTACATGCTCCTGTATGATCAGTGTACACAAACTATCAGGAGCATTTTAGTGCCAATATGCTCCTTTTCTAAAATGTTACTTATGTATTTTACAAAGACCTAAAATGAAATATTTTTAAAAACATACTGAAATAAAATTTTGCCCAAATCTGGAGGACAATAGGAGCATGTTGAGAATTAAAAAGGACAGAGAGCCAATATTGTCTTCACAACTTGTGTGTGTGTGCGTAGCAAGTTGGTTGTGAGGGCTCTTAGGCTGTCTTCTTACAGACATGGATGAAGTAGCAGGGGGCTTGGCCTGGGACGTAAGTCTTGAAATCTCCGTAGACGTTGTGTTCCATTTTGCCGCTGAAGGCCTCATTCAGTAAACCTTTGAAGCTCTCAAGACGGTGAGGGTAGTAGGACAGACGAAATTTACTGCGGGGGGACAAACAAGAGCACATTAGAGTTCCTTCAACCCCTCTATAAAGGTTACATCACATTGTCTAGTTGTCACCTTCGACTGTAGGTGATTTAAAAAAAAAAAACATTGCTTAATTGTCCTCGTAGAAATACTTTGCAGGTTTTAGGACTTATTCCTGTACCACGCTGTATCACTGCAATAATAATATCAAAATATTCAGTCAAAAACATTGTGATATTTGATTTTCTCCATGTTGGCCAGCCCTGTTTATTTGTGTGGAACATTTCATAGACAGTGGACGCTATAAGAAATGAAAAAAAAAAAAAGGTTTAAGGTTCAGTGTGTAGGATTTAGGGGGATACATTGGCAGAAATGGAATGTCATTTATTGAGTATGTTTTCTTTAGTGCATAATCACCTGAAGAATAACAATCGTTGTGTTTTTGTTAGCTAAGGGCTCATTTATGCTCAATGTTGGATACATATATAGACACGGACGTAGCCTTCTGTACGTACTCTATGTTTATTTCCTCCGTATTTGTGCACGTTTTCTGAAAGCTTATGAATAGGCATGAAATGGAGCAGTAGTTCAAGCAAAATATGATTGTAGGAGACAAAGAAGAAATGTAAATAATAGTGGAACGGAACGAAGAGGTAACATAGTGAAAAGAATTCTCTATCCACATGTCGGATGTATTTGATGGCCTCATCGACCACCACCGTCTACAATGCTGCCTCAGCTGAAGTAACTTTTGGCTCTGTCCTGTAGTGCCATCTATTGGCTGTATCTATGCCATCATAAAGGATACATGGAAGTATGAGGGCAGTGAAAAGGACGTATCCGTTTTGTATGTCAAGGGAGTATTAATGAGTCATTAGAATGAGCCGTTTGTCTAAGGAGTCTTCTGTTTTGTTTCTCAAGTAACCCGGGACAGACAAACACTGGCTGTAGATGGGGACTTTTGCGTTTTCGTATTGGCCACCGTAGTGAGCAAGACTGTTAGAAGACTGTCAGAAAAACAATTTTTTAAACATGAAACTGCTTTATTCTGTGTTTTTATCAGTTTTAACCACTGGTCCATTTGTTTAAGAGGGGAAGAGACCTCTGCAGATGATTTGGTTCCCAGTAAAAACCTCCTAAATAAAAATAATAAACACTGAAGGAATTTTAACAGGGAGAACTATTCACCACTAGATGCCACTAAATCTCCCTAAATCTTCTTTATGACACACCGTATTATATGAAACATCCCAATACTTGATTTTTATATGATTTTTGCATCAACTTGATAAAATACTTTAATTTTTAAAGTATTTCATCTACTAGTTTCACAGGAAAGTGACTCAACTGATCCTCCAGAAAATGGATTATATTTAGATATCAAAGCACAAAACTTTGTGTTATGTATTATTATATATTCCACAATAGAGGCTATTTTCCCATATTGTCTAGCCCTTGTTGGCAGGAGTGGGTTTTGCTACTTTGTGCCATCAGTGTTTTATGCTCTCACTTGTCAGCAGAGTGGTGACGTACCTGACTTCAGGGGTGGTGGCCTTGGGTACAGTGATGGTGTAGTCCAGAGTGATCATATGGGGCTTATTGTTGACCCACAGTACCGAAGTGGAGATGTCCTGAGTTAGATCACTCTGCAACACAACACAAACATTAATGAAACATGTTGACAAGCGTTAGGCACCAAAAATACTTCTCACAACCTTTCCTCTTTTCTCCAGTAGCGATCAAGAGTGAGCAGTGACTGAAGAAAAACCAGGAGGTAAAAGCTCTTATTGTTATGGAGTACAGAGTTGGACCATGAGAGCAGACTCTGGGATTACAGAGGTATCAGAAGTGGATTTTTCTCGAGCACACGACTGTTGACTTAGTATTTCTATTTAGGCCTTCCAGCTGGTTCCTTCCTATTCTGGCTGGATTAAAGAATATGGAACTTGTTTTGAGGGAAATAAATCAAATATGGCTCATTGCTTTTGGCACTTGCTGTCATATCTTTATATTTCCATATTATATCGTTCAGCTTTTGCCAATAAGACAGATAATAAATTGCAGAATTGGTAGTTAAATTTAACTTAAACCCCAACATGTGCTGTCATGGTACTACACCCCATGCAAATAAATGTTCCCGTTTTAGCAATTAAGTAGATGCTACAAATCCTTTTTAACATACACACTTATTTTTCCATCTTCCCAATCACAAATGGATCCTTGCTCAGTACTCCTGAAATCATCTGACCAAAACAGGCTTAAAACACAATGCCATCCACATTTCCTTCTGTTTCTCTGGGGCCACTTTCACTGAAAATCTCACAATATCCGGCAGGCTCTGGATAGAGATTTAGGTCTTAAACTCAGCTGCTGCTAGGGATGGTGTAAATAAACCATTCATAAACAAGACTGTCTGTCCAACCCTTCTTCATAAAGCAGTAAAGAATCAGATAGAGCACAACTTTAGATTAAAAACAGCCTTTTTATAGACCTGTCAGGCTGATGGCTTTGTTCTTCACTGACACCTTTAAGTAGTCTCTTATGAGTTTGTAATGAATTTCACTTTTCTTTGGAAATCGTTCCACAAACTAGCCTGTACATTCAAAAAGGTACCTCATATACAGTATAAGAGAACTAAATAAGAACAACTACATGGTCAAACTGCACCAGTAGTTTCTTGGCAATTTATCACAGGATACCCTACAAAAGTGAACTTGAGGCCAACAGCACTATCCAAACTTAGGTTTAACCACACACAATTAATGAGTTTGTTACATTACAAGAACTACACTGAAATAAGCAAGTGCCTTTGCACCCTTCTTCAGTTTCCGTTTTTTCCATGTAACCCTTTTGACTCACACCTCTGGCCTGAGCAGGATGTGAAACAGCTACATGATTTCTCTGGAATACATCACCAACTGACTCATTTGAGGTTCACAAGGGGCGCCCATCCCCTTTTACGCAGGTTCTGTAGTTCCCCTCTCACTTCTCAGCCACAAACCCAGCCTGTGTTTGTTGGAAAGATTGCCCAAGCCAGACGTACTGCTACCAGCTATCACACCCTGGGCAGTTGTACTTTTATAAAGGTGATTAGACTCAATGGAACCAACCAGTGTACCAGCTGTAGAAGTTAAGAGAGTAATCATGAAGAGTCAGTAAACAGTACACCAATCTCAGAATCCATGGATCCGTATTACAACAATAAGCCTCTACAAATATTTTAGGTGTTCTGGTGCAGCCAGGTGACATCCAAGACTTCTTCTACCATGTGCTGGTCATTTCAGCTAATCTCTATAAAAGCCAATAGAGCTAAATAATTTCAGACTGTGGTTTGGTGTGCTCATGTGCAACATTTTAGCTAAGACACCTCGACGAGAGGCGATGCAGCAGGGGCTCTTGTCGCCACTAGTTCTACAACATTTGTTTGGTGTGGCATCAATACTGTTGTTGAACGCATCTTGTGTAGAACCAGGGTGCGGTTACATGATGGCTTCTCATTTGGAATGAAGTAAATCTGAATGAAATCATTAGGAATTAAAATCTTTCCAGGTAGTTTACATGGGAAATATTCATTCCGAATGAGGGTTTACACGGGAGATCAGTTTAATCGCCTTATAATCGACTTTATTCAGGTCTGTGCAAGGTTTGGGGCAGGGAAGGTTTCTGATTGGATAGGGGGCGGGGCGGATGTTACGTGTTTACCTTTACCAAAAGAAAACACCGCAGTCCTCGTTCCGGATAACAAGATGGTTGGCAATGCCGTTCTTAGTGCCTTTTTCAGGCTTGTTTTGCTTATATTCTTGAAGCAGCAGTATGACAACAATCTTGTTCTGCTAATGCTTCGTCTGTTGAGGAGGAGAAGGGAGGTAGAAGGTCGAAGGAGGGAGATAGAAGTCCATGCCTTGGCAAATGGAAACCGGTTAGTGCAACGAGTCACGCACGCACTATATACATCATTGCGCCAGAAGGGCAAGGAAACGAGCATGCACAGAAAGCCAGCCCCTTCCATTGGAATGAATTTTCAATCACATTGACCATTTTCATTTCAAATTAGGTGTTTACAAGATCACTTCTAATAGGAATGAACTTTCATTCCGAATGAAAAGGGAATTAAACTGTCATGTTAACGCACTCACAGTTGGAGTATGAAGCTACTGCTGCTCGTCTAGCATGATTCCTTCATTACACAGTAAGCACTACACCATGCACAAGATGGATTAATAATTGCAGCAGAAACTGAAGTACAAGGAATGAGGTTGGATGGGTTACAAATTGACCAGTTTGCACCCATTAACTTCAACAGGTTTAGTACCTTATAATAGATATTTTTGCCTTGTGGCGCCCGGCCGGTCTCCAGGATGTAGTCGTAGTTACGATGGTCAATGATGAGGATCCCACCTGGTCTGACCATACTGGCAATGTTCTGAAGGGCCAGCTTTTGGTCACTCTGGTCCCCTAAGAGCAATAAAACACCACTAACATGATAATGCACCATCAACAGTATGATCACAATTAATATTAGTAATAGCTCTGTCTCTTTATCTCTCACGTACCTTTAAAGTCTGGCAAGTGGGCGAATGAGTTGCCGAGGCATATAACTGCATCAAAGCCAGCTCCTGGTTTCTGAACATCCTCTTGTAACGTCAACCAGTTGGCCTCTTCAATTACTGAGGATCAGAGGGAAAAGAACAGACAAAGAGGAACAAATGAAAAGGAAAATGAGGATGACACCTAAGAAACACTTGCAGGAATTTGATTTACCATGATCTTAAACAATATCATGCCTGGTTTATCCATTAAAAACAGTGGTTTATGAAACCTTCAAGTGCTGTGAACATTCAAACATGACAATTAAAACTTGATAAAATGAAAAACACCGTACCCCACTGGTCAAATGCTGGTTCTTTTCTTCTCTCCCATCTTGACTTTAGCGCATACTTAAGCATTTTGTCGCTGGCATCCACGCTCGTCATATCAAAGCCCTCTTCCACCAACATAATGGAGTCGACTCTACAAAATAAAACACAAATGCTCTGTAAATACATGGTCTGTATAAAACACAAGAATCACCTTAAAAGATCTGCTCAAGCAGCAACCTCTGGGGCTGAAAAATTAAGCCAACACCCAAGTGCCACAAACTGCAGTTCCTCGTATGGCCACTTGAGGCTGGTGGCAGAAGTGACTCAATCCCCATTGAACCCCGTGTTAAAATGTTGGTGGTTGGTTAGGTAACGTTACCATGGCGTAACCCCAGATTCACAGAGGACGGGTGAAGCTATAGCTTTCACTATTTAAGTGTTTTTTCAGTTCATGAAATTTAATTGTAACATTTGGCCTAAAAAAGCCTTCACTGTTCGGTTATCCAAGACCATCTAAGGAGTCAGATGTTCAGTTTCCTGTTAAGTACATTTTCTTTCAATAGTTTTAAGCCTGATTTTGGCTAGTGAAAATTAGCATTAGTATAATCACAGTCTATAACACAGTCTATTGTGTACTACAGCAAAGTGAGGCAAACATTGCTGAAATGTTTGGCATGGTGACTTTATCTTGTCTGCAGGGATAGCAGTGAAATTGTTGTGACATTGATGCTTTTAAGTTAGACTCCTCCATGTCTAACCGGTTTAACTGAATCTGAGTCAGTCTATACTCATCATGTACATACTTGATTTGTTGTGGTTTATTCAAACTATGAATATGTTAGACTGGTGTTAGACTGATGTTGGCAAGTGACAATTTTTTTACGATACAACACCTTGATGTTTTACAGGTATAAGGAGATGGTAAATCGTCAGTCGCTCTTAATGCTCAGAAAGCCTGGTAGAACCACTTGTAGCCAGGCAAAAACACTCTCTGAATTAAAGCTTTTGAGTTTTGTTTGGACTTTCCTCACACTGAAATCTCCTGCATGATAACAATTCTTTCCAAACAGTAGCTAGTTGTGAGTTAATAAACAACATGCAAGAGCCACAGAAAAATTCAAATGCTGGAATCAACAAGAGTGTGAGCAACACAGATTCACTGCACAATGACCTGAAGAAACTGCAATCATTAACAACAAGTGGGTTACTGCAAGATAATATACAACAGAAAAAGAAACCTGTCTGTATGCAGTGAGACCAAACAAACCAACAATAAGAGTACAACTATATAATTCGTACTTGAGGTTAAGGCAACATTTTTACCAGCTCTGGTTCACTTGCAAGTACACAACAGATACCTGCCTGATGCAAAATAACACAAAAAAAAATCCTCTGTGGTTCAAATCATATTCTTAGATTGAAAGACCTGCAGTTTCTTCTGCTCTTACTTAAGTCACCCCTAACAGAACAACTGGAGAGCCTTGCATCACACAGCACATTCAGACAGCCAAAAATAGTGAGGCCATGTGTAACCTCATTCCAGTGTGAGCGTGTTTACATCAGCCCCTTTGGTTGTGTTGCAGAGTCACACCTCTACTACTGAATGGAGTCAGAATCTGTGTGTGATTTCCTCCATATTGGATCCCAGCAGTCATATTTAAGATATGGCTGTCTACTTTTGAGATGCAAATGATTGTGGTGTTGAACGAGAGTGGATGACATTATGATTAATATTATTAGTTCTGTAATATATATCAGCCAACTGGAAGTGGCTGTTTAGGTGATTAAAAACACATACCTCCAGCCCATTCTGCATTTGGTTCTACTACATCTATAAATCACAAAATACAAGCATCCTTGTTTGGTGTAAAATCCTGTTATTCATGCCATTAGATGATCAAATGTATGATAACATTGCATCTCCTGCACAATTACAGCTGTTCTGCCAGACGAAAAGCCAGTTGAAGTGAATTGAGGGAATACACAGATAGGTCAAAGTGTGTTGTCTTTTTGTCTGAGTTCAGCCTGTGGCCTTGGTGTTGTTCCAGGTCGCAGATACACTATCAGCAGAGGTACACACGCTGCATGGAACCAGTCAAAACTCCCTGCAACAACCCAGAATCAGGTCAACAACCACTGGAACCTACATCTGCTATCTCAGTCCAGCTTGCTTCCACCCTTAGGGATTACTTCATTACTTGTGTGTCAGTTACTCACCCTGTGTTACGTTGGAGTCTGGGAGAAAACATTGTTTTTCTTGCAGTGTGAATGAAAAATCCCAAAATGGTGAACATTCTTAATGAGTTTATATATACATGCATTTTTGCTAAAACCTTATTATTTTAAACACTTTCAAAAAAAAAGTTCAGGCACAGTGCTTGTCTGTTTATGCTGAGTGTTTAATATGGTAAGGTTGGATGTGATTTGGATTATACTGCACGAAATGTGTGAGTATTTGCAAAGGAATGTTTTGATGTTTTGGTTTTGCTGTTGTTAAACGTGGACCCCATTTACTTCAATTCATGAAGAGTATCCTCTGTTTTTGGATTCTTTGTTGACTGTAAAAGCATGAGAAAAAAAACAATGCTTTCTTCATGAATTCAGCGCAACACAGGATGAGTAACTGGTGTAAAGATAATCATTTGGGGGATGAAGTATTCCTTTAATAAAAAATACAGTACATCTCCCATTCAGTGGCCCCATGTTAATTAGAATGTGCTTTGAATATGGGTAACTGGTGTAAATGTAAAAGGCAGAAAATGTTTGCAAAACTGCACAACAATACTTGTATCTTGAGGCTTTTGTTAAGGCCTCATAAGCCTTCTTAGCTGTAACATAAAAAAAACTTTTAACCGACATGGCTCAGCTCGTAGTCACAGCTCCAGACTGTTGCTTGAAGCAGGAACTGACACAGTGGCTGGTGCAACTCTGCACTTTCATTCATCAGTCTCTGGCCTAATCCGGATTTTGTTGGAGTTAAAAGGTTCAGTGGGTTGAAATTCTAGGAAAGTCAAACTTACTTGATTATCTACAAAGTTAATCTAACTTTTTTATTATAATAGAACAAAAGAGACCTTTACATAATGAATCATGTGAATGTGAAATTCACTCTTTTGTGCAGGTTTAAATCGATTTAAGTTGTCAAAGGCTTTATCAAAGCACAAGACTGTACATGTGGCAAAATTCCCATCTTACAAAATAAGACTGCATGATCAGTTTGTACCTCCAGCTTAGTCACACCCATTCACAAATCTGTTTTGTAATTACAGGAGCCCAATGTTGATCAGCAAGTTACATAACCCTTTCAATAGGCTGCATATCTAGTGCACAGCTGGGTGCAGTCTTTAGTTAAGTAAACACTTAATAGACAACTCAGCACATGTTTTGGCAATTGGAATGTTCAATGGTCTCTCTTATTTTATCACAGTTGCTGCAAATCAAAATATGCTTTGGAGGAAGTCAACAAATTCGACATTGTATTTATACAATGTAGACCTGTTATATGGAGGTAATGCTGAATTAAATATTGGGTTATGCAAATATAGAAAATGTAAAACATTTTGTCTTCGGTTTGCTGACATGCAAGGTTACGCATTAAACTTAACACAACTTTTTATGTGTTTGGTGAGATGTTCACTGCCACACCAACACTACACACATCGACATTTCTCACTTATTTTATCACAGTTGTTACTATTCAAAATATGCTCCAGAGAAACTGAATAAAATCGACATTGCGTTTAAATAATGTAGATTCGATGCGTAAAGTTAATGCCGAATCAAATTTTGGGTTGTTGAAAGCACAGAAAATGTATAAAAGTTTTGTCTCGGCGTGAAAGGTTTGCTGCTATACAAGGGTACGCTTGAATTTACCATATTTTTGATGGACTTTGGTGACACGTCCACTGCCACACCAGCTCACACCCCCACAGAACACGTCTACATTTCTCTTATTTAATCACAGCTGCTCCCTTAAAATTATGCTCTAGAGGAAGTTGACAAAATCAACATTGCGTTTACATAATGTAGACTTGATATATAGAAGTAATGCCGAATTAAATACTGGGTTGTACAACTATAGAAAATGTATAAAAGTTTTGTTTTGGGATGTAAGGTTTGCTGCTACACAAGGGCACGCTTAAATTGACCATATTTTTGATGGAGTTTGGTGAGACGTTCACTGCCACACCAGTTCAAAGTTAAACCTCTCTCAAACGTGCCGGTGTATAAAACTGCTGAGTCGTCCTGACATTACCCTGTTCCGCAGGCTACATCCAGCACTCTCCGCACACCTTGCTCTTTCAGCAAAGACACCACCCAGGTTTTGTATTCCTGCGTCCTACTCTGCGTGTCTCCGATGTACAGCTCCCACACTTTGGCTGCTTTGCCGTCGGCATACTGATCAGGAAGACCCTCGGCGGCCACACCGAGAGAGCGGGTCCTAAACACGCCGTCGGCCGACATACTGCTGCTCTGCTGACTGCTCGCTCTCAGTTTACTCAGCAAACCAATGAGGTGTTCAGCAAACTGACTGCTTTGAACGTGTATAATAGAAACGAGCTACTCCTCTAACAGGTACTCTCTGCACATGCTAACACACATTACGCTTGTTATTATTTATGTGAGCAGCGGAGGGGGGGACAAACTTTAACCCAATGACACTGTTCGATTAACTGACGCCTACTTTCTGATAGGATGAAGCGTGATGGGCCCCCACTTCCGCGTTTACGTCAGTTGACGTCTCTGACGCGGATGTTAATGCATTTCCTAGCCCAAAATAGCCCCTCAGGATCATTTACACATTTGGTTCATTGTAAAGTAACGCGCTACCGGGTAAATCGGATACTTTAGGTAATATATGTTTAGGTTAGATACATGTTTGAGGCTAGCCAGGCTGCTAGATGAGGCGGAATTTGTACACAGTCTTAAAGAGGGTGCTGCCTGTGAGGCTGAACGCAGGGCGGAAGCGCTCCCCTTCTTCCCACTCAAACATTTCATTATTCACATGCAGCTTTCAGACACTGTTGACAATCGTGTGTAGAGGTTTTACAAAATTAAAACAATGAAGTTAGCAGAATTAATTGCGTTAATTTGCAGTTTGTATACCACAACAACAATAACCTCATCACTCAGCACTTCTCTAAATGTAGAGTGCTTATAAATCACAGTGCCAGTAGGATGAAGTCAGGTAGATATCCTGTACAAATAAAGTGCCCCAAGGGATGAACCTCCTCTGCAGAAGTCAGTGTCATTGGTTCCTCCAAAAAGCCAATGGCATTTTTCCATTGGATTTAGATTATTGTAGACAATAAACTCTGTGGCAAACAGAAGTTTATAACACTTATAGCCTTTGTGTTTGTTCAGCAGGATAATGAACAAATGAACAACACTGTAATGATTATTGAAGCCTAAATGCAATCACCAGAGGTAAAAAACTAACAGGCTATAAACGAATGAGGGGAGAGCAGGGCACAAACACATTTTAGTTTGAGCGAAATGTTATTAAAGCTGTTTGAGATGAATTATTTTTTGTTTTGTACTAACCACATGCACATCTCTGCTACAAATGTTTAGTTGTTGTTCTTTTCTGGAGCTTACCTTTCTTTTACAATTGCACCAAGAGGTGGTGGAAATGAAATCTTACCATGTATCCCATGGGTGGGGTTAACTGTCACAGGCAGAAGGTTAGTTGTAACACTTGCTGGAAAAGTCTGTTTAACACAATAATTCAAAACAATTGTATTTATATACTGTAGGTTGACACTGTTTATGGGTCTATCTATGATAGATATTCAAACATCTACACATCCTCCTCAAACCACCAATCTTACTATATAATGACAAAAACTGTGTGTGTGTGTGTGTGTGTGTGTGTGTGTGTGTGTGTGTGTGCGCGCGCGCGTGTGTGTGTGTGTCTGTCTGTTCCACGTTTTTCTCCTCACTGACTTGGTCAATCCATGTGAAATTTGGCACAGTGGTAGAGGGTCATGGGAGGATGCGAATGAAGCAATATTACATCAATTGGCCAAAGGGAGGCACTATAGCAACCGATTGAAATTGCAAACTTTGAATGGGCATATCTCATGCCCTGTATGTCGTAGAGACATGAAACTTTGCACAGAGACGCCTCTCCTCATGAGGAACACATTTGCCTCAAGAACCCATAACTTCTGGTTATATAGATTTTCCGCCATTATAGGAGCCAAATATGTTATTGGGAGGTTTGCTTCTAACTGTGTAATTCACTGTGTGGGCACTGGGGGGCGCTGTACTGTCACCTGGTGATTGCAGGTATTTTAGGATGTGACCTCTCTATGATCATCAGGTGTTTGACCCGGAAGAGCAAAAGGTTTTTGACCGTTGTGGCGCTAACTGCCGGTGTTTTCTTTGTTTGATCAGTTGTCAATAAATCGGAATAAATGTTTGTTATAATGCATCAGAAGACGAGCGTCTGGACTCCTTTACTGAGCATCAAGAACAGTAATGTTAGGGTGAGAAATCAGTAAGTTAAAACTCGGTGAACATAATCTAGGGACCAACATCTAAAGTTCCCTCTTGGCAAAAGTTGGAAAACTTACTAAAACTGAGCTTCTATAAGGCAATGAATATTGCGGAGGGCGTGGCTCATCACATAAAGGTGTATAACATCTCAAGGGTTTCACCGATCACCACGCACCTTTGTAGGCATATGACCACACATAATCTGAGGGGACCCCTCCATTATTGACCCCATCAAACAAAATGAGGGCGCTAGAGAGCTAATTTCTTATCTAGGCCTAACCACCATATCGATTTTTACTAAACTTGGTAGATATGTAGAACAGGACGCCTCAAGGTGACTGGAGAAATTTAACTCTAATTGGCAACTGGGTGGCGCTATAACAACAGAAAAATGCTTAAAAATGGCTAAAATGCGACCGATCGCTGTGGCTCCCCCTGTGGCCCAATGTTTCGTGTGTGTTTTTTTCGAATTTTTGGTATGACTAAGTCATGGTATGGTATGCTGTACATAATCACGGAAACTGTCTGTCAGTCATTCTGTCTGTCCCATTTTTCTACTCACTGAATGGTTCAATCTATGTGAAACTGCACATAGGCATTGGGGATTGGCACATGTAGAAGGTGACAAAGCTACCAATGGGTATGGACTAGTTCTTCATGAATGGAAAGAATGCATAGACAGATACATAGTATGTGTGGATATTATATATTTTTCTCTTTTCATTTATTACAGATTGATGTATAAATGTATGTAAATACCAATCTCTCCATCTACATCAGGGGGAGGATAGTTATCCATACAGGTTTCCATCCATCTGTTAGTCTATCATCCATATTCAATGGTTGGACCAATAGATGTACTTAGGTGGGGTAACCTCAAAATATGAGTATTGAATGTATGAATATTGACAACACTGTAAAACTGTGCGTAAATAAGATATCTGACAATTTAAAAATACAAAGTATATCTCATTTATTTAAGGACAATAAACTGAAAATAAGACTGAAGTGCAAAAATAGAGAAAATGTGCTCAAGGCCACGTTTCAACTGACCCCACTGTGTGGAAATTTTATCCAGCCTGGTTAACGCTTGATGGGAGTTGGTTACAAAGTTCAAATCTGTGCTATGTCTAAGGCAAAAAGACTGTATTAAGATGGAAAGAAGTTTGCTTATGTCGGCCAAAAACACTCTTTGTTATTGAACTCCACCAAAACACATCCAATCTCTGTGGAATTTCAGATCACTTTTTGTTGGTATTGTGGTCAACTGGCCGGCACGAAAGGATTAACCTTGTGTAACCACTTAAAAAGTCTGTGTTACACTATGGCCAAATGACCTAACATCACTACCATAGCAAGACTGTAAAGCCATGTTGGGCGTGGCTCGCTGTGATGATGTTCTGCGGTCTCAGTTAGCCACTTGTTGGCAGCTACATAAGACACATAGGCCTACTTACATTCTGATTTTTTTCCTCTCAAGTGGCACAGATCAGATCTGTAACATCAACATGTAAACAGGAAAACAACGCATGATATCGGATATTGTCAGATCAGATTCAGGCCTCCTGCATGTGTGGAAATATATCAGATATGAATCAGATATCTGCCAATAGGTCTGTAATCTAAACAGACAAATCGGATATTTCCTGGCAATCCACATCGTACGTTATGAATAATGTGACGACAGCACATTTTGATGACGTGCTCATGAACGAGGGAAAGGAAGGAAAGCCGAATAAATCGCACGTCAGTCAAAAACTATGAACCAAAAAAAGCACAATCTAATCCGAGTGAGACAAACTGCTTGATCCCCGTCTCCAGTGTATCAGCAGAGAACCTGCAGAATCGAATCAGTGAAAAAACACACCGGGCTACACATCCTCTCTAACTGAGCAGCTGAAGCTGCGGCTCGCACCCTCGACACACAGACACACAGACGGTGCTTCTGCATGCCAGCCAAACGTGTGCGCAACTGTGAGAAATAAATATGTGAGGTGTACGCTGCTTTTCTATCTTTTCTTTTAAATTTTTCTTTTTTTATTTCTGTCAGTGGCATACACGCCTAACACAGGACGGGTTGTTTTTATTGACTGAGTTGATAATGTAGCCATAGCGATGGGCGGATCAGCTCTGATAGCACCCGAATTAGCATGTACGCATCAACCATCCAGCCGCACCCGTCTGCAGCTGCACGGACATTTCCACTGCTCTGTGTAGGTTAAGTTACCTTATAAATTATGTGGAGCAGTGCCAGCTTTCCAGGTTATTTATTCTTTAACGATTAACTTCAAATATTTAAAGTTAGTCCTTGAAATTGCTTTCAATAATGTAAATATTTTCATGTGCAAAGTAATGCCATGGGACATTTACACAGTGGTCAAGAGTGCTGGACCGGAGGTGTCGCACAAAAAACCAGAAGCTGGCTGCGTTCTGTTTTGCCTCCGTGTTTCCGTGAAAAATAAGGTGAATTGAACATGTAAACAGCAGTCAGGAAAAATCGGAACTGGGCATCAAGATATAGTAGTGTAAAGGCAGCCATAGAAGCTTAAAAGTTCATGAGTGGGGTGATGTATTTGATGTTGTTGAACAAAACATGAAAGTCTCCTAAGCTTGTGTTAACCACAGACCTTATTTCAGGCATCTAACCAAAAACCCATTGACTTTTACACAGAGGAACTCATTTCCCAGTTATAAGGTCTTATCAACAAAACATTGACGAATAATAAAAATATTCTCACAATACACTTTACTTTCTATGGGAAAGGGCTTTGATTGAATACTTAGTGCATTCAGGTAAAATGGGCCAAAAATTTTGCTAAAATGGGACATTCTTCTAAAGTGAAACCAGCATGTTTTAAGGCTACCAGGTGCCATCACATCATGACTTGTGTTAATGTGCGCCACCCTGTCATATTTAGTATGTTTGTCACCAATTAAGAACAGAGCAATGTAAATGTGAGCAAACTAAAATGATTTCAGAGCGTGTCTGCCACACACACAAGCCAACAAATCGTCCTTTTTTTCTCCCTCCCAGAAAGGGAACTCCTCCTGTTGTGATTGGCTGATTGAGCTCACAAAGGACTGTGTATTTACTGGCAGAGTTGAGGTTGTGTCAGCTACAGCCGGTGCCATCCAGGTTAGGTTTGTACCACCCAGTCTTATCAACACCACACTCCTATTTTACAATTTGTTCTCTGTTAGTCACATACGCACTTATTTTCCAGGGAACACAAACCATGGCAGAATGAGGTCACATGGTGGCCTACAAGTCCACTTCCACCAGTAATAGTTGTGGTGTCAATAATTCATCCACTCAGGGCAGCTGCACGCTGACTTTCCATGTCTGACGGATGAACTGGGAACCCTGACTTATAACTGCATGCATGTGTGCACATGTTCTTTGTGTGGCTTATGTAACCATATAATGTGTATAATTAGACAACTGACACAAACTGTGTGTTTTAGGGCTGGGCAAACAAACAAAATGTTCTAGCAGATGTTCATTTAAAAACCCTAAATGAGTAACACATATGAAATAATATTGCAAGACAGGTGACACTACAATTTGGTACAATTGATTTTGCATTATTTTGGCCACTTTAATAAACTCACCTGAATCACTGAGGAGGCTTTTATTTGTTCATACATGTTTACATTTTATTTTATAAGTTTATTGTCAGATGTATTTTAGTCTTTGAAAATTTGTAGAATAAACAGCTGCAGTTCCTGCACTGTTTATCTGACCCTACACTGACACGTTTTTGACCTTCTGACCCTGTGGAAGCAAATAAGAGACACAAGTATCTGCATCTTAACAGCCAACGAATACTTACTATTGAAATGTAGACACCACTGAAGTCATAGCAGTGAAATATTTTACTTAGAAAACAGCGTATCTGAATTTATTTGTTCTGAATTCAATGGACATATGAAATTTCTTCAATTTCTTTAAATATTTTACCTTGATTTTTTTAAATCGTAATTTAACCAGTCAAATTGAGTTTCAATGTAAATATTCTATTCTTAAACCAAAGTTTTTTTAACCTGAATTTGAATTAAATTTGATCAACCTGAATCTGTTTTTTGGAATCATTTTTTACATTTCTTGATTTGCAATTTTATCATCTGAATTAAAATATCTATTTTTTCATTGTTCACAAATTCAGATCAAATAATGTAAGTTTCAGAATAAAATAAAATAACATAAAATAATGGATTCATGGAAAAGTTCAAATTGAAAGACAGTGAAATAGAAAATCTGTTAAATTCTATTGGTGAAATTCAGATCCAAAAAAGTAAGGTCCCAAATAAAATACAATAAAATAAAATAAAATAAAAGTTTATTCAAATCCAGTGCAAAAAAATAAAATAAAATAGAAAATCAGTTAAAATTGATTGGTTATATTTAGACCTACAAAAGTCTATGGCTTTATAAGTCAGTTATCATTGTTTTAATTTGTAATATTATCACAATGTTTATTAAAGATAATGAATTGGTCTATTTTGTTTACATTTTCCAAGAACATTAGGAGATTTTGGTCACCACTCATCTACACATTCATGTTTTCTGTGGTGTTTGTTCCTTGGCAGTGTTACACCTGTGTGTCTGATCAAAGTCATTGGAGCCTCCACACTGACTACACACTGAGATTCCTGTTTACAAGCAGTCTTATCATGTATTGCTTTTCTGGGAGAAAAGAGAAAAACACATATATAGACCCCTGTGAGATAAAGGCAGCACTCAATGATGGTCAAAGTCTCCCCCTGGATAGATAACTGGGAGTTTACTAATGGGATTTTGTAGGTCACTCACAGTTGACTTGCTTGATGATTGAACTACTCTTTGTTTGTGGAACTTCAGGGAGTGGCCCCGCTGCTGTCACTTATTTTAAATAGGCTGGCTTTAGTACTTGGTGGTTTGTCAGGAGCAATCAGTAGAATATGTCTCTATAGTAACATCTAGTGGCAACTGTAGGGAACTGCAACAATATATCCTGCTGTGATACTGTATGACAGATGAAGAGAAAGAGGGATCTTAGACATTTATATTATTAGTAAATACCGTACTATTTGCACAGCTCTGCAAAACTGCACTATGAGCAGCTCATCATGGCCAACACACAGGAAGAGAGAAAGAAACAAAAACAGACAAACAGAAGGCAAAAAAGACAAAAAGCACGAGGTGTCGAGCACTCATGCTTTGTTAACTGTCCTTCTCTGGTTCTCCATTTTCATTTTCATTTCTTCAAGAGACGAAGAAATCCCAGAATGCAAAACTAATGAGCAGTGTGTCGAATTAGTAACAGAAAGAAGTAACAGTCCACCTGGCCATATGGATCAGTAGTACTGAAACGTCTCCAAAAGCATCAACACTATATTTGTATACAACTGGTGAAATGCTTTCGTGTACAAAACAGGAAGTGGGTGCTGTTTATTCAGTCAGTAGTTAAGATGTTTAAAGGCAGATAATGCAAAAAGCAAAAGCCTGAACACAAGTGTCACTTTCAACATGTTACTGTCAGTAAAACTTGTCGGTAAAGATTCTCAGTCGTTCTAAGTGACTGGTACGAAGTTGCAGGCTATAAAGCCTGTGTGGGTGGAACACTTGCAGAGTCATAAGGGTCACGTGAGCTCTTAGTTTCAGAGTCGTTAAGGTCACAATGTGGGTCGTGGACCCACCTGGCCACCATGTGAGTCATTTTAGGCTGCACCTTCATACCAGTCATTTAGAACTGCAGAAGCTTCTTGGATGAGAGGTAAAACATCTTCAAGAAACGCAAGCAAGTCCAACGTTGCCTACGAGATAGCACTTACGAAACTCAGTAAAACTGAATCTGAAACTGACTGAGAAAAAGTGAAAAACACTGGCACATCTTACAAAGCGACCCTGCCCTCAAACAGATCTGTGCTGAACCCCCTCGCGCTCATTAAGAGACAGACTGGTCCATACGGTCTTGAGTTTCCCCTCTCCCAGGACTATTGACTGACTAAATATTTCTGTCATCCGCGTACAGGGAAAAAGTACACAATTAACTCATTTATCAACTGCAGCACTACCCATGTTATTTACATTCTGAAACGTCCATGTGGTAAGGTTTATGTGGGACAGACCAAACGCCCTCTTAAAGCCAGGATAGCTGAACATAAGGCTGCTATTCCCAATCATAACATGGATTATGCGATAGCACGTCATTATGTTAAAGCTAATCACGGTTCTTGTGCTTCTCTCCGCTTCTACAACATCGAAAAAACAGGTTGCCCTGGTACCCCAGTGCCCAAAAGAGATTCACCCGCTTTCCTCTCCCTTACAGTTTACAACCTTAACTGCTCAAACTTCAACCTTTCCCTTTCCAAAGCCAGCCTCTCTGCCTGTATCTCTGTCTCCCTGGCTCTCTGTGCTTGGTCACCCTGCAACTTCTCATGTTCCAACTGAAACTGCAACCTTTCCCTTTCCAGTGTGAGCTTCTCCCTCCCAAGCTGCATATACTGCTCCACAGACACCTTCTCACGTGTCCCTGAAAGCTCTACATCAAAATCTTTACCCTGCCCAGGTCCCAAAATACCCTTTGACTCTGCCAATTCCTCAACAATGACCCTTAACTCAACCTTTTTAGGTACCTGCTCAGGTTTTTCCCAGCCTAAGTGCAAAGCAAAGTCAACAAAATGGGCCTTTTTAAATTGAGATTCACATGACATCCTGTTGACAGAAAAAGAAAATCTGTTTACAACACCAACTGAGGCAAAACCATACTACAACTCAAACAGTGCACAACCACAGAGAAGATTTATCAAGAAAGGAGCCTCCCCCCTGAACTGCCCAGCCCAAATCTAACTAACTCAACCCTAGTCTTCGTATGCGTACTGGTGGTGGGTACTTATGCACCTAAAAACCGCTTGCATTGGGGAAGGCTAACTGCCCCAGCCAATGCTACAGATGGTGCCCCAAGACAACTGCTACTAGACACACGGACAACATACAAAAATAACAAACAGCCCTGAAAAACAACAAACTCAACAATCCCTCCTTATGAGGAGCTGCTGCTACAGCCTATCTGGGGGAATAAATAAATGCTCCAGCCAGAATGACAGGACTATCTGCCCAAAACCCTCCTACAGCCAAACACTGTCTGAGCACATGCACCGTTACTGCAACTACAAAAAATGACCCTAAAACACCAGACTACTGCTCACTGAAAACTAGGGTCTACATTTTCCTACCCTCCAGAGGGGTATTCCAGGAAGCGGGTTTAGTGAAAACTCTGAGTATGTTAACCCTGAAATGAGGGAAACTCTGGGTTTTCAGTTCCAGAAACGGAGGTAAATCAAACTCTGAGTCAATCACCATGGCAATTTACTCTGTGAACCTAACCTGCTCGACGGCAGGTTTTCTTTAAGAAACCCTGAGTTTTCCTCTGTCTCCTCCCTCTTACACGCTGTTTCATTGCCTCATTCATTCAGGCCGTGTCAAAGCTTGTATCGAAGTGCATTCATTAGCGGAGATTTACCGTCTGTCACAGTCTAAATCCTGCTGGATATTAGTTTGTTTCTCACGACTGTCTTAAGTTACTGAATTTATGCACAGCAGTCGCTTCTTTGGACATCAGTTTTTGTCTTAAACATTCAAATATTACACAGCGAGAATTCACCCTCAGCTCAGAATCAAACCTCTGTCCTTTTTATATTTATTATTTTTTATAACACTGTGCACAAGGATCAGACTGTCAGTCTGTTAGAGCAGCTCCGAAATATTTATTGCACATAATGTGTAGGTGAAAACCCAGAGCTTCCCTCATTTCAGGGTTAACATACTCAGAGTTTTCACTAAACCCGCTTTCTGGAATACCCCTCTGGTCCCGACCAGGTTAGGTTCATAGAGTCTGTTACTGCGGTAACTGACCGAGAGCTTAAGTTACCTCTCTCTCTGAAACAGGCTAGAGTTACCCCTCTTTCTCTGGTTTGAGTTACCTCCCTTTTTGAAACGGAAAACTCATAGTTTCCCTCATTTCAGGGTTAACAGACTCTGAGTTTTCACTAAACCTGCTTTGTGAAACGGACCCCAGGGCCCTGTGGCTCTGGAATGACCTGCCCAAGGATATAAGGCTGTCTGAGTCACTGGTTTCATTTAAGTCTCTCCAAAAAACATTCTTCTACCGGAAAGCATGTCCCGACTGAGCTATTTTTATTGCTATCTAACTGATTTTCATGCCCATGTATTATCTTGATTTTAGCTTTTCCAGATGATATTTTCTGACGTTATTTGTTTTATTCTTCTTGTGTTTTAAATGTGTTTAGTTTTATTGCACAGCACTTTGTAACTATGTTTTGAAAGGTGCAATATAAATAAAGTTTGTAATTATTATTATTATTACTATTATTATTATTATCATTATATTGAGACTCCCACAGAGGACAATAGGGATGTATGGTTTAGATAATATTCAGCATCTTACAGTGCAGTTTCAATTAAACCACTGACTGACTTTTAATTTGAAATTTGGACACAAGGCTGATGAAATGGAAAGGATGAAATCAAACCAAGTGACAACATTTAATACAGAAATGATGCAATAGGCCACATTTCTTACAGAGGACAATATGACTTGTCATAGCAGGGGAAAAAAGCACAGGTGTTCTTGATGACATTGATACATCACAGTGAGTCATAACAGTGCACCGGCGTGAACAAAAACTGCACCCTGAAACCCTATTTTTAGCTGTGACCAGCAGCTGTGTAGCTTACTCTGTCAGTCGGTTGATCTGTCCACAAAATTTTCTCCACATTTAGAGGCCATGGTTTTACTTAAGTCTAGCATAGAGGTTGCAAATTTGTTGTTCTTCATCTTTTTTTTTTAAATCTAGTTAAAAAACAGCACAGATGTTAATATGACTGACTTAAAAGAAGCATGCAGATCTAACATGTCATATGTGCTTTAGAACTTCACCTAATTTCAACATGAAAAGGTTTGTTAGGAAATCAGAGAGCCACGTGTTTGACTGTTACATAACTGTCTTCCCTCTTTTCATCAGTTTGTTCAGAAAAACAGCAGATGGCGCTAAGAGAACGAGCCCAATGACAACCATGAACTCTTGTTATGAAAGAATGAATTCAAATTTTAATTTCATGACTTACAAGACCACAAAAGACACATAAAATCACTCTCTTTTCACGCTTATTAAAGATCATATCAATCATCAAAACTTTTCACAGTTGAATGCACATGCACACATATCAATGTTTACTCTGTGAAGAGAAAGTCAGTGTTGAAAAGGACACAGTGCATTTACATTTATATTTTAAGGCACTGCATTTTCCCTGAGACTTTTCTCTGCTCAACTCCATTTTATTTTTTGCTTGATTCCTGCCGACTGTTTGTCTGGCGGTTTTACGTAAAGAAATATTTTACCCCCAAAGCAACCATTTGTAAATCAGTCTTGCCATGTGACTATGGCAAAACTGACCCCCCCCCCCCATTATGACACTTAACTTATTTTATTTCCTTGAAAATGTAAAAAATGTGTTTGATTTTGACTAACTTTTTTTTAAGTTGTCAACTGATTTAAACACTTTACTGTAACTAACATATTTTTATGCTGAAAAACTTGTTTAGGTGTTACCTACAAACCCCTAAGCTCATAAAATAAAAATTAAAAAAAAGCTCATAAAATGAGAGCATTTCCCAACTACCAAGCATTTTATAAAAACGACATCTCAGCTCCACCTGCAACCTGAAAATATGTCCTATATGGTAATACTGCATAATACTGCTTGTATTTATATACAAGTAAAACCTGAAAAGATTTTTAATGATATTTTAATAAGGTGCTCCTCCATCCACATCTGCAAGAACTCCTACTCCCTTCATTTCAAATGTACTCATAACAGTAATAATAACATTAAGACTGAAAAGAGTTTAATCTGGTAAGTAACCTTCTGCAGCCGTCTGATAAAAGTGATGGACTCTCCCAAACTCTGAATGCTAAAGCAAACAGTGGAATTGGTGATCATTATATTTTGGATTGAATTTAACACTCAATATTGTCCACTGGAGCAGCAGACTGCTGGGTGGAGTTTTGTTCTCTGTGCTTCTGACGCTTAACAACATAAAACCTTATCACACCTATCAGCACCAATACAGCCACTACAATCAAAATCCATACCCAGACAAAACCCCCAGCAGGCGCAGAGGAACCCTTCAGTGTGCGATTATTGGTGGCCGGTTTGACAGAAGCTGTGACGGCAGGAGTTGTGACAACTAAACTCTGACTGCCCGCTTTGACACATTTGACCTGATTTTTAAGTACAAATCCCTCTTTGCAGGAGCACACAAAACTTCCAGAAGTGTTATTACATTCATGCTGGCATGACTGACTTCTGCATTCATCAATATCCTCGCAATATTTACCGCTTATTACAAAGCCATCAGGACAGAAGCATGCGCTGTCAGTGTGTCCGTCACATATCGCGGGACATTTCTGTTGTTCACAGTACAATTTGCACCGCACAGGGTTCTTGCTGTCGGGGATATAGCCATTGTAACAGGAGCATATATAACCTCCTTTCACATCTGTGCATGTATGCTCACAGGGACCACGTGAACAGTCTTCAGAGCTCTGGATAACCTTTGGTCCTGATAATTCTTGTGCCTGGCATGCATCTTTATGCTTTGTTTTGCACAGAAAGCCCTCAGCTTTGTCCGTGCACGGCCTCTCTGTCCACTTTTGATCCTTTGAAAATGACACACAGCCTGGAGAGCAGATGGTAACACTGTCTTTCCAGGTGCTGGAGGCTGGAGTAAAGCTCCTTTGCACACCACCAGAGGTCCACTCATAGCCTCTCAGTGGAGCTGAAAGGTTGCTGCAGGCGGCAGCTGGTAAACGCAGTCCAATCCAGAAGTCTCCATGCAATTCTTGACTCAAAATGTTAAGGGTGGTCAAATCTGTCTCGGACTGAAATGTCATTAGTTCTCCGTCCCTGTGACGGCAAGCCTCCTCAGCTGTTTGAAAATCCACTCTGTCTTGATTTACAGTTATGCAGTCACTCCCAGTACAGAAAGGCCTACAGTAACCTGTCTGCGCTGCAGCAAATCCTGTCTGAATAGACAAGACAAAAACCACACACATGGAAACAGTCATTGTCATTACCTTCATCGACACAGAGGCTGTCAGTTGCAAGCAGGCCATGATGTCGTGCAGTAGATCATCTTACAATGCTGGCTGGCTACATTTATGAAGGGTTTAGAGCCGGGGGGCTACCTACTCCGGATGCAACACCCCACAGGACAATGACAGAGTTAAAGACAGGAAGGAAATGAGATAACGTTGGATTACTGTGTTTTTCCAAGTTTGGTGAAGAAAGGGATCTCTATAATGCAAAACAGGAAAACAAATGTATTCATATGTCAGAAAAACATATTTATTTCGTTTATGACTTAAAGCACAACTTTATCATCACATAATATACAGTATATTGATTCCATACTCTGATGTACATGTGTTTATCATTACATCGAAACAGCACTCATATATTGTGTGGAACACCAATATTCAACATGTTCAAAAAAAAAGTAGATTTAATCATAATCATAAATAAACTCAACAAATGTCCATTATTATTACAGCTGGTCCTAGTATTACCATGCATTGGTAATGTAAAGACATTTACAACAAAAATCAATGCAGAAAAAGCAAAGTGTTTAGAATGCAGAAAATTAAGTGTTTGATGCCCAAAATGTTCAAACCCCATTTCAAATGCCTGGAGCTGCTCCATACTGCCTGATTTTGTGGATCCACAGAATGTATTTTTCTTTTTTTATACACAAACAAGCTTTATTCTATTGTAGTTCAGCTGTGAAACAGAAAATGCACACATATACTCAGAATATTCCCCCTGAGTGCTCTCAGTGTCATCTAGACCATCTTTCCCCATTCATTGTTCCCAAGAACATAAACTGAAAATTGTCCTCAACACCAAGATCACAAAAAAACAACACATTCTCACTCTGACCTCATCACATATCGATGTTTGGTCGTGGGGTTTCCATGTCAGAATATGATATGCAAGGTACCCTGGGTGCATTGGCTGTTGCTGTCTGTCACATGCATAGTCTTCTTTCACAATACGCTTCCGTTGTCACAAATTATTTACCATTTACCTACAGTCTCTTTCAAAATAAACGCACTACGTCACAAATTGATGTTTTTTTCCTTCAACAAAACCATGTAGTTGGATTTAGGACAAAAGAACAGGATTTGGCTTTATAAAGTTACAGGACACAAACACTGCTCTCCAGGGTGAAAGTCGATGTTTGTTGGACCATCCGCCACCCCTCCAACCCATCCTACTCAGACTTTTGCCACCTTAACTTTTGCTCTTGTCTTGCTGCATTTCCCCAACACCACTGAGCACCGCTGAGCTATAACAGCGACTGGCCGCATACCATGCTGGTGTGTAAGGATGGCCTCTTGTTTGCTGTCTGATGACACAAGTCACTGCCCAATGCAACACCTTTGGAGTGAGACCAGGTTGCAAAAAATACATAAACGCTGTCAGTAATAAGGTACCAGTTCTTAACTGAGCACATAGGGACCTCCATAATTGTCAGGTTGCCCATTTAAAGTGTGAGTAAAGTGTCAATCCTTCATGTTGTGCTGCATGTCTATGGAGAAAGTCGCAGCTTTCATTTATTGCATATTCATATTGTATGTTATAAACTGTTGTTGTTATGATAAATGATAAAATAGGAGATGAGTTTCCAAATTTTGAATGTTTTTTTTGTGGGGTGGGGCCAGGCCCCTGTAGCAGATTTGGGCCCCCCAGATGTTGACTCCATGGCTACGGCCCTGCATTTAATCATATTTACATATTTGTGCAAATTCCATTTTAACAAATAAAATGAAAAATGGTTATTAGAGGTCTGAGTGGACAATCTGAATCCTATCATGTGGTTTTACCTATGATCTTTTGGTGTCATCTAAAAGAAGCAGTAAAGACAACAACGTTCCAGGAGATGATCACAGGTTGCGTGAAGCAACATACATGACTCAAACATTTCTGTTGGTAAAATAACAGAAAAATTAAGCCAGATGCAACAAGAGAAATTACAAAATTAGCTGACTGCTTTTAACATTAAATTGCTGACTTTCAGCATCACATCCTGGTACAACTTCCTGGGATTATCTGACACCCTGTCCAGTTCACTACACACCCTTTCACCTTCATTACATACACCCCCTCACATCCCTTTCAGAACAGCCGTTTGCACCAACAACTATACATATTTACATTTGCTACTTCTTGCCAAACTCGCCATATTTTTTCATTTTTTTAAAAAACTTTTTTAAGATTTGTGATTTGATATGTGATCATTTGATAACAACACAGTCTACCACATAACATAAATTACATAAATAAACGTGATAGTCCTTGAAGACAGTCTTCTCCTTCACCATCAGGTCATAGGTCATCAGTCAAAATGGACTCATATAGTTTCTCTAAACGTGGATCCAAACCAGAAGACACCCAGCAGTAGCCGTCAGTAGTGGTATTTTTCTTGGCTTCTTTTTTGGAGCGACTGCATCGGATAATTGCAATAGCCAGAGTCACTGCGATCAAAAGCAACAGAGGAATGACTGAACCGAGGACACAGATGATCACCCTGGAGTTAACTGTCTTGTCATAACTTGTCACCAGGGAGCTGTTGCTCTGATTATTACCATGCGTGACGTTCACCAAGTCTGGACGAGGCGCGTCAGTGTGAGGGGACTGATGTTGGAGCTCGACTGAGGTTCTGGTTAAAGACTCGGTGGCATTTTCTTGTGTTTCCTCCTCAGCTTGGTCATCTGATGTGGCAACTGATGTTTCAGTCATATCTGGAATGCAGGTCGATCCATCTGTGTCCATGTGGAAGCCTTGCAGGCAGGCGCACAAGAAGCTGCCCACAGTATTGACACATTTGAATAGACAGGGATTACTGACACATTCATTAATGTCTGCACATGAGCGGCCATTCTCAGCTAAAGTGAAGCCTTCATTGCAGTAACAAGAGAAGGATCCGATACTGTTTGAGCAGCTGTGCTCACACATTGTTTGTGTGCACTCATCTATATCATGGCATTTACCGTCAACCACTTCGTAGCCCCCTTTACACATACATTTGTAACTGCCGTGTGTATTTACACACAAATGATGCTCACAGGCTTTTGACTGGCACTCGTCAATGTCAGAGCAGTTACGTTGGTTTGCATCAAGTTCAAACCCATCTGAGCATTTGCAGAAATACCCAGACTCCCTCATTACACACTGTTGCTCACAGGTGTCAACGCCACACAAGTCTTTAAGCCTGCAAGTGAGTCCATCCTCACCCAGGTCGTAACCTTCTTTGCAAGAGCATCGGACCTTGTCTACATCCTGGTGGCACAAATGTTTACATCCGCCATTGTTTATTGCACAATTTTGCTTTCCTGCTTTGCAAAACGGACCAGGGACTGTCCACCGATAAATGTTGTCCACCACATTGCACGCAGAGTACTGAGGCCGTTCATCACTACATAAAATAACAGCATTTGTTCCATGTGGAAATGCTTGCATGTCACTTCTTAGTGGCTCTTCTAAGAAGTGCGTAGTGTAGGTGATTTCTCCAGGCCCCAGTAGAGCCAAAGGCTTGCACATTCCCTTAAAATAAAATTTACATGCATAAAAGGCAGGGCCTTTGCAAGCTGCAGCAGTCCATTTCAGTTGGCTCTCACCTGATAAAGTGTAGACAACCTTTACACATCTCTCTCCTGTGCATGTGGTGACAGGTTCTTTTTCCCAGTTGGAGTAGCTGGAGTCTTCCTCCCCAGATACCCACTTAAACCCAAAGAGAGTCTTGCCAGACAGCACACAGTCCCCTCTGTGCAGTTTTAATCCAATCCAAAATTTAAACGCTCTGTCCAGACGTTGTCCTTGGATCTGTGAAAGAAGCAAACGAAGCACATCCTCCTCTTGTGTGTCTCTGACTGTCATCAGATAACCTCCATTGTGGTGACAGTTTTGATGGGCCTCCTCAAAGGTAACCCTGTTCATATGCAGGGTGAAGCAGGTGTTAGAGGTGCACAGCATCTCATGTTCAGCTCCAGATAAACCCTCAAAGCTTTTGATGAGCTGTAGCAGAAAAATCAACCACATAATTGCCATAGAGATCAACAAATTAGCTGATATCCACAAGGTCCCTGGGAGATTTTGGGTGAAATGTGAGCAATATGTGGTTCTCCATGCGTAGCCAAAAACAAGTGGTGCGGGGCTGAGACTAACACTCATGCTCATGCATCCTGTTTGGGACACAAACTAAAGACGGAAACCATGTTTAACAGCAGTTATGGGTTCTTTTTTTTCTCCCCCGCTGACCAGTTCCGTTCTGAAATAAAAAAAACAATGGCAGGCTCCGCAGTGTTTTGACTGCTTCTCCAGATGTCTCCGGCCTCAGTGGGCTAAAGGTATTTAAGCTGACTCCCTTGATTGTGGTGCCTTACAATACTTGAGCATACAGGGGTCAGAGTCTCACACACAACTTGACATTATAAATGGATGCTGTGGATGGACGCACAATAGCTGGTGGATAGAATAAACGTGCGACCTTTGCCTGCCATACAGACCACAGCCCACCTACAGTTTATCATTTGTAGTAGGGGAGACTGGGGTTCATTGTAACAGTTTTTGGTTTTGATGTCATTACTCAAAAAACCTCTTAAACTAATTGGATTGCATTTCTGTGTAGGTAACTTGTATCTGTGTTCTACTTGTAAACAGTCATCAAATGTTTTTACAAGAAATGTTAGAGTCACAACGTTGTTTAAAACACTAGAAATCAAATGGCACATCTGCCCTGCACAGGCAGGAGAGATATTGGGATGGGCTCTTAATGTAAAACTGTATAATTTAATCCTATAATGATAGCGAAATGAAAATATAACTTTGACAGGTATGACACATCAGGTAGTCTTTTGGCAGGCAGAGAGGGATCACTACAGAGTATGAACAGACCATTTTGATGGTCAAATGTAACACAGCGTTAAAACTGTCCCCAACTTGACCACCCATGACACAAGCTGCCCTGCTGGCAAATGCAGGAGGGTACTAGCGTAACATATGTAGATATGAAAGTCCACAGACAAAGCATCGATATCTGACAAATTGGAATGAAAAGACAGAAACGCTGGCCAGAAACAAAAAAGCTAATATCTGACAAAGATATCAAATGTTAGCCAACAAGACAGTCACCTAAAACTAGATAGACAGTTATATTCATATATTCATAGACATTAAAGGTTATGACAGTATGAGGAAAATACTGTAGATGAAAAAAAAAAACACGTTCATATCTCAAAAATTTGTGCAGGCAGAAGGGGATCATCACAGACCATGTGCATAATAGGTTTCATTTTGTGTCTTGTTTCTGCATGGTGCAATTTGAGATGGTACAATAGCAACATCAATATTTGTTTTCTTTCTTTTTACTTACACATTTCTAAAAAAGAAATCTGCAGAGGAATGCCTAAAAGCCCTCTGGGGGCTTCACAAGTGGCATCCTCCAGGCAGTATATTACAGGAAATAATTACAGCTATGTAAAAACTATTTGTAAGTATCTGTCAATAATTTCAGACATGGCAATAAATAAAATAAAAACATATTTTTGCATTTTACTTGACAACAATGCATTCCTTAAACACCTATCTGTTACACAATAATGATTGAGGAAGTCATAAAACCCTGACACACACTCGCACACATGCACACAGACACACACACCAAGAATACTTCTTCATGATACATGCAGGTATTCACAAACACTATCATTACAAGCATACACTCATCTGATATGGTTAAGAGTTTTCACAGGTGAAAAGATAAAGGAGAAAATTAGAATTACCACTTTGAAGTTTACATCCATGTCTATGAAAACATGGATGCCTCACACACATCTTCCCCCAACAGAACAGAATATCTATACAATCAGCACAGTTTCAAGGTGAGCACCCAAGATTAGTGTCACCAATTCAGTATATAACCCAACATCTCCCCACCAGAATAATGTTTTTGCAGAACATTATGATGTCACAGTGAACTTGACCTTCCACCTTTTGGATATCAACTATCATGTCATCATTATATCCTATTAGACATTTGTGTGAACTTTTGTCATACTTAGCGTATGAATTCTTGTGTAATGGCTAAAGACATGTTTTGTGAGGTCACATTGATGTTTGTGGACGTTTGTGCCAAATTTGAAAGAAAATAAATGAATCCCTCAAGGTGTTCTTGAGATATCCCATTAACAAGAATGAGCCAGATGAGGTCACAGTAACCTTGACCTGTGACAACATAATCCAATGACTTTATCGATGAGTCCAAGTGGATGTTTTTGCCAAATTTGAGGAAAAGTCCTTGAGGCATCCTAGAGATATTGTGTTCACAAGAACAGTATAAACAGATGGACAGACAGACGACGGACAGCTGGATGGACAGTAAACCAGAAAACATAATGTCTCTGGCTATGGCTGTTATCGATGTGGAGGCACAATGAATACAAATAATGGGAACAAAGCAAAAACAAGCAATAATCATAACAGGCCTTTATTAGACTTGTATGACACAAGGAAATATTGAACTCAGAGAAAAGTGGTCCTTATAGAAAATATTGGTTGGTTAAAAGAAGTTACTTCAGATTTAAAATGCGGTGAAGACAAGTTAAAAAAAAAAATACTATTTGTGTTTTTTGTTCCTATAATCAGCTTTGCCCCTCAGGTAAATGGACAGCCGTCCAAACTGCACTAAAACAGTCAAGTCTAAAACAAAGTCAATTTGGGTAAACGTGTGTATCACCTGTGTGTGTGCGTTTAAGTAGTCCCAATGTACTGTTTTGGATGCCAGGGGAATTCAGACAACATTTCCTGTATTTGTTTAAACACAGGAAGTGCCCCAACCACAATCACAGGAAACAGAGTAAGACATTCCCCCACCCACTGAGCTCATACAGGCAATTATTTCAAGGAAATCCCTGTTGACAGACTCTTCCATTTCTATCTAATATGATATCACACTTGGATTAAAACCTTGCATGATCCCAGTTTTTCAGGAATTGCCAGGCAAAGTGATTCAAATTGTATATATCAGTCTAACTGGAGCCACCACATACAGCAGCAATAAACAAGATGGATAGCAGCTCTGGCTCTTTAAGAACAAACACCAGTCAGGACTCACATAATGGCACTTAGCCGGGTTCAGTTTACACTTGACAGTAAGTCACAGGGACCATTTTCTGAGTAACTAGTTCTTTTACTTTTGATACTTTCAGTTCATTTTGCTGGTAATTTCACTTGAGTAGGATTTTCAGTGCAGGACTTTTCCTTATATTGGGCTTCATTAGTAAAGCCTCACTAGACTGGTTTGCCTTTCTGTGCTGGCAGCTACTGACATGGCTCTGGGAATGGCAATGATTGTCTGTCAATCGGGTCACCACTTTGGTCTAGACTGAAATATCACAAAAAAAGTGTAGGCAGCAGTTCTGAAGAATGACTGTTGATATATGAACCCACCACCCAAATAAATACACCCCTCCTGTTATGCGGCAGATTTATTGTCTCTGTCTCTCCCACTGCCTTTCTCCTTATACATTGTCTGTCCCTTGTCCTGTATATGAGTGTGAACACACACTGTTGCTGATTGGCTGGAATAGTGTTGTGTACTTTCTTTGTTTCTCATTCACAGAGCCCTGGACCTAACCCCTCTCTACACCTGCCAGCGCATTGGTCACGTTATTGCATACTTCTAAAATATGTTGGTTACGCATGAAGGACTGGCTCATGATTACCTGGGATATGTAGGAATTATGGTTCATTACTTTTGTAGGAAACAGACAAACAGTGCATGAGAACATATGACCCTTTTTTAAATTATGACTTGATTTTATCTGAATATGCCTACTAAGGCTTAAGAAGTTGAGACATGCCTATGGCAAGCCAGCTAAATGGTAGTTTTTAAACACACATGTTCCCTACTGATAGGGATGATGCTTCAGATCAAAGCAATTCCAAAGAAAACATTTCATAGTCAGGCGTGTGGGTTATAATAAGCAAGAAGGACATTTCTATTTTTTTATTTGAAAATACTGTGAGTCCTACAAATACAATTCCATTCATGTCCAATGTATTGGGGTGGAGGACATTTCAGAGACAGAAATCTCATAACCTGGACAAATAAAACCAAAAGTATCTCAACTAAGTGAGACAACAGGTTTTGTTAACCATCCAATCACAGTCCAACAGCTCATCTGATGTTCACAGGAAGAAGGACTGCCATACAGCAATCAGCTGGCAGGACTGTATCAATCAGCTACAACATAAAAGCAACTGACAGATGACATAATCAACATTGAGCATCTTGCTAGAGTGCAATGATCTGCTGGGAAATCTTGGGTCCTGGCATTAATGCGGATGCCACTTGACATGCACTACCTACCCAAATACTGTTGCAGACCAAATACAGCCCCCCATGGCAACGTCACTCCCTGATGGCAGTGCTCCGCCCAGCAGGACACTGCATTATGCCATGCTGCGAAAACTGCTCAGTCACGGCTTGAGGAACGTGACAAAGAGTCAAGGCATCGACTTGGCCTCCAAGTTTCCCAAATTCCAGTATGTACAAGCATCCATGGGAGTTGCTGGTATCCATGGTGCGGCTTCCTCTGATCACACTTGGTTCTGATCTGTCGAGGGATGGTAACAAGACCTCTGGGGTGTCCTGTGGTGTCTGGCACCAGGGTGTTGGAGGTGAGTCCTGTGGGTTCCCACACATCCCACGGATGCTCAATCAGATTAGGATCTGGGGAATTTGGAGTACAGGCTGACACCTTTGTCACATGTTTCAGGCCATTTCTCAGGAGTTTGTGTTTTTTCACCGGTCAGTGGTTTTAATCGTTGGCAATTTTTTCACAGCCACTGGATTGTGGGAGCGATTGATGGCCCACACCAGCATATGGTGACATCCGAGATCCTATATTGGGTGTGACTATAATGTAGAAATGTGTGTTGCTGGAAGCCACTTTTAACCTTTGTCAGCTTTTATTAGTCGGATGCCACTGAGCTGTCCCTGGTATATACTGTTCTGGGTACGCTCTCACTGAACTTGAACTTCCTGGGTTGGCAGTCTGTCAGTGCTATAGACTTATCTGGGATAGAAGTGTGAATCCCCCTCCTCTTGCTCTCTGATAACATGAGTGGAGTGTCCCACACCCTGCTTGCATAAACCAAGGGTGAGTGGGACTTGTCTTGACTGGTGAGTGATTCTGCATCAGCTCTTCTCATTGGGCAGGCGTGGCACTTTGTATGGTCTTCTGCTGCTGTAGCCCCTCTGCTTCAAGGTTTGATGTGTTGTTCATTCAGAGATTGTCTTCTGCATACCTCCTCTGCATACGACTGGTAATTAGGTGATAGATCTAACTTTTCATCCAGCATCCTGTCAAAATTCCAATTTGTCCAATACTTCTGGAGTTCATGACAAAATATTGCAAAACTAATGACATGGTCTTCTGCATATGACTTATCATTTGAGTTCTTGTTAGTTGCCTTTCTATCATCTTGAACCAGTCCGGCCATTCTCCTCTGACCTCTGGCATCAACAAGGCATTTTCCCAACATTATCTTTATTGAGTTTTCAAAATGCTTCCAAAGTACATAAATATACAGAGATAAGAGTGCTCTCACATCAAAGGGGACGTCAGGAGCAGCTAAATTATTATCCAGCATTCAAATCGTCCTTCTTTGCAAGTCAGGTTATGAGATAACAAAGAGCAACACGTATAAAAAAACCCAACAACAACCAGAACAACAAAGGTTTCTCTATATTATCAAGAGTTAGCTGAAATTATTTCACTATTGTGCATGGTTAAAAAAAAACCAAAACTCAGATGTACAAATCACACAGAATAAAGAGATTAAGTATCAAAAAAAAAAAAAAGAAAAAAAAAGAAATTATTTTAGGACACTGCAAAGGACTACCAAAAACTACGTCTCGTCCGCTTCATTCCCCACATTACTTAAATCCACACTCTATTATTATAATATATTATATTCAATAAAAGGACCCCAAATGTTTTGAAATAGTGATAGTCTCCCCTTTATGATGTAAGTAATCTTCTCCATAGGTAAAGTTGTGGATATTTCCTTAATCCAGTTAATGAATTTTGGTTTACTGGTACTCCTCCATTAAAGTGCCATGACTCTTTTTGCAAGCAGTAAGCATAAATCCAGGGCAGTGATTATTTTTCTAGACATATGATGTCTATCAGGATATAAACCTAGAATTAATAGTTTAGGATCAAGAACTAATTTTATACCTAGTATAGTCTCTAAAGCTTGTTTAATCTCCCACCAGAACTGTTGAACTTTATTGCATTCCCAGATACAGTGGAAGAACGTCCCCTTCTCCTCTCCGCACCTGAAACACAGGTCTGGGATGGCATCATTATACTTATTAAGCTTTTCTGGCGTCACATATGTCCTCATTAGCCAATTATATTGCAGTACTTTGAGGCGAGTATTGGTAGTTTGTGTTTGTGCTTCAGCACAAGCTTTTTCCCAGTCCTCAGAGGGCAAGTCCTCCTGTAAATCTTCCCTCCAGGCGTTAAGTTCCCGAAAAGAAGACTCAGAGGAACCGTCTGCTAACATGTTATATAGTTTATAGATAATTCCCTTTCCAATCTTTCTTCATTTCCGTTTCCAAAGTGGACAACGGGGGATCAACAAACACTGGTTTTGAGATGATCTAATAAAGTTTCTCACCTGTAGATATTTAAATTGATGTTTGTTTGGAATGTCATACCTGGCAATCAATTCCTCAAATGACATCAAAATCCCACCATCTGATCCCATGAGATCCCCTATTGTCTTCAAACCTTTTTCGGCCCACTTCCTAAAACCAGGGTCTGCTCTGCCTGGAGGGAAGAATTGGTTACCCCATATCGGGCTGAAGCGTGACAGAGAGGAGGATTCACCTAAATACTTCTTAACCTGATACCAAATTATAATCATATTTCTGACTATAGGATTTTTTGTCTTTTTTTCAGCATTTCGACTTTTGCTGAGTATATGTACTGCGGGAGAGGGAGAGGGACTGAGCAGTTTTCAATATTCATCCAAGGTGAGGGACTTATCTGTAAAATAATGCATCATAGTCTTCAGTTGAGCTGCCCAATAATACCAAAGTGGGTTGGGGCACCTGAGGCCTCCTCGATCATATGGCAGGTACAAGAGTGATAAACGTAGCCTCGGTCGTCTATTATTCCACAAAAAACGTACAAAAATTTTCTTTAGGAGTGGCAGTAAATTAATAGGAGGTGGCAATGGGACGTTCTGAAACAAATACAGAAGTTTGGGCATTATGTTTAATTTAAGAACATTAATTCTCGCTACAAGTGATAAGGGCAAGGAGTTCCATCTATCTATAGAGGAAGTAATTGAGTCTATCATGGGGGTGTAATTAACCCCAACAATGTCTCTTATACATGGTACTATCCTTATCCCCAAATATGTAAAACAGTCTACCGTTTTGAATGGGAAAGAGTTTCTGGTATTATTCCTTTCTTCCGAGTTAAGTAACATTAATGAAGATTTGTCTTTGTTTACTTACCAAATATGTTTATTAGATCTAACAAGGCTGGAATAGAGTTTTTCAGTTTTTCAAAGAAAAGAATGATGTCATCAGCAAACAAAGCAATTCTGTGTTCCTGTTGGCCTACTGACAAACCAGTTATGTTTTTATGAGACTGCACTGCAACGGCAAACGGTTCAATTGCTAGAATAAATAATAAGGGGGACAAAGGGCACCCCTGCCTACAGCCCGTTTGATTTTAAATGACTTAGATATAACTCCATTTGTTACTATTTCAGCATACGGTTCATTATATAGAAGTTTAAAGGCCGTGATATACTTGCCGCTTGATCGAACGTACACATACTGCCAAAATGCACAATACTGGCGGTCACCACTTGGGGCAGACAACAGAAATATAAACCCGGAAACTGTGAAGAATCTCATGAGAAGAAGAAGAGTACGTTACAAGAAGAAGAAGAAGAAGTGTAAGAATTGAAGTAGACTTGAAGAAGAATAGTAAAAGAATAGTAAATTAAACAAACATGGATGTCCTTGATGCGGAAGAGGAGATTGTAATTTTACTTCTGTTGCGGTCTGATCATCCGGACGGGTCACTGTGTGCATTCTTACCAGCGCCTCTAGCGGTTATGCGAATATTGCATCTCGCGCACACGTTGCGTTACCTCGCGTTGAGATGTGCGTTCGACACGTCAAATGAACGCAGATCACGCGTGGCAGCCATGATGCGGTCGCGTTTGTGTCGTTTGCGGCAAGTATATCATGGCCCTAACCCACCAACAGAAATTATCCCCGCAGCCAAATCTTTTTAATATTTCAAATAAATGGGGCCACTCAACTCTATCAAAGGCCTTTTCGGCATCCAATGATAGCAAAGCAGTATCTTGTTTTTCTTCCCGATTATGAAGAATATCACATTATGAAATCCCTGTCTGCCAACATAAACCCATTCTGGTCGCAAGCAATTATGTTTGGTAAAATTCTTTCCAGCCTTCAAGCCAAGATTTTGCAAAGTATCTTTAAATCCACATTAAGAAGGCTAATTGGTCTTAGGTTTTCAACAAAGCATTTTCACCCAGAGAACTGCTGCTTACTGGATATTTACTCTTTTTCAGATCATACTCTGTAAACCCTAGAGATAGTTGTGTGTGAAAATCCCTGTAGATCAGCAGTTTCTGAAATACTCAGACAACCATGCCAGGTTTAAAGTAATTTAAATCACCATTCTTCCCCATTCTGATGCTCAGTTTGAACTTCGGCAGGTCGTCTTGACCATATCTACATGCCTAAATGCATTGAGTTGCTGCCAGGTGATCGGCTGATTAGCTATTTCACGTTAACAAACAGTTGAACGGGTGCACCTAATAAAGTGACTGGTAAGTGTATCCATACAGTATATCTTACTATATAATGACGAAAACTCTGTCTGTGGGGTGTGTGTGTGTCTGTTCCATGTTTTTCTCCTCACTGACTTGGTCAATCCATGTGAAATTTGGCACAGTGGTAGAGGGTCATGGGAGGATGTGAATGAAGCAATATTACATCAGTTGGCCAAAGGGGGGCGCTATAGCAACCGATTGAAATTGCAAACTTTGAATGGGCATATCTCATGCCTCGTATGTTGTAGAGAAACTTTGCACAGAGATGCCTCTCCTCACGAGGAACAAATTTGCCTCAAGAACCCATAACTTCCGGTTATATAGATTTTCTGCCCTTTTTGAAGCTTTTGAAAAATACTTAAAATCGATCTCTTCCTAGGAAGTAGGAACATAATCTAGGGACCAATATATGAAGTTCCCTCTTGGCAAAAGTTGGAAAACTTACTAAAACTGAGCTTCTATAAGGCAATGTTATATGTCAAAGAATTTAACATTGCCTTATAGAAGCTCAGAATTTGAAATTTTCTGAGCAGTATTCGAATCAGTTGAATAGAGAAAAATAGACAGGTACTTGTATTACAGAACCTTGGAATATTTATTGCACCTCAGCAGACAGCAAAAGATTTATCCTACACTTAAAGTGCACTTGTAACAAAAGTAAACAGTAAACTATATAATAAAATAACATTCAACAGTAAACAATATAAAGTTTAAATTAAATCTAACTCTCACAACCTGAGACAACTGGTCAAGTAGGCATAGGCTACTGTACTTCAAGTATTTTGTTCACAACAAAAGTCAATAGTAAAACAATATAAAGTGAGTTTCACTCTGTAGCATAAATTACAATCTCTAGTCAGACAATTGCTCAAGTAGACATATGCTACTGTGCTTCAAGTATTTTCACACAACAAAATTAAACAGTTCAACAATATAAAGTGTGTTTAACACTGCAGTGTAAAATAAATAAATCAAACTCTCACACCCTGAGACAACTGGTCAAGTAGAAATATTCAAATATTTTGTTCACAACAAAAGTCAATCGTAAAACAATATAAAGTGAGTTTCACTCTGTAGCATAAATTACAATCTCTAGTCAGACAACTGGTCAAGTAGACATATGCTACTGTACTTCAAGTATTTTTTCATAACAAAAGTAAACAGTTCAACAATAAAATGCACAACAAAGTGTGTTTAACACTGCAGTGTAACTCTAACAACCTGAGACAAATGAGACATACTGTACTTCTTCCGTCATGTATCGAGCCAACCAGTCTAACTATCCTACCCCTTCTTAAACCAGTGATTGTTTCTGAGGAGCAGAAGCTTCTCAAACCTCGCATCAGACAGCTTGTTCCTCTTTGGAGTGAACACGAGCTTCCCCAGGCTAAAGAGTCTTTCTACAGGGGCACTGGATGGAGTGGCTGCATTGTATTTAAGTGACACTTGCTTTATTAGTGGAAACCCGTTTAGGCTGTCCATCCCTTGTGCTGCTGACTTGAAATAGTCAGCAACTTGGCTTTCAGCAGAAGCAAAGGTGTCCTCCTGATCCTCAAAGGAAAAGAAATCCTCTATGGCGGAGTTGGTGCTGAGGTTGCGTGTTGGTGCGTTGGTATCTGGTTGCTGGTCTTCATCTTGGACACTTTTCCGGCACTCTGCCAGCAGACTTGCCTTGGTGTTGTCCTTCCTTTCATGTGTCCGCAGCCAACGTAATTTGAACCTTGGCAGTGGCACAGCTGCCATGATGGCACTTTCGCTTTACAGCACCTCTGCAAATCTGGTTTCGATTGCCTGAAATGACACATACAGACACAGAGACACACACACACACACACACACACAGACCATTACACATTATGAGCTAAAAGATATACATTTCATTGTAGCCTACTTTATTTTCATAATGTATGGATGTATGTATTCAATTAATTTAAAAATAATAGCTCTTACCTTGACAACTGCCTCTGGAAGGTCAACAAGGAGTTGCAGACCACTCGTCGTGTCCATGGTTTTGGTCATCAACATCTCCAGTGTTGGTAGGAGTGTCCCATAGAAGCAATTGTCCTCGCCCTGAAGATAGGGATGTCAAAAATGAGAAATGTTGTTCATCGGTTAATTGACAGACAAAAAAAATGTTATGATTGGCACAGGTTAAAGGGCACACACAACATTTTTGAACTGACAAGATTATTCGGTTAATGTTGAAACAGTTGATTATTGGTTAATTGATAAACTGTTGACATGCCTACCTGAAGAATGTCGAGGGCTACGGTCAGTGGCTTCATTGCTGTGCAGTATTCCCTGAGGAACCGTTCTGTGATGGCCTTCAAACCAAACTTGTAGGAGATGGTGTTCAGTTCAGTGAGGGGGAACTGCAAGATTCGGGCCACGGCATCATGAAAGGAGTTCCATCTGGTCATGCACGGGACAAGGAGCTTCTTCGTGAGGACATTATCCACGGTCTCAGCAGACACTGTGGAACGGCTGGCCCTATTCCATAAAGCTGTGCATTTTGTGGTAGCACTTCTGTACACAGCTTTTATCTCTGGCCTTGAGAGTAACCACTTGTCAACATCAGAGCATGAAATGAGGTTTGCTGTGTGTGATGCACATCTGTGGTGTGGTGGCAAAGTAATCACATCATCCTCATCCCTGTTTTGTAAGGCCTCATGAAGGTCGACAAACGTCACATCATCATCGTCATCCTCCTCCTCAGAGTTGTCATCATGAACAGGCTGGTACACTTTGAAGGCCTTCACAAATTTCGAACCATTGTCTGTAACAGTAGCAGTGACTTTGTGAGAAATGGTGAAGGATGAGTGGATATTCTCCAGTGCGGTAGCAATGCTGTCATACGTGTGGCGACCCATGAACCGTCTGCAGGCCAGGGCTGCTTTCTTCCGTTCAAGGCTCTGTGGATCTATCCAGTGGGCGGTCACGCCTATGTAACCCTTGTTGTGGGCACTCCAAATGTCTGCAGTTGTAGAAAGAAACTACAACTCTTCAAAGGTCTTCTTCAGCTCTGTGTTCATTTTTGTATACTCTGCATCAAGGTATTTGGAAAATGTTTTTCGACATGGGGTTCTGACCCCTGCTTTCACTGGAATTTTCACAGTAATGGCTCGGAAGGAGTCTGACTCTACTGTTGACAATGGCAACATGTTCTTGACCACGTACCTGCCCAGCAAAGCGTAGAGTTCAGTCTGTGTTGTAGTTTTTGGTGGGGCAGAAAAATCCAACTTTTGCTGTTTGGCAGCCGTGGCTCCCTGTCCATCTTTGCTACTCGTGGATGGCCTCTCATCATCAGTTTCTGTGGTGGGATTTTTCGCCACTAGCTTTGTGGTAGCGTGTGCAGTTGTTAGGTGCTTCAGCAGATTTGAATTGCTTACCACAGATGTCGAAAAAATCATTGCCCCGGGACATAAATTACACTTAACATGCATGTTCCTTCCTTTAATTTCGACAAATTTGAAGTAGTACTTGTATCTCCACCTCGTAAAAGTCAAGTTTTCCTCAGATTGCTCTGCCATCATATCGTCGCATCTCTGTTTTCACATGCTGTTCCGGTTTGTGTGTGAAAACACTGGCTCTGATTGGCTTACCATGACACATGATTCTACCCCTTAGCCAATCACAGTCACTTCTATCGCATCTAGCCAGGGGGTGCATTCAATTTATTCATAGTAACGCACCGCATTTGACTGTCAGTAACGGTAACGGCGTTGTAACGGCGGAAAAAATAATTAGTTAGATTACCCCGTTACTGAAAATATAACACCGTTATGTAACAGCAACACTGATAACAACAGAAAAATGCTTATGAAAAATGGCTAAAATGCGACCGATCGTTGTGGCTCCCCCTGTGACCCCAATGTGTTTTTTTTCTTTCTAATTTTTGGTGTGACTAAGTCATGGTATGGTATGCTGTACATAATCACAGAAACTGTCAGTGTGTCATTCTGTCTGTCCCATGTTTTTCTGTTCACTGACGTGGTCAATCTACTGTACTTTCAATAAAGCAATCGTACTATCAAATTCAAAAATTCCTATGACCTGTATCCCAAACACACACCATGTATATTGTTGCAAAGTGAGGTGCAGAGGACAAAACATCTTGCAGGCATGGAGTTATGCTGCAAAAATTTAGGCAGACTTTTATTGTCAGTCTCTAACTAACACAAAAAAACCAAAGCAAACTTAACAATACACTTCAATTCCCATTACTCAGCTTAGAACAAAGATCTGGTGCTGCTCTTCTTAAACCAGTCCACACTCTCTCCCAGTGCTCTCACATATATAGCATAGGAGCCCGCCTTGCCAGTTCAAACTGACCTATCAGGTCAGCACTGCAGGAAAGAGGGTAGACAAGGTTAACCACAAATACACCTTGTCTTCCTTAGCTTGCTCATACAACAAAGCCTCATTTCATTCTTCAATGTGTTATCATAAATACCATACATTCAAAATAAGCAAATCATTTATCCCACAGTACTTGCCTTAATTACCTGTCATTTCATCACTCATCCTTTGACCAGTCAAATCTGAGAATCCGCCTACTCCTACAGCACATAAAAGGGCTAGTGTTCAGGCGTGCTTCCTCTTTGAACACCAGAACAAGATGGCCTCCACAAGGACTCACACTCTGACAGGTTAAAACTTACCACATGAGATTAATAGATTCTTAAGAAGCATGTGTTTCTAATGCTGAGTACAATTATACAAAGTTTGTATTTCTCAATTAACTTATTGAACTAAAAATTGAATAAAGAAAACAAAAAAATTGTGTGAGAGTATCTGTTCACCTTACGTAACAAAACAGAGGTTTAACAAATAGTGTGGGAGTTGAGGCTTCTTCACATATATATACATATACACATGTACAGTACAGGCCAAAAGTTTGGACACACCTTCTCATTCAATGCGTTTTCTTTATTTTCATGACTATTTACATTGTAGATTCTCACTGAAGGCATCAAAACTATGACTGAACACATGTGGAGCTATGTACTTAACAAAAAAAGGTGAAAATAACTGAAAACATGTTTTATATTCTGGTTTCTTCAAAATAGCCACCCTTTGCTCTGATTACTGCTTTGCACGCTCTTGGCATTCTCTCGATGAGCTTCAAGAGGTAGTCACCTGAAATGGTTTTCTAACAGTCTTGAAGGAGTTCCCAGAGGTGTTTAGCACTTGTTGGCCCCTTTGCCTTCACTCTGCGGTCAGCTCACCCCAAACCATCTCGATTGGGGTTCAGGTCCGGTGACTGTGGAGGCCAGGTCATCTGCCACAGCACTCCATCACTCTCCTTCTTGGTCAAATAGCCCTTACACAGCCTGGAGGTGTGTTTGGGGTCATTGTCCTGTTGAAAAATAAATGATCGTCCAACTAAACGCAAACCGGATGGGATGGCATGTCGCTGCAGGATGCTGTGGTAGCCATGCTGGTTCAGTGTGCCTTCAATTTTGAATAAATCCCCAACAGTGTCACCAGCAAAACACCCCCACACCATCACACCTCCTCCTCTCCATGCTTCACAGTGGGAACCAGGCATGTGGAATCCATCCGTTCACCTTTTCTGCGTCTCACAAAGACACGGTGGTTGGAACCAAAGATCTCAAATTTGGACTCATCGGACCAAAGCACAGATTTCCACTGGTCTAATGTCCATTCCTTGTGTTTCTTAGCCCAAACAAATCTCTTCTGCTTGTTGCCTCTCCTTAGCAGTGGTTTCCTAGCAGCTATTTGACCATGAAGGCCTGATTCGCGCAGTCTCCTCTTAACAGTTGTTCTAGAGATGGGTCTGCTGCTGGAACTCTGTGTGGCATTCATCTGGTCTCTGATCTGAGCTGCTGTTAACTTGCGATTTCTGAGGCTGGTGACTCGGATGAACTTATCTTCAGAAGCAGAGGTGACTCTTGGTCTTCCTTTCCTGGGTCGGTCCTCATGTGTGCCAGTTTCGTTGTAGCGCTTGATGGTTTTTGCGACTCCACTTGGGGACACATTTAAGTTTTTGCAATTTTCCGGACTGACTGACCTTCATTTCTTAAAGTAATGATGGCCACTCGTTTTTCTTTAGTTAGCTGATTGGTTCTTGCCATAATATGAATTTTAACAGTTGTCCAATAGGGCTGTCGGCTGTGTATTAACCTGACTTCTGCACAACACAACTGATGGTCCCAACCCCATTGATGAAGCAAGGAATTCCACTAATTAACCCTGATAAGGCACACCTGTGAAGTGAAAACCATTTCAGGTGACTACCTCTTGAAGCTCATCGAGAGAATGCCAAGAGTGTGCAAAGCAGTAATCAGAGCAAAGGGTGGCTATTTTGAAGAAACTAGAATATAAAACATGTTTTCAGTTATTTCACCTTTTTTTGTTAAGTACATAACTCCACATGTGTTCATTCATAGTTTTGATGCCTTCAGTGAGAATCTACAATGTAAATAGTCATGAAAATAAAGAAAACGCATTGAATGAGAAGGTGTGTCCAAACTTTTGGCCTGTACTGTATATATATATATATATATATATATATATGTATATATATATAACAGTTAACTCAGCTTTAACAGTTAACTCTGCTACTGAATTCACACTGCTCACACAGGTAGTACCTTTGCCTTGGCTAGCTATTGTGTGGTGTACACACAGAAGTGAGTGATTGCTTTCTTATCAAAAAATGTCGCAAACTAGATGGATGGAGTATAGCAGGCAGAGAAAAATAAAGACCAGTATGAGCCATACAAGATATACAGAGGAAATTTCAAGACAAATGAACAGATGATTTTGTTTTATTTGTCTGCCACAGATTTGACCCTGAGTGTTTACTATACAACAAAACCAGCTAATGTTTAAAGCAAATTAACTTGAAGCACCATTTTCAAAATTATGCACTCAAAACTGCGTTTTTTTTTAGTGTTTTGCAAAAATGTCTTTTCTTTGACTGTTGCCTGCCAGTGTGGTTCTGATGAAAAGAACAATGAAGACTGATGGCAGCTTGCTGTAACACTGAGAGCTACAGGTAGTCAGGCTAATAATGTGAAAACATGTATTGGTATTATTTGGCATCTGTGCTGACCACAAATTTTAAATGAACTCCTCTTTCTGGCAGTGCAGCTGCTCTGCTTGTAACTCCTACATCTTTGAAAAATAAACATAATCAGGCACTTTAACAGTTCACCCCAAACCAAAAATATGCTTTTTTTTCTTTCTTACCTATGGTGTATTCATCAATCTAGATCAAGAGAAGTGGTAGCTTATGAAATCAAGCTATTTAAAAGCAAGACCAGATGCAGACAAAAGGGTTCAGGTCACGGTGATAGTGCATGTGTAGCCTACTCATTGTAAAAGATATGTTATCAGACTGCTACAGACTGACCTATATTTCCTACACATCAAAGCTTCATCTTAACTTCTATTTTATATGGTTGAAAATATAGCCCAGTTCACATTAAACAGGACATTTTTCAAGTTTAAGAGTTGATTTTAATTATTATCATTATATTTAATATATATATACACTGAACAAAAATATAAATGCAACAATTTTGTTTTTGCTCCCGTTTTTCATGAGCTGAACTCAAAGATCTAAAACATTTTCTATACACACAAAAGACCATTTCCCTCAAATATTGTTCACAAATCTGTCTAAATCTGTGTTAGTGAGCACTTCTCCTTTGCCCAGATAATCCATCCCACCTCACAGGTGGGGCACATCAAGATGCTGATTAGACAGCGTGATTATTGCACAGGTGTGCCTTAGGCTGGCCACAATAAAAGGCCACTCTGAAATGTGCAGTTTTGCTTTATTGGGGGTGTCAGAAAACCAGTCAGTATCTGGTGTGACCACCATTTGCCTCACACAGTGCAACACATCTCCTTCACATAGAGTTGATCAGGTTGTTGATTGTGGCCTGTGGAATGTTGGTCCACTCCTCTTCAATGGCTGTGCCAAGTTGCTGGATATTGGCAGGAACTGGAACACGTTGTCGTATACGCCAACTCAGAGCATCCCAAACATGCTCAATGGGTGACATGTCCGGTGAGTATGCTGGCCATGCAAGAACTGGGATGTTTCAGCTTCCAGGAATTGTGTACAGATCCTTGCAACATGGGGCCGTGCATTATCATGCTGCAACATGAGGTGATGTGTATATACATATATATAGTTACGGGGGCAGCAGACTGGGCAAAGTATTCTAGATGCCCTCTTCCCCAGCAACGCTTTCCAGCTCCTCCTGGGGGATCCCGAGGGGTTCCCAGGCCAGATGAGAAATATAATCCCAAGAGTGTTGTGGGTTTGTCCCGGGGCCTCCCACCAGTTGGACATGCCCGTAATACCTCTAACTGGAGGCGGCCAGGAAGCATTCTAGTCAGGTACCTGAACCACCACAGCTGACCCCTTTTAATGCGAAGGAGCAGTGACTTTACTCTGAGCTCCCTCTGGATGTCCAATCTCCTTTCCCTATCGCTTCCGGTAGAGAACCGTGACCTCAGATTTAGAGATTTTGACCACTTCACACGCAACTGCAAACCACCCCAGTGCCTGCTGGAGGTCATTGTGTGATGGAGCCAACAGAACCACATCATCTGCAAAAATCAAGAGATTCACTTCTGAGGTCACCAAACTGGACCCCTTCCTCCCCTTGTCTGCGCCTTGAGATTCTGTCCATGAATATCACAAACAGAATCAGAGGCAAGGGACAACCCTGCAGAGGCCAAAACCCACTGAAAACATATTTGACTTTGTGTCAAGTAGACAGCTCTCACTTTGGTTATACAAGGACCAGATGGCTCGTAACAGCGACCTGGTACCCACAGTAGCCTTCACAAGGCTCCCCATGGAACACAGTCTGAAGCCTTCTCCAAGTCCACAAAACACATGTAGACTGGATAGGCAAACTCCCAGGACCACTCCAGCAATCTGACAAACATAATTAGTTTAATACAACCAACATGATTTGCTTTGACCTCAAAAAACTTAATTAAGTTTAACCAACTTAATATTTATCCAAAAGTTATGATGATGTATAGTGGTCAAATTATTTTATTTAAGATATTCTAACTTGTTTATTTTAATTCTTTCCAACTCAAAAATATCAAACATATTTTTTGATTAAAACACTTTAATCTAATGAATATATTTTTTTATGCTGAAAACGTCTTTATTTTAAAAACTTTATCTACAAACCCCATAACCCCATTTTTTATAGTGTACTGACAAAGCTGGTTACTGGTGGTTGCTCAAACATGATATGAAGTCATTTCTCACAGTTAGTGGGTTGATATTAAGATACTGTTAATGATTAAGCTGTGCAGATCTTAATGCTTTTGAGTTTGATTTATGATATCACACCTCACATACACACACAAGATTATGGATTCACTGGAACCTCAGTGCTAAATCAAAGACATTAGTCAGCGTTACATTTTAACTTACTAGTTAATTTTAGTTTTGTTTTATTAGTGGAAATACAGATACTCAATCAAAGGGTATCAAAAGTTTCATGTTAAGATAGACACACCTGACCTTATCAAACCTTTTTTAAACGCTGACAGCCAACAGATGGCAACTTTGTTGCTTGACTAATCATTGACAACTACTGTGGAGCTCTGAAGATAATAAACATATAAAAAGGCCATAAATATGAACTTCTGCAGCTTGCAGGATCTTTATATGGAAAATAAAACACTCTCCCTCCCTCCCTCCCTCCCTCCCTCTGTCCGTCTCTCTCTCTCTCTCATATTGTAGCTTACAGCAGTACATGTTTACACTGCAGGTGACCACAAGTGAGCGCAGGTGCCTTTTGTTCAAAGATAAATGACACATCCTGTCAAGAAAGTCTGAAGAAACAGAAAGTACACTTTGCCCGCCCAGGTAGCCTCAGGTGTTTACAGGCATTATATAAGTGACAAAGCCTCTCCAGCTCTTACCTGCCAATCCGCTCAAACTTTTTTGACACCAGCCTTCGAGGTAAGAAGCCAATAGAAAGCAAATAGAATTTAAACTGGTTGATTTATATTTCACATTTTTGCAGACTATGTATATTCACATATAGCCTGTCGTGTAATGCTTTTTACTGCAGGAAACAAGGCAGCCAATGTTAACATTCTACATGATCTTTCAAGAAACTTAAGTGCACAGGTGGTCTCCAGTGGCAATAAGACTAAATGCTGTACTTTAAAAAAAAGAGAGAATATTTCTTTTTCTATGAGAGTTTAGTAGTTGTTGCATTGTTTAGAGTCTTTTATAACATTTTTAGGGTGAAAAATTAAAGGAAACGTGAATAACTGAGAGGAGAAAGAAACCAACCGTAGTTGCTTTCATACAAGCAACTACGGTTGGTTGTATAGGTAGGGTCATTGAATGGTATGATATCAGAAGTGAAATTTTGGACCTAAGTGAAGAAAATAACAACAATAATCCCTAAAAAAAAAAAAACAAATTACAGATAATTTTCAACTTTATCATGACTTGAAAATGCTCTTTATATGTAATGGGCCTCTTTATTTGATTAAGATTAAGATCCTAGATGGATGCAGTATAAAAGCAGAGGTGATCCCATACCTCCGGAGAAATATTATTGGTTATTATAAATAGAGTTGTACCAATAATGATACCAGTATTGGAAATGCCTCCCATACTGCCTAAAATGCGGTATCGGCGAGTCCAGCCTATGACCAATCCGATACCACATAATGCCTCACGCTATTACGAATACACGCGCTACAGGCAAACGAAACAGAAACAGGTTTAAAAAGCATTCTACTGTAGTCTTTAAAATGTCTTCTTTTTTTTTTTTTTACCAAATTGTGTGGTTGCACTTTAACCTGTGTCTTGATCTGTGTCAACACTGGATACTATTATGTACTTATTTCTTAATATTTTACATAGAGTTTTAGGAGTTGAGACATACAACAATTCATATCCCAACTATTTTTATTTTATGCGCTGGTATCGGATTGGTACTCGGTGTGGTACTGGAATCGGTATTGGGAAGGAAAATGTGGTGTCGGTACATCTCTTATTATAAATAACATGTTGAAGTGAAGCAACATGTATTGTCAAATTTGTCTGCATTTAATTTGTAGATTTGGGAGAATGGTAGCCTACACCATTTGTCTTCTACATGTATTTGTCTATTTGACAGTTATTTAAGGGAGCAAACAATTTTGATTTGATCGCTTTCCATGCGTCTGCATTGCGGAACTGTTAGTAATTTTGCACACATAAACAAATCTTGAAAAAAAAGTAATTGTTTGCAAAAGTTACACCCTGTTATTCCTGCTCTAAGCATACATGAAATTAGTCATGTGATCACATCCTTACTCCTTCTTAAACGTTGATAAAAACTGGAGCAACATGTTAGCAATGATGGAATATCTCTTAATACAATTGTGTTCAACTTTTAAAGCAGGGATCCACAGACTTGCATAATATATGCCAAGATTGCTTGTGTTGGACAAAAACCTTTCCTTTACTGTATGTTGTTTTGTTTCTCTATAATTTCTCATCTGCATCTCTCAGATTTTGTATGCAAAATTATTGTAAACTAGTCCATACCCATTGAGTACAGCATACCATACCATGACTTAGTCATACCAAAAATTAGAAAAAACAAACATTGGGCCACAGGGGGAGCCACAGCGATTGGTCGCATTTTAGCAATTTTTTAGCATTTTTCTGTTGTTATAGCGCCACCCAGTTGCCAATTAGAGTTAAATTTCTCCAGTCACCTTGAGGCGTCCTGTTCTACATATCTACCAAGTTTAGTAAAAATCGTAATGGTGGTTAGGCCTAGATAAGAAATTAGCTCTCTAGCGCCCCAATTTTGTTTGATGGGGTCAATAATGGAGGGGTCCCCTCAGATTATGTGTGGTCATATGCCTACAAAGTTGCGTGGTGATCGGTGAAACCCTTGAGATGTTAGACACCTTTATGTGATGAGCCACGCCCTCCACAATATTCATTGCCTTATAGAAGCTCAGTTTTAGTAAGTTTTCCAACTTTTGCCAAGAGGGAACTTTAGATATTGGTCCCTAGATTATGTTCACTGAGTTTCATGCATATCGGTCAAACTTCCTAGGAAGAGACTGATTTGAAGTGTTTTTCAAAAAATTCAAAATGGCGGAAAATCTGTATAACCGGAAGTTATGGGTTCGTGAGGCAAATTTGTTCCTCACGAGGAGAGGCGTCTCTGTGCAAAGTTTCATGTCTCTCTCCGACGAAAGTTTGCAATTTCAATTGGTTGCTATAGCGCCCCCTTTTGCCAATTGATGTTATATAGTAAGATAAGATAAGATATAGTAAGATGTCAAAAATGGTTCTGGATCTCATTTTCCTTGACAGAGCCCAAACACTGCAGCAATGCCGCCTCCCGGTGTGTGTCTGAACATCATGGAGGCTCGTCAGAAGCAAAAAGGATATGGAAGCTTCACCAACCCTGACAGGTTTTTCAACCAAGACTACCAGCAGCTGAAACAGTACTGTCTCGTCCGAGGAGTGAGGTACATCGATGACACGTTCCCCCCTGAGAGGCACTCCATCGGTGAAGGGATACTGAGCCCTTCTGATTTGGCCCGTGTAGTCTGGCAGAGACCAGCGGTGAGGGCAGACATCACAATGAATGTTAATGTTTAATCAAGCAGGTGATGTTTTGTAGTTACACTGACTCAGTGTTTCACTGTGTAGCACATTTTCAACTTACAGTAAGAGTCTGTGTTCAAACTCAACACGACATACAGGTTAGAGTGACATTTGTTCTCCCTGTGTTGAATGATATGCCTCAAGGGGGGCTAGCTGGGTTAGTACATTCTCTTCATACCATCCCCTTGACTTGTGATATTGCATTTTCTTTTTGACCAACATCCAATATGGGGATATGTAACAACATATTTGACTGATAACTGATACCAATATCAATATCAATATATTCACTTTTTTCCTGACCTAATTTTAGTGATCATAAAGTCTCCTCTGTAGTGGGATTAACATCCTATCATGCATGTGTTCTCTTATGATGATGGCCCACCAGCAGATGGAGACATGAAATACAATACTGGTCAATGCATGCGATATCCATGCGTCTCCCTGATGTTTGGCCATTGAACTGTCAGCTCATTGTTTTTTTTTTAACTGCGTACTTTTCTGATGCACTGAAGTTAATATAATACTGATCTAAACTTAATTCATTCATTCATTCATTTATTTTCAGTAACTGCTTATTGTGTTTGTGGTTATGAGGGGGCTAGCCTATCCCAGCTGACACTTGGCGAGAGGCAAGGTACACCCTGGACAGGTCACCAGACTATCACAGGGCTGACACATAGGCCCTGTTTATACGACAACAATTTCAACTGAAAACTGTAAACTTTAGTTGCGTTTTGGCTGATCGTTTACACAACAGCAGCATTTTGGGTGCCTGAAAACGCAGCATTATGAAAACGGGTTCCAGAGTGCAACTTTTTGGAATGGCACTGTCTCCATTGTCATATAAACTTGCAATATGCAGTTCCTCTGAAAACAGAGACTTTTCGCACATGCGCATTACGGTTCCAGTCACCAGGCACACCGACCGTCCCAACAATAAGGCCGAGCTCTGTTTGAGCTGCTCACCCTGTTGATTTGAAGTGAAGTGTAGATCTGTTACTGTAGCAACTCCACCTCGTCATCCGTCCAGACAAAGTTATCTGTGCATGCTTTCGTCATTGTGTCTTCTTTGTTTTGGTTTGTAATCACCGCGTTGTAGAGGAAGGAGCTTCAGCGCAGGCGCATGGCGTCATGCCGTGGTGTTGCTTCTCAAATTTACACTGTCACCCACTGGCCTGGTGTGCACACTACAGCGTTTCCAGTAGATTTTGCAGCTCTGTGTGAACGGGGATCATTTCAATAACGTCATCATGTAAATGCAGAAGTTTTTTAAAATGCAAAGGACAGACTTTTACGTTTTTAGAGAAACTGTTGTTGTCTAAACAGGGCCATAGAGACCAACCATTCACACTCACATTCACACCTACGGCCAATTCAGAGTCACCAGTTAACCTGCATGTCTTTGGACTGTGGGAGGAAGCTGGAGCACCCGCAGAAAACCTATGTTGACACAGGAAGAACATGCAAACTCCACACAGAAGGACTTCCCCACCCCGGGGTTCGAACCAGGAACTTCTTGCTGTGCGGCGACAATGCTAACCACTGCAACACCCATAATTTAAAACTTAAAAAATAATTATTTCTTGTGGTTTTGTTCAAGGAGTAATGAAATGCTGAGATAAAGACTTACTTATACCACTTAAAATAAAGAAGGCCTCATACATTTGTGCATATCAGTAGTCATTGGTAATTGTATTGCATTTAGATTGACATGAGGGAAAAAAGTAAACCTATTCTTTTTTTCATTTGTTGTTTTTGACCTGTTAACTCTCTGTGTTACAGAAAATTGCTCCTCATCCAGTCTTCGTACTTGACGGGGTCTCCAGATTTGACTTTGGTCAAGGAAAACTAAGTAGGAACATTTCTTAACTCTTAATCTCTTACTGTGTCTCCTCTTGTCATTCTAACAATCCTATTATATATTTTTCAGAAAACTGCTGGTTTCTTGCTGCTATTGGAGCTCTGACATTTCAGAAGGATATCCTTGAGCAAGTTGTCCCTCTTGAGCAAACATTTGATGAGAAATACTGCGGACTGTTCCACTTCAGGGTAATATCTAACAGCAAAACTTTTGATGTATATTTTCACTGAAAGTTGATTAAAATCAGACTTACAAATTCTTGTGGACTGCACTTTACATTTTTGAAAATAATTAGCTGAAGAAAAGTGAAAAAGGAAAATTTCAGAAGTAATTACCGACCAAACATTAACATAGATCTTAAGTAGTGACACATACAGTACAGTGCCATGCTTTACTCTCAGCTAGGGTTACAATGGTATACTAGTTTCAAGGTACACTGTGATATTAAAGTTGACAGTTATTGTACCATTTAGTAAAAATTTATATTAAAATAAAACTTTCTTATTTCCTTCTTTTCTAACCATCCAGTTCTGGAGATTTGGAAGATGGGTGGACGTCATCATTGATGACAAGCTACCGACAATCAATGGGAGACTGATCTTTGTTCATTCCAAACACCAAAATGAGTTCTGGCCTGCTTTGATGGAGAAAGCCTATGCCAAGTATGAAAAGAAAAGTGCATCATTTCTCGGACATAAATGTAGTTTCCTAATACAGAGTTTTGTCTTATATTTGAAACAATAATATCACATCCACTTGTGCCAGAGTGTGTGGTTCTTACGCCGACATGAATGCTGGAACTCCTGCAGAGGCCATGATGGACTTCACTGGTGGTGTTCACATGTCAATCCAGCTGTCAGCTCCCCCTGCACACCTGTGGGAGCTGATGTGCAGAGCCAGCCAATCCAAGTCACTTATGAGCTGTGGTACACCTCAAGGGGTAAGTGCAAATATACCACACAAAACCACTGGCTGGCTCTCTGTCGTATGTTTTGTAAACTGCACATGGACAAATTAGAGAGATGCTAAACAACGAACTGAATATCAACTTGAAAGAAAAAGACAAGTTGAAATGTTATTATAATCAGTTATATGTCTCAAGTTTAGAAATATGGAGAAATATTGATGGGTTCATACTCTTCCTGCACAAATTATTAAAGAAACATGTTTCTATAGAATACAAGGCCTATTGAGGTTTACAGGTGTGACACTGAAATCATGTGGCGTAAAGAAAAAAAATCATCATGCTGGAGCATCAGTGCATCCATTGTTCCAAGTTGTTGTTTTTTTCTGTCATTTTGGGAAAAATCTTCTCCCAGTGAGCCATGCTGTAATAGTTTTACATGACTAACCTGGCTCAAAGTTGTTTAACCAGTAGTCTGACATTTCCAAAAATAGGCTTATTTGCTTTCTTGCTGATCAACCCAATCAGCCGAAAAATGTGGGCATGATACGTGTCTGCAAAACACAAATATACATTTGTACATCATTATGTAGCAAATACGCTGAAACTTACTGTTCCAACAAGGCTGTGGTTTACATATGGTAGATTTAGGCACAAAAATTAAATGGTTATGGTTAGGAAAAAAATCATGTTTTGGTTTAAAATATCTGATCTGGGGGCACAATAAATGTAGGTAATGCAGTGATGTCCAATAAAAAACAAAACAAAGAAATAAATAAAAAACCTAAACGCCTAAAAAGCCACCTGAAACACAGTAATGAATTCAGTCAATCAATCAATCAATCAATCAATCAATTTTATTCATAAAGTCCGATATCACAAATCACAATTTGCCTCACAGGGCTTTACAGCATACAACATCCCTCTGTCCTTTGGACCCTCACAGCAGATAAGGAAAAACTCCCCCAAGAAATCCTGTAACGGGGAAAAAAGTGGTAGAAACCTCAGGAAGAGCAACTGAGGAGGGATCCCTCTTCCAGGACGGACAGACGTGCAATAGATGTCGTACAGAACAGATCAACATAATGAATTTACAGTAATCTGTATGACACAATGACACATGAAGAGAGATACAGGACAGACAGTAATGACAGTAGCTTACAACAACATTAATTTAAGTAATAATATTGTTGTAATAATTACAGCTATTGTGGATACAATATGTTTTTGGTATATATAATAATATATGATAGTATACATATGTGACAATAATCATATGTGTATAATAACAGTAGAAGTATGACTAATAATAACAGCAGCAGCAGGAGGCATCTGGCAGGACCACAGCAGCAGCACAACCACACATGTCACACTATCCAGGCACCGCTGCAATACGAGTTAACCTGAGAGACAGTGGAGCACAAAGGCTCCGGAGAAGAAGCCGAGTTAGTGACATGCAGTAGAGCTGAGTTAGCGAAATGCAGTAACAGGACATGGGTGTTAGCAAAGGAGAGAGAGAGAGAGAGAGGAGAGAAGGTGCTTGGTGTATTATAGGAGGTCCCCAGCAGACTAGGCCTATGTCAGCCTAACTAGGGGCTGGTACAAGGCAAGCCTGAGCCAGCCCTAACTATAAGCTTTATCAAAAAGGAAAGTCTTAAGTCTAGTCTTAAATGTGGAGACGGTGTCTGCCCCCTGGATCGAAACAAGAAGATGATTCCACACTAGAGGAGCCTGATAGCTGAAGGCTCTGGCTCCTGATCTACTTTTGGAGACTTTAGGGACTATGAGCAACCCTGCGTTGTCAGAGCCTGAATATGTGCAGTAGGAAGCAAACCTGGAAGCTGGAACCGCTTTTGACTTTTGCACTTACAGTAGCAAGCCTTTTTCATTGAACTGAATGGACGCCGTCTTGAAGTCTGATATCCAGTTCTTATGCTGCTTTCCAAAAACTTCCTTCAAAAATTCCACATGAAATGCCAAAGTTGGAATTCCTACTTGTAAACTTAGGGCAAATCCATCTATCCTGACTTCATGATGAAGCAGTTGTTTGACATCACACAGCTATAGCAGCACCCATGGGTTAAAGTACATTGTAAATGGTAAACCATTAATAAAAAGGCAATGTAAATGTTTCCCTGTACTTAATTAAAATAACACAATCCAACATATAGTAAAACCTGTTCTGGATGTAAACTGATGTCAAAATAGGCTGCAAATGTTATTCAGAAGCTGGTTATGGTTAAACAGTGTTTTGTTTATATATGCAAAGAGGCTGCACTGCTGAGAGTTCAGTTGTGTGTACACTTGCCAAAGAATATCAGCAGGGAAATTTTGACTTCCAACTTTGAACTTTGAATGGAATGCAGCATTATAATTTATCCATGGTTGAGAGGCTCCTGTTTACAGGTTTTGTGGTCAGATAGCATCAGCTGTGGGTTTTAGCTTTCCATTTACCATACAAACATGATTGGTGTAAATACCCTTTACAGTACATCTCACATTCACCCATTCACACACAGTCACACACTGGTCTGGTGGCCAAATCTACCATACATGGTGCCACCTGCTACTCAGTAACTATTGTAATTCTCCTTTAACTCTAAAGCAAAAAGGGCGTTTTTCCCAAAATTGCATCACATCTCCACTTAAGTTGTGTCTACAACACCTGCATATTCTCTAAACGTACAGATCAGTTGACTTTAATCATTTATAAATGCTTTTGGCTTGCAGGAGACCCCTGACAACATTGTCTCGAAAACTGGATTGGTCCAAGGCCATGCCTACACAATCACAGGTTTGAAACAGGTGAAGAATTACACGTAAGACATTGCACTTGGAATTAGAAGTAACAATACAATAATAGTAATCATAAAGACAATATTACCAACAGGTAGAAATTGCACTTTTTAACTCCTACCGAAGTGTATATTTTGTATGATCAATGGAATAATTTCTTGCATGTGTACATTTATGGTGCATAACTATGGCGTTGTCTCCCATGATGATTGCTGGTCAGATGATGAGCCAAGGAAAACTAGTAAACCTGGTGCGTTTGTGGAACCCATGGGGCAAAGGAGAGTGGAATGGAGACTGGAGTGATCGGTGAGAACAACTCTTACTCAGTGACTGTTTCACAAAGACATGCTTCTGATTTGCCGATACACTGAGATTATTTTTTCAGTGACAAGATAAGTGAAGACGTATGTATTGTCATACAACAACATACCTTTTTTCCACATTTGCTTTTAGCTTAAAGTCAACCTGTTGGCAAAAAGCTAGGGGTCTTTTGCTGTTTTGAAATACAACCACCTCAGTGGTCTTTACTGGCATAACGTGGGGTTCCTCAAGGTTCCATTCTTGAACCTTTGTTGTTTTATTGTCATATGCTGCCATCGGTTCACATATCAGTGAATGAGGCCCAATGGCTGTCTGTCAGTTTTAGAATAGATTTTAATATTATTATTGTTCAATGGATAGGTACCTGATTACTTGTCAGACATGCTCTCAATTTATGCTCCCCTAATTTATTTAAGTCCTGTGACAATGGCTTTTTAGTTGTTCCTTGGGTGAGGACAAAGCACTACAGGGAGATGGCATTTAGTGTCTGAGGTCCTCACCTCTGGAACAGTCTGCCAGAAGAGCTGAGGGCAAAAATCTGTAAATATATGTAAAAGGAACCTTAAAACTTTCCTTTTGTGTTTAGCATTTTTGTTTAATTCTTTTAAAACTGTATCTTCTTTTTTATCTGCCCCTTTCTATTACCTGTACTTTTCCTTATATTGTATTTAGACTAGAGATGCACCAGTCCAGCTGTGGCTTTGATTATCAGCCGACATCCGATAGCGATCCGATACCATGTTTGACCTAAAAAGCTATATATACCTTTACGTGTAGAACAGGAAAGACGAGAGGCATCAGGCATTGATGACTACACAGTTCTTTCCTAAGATAAAATTAAACAAGATGAAAGAGATTAATACAATGATGAATTATTTATTTTTTAACAAAAATAAACAATTGTGCAACAGCAGTTGAGTGTGAAATACCGGCACACAGCAGATTGTCTCCTTTACTCCATGACGTATGATTTAGCTCACGTTGCAATAGATTAAAAGGGAAAGGATCGCCTCAGGTATAGGTTGCATTTTCCGATACCCGATCCATCTGTTTTGATGATATCGGGGCTGATATTCGATCCAGATATCGGATTGGTTCATCCCTAATTGTATTTCTGTTGTTTTGTTAAGCACCTTGTACTTCAGTTGTGCACAAAAAGTGCAGAAAAAAGAGCAGCTTGAAATGAGAGGCTTGTGAAAACTGTCCTCTGAAAATCTCCCCTTGTTTTTTTTTTTTAAAACTGGTTTTGCCAGTTTCAGTGAAGTAATCCCTATGGGGCCCTGCCTTAGAGCTAACTTAATGATAGGCTTTTCATTCAAAGCACTACACTGTCTGAGGCCTGAGCCTGAGGAGGTGTTACATCATGCCTCTGAATGTCAAACAGTTAATCATAAGACACTGTCTCACCCCTCTTGAAAAACTGCTGTCAAGGTCACCGCTGTGGCAAACCGTGAGTGCCAAAGATCGTGAAATGTGCCTTTCAGTGGCTGATGATGGAGAGTTTTGGTAAGCGAATTCACTCAAATGTATGAAACTTTTCATGGCATTATACCTACATGCATAGTAGCAATTACAGCAAGAACTACAAATCAGTGTATACTCAAAGTTATGTGTATCTAAAATATAAGATATCCACAACTCTGCTTTACAATGTATATGTAATGAAAATTAATTAGCCTATCAAAAATTAATCACTGATGTTAACAGGATGACTATTGGAGACTTCTATAAGTTCTACGCAGATCTTGACATCTGCTCCCAGTATCCCGACTTCCTTGATGCACACTCCTCTCACCGCTGGAAGACTTCAATGTATGAGGGCAGATGGGTTGCAGGAACAACTGCTGGAGGATGCGCGCAAAATAAAGGTACTCCCCGGATATCTGGACTTAATTAATAAAACTTGATATAGTTCGTCATACCACTGAAGCAAATGTGTGCTTTATGACGTGTGGTATTTATTCAGATTTTGGAAATTCCGATGTTTAGAAAGCACAATCTCAGGGAGCGCCATGATCTGTGATGCATCCATATATCAAATGTGCGCACCGCCCCATACCGTATTAGATGGGTAGCACCATGGTCAGCACAGAGTTGAAGAAGTGCAGCTACTGACGTCACTCTCCTGCGCCGCTCAGACTGCCAAATCATTTTGGAATTATGGGCACTATTTTGCAGGGCAGACCACAAAATGAAATAGCAATGTCTTCGTTGTTTTCTTTTTGATTATGGCATAAAATGTGCAGTCTTGAAAAGAAGAAAATGAAAATGAAATAATGCAGCCACATTCTTAAAATGAAAAAGCATTTCTGCAAATCCATTTTAATTTTCAAATTTTACATTTCAAATTGAATTTTGCTATCTATTTGCTGGGGCACATTTTGAAAAGTAAATCTCAAATGACTGTTTCTTTTTCATTTTAATTAAGTAAAAGAATGAGCAGTCTTGCAGAAGAAAATTAAAATGCAAATAAATTGATTGATTATTAATTTTATTTATGAATCAAATAATGCAGCCACATTGTTAAAATGAAAAAGCATTTCTGCAAATACATTTTAATTTAAATATTAGTCACGATTTGCTTCCATAGTTACTCAAGCGGCCCCACCCTTAGATATGTGTAACTTTTAGCCTTTATAATACATAAATGTATGAGAATTAACGCCCCTGTACAGTTGTCATGACTATTTATATTAGCTGTAAGACCAAACCATTTTTGTTACAGGCTGGAAACATAGATGTTAGGAATTTTAACATGGGCTCTGACAAGGGTCTGACAGCTACACAGTTGTGCTCCATAGACTCTCGTGCAGTCATTTAAGATTTCCGTCATTTTCAGGCTGGTTTTGTGGATACTGAGCTAAACATTGTGCCTGGGGCACCTTTATGAGTAATACTTATTACCTAGAGAGATTGGAAGGAATACGCAATTCTTCCCATTTCCAAAACCAAAATCAAACCCTGAAAAGTGCAAGCCATTACCAATAATATATGATTTCAATTTCAACAAATCAATCAAATCACTCACCTGATTCTTTGCAAAATTATACAATGCAAAAAACACTTTCTCCTGTTTCTCTTCCAGACAGTTTCTGGACTAATCCACAGTATCGGGTCAAGATTGGCGGTGAATATTCGGGGAAAGCTGGCGAGAAAAATGTGCTGATATCTCTCATGCAAAAGCCTGACAAAAGGAACAGACACCTGGTTCAAAATATCCACATTGGATTAAGCGTGTTTGAGGTAAACGTTACCCTTTATTGTGTCTGTCACAGTATAAGGACTATTAGGGACATGTCATCACTGTCAGGCCCTGGCGAGGTGGAGAACTTTTTTATGGGCTCTTGACGATGACAGCAAAATTTTGGTGAGGGAAAAAGTGGCATTGTCAGTTTTCAAAATGGCCTGCATATCTGTGGTGTGGATGGCAGGCCCACTTTGAGAAAAACTTTGTTCCCCTGCCCATAATTTGTAAATAAATAAATAAATGAATAAAGATTGAAGAAAATCTCAATGATTATAAGTTGGGTGAAAGTTAAACAATAACGCCGACGAGCTGTGTATCACGCTGACGGGAAATGACAGGTTTTTTTCGACGGTGTCTGACGCCGGGAGTCACTGATCAAGCGGTGTTTTTTGACAACTTCAGAGTGAGACCAAGTTGTCTTAACTCCTCAAGCCTGTTCGTAAAACAAAATTTAATGACTGATGATTAGAGCGATGATTCACTCAAATTTTGTGAACATCAAAGGAACTTTATCCTAACACAGGGGTGCATTTGGGGGTGCTTTGGAGCTTGCTGGCCACACGCAACCCTATTCATTCATATAGAGATAAAACATCTCAGATTTTTCAAGGAAGCTATATTCTGAGGAGTCAAAGGAGGGTCGCAGTAATTCGAATGTGAACACAGTACATGAACTGAACAACCACAGTCAAAGTCCATGCAACAGAATGTTAGACCACAGCTGGCTACCAAGGGAGGTTTAGGTCTTATTCTGCTTTTCATCTTGAGTAACTGCATATGTGCAAGTCATAATAATACATTATCGTAATTGAGTATTTATTCATACTCATTAACTTAATTGCTTTTGTCTCCAACATAAACTCATCTTCCACTGCTTTCCCTCAAGGTGAAGGAACAAGTAAGACACAATTTTATCTCAATCCCACAATAAATCATCCACATTGTGAAGCTCAGCTAAAAGATATAAACTGCAGAGGACTGAAGTATATTTATTTATTACTACAGTACAAGGCTCACAGAGGGAAGTTCCCACCCTCTTTCTTCAGCAGCAACGCACCCGTCATCCAAACTTTGACCTTCATAAATGCACGTGAGGTGATGGAGTTTGCATTGCTGAAGCCTGCTGAATACCTGATTGTGCCGTGTTCCTTCAAACCAAACGAGTCAGCCTCCTTCATCCTGACCATCTTCTCCAAGGAACAGACCCATGGCTAGTATGCTCACTCTCTCCACACTACTCCTCTTACTGTTTGTATGACCACGTCACAAAATCACCCCAAAAGAATCTGCACAGCATGTGTCACACATTACTAGTGTTTTATATTGAGAAAGAAAAAAAACACACTAATCCCATGCAGAACGTGTTTTTGGTCTTTCCCAACAGTGAGAATTCTGGTGATCATGAGTCAGTACCAAAGGTGTGCCAGATTTATTATCAAAATATTATTCTGATATTGTGTTACATGTTCTTACTTAATGTGAAATATGTTTTGACCATCGCATTTCATTTGGGATAAAATACTTAATTTCTCATTCTCTTATTTTGATTTCCAGCCCGAAGAGGTCACAGATGCACAGGATGCACAGGATGATGAAAATAAGAAAACATTTTTCCACCACCACTCTGACAAGGTAATGCTTGCATACTTGCTGACTCGCGTTAAACCTTTTAAGAAAAATGTATTGAAAAATCCACTAGCTTTCACATACTTTAAAACTGAAGTTATCAATATTCTGAATAATGGGTCAAATAACTATGCATAAAGTGAGAGGGGTTATTCATAGCTACAAACCCACTGATAATTAGCACGACTCTGCAGTTTTTCTCAGCTTTAGGGAGCATTTTAGTGTTTTCAGCTCATTGTTTTAGTTTAATGGAGCACAGTTTTACTGCTTTGATCTGTCTTATTGGCCTCATCAACCTCATTTCCAGCCACAGCTGATTTTAAAAGTTTTCTTAGACCCACCACCCCAGCACCAAACAGCAGACATTAAAAAGAGAGCTTTAAGGAGAGTGAATATTGGATGTCCATTTGTCAGGTAAACAGATACCCAACTAAAAAGAATGCTAATGGGTGTGGGGACGGTTTTGTTTTTGGTCTGTTTTCATGTGGCTGACAGAAAACTCACCAATGAAAGCTTATAGAAAGTTAACCACAGTCTAATATATCTGTTTTCATTTCATTTCCAGTACGAAGAAGTGGATGCTGAGCAGCTCCAAAGGCTTCTAAATGAACGCATCCTGCAAGGTTTGGACTGTGAAATAATATTAAGAGACTTGATAAACAAGAGAGCTCAAAAACATCACAATACATTGTTATCATCTTAAATTATATTTGAACTGCTATATTAAAGGGTTTACATCTTGTTTCCACACAGTTTTGTTTTGTGTCCATATTTGTGTACAGTATAGGCAGTAGCGGCTTGTGGTGAAATTGGGTTAGAGGGCTAACGCATTAGGCCTATGGCCTATACTGATCAATAGTTCAGCTGCAGTAACAGTAGCTATGTTTCCATCCAAAAGTGATTCGAATCATTGGGAAATGCACATTAAACGAAAACGATGCAGTGATGGTATGATATCTCCGCATCATCATCTCTTTTTTTACATCTTAAATAAAACAATTTCAAAAGCCGTGCAAGTCTAGGATGGAAACTATTTATCGTCAGAAGTAAATTGGTTGCTAATCCATCTATTATTGTGTGTAACGTTATACAGTATGTATAAATGTTAGAGGGAAGAGGGAGGGCCAGCAGCTCCTGGGCCCCCTTCTCCTGCGGGCCGTTTGCGGCTGTGGGCCAGGCCACCTCCATCACGTAGCGTGAGGCCGGCAGGCCGGCCGCTGGGAGGTGTTCTGCTGCCGGAGTACTGCGGTATAAAGGTAACCACAAAAGCAGTACCGCAGCTCATGTTTACTGCAGTACGTTACCGTCACCGCAAATAGGCCTACCGTCCAGCCCTACCTGGGCCTACCTTATTTGAAGAGAAGCTCACATCAATGGCCGTTTGATTTGGATGAGGTCCCACTCAATAGATAGCATTTAATATCCACCAATATCCAATAATCCACCTTGTTCACTCTCCCACTACAGTAACAGTGGGCAGGCCCGCACTGTACTTCCACGCACTGTCACTGGCCAAAAGTCAGTGGCCTGGGCTGAATTAATTTAGCCCAGCTGGACAGTAAATCAAGGGGACTGGTCACTACACCTGTCACTCAAGATGTGACAACAATGATTGGAAGCTGATTCTAGGGGTATGGGCTGTAAAAAATCAGCCCATTTAGATAAATCCTGTGTTTTTGTGACTATTCTAGTGCTGTTGCTGCTATAGGTTTCAGTTCGAAGGTTCATTAACTAATATTTTAATGTTTTCTTTAATTTAATAATTTTCTACGTCAAAGATAGGCAGGGCTTAGCCTAGCAAGCCCATTTATACCAGCCGTCTCTGAGTATGGGCAGTACAGTGTTTAACGCAAGGATAAGCATCTCTTTATGTTTGAATAGAAATGCCAAAGCATAAATGGAAGACAAGTTAATGTTGAGTGTTTTTATGCAATTCATTCTTGTGTAATATGTGCATGGAGCAGTACAGAGACAAAACAGGACCAATAATAGAGTGGAAATGAGTTCACATTTTTGCTCATCTTTAAGTCAGTGGGTTATTTGAATTTTTTTTTTTTCTAAAATACCTGAAATACGTTTTGTGGTTAGTTAGAGGTTAAGAGAGTTTTGTTTTCTGACATAAAATACATTAAATACCCCACTTGTAATTTTGAAGCTTTACGTGTCTTAAAATACATGGTTGCTAACAAGTGGCTAAATGAGACTCCAGTGGCATCATGCCAAACCATGCCGAAAATGGCTTTAATGCCTCATTGTGTTGGCAACGTTGAAGCCGTACGACCTAGGTGTAGTTTGTTTATAGCCTAACGTAAGTTACTTCTGGTGACAGCATTGTATGTATTGTATGCAGAGCAAGAAAAAGGTGGGGAGGCTGGCCTGTGAGGTGTTTCATGAAATATTCTGTTACAGGCTGATCCATTATGCATGCATTCTATATATTACACAGCTAACATGTTAATGTTAGCTAGCTTCACATGCTGCAGAACTTTTCACACGGAAACAATGTACAAATAGAGCTGTGTTACATTTATAAATCTATTAGCTAACTTGTTTTATGCTAACTTCCAAAAGTTCTCAGAGGCTCTCATAGGAATGAATGGACCCTGACTTACATATGCAAACAGAGCTATGTGGAAACGAGGCATTAGGCCAAAGTATGTCTCATACTGATTTCTCTTCTTCTTTTTTTTAAAGGGGACTTGAAATCTGGAGGCTTTACCATTGATGCCTGTCGCAGCATGGTTGCCCTAATGGATGTATCCTGTTGTGATGCATGTGACTGTAACAAAATATAGTCATTCTTTCCACTGTGAAACACCAATAAAAGCTTCTGTACTAAAATCTACCCACAGGACATGTCCCAGCAAGAATCAGATCCAGATTGGGGGAGAAATGAACAACTTCATTAACCAAGATTATATGTTTCCCTGACATCAACATGTAGCGTGTAGCGGTGCAGGTTACACTTGCACTTGCAGTAATGTACCTGGGGCAGATGACCATATATCTGTCACAAACAAATGTCACTTTGTTTCAAAAGTAGAAAAAAACATTGGAAACAGAGTATACAGAAGCCAGAGGATTTTACTGTTACCTATGTTTATCTCATTACTTGAAACTTTGGCCTTGTATAATGTGGACTAAGGATGCATGATAATAGAGGCATGTCATCAGCAAAGGTCAGGCTAAGACATGAAACAACATGTGCAGCTGTGATACCTTAATGTTGAGCTAGACATCAATCACTGGCAAACTGAACAGTGAGGAATTTGTTCGTCTGTGGAGGAAGGTCGTTGCATACAAGGTAAAAGGAACCAAGTGCAGCACAAACATTTAAATTTTGATGTAATATTTACACACATAACTGTTTTGCAGCCTTGTCAATCTACCATTAATTCATATGCATTAGACTATAGATGTGGAAGACTGAAATGATGATTGTTGGTGTTTTCTTAATTTATCAGGACATTTTCTTCCTCACCGATGTTTCACGAACTGGAACCCTGTCAATGAGTGAGCTGAGGGATGCTTTCGAAGCTTCAGGTAGACCACTTTAGGATTCATTCACTCACTTGATTATTGGTTTATTAAATGTAATGAAAAAAATCCCTGTGCTATTTAAAAGTCAGTACCAAAGAACACTTGGAAACATAAACATGTGAACAGTGTGCATAAAGAAAGTACATTCTCAACAAAGAAACTGATATTAGATGAAGACAGAGAGGATGTGTTGCGTTACTGTGCGTACTTCCAACTCTGCCTCCTCTACAAAATTACGTATACAGACGCAGCTTTTGGCTCAGTCTTACCACTCTCATATCTAGCAACATCATCACAGTAGGCAGCTGATTTCAGTCTCCAGTAAACCCACTGTGCACCACAAACTCAGCACCAAACAGCAGAAAGACACAGTTAGAGACTTTTAGCTGGAAGACAGTATTTAGCCGCTAAAGAGCCAGACATTTCCCTGAGGAGTTTGTGAGCACCAATAATAGGGCTGAAAACAGGTTGAATGTTGGAGCTGGAATAAAACTCCAAACTGCTGCTAAAATTGCTCAGTATCTGATAAATTTTTAGGCATTTTTGATGTATATAATAACTACATACGGGACCACAAGATGGCGCCTATGCATTCCAGTGGAGTTTCTTGCCTGGTGCGTACACCAAAAAGCAAGGTTGAGCTGCTTTCGTGGGAGTTTGGTGGGCACCTGTTTGCTTACAAGTTTACCACATCAGTTGGAAAGGTGATAATAATATCATATGCAACTTTGTAGGCATATGACCACACATAATCTGAGGGAACCCCTCCATTATTGACCCCATCAAACAAAATGGGGGCGCTAGAGAGCTAATTTCTTATCTAGGCCTAACCGCCATATCGATTTTTACTAAACTTGGTGGATATGTAGAACAGGACTCCTCAAGGTGACTGGAGAAATTTAACTCTAATTGGCAACTGGGTGGCGCTATAACAACAGAAAAACAACCGATCGCTGGGGCTCCCCCTGTGGCCAAATATTGAATTTTTTTCCTAATTTTTGGTATGACTAAGTCATGGTATGGTATGCTGTACATAATCACGGAAACTGTCAGTGTGTCATTCTGTCAGTCATTCTGTCTGTCCCACGTTTTTCTACTCACTGAATGGTTCAATCTATGTGAAACTGCACATAGGCATTGAGGATTGGCATAGGTCGAAGGTGACAAAGCTACCAATGGGTATGGACTAGTGAATATAGAATAAATAAAGTTTTCATGATTAAATTTACACTGAGACTGCATTTGTGGCTAATTGTGTAAGTGAAAAACACCCAAGTGTTGAAAGAATAAGCTACGTTTCCAAACTGCTCCTCCTGTGTGTGTGTTGCACAGGAATGAGAGTCAAGGATGACATGCTCAATTTGATGGCTCTACGCTACGGTGCCTCTTCTGGCCACATGACGCTGGAGAGCTTCATCAGTCTCATGCTTCGCTTGGGCTGCATGTACAGTAAGTGAAGTCAAATGAAACAAATGGTGACAATAGATAAGACATAAGAAGTTACTGTCTACCACTCTTGCCTTACAAATATGTTAAAATACACATTCGTTCCCGGTTAGTGAGTCTGGTCTAATTGCAATTTATAACACTAATGGCTTAAAGTGGTACAATTTATTTTCTTTTTGTGTGATGCCCAACAGAAATCTTCAAACAGCTGTCTGATGGGAAAGCCATGAATCTCAAGGAGTCAGAGGTAATAATACATATTCTTCTTGTCAGAAGTCATAGATATAATGCCACAGTGTAACTTAATGATACATTTTCAGGGATAAAAAATGCATTTTTGTGTACATGTTGCATTAATAACATGTCTCCTCTTTATTTTCAGTGGATGTATGTTTCAATGTACACTTAACCCAAAAAGGAAGATGGACGGCACAATTCACAAGGAAAAAACAGGGGTAGATTTTTCAACAAGTGTTTTCTTTTCATTTTCCAGTCTGCATCAATAGATAAAAGCTGTATTTTTCTATGAATAATTCTTTACGCAATATAAACTGCAATTAAAAGGTTCTTTATTTTCACTACTATACTTCTATTGCAGTAAAATACACAATAATGTGAAAACATAACCAATCCTTTGTAGACAGGTTGATGAGCTCGAAATGGAATTGCTTTATGTTAAAATGACAGACTGAGTTACTGCACTTTTTTTGTATTATTTGTAGACTTATAGTGTAGGCTGATCTTTTCACCTACAACAAATTTCAGGTTTCAGGATATGAAATGCAGCCACTTTAACTGCAAAAACCATGTTGACCATTTTCTATAACTTTTTCAAAAATAATAATAAAAAGATCTGCCCTGTAAGTACGAGCGTGTGATTTGGGCTGGGATTCTCTATTATCTGTCAACCACCTGCTTTCTGCAAATTTCAATCCGTACAAATAGTTTACTATCGACCATTGATTTTATCACAGAGGAACATTTTGATTGTTACATATGTATAACTGCAAGAGGAGACAAATATTTTTTCTTTTCTATTTGGAAATGCAAAAAAATGTGCACTCAAATGTAGTATTAATGACGCACCAACCACTCTGTACAGTGTATAATTCAAGGGTGTGCTCCAAATTGCATACGTTTTGTTTATAATTTTAGTAGGTACTGCACCACCCTTAAAAAGTACGTAATGTTGCATGCAGTATGGACACAACTGGAACATACTCCTGTCTCATAACATTACGCCCTGAACTTTGACCCTCTTGTTTTTATATCCGTTACCTTGGAGATAAAAAAAAAAACACAACCTACTGAGTTTGCCAGAGACGGAGATCAACCCAGGAAGCTCTGCTGTTGCTACTTTGAAATGAATGTAGTTTGACTTTAAAGTTGTGCACAGACTGTACAGTCTAACATATTATATTTGCAACATTGAAATTACATCTACAGTTCTCAGTCATTTTTATTTTTACACCTTCGCCCTATTATTGTTTGCAGTATAGGTACTATGGGCATTGGAATGCACAGTAAGTGGGTATGAAGACTTTGCCACTCACATGTTCACAGATTAGCGTTGCACTTCTGCCATCTTGTGGCTGCAAACAATATCAACAGCAATAGGAGGCTTTTAGCTGACACTGCAAAGAACTGAAATACATCTAGCAGGTGAGCCTTTGTGGGCTTAGTTTGTTAATATGCTGTTTCTGCCTGACCAGCTGACTCACTCATATAAATCTATAGACTAAGATGGTGACGAGGTTCTGTATTAACAAGGTTGTAAAACAGGAAATGGTTGGCGATCTTGCTTAACCCTTTGTCACAAGACAATATGTTGATACATAACTAGAACACACATTTCTTGGATAAACATGAGACAAATATGATTTCAAATATGGCATTCAATAATTGTTCAGAAGTTACATTTTTACATTAATGCCACTACTTTAAATACTGTGAGAACAACATCAGTTTGCATTGCACAAACTGTCAGCTTCCCTTTGAATTTCATTTTGAGAATAGAGTATTACTTTTGGCCATCCAGAGAGGTTGCAGCTTTAGCAATGTACCCACTTCCTCTTGTTTCCATTTTAGCCTGCATAGTTCATGATCTGATTACCTCATAAGTTTTTGTGTTTTCAAATGATTTTTATCTTTAACATGACTTTTCTATCCGATGATTGATCACACCCTGTCCAAACCTTTTATGTGCCCCAAGTGTCATCAAGTGTCATCAAGCATGAAAATACATCCAGCCTCCTGCACACTACACCTAACAATATTTTGCTCTCTGCATCTTAATTTACAAGTAGAATCACTGCCTTGAGGTTGTATGCCTCCGCAGACCAGTCAAGTTGCAGTTTACATCCATGTCATATGTAGCCATGACAGCAGACAATAAACTGCATATGGATTCCTGCAAATTCTAAAAACATTGATGCTTCACACACATCTCCAACACAGCAGCATATAAGATCTACACAATCAGCACAGTTTGGAGGATTATCACCAATTCAGTATCTGACCAAATGTCTCCCCTTCTGTTCCTGAGATAAGGTGTTGAGTAAAGGCCAGAAAAGTGTTTTTACAGAACATGATGGTGTCACAATGAATCTGACCTTTGACCTTTTGGATATAAAAAGTCATCACTTCGTTCTATTATTCTATTAGACATTTGTGTAAAATCAGGCGGCACGGTGGTGTGGTGGTTAGCACTGTTGTTGGCAAAAGGGTTGCCGGTTTGATCCCAGGTGTGGGAGCCCCTCTGTGTGGAGTTTGCATGTTCTCCCCGTGCCAGCGTGGGTTCTCTCCGGGCACTCCGGCTTCCTCCCACAGTCCAAAGACATGCAGTTTGGGGACTAGGTTAATTGATTACTCTAAATTGTCCGTAGGTGTAAATGTGAGCGTGAATGGTTGTTTGTCTCCGTGTGTCAGCCCTGTGATAGTCTGGCGACCTGTCCAGGGTGTATCCTGCCTCTCGCCCGATGTCAGATGGGATAGGCTCCAGCCCCCCCACGACCCTCAAGAGGATGAAGCAGTTAGAAGATTGATGGATGGATTTGTGTAAAATCTTTGGGAAAAGAAGTCTTGAGTTATGGCCAAAAACATATTTCGTGAGGTCAAAGTGACCTTGACCTTTAACCAATGAGTTCATTCTTGAGTCCTTGTGATATTGCATTCATGAGAATGAGATGGACACGAGATCAAAGTGACCTTTGACCACAAAATTCTAATTAGTATTTTTTGAGTCCAAATGGATGTTTGTGCCAAATTTGAAGAAATTTCCTAAAGGCTTTTTTGAGATATTGTGTTCATGAGAATGGGATACATGGACAACCCACAGTGCAGGGCAGACTTTAATGAAGAAAATGAATGATACCTTTTTTTATTATTATTCTTTTGCACTGTACATTGGTGAGAAAGTTTGCATGTTCTCCCTGTGTTTGCAAGGGCTTTATTCTCTAAAGACAGCTGGAACTTCTATATTGACCATGAATGGCATTGTGTACAGTACAATGAATGTCTGTCTGCCAACACCACGTTAGTGCTGTGACAGGCCAGTAATAACACCTGTGGGTGTACCCTGCCTCTTACCTGATGCATGCTTGAATACACACCTTCCATCCATCATCACCAGTGGGATAAGGTACACAAAACTAATGGATCTTCATATATAAGTGTGACATTTTTTGACTGTCTTGAGCTAAACACACATTGCTGTCCACATGAAATAGTGGCTCTGCACCTGCGAGGCACAGACAGCCCTGGGAAATGAGCACTGCTTTTACAAGCACAGACGAGCACAGATTTGGCAGATGCATTTTGCCAGCAGCCAATGTTGCTCGCAAGACAGTTTTACGTCTCAACTAACTAATGTGAAAATAAAGGTCAAGAAGTTTTGTGCAAGTCAGGGCAGCATGGACTGATGAATTAAATGGAAACTATTTGTTTTGTTTTTTTCATGCAGAGACAGTGCTCTTATATAATCTCTCTCCCTCCCTCTGCCTCCACCTGTCTGTTTGTCTATTATCTACCCACATGTCCGCCCACATACTGTACGCAGCTCTGGCACCTAAAATCTTGTGTTACGTGCGGCAGGTTAAGTCCCATGTTTCTTTAAGCAATGCCACCACAGCTGGAGTTTAATGACAGCAGTACCCTGAGGCGTTTGCAGGCCAAATAAGAACTGAAGCTTTCTCTCTAGTGCTTGTTGTTCCACCCAGACGTGGCACTTTCTCCTGGCTGCTGAGGTAAGATTAAGATATTCATATGCAAACAACATTTTAAACAGCTTGATTTACACTTTCACATACAGTTTAGCAATTTGTGGTATTGTGTTGTCGATGTTCTTACCTTTGAGACACTAAAATGACTGCCTGTGCAACCTAATTTAAGAGCCATAACTGATCACAAGATGGGGCAGATGTGTGGGAGGTCTGCACTTTTTTTTTTTTACACTTTTTTTTTCTTACTTGTTATTGCAATGGTTTATTTTGGTGTGCAAAAGAAAAAGAAATGAGTTGAAATCCGTATCAATGAGCACTTTACCAATGTTAACCATAATTCATCCATCTGACGGGTGTGGCATATGAAAAACTAATTAAAGAGCATCATTACTGCAGAGGTGTGGCTTGGGATGGTCACAACAAATGGTCACTCTTTAATGTGCACTTTGATCCAAAACACAATGCCACAAAGGTCACAAGTTTTGAGAAAGCATGCCATTTGCATGCTGACTGCTGAAATTTCTACCAGGGATGTTGCACGTGGACTGAATGTTCACTTCAGCATCTTCACCTGCAAAACCATTTGAGACCAGCCAACCAGGCAGCTAAACCAAAGAATTTCTGCACAAACTATCAGAAACAGTCTCAGGGGAGCTTATCTCGGTGGCTGGTCTCAGACATTGTTGTAGGTGAGGATGCTAGATGTGGAGGTCCTGAGCTGGTGTGGTTACATGTGGTCTGCAGCTGTAAGGCTGGTTGGACTTGCTGTCCAGTTCATGGAAACAACATTGAAGCAGGCTGATAGTAGTGAAATGAAAATTCAGTTCATGTGCAACAGCTCTGGTGGACATTCATGCACTCAACATGCCAATGGCACACTCCCTCAAAAGTTGTGACATCTGTGGGTTTGTGTTGTGTGATCAAACTGCAGATTCTAGAGTGGCTTTTTATGGTTACCTGTGCAATAACATATGCTGCTTATTTAGCATCTTGATAAGCCACCACTGTCAGGAGGATTAATTATGGATTAGATGATGGCATTTTGTGTGCATAGAAAAAATTCTTACATCTTTAATTTGAACTCGTGAAAAATGGGAGCAAAAAAGGGTTGAATTTATATTTTTGTTCAGTGCAGAATGTGAAAAATAAAAGCCTCAGTGTGGTATGTTTTACTGTACCTGCAGAGTTAATGCATGAATTTCCCCTCTTCTTGGACTTGAGTTCATGTGATGGCTGTTAAATGCAAGCTTTCATGTGCAGCTAATGTCTCCATGAGCCTGTTTATACCTGGTATTAACACATGCCTTTACACTACAAAAGATATGTCGTCAAATTAAACATCAACCCCCGGGGCTGAAAAATGAAGCCAACACAGAAATGCAAATAACTGCAGTTCCTCTAATGGCCACCTGTGGCTGACTTCAAGAGCAAGTCAACCCCCTTACACTTTCATGTTAAAATGCTCAACTTTACAGCTGAAATAAACATGTTTACAGCGTGGTGCAACAAAAGGTTCTGATCAGGATAGTGCCAGGAAAAGACCTTGTTTTTACTAAGACATTGCTGTTTCCTGCTGGGATTGTGCCACCAAAAGTGGGTATTGTAAACCAAAACAGTAACAGTAACCAAGTGGTTTTGTACCTAACCTAAACAACAAAAAGTTACAACCTATCTACAACACAGTAACATACTGTTGTAATGTATAAGTGGATTGCTGAAATGAGAATATTTTGGGTTGAAGAAACTGATGCCTCCCAACTCTGTGCTTCTGGTCTTCGAAGTATATAAATTAATTGGTGTGGACAAGATGGTGAAGGTGTTTGATACCTATTTCTACTCATATGAAACAGTGAAGAGAAGTGCTGTGGAGTTTCAAGTCAGGATAGTGCCAAATAGGAGTGTATTATTTACAGTATTTTTACAGCAGGGATGCTGTTTGATGGTTGTGTTGAGGAAAGGTAAAAATGAACGTGAGATGTTTAGAGAATATAATTGTTCCAAGTCTATCCATGGCATATTGTGGTTGGTTTGATAGATCCATTTAGTGAGATAGAGTACTTGATTTGACAGGTAGTAAAAGAAGTTTAGAAGTTTTTTGTAAAGTGGATGGGTTGACTCTTACTTTTTTATTTTTCCAGTAATTGGGGAATCAATAGAATTAAACCTCTCTTCTATTAGTGAGACATGCAGTATTGAAAAGCGGTTAATTTTTTTCTATCTTCTTTTTCTGAACAGAGTTCACACACTGCAACAATGCCTGCACCGGGTGTGTGTATGAACATCGTCAATGCCCGTCATATGAAAGACGGGCGAGGGACCCGCGACAACCCTGAGCGGTTTCTCAACCAAGACCCTGAGCAGCTGAAACAGTACTGTCTCTTCAAACGGCTAAGGTACATTGATGACATGTTCCCCCCTGACAGAAGGTCCATTGGTGAAGGGATACTGAGTCCTTCTGAGCTGGAGCAAGTGGTGTGGCTGAGACCAGGGGTGAGTGTTTTTGCTTTTGATCCTTTATGATTCTAAATGTTTATGGGCAAACAAGCATCCAAGTTTAGCACCTGAGTCAATAATGTGTCTCTTTTGCTAAATCTTCAACTTTTTTCATCTGTCACTTTTATAACTTTGATTCGTGTTGATGTTGGGCAAGTAGGTACATTTATCTTGTCTTAGCTCCTATGTTAGCAGCTGCTTCCTGGGTCCTGTCACACCAAGCCGATAGTCAGCCGTTGGTCAAGGTCAGGTTGTCGGTAATTTTTGTAGTGTGTCCTGCACTTTTGGCACTAGTCGGCCCTTGCTGGCTTTTCGGATTATTCATCATGTTGAATTGGTGGCAGAGTTCGTCTGTGACTTAATTCATACTGATTAGCTTAGTGCACATGAAAAAAATGAAAATGAGGAAAGCAAACAAACGGCATAAGTCAAGAAGGTGTTAGGTACATAACTAATGTACCTAATAATACATTAATTAATCTAATTAATTGATTAATTTACATTAGGTATGGTTAATTTTTTAGTGACTGAGCTCTTGAGCAGAAACACTATGTAAGTGTTTGTGTTATTATTTATTAGCATACAAATATCCTTTGTTCTTTTATTACTGGGTCGTGTTGTTAATGTGCTAACTGACTAACTATCATCTTGAATCCGTCCTGTTGGTCTTCCAGTTTTTGAATGAGGATCACAGACTACTGCCCCTTGCTGATATGGAGAATTATTGTGTGGTCAATATTTCCTCTCTTTCAGAAAATTGTCCCCAATCCACATTTTGAAGTTGATGGGATCTCCAGGTTTGACTTTGGTCAAGGCAGGATTGGTAAGAAAACTGCATCATTCATAATATTCCATAAATTGTTTGTCCGTTAATGGAATTTTGAGATGCAAGTGCAGATGACTGGCAGAAAACAGACTACAGACGGGCAGAGAAGATATTGTAACCATGCGTTTTCTGCACTGTTTTGATCAGGTAACTGCTGGTTTCTTGCATCTATCGGAGCTCTAACTTTCCAGACTGACATCCTTCAGCAAGTTATTCCTCGCAATCAAAAATTTGATGAGAACTACTGTGGGCTGTTCCACTTCAGGGTAAACCAACAATCATCAGCACTGTTTGTCTAAAAGTAGGCTAGGTTCTCCTAAATGGTACCTATCTTATATTGCTACAAAAGATATTCTCTCTTCTCTCAACTACTCAGTTCTGGAGATTTGGAAGATGGGTGGATGTTGTCATTGATGACAAGCTACCAACAGTTGATGGCAGACTTATCTTTGTTAGGTCCAAAAATCCAACTGAGTTCTGGCCTGCTCTGCTGGAGAAAGCCTATGCCAAGTATGAAAAAACTTTTCTCAGTCATTACATGCATTTTCTCAGAGTGATACCTGTCTTATTTTTGGGAGAATCCTTGTAAATAATATCACACCCACTTGTATCAGAGTGTGTGGTTCCTATGTGGACATGAGTGCTGGAACTCCTGCTGAGGCTATGACGGACTTCACCGGTGGTGTTCACATGTGTATCGATCTGCCAAACGCTCCCCCAGACCTGTGGGAACTGATGTTTAGAGCTGGCCAATCCAAGTCACTGATGGGTTGTGGTACACCACAGGGGGTAAGCACAACTATACCACACAAACCAACACTGGCTGGTTGTTCTTGCTTTTATGTGCTTAAAGTTTTTGATATGTCCACATGTCCAAATGTCCCAAGTTGGGGCCCATTTCATAAAAGCACTTACAGTATGTATGTGGCTGCATAGCCAATAGTAAGAAAGATAGTTTAAACAAGAGCCAAATCAGGCTCAGTCCTTGTTTTTTGACAGATGGATGACCTTTCTGGCTGCCAATTTTCATTTGTCATAGCAGCAAACTAAAACATTATGATGGCATGGTTCCATGAACAGGAGCTGTTCACACATGCACAGGCACTGAAAGACTGGAGAAGTGCCAGGATGTCAGGCTGTCAAGTCTCAATGAATCAGGGATATGACATGCTGAGAATACTTCAGCTGTGGGAAATTTCTTTGATGCTGTTGGAGTGACAGATTGGAAAAGGAAAAGGAGATTCAAACAAACTTGATCATGCCCTTTAATGACTTCCAAATTCCCATCCCATAGTTTTAGGTGTTGTTTTAACAACACCGAAAACTACTGGTGAGCAACAGACTCACCAGAGGCAAGCTGGGGCATCCAGCAGCTTTCAAATCTGTATGTGTGAAGTGGGTGTAAACCATAGCAAGTCAATTTGCATTATGTCTGGGCAGTGGCACACTTAAATAGCATGTAACAAATATCAATCATTAATTATCATTAATTGTATGGCAAGTATGACAAGGGAAAATGATTGCTATACAGTACAGCTTCATTATTTATTTATATATTTATTTTTTTGGATGATATAACAATGAGAATACTCTGGAATTATAATAAAAAGTAGAATTAAAACAATTTAGTTCTTTTTTAGTGCAATTTACTTTAGTATGGTTAGTTCGCACAGGTTATCAGTCTCTGTGCAATCTGTTTTCTCAGCCTTCCATGTTAGATGTTGAAATGAAGATAGGGTGCGGTCAGGGTTTTGAGTGGGTGCACTCTAATTAGACTTGAAAGCAATTGAAGCGGTTGTCACATATAATATCCAGTTTATTTTGAATGAGTCTCCACATAATAATCACATTTCATTCAGCTCATTTTACAAAGTTTTTTGTAGGCGTGCTGATGTAATGAAGTTAGCAAATCTGTAAACATTAATGGCAAAGAAGGAAACAAAATATTGATATGATTTAAGGTTGAAAATGTCATGTTCTTAGAGGGTCTGACTGAACAGCTCTTTGCTACTATGACTTATGTAAATGTCTAAGCTTACCTATCTGTCTAAATCATAAGTGTTTTTGGTAGCATCAGTGTTTTAATATGACTTGTTTAGTCCATGCTAATGCTTAGAATTTTAGCAACATTTTGAATTTTATGTTTTGGCTTCAACTGGTGCCAGTTTAGTGTTTAAGGAGGTAAACAATCAAACGCTGGTCTTCAGTTAGGTTAATTTATTATGTGCGTAGAAAAAGGTTTGTTGCACAAGATCACCTGCAGTTAAAACATATAAAGTATCTTTACCTTGTAGGAGACATCTGCCAACACTGTGTTACCGAATGGACTGGTCCAAGGACATGCCTACACTGTTACGGGTTTGAAACAGGTGAAGAATTCCATTTTAAAGGCATTGTTCATGTAAATTGTTCATATGTTATCTTGCAAAAATGCACACACAACAGTTTGTATGATACCCTATGAATTAGTGCCCCATGAATGATGTTACTTCCTTAATATTAAGTTATGTAATTAACGTAAAGTTCTGTACGTTATGTTTAACCAAGTAAAGTTATTGTAGTTAGGTTTAGGAAGATAATCATCGTGAGGATGTATCTTAAAATTCACTCATTAAAGTTCACTGAAAGTTTAGATAGTTCTGAACATTGGTTCCCTGGGGAAAGCCAAGAGGTGAGGTCCTGAATTCACCCCAACATGCCTCCTGTATGAACGGTCCAGGAGTGCTTCCATCTTAACTCCCCTCAGCGCATTGGTCACGTGATTGTAGTTTTCCAAAATATGTCAGTAATGCATGAAAAATTGACCTGTTATTATGCAGAATATGTTCAAGCGTACTCTGTTTGTACGTTTGAACATACTCCCCTAACTACTTTTACTGTAAAGACCTTAAGTTGGCCTCTACTGTATAGCTGCATGTATTAAAGGAAGTTAATGACATGTATGTGTATGTTACTTTTATGGCAAAATTTTTTTTTTGTTTTTCCTGGTAATTGCTGGTTAGATGATGAGCCAAGGGGGGAGAATGGTGAACCTGGTGCGCCTCTACAACCCCTGGGGCAGAGGGGAGTGGAAAGGAGACTGGAGTGATGAGTGAGAATGACACTGAGAGTAGTGCCTGTTTCATTGAGTATTTGCTCTGATTTGCTGTCTCACAGAAAACAGATTACTTTCCTATGGTAAAATTTGTCCCACACATGCAAGTTTCTTAGGAATGCTTTGTCAACAGTTTGTTTCTACATCTTGAGATAGTCTCTACAGTGGTGTGGTAAATAATAATGTTTGTCATGTACAAGGGAGTTGAGAACATTTTGAACAGAGCCATGAGAAACCTCTTATTATGTTAAGCCTCTAATTACAGTATTTTAAACTGGTTGCGCCAGATAACAGCAAATCAAGACCATGGAAGCCAAGTTTTGGCAGGTCTTTTACATTTATATCTTGGAGGATTTATCAGTTGCAATAAAACAAGAATGTAATTTATTTAATATCAGTCAATGTAAATCTATGCTAGTGTAATTTTTCTTTTCATATCAGCTTAATGAACAATATGTGTCTTATTGTCTTAACTTTAATCATATTTCATGAACCTTACCTAATGATTTCAGGCTGGTGTCTCATGGGTCATCTATGTTATGCTAGATTGCTGTGTGCTTTTTAAATTATGATCTCTCCAGTTATGTAAGGTTTTATTTTTGCATGACAGTTCTATGCATGTTATCAACTTTGGAACAGTGCCCTGAAAAGTCCTTAGCTGTTTTGCTGTCTTGGTGGTTTGCACAAACTGGTTTTGGCAGTTTTCAGTCTAGGCAAGCCAAGTTGTTTTGAATAGCAAAGGTAGCTCAAAATGATACCTGTCTGCTTTTTCAGTTTCATGCCATGCCATCAAAACTTAAGTTAATGAGCAGTTACATGAACTAATCTGCCCAGTACAACAACAATATGATCTCTTGATCACCCAGTAGTTCTAATGGGCAGCGTCAGTGGTGTTGCGTTGAACAAGGGGATCAGAGATAATCAATAATATGACTCTCTTAGACTCTCTAAATTAAATAAAATGTAGGCAGTAAAGCCACCATTATACCTCTCTGTATATGTAGAATGAGAAGGTGTGTGGACACTCTACTAAATAAATGAGTAAAGAGACCAAGCAACAATTATCAGATTTATCTGACAAAAAAACAGATAGTAATGCAAATAATTAAACCAGTATGCACAGTACCAGTACAAACAACTCACAGTAAATTATACCAGTATGTACAGTATCAGTGCAAACAACAGTAGACAAAGCGGAACAGTTCTAGTTTATTCTAGAATAAATGGTACCATATGGAAACGATGCGGCCGGTTTGAGCTCAAATTGAATGGGAAACAAAGTCCAGTGTTCATTTAGCTGGGTGTAACTTAGCTGGGCGATGTGCGTTGATAGCTGCCTCCGGGAGAAGAGAACAGAAGGAAGGGAGGGTATCACTGTCTGAGGGCTGCCGTAGAATGGCAACAAGGATGTCAGCCGACCAACACTCGCTACTCGGTCCCTGGTCACGGCGATTTGCTATGCTGGTCAGCTAGGAATGAACTAGCAGCCAGTACAGTACAGTCCTCTCTGGTCTAGCTAACATTTAGCCGTGTTACTTACTGATCCATTAGAAAGAAAGCTAGCTGGACATCGGTTTTGAAGCCTCTTTGGTCACGGAGCTCCCTCCATCTCTTGAACGCCTGACTGAGGTTTACTCTTGTTTTCATTCTTCTTTCATAACTCTCCTTTTTGCTCTTCTTTGCCTCCTCAGACAGAGCAGCTCGTTTTCTTTTGCTAGGCCGTTTTTCACTTCTCTCTTTGTCCGTCTGCCATTGTGCTGATGACTCAACTATCTCATGCCTCATAAGGACCAGCTCCAGTCCCTGATTGGCTGACCGACCACTTTTGCAATACATGATGTTTCCTGCCGTAAAACAGATTTTTTCCGCGAAACTTCGGCACCAGTGGCAGAAGCTTATTGGAAATCCACTAAGTAACCTATGTAAATGCTGATAGTCTGATTTTACTGTGTATACTACCCTGTGCAACCCACATTATTTTCATAATGATATATTTAGGAAAAGATGTTATCTGTTGCCTCTTTAACTGTTTCTTCTTGTCAAACCCTTCCCACCTTTTCAAGCTCTATGTCACAGGTTTATAAGTCAGGTTTTACGCTCCTAAAAATGTTAGTCTTTATTAAGGTCCAAGCTAAAAATGCCTTTCCTCCTCTTAAGCTACCACATTAATGCCAGGATTTTCATGAGAGTCAAAAACAACCTGGCCCTGCTCTTGGCCCTGAGCTTAGGCTTACTATTGGAAACGATACTTGCCCCTTAATGATAAAACAATTTGTAACACACTGCCTCTCCTCTTTCTTTACTGAAAAATGTGTACCTAAAGGTCGCCTTTATGGCAAACTGTGAGTCCTGAGGATCGTAAGATGTGCCTTGCAGTAGCTGACGATGGGGAGTTTTGGTAAGCGAACCGAAATCAAAATTTTACAAAGTTAACAGACTGTTATAAAAAAAAGTTGGGAGTTTTGGACATATTCTGAAAAATACAGAGTAACAGCTACAATTTTGTTTTCTCAACAACTTTTGTGTAATTTCAAAATCACAGTTGTACAAAAAGTACAGAATAAGTGGTACATAAGATAAGATAAGATAAGATAAGATAAGATACACCTTCACTGATCCCACAATTGAGAAATTCCAGTGTTACACCAGACAAGGGTTAAGAGTCAAATTAAAGACTTCAATATTTAAAAACTTTAAAAAAAACTAGGCATGCAGAAAAAGTACAAAAGATACAAGAAACAGCAATAAATAATAACAATAATAATAATAATGAGCAGTGGATAAAAAGTGAACAATGGATTAAAGTGAACATATTTAGTGCAAAGTGAATATTGAATGTGCAAATAAATAACAACATGGGGGCAGCAATGCTTATAGTGGTGTCCATAAAGTGTCCATAGTGTCCTCAAAGTGTCCATGGTGCAGTTTACTGTGAGCAGTGCTGTAGCCTGACAGCAGCAGGCAGGAAGGACCTGCGATAGTGTTCCTTCACACACGTTGGGTGAATAAGTCTATAGCTGAAGGAGCTCTCACAGAGTCCAGAGAGCATCCCAGGACAGAGCTGGCCTTCTTGATCAGCTCGTCCAGTCTCTTCCTATCTGCAGCCGAGACGCTGCTGCCCCAGCACACTAGCCTACTCTGTAAAAGATGGCTGATGCCACCACAGTGTCAAAGAAGGTCTTCAGGAGCGCCCCCTGCACACACTACCGCCTCAGCAGGTAGAGTCTGCTTTGGCCTTTCCTGTATAGTGCTGTTATGTGATTAGTCCAGCTTATTGTTAAGATGAACACCCAGGTACTTATAAGATGTCACCATCTCAATGTCCTTTCCCTGGATGTTCACTGATGTTGGGGGGAGGAGTCTGCTCTGAATCTGTTTGATTAAGGTCATATTTCTGTGGTGGATACGAAAGGTATCATCGTATATTCATGGTGTATATTATAATTTAGTGTAATTACTTAATTGTAATAAAGTGGCTATTAAAATTTTACTTTGATAATCAGTTCAGTACATCTACAAAACAGTTATGCAGATTGCACATTTTACCTTAACTAATACAGAATAACTATTTCTTCTTTGAAGGATCAAGTAAATCTTAGACTAAAACAATAATGTGTTACTTGAATGAATCTCTGATGTCAACAGGATGACCCTGGAAACCTTCACTAAGACCTTCTCTGATCTTGACATCTGCTGCCTGTGTCCTGACTTCATTGATGGAAGCTCTTCTTGCCACTGGAAGACCTCTTTCTACGAGGGCAGATGGGTTGCAGGAAGGACTGCTGGAGGATGCATGAACAACCTCGGTACTGATATATCTGATCTTGTGATATATCTGATCTTATGCAAAACAGTCCCCTCAAAGGCAATATATGGTGCCTGGAGTGTGCCAATGAAAAAAATGTAGTGATTGTGTATGTAGAGCGTTAGCTGGGAAACATCACATTTATTCATTTTACGTGGAGTTAAAATGAATATGTTAAGTGTTGAATGTGTTAGTGTCTGTTTATGACTCCTAAGAATTAATAAATCTTTTTTTTAAAAGGAGCAGATATTTACCGTAAGCTAGCCCAGGCTCCATTGTGTTAATATATCAAGACAAACTAATTGCTAAGGAGATGGCTGTCAGAGATAGCAGAGGTAAGCTCACCTTATCCTATCTGAGGTTTAAACAGGTGGTGTGTTCCACTATGGAAGATTGGCGGTTTGATCCCCAGCCCCTCCAGTTCACATGTCAAAGTAGCCCTGGGCAAGATCCTGAAGCCCAAAGATATTGGCCATAGAGATGTTTGCCTTCTCTCCAATATAATAAAACTACACGGTTAATTAACAGCAATGTTTCTTTTCAGAAATCATGACCTGGTTACCCAAGATAATTCACAGACCTTGTTGTGATCAGTTTCATGTAGTAACTATTAACTACTAAACTACAAACTGTATCATCGCACAGAAGGAAGCATGCATCTGCTGCTAGCTCACCTAGCACTACTGAACTAGCAAATGTTACAGCTTTGCTAAGGAGGATGCCATTAATGTTTAAACTTAGTGCTGTCAAGATCCCGAGCCTCTTGTCTATGGCCCTTTTTTAGATAGGATTTGTGCAAATTTGCAGGAAAGCCCATTCAGTCTTTTTTCAGCATTGGCAGTATAAAAACAAAATCAGGGAGTGCAGCAAAATGCCACCTGCCTACTTTTGTTTAAACAGAATGCGCCTTTTTGGGGCAATGGGGGGCGTGAGCAAGTAACAAAACGTGTGGCTCAGCGTGTGATGTAAACAGTGACGTGGGAGGGAAGCCGCGGCTGGTCAGGCAGCAATAGTCAGGGGCAATTCTCTCGTAAATTGGCCTGTTCTTCGTTTGCGAGGGCAAGGAGGGCACGCAATTCCTTGTCTCCTCAGTTTCTCATCTTTACAGTCTCTGTCAGGTTTGCGTTTCCCTCTTGCTACTAGCTGCTCGCTAATTCCTGCTAACAGCTGTTTCCTGTTTATCCACTGCAAATGGGTCGGACGTCATCAACAGCTCCTCCCATAAGACATCAACAGCGGAAGGGCGCCTCGGTCTGTTTAAACTAAAAGGGTTCCGCCAATATGACTACCCTACGAGGTGGAAAACTGGGCACCTTGGATCAACTCACCATTCCGCCTCTGTGTGTCTAAACGCTCGCAGCTGGCCGATATAACGGCCCAAAATTTGTGGTAAATCTGGCAGTGTAAAAGGGGCTTGTGAGCAGATGAATGCTGTACCTAAACTGTCCCTTTAAGGTTCCATCCAGTCCCACATAGTAATTAAGAACATTGGTGCAACTGCTTTCTGCTTGATTTTTCAGTTGACCAATAACACAAAAATTAAAGAATTGGACATCACCTTTTTAAGATAATCAACAGATTCACTCTTCTTGTGGCTAAATGATAAAATATAAAACTATTTATCTCTTTGCCTTCCAGACAGTTTTTGGACTAATCCACAGTATCGGGTCAGGATTGAGGAATTGCTTGAAGAATGTTCTGAGGGACATGAAGAGAAAAACATGCTGGTGTCTCTCATGCAAAAGCCTGACAAGAGAAACAGACGCCTGGTCAAAAGTCTCCACATTGGATTCTCTGTGTTTGAGGTGAATGGTGAACTTTATTATTGGTGTCACAGTAAGAGAACTATTATGGATATATCATGTGAAAAGGCATGGGAAGTAGCTGTTGAAGATAGTTACATGAAATGAAAGCAAAAATGAAGCCATTCAGTAGGCTAAGCCATTTTGTGTCGTTGTTTTGAACGATGTCACTGCTGAATCACAAAATTAGCATAAGTTAGCATAAGTAGCACATACAGTTATATGGCTTATCTCCCTTAAATAAAACAACAGAAGTCACTGAAGAAACTTAGAATGCAGCGTATTCTCTCATCTTTTCACATGGACCTTAACATGAGTGTTTTTAACAAGAATTTTGGTAAATTGATCATTAACTTTTATGATTTGAGTCAAACTTTGTTGTTGATGCTGTTGTTTTTGGTTTTCTTTAACAAAACTAAAACTAATTTTCCTCTGATTTCTTCCAAGGTGACTGAAGAAGTAAGTAACATTTTTGGCTCAATCCTCATACAAAGTACATGCCAACCTACATTCTGCAGCTATGATGCAAACTGCATAGAAACAACATCTTTTTGTTACCTGTATAACAGTACAAGGCACAGAGGGGGACGTTCGACGCCTCTTTCTTCAGCAAAAATAAGCCTGTAGCCCAAACGAAAACCTACATGAATGCACGTGAAGTGATGGAGTTCCTTTTGCTCAAGCCTGGCGAGTACCTGATTGTGCCATCCACCTTCAGTCCAAATGAGACAGCCTCCTTCATCCTGACCATCCTCTCCAAGTCAGAGACACATGTCCAGTAAGTCACTCACAACCAGGGAGCGGGAACTCATGGACACGATGCTGTCCTTATTCATGGACACCTTCATGTGCCACCTAGTGGTAGCAAAAGCACAACACATCCATGTACAAACAAGATGGTAGCCACCTCTTCCAAGTCAATCTGCAGCTGATTCAGACACAGTAAACAGAACAGAACAGTAAAAAACTACTTACTGTTCAAAGACATTGCTTAGTTTTTTATACATTTTTTTTTCTTTTCTTTTCTTTTTAACCTAATTTAGTTTGTGTTTTTGTTGTTGTTTGGTGGGTGGGGGCGCCCTAGGCTTTTCTCGCCACTGCTCTCTACTCACTAATTAGTCCTTAAAAGTTTGTCCAGTTTTTTCACACTGCAGGGTTGGACAAGTTGGGCTTGAAAACTGTGATCAATTGACCTATGGCTAAGCCGCGCCCCCTCCACTCACTCGGACAAACTATCAACATTCAGTGACCAGTGCTATGGCAGGTGTCACAGTACACGGCATTTCGCAGGAGGCAATTGATGATTTTTGGGGACATAACGATCAGATGTCATTCAGAAATAACCAAAAGGGCCTAAACTACACATTGGAGGGATATATTCATCATTTTATTGTTGAGAAGCTCGATGAAAAGCAAGTTAAAGTGCCACTGAAGTTAAGGTTTTTGGCTGAGAATATGAGAAAAGGATAAGATTAAGAAGTTAATGTTAGCTTAACTAGAGCCCTTTGGACAACAGCTAACAATGATGTACGATCACCAAAGTACAAAACTAGAACAAAACAGGCTAATGAACTCCCAGCAAACAAGGTGACATGATGAACAACGCAGCTAGGAGCTAACGTTAGGCTAACTCTAGCTAACGTTAGCTAGAGATGTTAAAGATAACTTTATATTTCTTTCCAGCAAAGTGACAATATGTTGCCTCAAACACAATGTTGACTTACCTTAGAACAGATGTAGACATCATTGTTAATCTTATTCACGTTGAGTTGATGTTGTGGTCTAACGTTACCACACAACTTTATCCAAAGGAGACACTTTTATTGGTTAAGATGTGGTTTAAAGTGTGAAAAACACACCTCGCAGCCCAGCCTCTCAGGATACCTTGTGTTGAATGTACCTCATACACACCGTTTGACCATTTTTAAACTTCAAATCGCAGAAAAAGCTCATAAAACCCAACAAAACTGACTTTCTGTAATGCATTTCAATGAACGTCCAGGCAGAGAATGTCCGAGTGTATGGGAATGGCTATACGCACAGTGATTGGCTCATCGTGTTTGAGGGCGGGACTAAGCCATAGGTCAATTACTCAAAAGTTACTTTACTAATTACTCAGCAGCAAAAGTTATGTGTGAAACGCGCCTATAAAGCCTCTGGAAACCCAAATCCACAATAGCCTTCTAACTATGTAATTTAGGGTCTTATGTACATAATATTAAACATGTAGGCCTATAAACAATTAGAAATCAGTTTCCATCCAAATTTGAAATATCTGTCTTTTAAGTTTTTGTACATTCTTGAAATTGGGTTTGATTTGGCCGTGGTTATCTCTGAGATTTATTACGCAATAAATTCCAAACCAATATAAATCTGCCCCTTTGAGTCTGAGCCAACAAACAGCTTTCTAGTCTGACGTTTAGAAAATACAGATCGTAAACTGGCTGAAGCGCTCGGCTGCGACCCAGCGGAGGCTCTGCCTCCGGCGGGCTCCCAGCAGCACTCGAATCAGGTTGACCGGCTCCAGAGCCCGGACAATCCGAGCTTTTGCAGCTGGTGGAGCTGCAGGAAGAGGCGGATTGTGAGCGGCTGGGCTTGCCCCCCGGGCCCGGTGCCGGTGTCGGCTCGCGGGGAGGGGACGTAATGTGCACCCTTCCTCACCCTTAACCCCAACCCCAAACAGTTAGCTTTGCTACGCATAAACATATTCCCAATTGCGGAGGTGATGCTGCGGGAAACAACACAATTTTAGCCGGAGGGGAACATTATTCGAGACGGGCAAATACTTCAACACAACGCCAGAGAGACGGCCGGCCGGCACCGGTCTCTCCCGCTTTGAGGGTCGGTGTGTGTCTCAGAGTAAAGACATATTTAATCTATTAAGACTGGATGTGTTTGAATGAAAAAGGCTATTATCAGAAAAACAGAGCAGATATATGTTTTCAATGAAAACGTATCTCATTGAAAAAAGGCAAAGCGCCAGCCTCCCGTCATTCATCTCAGCTAACACTGCATGTAAAAGTTATGCTAACTATTCTACAAAGTAACATTAATATTAATCATGAAACATTTTGAAACTTACCATTCAGTAACCACCTGAAAGGAATCATTGTCAGCTGGCAGGGCTTCTGCTTCGTCCTCTGAATCATCACAGGGCTCAAACATGTACGGCTGGATTAAATTTGTGGCAGCCATTGCTGAGCCAGGGAGATGTCAATCAAAACGAGGGAGTTGTCAATCAGAGCGTTATCTGCCACGCCCACTCTGTCCTGGCAAGTGGTCCAAACAGCAAAATGAGCTGTTTTTAAACCAGGTTTTCTAATAGTTATGAATGGTTATTTTCACTCAGACTTTTGTGGATGATTAATGAGACACTCAACTTTGATATAATATATGCATTTCTACTATTTCAAGCTGTTTTTCCAAAGGCTTTACACAACTCCAAAGTAGACAGAATAAAATCATATTTAGGCCTATCTTCTATTCACTTATTGACTTATAAACTCATTAAGACTGCAAACAAGTTGATTCTGAAAATGTCAAAGTAACAGAGCATTACTGTGAGTAGTAGCTGTAGTGTCATTGCTTAATTTCACACTGTACTCCCTTACACTACTTGTTAATCACATTACTGTAACGAGTTACTCAGTAATGTGTCATGCACATCACTGGCAACACATTATGTACTGCTGTCTCATGTCTTTCCTTTCAGTGAGAATTATGGTGCCCATGACCATGAAAATGAGGGAGCTGAAGAGGTATGCAAGATTTTAAAATATACTGACATTGTTCATATTATTTTGCTGTTGTGTTGCATGTTGTTTACTTTGTTGATTACACTGATAGCATATGACACATACATATTTAACAGTGCATTAATTAATTTGAAGCTGAAGCGCACTCAATCTTTTGCAGCCCATGCATATTGGAAATGAAGACGATATCGAAGATATGAGGATGTTGTTCAGCCAATACTGTGACAAGGTAATTTGTGTGTCTCTTAGTAATAATCTCAGTGATCTGCCTTTAAATAAATGTCTTAATTCAATATCTATCACTGAACGAGGTAAAACAATGGTAATTAGGGCTAAGTAAACGTGAATTCCCTGCATCCCACGCATACACAACAACTCCCTATGGTGTTAACCAGGGTCAAGACAAGTCCGTGTGACACTGAATGAGACAGGTCTACCCATAACAAAACTAAACGGATATCCCTGGGATTATTACTTTAAAGCAAATGTTTAACATTTTTGGGAAAAAAAATGCTTAGTTGCTTTGCTTCATTCTTCAACTGCATAGACTCCATGAAGTCACTCATCCCAGCCAAGAAATAGTCAGACAGAGAACTGATGTCTTACACTTCAATTTGTTAACTTTAAATTAATGGGATTTAACACGATAGCTAGCAAACTTTAGACGTAGCAAGTCTTTGTTATCTTTGGACAGAGCCGGGCTAGCTCTTTCCCCCTGCTGCCAGTCTTTTACTAAGGTAAGTTAACTGCCTGCTGGCAGTAGCTTCATATTTAACGTACAGATCCAGGAGTGGAATCACTTCTCACATAACTGTTTTGAATTGCAGAGATTTGTGAACTTGGTCATTTCTAATGTCATTTATTTGTACAGTAACTGTAACATTTAAAGATACAAAGTCAAGCGTGGTGGTATGACCTGATGATTGTGCTCTATTGCTTTGCTAGTATCTCTGATAAACCAAACCCATGGTCATGGAAACTATGCAATGTACTGTTGTAGACAGGGGCAGCAACAAAATGTACCTTAGCCACCAAAAAAAGTCAATATCAGTGTAAGGGTACACTATATTTGGTATAGTTTCACTGCTTTACCTCACACAATAGCTGATAGAGGCAGTAGTAGACTTCCCTGCTCTTTGAAGTACAATGGTTGTTTTTGTCAGGACTGGTGGCTTTGAGATAACAACTTTAGCTCCCCATCGCTAACTGACAGCACAGTAAAATGGTGACAATATTCTTAAAATAGTGTACACTTAAGATGATAGATTTTTTTTGGGTGAGCCTGTTTTTTTAGGTGGCTAAAAATGTACCAATTTAGCCAGAGTTTGCTCAGCACCTTTTGACTCTATGTATGTGACACAGAGGTTCTATAACTGTAAGTTATTGTAAGTAAACATTGTGATTCGGTCTTTTCCTTCAATTAAAATAGAACTGGGCTTTCATGTCTGTACTCTTATTTTCTATTTGAGCTATGTCATTATTCCTTTTGGTGTTGTCTTATTCTTTGGGGTTACTGCTCCGTTGGATCAGGAATTTTAAATGTTGTTCACAGAAATATGTTTTATATTGTTTAACTACACCTGTGTGATTTACATCTAACCCATAAGGTGTAGCATGCTATTATTTCCCCTCAATATAAAAGCAACAGAGAATGTGAGACTACAAGTCTTTCCTTGTTTTGATTTCATCACTAGGATGTAGAAGTGAATGCTGAGCAGCTCCAGAAGCTTCTTAATGAAAACTTCCTGAAAGGTTTGGAACATAAACTCCAAAATGGCTTGACAGCATATGAGCTAAAAGAATATTCATATATAATAATCGTACATAGCACTGCTGTGTTGCTGGGTTTTAGCCAAATTAAGTGCATTTTTTTCTATTTTTCTGCAGGAGACTTGCAATTTGGAGGCTTCAGCACTGACGCCTGTCGCAGCATGGTTGCCCTGATGGATGTATCCTCTTATGTAATATCAACTATGAATTGGTGTACAGGAAAAGTTTTTTTTTCTCCATCTCGGCTGCTAGTTTGCTAATTGCTATCCCCTCACAATAAAGGTAGTTACATAAGACGCTTGAGTAGTGTACACGCCAAAACCTGCCTGCCCTTTTGCTGGTTTCACACACACACAATCAAATTTGAAGGTCAGGCTAAGACGTGAAACAACATGCACAGCTCTGATTTCTTAATGTTGTCTCAGACATCAAGTAGGCCCTCCGGCAAACTGGATATTGACGAATTTGTTCGTCTGTGGAACAAGATCGTCACATACAAGGTAAAAGGAAGCATGTGAAGGTTAAAATTCTCAGAATAAAACAAAGATCACTGATGACATTCATAATTACAGACATTACTGGATAAGTCTGTTCATTCCACTATCAAAGCGTCTATTTAGAGGTTGTGTGTAGTTTTTGTGTTTTCTTGAGTTGTCCAGCTTACAGCTTTACATATCTTACCGTCTTCTCTTATTCCAGAACATTTTCTTCCGCACTGATGTTTCACAAACAAGAACACTGTCACTGAGTGAGCTGAGAGATGCTATCATTGCTGCAGGTAGACCATCAGCCAATTCTCCTTGTCTACTATAGACACAACCATCCTTGGATTTATCCTCCTTATTTTAAATCTTATGCATGGGACAGAAATGGCAAAATCTTGCCAACCATTTCTTATCGTTTGCATTCAAAACAGTTTTTGATGTAAACAATGCTATGAATGAATCAGGTGCCTGATAAACTATGGTTAAACGTGATAAGACGAAAGCACCAGATGGAGGCGATTATCATAAATGCTCACATATGCAGTGCACACTTCATATAAGGTGAAGGAAAAAGTATTTGCTGTTGTAGGAATGAATAATGACCAATGACCCCAAAGACATGTTAGTTATCACTGCTCACTGGTCTGTGTAGTTAAGCCTTGCCATAATAGCTTATCATAGGGCTTAGGAGGTTATTCACTGAGTGCTGATCCTTTCTCTAGAGCACAAACTTCTTGTGTTTATTTGAATGTATTATAAGTTATCATGTCCACCTAATCACAAATTGTGGCGGTATTAAGAGTAACATTGGATTTCACTGTAATGCTAACTTTTTAGTGCATTAGCTAATGTTAGTTTTGATAGAAAAACAAACTGGAAGAGACCGTTCAAGTGTCGTCCTCCTTTGTAAGATTGGCATAGTAACCAACAACCAGAGTTGGTTAAGTAAGTACTTTGATTACTTTTTGCAGTAATGAGTAACCTAATGTGTTAGTTTGCTGTTTGAGTAATCAACTACTTAAGTACATTTTCAAACAAGCCATCAGTTACTTCCGTTACTTTTAGAACACTGGTCCTTCAGCTCCGAAACAGCAACAGCTGTTGTTTGGTTCTAATAACGTTAAACCTATCAGTCACGAAGCCACGGAGCTTGTGGCTTGCTACGTGGTCGGAGAAATGCTGCCGTTATCTAGGTGGAGTCTAAATAGGTGGAGTAGGACTCGCTGACAGACATATTTCAGACTCAGGACTTGCATTATGCCTGGTACACGCTACACGCTGGTACTCACCAATTATCCCCGGTTGTCTTTCACAGCGTGTGATGTCATCAGGTTATTCTTGTCCTGTTTTTATTACTTTCACTATTATTTGAGTCACTGTGTGTGTTCATGTGCCAGCCGACATGTTGTTGTAGTCATCTAAAAGCTCAGCAGATGGCAGGAGCTACATTTGAAGCGCCATACGTAAACTGTCAAGCTACTGTATCTTCCACAGGAAGTTCTGACAAATGTTTCAGAATAAAAACCTATTTAGAAAATGGACGGATTCTCTAGCCGAGCTTATAAGGGGCTTTTAATTTGAAACAAGTGTTGAGTTTGAAATGACAGTGCGATATGTTAACTTTATAAAGACAACAGAGCAGATAAAAAGTAAATATATAAACACACAGAGGGATTAATAAATAACGGAGCGTCTATAATGTAGTTTGTTTCAAATGAAGCTGGAGCCTCTGCAGTTGTGGTGAGTAAAAGCCCCGCCGCTATTTGTTAATGTTATTACTTTATGTCCAACCGTGAGGATGTAGCATTGTTTGCTAGCTTGATGCTAATGACAGTAACGTTAACTCAGCGGTTGACAAAGTGCCTCTGCTGTTTCACACCATCATTTCCCCCTTTTACTCTGTGTGCTAACATCCCTAGAGGAAATATTAAAAACGCTGGGGTGTTGTTGTCATACAGTGTCTACGGCAGCAGATGGTTGTGTGTTTCTACTGGTCAAAGTGACGGCTGTGATGGGAGAATTGGATCTCAGTGAAGGGCAAGTGGTCCATAACTTTAATGTTGGAGACAAAAAATGTAGGCTTAGCGCCCTGTGGTCCATTGCCCAATAGGAAATGTAGAATACAAAAGTACTTTAAAAGTGCTTGAGTTACTTTTCTCAGGGAGTAACGTTGGAAGTACTTTTAAAGTAATTGAGTTACTTTACTCAGGGAGTAACGCAGTAAAGTAACTGGTTATCTTTTTAAAAAGTAACGCAGTAGCGTACTTTGATTACTTTTAAAGTAACCCTTACCCAACACTGTCAACAACAAAGCTGGCCTCCCATCTTCAGCAGTCCTGTCAAATCATCCATCCAGAGAGTAAGAGCATACGTGTTGGCCAGTCTGGTCCCGTTGGTCAGTGTTTACATGTTCAAATAACTAACCCGATATAGTGTGTTCGAAAATTCAGTCTGACACTCACTAAAATGAGAGTCCAGTTGGTCGAAGAAACGGAGCATTACATTTCTATATGAAAAGAACGGAAAGGTTAATCACACATACACTCCGCTCAGTGCTTTGCCACTTCAAGAGTGCGATACTCTGGATAACCAAATGGTACCAACAGCGCTCTGAATCCATGAGCAGTCCAGAATAAGTATTTGTGAATGCACCACTCACATCATCTTCCTCCATTGTCTAAAACAAACCAATAGAACTTGCTAGCTAGCGCTAGCTAAGGTCTGTGGAGAATTGTTTTGCCTCCAGCTAAGCCCTGCCCACCAAAACAAAGGGTCTATACACAAAAGCCAGGTTGGTGACAGATAAAAATGTTGCATATTTCCGGTCCATTACAGCTGTGAGCTAGTTATATTGCATGAATGCTGCTGTCCCACTAAACCTCATTCAAACCAAAAAAACACACATTCCACACAGAATGCAATGAATGATTAATGAAATGAAACATAATTTGCAGATTAATCGTTAATGAAAACAATATGGTAGCAGCCCTAACATAAGTCAGCTAGCATAGCAGTAGCTTGGTCCATAGGGACTTGGGTTGGGAACTGGAGGGTTGCCTGTTCGAGTCCCCGTCCGGACCAAATATGGAGCGTGGGCTGGTGGCTGGAGAGGTGTCAGTTCACCTCCTGGGCACTGCTGAGGTGCCCTTGAGCAAGGCACCAAACCTCCCAACCGCTCGGGGCGCCTCACCAAGGGCAGCCCCCTCACTCTGACATCTCTCCACTTAGTGTATGTATAGGTCCTGTTTGTGCATGTGTATTTGTCTTTCGGACCCATGTGTAATTGACAAGCAAGAGTGAAAACACTGAATTTCCCCTCAGGGGGATTAATAAAGTAAATAAACTTAAACTTAAACTTAAAATAAACTTAAACTTTTGTCCTATGAATGCTGGTTAGGAAAGAGGATCAGTGATAACATGCTGAACTTGATGGCTCTGCGCTACGGTGCCTCTTCAGGACACATGCCACTGGTGAGCTTTATCAGTCTCATCCTTCGCTTCGACTGCATGAGTGGTAAGTAAATTTGGGCAGCTGGCGACAGTAGAAAATACTTGAAATATGTATAGCCTAAATACTTTTCTTTAGATTTTATTATTGTCTTTGAGTAACTTTTCTGAGCAAAATTTTTTACTCAAATGTTTTACTCATTTCAAATTTACAGTGAACAAATTGCTACTCTCAATAATGGCTCAGTTACTTGTCATGATACAATGGTGACAGAAATTGAGAGACTGACGGCAGGCATATGTCTGCGTATCATGCTCAAAATAACCCTGGGTTTGTAAGCTTTGTCTGAAAAACCACTGGAAGTGGCCTCTGCAAATCAGTAAATACTTCTTAGGCACTGGAATTGGCTATAGGATGTTTTCTTTAAGGTGGTGTCATTAGTTTTATTATTTGGTCACATTAATCTGACTGGGATGCTCTCTAACGAGGTACAGCTGATGGCCAGGTAACGTTTCGGACGTCGGCACAACTTTCATTTTTGAACTATTTTTAAACCATAAAAGTGATGTCTTGACAGGACATCCATACAATGATAACAGAACGTCTCAATGTTTGCTGGGAAAGCTGCTAGAATCTCTTTAGACTCTTTACTGAGGTAATGTTTTAACATATGAAGTCTAATTGAATGCAGCTTCTGGTAAAAACGAAGAGGATGAAATTATGAACTTCTTGGCATCTCTGACTCCCACTCTTTGCCCTCACAGTTTCTGAGATAATAAGAATTTCTGTCTTTCTCAATAGCAACCTACAGGCAGTTGTCCGATGGAATGAGCATGAGCCTTCGTGAATCAGAGGTAATAAACATTTTTCAGAGGTGTTATGGCTACATTTCATAAAATGAGTGTTTTTCTATAAAATATGACAATTTTGTAGAATAGCTTTAGATTTCTGTGATAAAATGATCATGCTTTTTAACCAGAGCTACACATACATTGAAGTGCAATAATAACATCTCCCTCCTTAATTTGCAGTGGATGTACCTTACGATGTACAGTTAGCCTGGCAGAGAGGATGAACTGCAGGATTCATTTGGAATTACAGCAGCAGAAAATAAATGTGGGTTCTTGTGGAGATGAGCTATATGATATGAAATCAATCAATCAATCAATCAATTTTATTTATAAAGCCCAATATCACAAATACAATTTGCCTCACAGGGCTTTACAGCATACGACATCCCTCTGTCCTTTAGACCCTCACAGCGGATAAGGAAAAACTCCCCAAAAAAAAACCTTTACCGGGGAAAACAAAACAAACAAAAAAAAAAAAACAAAACAATGGGACATTTACTTTGAACTTTGCTACTGAAAGGGGTCTAACAAAAACTGTCACTTCCCAGCAACTGACCTATGGCTAAACCCCGCCCCCAAACGCAATGAGCCAATCACAGTGCATATAGCCATTCTCACTCGGACATTCTCTGCCTGGACGGCCATTGAAATGCATTACAGAAAATCAGTTTTGTTAGGTTTTATGGGCTTTTTCGAGAGGGACCCAGCTGCAGACATGATAAGACATGAGACATTGGCACCGCCTTATATCCAATCCATACCGGAAGTTGGTCTGTGTGTGTATTATTCGCCGAAGAAGAAGAGGAAGAAAACAACAGAGAAGATGAAGAGAAGAATGCAGACAATACACGCACGACTGATCTTTATTTGGAAAAAGCTCAAGGGGCCTTTATAAGGTCAAGAGTGAAATGGATTGAGGCAGGGGATGAAGAACTCTTCCTATTTCTGTAATCTGGAAAAAATCCAGCAACAGAATGATGAGATTGGGTAGAAAATAAAAATCCAAAATGTATAGAAAGGGAAACCTTTTCATTTTATTCCAAACTGTACTCCACTAATTATTCGGCAGTCGACGCTGACACTTTCTTTGATAAAATTAAAAATATTATCCCATCTATCAATGACTCGTTCAAACAGCTGTGTGAGTCAGATCTGAAGATTGGGGAGTTGGATTCTTATTTTGAAAATGACTATCAACAAATCCCCAGGTACAGATGGACTCACTGCCAATTTTTACAATTTTTTTGGGAGGACATTAGAAATACATTATTTAGTGCCATAATGGAATGTATGGAAAAGATGAAGCAAGGCCTAATTACTCTGATCCCAAAAATGGCAAAGATAAAAAAAAAAAGAAGATTTTTAGACAATTTAAGACCAATCACACTGCTGAACACTGGCTATAAAATACTCTCCGGGGTGGTTGCAGCTAGGCTTAAAAGCGGAATTTCATCTATTATTGGTGAGACACAGTCTGGTTTTTTGAAAGGAAGGTCAATCCACAATAACATAAGACTGGTTCTAGACCTATTGGACTATAGCAACATTATTCAGGACAGTGGATTTATTTTATTTTTAGATTTTTATAAAGCATTCGATTCTGTTGAACACATATTTTTGTTAGAAACCTTACCAGGGTATATACAGGAATCCTGAGGTTAATTTCAATACCTTTTTAAGACTTTTTTAAGACCTTCCCAAAAAAGCTTAAGACCTCATTGCCTCTTCAAGCTGTCGTTAGCAGCAATGTATCTTTAACTTACTAAACAGTTGTAGTTTGCAATTAAATCTATGGATCACAAACATACAACAGAACTCAGATAAGATGAGAAGGAATAAAGCTTGAAAGAATAAATTAAACCAAAGGCAGGTTTATTAAAATACACCTAAGGTAATAACAAGGGGAACTGCCCATTGGTCCGACAGTCCATTGGTCTGACATCCCATTGTTCTGACCATTTAAACCCATTGTTCCGAAGTCCGTTCCGAAATCATCATGATGCCCTGTGGTTAAGGTCTGGTTAGGTTTAGGCACAAAAACCACTTGGTTAGGGTCAGGGAAAGATCATGGTGTGGGTTAAAATGAAAAAGAAAGTGACAAATACATAAGCCGTGAGCCTGCTCTGCCTCAAGCCTTTCCCAGCTGACCCAGAGCCGGTAGCGGGGCACCATACGCCCGCCGTGAGCCGTTCAGCACCGCGAACAGTCGCGCTAACGGGATGTCAAACTAATGGGCTGTCGGACCAATGACATGGACCCATAACAAGTAACGCAGCTCTACAGCTAACATCAACTATTCAAGGCCAACTTACTGAAAACAATAACCTTATGGCTAGCCCCTTGCATATGGGATATAGGGCTGACCCAAAAAATCTGAATCTTCGAAGCTTTGTTCGATGGCACGGGATTTGATTGTGAAAAAAAAAAAAAATCGAATATTCAGCCTTTTTTTTCTTCTGGTTTTTGGGGCAACTTTGAACGCAACACTAATCATACCGTCCCTTTACGGTTGTCTTTTTTCCCCTTTAGCCATATGTAAACTCAAAGAACGAGAAGCAATGTCTGTTAGGCATATAAGATTTCATGTTCCAATTTATGTTTTTAATTGATTGGTTGTTTTTGGTTGGTTGACAAATAAAGGCCGGTCCCATTAGGCCGAGTAAAGAAGTCATCTGGTCTGATTGTTGCATGAATTGTCTAAAAAAGTTTCACAGTAAATCAGAGAACAGGGATATTATTATTGCCACGGGTTATTTGAAATAATATGCTGATGGTGACATTTTTTTTGACATTGCAAAAAACAACCTTTTCACCATAATTTTTAAGTCATTAACTTTTTTGGACTGTTAGCAATCTCTATCAAAAACAGTCAGTTGGAAGGTGTGTCTGTGATGGGCAGACAAATTACAATAAGTCAGCTGGCAGATGACACGGTTTTATTTAAAAAAAAAAAAATGACAGTCAGATCCCCATTGCCATACAGCTCATTAACCACTTCTCCAAAGTCTTCTTTTGAATCTTGATAAATGTGAACTCTTAACTCTACATGACTGGCCCCTGCAGTGCAATGGAAAATAAGAACATTGTTAAGAACATCAACAGATGTAAAGGCATATTGAATAGGTGGCTGCAGAGGGGCATCACAATATTTGGGAGGGTTTTACTCTTCAAAATGGAAGGCTTTTCACGACTCATTTATCCGGCCTCCTCTTTACTTATAACAACAAAGTTGATTAAGGATACGAATAAGGCTGTTGCTATCTGCAGAAAGTATTAAAGCATGAAATCCCGCATTTTTGATGTACAAAAGCATCTTGTATCATAACTACATGTGTGCCGTTTGTTACAAACCAAACCACGTGAAAATCAGTTGAAAATTCAGTGAGTTATTTTATTTACTTATGCATACAGCTTCTTCCTCAATAGAAGTGAATGCACTGTGGAGGCGAAGCGAGACCCATCCAAGATGGCGGCCGGCTAGGACGTCGGCTCCAATAGGCAGCGGCAGTCAATGCGGCGTCTATGTATATATGTCTATGGTCAGGTGGATGAGGTGAAGGGGAGGCAGGAGGAGAAGAGATATGAGGACGGCACAGGCGGTGCGAGTGGAGGGGAATTTGAACTTCAGGTAAGAAGTGATGAACTGCAGTCTACCTGGGTCAGATATGAATTAAGTTTGGTTGATAGTTTATTTTCGTTGTGCTTGCTATCTTTTAACACAGCATAGTTATGAGTAGGCCTTGTTAGCTCAGTTAATAGGACTAGCTTGATTTTAACAATTTAGCTAGCTGTTGAGCAGCATGACGGGGTTTCTCTACTGCTGGGCTGTTTCTATGATGTTATACTAGTGATAGTGATCTTAGTCCTTCAGTGATTTTATTTTATTCATTTAGTTAAGTATAGTCTTGATTAGTTAGGTAGTAAAATTATTATTAATATATTAATTAATATATATTAATTGATATAAGTGCACTATGCAGTAATTCTTTACTCAAAAACAGCTAAAGCTCAACAGAGCAAAAATATTTAAGTAAAACCAAATGATGAGGCTAGTATTCATCATAAACCCTCTACACTTGCAGATATAATTTAGATTGAATCAAATTAGGATTTGCCAGGAGATGATGCTGCTCATTAACATAAAAGTGGCTTGGAGTTAAAAGTAACTACGTGAATGTATTTGTCTTTTATACATAAATATCCTCTTTATTCTAGACAAGATGTGTTTTTATCTTATTCTTTTTTTTTACTAACATTTAACAGCAAACTCTTGTGGACAATAATTACCTGTATTTTTTTTTTATCGTGGGCATGTTTCCATTCAATTTAAAATATTTTTCGGTAATATGTTCTTGTGGGCCTTAGCTAATTTCTCAGGGAAAAATGCGGGCCTTGAGGCTGTAACTATGATATGGCATGAGTATGGTATGGGGCCACCCTACATGTACTTGAAAACAGTACATATTTAAGACAGATAAATAGATTGCATTTGTTACATTTTTTTTCACCTGGTTTATGTTTGTTTTTATTAAACAATAATTTGTCCATTTGCTATATTACTGATTATTGCAATGCAGCTTTTTGTCACCTTGTTATCTGGGAACTCCTCAAACCTCAACAAATTGTGTCAATCCTTAAATGTTACACCTGGTTGATCCACCATCCCCAGTGGAGCAGTGTGTGAGAGAGAGAGGAAACAGAAGAGCAGGAGAGAGAGACAGAAGAGAACGAGAGAGAGACGAAAGAGCGGGAGAGAGACGAAAGAGTGTAGTGTAAGATTTAATTACCAATCAATCAATCAATCAATCAATCAAAATTTATTTCTAAAGCACATTTAAAAACAACCACAGTTGACCAAAGTGCTGTACATGATAAAAGGGCATGACATAAAACAAATAAAACACATAAAACACATAAGACAATAAGAATTTGTATGTACAATCTCAAGCTCTGTCGAATGCTAGTGAGAAAAAGTGTGTTTTCAGAGCTGATTTAAAACTCCCAAGGCTAGAGGCTGATCTGATCTGCAGCGGTAAACTGTTCCACAGTTTTGGGGCGGCTACAGCAAACGCTCGCTCCCCCTTTGTTTTTAGCCTGCATTTAGGGACAGCTAAAATCAAATGGTCAGCTGATCTTAAATCTCTCCCGGCTTATACAACTGTAGAAGGTCGTTTAGGTAAGAAGGAGCAACACCGTTCAGAGCCTTAAAAACAAACAACAAGATTTTAAAATTTATCCGGAAGCGGACTGGAAGCCAGTGCAGGGAGGACAGCACCGGTGTGATGTGTTCTCTCTTTTTTGTTCCAGTCAGTAAGCGAGCAGCAGCGTTCTGTACTAGCTGCAGGCGCTGGATAGAGGACTGGTCTAGACCCACATACAAGGAGTTACAATAATCAAGCCTGGAGGTGATGAATGCATGAACCACTCTTTCTAGATCTTGGGGCGAAGATATGGCTTGACCTTGGCCAGCAGCCTCAACTGATAAAAAGCACCTTTGACCACAGAGCCAATCTGTTTGTCAAATTTAAAAGCACTGTCAAAAGTCACACCAAGACTCTTTAGAGAGGAGCGACAGTTAGGTGCAAGGTGTTCGAGAAAATTGGCTGAGCAGTCCAGGACATTTGGATTTCCAAACACAATAGCCTCTGTCTTATTGTCATTTAAGTTTAGAAAGTTTATGTTCATCCATGTTTTAATGTCTTTCAGACAAGATAGCAGAGGCTGCAGAGAATCCTTACAATTTACTTTCAGAGGAAAATATATTTGTACGTCATCTGCAAAGGAGTGGAAAGAGACATTGTGCTTGCGAAAGATAGAACCCAGGGGCAGCATGTACAGAACAAAAAGCAGAGGGCCTAGAATGGAGCCTTGGGGAACCCCACAAGAAAGAGGGGCCACGCCTGAAGAGGACTCACCCAGATGGACGGAGAAGGTTCTCTCTGTCAAATAAGAGCGAAAAAACTTCAGGGCAGTACCTTTAATCCCCACACAATGCTCTAAGCGCAGTAAAAGGGTCTCATGATCCACTGTGTCAAAAGCTGCTGTCAGATCTAAGGTAACCAGAATAGCAGCACACCCAGAGTCAACAGTTAAAATCAAGTCATTAAAAACCCTTAAAAGAGCAGTTTCAGTGCTATGACGAGCTCTGAACCCAGACTGAAACTTCTCATAGACGCTGTTTTCGATTAAAAAAGATTGAAGTTGTTTAAAAACTACTTTCTCCAACACTTTGGACAGGAAGGGTAGTTTGGAGATAGGCCTGAAGTTGGAGAGCAAAGAGGGGTCAAGATTAGGTTTTTTAGAAGGGCTGCACAATAGCATGTTTAAAAGCTGATGGGAAACTACCTGAACTGAGACAGGCATTTACCAACACCAGAAGCACTGACCCTACCGAGTCAAACACCCCCTTTAAAAACTTGGAGGGAATGCTGTCTGAAGAGCAGCTAGTAGGATTCAAATCGTGAACAACCTCAGATAGCTCAGACAGAGAGACTGGCTCAAACTGGTTAAAAGCAGCTTGGCACAGTGGAGGGACACAGGGGTCAGGGTCAGTAGAGACAGGGATAGACCGCAGAGCAGTGATTTTGTCAGTGAAGAAGCTGAGAAAATCATTACAGAGGGTGGAAGTAGGAACAACGCAGGCAGCATCTTGAGGTGTCACAATTGAATTTAAAACACTAAAAAGAACTTTGGGTTTTCCAATGTTAGTAGAAACTAGGTTTGAAATGTAAGAGGATTTTGCTAATTTTGCAGCTCTCTGGTACTCTAAAAGACAGTCCCGTAAAATTTCAAAGGAGACCTGCAGCCTATCCTTCTTCCACCTTCTCTCTGCACATCTACATGAGCGTCTGAGAGCACGAACAGATTCAGTTATCCATGGTTCATATTGTGCTTTAGGACGAGTAATTCTTAGAGGAGCAATGGAGTCCAGGATACTGCTGCAGGTAGAGTTAAAAAGAGTAGTTAGCTCTTCAGCACAGACGGACACGGACCCATCCACACTGGAAAGCACAGAGTCTTTAAACAGTGCAGAGAACTGGGCGTGAGTGCTGGTGCTGATAACACGACGATGACGAGAAGGTGGACAAGCAGCAACAACAGAGCACGGGATGGTGGCAGAAAATAAAACAGGCAGGTGATCAGAAATACAGGCACTGTCACAGATTTCACTGACACAGACGGTCAACCCATGAGACATCACTAAGTCAAGTGTGTGTCCCTTTTCATGTGTGGAGCCAGACACACACTGAGTGAGGTTAAAAGAGTCAAGCAGAGATAAGAAATCTTTGACCAGAGGCCTGCCTTCACAACACACATGGATATTCAAATCACCAACAATGGTCGAAGTCAACCATAGTTCCAGATAAAAAGTTTTCAAAGTCATGAATAAAATCCTTGCTGTATTTTGGTGGACAGTACATTACTGCACACAGCAAAGGAGGAGAGGAGTTCAGTTCAAAGAGCTGCAGTTCAAAGCTGGAGTAAGAGACAGGGGAAATCTGTCGACAGTTAAAACTGGATTTAAAAACACAGGCAAGGCCTCCACCTCTGCCTGTAGTACGAGGAGAGCTAAAATAAGTACAGTCAGGAGGAAGAAGCTCGGAGAACTGCATGGACTCACCAACAGGCAGCCAGGTCTCTGTTAAAAACATAAAATCCAAACCACGGGAGGAGAAGAAATCCTTCAGCAGGAATGTCTTATTTGACAGGGATCGAGTGTTGATTAAGGCCATACTCAGGGTAAGCGGTCACTGAGGCAGAGGCAGCTGCACGTCGCAGCGGGCACAGGCTGGATTGCGTAACACCGCGGACCCACAACTGCCGCGGCGGGGGGCAGGTACCGGACTGCTCCAAGCAGGACGCACCGCTGACAGGGAGGCAGCGCGGGGGAGAGGTGCAGTCATCCAGCCGGAGGAAGGAGAAGGGGGGCACACCGCCAAACGCCAGGGAGCAGCGCCGATTGGTAGGCCAGTTAGCGACCCGGAGCCAGAAGCAGCAGAGGGAGGAGACGGACCTACGACCCGCAACCATGGCCCTCTGAGTTTCAGTGAAGATCGCACGGCAGAAGAGTAGCAATATCCTCTTCGCAGGAGGCGATGATCAGCTGCACAGGATGATGACAGAAAGGCCTTCACACGTACCAAAGCACCACCGCGTTTCCCCCGTTTCCTCAGGCGTTTCTTGCGGGGGAGGAGGCCAGGTGTGCGGCTCAGGTAAGCAGGTATATGCTCAAACCGGGGAGGGGGATTAAAACCGGGGAGGGGGAAGAATATTCATTAATCAAGTAACTATGTTCATTGATAAATGTGTTCATTAATCAAGTAAATGCTTTATCTTGCTTAAGTTGATTAAGACTGAAAACTCAGCTCATATAGAAATGTGTTATGTATTCCTGCATGATAGAAACACTTCACTCAAGCCTAGGTACTGAGAGCACACAAATGTATTACTGAGAACACACACACACACACACACACACACAGATGTACTGACTAAAACACCCCCCCCACACACACACACACGCACGCACGCACGCACGCACACACACACACACACACACACACACACACACACACACACAGATGTACTGACTAAAACACACCCACACATACATACACACACACACACACACACACACACACACACACACACACACACTGACTAGAACACACACACACACACACACACACACACACAAGGTTAAACCTTTATCAAGGAAACGTCCAAAGTCCTTGGGTCTCACGGGTCTCACATACTTTTAAAAACACGTGTGCCCGAAACCAAAAAAACATTGTGACAAATAGAGGCAAGGAGTTCCATTGAGCGATTGTACACCCGTATGTTTTGAGGATATTGTGACAAATAGATGCAAGGAGTTCCACTGAATGATTATACCTGAATGTCAAGGCCAAACACCTGTTGTTGATGCCTGCTACCCCTCCAGCTTAAAAAACAGAGCGCAAGGACCGAACGTCAGTTGCGTTCCGGAGCGTGCCTCAAGAGTTTGTATGTGTTTGCTTGCGAGCACATTAAACTCAGTTGCATCTGATTCTGCGTGTCTCCAGTGATTTTTTGACTTCTGAGTATTTGAGTTTTTGATATCTAATGGAAGACAAAGAAAGTTTGTTCGGGAGGAAAAGAGCGAGGTTGCGGGCCTTCTGGCACAGCTCTGGACCTCGAGTTTTTACCCCCACAAGAGCGGGAGAGAGATGAAAGAGCAGGAGAGAGAGAGCCAGGGCATAGACTACTTTGCTCTCCCTGAGCCCGTCATATTACAGGTGTTATGGCGATATTCTAAGGACTGTATATAAACTGGATGGATACACTTGTGGCCGCTGGGGGGCATCAGTTAAAATGTATGAGTCCAGATGATGTTCCTTTAATTTCTTTATTGTCGATCAACGATGTTGAGGGTGGGAGTACATATTAAATGGGTGTGTGGTTCTGTAACAAATACAAAATACGGTTATCAGAAGTAAGCTAGGACCCATACAATTTAGTATGCAGCAACCAACAGAATAAATAAATATGCACAAGAATGAAACAATTATCAGCCCATCTTTTAGCTGTACACTGGGCTACTAGTAGTGGTAATTAACGAATGAAATAATGATGAATCATTCTCTTGGTTACATCAACCGATATTATGCAACAACATACAAACATGTGGTCCACTTGCATTAATGAGCTAATAGCCTGGCAATAGCAGTCACAGGCTAACTGGTTAGCTGGATCATCATCCAGATATAAAATATAACGAACAGCATAAAATGATAAACAAACATAAACATCACACTCACTGGTCTCTGAACGCACACTGTAGAGCTCCCAACTCCCGACCGACACGGCAACAATAATGATCAGCAACGTCTCTCCCTCTTTTTGTGTGGCACATTTCCACCTGATGCATCAGCTCGACTCCTCTGCTATGACTCCTTTCCGACAGCAGGGGGCGCGGCGCTGTCACTCAATGCCTGTCTGAAGCTGTCCTTCATCACAACAGGCATTCTTAGATCACCACCCACAGCAGAGCACCAGCAGTGCAGTTGTGATGAGGGTGGTCACCTGTAAAGATGGCACTAGCAGGAAGTGACTCACTTATTGCAAAGAACGGCATTTATTGTTCTGCTTTGTGTGTCTGGCATTTGCAAGGAGGACTGATACAAGCACATTTATTACAGGCATGAGTGACTGGCGACATGTACATCTGCGCACAGAGGAGCATGAAAAGAGCAATGCACAGCAGACATGTACTGAAGCTTCTTTTTTTTTTAAGGTGCTCAAAAAGCAACATCAGCAGCTTGTTCACTGGCAGTCAGATGTCAGCTCATAGGGAACAAGTGAAAAAGAGACGCCAAGTTTTGGAGCGAGTAGTGGATGTGGTCAAACTGCTTGTGAAGAGAGGGCTGAGCTATAGGCAGTTGGAAAATGAGGCCGCATACACTTTAGATGATAACACCATAGATCATGGTAACTTTTTTGGAACTGTCTGTGTTATTAGGCAAATATGATATCTGCCTTAGAGAACATTTGGATGACTGTGTCGAGAAAAGCAGGAAGTTGTGTCAATCCGGTGGATCAAGAGGTAGAGGGTCTCTCATCACCCTACTCTCCAAAACAACAGTTAACTTAAAAGTGATTGATGCACTTGGGCACTTCATTCAAGAGAGCATCGCCAGTGATGTCCAGAAAGCTGGAATGTTTTCTGTTCAGCTAGACACAACTCAGGACATAACGAGTTATGATTAGTGTTCAGTAATCCTTAGGTATGTTACTGAGGCTGTGAGGAGAGGCTTGTTGCCATAGTGAGGTGCGAAGCATCCACAGGGCAGTACTTTGTGGACTTGCTCTCAGGAGTTTTAGAGCATCTGAATCTGGACAAGGCCATGTGCATCGGGAATGCAACAGATGGGGCATCGAATATGCAGGGCCAGTACAAAGGCTTTTCAGCACTGATGACCTCTCAGTCTCCAGCTCATGTGCACGTGTGGTGCAATGCACATGTACTTAATCTTGTGCTTGCTAACACGACACAAACTGTCTTTGAAAGTGGATCACTCTTCAGTCTACTTAATGACATAGCTGTCCTATCAGAGGGTCAATCTGTGGGAGAAACAAACCCAGGAGACAAGACACAGACGCCTCAGTCCAATTGGTGAGACACGGTGGTGGGCCAAGCATGATGCTCTCCAAAAAATCTTTGGACATTTTGTAAAAACCAGAGAATGGCCTCTTCATTGATGCAGTGCTCACAACTGGAAGCCATCGAAAAGCGGGAAAAAGAAAAGCCAGCTGCCAAAAGCACGAGGCTTTAAAGAGTGTCTCTTGAAACACGAAACTGTGTTAACAGCACAGATTTTCCTTAGAGTGTTCGAGCAAACAACTCAGCTGTCCAAGTACCTCCAGTCAAAGGGGATGGACATCCTCTCTGCCCATCGTATGGTGAATGCCACACAAGAGAGCCTCAAAAGCATCGCCAGGGACTTCACAACCGTGAAGGCAGCTGCAGACTCATTTGTGAAATGGACAAATGAGACTGGAGGTGAGGAGAGGGAGGACAACACCGACATGGAAGTGGAGGCTGCACTGCCTGAGAAGAGAGCCAAGAAGAGAAAAAGCAGGGCTGGAGAGATGGCTCAAGATGAGGTACATATCAATGCTGAGAAAGCATATGAGGTGAAAGTGCACAACACCATCCTGGACACAGCTATTGAGGCTATCCACAGACGATTTGTTACACATGGCACTCTCCTTGCTGATTTGGCATGGCTGGACCCCAGGAAGCTTGATCAGGTCAGAACTATTTCTCTTCCTAGTAATGCCCTTCAAAACCTCAGCACATGTCTCCTCAAATTTGACAGCAGGGCTACAGTAAATAACCTTCAGTCAGAACTGAAAAGTTTTGCTGGACAGTGGGACAGGCTTAAGGCATCACATGTGGATGAGTACAAGACCAGAACAGCAGAGGTTGGATCTGCAGAATGGGAAGAAGAAAGTGAATTGTGACCAAAAGCTGTGATTCTTGCAAAAATTGCCCATTGTGCTGCTATCAAATACTCAGGCGGTTCAACATGCTATCAGATGCCTATCGTCTCCTTGGGCTTGCATACAAGTACCTGCTGACGCTCTCCCTGACTCAGGTGGCCTGTGAAAGAACATTCTCAACACTCAAATTCATTAAAAACAGACTCCAAAGCAGCCTGTCCGCGAACAAGCTGGAGATGTTTATGCTGATGGCCACTGAGAAGGACATTCTCATCTCATTGGACTCCGACATGGTCATTGACAGGGTAGCTGAGAAGAGTGAGCTGTTCAGAAAGCTGCTTTTCTAGCCTGATGAGGTAAAATAAAATGATCAACACACTCATTATAATGTATCAGATAAGATTAGATTAAACTTTATTGTCATTGCACAAAGTACAGTCCAAAGAAAAAGTTTTGCATCTAACTTGAGTGTAAACAAGTAAAGTGCTCAGAAAATGCTTTTATGAGAATTAATTAGAATTAGTGCATCTTAATAGGTCTTAATGCATAAGAAACGTGGTGGAGGTACTGTATATACAAACAGCTGTTTTCTTCCAGCCTTAACCTCTCACTGTCTCCTATAGGATGCTGTCACTTGTTTTTGGAAGCCTGCTGTGGTTTCCTCTAAGTAAGTACTGTATAGAATACATGATGCAACTATTTTTTTTTTTATTTTAGAGTAAAGATCCCAGCACTGTGATCATCTAAGTAAGTCCATCAAGTGTCATTCTTTCTCACCTTTCTCTGTCTGTCTCCTTTCACTTTTTAAAGGTTGCCAGGTTTGAGGGAATAGTGTGTGTTGCTTTGCGGAGTATTGCTGCCTTGGAGGTCTTAGGTGACTGTTTATTGATGTGGTGAGTACATAGTCTATGAAAATATCACTAATTCACAATCTGTCATTTATTCATCTCACCTCTATTCCTCTCTGTCCTATTTTCAGAATCCCATCATACGTTCATTGTTCAGGAGGTTCACTAGACCAAGCAGCCTTTTGGGTTCCTCTAAGTAAGTACTGTATAGAATAACGGGACAGGGAGGATGGTGTAGGTTTAAGTTTATTAGACAAGTACATGTACACCACCAAGACAGTGTACAAGCGGTGTCACAAGAAAGTTTGTTTTCATTCATAGGCTTCATTGTCTTTCCATCATTATCTGGTGGGCCGGTCTCGGCTCAAAATGCCTGGGCCGATTTTTTTGTCTCAGCCCAGCCCTGGGCATAGGTAATGAGCATCATTACTGATTGCCAGAGTGACTCGCTGTGCAAATTCAAATTGTGCTCTCGTGATTCTGGATTTTCAGGGTACAGAGACAGAGCTTTTGGTGCAAAGTGTGCTTCACAAAAGTTTTCATGAACCCTCTGACAAGGTAAGATAAGCAGCAGGCAGCAGCAGCAGGGTTGTAACTCCAGTCAGTATAAACACAGAGCACATGTTGCAGGGCTGCTGTGTTTTGCTTGGAGGACTCAGAATTGTTGCTGGCACCCTGACAAACATCTGAATCTGAGCCAGGCCATTTAGGCAACATGCTTGTGGCTAACATGTTTGTTAGCTGTCAGGAGGGAGCAGCTCTTTGCATGTTGGCAGCGCAGAGCGACAGGGTTAGGCATTGATCACACGGCTGGTGTTTTGCAGGTTGCAGAACACATAGTGCACTGCACTGTTTTTTGTTTGTTTTGTTTTCTCCAAAATTGAATGCCACTAGTAAAAAAAACACTTGCATCACTTCACACTAATTAGTGGCTCGTTAATAAAATGTTGAGGCAGATTACTTCATCTAGCTCTGGTTGAGAGGCTGTCAGCAAACAGGGAAATGGAGATTTGTGTTGGGACATGAGACCCCAAAAAGAAGGTGAATCAGTTCCACCAGTTGGTCCAGGAGCTTCACCTCCATGATGACTGTTTCCAGGCATATTTCAGAATGACTCAGGGGCATTTTGACAACCTGCTGTCTATCGTCTGGCCATATCGCTCTGGGTATCCAGCAACTGCTACCACCACCAGTTTCTCCTCCATTGTTTACCAGCTGCACACTGTTGTGACCACTACAGAAGGCCCACCTCTCAAATAATCTGATTGGACATTGGGAAAAAGATGATAAAAGAGATAGCGTGGGTCGCTTTCCTGCTTCGAGTTATTTATTTATTTTTTTTCTTTTTGAGCAAAAAGCTTAATTCTCATTAAAAACAATTACAAAGATCTGCGTCCAGCTCCTAAAATGCTTTCTGTTTTGGGGGCTTTGGGTAACAAATCATTTACATTTTGCACTCCACCTCTGGTTAGGTAGCCTCATTTATTGTCCCACACGTGGGATGGACTTTATTTGCAGTCCGGCTTCACACTCAGTTCAGAAACACCTTTACACCCAGGTACCCTTACATTGTGTTATCTTTGGTGTCACCAGCATTTAAATGTCATTGTTCTCAGCTCAGTTCTCAAATGGACGTAACTGAACTTTGAGCAACAGTTTTGTGTGGAAGCTGCAACATTGTCACATAATGTAAAAGTACCACCCTACACTCCCTTCGTCACTCCACTATAACTCATCTGTTTGTCATTGTCTCTGTCTCAGAACATCATGAAGCAGCTGGTGGAAGCGTGCATCAAGATGCACTCAGTGGGAGTCTTCCATCAGGACATCAAAACAGACAACGTCCTCATTGAGACCAGCTCCGATGTCCCCCGAGTGCGCATCATTGATTTTGGATGTGGCTGCTTCATTGAGAATGGACCCTGTCGTGCCTTTGCTGGTACGATGTCTGCCTTCTGCTCCTGCTCTTCATCCATCTGTTGATCTCTGGAGCGATGACTTTGGCTTTAAACTCACTCCTCATTCTTTGTCTCTTTCTGTCTCCATGTGTGTGTCTGTGTATTGTAGGAACATTTGCATATGTGTCACCAGAGTACCTAAGACATAGAACATATGAGGCCGGTCCCACCACAGTCTGGCAGCTGGGCGCGCTGCTGTATGACATGCTGGTGGATCAGTTCACCACCTACAGCTTTCTCCGCGAAGGTTTGGAGTCCAGCGAGCAGTTGTCTAGAGGTAAGACAATGCTGTTGTCAATACAGCACCTGAGCTCTGGTACTGACATTAGCTGCAGCTCCCACCCTAACCTTTGCTTCGTTCTCTGCCCTCTCTCTTCTAAGGCTGCCTGGATTTGTTGAACCTGTGTTTGGCTGTGAACCCAGAGGATCGCCCCACCCTGGAGCAGATGCAGCAGCACCCCTGGCTCAGACAATCCTGAACCTCCCACCACCATTTGGAACATCACAACACAACTGTTGTTACTAAGGAAGGTAAAACAGGCCCCAGCACACACTATGATGACGGGCCCTACTGCATGCAAGTTACTAGTTATGCACCTCAACTTGCTAATGTATAATCTTATGGTCTCATCAGATGATCAGAGACCTGACATATGACAAACATACCAAGGAAAATAGGAAATTGTTTAATTTCATTTTAAGGTTTTTATTGTTTTTTATGTTCTCTCAAGGAAGTTGGAAAAGCTTTGAGTTTGAACGAGTAACGTTTGTTCAGTCATTGGGTTTATAGACTTAACAAACATCAGATTAGTCTACATGGTGATATTGTGACGTGAAAAATGTGGTGATAAATAGCTGAACTGGTTTTCTACCCGAAGTATTTGTAAACAACACGGCGATTCCCTGGGGGCACCGTTGGAAGTGAAGGGTGTGAGCAATCCTCGAGGCCCCTGCACTTCCGTTAGTCAAAACGCCAGGGTGTGCCTCCACAGGTAAAGGAAGAAAAAATGTGTTATATTTTTTTCTTTACCGATGGATTTCCAGATTGGTTATTTGTTAATTTGGTCTAATTTGGTTTGATTTGTTTCTAATAAAATATCCTTTGTTAACTGTTAATCATGGTGTGTCTCCCTTTTGTTATGGTCACTTGAGCAGGGTCGTAACACCATCTCTCAACAGCTATCCCTCACCTATCATGCTGTCCTCTCATCCTTGCCCAGGAGATTTAACAGCTTAACCTCAAACAATGGTCGTTCACAAATGGCCTCATGTGACTCCAACGACCACCGTTGCAGCAGGAGCACTAATGCACCAATGACATCAGTGGCCTTGTGAAGACCTTCTCAGACGTTAAATTGAAACCTGGGTTTTCCACACCAGTTTGTCAGACTTTTACCAGGGATCAACCCTCACTGCCTGCAGTCTATGACATTGGGAACGACACACACACACACACACACACACACACACACACACACACACACACTCCATTGCACTCAAAGCATCACGTAGGTGTATAATTTTTTGATTAAAGATAAAAAGAACACACATGTAAGCTAATGTTTATTCATGAGGAGTGAGCAGATGTTGTAGCCAATCATTTGGCTTTCAGTTAAGAGACATTGTTGCATTAAGCAAAATTTAGGAACTTCAGAGGGTTAACCCTCTGCGGTCCAGAACCGCGCCGGCACGTCAAAATCACATGACCGATTTGAGACGACGTAGCAGCAACACGCAGCCTCGCTGTTTCATTTTGTGTGGAAAGTGCAAACTTCAAACTTTGTACCACTTTTTAAATCGTCTTGATAGGCCATATAAAACCGGACTTATGATAAATAATAAACGTCATGATTTTCCTGAATATTGTTGTCACGTTTGATCCACGTTTGATGCAGGAAGAAACGGTAAAAACGGGCCCTTTGGCCTGACGAAAGTGCTGAAGGCAACAGCAAAAAACAAAAAACAAAACGACACCCCCTTTCCTATTGGTTGAAAAATGCACCAGTCAAACAATCACAAAATTGTATGGCAACACACATCATTTGTTGCTGGGGAAGAGGGGGAAGTGACGGCAGCGAGAGAGACAGCGATCGCGATCACAGATAGAGTTGGGATTTGTGATGTTTAGCGTGTTTGGAGTGTATAGTCAGTGTGTGGTGTAGTGTGTTTTGGAAGAGGAGAGAGGAAAATGAGCCTCAGACGACCACATTGAGCGGTACTCGGAGGTCCGCACAGAGGAGCGGACGGTGTGGCAGGGCCAAAAGCAGCGACAAACACAGACGTTTCGACAGAAAAAGACTTTCTGTCGAAACGTCTGCGTTTCAGGTACTGCCACCCAAGTTGGTTTATTAAATTTACCAAAAGGACATTTGTGAGTGCTGGCATTTTTCCCTTTGACAAATAATTTGTGTGGCATCTGATTGTTTTGTAAGTAGGCTAGTTGTTCAAAAACGCCTGAGACATTGCTTGCATTTTAATGTAAATAGTAATGTATAATGTTGTTGTTTGCTAAATTAGGACATATGTTTTTGAAGTTTACAATTTCTATTTTTATTCTAAGTTACAAAAATGGTTCGTTAGACATGTTTGTGGTTGTCACTTTTCTGACACACCACCCCCACCCCTCAGTTCAGACAGCTATTTTGTAGAATAACTTTCCATTGAATGTTGTTGTTTATTAAGTAGCGATGATGTGAAGGTGATGAAGGAGACTCCGCTGACACCGTCTTGCTTGCATGAAGAAAAGGTTTATTACAAGAAGTACAGCATCATATCAAGCACCCAGGTCTGCTTGAGAGAGAGTTCGAAGCCAATATGAACCACTCTAAATAACAGCCACACAAACCCTGCTTAAATAGGCTTTTGCTTTTTGTGAAATGTGTGACAAAGGTGAACAGAGTACAAATAGACATTCTAGTTGACTTCACCAATTCCTAGCCTTGACCATAAATACCTTCTTGACCCTGACCATATATGTTTCTGGACCTTAGGTCCCTAACTAAGCATCTGTTCCAAAGCTTCAGAGTAAATCTCAATACACTACAAATGTAAAGAAACCTTTATTGTTCTTTATTGTTTTCATATTTAATAGCATAACAAGGGCTTTCACATTAGATCAGGTTTTTCCTATTGTTTTGTGTCCACCTCTCAATTTTTGGAAGTGCAACAGTGTCGACTTAGCAGATGTCATGAAGGGAGGCAGACAGGGTGCAGAGGCATTCCAGCAGGAGAAACTCCCACACACAGACACACACACACAGTGTAGGATGTCAGTTTTGTTCACACACACTGATTCCCAGAGAAAAGCTTTCCAATGAGAGAGAGATGAGAGCGGAGCAACAATGGCAACAGTATCAGTTTTCTATAAAAGTACAAACTTTAAACCCATTAGCACCATAAAACCGAAGGTTAAACAGCATTGAAATCTTTCACTTTCATTCAGCAAAAAAAAGACTCCATTATATAGATTTTTTTCCCAGTATTAGCCGTTTGATCATCTTGTTGGCAACAATCCAGACTTGCAGAAGATGTAAGCGTTGCCATAGATAGTTTGTCAGTTAGACAAGGTGTGACCACTGTGGATTAAGCTGCAAAAAGAAAAAGGAAAGAAGATTAGACAGTAACAGTAACAGGAGAAAGTCAGATCAGTTATTGTATGGACTTTGTATTGCCTCAACCCAAACACCAGCTCACCTTTTATAGTGACCTTGGCTGTGGCCTCACTGGTGCCGATGTGGTTGTGGCCACACATTTGTATGTTCCACTGTCGCCCAGCTTAACTCGGCCGATGAGCAGCTTTCCATCCTTTGTGGTCTGTGCTGCTGGAGGCAGGGTCGCCCTGCCCGCGCGGCTCCACTCGTACTGAATGGGATGAGAGCCCTGAGCGAGGCACTGCAGGTGCAGGGCATCTCCAGGCTGGAGCTTCACCTGGTCGGGCAGGGTGGTGGCATACGGAGGACCTGCATGGAAGAGAAGACAGCTGCTGTTATCATGCTCAGAGACAGTCTGGATGCATCTGTGTTTATCCGCTACGTTGTGGACTTACTCTCCACCTCTATCTGTGTGTACGCCTTGCTGTAGCCATGTATGTTGGTTGCATTACAGATGTATTGTCCTGAATCTTGGCGCCCCACACTGGTCAGTGTCAAAACTCCACCGGCCACTGTGTGGTTCAGTGGCAACGGCGCTCGCAGCTTGGACCAGGTGATGACAGGAGGAGGGGAGCCTGGAAGGAGGAAGACAAAGAGAGGATGAAGCGAAAAATGAGAAATGAGAACAGCACTGAGACACACACACACACACACACACACACACACACTAGCATACAAACATCTTACCAGTAGCCTGACACTCCACTGTGACCGTGCGTCCCTCCACCACTGTAATGTCTGTAGTGCTCACTGAGGCCACTGGTGCTGAGGCCACTGGTGCTCCTGGCTCCAGGGGCCCTGCTGGTGTCAGCTGCACTTTAGGAGCATCTGAGAGAGAGAGAACACGCAGACATGACTTACATCTGCTGTAACTGATTTCTTTGAGCACCATACTGGTTTCAAAACATCTTGCCAAAGGACTAAAAAAGAAAAGCAGCCAGCTGGCAAACACAGGCACATTTACAGAAATGTTGATTAATGTGTGTTGGCTTTTGTAAATAAAATATAATATAATAAAACAAAACAAAATAAAATGAAATAAATAGAATATATTCACCATGGAAGCCAAAAACGGCCGTGCTTGCAATTATTTTTTTAACGCCATTATCTCAAGATCACTAGTTAATTATATCATCCATTATCCCGGAACAACAAAGCTTGTTTGCTTGTGATAACAGGTCTTTTATGTTGATTCTCAAGGAAACAAAAGGCCTTGAGATAATTTATGACAGGAAAACAATTTTTGTTTTCTTGAGATCATAGAAAATTTACCAAGAATGAAGATGAGAGTCAAGCTCAGTTGATCACATCTGATTTTAGCATTCAAGATCACTGTCTTGACTGCTGGGGAGGATTCATTAATGAGCAGTAAGTCAAGGCATTAATGTGAAGTTTTATTTGCTGTAGTTACATCGTTAGAGAAAAAAAATGTCACTTTATAGTAGTCAAACAAGAGAGGCATGCTGGCATGGCTCTCCTGATCTTTGAGAAACATCATATGAAATAAAAGGAAATCAACATTTTTTTCAAGATATTTAATTAACTTGTGATCGTGTGATAATGACATTAGGGTCATTGTTACGTATTAGCAAACATCCAGCACTTATGGAGCAAGTTGTGTCTCTGTAAGTCCTATATTCACTCTCTTTATGCTCTGTGTTTGGTCTCCATCAACTGTTGAAGGAAATATCTGGCTCTTCAGTGTTTACTAGCTAGTCACTCTGTGCTAGTGAACATGAACATCAAAGTTGCGGTCTGAACTAAATAGTGAACACAAGCTCACGTTTGACATTCAGCGTAGCCGTGGCAGTGCCGCGGCCTGCTGCGTTGACTCCCACACATTGGTACGGGCCCTGGCTTTCAGGTTGGGTGTTGGCGAGTGTCAGCACAGAGCCATCAGGATCAATCTTTACATTGTCTAGAAGGAAAAAGTAGAATTCAGGGAAACTTCCCAGATGGTGATATGGTGATGAAAAATGCCTACGTTATGACTCCTGACCTGGCAATGATTGGTTGTTGCCTCTCTTCCACTCCAGTTGGACTGGCTGTGCACCGCTCTTCACTTGGCATCTGAGGCTGACAGACTCCCCTTGGCGCACAGTAGCAACCCGAGGCTCCACTGAGACCACAGGAACCTGACCAGCCACTGCACCGTACGAAATAACAGGTGACATCATACGCATGCGGGAACACATGCATGTGCAGTGCAACTCAGTGGACCTTTAAACCGGTCGGGGTAACATAAACACACACCACTCCAAAAGCAAACATGCTGAGCAAATACACAGACTGAGCCGACGTGCGTTTGATGAGAAAGCAAAAATGAAAAAGGTTGAGAAATGAAATTAGATTTTCTCCAAGAATTTTTTATCACAAAAAAATATTGATATATTTTCACTTTAATAAAAACTCTAATTTTAGTTTCTATATTAAAGGGATGGTCTTCCCCCTATTAAAATACAGCAATGTGTTTTTCAAGAAATACCCCCACAAAGTCAACAACGTCAGTGCAACTATTTCTTCAGTGAGGTCTGTGAATTATTCAGTCATCAGGATAACACTCTAAAAGGTCACTGCTATTCAAGTTAATACTTTTTGTCAGGTGAGAAATCCATGATGACCAGAGAACAGTCCCACTGTCTCCCCGGTGAACAATCTGTCCTTCACTGTGTATGTCTCTGTCTCCTTTTCATATAGTCACTGTCAACCTTTAACCCTCTGCGGTCCAGAACCGCGCCAGCACGTCAAAATCACATGACCGATTTGAGACGACGTAGCAGCAACACGCAGCCTCGCTGTTTCATTTTGTGTGGAAAGTGCAAACTTCAAACTTTGTACCACTTTTTAAATCGTCTTGATAGGCCATATAAAACCGAACTTATGATAAATAATAAACGCCATGATTTTCCTGAATATTGTTGTCACGTTTGATCCGCGTTTGATGCAGGAAGAAACGGTAAAAACGGGCCCTTTGGCCTGACGAAAGTGCTGAAGGCAACAGCAAAAAACAAAAAACAAAACGACACCCCCTTTCCTATTGGTTGAAAAATGCACCAGTCAACCAATCACAAAATTGTATTGCAACACACATCATTTGTTGCTGGGGAAGAGGGGGAAGTGACGGCAGCGAGAGAGACAGCGATCGCGATCACAGATAGAGTTGGGATTTGTGATGTTTAGCGTGTTTAGAGTGTATAGTCAGTGTGTAGTGTAGTGTGTTTTGGAAGAGGAGAGAGGAAAATGAGCCTCCAACGACTGCATTGAGCGGTACTCGGAGGTCCGCACAGAGGAGCGGACGGTGTGGCAGGGCCAAAAGCAGCGACAAACACAGACGTTTCGACAGAAAAAGACTTTCTGTCGAAACGTCTGTGTTTCTGGTACTGCCACCCAAGTTGGTTTATTAAATTTACCAAAAGGACATTTGTGAGTGCTGGCATTTTTCCCTTTGACAAATAATTTGTGTGGCATCTGATTGTTTTGAAAGTAGGCTAGTTGTTCAAAAACACCTGAGGCATTGCTTGCATTTTAATGTAAATAGTTATGTATAACGTTGTTGTTTGCTAAATTAGGACATATGTTTTTGAAGTTTACAATTTCTATTTTTATTCTAAGTTACAAAAATGGTTCGTTAGACATGTTTGTGGTTTTCACAGTAAAAAAATCAAACTTGTTCCTACTCGGATTTTATGTTTTTTGTGTAATTTTAGGTCCAGTGTGTTAATACAGTATGTCAAAATGAAAAACTAACTGTAAAGTCACACAGGTGAGGTTGTGCTGAAAAGAATGATACCAAACAAGGCAAGGTAAACAGTTTTTAAGATGAAATTTAAAGGTAAAATGAAAGTAGTCAAAAACGGCCAATTACCCCCTAGACCCCAGAAAAGCACAAAAATAATACACACATCTAGATGTCAAGCACAAGAAGCTGTTATTCTGTTCAAAGTAAATCAGATTCATTACCTGAACACAACAGAGAGCACAGGATCAAAACTCCAGGTGCGAAATCCATGATGACCAGAGAACAGTCCCACTGTCTCCCCGGTGAACAATCTGTCCTTCACTGTGTCTGTCTCTGTCTCTTTTTCATATAATCACTGTCAACCTTTAACCCTCTGCGATCCAGAACCGTGCCGGCACGTCAAAATCACATGACCGATTTGAGACGACGTAGCAGCAACACACTTCAAACTTTGTACCACTTTTTAAATCGTCTTGATAGGCCATATAAAACCGGACTTATGATAAATAAACACCATGATTTTCCTGAATATTGTTGTCACGTTTGATCCGCGTTTGATGCAGGAAGAAACGGTAAAAACGGGCCCTTTGGCCTGACGAAAGTGCTGAAGGCAACAGCAAAAAACAAAAAACAAAACGACACCCCCTTTCCTATTGGTTGAAAAATGCACCAGTCAACCAATCACAAAATTGTATGGCAACACACATCATTTGTTGCTGGGGAAGAGGGGGAAGTGACGGCAGCGAGAGAGACAGCGATCGCGATCACAGATAGAGTGGATTTGTGATGTTTAGCGTGTTTGGAGTGTATAGTCAGTGTGTGGTGTAGTGTGTTTTGGAAGAAGAGAGAGGAAAATGAGCCTCAGACGACCACATTGAGCGGTACTCGGAGGTCCGCACAGAGGAGCGGACGGTGTGGCAGGGCCAAAAGCAGCGACAAACACAGACGTTTCGACAGAAAAAGACTTTCTGTCGAAACGTCTGTGTTTCTGGTACTGCCACCCAAGTTGGTTTATTAAATTTACCAAAAGGACATTTGTGAGTGCTGGCATTTTCCCTTTGACAAATAAATTGTGTGGCATCTGATTGTTTTGAAAGTAGGCTAGTTGTTCAAAAACACCTGAGGCATTGCTTGAATTTTAATGTAAATAGTTATGTATACGTTGTTGTTTGCTAAATTAGGACATATGTTTTTGAAGTTTACAATTTCTATTTTTATTCTAAGTTACAAAAATGGTTCGTTAGACATGTTTGTGGTTTTCACAGTAAAAAAATCAAACTTGTTCCTACTCGGATTTTATGTTTTTTGTGTAATTTTAGGTCCAGTGTGTTAATACAGTATGTCAAAATGAAAAAATAACTGTAAAGTCACACAGGTGAGGTTGTGCTGAAAAGAATGATACCAAACAAGGCAAGGTAAACAGTTTTTTAAGTGAAATTTAAAGGTAAAATGAAAAGTAGTCAAAAACGGCCAATTACCCCCTAGACCCCAGAAAAGCACAAAAATAATACACATCTCTAGATGTCAAGCACAAGAAGCTGTTATTCTGTTCAAAGTAAATCAGATTCATTACCTGAACACAACAGAGAGCACAGGATCAAAACTCCAGGTGAGAAATCCATGATGACCAGAGACAGTCCCACTGTCTCCCGGTGAACAATCTGTCCTTCACTGTGTCTGTCTCTGTCTCTTTTTCATAATCACTGTCAACCTTTAACCCTCTGTGATCCAGAACCGCGCCGGCACGTCAAAATCACGTGACGATTTGAGACGACGTAGCAGCAAACACACTTGAAACTTTGTACCACTTTTTAAATCGTCTTGATAGGCCATATAAAACCGGACTTATGATAAATAAACGCCATGATTTTCCTGAATATTGTTGTCACGTTTGATCCGCGTTTGATGCAGGAAGAAACGGTAAAAACGGGCCCTTTGGCCTGACGAAAGTGCTGAAGGCAACAGCAAAAAACAAAAAACAAAACGACACCCCCTTTCCTATTGGTTGAAAAATGCACCAGTCAAACAATCACAAAATTGTATGGCAACACACATCATTTGTTGCTGGGAAGAGGGGAAGTGACGGCAGCGAGAGAGACAGCGATCGCGATCACAGAGTTGGGATTTGTGATGTTTAGCGTGTTTGGAGTGTATAGTCAGTGTGTGGTGTAGTGTGTTTTGGAAGAGGAGAGAGGAAAATGAGCCCAACGACTGCATTGAGCGGTACTCGGAGGTCCGCACAGAGGAGCGGACGGTGTGGCAGGGCCAAAAGCAGCGACAAACACAGACGTTTCGACAGAAAAAGACTTTCTGTCGAAACGTCTGTGTTTCTGGTACTGCCACCCAAGTTGGTTTATTAAATTTACCAAAAGGACATTTGTGAGTGCTGGCATTTTTCCCTTTGACAAATAAATTGTGTGGCATCTGATTGTTTTGAAAGTAGGCTAGTTGTTCAAAAACACCTGAGGCATTGCTTGCATTTTAATGTAAATAGTTATGTATAACGTTGTTGTTTGCTAAATTAGGACATATGTTTTTGAAGTTTACAATTTCTATTTTTATTCTAAGTTACAAAAATGGTTCGTTAGACATGTTTGTGGTTGTCACTTTTCTGACACACCACCCCCACCCCTCAGTTCAGACAGCTATTTTGTAGAATATAACTTTCCATTGAATGTTGTTGTTTATTAAGTAGCGATGATGTGAAGGTGATGAAGAAGACTCCGCTGACACCGTCTTGCTTGCATGAAGAAAAGGTTTATTACAAGAAGTACAGCATCATATCAAGCACCCAGGTCTGCTTGAGAGAGAGTTCGAAGCCAATATGAACCACTCTAAATAACAGCCACACAAACCCTGCTTAAATAGGCTTTTGCTTTTTGTGAAATGTGTGACAAAGGTGAACAGAGTACAAATAGACATTCTAGTTGACTTCACCAATTCCTAGCCTTGACCATAAATACCTTCTTGACCCTGACCATATATGTTTCTGGACCTTAGGTCCCTAACTAAGCATCTGTTCCAAAGCTTCAGAGTAAATCTCAATACACTACAAATGTAAAGAAACCTTTATTGTTCTTTATTGTTTTCATATTTAATAGCATAACAAGGGCTTTCACATTAGATCAGGTTTTTCCTATTGTTTTGTGTCCACTCTCAATTTTTGGAAGTGCAACAGTGTCGACTTAGCAGATGTCATGAAGGGAGGCAGACAGGGTGCAGAGGCATTCCAGCAGGAGAAACTCCCACACACAGACACACACACACAGTGTAGGATGTCAGTTTTGTTCACACACTGACTCCCAGAGAAAAGCTTTCCAATGAGAGAGAGATGAGAGCGGAGCAACAATGGCAACAGTATCAGTTTTCTATAAAAGTACAAACTTTAAACCCATTAGCACCATAAAACCGAAGGTTTAAACAGCATTGAAATCTTTCACTTTCATTCAGCAAAAAAAAGACTCCATTATATAGATTTTTTCCCAGTATTAGCCGTTTGATCATCTTGTTGGCAACAATCCAGACTTGCAGAAGATTGTAAGCGTTGCCATAGATAGTTTGTCAGTTAGACAAGGTGTGACCACTGTGGATTAAGCTGCAAAAAGAAAAAAGGAAAGAAGATTAGACAGTAACAGTAACAGGAGAAAGTCAGATCAGTTATTGTATGGACTTTGTATTGCCTCAACCCAAACACCAGCTCACCTTTTATAGTGACCTTGGCTGTGGCCTCACTGGTGCCGATGTGGTTGGTGGCCACACATTTGTATGTTCCACTGTCGCCCAGCTTAACTCGGCCGATGAGCAGCTTTCCATCCTTTGTGGTCTGTGCTGCGGAGGCAGGGTCGCCCTGCCCGCGCGGCTCCACTCGTACTGAATGGGATGAGAGCCCTGAGCGAGGCACTGCAGGTGCAGGGCATCTCCAGGCTGGAGCTTCACCTGGTCGGGCAGGGTGGTGGCATACGGAGGACCTGCATGGAAGAGAAGACAGCTGCTGTTATCATGCTCAGAGACAGTCTGGATGCATCTGTGTTTATCCGCTACGTTGTGGACTTACTCTCCACCTCTATCTGTGTGTACGCCTTGCTGTAGCCATGTATGTTGGTTGCATTACAGATGTATTGTCCTGAATCTTGGCGCCCCACACTGGTCAGTGTCAAAACTCCACCGGCCACTGTGTGGTTCAGTGGCAACGGCGCTCGCAGCTTGGACCAGGTGATGACAGGAGGAGGGGAGCCTGGAAGGAGGAAGACAAAGAGAGGATGAAGCGAAAAATGAGAAATGAGAACAGCACTGAGAGACACACACACACACACACACACACACACTAGCATACAAACATCTTACCAGTAGCCTGACACTCCACTGTGACCGTGCGTCCCTCCACCACTGTAATGTCTGTAGTGCTCACTGAGGCCACTGGTGCTGAGGCCACTGGTGCTCCTGGCTCCAGGGGCCCTGCTGGTGTCAGCTGCACTTTAGGAGCATCTGAGAGAGAGAGAGAGAACACGCAGACATGACTTACATCTGCTGTAACTGATTTCTTTGAGCACCATACTGGTTTCAAAACATCTTGCCAAAGGACTAAAAAAGAAAAGCAGCCAGCTGGCAAACACAGGCACATTTACAGAAATGTTGATTAATGTGTGTTGGCTTTTGTAAATAAAATATAATATAATAAAACAAAACAAAATAAAATGAAATAAAATAGAATATATTCACCATGGAAGCCAAAAACGGCCGTGCTTGCAATTATTTTTTTAACGCCATTATCTCAAGATCACTAGTTAATTATATCATCCATTATCCCGGAACAACAAAGCTTGTTTGCTTGTGATAACAGGTCTTTTATGTTGATTCTCAAGGAAACAAAAGGCCTTGAGATAATTTATGACAGGAAAACAATTTTTGTTTTCTTGAGATCATAGAAAATTTACCAAGAATGAAGATGAGAGTCAAGCTCAGTTGATCACATCTGATTTTAGCATTCAAGATCACTGTCTTGACTGCTGGGGAGGATTCATTAATGAGCAGTAAGTCAAGGCATTAATGTGAAGTTTTATTTGCTGTAGTTACATCGTTAGAGAAAAAAAATGTCACTTTATAGTAGTCAAACAAGAGGCATGCTGGCATGGCTCCTGATCTTTGAGAAACATCATATGAAATAAAAGGAAATCAACATTTTTTTCAAGATATTTAATTAACTTGTGATCGTGTGATAATGACATTAGGGTCATTGTTACGTATTAGCAAACATCCAGCACTTATGGAGCAAGTTGTGTCTCTGTAAGTCTATATTCACTCTCTTTATGCTCTGTGTTTGGTCTCCATCAACTGTTGAAGGAAATATCTGGCTCTTCAGTGTTTACTAGCTAGTCACTCTGTGCTAGTGAACATGAACATCAAAGTTGCGGTCTGAACTAAATAGTGAACACAAGCTCACGTTTGACATTCAGCGTAGCCGTGGCAGTGCCGCGGCCTGCTGCGTTGACTCCCACACATTGGTACGGGCCCTGGCTTTCAGGTTGGGTGTTGGCGAGTGTCAGCACAGAGCCATCAGGATCAATCTTTACATTGTCTAGAAGGAAAAAGTAGAATTCAGGGAAACTTCCCAGATGGTGATATGGTGATGAAGAATGCCTACGTTATGACTCCTGACCTGGCAATGATTGGTTGTTGCCTCTCTTCCACTCCAGTTGGACTGGCTGTGCACCGCTCTTCACTTGGCATCTGAGGCTGACAGACTCCCCTTGGCGCACAGTAGCAACCCGAGGCTCCACTGAGACCACAGGAACCTGACCAGCCACTGCACCGTACGAAATAACAGGTGACATCATACGCATGCGGGAACACATGCATGTGCAGTGCAACTCAGTGGACCTTTAAACCGGTCGGGGTAACATAAACACACACCACTCCAAAAGCAAACATGCTGAGCAAATACACAGACTGAGCCGACGTGCGTTTGATGAGAAAGCAAAAATGAAAAAGGTTGAGAAATGAAATTAGATTTTCTCCAAGAATTTTTTATCACAAAAAAATATTGATATATTTTCACTTTAATAAAAACTCTAATTTTAGTTTCTATTAAAGGGATGGTCTTCCCCCTATTAAAATACAGCAATGTGTTTTTCAAGAAATACCCCCACAAAGTCAACAACGTCAGTGCAACTATTTCTTCAGTGAGGTCTGTGAATTATTCAGTCATCAGGATAACACTCTAAAGGTCACTGCTATTCAAGTTAATACTTTTTGTCAGGTGAGAAATCCATGATGACCAGAGAACAGTCCCACTGTCTCCCCGGTGAACAATCTGTCCTTCACTGTGTATGTCTCTGTCTCCTTTTCATATAGTCACTGTCAACCTTTAACCCTCTGCGGTCCAGAACCGCGCCAGCACGTCAAAATCACATGACCGATTTGAGACGACGTAGCAGCAACACGCAGCCTCGCTGTTTCATTTTGTGTGGAAAGTGCAAACTTCAAACTTTGTACCACTTTTTAAATCGTCTTGATAGGCCATATAAAACCGAACTTATGATAAATAATAAACGCCATGATTTTCCTGAATATTGTTGTCACGTTTGATCCGCGTTTGATGCAGGAAGAAACGGTAAAAAACGGCCCTTTGGCCTGACGAAAGTGCTGAAGGCAACAGCAAAAAACAAAAACAAAACGACACCCCCTTTCCTATTGGTTGAAAAATGCACCAGTCAACCAATCACAAAATTGTATTGCAACACACATCATTTGTTGCTGGGGAAGAGGGGGAAGTGACGGCAGCGAGAGAGACAGCGATCGCGATCACAGATAGAGTTGGGATTTGTGATGTTTAGCGTGTTTAGAGTGTATAGTCAGTGTGTAGTGTAGTGTGTTTTGGAAGAGGAGAGAGGAAAATGAGCCTCCAACGACTGCATTGAGCGGTACTCGGAGGTCCGCACAGAGGAGCGGACGGTGTGGCAGGGCCAAAAGCAGCGACAAACACAGACGTTTCGACAGAAAAAGACTTTCTGTCGAAACGTCTGTGTTTCTGGTACTGCCACCCAAGTTGGTTTATTGAATTTACCAAAAGGACATTTGTGAGTGCTGGCATTTTTCCCTTTGACAAATAATTTGTGTGGCATCTGATTGTTTTGAAAGTAGGCTAGTTGTTCAAAAACACCTGAGGCATTGCTTGCATTTTAATGTAAATAGTTATGTATAACGTTGTTGTTTGCTAAATTAGGACATATGTTTTTGAAGTTTACAATTTCTTTTTTATTCTAAGTTACAAAAATGGTTCGTTAGACATGTTTGTGGTTTTCACAGTAAAAAAATCAAACTTGTTCCTACTCGGATTTTATGTTTTTTGTGTAATTTTAGGTCCAGTGTGTTAATACAGTATGTCAAAATGAAAAACTAACTGTAAAGTCACACAGGTGAGGTTGTGCTGAAAAGAATGATACCAAACAAGGCAAGGTAAACAGTTTTTTAAGATGAAATTTAAAGGTAAAATGAAAAGTAGTCAAAAACGGCCAATTACCCCCTAGACCCCAGAAAAGCACAAAAATAATACACATCTCTAGATGTCAAGCACAAGAAGCTGTTATTCTGTTCAAAGTAAATCAGATTCATTACCTGAACACAACAGAGAGCACAGGATCAAAACTCCAGGTGCGAAATCCATGATGACCAGAGAACAGTCCCACTGTCTCCCCGGTGAACAATCTGTCCTTCACTGTGTCTGTCTCTGTCTCTTTTTCATATAATCACTGTCAACCTTTAACCCTCTGCGATCCAGAACCGTGCCGGCACGTCAAAATCACATGACCGATTTGAGACGACGTAGCAGCAACACACTTCAAACTTTGTACCACTTTTTAAATCGTCTTGATAGGCCATATAAAACCGGACTTATGATAAATAAACACCATGATTTTCCTGAATATTGTTGTCACGTTTGATCCGCGTTTGATGCAGGAAGAAACGGTAAAAACGGGCCCTTTGGCCTGACGAAAGTGCTGAAGGCAACAGCAAAAAACAAAAAACAAAACGACACCCCCTTTCCTATTGGTTGAAAAATGCACCAGTCAACCAATCACAAAATTGTATGGCAACACACATCATTTGTTGCTGGGGAAGAGGGGGAAGTGACGGCAGCGAGAGAGACAGCGATCGCGATCACAGATAGAGTTGGGATTTGTGATGTTTAGCGTGTTTGGAGTGTATAGTCAGTGTGTGGTGTAGTGTGTTTTGGAAGAAGAGAGAGGAAAATGAGCCTCAGACGACCACATTGAGCGGTACTCGGAGGTCCGCACAGAGGAGCGGACGGTGTGGCAGGGCCAAAAGCAGCGACAAACACAGACGTTTCGACAGAAAAAGACTTTCTGTCGAAACGTCTGTGTTTCTGGTACTGCCACCCAAGTTGGTTTATTAAATTTACCAAAAGGACATTTGTGAGTGCTGGCATTTTTCCCTTTGACAAATAAATTGTGTGGCATCTGATTGTTTTGAAAGTAGGCTAGTTGTTCAAAAACACCTGAGGCATTGCTTGAATTTTAATGTAAATAGTTATGTATAACGTTGTTGTTTGCTAAATTAGGACATATGTTTTTGAAGTTTACAATTTCTATTTTTATTCTAAGTTACAAAAATGGTTCGTTAGACATGTTTGTGGTTTTCACAGTAAAAAAATCAAACTTGTTCCTACTCGGATTTTATGTTTTTTGTGTAATTTTAGGTCCAGTGTGTTAATACAGTATGTCAAAATGAAAAAATAACTGTAAAGTCACACAGGTGAGGTTGTGCTGAAAAGAATGATACCAAACAAGGCAAGGTAAACAGTTTTTTAAGATGAAATTTAAAGGTAAAATGAAAAGTAGTCAAAAACGGCCAATTACCCCCTAGACCCCAGAAAAGCACAAAAATAATACACATCTCTAGATGTCAAGCACAAGAAGCTGTTATTCTGTTCAAAGTAAATCAGATTCATTACCTGAACACAACAGAGAGCACAGGATCAAAACTCCAGGTGAGAAATCCATGATGACCAGAGACAGTCCCACTGTCTCCCCGGTGAACAATCTGTCCTTCACTGTGTCTGTCTCTGTCTCTTTTTCATAATCACTGTCAACCTTTAACCCTCTGTGATCCAGAACCGCGCCGGCACGTCAAAATCACGTGACCGATTTGAGACGACGTAGCAGCAACACACTTCAAACTTTGTACCACTTTTTAAATCGTCTTGATAGGCCATATAAAACCGGACTTATGATAAATAAACGCCATGATTTTCCTGAATATTGTTGTCACGTTTGATCCGCGTTTGATGCAGGAAGAAACGGTAAAAACGGGCCCTTTGGCCTGACGAAAGTGCTGAAGGCAACAGCAAAAAACAAAAAACAAAAACGACCCCCTTTCCTATTGGTTGAAAAATGCACCAGTCAAACAATCACAAAATTGTATGGCAACACACATCATTTGTTGCTGGGGAAGAGGGGAAGTGACGGCAGCGAGAGAGACAGCGATCGCGATCACAGAGTTGGGATTTGTGATGTTTAGCGTGTTTGGAGTGTATAGTCAGTGTGTGTAGTGTGTGTTTTGGAAGAGGAGAGAGGAAAATGAGCCTCCAACGACTGCATTGAGCGGTACTCGGAGGTCCGCACAGAGGAGCGGACGGTGTGGCAGGGCCAAAAAGCAGCGACAAACACAGACGTTTCGACAGAAAAAGACTTTCTGTCGAAACGTCTGTGTTTCTGGTACTGCCACCCAAGTTGGTTTATTAAATTTACCAAAAGGACATTTGTGAGTGCTGGCATTTTTCCCTTTGACAAATAAATTGTGTGGCATCTGATTGTTTTGAAAGTAGGCTAGTTGTTCAAAAACACCTGAGGCATTGCTTGCATTTTAATGTAAATAGTTATGTATAACGTTGTTGTTTGCTAAATTAGGACATATGTTTTTGAAGTTTACAATTTCTATTTTTATTCTAAGTTACAAAAATGGTTCGTTAGACATGTTTGTGGTTGTCACTTTTCTGACACACCACCCCCACCCCTCAGTTCAGACAGCTATTTTGTAGAATATAACTTTCCATTGAATGTTGTTGTTTATTAAGTAGCGATGATGTGAAGGTGATGAAGGAGACTCCGCTGACACCGTCTTGCTTGCATGAAGAAAAGGTTTATTACAAGAAGTACAGCATCATATCAAGCACCCAGGTCTGCTTGAGAGAGAGTTCGAAGCCAATATGAACCACTCTAAATAACAGCCACACAAACCCTGCTTAAATAGGCTTTTGCTTTTTGTGAAATGTGTGACAAAGGTGAACAGAGTACAAATAGACATTCTAGTTGACTTCACCAATTCCTAGCCTTGACCATAAATACCTTCTTGACCCTGACCATATATGTTTCTGGACCTTAGGTCCCTAACTAAGCATCTGTTCCAAAGCTTCAGAGTAAATCTCAATACACTACAAATGTAAAGAAACCTTTATTGTTCTTTATTGTTTTCATATTTAATAGCATAACAAGGGCTTTCACATTAGATCAGGTTTTTCCTATTGTTTTGTGTCCACCTCTCAATTTTTGGAAGTGCAACAGTGTCGACTTAGCAGATGTCATGAAGGGAGGCAGACAGGGTGCAGAGGCATTCCAGCAGGAGAAACTCCCACACACAGACACACACACACAGTGTAGGATGTCAGTTTTGTTCACACACACTGACTCCCAGAGAAAAGCTTTCCAATGAGAGAGAGATGAGAGCGGAGCAACAATGGCAACAGTATCAGTTTTCTATAAAAGTACAAACTTTAAACCCATTAGCACCATAAAACCGAAGGTTTAAACAGCATTGAAATCTTTCACTTTCATTCAGCAAAAAAAAGACTCCATTATATAGATTTTTTTCCCAGTATTAGCCGTTTGATCATCTTGTTGGCAACAATCCAGACTTGCAGAAGATGTAAGCGTTGCCATAGATAGTTTGTCAGTTAGACAAGGTGTGACCACTGTGGATTAAGCTGCAAAAAGAAAAAAGGAAAGAAGATTAGACAGTAACAGTAACAGGAGAAAGTCAGATCAGTTATTGTATGGACTTTGTATTGCCTCAACCCAAACAGCTCACCTTTTATAGTGACCTTGGCTGTGGCCTCACTGGTGCCGATGTGGTTGGTGGCCACACATTTGTATGTTCCACTGTCGCCCAGCTTAACTCGGCCGATGAGCAGCTTTCCATCCTTTGTGGTCTGTGCTGCTGGAGGCAGGGTCGCCCTGCCCGCGCGGCTCCACTCGTACTGAATGGGATGAGAGCCCTGAGCGAGGCACTGCAGGTGCAGGGCATCTCCAGGCTGGAGCTTCACCTGGTCGGGCAGGGTGGTGGCATACGGAGGACCTGCATGGAAGAGAAGACAGCTGCTGTTATCATGCTCAGAGACAGTCTGGATGCATCTGTGTTTATCCGCTACGTTGTGGACTTACTCTCCACCTCTATCTGTGTGTACGCCTTGCTGTAGCCATGTATGTTGGTTGCATTACAGATGTATTGTCCTGAATCTTGGCGCCCCACACTGGTCAGTGTCAAAACTCCACCGGCCACTGTGTGGTTCAGTGGCAACGGCGCTCGCAGCTTGGACCAGGTGATGACAGGAGGAGGGGAGCCTGGAAGGAGGAAGACAAAGAGAGGATGAAGCGAAAAATGAGAAATGAGAACAGCACTGAGACACACACACACACACACACACACACACACACTAGCATACAAACATCTTACCAGTAGCCTGACACTCCACTGTGACCGTGCGTCCCTCCACCACTGTAATGTCTGTAGTGCTCACTGAGGCCACTGGTGCTGAGGCCACTGGTGCTCCTGGCTCCAGGGGCCCTGCTGGTGTCAGCTGCACTTTAGGAGCATCTGAGAGAGAGAGAGAGAACACGCAGACATGACTTACATCTGCTGTAACTGATTTCTTTGAGCACCATACTGGTTTCAAAACATCTTGCCAAAGGACTAAAAAAGAAAAGCAGCCAGCTGGCAAACACAGGCACATTTACAGAAATGTTGATTAATGTGTGTTGGCTTTTGTAAATAAAATATAATATAATAAAACAAAACAAAATAAAATGAAATAAAATAGAATATATTCACCATGGAAGCCAAAAACGGCCGTGCTTGCAATTATTTTTTTAACGCCATTATCTCAAGATCACTAGTTAATTATATCATCCATTATCCCGGAACAACAAAGCTTGTTTGCTTGTGATAACAGGTCTTTTATGTTGATTCTCAAGGAAACAAAAGGCCTTGAGTAATTTATGACAGGAAAACAATTTTTGTTTTCTTGAGATCATAGAAAATTTACCAAGAATGAAGATGAGAGTCAAGCTCAGTTGATCACATCTGATTTAGCATTCAAGATCACTGTCTTGACTGCTGGGGAGGATTCATTAATGAGCAGTAAGTCAAGGCATTAATGTGAAGTTTTATTTGCTGTAGTTACATCGTTAGAGAAAAAAAATGTCACTTTATAGTAGTCAAACAAGAGAGGCATGCTGGCATGGCTCTCCTGATCTTTGAGAAACATCATATGAAATAAAAGGAAATCAACATTTTTTTCAAGATATTTAATTAACTTGTGATCGTGTGATAATGACATTAGGGTCATTGTTACGTATTAGCAAACATCCAGCACTTATGGAGCAAGTTGTGTCTCTGTAAGTCCTATATTCACTCTCTTTATGCTCTGTGTTTGGTCTCCATCAACTGTTGAAGGAAATATCTGGCTCTTCAGTGTTTTACTAGCTAGTCACTCTGTGTAGTGAACATGAACATCAAAGTTGCGGTCTGAACTAAATAGTGAACACAAGCTCACGTTTGACATTCAGCGTAGCCGTGGCAGTGCCGCGGCCTGCTGCGTTGACTCCCACACATTGGTACGGGCCCTGGCTTTCAGGTTGGGTGTTGGCGAGTGTCAGCACAGAGCCATCAGGATCAATCTTTACATTGTCTAGAAGGAAAAAGTAGAATTCAGGGAAACTTCCCAGATGGATATGGTGATGAAGAATGCCTACGTTATGACTCCTGACCTGGCAATGATTGGTTGTTGCCTCTTCCACTCCAGTTGGACTGGCTGTGCACCGCTCTTCACTTGGCATCTGAGGCTGACAGACTCCCCTTGGCGCACAGTAGCAACCCGAGGCTCCACTGAGACCACAGGAACCTGACCAGCCACTGCACCGTACGAAATAACAGGTGACATCATACGCATGCGGGAACACATGCATGTGCAGTGCAACTCAGTGGACCTTTAAACCGGTCGGGGTAACATAAACACACACCACTCCAAAAGCAAACATGCTGAGCAATACACAGACTGAGCCGACGTGCGTTTGATGAGAAAGCAAAAATGAAAAAGGTTGAGAAATGAAATTAGATTTTCTCCAAGAATTTTTTATCACAAAAAAATATTGATATTTTCACTTTAATAAAAACTCTAATTTTAGTTTCTATATTAAAGGGATGGTCTTCCCCCTATTAAAATACAGCAATGTGTTTTTCAAGAAATACCCCCACAAAGTCAACAACGTCAGTGCAACTATTTCTTCAGTGAGGTCTGTGAATTATTCAGTCATCAGGATAACACTCTAAAAGGTCACTGCTATTCAAGTTAATACTTTTTGTCAGGTGAGAAATCCATGATGACCAGAGAACAGTCCCACTGTCTCCCCGGTGAACAATCTGTCCTTCACTGTGTATGTCTGTCTCCTTTTCATATAGTCACTGTCAACCTTTAACCCTCTGCGTCCAGAACCGCGCCAGCACGTCAAAATCACATGACCGATTTGAGACGACGTAGCAGCAACACGCATCGCTGTTTCATTTTGTGTGGAAAGTGCAAACTTCAAACTTTGTACCACTTTTTAAATCGTCTTGATAGGCCATATAAAACCGAACTTATGATAAATAATAAACGCCATGATTTTCCTGAATATTGTTGTCACGTTTGATCCGCGTTTGATGCAGGAAGAAACGGTAAAAACGGGCCCTTTGGCCTGACGAAAGTGCTGAAGGCAACAGCAAAAAACAAAAAACAAAACGACACCCCTTTCCTATTGGTTGAAAAATGCACCAGTCAACCAATCACAAAATTGTATGCAACACACATCATTTGTTGCTGGGGAAGAGGGGGAAGTGACGGCAGCGAGAGAGACAGCGATCGCGATCACAGATAGAGTTGGGATTTGTGATGTTTAGCGTGTTTAGAGTGTATAGTCAGTGTGTGGTGTAGTGTGTTTTGGAAGAGGAGAGAGGAAAATGAGCCTCAACGACTGCATTGAGCGGTACTCGGAGGTCCGCACAGAGGAGCGGACGGTGTGGCAGGGCCAAAAGCAGCGACAAACACAGACGTTTCGACAGAAAAAGACTTTCTGTCGAAACGTCTGTGTTTCTGGTACTGCCACCCAAGTTGGTTTATTAAATTTACCAAAAGGACATTTGTGAGTGCTGGCATTTTTCCCTTTGACAAATAAATTGTGTGGCATCTGATTGTTTTGAAAGTAGGCTAGTTGTTCAAAAACACCTGAGGCATTGCTTGAATTTTAATGTAAATAGTTATGTATAACGTTGTTGTTTGCTAAATTAGGACATATGTTTTTGAAGTTTACAATTTCTATTTTTATTCTAAGTTACAAAAATGGTTCGTTAGACATGTTTGTGGTTTTCACAGTAAAAAAATCAAACTTGTTCCTACTCGGATTTTATGTTTTTTGTGTAATTTTAGGTCCAGTGTGTTAATACAGTATGTCAAAATGAAAAAATAACTGTAAAGTCACACAGGTGAGGTTGTGCTGAAAAGAATGATACCAAACAAGGCAAGGTAAACAGTTTTTTAAGATGAAATTTAAAGGTAAAATGAAAAGTAGTCAAAAACGGCCAATTACCCCCTAGACCCCAGAAAAGCACAAAAATAATACACATCTCTAGATGTCAAGCACAAGAAGCTGTTATTCTGTTCAAAGTAAATCAGATTCATTACCTGAACACAACAGAGAGCACAGGATCAAAACTCCAGGTGAGAAATCCATGATGACCAGAGACAGTCCCACTGTCTCCCCGGTGAACAATCTGTCCTTCACTGTGTCTGTCTCTGTCTCTTTTTCATAATCACTGTCAACCTTTAACCCTCTGTGATCCAGAACCGCGCCGGCACGTCAAAATCACGTGACCGATTTGAGACGACGTAGCAGCAACACACTTCAAACTTTGTACCACTTTTTAAATCGTCTTGATAGGCCATATAAAACCGGACTTATGATAAATAAACGCCATGATTTTCCTGAATATTGTTGTCACGTTTGATCCGCGTTTGATGCAGGAAGAAACGGTAAAAACGGGCCCTTTGGCCTGACGAAAGTGCTGAAGGCAACAGCAAAAAACAAAAAACAAAACGACACCCCCTTTCCTATTGGTTGAAAAATGCACCAGTCAAACAATCACAAAATTGTATGGCAACACACATCATTTGTTGCTGGGGAAGAGGGGGAAGTGACGGCAGCGAGAGAGACAGCGATCGCGATCACAGAGTTGGGATTTGTGATGTTTAGCGTGTTTGGAGTGTATAGTCAGTGTGTGGTGTAGTGTGTTTTGGAAGAGGAGAGAGGAAAATGAGCCTCCAACGACTGCATTGAGCGGTACTCGGAGGTCCGCACAGAGGAGCGGACGGTGTGGCAGGGCCAAAAGCAGCGACAAACACAGACGTTTCGACAGAAAAAGACTTTCTGTCGAAACGTCTGTGTTTCTGGTACTGCCACCCAAGTTGGTTTATTAAATTTACCAAAAGGACATTTGTGAGTGCTGGCATTTTTCCCTTTGACAAATAAATTGTGTGGCATCTGATTGTTTTGAAAGTAGGCTAGTTGTTCAAAAACACCTGAGGCATTGCTTGCATTTTAATGTAAATAGTTATGTATAACGTTGTGTTTGCTAAATTAGGACATATGTTTTTGAAGTTTACAATTTCTATTTTTATTCTAAGTTACAAAAATGGTTCGTTAGACATGTTTGTGGTTGTCACTTTTCTGACACACCACCCCCACCCCTCAGTTCAGACAGCTATTTTGTAGAATATAACTTTCCATTGAATGTTGTTGTTTATTAAGTAGCGATGATGTGAAGGTGATGAAGGAGACTCCGCTGACACGTCTTGCTTGCATGAAGAAAAGGTTTATTACAAGAAGTACAGCATCATATCAAGCACCCAGGTCTGCTTGAGAGAGAGTTCGAAGCCAATATGAACCACTCTAAATAACAGCCACACAAACCCTGCTTAAATAGGCTTTTGCTTTTTGTGAAATGTGTGACAAAGGTGAACAGAGTACAAATAGACATTCTAGTTGACTTCACCAATTCCTAGCCTTGACCATAAATACCTTCTTGACCCTGACCATATATGTTTCTGGACCTTAGGTCCCTAACTAAGCATCTGTTCCAAAGCTTCAGAGTAAATCTCAATACACTACAAATGTAAAGAAACCTTTATTGTTCTTTATTGTTTTCATATTTAATAGCATAACAAGGGCTTTCACATTAGATCAGGTTTTTCCTATTGTTTTGTGTCCACCTCTCAATTTTTGGAAGTGCAACAGTGTCGACTTAGCAGATGTCATGAAGGGAGGCAGACAGGGTGCAGAGGCATTCCAGCAGGAGAAACTCCCACACACAGACACACACACACAGTGTAGGATGTCAGTTTTGTTCACACACACTGACTCCCAGAGAAAAGCTTCCAATGAGAGAGATGAGAGCGGAGCAACAATGGCAACAGTATCAGTTTTCTATAAAAGTACAAACTTTAAACCCATTAGCACCATAAAACCGAAGGTTTAAACAGCATTGAAATCTTTCACTTTCATTCAGCAAAAAAAAGACTCCATTATATAGATTTTTTTCCCAGTATTAGCCGTTTGATCATCTTGTTGGCAACAATCCAGACTTGCAGAAGATGTAAGCGTTGCCATAGATAGTTTGTCAGTTAGACAAGGTGTGACCACTGTGGATTAAGCTGCAAAAAGAAAAAAGGAAAGAAGATTAGACAGTAACAGTAACAGGAGAAAGTCAGATCAGTTATTGTATGGACTTTGTATTGCCTCAACCCAAACACCAGCTCACCTTTTATAGTGACCTTGGCTGTGGCCTCACTGGTGCCGATGTGGTTGGTGGCCACACATTTGTATGTTCCACTGTCGCCCAGCTTAACTCGGCCGATGAGCAGCTTTCCATCCTTTGTGGTCTGTGCTGCTGGAGGCAGGGTCGCCCTGCCCGCGCGGCTCCACTCGTACTGAATGGGATGAGAGCCCTGAGCGAGGCACTGCAGGTGCAGGGCATCTCCAGGCTGGAGCTTCACCTGGTCGGGCAGGGTGGTGGCATACGGAGGACCTGCATGGAAGAGAAGACAGCTGCTGTTATCATGCTCAGAGACAGTCTGGATGCATCTGTGTTTATCCGCTACGTTGTGGACTTACTCTCCACCTCTATCTGTGTGTACGCCTTGCTGTAGCCATGTATGTTGGTTGCATTACAGATGTATTGTCCTGAATCTTGGCGCCCCACACTGGTCAGTGTCAAAACTCCACCGGCCACTGTGTGGTTCAGTGGCAACGGCGCTCGCAGCTTGGACCAGGTGATGACAGGAGGAGGGGAGCCTGGAAGGAGGAAGACAAAGAGAGGATGAAGCGAAAAATGAGAAATGAGAACAGCACTGAGACACACACACACACACACACACACACACACACACTAGCATACAAACATCTTACCAGTAGCCTGACACTCCACTGTGACCGTGCGTCCCTCCACCACTGTAATGTCTGTAGTGCTCACTGAGGCCACTGGTGCTGAGGCCACTGGTGCTCCTGGCTCCAGGGGCCCTGCTGGTGTCAGCTGCACTTTAGGAGCATCTGAGAGAGAGAGAGAGAACACGCAGACATGACTTACATCTGCTGTAACTGATTTCTTTGAGCACCATACTGGTTTCAAAACATCTTGCCAAAGGACTAAAAAAGAAAAGCAGCCAGCTGGCAAACACAGGCACATTTTACAGAAATGTTGATTAATGTGTGTTGGCTTTTGTAAATAAAATATAATATAATAAAACAAAACAAAATAAAATGAAATAAATAGAATATATTCACCATGGAAGCCAAAAACGGCCGTGCTTGCAATTATTTTTTTAACGCCATTATCTCAAGATCACTAGTTAATTATATCATCCATTATCCCGGAACAACAAAGCTTGTTTGCTTGTGATAACAGGTCTTTTATGTTGATTCTCAAGGAAACAAAAGGCCTTGAGATAATTTATGACAGGAAAACAATTTTTGTTTTCTTGAGATCATAGAAAATTTACCAAGAATGAAGATGAGAGTCAAGCTCAGTTGATCACATCTGATTTTAGCATTCAAGATCACTGTCTTGACTGCTGGGGAGGATTCATTAATGAGCAGTAAGTCAAGGCATTAATGTGAAGTTTTATTTGCTGTAGTTACATCGTTAGAGAAAAAAAATGTCACTTTATAGTAGTCAAACAAGAGAGGCATGCTGGCATGGCTCTCCTGATCTTTGAGAAACATCATATGAAATAAAAGGAAATCAACATTTTTTTCAAGATATTTAATTAACTTGTGATCGTGTGATAATGACATTAGGGTCATTGTTACGTATTAGCAAACATCCAGCACTTATGGAGCAAGTTGTGTCTCTGTAAGTCCTATATTCACTCTCTTTATGCTCTGTGTTTGGTCTCCATCAACTGTTGAAGGAAATATCTGGCTCTTCAGTGTTTACTAGCTAGTCACTCTGTGCTAGTGAACATGAACATCAAAGTTGCGGTCTGAACTAAATAGTGAACACAAGCTCACGTTTGACATTCAGCGTAGCCGTGGCAGTGCCGCGGCCTGCTGCGTTGACTCCCACACATTGGTACGGGCCCTGGCTTTCAGGTTGGGTGTTGGCGAGTGTCAGCACAGAGCCATCAGGATCAATCTTTACATTGTCTAGAAGGAAAAAGTAGAATTCAGGGAAACTTCCCAGATGGTGATATGGTGATGAAGAATGCCTACGTTATGACTCCTGACCTGGCAATGATTGGTTGTTGCCTCTCTTCCACTCCAGTTGGACTGGCTGTGCACCGCTCTTCACTTGGCATCTGAGGCTGACAGACTCCCCTTGGCGCACAGTAGCAACCCGAGGCTCCACTGAGACCACAGGAACCTGACCAGCCACTGCACCGTACGAAAAACAGGTGACATCATACGCATGCGGGAACACATGCATGTGCAGTGCAACTCAGTGGACCTTTAAACCGGTCGGGGTAACATAAACACACACCACTCCAAAAGCAAACATGCTGAGCAAATACACAGACTGAGCCGACGTGCGTTTGATGAGAAAGCAAAAATGAAAAAGGTTGAGAAATTAAATTAGATTTTCTCCAAGAATTTTTTATCACAAAAAAATATTGATATATTTTCACTTTAATAAAAACTCTAATTTTAGTTTCTATATTAAAGGGATGGTCTTCCCCCTATTAAAATACAGCAATGTGTTTTTCAAGAAATACCCCCACAAAGTCAACAACGTCAGTGCAACTATTTCTTCAGTGAGGTCTGTGAATTATTCAGTCACCAGGATAACACTCTAAAAGGTCACTGCTATTCAAGTTAATACTTTTTGTCAGGTGAGAAATCCATGATGACCAGAGAACAGTCCCACTGTCTCCCCGGTGAACAATCTGTCCTTCACTGTGTATGTCTCTGTCTCCTTTTCATATAGTCACTGTCAACCTTTAACCCTCTGCGGTCCAGAACCGCGCCAGCACGTCAAAATCACATGACCGATTTGAGACGACGTAGCAGCAACACGCAGCCTCGCTGTTTCATTTTGTGTGGAAAGTGCAAACTTCAAACTTTGTACCACTTTTTAAATCGTCTTGATAGGCCATATAAAACCGAACTTATGATAAATAATAAACGCCATGATTTTCCTGAATATTGTTGTCACGTTTGATCCGCGTTTGATGCAGGAAGAAACGGTAAAAACGGGCCCTTTGGCCTGACGAAAGTGCTGAAGGCAACAGCAAAAAACAAAAAACAAAACGACACCCCCTTTCCTATTGGTTGAAAAATGCACCAGTCAACCAATCACAAAATTGTATGGCAACACACATCATTTGTTGCTGGGGAAGAGGGGGAAGTGACGGCAGCGAGAGAGACAGCGATCGCGATCACAGAGTTGGGATTTGTGATGTTTAGCGTGTTTGGAGTGTATAGTCAGTGTGTGGTGTAGTGTGTTTTGGAAGAGGAGAGAGGAAAATGAGCCTCCAACGACTGCATTGAGCGGTACTCGGAGGTCCGCACAGAGGAGCGGACGGTGTGGCAGGGCCAAAAGCAGCGACAAACACAGACGTTTCGACAGAAAAAGACTCTGTCGAAACGTCTGTGTTTCTGGTACTGCCACCCAAGTTGGTTTATTAAATTTACCAGAAGGACATTTGTGAGTGCTGGCATTTTTCCCTTTGACAAATAATTTGTGTGGCATCTGATTGTTTTGTAAGTAGGCTAGTTGTTCAAAAACACCTGAGGCATTGCTTGCATTTTAATGTAAATAGTTATGTATAACGTTGTTGTTTGCTAAATTAGGACATATGTTTTTGAAGTTTACAATTTCTATTTTTATTCTAAGTTACAAAAATGGTTCGTTAGACATGTTTGTGGTTTTCACAGTAAAAAAATCAAACTTGTTCCTACTTGGATTTTATGTTTTTTGTGTAATTTTAGGTCCAGTGTGTTAATACAGTATGTCAAAATGAAAAAATAACTGTAAAGTCACACAGGTGAGGTTGTGCTGAAAAATGATACCAAACAAGGCAAGGTAAACAGTTTTTTAAGATGAAATTTAAAGGTAAAATGAAAAGTAGTCAAAAACGGCCAATTACCCCCTAGACCCCAGAAAAGCACAAAAATAATACACATCTCTAGATGTCAAGCACAAGAAGCTGTTATTCTGTTCAAAGTAAATCAGATTCATTACCTGAACACAACAGAGAGCACAGGATCAAAACTCCAGGTGCGAAATCCATGATGACCAGAGACAGTCCCACTGTCTCCCCGGTGAACAATCTGTCCTTCACTGTGTCTGTCTCTGTCTCTTTTTCATATAATCACTGTCAACCTTTAACCCTCTGTCCAGAACCGCGCCGGCACGTCAAAATCATGACCGATTTGAGACGACGTAGCAGCAACACACTTCAAACTTTGTACCACTTTTTAAATCGTCTTGATAGGCCATATAAAACCGGACTTATGATAAATAAACACCATGATTTTCCTGAATATTGTTGTCACGTTTGATCCGCGTTTGATGCAGGAAGAAACGGTAAAAACGGGCCCTTTGGCCTGACGAAAGTGCTGAAGGCAACAGCAAAAAACAAAAAACAAAACGACACCCCCTTTCCTATTGGTTGAAAAATGCACCAGTCAACCAATCACAAAATTGTATGGCAACACACATCATTTGTTGCTGGGGAAGAGGGGGAAGTGACGGCAGCGAGAGAGACAGCGATCGCGATCACAGAGTTGGGATTTGTGATGTTTAGCGTGTTTGGAGTGTATAGTCAGTGTGTGGTGTAGTGTGTTTTGGAAGAGGAGAGAGGAAAATGAGCCTCAACGACTGCATTGAGCGGTACTCGGAGGTCCGCACAGAGGAGCGGACGGTGTGGCAGGGCCAAAAGCAGCGACAAACACAGACGTTTCGACAGAAAAAGACTTTCTGTCGAAACGTCTGTGTTTCTGGTACTGCCACCCAAGTTGGTTTATTAAATTTACCAAAAGGACATTTGTGAGTGCTGGCATTTTTCCCTTTGACAAATAAATTGTGTGGCATCTGATTGTTTTGAAAGTAGGCTAGTTGTTCAAAAACACCTGAGGCATTGCTTGAATTTTAATGTAAATAGTTATGTATAACGTTGTTGTTTGCTAAATTAGGACATATGTTTTTGAAGTTTACAATTTCTATTTTTATTCTAAGTTACAAAAATGGTTCGTTAGACATGTTTGTGGTTTTCACAGTAAAAAAATCAAACTTGTTCCTACTCGGATTTTATGTTTTTTGTGTAATTTTAGGTCCAGTGTGTTAATACAGTATGTCAAAATGAAAAAATAACTGTAAAGTCACACAGGTGAGGTTGTGCTGAAAAGAATGATACCAAACAAGGCAAGGTAAACAGTTTTTTAAGATGAAATTTAAAGGTAAAATGAAAAGTAGTCAAAAACGGCCAATTACCCCCTAGACCCCAGAGGGTTAAGAACAAAAAAAAATGATGTCTCGTTATTCATTTTCATGACCTCAAAGATAATTTGTTTGATCCTTTGGTTTAAAGACAGGATTTTACAACTCTGGAAGGTTGTCACATGGGTTACAAGGTAACTGCAGGAATACACCTTTGATATTCAGCTACAATGTAAGCTATGAGGCTGTGTACACCTATGATTACTGGATGACCTCATATTGCAATGTGTTGAGAGTTGAAGGGTTTTTCAGGCAGGCTGTCAGTCTGAACACAGCCTTGAAGCAACCTGCCTCCCCACCAGTTTCATCTAACTTGGATTGGGAAGAAAAACATAATTCTTCATTGAACCTGTCAGTGCAAAATCATTTTCACAGCTGCTTAACTCACAAAGGGCTTTCTACTGATGGATTTTTCTACAAAAGGCTTGTTTGTGCCATCCAGAGAGTGGAGACTGCAATGTTGTGACTTTCTGCTCCTCTGACTCCATCCAAAATGTAGTAAATTGGAAAGACTGAACCAATTTTCATTACTGCTTCTGTCTCACTTAAGCTTGCCTAATAGCTACACGAGAACAGCCCTGCATGGAGAGTATGTGCAGCTTGGATGTGATAAGCAAAATGTAATTTCATATGTATTTGCATACTCCCAAAAAAGCCCACTTGACTCCTGTGTCCTTTTCCATTCTGGGTTTGTGTCAAAAGGTGACACAAAAATGTCTCTGTCTTGGCTCAGAGTTTTACAAACAGTTTCACAACATGGTTTGAGAGATCCATGGAAGTGCTACCTGACCTTAGGACCCCACTGAGTCTTGTTTAGTCGCTGCAAGATTAACCTTCCCCCAGTTTCCTCAAAACTCTGATGGTAGGTGTTCCTTCCTCCTCCACTTCAGTCCAACCCTGACTCCTGTCAGGAGTTCAGTAAGGACCCAAATTCAGAGCAAGAGGCAAGTCTGAGGTTTAACAAAAAGCGAGCTTTACTTAAGCTGATGAAAAACATCCAGAACAGGCAGGTGACAGAAAGTCCAAATGACAGAAGAACCAAATCTAATTAGGCACGGCCAAATAGAGGGAAATGGGGACTGGCTAACAACAAGAGTGTGGAGGGGAACACAAGGGTGGAGCAAACAAGACTAATACCAAACAGGTGTGAAGGGAAGACTCTGGGAACAGGGAAGGACTAATGAGACTGAAGGATGACAGGTGACAGAAAAAAGGCAGGAAAACACACAAAGACAGGACATACAGCCAGACATGACACATGGGAAGAGAATCTACAAAATAAAACAGGAAACATGTTAAACGTGAATGATAACAAAACGAGGAAGAACACGAACAGAACACCCCAAAATGAAGTCCACAAGATAACACAATATTAACAAAAAACCCAGGATCATGACAACTTCTCAAAATACAGATTATATTCTACTAACTTGCAATAGCAGATTTATTCAGAGAGAAATGTTATGCCACCTGAACTGCTTTTTTTTTTTTTTAGCACAATAGAAACGTTTTTACTTAGAGTTTATTCAAAGTCTTGAAAATAGCTGCAATGAATCTCACTGTGTTTACACCAACAACTATGTCATTTGTTTTCCCTACAATATCCACACCTACAATACAAACAAATAACAAATAACAATATTTGCTTGTAGCAACTAGAGCTATAGCTATTTCCCCCTTCATGACAACTGCACAGGGGTGAATAATTATAATACTCACCCGTTTCCATTTTTATTAAGGCTTAAAGGTATGCATAATTAAAGGCATGGTCGCTTTGACTGACAAGTGGATGCTGTCAGTTGACAAGTCAGTGCTGCTGTGACAGCCTTGGTTAGGTTTTGTAACTATAGCTTAACCCCAGATTCATATGAATAGTATAGGTGTAGCCTATACACACTGTCGCCATTTCAGTGTGTTTTCAGTTCATTAAGTTAACTGTCACATTTTTGTTGCCCTACAAAAGTCACATTTTCAAGCTGGTCATATTGTTTTGTTTAGAAGCCGTTTCTTTCCACATCAAAAATGGAGGTTGAAGAGGGTGAAAGTAATTTAACAAATCCTCCCTTCCTTGGGAACCAAAGTAAAGGCAGGAGCAGCCGAAAATATAACAGAAAAAAAAATAATAAAGAAAGAAAGAAAAATCATTCTGAAAACAAAGACAAGAACAGCAGGATTTGTGCACCAGTCAGTCCTAAAACTAAATATGGAGCATAATCACAGATGCATGTTAAAAGGATCTTGATTGTTTCTAAATGTGTGTATCTTTGTTTCCTGTCTTCAATGTTTGTCCTTTTTATGTTGCAAATGGAGGTGCTGTGAGGCAAGGAAAATTTTAAGTATGATCATCATCATCATCGTGGGTGCAGTGTTCAGTTAGCTATGTCATGGGGTTTGATCTGCAAATTAAAGTATGATCATCATCATCGCTGGTGCAGAGTTCAGTTAGTTATGTTGTGAGGCTGTCATTTGCCATATGAGACATCCCTGTTCATTGTGTGCATCATTTTAAAAGTGATGCTAATTTATTAAGTGTAATGCAGCAGTGTCACCTCTCACTGGACTCAAATATCCCAGTGGATTCTTGATGGGCATATTATGTTAATACACCTGAAATCTGTATGCATAAATGTCTTTTTCCTGCTCAAAACTTCCTTGTATGTGTGTCTTTGGAGACAAGTATAGAGTCACACATAGTACAGGTAAATATAAAAAGCACTCTTTTCCACGGGGAGTAAAGTCATGAAGGTCGCTGATACCTAAATATGTTTGGAAGTTTGGGAGAGCATCATCATCATCATTTCAGCAAATGCCTACAAATGACATCAAGTGACAAAGTGCACTAGCAACTGTGGGAATCATGACTCATGTCCTTTGGGAGGAAAGAAGGAAGTACTGTGACCTTATTATAAGAGCGACAAAATCTGCAGAGGGTCGAGGTTAACCCAAACCAAGATCTTTCCCTAGTCAAGTTATGTTTGTGCCTAAATCTAACAAAACCTGAAAGGGACATTGTGTAGCATGTTCAGTTGTTTATTGGCAAAAATCGTTCATAAATGTGTCATCATTGGTGTATTATTACCTCCACCAATAATCTGACCTATTCTCATAAAAGGAGAATTTCAGATTTGTTTGTACATTGGGTGGGTAAGTCATTTGGGGGGTTCCATAATGTTTCACCATCTTGAGAATACATCCGCCAGCAAGAGACATCCAGCCCCGCCTCCTGCATTTTCATTGAGAGCCAGGCCAGCGCTGCGTGACTGAGAAGCCGAAGGAGAGGAGCAAGAGGCGCTTCGCTACTACCCTGGCAAATTTGAAAGCCTGCACTACTGCAGCATAACAAAGTCCTGCTCTCTGGGAAACCCTCTTTGACACCAAAATCTGGAAGACTGAGATGTGACAGAGAAACATTGTTGGTTTCACGTCCCCTATGTACTTAATTATGAATCTATCCAACTCTTACATCTACAGGCCATATTTAGAGCTAACTATCCACTGGATTTTAAAACATGAAGAGCCCTCAGCTCACTGTGGAGTTAAGATTGATTTTTTTGACAGTTTAATGTTCTGCACAGTTGTCTCTTCCTCTGATGTCAGTGTTCATTCATGAAAGCACCCTGAACCACTTGATCAAAACAAATCTTGTGATAAAAATAGGGAAATTGCCTGTAACAACAATATAAATAAGATACAACCTGTAGCCTAATAATTGCATTCATAAAATACGATCCATGACAAATATTGCAAAAATACTCCAGTGATGCAGCAGCATTAAAAATAAGTGCTCTACAGTGTATCATCTCAAAAGAACAGTCATGTCACCTCCTCCTTCCTCCATTTGTCTTTACCTCTGATCTCAGTATGGGTCAGGTGGAACAGCAAAAAGATGACAGGTACTTCCATCCTGAGGCTCAGAAGTTTCACTGCGCTCAGGTCACTCTGGCTGGAAAGCCTTAGACTGATCCACGATCAGTGAAAACGAAAGTCAGCAGAAGTCCGAATCAGTCCAAAATGTTAAAACATGTCCGACATTGCCAAAAAGGCTTAAAGGGCAAACTAAGGCGACGGATGCACCGCGGAAAGTAGAAGCGAGCCGCCGCGCATCGACATCCTCTCCACACTGTCCTCATCGGGGCTCTGTGCACACTCTGCTGTGAGCCACCGTATCCTCCTCCTCCTCTTGCTCCTCCTTCTCCTCTCTCTCTCTGTCACAAACATCCACACACACATTCACACACCAACAGGCACCTTATTCCACTTCCTCTTCCGCGAATTATATCTATGACACACCTGCAGAGGCAAGACATCCAGAGGGCATACCAAGATGGCGGAGTGAGCGGCCGAACTTTTGCAGGCTCTTATATCAGATTCACTTGAACCTTCACTTTCACAGTTGACCCTCAGCCCAAAGTCACAATAGCACTTCCCGTCGTGCACTAACCATTTTTGTACACAAGAGAGTCACCCAGCACTCTCTAAGTCTCCTCTTTTAATGTACGAAGTTTCAAGCATGGCTGGAGCTAGCAGTGACCATGGCTACTCCCTAGCCACTCTTCAGCAAGCCTGTGATGATGAGGATATCAAGTGGATGGAACAACAGGAAGAGACAGTTTGGGACCCAATGTCTGCGTCACGTAAGAACTTGGTTCATACTCCGCTGAAAAACCGAACAAAGATAAACTTCACTTGAACAACTGGAGGCCTATTACTTTACTTTGTGGTGATTACAAGCTTCTAGTTCATGTTTTTGTTAACAGACTAAAGAAAGGACTAAGTATGATAACTGATGAAACACAGTCAGCATTTATCAAAGGGAGACACATTCATAACCACACTCAATTAGTTTTAGATATACTAGACTATAATTTTCTGATCCCACATGACAGTTTCATTTTATTCTTAGATTTTTTTAAAAACTTTTGATACTTTAGAACATCGATTTCTGTTTGAAACTTTGAAAATGTTTTGGTCCTAACCTAGTGCACCCAAAAATGAAAATTCAGCCATTATCTACTCACCCATATGCCGAGGGAGGCTCAGGTGAAGTTTTAGAGTCCTCACAACACTTGCGGAGATCCAAGGGGAGAGTGGGTAGCAGCACAACTCCACCTAATGCAGGCTGATGGCGCCCCAGATTAAAATGTCCTAGAACACATAACTGAAACCACAAAATATCTCCATACTGCTCGTCCATAGTGATCCAAGTGTCCTGAAGCCCCGACATAAAAACTTCCTCCCCTGTTAAAGGACCTGCTGGACTGTGGCCACGCTGTCTCCTTTTCCTAAAGGTGAAGCTGAGGGACAGTGGAGCTGACAGCAGCAGAGAGGACACACTGTGATTTATATCTGCTGTATTTCTCAATCTTGGAAGAAATACTTTTTTTTTTACTACCTCTTCATCTGTTTTCTAGCAAATGAAGGACCAGAATTGATAAAGCAGATACAGCCTTGGCTTATTCCACTATTCAGCGACTTCATGTTGATTTTATGAGTCGGCTTCTTGAGAAGACTGATACTTCTCACTTTTAGAATAATGGTATCCATCGTCTTCTCTGACTCTCAGTAAAATGAATTATCTAAATGTCCAGCTGTTCTTATAAACTGTCACATTGTTGTTATTCCTCTCTGACAGGTTATTCATTCATTCATTGAGCAGCACATATCAAGATTTATTACAGGGAATAACAATATTTTGGGTGGAACAAAAGTGGAAAAGGTGGAAGCTGTCCAGATTATTAACAGCATTTTACTTTTCACCAGAGAGACAAGTGTGCCCGAGCACAGTTCAGTTTGGAGGTAAAGTTTGGCCACATGAGCAGATTTCAGACATTAATGCTTTGAAAAACCTGCCAGAGTTGAGCTTTATTGGACATAATTGGAGACATTTGGTTTTTAAAAGCTTGCACCCATTTATGTCATTGCCCTTTTATACTGACACTTTTAAAATCTTCTTTTTTTGCGTTCAAAGGGCTTGATACAGTTTTCTGATCTAATTAGATTTTTTGTTTTCCTGTTTATAAATGTTTCATCACTGTGTTTTAGTTTGTCATTTCTGTTTTGGATGGTATAATATACAGGCTTGTTTGAGTTCCACAGAAGAAGTTTTGAAACAGTCACAAAGTTTTCCAAAGGACCAGAGAGGGTAGCCTGGAAATCCAGACCCAAATCTAGAGAGATTTAGGGTCTGGCCATGAGTAATGAAAATGGCCCAACTCGAGGGGCGGCACCAAGCAAGCATTTGAAAATATCACTGCACGCAACTGGATAACACTACAACCAATCAGAACCATACACGGGTGACGTATATGCTTAGCTACCAGCGGAGCTAACTGGTAGATTAGACTCTTACCGTATCCGGTCGGCAAAACAGCAAAAACGTCCTTCTTGCAAAGGAAAGATTGGAGTGCCGTCTTCTGTTCCTCTTTTAGAGAAAAAGTCAAGTCTAACTCGTTCATTGTAGCGGCCAAAGCTGTTTCAAACAACTGGTGTTCATCCTAGCCATCTTGCAATGTTTACTGACTGATTCCGGACTTCATCGTCACAGCGCTGTCGTCAACTGTTTAGCTCGCCTCTGGCCTGCCTATATCAGATACACCGATGTGATTGGTGCAGCTCAGTTTCATGGGCATAGGCACCGCTGGACTGGCCATCGGGCATACCAGGCTTTTGCCCGGTGGGCCCATGGTGATTTTGGGCCGGGCCTTCTTTTTTCTTTTTTTTTTTTTTTTTACACTTATGGCAGTGGTATTAGTCATGATACCTATTGGTACACAAAACTGGTAGATCGGCCCATCAGTCATGATTGATGCTGGGTTGGACCAATTACAGCCGAGGGCTGATGCCCCCTCCCTCTTGGGCCTTGGCTGCAAATTAATCAGTCATACAGAAAGAAAGGAGATGACAAAATGGAGAGCAGCAAAAACCGCAAAGGAGGCGCAGAAAAAATAAGTCAGAAAAAGAGACAAGCACTGTATGTATGTATATATATGTATGTATGTATGTATGTATGTATATATATATATAGATAGATATTAATAAAGAAAATGCTTGATTGTTGGTTGAATTTATTTCTCACACTTACTCTTTTATACCCACAGCCATCAGACTTCATAATTCTTTGTTAAACAGATGATCTTACAGACTTCTTTGAAATTTCCTTTGGGGATTAATAAAGTTCTTATTCTTTTTACACTGACTGTTGTGTTCCCTCAAAATAGTAAAAAAACATTTTCAATATTTACTTAACTGAAATTAATTTTAGTATTGGTATTATAACTATGAAAATGGGACTGTGGTCAAGCTCATTTGAAAAAAGATACAGAAGGATGAGCAGCAGGGGATAGCAGCTGGTGGAAAAGTGAATATGTGCACAAAGGTGTGCTATACATAATATGCTATACTATGTTTTATATTGTGTATATTGTGTTTATACAGTATATATGTGTATATATATAACTATCTATATATAACTATATATAACTATAACTATATATAACTATGTATATATATATATGTATTCCACTCTGGGGTTGAGGTGAATAAAATAACTGTGTTGTGACCTAAATAACATGCTGTTATCTGCAGGAAGTATTGAATTATATTTTTGATGTACGAAAGCATCCTGTATCATAACTACATGTGTGCCGTTTGTAACACACCAAACCGCGTGAAAATCAGTTGAAAGTGAGTTATTCTATTTTACTTGTGCATAGTGTCTCCTTTGGATAAAGTTGCGTGGTAACGTTAGACCACAACATCAACTCAATGTGAATAAGATTAAAGAGTAACTAAACCCTAAAACCATTTTTTTCAGCTGATAATCATTGTTTCTGGTAGTGAAGTAGTGTTACTGACTGATCCTGCTCAAAATCTTGACAGTTTAGTGCAAACTGTTGAAAATCTACATTTTATTTTAAAAATGTGGTGTGGAGTGCCCTCTACAGCTTGAAACCTGGTTACTATATTTGAATTTACATTACATTACATTGGAGGCAAATGACTCTTTTTCGGGGCGAATGACTATGTGCGGGGTGGCGAGGGAGGGATGTGGAGGGCCGCTGCGCTGTGACAGAGAGCCGAGCGTCGGGGGTATATGTGCAGGGCGCGAGGGAGGGAGGGGTGGATGGATGCAGTGGGCTGCTGTGCAGTGAGCCCAGGCTCCCAAGCCACCATCGGCACAGTGAAAAGCCCTCTCTCCTCTCCCCACACCGAGGGACAATCTTCACTCCGCCCCCTTCCTCAGCCGCTCGCCTGAGGTTTAGTTCCCCTTTAACAATGATGTCTGTTCTAAGGTAAGTCAACATTGTGTTTGAGGCAACATATTGTCACTTTGCTGGAAAGAAATATAAAGTTATCTTTAACATCTCTAGCTAACGTTAGCTAAAGTTAGCCTAACGTTAGCTCCAGCTGCATTGTTTGCTGGGAGTTCATTAGCCTATTTTGTTCTAGTTTTGTACTTTGCTGATCGTACATCATTGTTAGCTGCTGTCCAAAGGCTCTAGTTAAGCTAACGTTAACTTCTGGAGCTTAGCTTCATTAACTTATCTGTAATGGCAGAGATAACAAAGGTTGGCAAACGTTATGCTGAATGATTCAGTGTAAATACTGTAGCACCAAACTAACAGAGAGACACTCTCAGGCCCGGACTGGCCCATGGGAAAGAGAGAGCCCGTCTGCTGTCAGAAATGATAGGTGCATTTCATAGACTGTATAAAATAATGGACGTAGTCACCGTGACGTCACACGCCCGTTTCTGAAGAGTGAATTTGAAGTTCAAAATACTCTGCTCTGGCCATCTTGGCAGTGCCCGACTCCACCCAACTCCCGGACAATCAAAAATGGGCAAAGAGGCGGCCGGAGGAAGCCTGGCTGCTTAAACACGCCCACCTTGCTTTGTGCTGCTAAGTTAGCTAAGGCTAACAAGCTAGGCTAACAAGCTACGAGGCTAAGAAGCTACGCTACTTTAGCTAGCCCTGTGGCAGCTCCTTCACGAAACTTGAGGTAAGTTGAGTTTAGCTTAAACCAACGTTATACAACAAACCTTGAATCAATGATTCAGCTGTATCTTAAAAAAAAACAACTTTTTACAACTTTTTTAAAAAAATATATAATGCTAATTATTTATTGCACTTATTTTACTTTCATATGCAGTGTGGAGCACTGGTGACAGCTGTGTCCGGCGTGGTGTCCAGAGAGCTGCAGAGGGAAGCACCCTCAGCATGCCGAGTGTCCATGTCTGCTGGTTTGGCTGGGGTGGACTGCAGAGAGGCCTTCTCTCCTTCTTTCGTTATGCGGATGATACACAGCTGTATTTATCGATGAAGCCAGAAGAAAGTGATCAATTAACTAAACTTCATAATTGTCTTAAAGACATAAAAACTTGGATGAGCACCAATTTCCTGATGTTAAATTCAGACAAAACTGAAGTTATTGTTCTTGGCCCCAAACAACTCAGAGACTCTTTATCTGATGACATAGTTTCTCTCGATGGCATTGCTCTGGCCTCTACCACTACCGTAAGAAACCTCGGAGTAACATTTGATCAAGATTTGTCTTTTAATTCTCATTTAAAACAAACCTCACGGACTGCATTTTTTCATCTGCGTAATATTGCAAAAATTAGGCCTATCCTGACCCAAAAAGATGCAGAAAAATTGGTCCACGCTTTTGTTACCTCAAGGCTGGATTACTGTAACTCTCTATTATCAGGTAGCTCTAGTAAGTCATTAAAAACTCTCCAGCTAATTCAGAATGCAGCAGCACGAGTACTAACAAGAACTAAGAAACGAGATCATATTTCTCCTGTTTTAGCTTCTCTGCACTGGCTCCCTGTAAAATCCAGAATTGAATTTAAAATCCTACTGTTAACTTATAAAGCTCTAAATGGTCAAGCTCCATCATATCTTAGAGAGCTCATAGTGCCATATTATCCCACCAGAACTCTGCGCTCTGAGAACGCAGGGTTACTCGTGGTCCCTAAAGTCTCCAAAAGTAGATCAGGAGCCAGAGCCTTCAGCTATCAGGCTCCTCTCCTGTGGAATCATCTTCCTGTTACGGTCCGGGAGGCAGACACCGTCTCCACATTTAAGGCTAGACTTAAGACTTTCCTCTTTGATAAAGCTTATAGTTAAGGCTGGCTCAGGCTTGCCCTGTACCAGCCCCTAGTTAGGCTGACTTAGGCCTAGTCTGCCGGAGGACCACCTATAATGCACCGGGCACCTTCTCTCTCTCTCTCTCTCTCTCTCGCTCTCGCTCTCGCGTATCCTATTACTGTATCTTGTTTACTCGGCCATTCTGGATGTCACTAACTCGGCTTCTTCTCCGGAGCCTTTGTGCTCCACTGTCTCTCAGGTTAACTCGTATTGCAGCGGTGCCTCGATAGTGTGATGTGTGTGGTTGTGCTGCTGCCGTGGTCCTGCCAGATGCCTCCTGCTGCTGCTGCTGCCATCATTAGTCATACTTCTACTGTTATTATACACATATGATTATTATCATACATGTATACTGCCAGATACTAATATATACTTTCAACATATTGTACCACAGTAGCCAGAACTATAACGACAATATTATTACTTTCATGAATGTTGTTGTAAGCTACTGTCATTATCGAGGATGTCATACAGATTATTGTATTGTGTCATACAGATTACTGTTAATTTGTTATGCTGATCTGTTCTGTACGACATCTATTGCACGTCTGTCCGTCCTGGAAGAGGGATCCCTCCTCAGTTGCTCTTCCTGAGGTTTCTACCATTTTTTTTTCCCCGGTAAAGGGTTTTTTTGGGGAGTTTTTCCTTATCCGCTGTGAGGGTCCAAAGGACAGAGGGATGTCGTATGCTGTAAAGCCCTGTGAGGCAAATTGTATTTGTGATATTGGGCTTTATAAATAAAATTGATTGATTGATTGATTCTTTCCACACTCCCTGCGAGGAAGAGCAGCACCAGGTGTCCTCATCATCCACTGTGGCAGCAATGACATGGGGAAGGTCAGCAGTGTCAAGCTGGTCAGCATGATGAAGGAGGACCTGCACCAGCTTCACCTCCAGCATCCTGGCATTAAGATAATATTTTCTTCACTGGCCCAAAGGTGCAGGTGGGAGGCTGGTGGCAATCCAGCAAAGATTGATAAGGCCAGGAAATGTGTTTACAGTGTTATGGCTACATGTGTTCATAGTTTAAATGGTGCCATAATTGAGCACCCTCACATCAGACACATTCATCTCACACCTAGGAGAAATTATATGTTTTTAAGTAAATTAGTTAATTGTCTTAAATACCACCTCCAAACGCAGTGAACTGCTTACAGTTGGCAGTGTCACTGCTTTTGAATTTGGCCTTTAGGACACATTTTGTTAGGCCTGAACATAGCCCAGGCTGACATGGCCAATGTTGACTTTTTATATTCATCTATAACTTGTTTAAAATTTCAATAAATTCTATTTATATTTGCACTCCTTTTATCTCTGTTACTGACTGAATGTTGTATTTCACAATCAAATCTGACTGTCAATTGAAAGGACAAACAAATCATACACTACAGATAAAACATAAAGCATTAATGTTTAACATTGTCACTGACAAAAAAATGAGGCAGTCCATTGCTGTGTGAGCCTGATTATTTTAACCCTGTACTTGACTGGATAAAAGGGCTCAAAATGAAAAACAAAAAATTAGCTGGACACAATAGTTTTGAAGCCCCCAAGGAGGTATCACTTGTTCGCTATGTTGCCAACTCTAAGAGGGTCTTCCTCAGGCAAAGGTATCGTGACGTTTTTATAGTGAGGCAGACAGAAAGATAATCAGCCAATTATGTGTTGTTGTTTTTTTAGCCTCACTATATAAGCCTCAATACCAAGCAGTACCCACAGAACTTTCTCATATGTCACAATGTCACAAATAAATAATACCTCCTATGGGACTTAAAATTATTCAGTGTGCAGATATTTCTATGTTTTTCACAAAAGGAGAATCGTTATTCAGTGAATTTTCTTCATTTGTCTTAAAGAAATGTTCAAACAAAACCAGCACATAACATCAGCTTTTCATTTCTTTTTTACATTCTGCTAAGATAAATGCAAACTTGGGTAAATGTTAAGACATAAATGAAAACATTAAGATGCCATTAATAATGATTACGTTTTGTTAATGGTTTAAATCACCACTACATTTCCAATCATAACAGGAAACTGATGAATGACAGTTTTCAAAAAAAAATTGCTTTTAATTTTTGTCTGATCCACTTTATATCACAAAAATTCTAACCATTACACAAACAGTTTAACAAAATTAAGTCAAAGCTTGCATTCATGAAATCATCACTATGAAGGTTATAAAAAATACACATGAAATAAATAAAAAGATTTATAACAGTAATTATAAAACATATGAATTAGGACCCAGTGTCATAATTTGCAAAATCTTAATTTCTTGTTAAACAACCTCTTTACTGTGGAGTAAATATCACATTGGTCGAGGTGTTGTAACTTTCCTCAAGTGTCCTACAGAGAGAAAGATGACAGGTTAAAAACACAGGTAGAAAACATTGACTACAGCCTGTCTTGGTTAAAAGCCCACTCACCACCACAATGATCTTATTGCTGAGTAAGTGGCTGTAATTCATAAAATAGTTTTGTGTTTAAATTCTGTAGATATTCAACTTTATATTTGAATTTGATTTTAAATTTAACTGTACTATCAAAACAACTGGAATATGATTGACAGTGTGCAGTTCATCCACATTAACATAATAGTTGCTATCAAAAGGAAACTGAACTGTTCTCAAAGCTCACTGCCACTGTGGAATCATGCTGTGTTCAGCGTCTCATTATGAGAATAGTTTTTCCATTGGTTCTTCACAGACTGTGTGTTGGGGAAAAAAGGTAGTAATTCTCACTTTGATAAAGGGTCTTTGCATAAAAAGCACTAAAATGTTAAAGTTGGTAAATACATGTCATGTTCCTTGATTGATAAAATCTTCATTTGGCCTTCTGCATCAGGGGAACACTAAACTGCACTGGTGTGTCAGTGTGTCATTTCACCTTATCAGTAATAGCACGGAGCAAGCTGTGCCCTAATCGAGTACTTAGTAATGTATGACAATTAGTAATATATGTAATGCATTTAATTGTATTATGGACAGTAATTCATCATTTCAAACTAATAAGTTTAGTGAGGTACTGTATGAAAAAGGGTGTCTTTATCCTGGAGTCAGTGCTGAAGTGATGACTCAAAGTGTTCACTGCACAGACAGGAAGTCTTGTTTGGAGTCCAGTGCTATCTCCTGGTGTTGAGTGTCCACTGGTCCAGTCTGTGTGGGTCACCTAGAGGAAGACTTAACACAGACAAATAGATATTCAAAATAATATATGTGTTAGCTACCTACTTTGCAGACACTTTTAACAATACAATTTAAATTATTTCAACGTTCAACAGATCATAATCAATTTATTTTAGCAAAACAAAAAGGTGGTGACCATCACAGTCCCCATATTCTGTCTGTGCATTATCTATTGTTGTGTAGCTACAGGCCTATATCATACACTAATCTTATTAATATTTTATGTGACAGTCAAATGTCACATTAGCTTTTTTTAATTACGTTACACACCTTATTGTAATTTCACACAGTTCGCCACTTTTTAATTTACATACACAAGTATAGCCTTAATGTTACGTTAACGTTACACTGCTCATATGACAACGTTAACGTTGCATCACATTAGCTAACTAACGTGGTGGACCTTTATTTTCAAACCTCACACAGCCTCAGCCTTTTGTTCAAAATATCCTCTCCTAAATGCCTAACGTTAAATCCTAACACTTCTCTGTCAGGCTCTGACTTGGATACATCCCGGACTGGCATCTTGCTCGAAGGCTAAATGTTAGCTGGCTGGTTAGCTAGTTAACGAGCTAAGCATGTGTTGTATCGTATTGTCTGTGGCTCTGTAACTCGATGTGGATGTTGCTGCTGTGATACAGGTCGCACTTGAAAATGAGACCTCTGGTATCAACGTTATGTTACATGTATTAAATAAAGGCTTAATAATACAATAATAAGCTGACAGCTAGGTGGTGACCGCAGACACCGATACACACTGCTGACAAGCTACATGGTGACCGTAGTGACTGCAGACACTGACACCCGCTAATTAGTGCTAACATATAAACATAATTAAAATAATACTAGAATTTCCGAATTTCACTTACCGAAAAACCTGGAGCACGGACTTCTTGGACGGTCTGTTGGTATAATTAATCGAACAGCAAGCCATATTACTCCAATATTTGCCTGAAGAAATATCCAGAAGGCACAGACCCGGCTGAGAGGACAGGTTCAATGCCTTGAACATGGACACGAACTGGCTGAGATGACGCTGAGCAGACGGCTGAGTCTGAGCTCAGCTCCGCACAGCAGAGCCAGCGGCTAGTTAGCCACCCGTGATGGTGCCTCCTGTCACTCAAAGTGACCACGCCCTTAATTTACAATTTAACATTAATTAATTATTATTAATTATTAATTAAACATTAATAACATTTAAACGGAAGAGTTAGAAAAAAATTCACCCCCCCAGAGTTGTCATGAAAGGGGAAATTAACTATAGAGACCAAAACCATTTTTTGTACCAGGCTGTAAACATGTTTATTTCTGCTCTAAAGTTGGGCATTTTAACATGGGAGTCTATGGGAATTTGCTCACTTCCGGAGCCAGCCTCAGGTGGACAGTCGGTGAACATGGTCATGGTCATGGTTTTTGGCACTTCCGCATTGGTCTCACTCGTCTCCACCGGACGCTGGGGCTTGGTGCATTTGTCACAATGACTGGTCAAAAAGGGTTTTTTGTAGATTCAAGACATGATTAGTTTGTTTCGCCCCCAAATCAGCGGCCTGTAAACTGAAAGCAGAGGGTGTGTACGTGTGCCTGTGTGTGCAGACTGTGCAGTAGGAGCTCTGCAGCTCAGCAGCGCCGTTACAATGGACCGCAAAAAGAGGAAAGGTGGAGCTGAATGGGAGAGAGATAAAAAAAAAACAGGGCCATTGAGGAGGAGGTGGCCAAATGTCATAAACTTACAGATATGTTCAGAGCCCCCCCCAGCCCCCAGCAGCAGCGTGACATTGTCAAATGATGATGCTGCAACAAGTAAGTTAACATAGAAAAGTAAGAAAACTGGTTATTCTCAACATGTGGTCCAGGGAGGATGGGGACCGACCCGAGGCCAGATAAATGATTGATGATAAGCTATAAGAGCCATTTGGTTCCATTTTGTACAGAGCAGCGCATGCTGAAACAGTTTGGGGACCCCTCTTAAGGATAGGCTCTTACCTGTCTGAGTTCAAAAGTTTTCAATATCTAGCTAATGTTACTGAATAAGATCAGGTAAGTTGTTTTACTGTTGCATTGAATATGGGTGTTGCCATATTTATGATCAACTGACATCAAAATGATTTGCTGACAAAATAATACAATCATGTTGTTTAGTTCAGCATAATACCCATTCATATAGGAGTCCTGGTTTATTGAGGGGCACATTTGGTGAGGGTAGGGAAGAGAAAAGCACTGGACTGGAGATCTATGAGTAGGGTTGCTGTTACAGTTGTGTTTAATAGAGTTGTTGTGTGACTTTCAGTCTGGAATAAGCTTTGGTGATTACTTAGCCCATATGTGTGTCCGTGTGCACGTGCACGTGCACGTATGTGAGCACGTAATGTGTGGATTGGGTGGCCTGGGTGGATGTATGACTCCCGGCCTGAATTTTTGTCCCAGTCCGGCCCTGGACACTCTTGGTAAAGATGGTAAAAAGGCCGTTATCCTTTTCTCATTTTCTGAGCCAAAAACCTTAACTTCAGTGGCACTTTCACTTGTTGTCTTTGATGGCGACGGCAACGAGATGCGGTTCACAAGCGCACACTGTGACCTGTAAATTCTGGCTTGTAATTTAAGATTTTCATTGAGCTTCTCAACAATAAAATGATGAATATATCCCTCCAATGCGTAGTTTAGGCCCTTTTGGTTACTTCTCAATGACATCTGATCGTTATGTCTCCAAAAATCATCAATTGCCTCCTGCGATATGCTGTGTACTGTGACACCTGCCATAGCGCCGCTCACTGAATGCTGATATTTTGTCCTTGAGTGGAGGGGGCGTGGCTTAGCCATAGGTCAATAGAGTGTGCCAGGGCTGACGTCAAAACCCGGAAGATTAGCATCATGCTGGTTCCCGGAAGAGAAAGTCAATGTGATTTTTGCATTGCGTTTTGGATTATGTCAGAAAATAAGCTCTGTGGCTAACACAAGTTTATGATACTTACAGGTTTTGTTCAGCAAGATAATCTTCACATATGAACACCTTTCATACCGCATTTGAAGCTTAAATGCGATTGCCACAAGTAAAAAGCTAACGTTAGGCTTTAACAGACTACATGACTACTCCACAGTCGCACGACTCTTGCCATCACCGCCACTAAGCTTTCAACTGATTTCGGCCGCCCTTTTTTAAAAACATTGTATAATGGGGAAATTGGACTGTTTAAGCTAAATAAGAAGCTGTAATGGCGGACTGGCAGCACTCTGGCCTGTTTAGAGGTGATGACGTTTAATGTCCCCGACAGGGTTTGAAGTCATATTGAGCAACTTGTTAGCAACCGCCTTTTTTACGACACGTAAAAGCTTCAAAATTCACAAGTAGGGTATTTACTGACGTGTTGTATGTCGTAGAACAAAACCTGAAGCTCGCTTAAGCTTTTGTTAACCACAGACCTTATTTGAGGCATTTTACCAAAATCCCATTAAAAACACGTATTGACTTTTAGACGAGAGAACCGGAAGCGCTAAAAGTGCCAGTGAAGTTCCGGGTTTACTGGCACACTCTATTGGGAGGAACATGCACTGCGTAGCAGTTGCAGGCTACCTTTTTTTTTCTTAACATCACAATGACAATGTTAACTGTGCTTACCTGACAGTAAAGTGGCCAAATTGTGCATAGCTTTGATTACAACAAAATACAGCAGTTTGGTCCTGTATTTCATGAGTGTTCTGTCATTCATAAGGCCTTTACACACTTGCCACACTGTGGCAATTAAATGACACAAAAACGCAAAATGCTTACATGAGAATATCTTCTATACAAACTATTCATACCAGTGGTGATGTGAATTAGCAGTAGTTGCAACACTTGTTTATGTAAAATATTTTGATGCATATAGATTTGCTAGCGGCAATGCAAACTATAATAAAACATCCTCAAACACAAATTGTGTTGTAAAATCCAAGTTCAAGCCCCAATCTGTCAATCAATAAATAAATAAATACTTTTGCCGTTTTCCATTTTCCCCACAAAATCATACACATACGTATGTATGTATGTATGTATGTAAATATTTTCACTGCTTTACCATGCCATCAGCCCTTTCCAACAGGGAACTGAAGCTGTTATCTCAAAGCTGCTAGACTCCATTGACAAAATCAGTCATTTTAGAACACAGGTGTTGCTGGTCGAATAATGCCTCAATCACTGTGTGTGTAAAAAAAGTGGTGAGATCATTTCAAATACAGCATATGGTTAAGATGGTGTCCCCTCCCCTCAGAGCCCCCTAACGACACCCCCCCTCCTGCATAGCAAGAAAAGGTTTCGATGCCATCTACCCACACAAAAAACTAACGGCAGCTTTCACAGTCATAAGCCCAGCATTGGCATAGTTATCTATGTCACAACATCTACATGAAATATTACCTGTTCAACAAAAGCTCTGCTGTATCAGCATCACTTTTCAGGCCCAGATCTTGGCGGAGCTTTCTCCATCAGTCAAAGGATGACGCGATGTTTAGTCTGCTTTGAGCCCTCAATTTGTCTCATTTCCTCTTCGTTTGTCGCTCTTTATTTTCCATAGGTGTCGCTGAATCGCTCAGGGCCTTACAAACCGCTCGTACTTTAAAATGGAGAAGGGGGTTGGGACGAGGTGGGACGAGGAGCAGAGGAGTGTCAAAATGGAGACAGAGGATTGGACGGAGGGTAAAAGAGAGAGAGTTCAAATTTCAGCAAGGAGTAACTCCCATGCGGACCGGGTGGCTGTGATTGGTCAATTTCTTTGCAGGCCTGCAGCCGCCAGAGAGAATGGATTTTTTTTTTTAAATTATTTTTATGGGCTTTTTGCCTTTACTGACAGAACAGAGAGTGAAATGGGGAGACAGAGAGAGAGAGTGGGGACTGACATGCAGCAAAGGGCCGTGAGCCAGATTCGAACCCGTGTCCGCTGCAGTGAGGCAATTCCTCTGTGCATGGGGCGCCAGCACTATCCACTACGCTGCCGACGGACCAGAGAATGGGTTTTTTCGGTTCCTTTTGCTCTTCACATTGTGTAGCTAGCACTATTGGGCCATAACCACCATCTAAATGATGTTAATAATAATGATCAGTCTTGCAGACCATAGCTTTAAGTTTTGATCAGCTCTTTGCAGCCTGTTCAAGCATGGTGTTGGGTTTGATGGTGTTAGGTAAAATCCATTAAAATCAGGACATATCATATATTGAATTTCTTACAAATGGCTACAAGAAACAGAAACACACACAGCACATATTAATTAGTCTGCCTTTATTAAATTTAGGAATAGCAGTGTAGCTTAAGTCATGATAATAGATAAGGTGATCAATTTAAAATCTCTCTATTTTTCATTCACCTTCGCTTTTAAAATTCATTGAGCATATGTATCATTATTGGCAGTACTTAATTTTAAAACCCCAGTATAAGTATAATCCAGATCACCTCATAAAACATTATTGTAATCACTGTGATTGTAAAATATCATAGTTCTACACATGAAGGGACAGCGTAAAGCAGAAGTTAAGCGATAGCAATAATACAATTTCCCTTAGGCTTGAATAGATAAGTCACAATAAGATCAAGAAATCCCACCCTCAACATGTGTTAGTTAAAATTTAATAGTTACTGATTATTGATTAGTATGATTAGTAAGTCACACATGTATTTAGGCTGGTTGTTGCAGTATTTGCAGCACAGTCGTCAGCAGAACAGCCAGGAGTATGGATGTTGGTTGCTTGGCAAGCTTTGTTACCCCACTTGTGGTATTAGCTAGAAATAAAAGCCAAAAACATTTTTTTTACTGTTAACTACATGATCACAGAGGAAGAATTACAGTCTCAACAGTTGCTGTCATTATTTACATGGTTATAAAAAAATAGATAAAGCAAGGATTAAGAAACTAAAGTGGCAATACCACATTATTTACAATTGGCAAATGTGTACTGTAAAAAAAGAAGCCAGTGGAAGTTGCTCACCTTGTGCTGTTGTCACTATAGTGGCCAGGGTTGTGTCTGAGCCGAGTGTATTTCCTGTGGATGAAATTCATTCAAGTTAGATGGTGCACTGTAAAAAGACTCAACACCCAGCAGTGTCACAGAGGCAGAATTGTACTCTCAACAGCTTTCATCATAATTCACATGGTTAAAGAAAAAAAAACATGGATTAATCAGAGACAATGTCAGTTTTTTGTTACACCAAAACCTGTTTCCCCTCGGCAATATTTTTGCAAGCACACCGTTGCTGTGGCATGGCCATAAATGATTGTGATTGGTTAAAAGAAATTAAAAAAAGCCGGGGCGTTTTTTTTTCTCCAATCTTAAAGTGAGAGTCGGCGCAGCCAGACCTTTCTTTTCTTGAGAAAGGTCTGGTGAGCGAGACTACCCAGTGGTATAACAAGCAGACTGAGACATAGATCATGGGCATCATTCCTCTCCCATGTCTATTTAAATTCAAAAGACTCCATGTTAACTGGTGTTGACATAAAACAGCAAAGGTAAGACACAATCTGTAGTTGTGAATGTACAAACGAGGTTTTGTTTGCTTGTAGCTTTGATGATATGTGCCGTCAGTCCATACTGTACAGTGATGGGAGTAGCACTGTCCGAAATTGTTAGCTTCTAAGGATTAATTTGAGGAGTCATTTGTGTGGATAGGGTGAAATAAAAATTTTTGAACTTTTGTTTTGCGATCCTACATGATGTGTTGAGAGAGAACGCAATTTACAAAGTTTGGAACAATGTGATTGTGGTGTGGTTCAGGTGGAAGTGGCAAAGCTGACTAGCTAGTTAAGCTTCTCTGGGTTGAAGTAATATGCAGCATGACCATGTTCTCTCATGTTTAAATGCCCTGTGATGCATATTCAAATGGCACTGCTCCTGTGGGCAGGGGCTCTCGAGAAGAAGAGGTTTTAAGCAATGCCACATTATTTCATTGACCAAATGAGATCTGTTGAATAGAAGCCAGAAGAAGTTGCTCACCTTGTGTTGTTTGCACTGTAGTGGCCAGGGTTGTGTTTGAGCCGAGTGTGTTTCCTGTGGATGAGATTGAGTAGAGTTACAAGGAGCACTGTAAAATCATTCAACACCCAGCAGTGTCACGGGTCCATGTCATTGGTCCGACAGCCCATTAGTTTGACATCCTGTTAGTCCGACTGTCTGCGGTGCTGAACAGCTTGCGGAGGGCGTATGGTGTGCCGCAACTGGCTCTGGGTCAGCTGCGAAAGGCTTGAGACGAAGCAGACTCACGGCTTATGTGTTTGTCACTTTCTTTTTCATTTTAATCCACACCATGATCTTTTCCTGACCCTAACCAAGTGGTTCTGGTGCCTAAACCTAACCAGACCATAACCACAGGGCATCATGATGATTTCGGAACGAACTTCAGAACAATGGGTTTAATATGGTCGAAACAATGGGATGTTGGACCAATGGGCAGTTCCCCAGTGTCACAGAGGCAGAATTGTACTCTCAGCAGTACGTGTCATATTCACATCATTAAAAAAAACAATCAAAAAACAAACAAACAAAGTAATGATTTTATCAAATACAAAGGCAGTTTACCTTCTTCACAAGGTGTCTTTCTCAAGTCTCTACTCAAAATTACGTGCCCATAATCAGAAGAATATGTCTGTGCAACTACGAGGTCAATATAAGTCATCTAGGACTCACATTAAAGATGACACCTGAGAGATTTACAAAGAGCTGTACGGATCAGTATAGACACTACTGGGTCATGAAATAAGACAGAATAAATGAAACATTTTATCTTCAGACAAAACGTTAAAATTTTGGAGTGATTGTTAGCTTCCCCGGATTAATTTGAGGGGTCATTTGTGTGGATAGTGTGAAATAAAAATGTACGGAATGCTGTTATGTGATCCTGCATAATGTGTTGAGAGAGAACGCAATCTACAAAGTTTGGAACAATGTGATTGTGGTGTGGTTCAGGTGGAAGTGGCAAAGCTGACTAGCTAGTTAAGCTTCTCTGGGTTGAAGAAATATGCAGCATGACCATGTTCTCTCATGTTTAAATGCCCTGTGATGCATATTGAAATGACAACAAGGTGCTGCCCCCGTGGGCGGGGGCTCTCGAGAAGAACAGGTTTTAAGCAATGCCACAATATTTCAATGCCAAATGAGATCTGTAAAATAGAAGCCAGACATAGTTGCTGACCTGGTGCTGTTGTTGGGGCCAGGGTTGTGTTTGCACCGGTTGTCTTTGCTGTGGATGAGACTCAGTCTAGTTAGATGGTGCAATGTAAAAAGACTCTACACCCAGCAGTGTCACAGAGGCAGAATTATACTCTCAGCAGTTCTCTCCATTATTCATATCATTAAAAACACAGATAAAGCCAGGATTAATCAGTTACAGTGGCAATGTAACTTCTTCACTGCACCTCTTTCTCAGGTCTGTACACAAAAATGATGTGCTCATAATGAGAAGAATATTTCTGTGCAACTTCGAGGTCAATATTAGTCATCTTGGTCTCAAATTAAAGGTGACACTTGAGAGATTTACTAAGAGCTGTACGCATCAGTATAGACACTACTGGGTCATGAAATCAGACAGAATAAATGAAACATTGTATGTTCACCTGACAAACTTTACAGTTTTGGAGTGAATGTTTCTTTGCAATTATATAGTTGCAGCCCAAAACTATAGTTAACCATACAACAACATCACCTGTGCATGGACAGATGCTTTGAAAATGAAGCAGAACACCTTTGGAGAGGTTTTAGTGGAAAATGTTTACGTGGGATCTTCAAATTGGTCTTTCAAGGTATAATCGTGCACCCTCTTTGGCTCCCAGACATGGGTAAAACTGTTTTAAAGTCACTTTCATGTCATTAGACATATTAAATCCATTTAAAAACATCTGGTTTTTGCTTTTCAAAAACTCAATCAATCAGATCTTTATTCATATGTCCACTCAGTAAACCTTAATAAATGGATAGAATGAGCCTTCCATAAAGTCAATGCCACATGAAATGTGGGGTCTAACATTTCTGAAGGTGTTACCACTGATTTAACCAGCAGATGGAGACACAAATCATGAAATACACAAGCTCTCTGTGTAACTTTCATGTGATGTCAGGGACATCATTCCTCTACCATGGCTATTTAAACTCAAAAGGCTCCATGTTTACTGGTGTTGACATTTATGTCACCACACACAAGTTAAGACCAGAAAAACAGCAAAGGTAAGACACAATCTGTAGTTGTGAATGTACACAGGAGGTTTTGTTTGCTTGTAGCTTTGATGATCTGTGCCGTCAGTCCATACTGTACAGTGATGGGAATAATGTTGACGGAATTGTCAGCTTCTAAGGATTAATTTGAGGAGTCGTATGTGTCGATAGTGTGAAAGAAAAACGTATGGAGCTCTGTTATGTGATCCTCCATAATGTGTTGAGAGAGAACGCAATTTACAAAGTTTGGAACAATGTGATTGTGGTGTGGTTCAGGTGGAAGTGGCAAAGCTGACTAGCTAGTTAAGTTTCTCTGGGTTGAAGAAATATGCAGCATGACCATGTTCTCTCATGTTTAAATGCCCTGTGTTGAATATTGAAATGACAACAAGGTGCTCGAGAAGAACAGGTTTTAATCAATGCCACATTATTTCAATGCCAAATGAGATCTGTAAAATAGAAGCCAGACATAGTTGCTGACCTGGTGCTGTTGTTGGGGCCAGGGTTGTGTTTGCACCGGTTGTCTTTGCTGTGGATGAGACTCAGTCTAGTTAGATGGTGCATTGTAAAAAGACTCTACACCCAGCAGTGTCACAGAGGCAGAATTATACTCTCAGCAGTTCTCTCCATTATTCATATCATTAAAAACACAGATAAAGCCAGGATTAATCAGTTACAGTGGCAATGTAACTTCTTCACTAGACCTCTTTCTCAGGTCTGTACTCAAAAATGATGTGCTCATAATGAGAAGAATATTTCTGTGCAACTACGAGGTCAATATTAGTCATCATGGTCTCAAATTAAAGGTGACACTTGAGAGATTTACTAAGAGCTGTACGCATCAGTATAGACACTACTGGGTCATGAAATAAGACAGAATAAATGAAACATTGTATGTTCACCTGACAAACTTTACAGTTTTGGAGTGAATGTTTCTTTGCAATTATATAGTTGCAGCCCAAAACTTTAGTTAACCATACAACAACATCTGAACATCAACCTGTGCATGGACAGATGCTTTGAAAATGAAGCAGACCACCTTTGGAGAGGTTTTAGTGGAAAATGTTTACGTGGGATCTTCAAATTGGCCTTACAAGGTATAATCATGCACCCTCTTTGGCTCCCAGACATGAGTAAAATGGTTCTGAAGTCACTTACATGTCATTAGACGTACTAAATCAATCTAAAAAAACATCTGGTCTTTGCTTTTCAAAAACCTCCATCAATCAGATCTGTATTCATGTGTCCACTCATAGTAAACCATAATAAATAGATAGAATGAGCCTTCCATAAAGTCAAATGCCACATGAAATGTGGGGTCTAACATCTCTGAAGGTGTTACCACTGATTTAACCAGCAGATGGAGACACAGATCATGAAATACACAAGCTTTCTGTGTAACTTTCATGTGATGTCATGGACATCATTCCTCTACCATGGCCATTTAAACTCACAAGGCTCCATGTTTACTGGTGTTGACATTTATGTCACCACACACAAGTTTAGATCACAAAAAACAGCAAAGGTAAGACACAATCTGTAGTTGTGAATGTACAAATGAGGTTTTGTTTGCTTGTAGCTTTGATGTTCTGTGCCGTCAGTCCATACTGTACAGTAATGGGAATAACACTGTCTGAAATTTTTATCTTCTAAGGATTAATTTGAGGAGTCGTATGTGTCGATAGTGTGAAATAAAAACTTAAGGAGCTCTGTTATGTGATCCTCCATAATGATTTGTGAGAGAACGCAATTTACAAAGTTTGGAACAATGTGATTGTGGTGTGGTTCAGGTGGAAGTGGCAAAGCTGACTAGCTAGTTAAGCTTCTCTGGGTTGAAGTAATATGCAGCATGACCATGTTCTCTCATGTTTAAATGCTATGTGCTGAATATTGAAATGACGAGGTGCTGCCCCCGTGGGCGGGGGCTCTCGAGAAGAACAGGTTTTAAGCAATGCCACAATATTTCAATGCCAAATGAGATCTGTAAAATAGAAGCCAGACATAGTTGCTGACCTGGTGCTGTTGTTGGGGCCAGGGTTGTGTTTGCACGGTTGTCTTTGCTGTGGATGAGACTCAGTCTAGTTAGATGGTGCATTGTAAAAGACTCTACACCCAGCAGTGTCAGAGGCAGAATTATACTCTCAGCAGTTCTCTCCATCATTCATATCATTAAAAACACAGATAAAGCCAGGATTAATCAGTTACAGTGGCAATGTAACTTCTTCACTGCACCTCTTTCTCAGGTCTGTACACAAAAATGATGTGCTCATAATCAGAAAAATATTTCTGTGCAACTATGAGGTCAATATTAGTCATCTTGGTCTCAAATTAAAGGTGACACTTGAGAGATTTACTAAGAGCTGTACGCATCAGTATAGACACTACTGGGTCATGAAATAAGACAGAATAAATGAAACATTGTATGTTCACCTGACAAACTTTACAGTTTTGGAGTGAATGTTTCTTTGCAATTATATAGTTGCAGCCCAAAACTATAGTTAACCATACAACAACATCACTTGTGCATGGACAGATGCTTTAAAAATGAAGCAGAACACCTTTGGAGAGGTTTTAGTGGAAAATGTTTACATGGGATCTTCAAATTGGTCTTTCAAGGTATAATCATGCACCCTCTTTGGCTCCCAGACATGGGTAAAATGGTTCTGAAGTCACTTACATGTCATTAGACGTACTAAATCAATCTAAAAAAACATCTGGTCTTTGCTTTTCAAAAACCTCCATCAATCAGATCTGTATTCATGTGTCCACTCATAGTAAACCATAATAAATAGATAGAATGAGCCTTCCATAAAGTCAAATGCCACATGAAATGTGGGGTCTAACATCTCTGAAGGTGTTACCACTGATTTAACCAGCAGATGGAGACACAGATCATGAAATACACAAGCTTTCTGTGTAACTTTCATGTGATGTCATGGACATCATTCCTCTACCATGGCTATTTAAACTCACAAGGCTCCATGTTTACTGGTGTTGACATTTATGTCACCACACACAAGTTTAGATCACAAAAAACAGCAAAGGTAAGACACAATCTGTAGTTGTGAATGTACACAGGAGGTTTTGTTTGCTTGTAGCTTTGATGTTCTGTGCCGTCAGTCCATACTGTACAGTAATGGGAATAACACTGTCTGAAATTTTTATCTTCTAAGGATTAATTTGAGGAGTCGTATGTGTCGATAGTGTGAAATAAAAACTTAAGGAGCTCTGTTATGTGATCCTCCATAATGATTTGTGAGAGAACGCAATTTACAAAGTTTGGAACAATGTGATTGTGGTGTGGTTCAGGTGGAAGTGGCAAAGCTGACTAGCTAGTTAAGCTTCTCTGGGTTGAAGTAATATGCAGCATGACCATGTTCTCTCATGTTTAAATGCTATGTGCTGAATATTGAAATGACGAGGTGCTGCCCCCGTGGGCGGGGGCTCTCGAGAAGAACAGGTTTTTAGCAATGCCACATTATTTCAATGCCAAATGAGATCTGTAAAATAGAAGCCAGACATAGTTGCTGACCTGGTGCTGTTGTTGGGGCCAGGGTTGTGTTTGCACCGGTTGTCTTTGCTGTGGATGAAACTTACTCTAGTTAGATGGTGCAATGTAAAAAGACTCTACACCCAGCAGTGTCACAGAGGCCGAATTATACTCTCAGCAGTTCTCTCCATTATTCATATCATTAAAAACACAGATAAAGCCAGGATTAATCAGTTACAGTGGCAATGTAACTTCTTCACTGCACCTCTTTCTCAGGTCTGTACACAAAAATGATGTGCTCATAATGAGAAGAATATTTCTGTGCAACTACGAGGTCAATATTAGTCATCATGGTGTCAAATTAAAGGTGACACGTGAGAGATTTACTAAGAGCTGTACGCATCAGTATAGACACTACTGGGTCATGAAATCAGACAGAATAAATGAAACATTGTACGTTCACCTGACAAACTTTACAGTTTTGGAGTGAATGTTTCTTTGCAATTATATAGTTGCAGCCCAAAACTTTAGTTAACCATACAACAACATCTGAACATCACCTGTGCATGGACAGATGCTTTTAAAATGAAGCAGAACACCTTTGGAGAGGTTTTTAGTGGAAAATGTTTACGTAGGATCTTCAAATTGGCCTTTCAAGGTATAATCGTGCACCCTCTTTGGCTCCCAGACATGGGTAAAACTGTTTTAAAGTCACTTTCATGTCATTAGACATATTAAATCCATTTAAAAACATCTGGTTTTTGCTTTTCAAAAACTCAGTCAATCAGATCTTTATTCATATGTCCACTCAGTAAACCTTAATAAATGGATAGAATGAGCCTTCCATAAAGTCAACGCCACATGAAATGTGGGGTCTAACATTTCTGAAGGTGTTACCACTGATTTAACCAGCAGATGGAGACACAAATCATGAAATACACAAGCTCTCTGTGTAACTTTCATGTGATGTCAGGGACATCATTCCTCTACCATGGCTATTTAAACTCAAAAGGCTCCATGTTTACTGGTGTTGACATTTATGTCACCACACACAAGTTAAGACCAGAAAAACAGCAAAGGTAAGACACAATCTGTAGTTGTGAATGTACACAGGAGGTTTTGTTTGCTTGTAGCTTTGATGATCTGTGCCGTCAGTCCATACTGTACAGTGATGGGAATAATGTTGACGGAATTGTCAGCTTCTAAGGATTAATTTGAGGAGTCGTATGTGTCGATAGTGTGAAAGAAAAACGTATGGAGCTCTGTTATGTGATCCTCCATAATGTGTTGAGAGAGAACGCAATTTACAAAGTTTGGAACAATGTGATTGTGGTGTGGTTCAGGTGGAAGTGGCAAAGCTGACTAGCTAGTTAAGTTTCTCTGGGTTGAAGAAATATGCAGCATGACCATGTTCTCTCATGTTTAAATGCCCTGTGTTGAATATTGAAATGACAACAAGGTGCTCGAGAAGAACAGGTTTTTAGCAATGCCACATTATTTCAATGCCAAATGAGATCTGTAAAATAGAAGCCAGACATAGTTGCTGACCTGGTGCTGTTGTTGGGGCCAGGGTTGTGTTTGCACCGGTTGTCTTTGCTGTGGATGAGACTCAGTCTAGTTAGATGGTGCATTGTAAAAAGACTCTACACCCAGCAGTGTCACAGAGGCAGAATTATACTCTCAGCAGTTCTCTCCATTATTCATATCATTAAAAACACAGATAAAGCCAGGATTAATCAGTTACAGTGGCAATGTAACTTCTTCACTAGACCTCTTTCTCAGGTCTGTACTCAAAAAATGATGTGCTCATAATGAGAAGAATATTTCTGTGCAACTACGAGGTCAATATTAGTCATCATGGTCTCAAATTAAAGGTGACACTTGAGAGATTTACTAAGAGCTGTACGCATCAGTGTAGACACTACTGGGTCATGAAATAAGACAGAATAAATGAAACATTGTATGTTCACCTGACAAACTTTACAGTTTTGGAGTGAATGTTTCTTTGCAATTATATAGTTGCAGCCCAAAACTTTAGTTAACCATACAACAACATCTGAACATCACCTGTGCATGGACAGATGCTTTGAAAATGAAGCAGAACACCTTTGGAGAGGTTTTAGTGGAAAATGTTTACGTGGGATCTTCAAATTGGCCTTACAAGGTATAATCATGCACCCTCTTTGGCTCCCAGACATGAGTAAAATGGTTCTGAAGTCACTTACATGTCATTAGACGTACTAAATCAATCTAAAAAAACATCTGGTCTTTGCTTTTCAAAAACCTCCATCAATCAGATCTGTATTCATGTGTCCACTCATAGTAAACCATAATAAATAGATAGAATGAGCCTTCCATAAAGTCAAATGCCACATGAAATGTGGGGTCTAACATCTCTGAAGGTGTTACCACTGATTTAACCAGCAGATGGAGACACAGATCATGAAATACACAACCTCTCTGTGTAACTTCCATGTGATGTCAGGGACATCATTCCTCTACCATGGCCATTTAAACTCACAAGGCTCCATGTTTACTGGTGTTGACATTTATGTCACCACACACAAGTTTAGATCACAAAAAACAGCAAAGGTAAGACACAATCTGTAGTTGTGAATGTACAAATGAGGTTTTGTTTGCTTGTAGCTTTGATGTTCTGTGCCGTCAGTCCATACTGTACAGTAATGGGAATAACACTGTCTGAAATTTTTATCTTCTAAGGATTAATTTGAGGAGTCGTATGTGTCGATAGTGTGAAATAAAAACTTAAGGAGCTCTGTTATGTGATCCTCCATAATGATTTGAGAGAGAACGCAATTTACAAAGTTTGGAACAATGTGATTGTGGTGTGGTTCAGGTGGAAGTGGCAAAGCTGACTAGCTAGTTAAGCTTCTCTGGGTTGAAGTAATATGCAGCATGACCATGTTCTCTCATGTTTAAATGCTATGTGCTGAATATAGAAATGACAACAAGGTGCTGCCCCCGTGGGCGGGGGCTCTCGAGAAGAACAGGTTTTTAGCAATGCCACATTATTTCAATGCCAAATGAGATCTGTAAAATAGAAGCCAGACATAGTTGCTGACCTGGTGCTGTTGTTGGGGCCAGGGTTGTGTTTGCACCGGTTGTCTTTGCTGTGGATGAGACTCAGTCTAGTTAGATGGTGCAATGTAAAAAGACTCTACACCCAGCAGTGTCACAGAGGCCGAATTATACTCTCAGCAGTTCTCTCCATTATTCATATCATTAAAAAAAACACAGATAAAGCCAGGATTAATCAGTTACAGTGGCAATGTAACTTCTTCACTGGACCTCTTTCTCAGGTCTGTACTCAAAAATGATGTGCTCATAATGAGAAAAATATTTCTGTGCAACTACGAGGTCAATATTAGTCATCATGGTGTCAAATTAAAGGTGACACGTGAGAGATTTACTAAGAGCTGTACGCATCAGTATAGACACTACTGGGTCATGAAATAAGACAGAATAAATGAAACATTGTATGTTCACCTGACAAACTTTACAGTTTTGGAGTGAATGTTTCTTGGAAATTATATAGTAGCAGTCCAAAACTTTAGTTAACCATACAACAACATCTGAACATCAACCTGTGCATGGACAGATGCTTTGAAAATGAAGCAGAACACCTTCGGAGAGGTTTTAGCGGAAAATGATTACATGGGATCTTCAAATTGGCCTTTCAAGGTATAATCGTGCACCCTCTTTGGCTCCCAGACATGGGTAAAACTGTTTTGAAGTCACTTCATGTCATTAGACGTTAAATCATTTAAAAACATCTGGTCTTTGCTTTTCAAAAAATTCATCAATCAGATCTGTGTCGACTCAGTAAACCTTAATAAATAGATAAAATGATTCTTCCATAAAGTCAACGCCACAGGAAATGTGGGGTCTAACATCTCTGAAGGTGTTACCACTGATTTAACCAGCAGATGGAGACACAGATCATGAAATACACAAGCTCTCTGTGTAACTTAGATGTGATGTCAGGGACATCATTCCTCTACCATGGCCATTTAAACTCAAAAGGCTCCATGTTTACTGGTGTTGACATTTATGTCACCAGACACAAGTTTAGACCACAAAAAAACAACAAAGGTAAGACACCATCTGTAGTTGTGAATGTACAGGAGGTTTTGTTTGCTTGTAGCTTTGATGATCTGTGCCGTCAGTCCATACTGTACAGTGATGAGAGTAGTACTGTCTGAAATTGATTGCTTCTAAGGATTAATTTGAGGAGTCGTATGTGTCGATAGTGTGAAATAAAAACTTATGGAGCTCTGTTATGTGATCCTCCATAATGATTTGAGAAAGAACGCAATTTACAAAGTTTGGAACAATGTGATTGTGGTGTGGTTCAGGTGGAAGTGGCAAAGCTGACTAGCTAGTTAAGCTTCTCTGGGATGAAGTAATATGCAGCATGACCATGTTCTCTCATGTTTAAATGCCCTGTGTCGAATATTGAAATGATAACGAGGTGCTGCCCCCGTGGGCGGGGGCTCTCGAGAAGAACAGGTTTTAAGCAATGCCAATATTTCAATGCCAAATGAGATCTGTAAAATAGAAGCCAGACATAGTTGCTGACCTGGTGTTGTTGTTGGGGCCAGGGTTGTGTTTGCACCGGTTGTCTTTGCTGTGGATGAGACTCAGTCTAGTTAGATGGTGCATTGTAAAAAGACTCTACACCCAGCAGTGTCACAGAGGCAGAATTATACTCTCAGCAGTTCTCTCCATCATTCATATCATTAAAAACACAGATAAAGCCAGGATTAATCAGTTACAGTGGCAATTTAACTTCTTCACTGCACCTCTTTCTCAGGTCTGTACTCAAAAATGATGTGCTCATAATCAGAAAAATATTTCTGTGCAACTATGAGGTCAATATTAGTCATCTTGGTCTTAAATTAAAGGTGACACTTGAGAGATTTACTAAGAGCTGTACGCATCAGTATAGACACTACTGGGTCATGAAATCAGACAGAATAAATGAAACATTGTATGTTCACCTGACAAACTTTACAGTTTTGGAGTGAATGTTTCTTTGCAATTATATAGTTGCAGCCCAAAACTATAGTTAACCATACAACAACATCACCTGTGCATGGACAGATGCTTTTAAAATGAAGCAGAACACCTTTGGAGAGGTTTTAGTGGAAAATGTTTACGTGGGATCTTCAAATTGGCCTTTCAAGGTATAATCGTGCACCCTCTTTGGCTCCCAGACATGGGTAAAACTGTTTTAAAGTCACTCACATGTCATGAGATGTATTAAATCCATCTAAAAACATCTGGTTTTTGCTTTTTTCCAAAAAAAAAATCAATCAATCAGATCCGTATTCATGTGTCCACTCATAGTAAACCATAATAGGTTGGAATGAGCCTTCCATAAAGTCAAATGCCACATGAAATATGGGGTCTAACATCTCTGAAGGTGTTACCACTGATTTAACCAGCAGATGGAGACACAGATCATGAAATACACAACCTCTCTGTGTAACTTCCATGTGATGTCAGGGACATCATTCCTCTACCATGGCCATTTAAACTCACAAGGCTCCATGTTTACTGGTGTTGACATTTATGTCACCACACACAAGTTTAGACCACCAAAAAAAAAACAGCAAAGGTAAGACACAATCTGTAGTTGTGAATGTACAAATGAGGTTTTGTTTGCCTGTAGCTTTGATGATCTGTGCCGTCAGTCCATACTGTACAGTAATGGGAATAACAATGTCCGAAATTGTTAGCTTCTAAGGATTAATTTGAGGAGTTGTATGTGTCGATTGTGTGAAATAAAAACTTATGGAGCTCTGTTATGTGATCCTCCATAATGATTTGTGAGAGAACGCAATTTACAAAGTTTGGAACAATGTGATTGTGGTGTGGTTCAGGTGGAAGTGGCAAAGCTGACTAGCTAGTTAAGCTTCTCTGGGTTGAGGTAATATGCAGCATGACCATGTTCTCTCATGTTTAAATGCCCTGTGTCGAATATTGAAATGATAACGAGGTGCTGCCCCCGTGGGCGGGGGCTCTCGAGAAGAACAGGTTTTAAGCAATGCCACAATATTTCAATGCCAAATGAGATCTGTAAAATAGAAGCCAGACATAGTTGCTGACCTGGTGCTGTTGTTGGGGCCAGGGTTGTGTTTGCACCGGTTGTCTTTGCTGTGGATGAGACTCAGTCTAGTTAGATGGTGCAATGTAAAAAGACTCTACACCCAGCAGTGTCACAGAGGCAGAATTATACTCTCAGCAGTTCTCTCCATTATTCATATCATTAAAAACACAGATAAAGCCAGGATTAATCAGTTACAGTGGCAATTTAACTTCTTCACTGCACCTCTTTCTCAGGTCTGTACTCAAAAATGATGTGCTCATAATGAGAAGAATATTTCTGTGCAACTACGAGGTCAATATTAGTCATCATGGTGTCAAATTAAAGGTGACACTTGAGAGATTTACTAAGAGCTGTACACATCAGTGTAGACACTACTGGGTCATGACATAAGACAGAATAAATGAAACATTGTATGTTCACCTGACAAACTTTACAGTTTTGGAGTGAATGTTTCTTGGAAATTATATAGTAGCAGTCCAAAACTTTAGTTAACCATACAACAACATCTGAACATCAACCTGTGCATGGACAGATGCTTTGAAAATGAAGCAGAACACCTTCGGAGAGGTTTTAGCGGAAAATGATTACATGGGATCTTCAAATTGGCCTTTCAAGGTATAATCGTGCACCCTCTTTGGCTCCCAGACATGGGTAAAACTGTTTTGAAGTCACTTTCATGTCATTAGACGTATTAAATCCATTTAAAAACATCTGGTTTTTGCTTTTCAAAAAATTCAATCAATCAGATCTGTGTCGACTCAGTAAACCTTAATAAATAGATAAAATGATTCTTCCATAAAGTCAACGCCACAGGAAATGTGGGGTCTAACATCTCTGAAGGTGTTACCACTGATTTAACCAGCAGATGGAGACACAGATCATGAAATACACAAGCTCTCTGTGTAACTTAGATGTGATGTCAGGGACATCATTCCTCTACCATGGCTATTTAAACTCAAAAGGCTCCATGTTTACTGGTGTTGACATTTATGTCACCAGACACAAGTTTAGACCACAAAAAAAACAACAAAGGTAAGACACCATCTGTAGTTGTGAATGTACACAGGAGGTTTTGTTTGCTTGTAGCTTTGATGATCTGTGCCGTCAGTCCATACTGTACAGTGATGAGAGTAGTACTGTCTGAAATTGATTGCTTCTAAGGATTAATTTGAGGAGTCGTATGTGTCGATAGTGTGAAATAAAAACTTATGGAGCTCTGTTATGTGATCCTCCATAATGATTTGAGAAAGAACGCAATTTACAAAGTTTGGAACAATGTGATTGTGGTGTGGTTCAGGTGGAAGTGGCAAAGCTGACTAGCTAGTTAAGCTTCTCTGGGATGAAGTAATATGCAGCATGACCATGTTCTCTCATGTTTAAATGCTATGTGCTGAATATTGAAATGACGAGGTGCTGCCCCCGTGGGCGGGGGCTCTCGAGAAGAACAGGTTTTAAGCAATGCCACAATAGTTCAATGCCAAATGAGATCTGTAAAATAGAAGCCAGACATAGTTGCTGACCTGGTGCTGTTGTTGGGGCCAGGGTTGTGTTTGCACCGGTTGTCTTTGCTGTGGATGAGACTCAGTCTAGTTAGATGGTGCAATGTAAAAAGACTCTACACCCAGCAGTGTCACAGAGGCAGAATTATACTCTCAGCAGTTCTCTCCATCATTCATATCATTAAAAACACACAGATAAAGCCAGGATTAATCAGTTACAGTGGCAATGTAACTTCTTCACTGCACCTCTTTCTCAGGTCTGTACTCAAAAATGATGTGCTCATAATCAGAAAAATATTTCTGTGCAACTACGAGGTCAATATTAGTCATCATGGTCTCAAATTAAAGGTGACACTTGAGAGATTTACTAAGAGCTGTACGCATCAGTATAGACACTACTGGGTCATGAAATAAAACAGAATAAATGAGACATTGTATGTTCACCTGACAAACTTTACAGTTTTGGAGTGAATGTTTCTTTGCAATTATATAGTTGCAGCCCAAAACTTTAGTTAACCATACAACAACATCTGAACATCACCTGTGCATGGACAGATGCTTTTAAAATGAAGCAGAACACCTTTGGAGAGGTTTTTAGTGGAAAATGTTTATGTGGGATCTTCGAATTGGCCTTTCAAGGTATAATCGTGCACCCTCTTTGGCTCCCAGACATGGGTAAAACTGTTTTAAAGTCACTCACATGTCATGAGATGTATTAAATCCATCTAAAAAAAATCTGGTTTTCGCTTTATTACAAAAAAAAATATCATTCAATCAGATCCGTATTCATGTCTCCACTCATAATAAACCATAATAGGTTGGAATGAGCCTTCCATAAAGTCAACGCCACATGAAATGTGGGGTCTAACATCTCTGAAGGTGTTACCACTGATTTAACCAGCAGATGGAGACACAGATCATGAAATACACAAACTTAAGTGTGATGTCAGGGACATCATTCCTCTACCATGGCTATTTAAACTCACAAGGCTCCATGTTTACTGGTGTTGACATTTATGTCACCAGACACAAGTTTAGACCAGAAAAACAGCAAAGGTAAGACACAATCTGTAGTTGTGAATGTACAAACGAGGTTTTGTTTGCTTGTAGCTTTGATGATCTGTGCCGTCAGTCCATACTGTACAGTAATGGGAATAACACTGTCTGAAATTGTTTGCTTCTAAGGATTAATTTGAGGAGTCGTATGTGTCGATAGTGTGAAATAAAAACTTATGGAGCTCTGTTATGTGATCCTCCATAATGATTTGTGAGAGAACGCAATTTACAAAGTTTGGAACAATGTGATTGTGGTGTGGTTCAGGTGGAAGTGGCAAAGCTGACTAGCTAGTTAAGCTTCTCTGGGTTGAAGTAATATGCAGCATGACCATGTTCTCTCATGTTTAAATGCCCTGTGTTGAATATTGAAATGAGATCAAGGCGCTTGAGAAGAACAGGTTTTAAGCAATGCCACATTATTTCAATGCCAAATGAGATCTGTAAAATAGAAGCCAGACATAGTTGCTGACCTGGTGCTGTTGTTGGGGCCAGGGTTGTGTTTGCACCGGTTGTCTTTGCTGTGGATGAGACTCAGTCTAGTTAGATGGTGCATTGTAAAAAGACTCTACACCCAGCAGTGTCACAGAGGCAGAATTATACTCTCAGCAGTTCTCTCCATCATTCATATCATTAAAAACACAGATAAAGCCAGGATTAATCAGTTACAGTGGCAATGTAACTTCTTCACTGCACCTCTTTCTCAGGTCTGTACTCAAAAAATGATGTGCTCATAATGAGAAGAATATTTCTGTGCAACTGCGAGGCCAATATTAGTCATCTTGGTCTCAAATTAAAGGTGATACTTGAGAGATTTACTAAGAGCTGTACGCATCAGGATAGACACTACTGGGTCATGAAATAAGACAGAATAAATGAAACATTGTATGTTCACCTGACAAACTTTACAGTTTTGGAGTGAATGTTTCTTTGCAATTATATAGTTGCAGCCCAAAACTTTAGTTAACCATACAACAACATCTGAACATCACCTGTGCATGGACAGATGCTTTGAAAATGAAGCAGAACACCTTTGGAGCTGCAAGTGTCAGTATAGACACTACTTGGTCATGAAATAAATAAATAAATAAATAAATAAATAATAAATGAAAGATTTTATCCTCGCCTGACAGAACTTTACACTTTAAGAGTGTATGTTTCTTAGAAATTATATAGCTGCAGCCAAAAGTGTATTTAACCATATTACAACATCTGAAGAAGCTTCTCTGGGTTGAAATGATATGCAGCATGACCATGTCCTTACATGTCCTGCAACATGTTTTAAAATGATAAAATGGCAACCAACTTTGACGGAAGTAACATTCTTTTCGTGCTCTCAAACACAGGTTGAGGACCATAACTTAACAAGCAGTTACAGAGCCTTCTCTGTTGCCGCCCCCACCCTCTGGAATTCACTCCCCAAATCCATCAGAGACTGTACAGACCCCCACACCTTCAAATCTCTCCTAAAAACCCACCTTTTTAAATTGGCTTTTAATCTGTAAACTAAATATGTCTAATTTTCTGTTCTATCCTATCCCATCATATTCTATCTCTCCCTGATCTTTTACATTGTTTATGTATTCTAATTGTGTTATTATTTTATATTGTCTTGTAGTTTAAACTGTTATTATTTCTATGTAAGCGTCTTTGAGCACTTGTAAAAGCATGTTATAAATAAAATGTATTATTATTATTATTATTATTATTATTATTATTATTATTATTATTATTATCGTTATTACAGCATGACCGCACAAAGTGAGATAAACACAAGTTAAAGTGCTAGCTTGTGGGTCCCTCTTGTCATCAGTTTGCTATTTGTGTAATCCAGTCGAATGAATTCCTTCAAACTGTTTGCAATGATTACTTATCAGTCAACTGTAGAGTTTCCACAATCTCTGATGATCTTAGTCCAGATAACGCAAGTAGCTCACTATCAGTAGAAAAGAAGACTGCTTGTGTGAGTATAAAACCTACAGTCACAAAGTACACAGAAAGTATGTAATTTTACCTTGTGTTGAAGCCACTGTGCTGCCTGCAGCTGTTGTAGGAGCTTTGGTGCTGCTGGGTGATGCAGTGGTCGGGTTGGCTCTGGTGGTGGTCAGGCCGACAGCTAATGTGTCTAGGTCTGCCTGGGTCTGCATGTTTCTCCACATCTCAACGGCGGTATCGTTCTCAAACAACTTCAGATCTTGTAGATGGCTACCAACGAGGCCTCTCACATGTGTCACGTTCAAACTCTACTCATTTCAAATGAAACAGGGCAGAAAATTGGTCTGAGGTTTTAACACAATAACAACAATAAAAGTATCATACATTTAGTGAAAGTTGGCCTGACAGTTTGTTGGCCTTCTCTTAAGGTTGGCATATCCTCCTGAGACCTGAACTTTTCTTTATTATGCATTTATAATTCGTCCTTGCTATCTGGGATCAGCAGGACCCAATAAGTATAAAAAAAAAACAAAAAAAAAAACATTGTCAGCAATTAATAAGTCTCAGTGGCTTCAAACAAGACAACAATGAAGTCCCAGTGTCTTCAAACGAATACTTCCTAATTAACAGTGTCTTAGCTTGTCAATGTTGCAAAAATTGGTCAAATTTGTTGCCATATGAAACTACAAACATTATTAATTATAAATAAACAAGCTTCAACCATAAAATGTGATGAGAATTTCGACCTTGTCCACTTTTGTGTTGGGATCAGCTGCAGACTGACTTGGCAGAGATGGCTGCCATCTTGTTTTTACACAGATTAGTGTATTGTGCTCTTACTAAAACTAGATGGCACAAGAAAGTGACCAAGAACAAGGACAACAGTTCTGATATTGGGGCTAAGAGAAAAATACTTTCTCCTTCTCTGCTAGTACATACTGTGTTTGTTTACAAACAGTATCTGACAGTCCTGCATAGTATAATTTTAAAATTTGTGAATGTCTCAGATTGGTTTCTAGTTCTGAATTACAGCAGTCATGAACCATCTCCCATTAAAACACTGCCAGTGATGGGTATGTGGTCCTCACAGCTAGTAATGGAGTAAATAAATGAGGAGATCAATGCCACTCACGTATTTATTCAATATAAGGCTACAGCTACAGCTTAAAGTGTGAAAACAGGGGGAAACATCTAGCACCCCTCTTGAAAGAATTTCTTTTGTATACTTTCGATGTCGCACAGCTTAAACTAATAATATAAAATGAGTTCATTAGTGAGCTTTGGAGAGGGTTAGCAAAGGGCTCGCTGTTCCCCCAGTTACAGTCAATACACTGGAACAAGTATAACAACTAGCTGCACATGGCCCTCTAGCACGTTTAAACTACATAGAAGTGAATAAAAGAACGAATACAATCTGTTTAAAAATAATTAAACGGAATCCCTCATTTTACCAGAGGAAATTTGACACATCAGAGCAACGTTGTGGCTATTTTTTAAAAGTTACATTAAAATAAATCAATCAAATCAATGCATCCTGTTAAAATTATCTAGTTAATTAAATCAGTACCAGTTAATATAGCCTACACTTCCAATCCCTGCATTAACAACAGCATTATCACTTGGCAAAAAGGGGTCTTTGTAGCATGTTAAAGGTATAGGTTGTTGAAGGTATTGAAATTGGTATTGATCTTCTCATCTAACTCCCTTCATAATTCCTTAGATGTCAAACTATGCCTTAAAATCTTTGATTGAAAGCTCTTATAACCCTTTGAAGGTCCAGTGTGTAAGTTTTAGGGGGATTTAGTGACATCTCCTTGGAAGGATTCCAGATTTCAACCAGCTGTAACTTCTCCTTGTTAGACTCCCTTCAGTATTCATTGTTCAGGAGATTTTTACTGGGAGCTGAATTACTGGCAGAGGTCTCCTTCTCTCCAAAACAAAGGAACCAAGTGATGACAACTAGTAAAAACACTGAATAAAGCAGTTTTACATTACAAATCAGTGTTTCTCCTACACTGTTTGGCATGTCGCAGATGAGCCGCTTGCCCAGCACCTACAAATGTGTGCTTAACTATTTTCTCTGATAACTTAATGTGTGCTCAATTTATTTCTGATCCAGATGTTCAGAAGGAATTTTACCATGAGTGAATTTTTGCAGGTTTCTTCCTCTCCAGAACAAACAGGCCCAGTGATTAAATCAGTAAAAACACTAAATAACTCAGGTTTACGTTTTCTCTGATAACGTAAGATCCAGACGTTTAGGAGGTTTTTACCAGGTGCCGAATTATCCATCCGTCTCTTCGTCTCCAAAACAAACCGATCCGGTTATTTTAAAGTAGTAAAAAATAAAGCTGTTTCATGTTTAAAAAAATGGTGTTTTCAGACATTCCCATCACAGAGGGGCTGCTCACCATGGTGGCTGACGCAATTACATATCTTTGTATTTACAGCCAGTGATTGGTTTGTCCACTCTAGGCCACTGTAGAAACATGGCATGGGCCAACATGGTGATCTCCATAGACAAGGACCCACTCTGTATGTAGATATAAACAGCTCATTCTGAAACACAACCCTTTTTTTAGGCAATAATACAATAAAGAAAACATGCCTATTAAATACTATTCCATGTTTGCCAATATATCCCTCTAAATCCTACACACTGGACCTTTGATGTTTTTTTCTTATTCTTAGACTTTCACATATCCATTACAGTGTTATCGGAAGTAATGCTTAAGCATCACCTAAGCTAAGTGTCCGTATATTTGTTAAGAAAACAACTCGATATATAGATGATAGATGGTACAAAACCCTTTCTGTTGTCAACTCTAATATACTTACAGAGATCACATTAGAATCCAGACTACTGAAAGTGGCTACGTCCATGCTGATGCCCTGTGTTGACAGTTGTATTATGTCTTCCACAGGTGCCCCACCTATCAGTGAAAAAAGGAAAACAGGAAATTAGAGAGGAGTTCTCAGAGAGAGAGAGAGAGAACAGCTGTAAAGACAGGTTACATGTATTCTTACCTAGATAGGGCTTAATTAAGTTGTAATAGGCAGTGGAATTGGAGAACTCTGAGCTGAAGGCAGTTTTACTGATCTCATACAGGACTTTCTTCTGTTCCAGTGAACATGATGCCAGATTCAGAGGTTTGGCATTTCTGGCGAGATGCAAGAAAAAAGTAACTCACAGTGTTAGGTTTGTATCTTACAGTGGCCATGTTTAGGCATATTTAAACTACCTGTTACCACCCACCTGATGCTGTCTGCGGTGATGTTGTTCAGTGTGCTGGTGTCTAATGAGCACAGGTTGGAATCAATACTGTTCAGCTCGGTGCTGCCCAGGGAGTTCCCAGGAGTAGCCAGATACTTGGTGATGATTGCTTTGCTCTAGACAACAATAAGGGAAACATCATAAGTGAATAAATGTATACAGATGTGAGTATATTTCATAATTTTGTGTAAAAGACTGTTTCAAGAGTCAAATTTTCCACAGTTTGTAGTTTTGATAATCCCTTCACATTGTACCTTTGCTGCCTCCCAAGATCCATCGTCCGAATTCATAAGTGCTGCCAGCGTATCAACTTTAGTGATGGTCCACTTGGAGATGTCAGCAAGTGATGCCACACGAGACACTGAACCCAGCACCTGAACTTTCTCTTCAGGAACACCTGATGGGTATGCCTGGAAAAATAGAGAATGTTGAGTGACAAGGGTCGCTGTGTTTAAATAGAAATTAATTCATGTAAAAATCCTGCTACACTTTCCCATCAATGTGAATCAGAACCACTTTTGACAGTGACACATGACAAAACTTCCGCTGTTCCTTAAACATATACTGCAGAAAACAATGCTTAGGGTGTTTTGGACATGGTGTTAATACAGTAAGTTGCAAACTAGTTTGTGAAATAAATACTGGAAAATGGATAAACAATGAGCGAATCATTTTCCCTTTCCACTATAACTAATATAACGTAAACCCTGACCCTGACAACTGCTGTCACCCATGCTAATCAGTTATCACGTCATTGTTGTTATTTGTATGTTAGCGAGATGGCTAGCCTGCTAGTTGTTTGTCAATAACAAATAATAGACAATAAAAAATGTAAGCAATGGAGAATCTTCCGCAGTTCAGCAAATGCCAGTGCAGTGTTAGTTTGAGTCTGCTGACTAATGACCTCATGCTACAGTGTTATCTTGTTGGTGAAACGCAATGTTAGAAGGTAGATAAACAATATGCCAACCCTTTACACTCCATTACAATGAGCTTATCATAATGGTTAGCCACATTAGCTAGCCACGTAGCTACCTTATACCTTGTCAGAGCTTCTATAAGGCAATGAATATTGCGGAGGGTGTGGCTCATCACATAAAGGTATATAACATCTCAAGGGTTCCAGTTACTCCACTCATCATTGTGTCTTACATGAAAAGGTGGGATGGGCACCTTTATCTGTACACTGGCTACTTTTCATTTATAAAGTTTTGAAAGGCAGCATGCCACCATACCTCAGCACTTTATTGAACTGGTCGCATAGTAATTATTCTACATGTTCAACTGATTGCTTAATGCTCGATGTTCCCCGCACTAACCCTGAATTTGGTAAAACTGCTTTTAGTTCTTCTGCAGCATCTTCCTGGAACATCTTGCAATGTACACTCAAACTCAACACAATGGTTACTGTAGGCCAGTTTAAAACTATGATTACCAACTACTGTACTTGTTACTGAATGTAACTGTTTTTAAAGGTGTTCGGTCTGTCGTTATTTGCCTGTTCTTTGTGATTTTTAATTGTTGTTTGTTGTGCTCTCGGCATCATTGCAAATGAGGGCTCACCCTCAATGATTCCTCGAGATTTAAATAAAGGTAGTAGACTAGTAATAAATTATTTTATGAAAAATATGAGGGAAATGTTTTAAACTATGATAAAATATAAAAACTAAAATATGGCTATTTCCAATATATTCCAGTACTTGCTTTATTCCCCCCAAAATTCAAGCACTTCATACTTCAAGGATCTCCTTCAAACCCTGCAATAAAATTTATGACAATTTCACATTCAATACACGCAAATTACCTGGTTGAGTTTCTTGAGAATGACTAACTGAAGGTCATTGTCATCCACTTTCTCGCAGATAGAGTTCAGGTTGTCCTTCAGGACAGGAATGTCCAGGCAGAGGTCAAATTGAGTCTGATCATATCCAAAGGGGAAGGCATTGTCGCTGACTGTCACCTGGGTTATGTTACCTTCCGTGCAACCTTGAGAATGATTTACCAATGACAGAAATAAAGCAAGTCAAGTTAGACACGAGTGTGCCTCTTTGCTTTATGTCATTCTATTAGATTACCAAAAACACGTACAGAAGCTCACAGGTTTTGTAAAATATTGTGCTGTACCAACAACTCTTATGACAAAAAATTATAAAATGTGGCATTCTGATTCTGTCAACTGTACCTGCTCCTCGTCTGACCCTCACAGCGCTGGCCGCTGTAAACAATGCCTTGAGCTTTGTCTTCTTTGTCTTTCTTTTCCTCAGTTCGGGCATATAGGTCTTGAAGAACCTTCTCTTTGTTGACTGCAAAAAAATATTTCAGAAATAGTTTTTTTTTAATAAAATGTCTTTTGCAAAATACTTTAAAATATTTTTTCTTATAGTATTGGACAAATTGGTATCAAGAAACAGGTTAAAATGACAAACATACAGTTTTGAACTGGCCCCAGAATCTTCTTGTTAAATGCAGAGGTAGAGGCTTAAGGTTTTCCAGTGTTTGCCTGTTCCAGGTGGTTACATTACTGCAAAACAGATGTTGATATATTCACAAAGACTGTGTTACCACTGTACCATAATATCAACTTAGTGGCGCAGAAGGCAAAATTTGGTGCATGGCCATGAGGGTTCTTGTATATCACTGGAATTACTGCCTCACAGTTGTTTGCCTCCCCGCACCAGTCAAGTTGTTCTTACAATTTACATCCATGTTTGTGAAAACATGAAAGCTTCACACACATCCTCCCTGGCAGCACATAAGATCTCAACAATCAGCACAGTTTCAAGGTGGGCACCCAAGATTAGAGTCACTAATTCAATATCTGACCAAATGTCTCCCCTTCTGTTCCTGATAGGGCTGTAACAGTACATGTATTTGTGTCGAACCGTTCGGTACGCAACCTCTGGTTCGGCACGACCTTGTACCAAATTATTGGGCGCAGGATATTATTTTATTTTATTTTGTTTTATTTTAATTCCGTTTTTGCGAGCCGAACCATTTAAAATATCTATATAATAATATATAATTGAGTGACGGACCGAGTCCCGTAAATCTCCATTTTCACTTTGTGCAGCGCATTCTCGCATTTTGACAACATGGCAAGTGAGCCTGACGAACCTGAAGACGCACCCGCAAACCTTAAGTCCTCCGTTTGGGAACACTTTGGTTTCAGGGTAAAATACGAAGATGGAAATAAACAAGGTGACAAGACAAAAGCAGTGTGCTGGCACTGCAGAACAGCGGTCGGGTATGTACTTGGAAATACGTCTAACATGCTAACGCATCTAAAGCGACACCACCCGAGTTTGAACATTAACTGGCACGACTATAAAAAGCAATCTGGTGCAAACTACGATATTGTCGTCATTTAAAAAGAAAGAGCGTTTCCCTGACCATTGCACTAAAGAAATAACCAACGCCATTGGAGTTGAGTAGAATTGTTTAAGCTGCACTTTGGATATAAGCATGTTTTGTTTACTGCACTTTAACAAAGTGGGAAAGCTAAGTAAGTTCCTAGTAAAACTGAATCTGAGCAGGCTTTAAAGCTGACCAGCTGCACTATACTTTTATTTTAATTGAGTAAAACTGTTAAAGCAGAAATGTATATTTATATTTTTCATTCCAAAAATGTGTTAGAAAAACAGCAGGATTTTATTTTTCACTTTTATATTTCTATTTTCATTCAAACAATGTGAAAAAGCAGGATTTTATATATATATATATATATATATATATATATATATATATATATTTGTTTCATTCAAAAAATTGTGTAGAAACAGTTAACTGCTGTGGTGGTATGTTTTAATAAGGTTACCAATAAGTAAAAGACATTTAATAGTTGTCTGTTTTTTTCATTACTGTACCAAAAAAAAAAAAAGAACCGTGACTTGTGTACCGAGGTACGTACCGAACCGAGATTTTTGTGTACCGTTACACCCCTAGTTCCTGAGATACGACGTTGAATAATGGCCAGGAAAGTGTTTTTGTGGAACATTATTATATCACAGTGAAGTTGACCTTTGACCTTTTGGATATAAAATTACATTACTTCTTGAGTTATGGCCCAAAACATGTTTTGTTAGGTCACAGTGACCTTAACCTTCGACCATTGACTACCAAATTCCAATCAGGTCATTCATGAGTCCAAGTGGACATTTGTGCCAAATTTGCGAAAACTCCCTCAAGGCCCTCTTATCGCATTAAACAGACTGAGATGGACACAAGGTCACAGTGACCTTTACTTTTTACCACTAAAAGCTAATCAGAACACTGCTGAGTTCTAGTGAATGTTAGTGCCAAATTTGGGAAAATTCCCTCAAGGTATTCTTGAGATATCGCGTTCACAACTATGACACAGATGAGGTCACAGTGATCTTGACGTTTGGTCTATGACCACCAAAATCTAATTACTACATTGTTGTATCCAAGTGGACATTGGTGCCAGATTTAAAGAAATTCTCTCAAGGTGTTCTTGAGATATCACATTCAACAGCCTTATCCTTTAAATTGTAATCTGAACTATATATATATATATATATATATATATATATATATATATATACACACACACATATATATATATATATATATATATATATATATATATAATATACTATTGATTTATCAATTTCTTGTACCCATATCGTGTTTTCCCAGACAGCAGCAGCGTCTCCATGGCATCCACCTGGCTGGCAGAGAAATCCTTGCAGGCTTTAAGTTTTTCAAGAATGAGAGGATCAGAGTTCTGGATGAAAGAACTTTCCAGGGTGCAGGCCATGTTTCCCAGCACCTCCACGTTATCACTGCTCAGACTGACACCACTTATACCCTAGACAGTAAAATGCACAATATTTAATTAAAAAGGCTTTAACTAGTAATATGCAATGGTATCACTTCATATGAAACATGGCAATTCCTTTTCAAGCTATTTCAAGTTATTTATTCCCTTCTATACTGCTTACAATAATTACCTGTAACCTTTTTATATATATTTGCATGTATAAAAATGTTATAGACATATACATATTTTTGGTATATGCAAAAATGGTGATTTAACCTACATTTGATAATTTCTTTAGTAAAATTATATGTAACAATTCTTACAAAAATGTATAACAAGGTACAGCCTACCCGATTACCGTCAGCACACCTATAATCTCTCAAGACAGATTCTGGGCACTCACCAAGCAGGTCCTGGCTTCACTGAGTAGCAGTGAATTCTTGTTCAAAATGCTGGAGGCCACAGAGAAGTCTGCAGCGCCCACTGCGGAAAAGTATGACCTGCAATTGGCACTCTTCACATCTTTCATGCTGTAATAAACAGACATATTAATGGGAAAATCAATAAGCAAATGTATTCTTTTTAAATGGTGGCCACATTATGAAGTCAATACAATAAAATGCTTAGAGACAGACTCACTCTAGGTAGAGAAGCATGTCTGAGGGGTAATCTGTGAAGGTCTGGGATATGTTACCATTGAGCAGGTTGTACATGCACGTCAGCTGTAGACAATGATTTGAAGACACAGAACAATAATAACTGTTAAACAAGTTAGTGGTCCTTAACACAACATGCTTAATTTATGACTTTGGTATTATACATCCCATTTATCTTAATTTTCAACTTCAGCAACTGGGCCATAGTAATATAATGAATTGGTTTCGGGCAGATTTCATTCAAATTTACCTGTGATTCCTGCAGTTGCACCTTGGCTCTGCCTCTCCTTGGCCTACATGAACGGATCAGCTTCCGGATCCTGGTATTTGTCATTCTCTTGACTGATGTGCACGTGAAGCCTTGAAGCACTGATGGGCTAAGTCTGTGGGGAGCAATGAAAAGTCACAAAAAAAGTCAATAGGCCATAAAATTCTTCCCTGGGGAAATCACAATAGTTTTGGAACTTGTTCACTTACTGTTCGATGTCAAAGTTTGTTTCCGCCAGTGTTTCAAAAAACATGGCGGCCTAGAGGAACAGACACAGCAAAGTCAGCTGAAGCATAAATTATGTTTCACTTAACTGCAACTGTACACTGTAAATGTGGTACATACTATCATACATTATGGTATGATTGGGTGTAGGTGTTGATTTTTTTTTGTGTCTCTAAGCGTTTATGCTTTTATTTGACATTGTAAACAAAGCAGACTTCTAGCCTTAGATAGAAACAGAGGACTTCAGGACAGTCCTTGTGGGTTTTGGCTGTGTGTTTTTGAACTATACAGTTGACCTCATATTGAACCTAGATCAGACTTACAGATTTTACTCTGGATTGCTATTAAGTGTTAAGGTAACTGGACTCCACATATGATTTGTCGATTTGCAGAAATTTAAACTGACATGTGAAGGCTTTTCCTGCAAGTCCAGCCCTCTGAAATTGGCAGCCGAAGCTCTATTGTTTATCAGACAAAAGAGACCAATTTCCTCTGATCTAGGAATACATAACTTACAAGATTGCATACCACAATCTTTTCAGCTTTGCTCATTGTCAACAGATGGCCGCCACCTAACAAGCAGCACAACAAGGCAACTCTTCCCTTTATTCATGGACTAGTAACTTAACAACTGCACAAAGCAGTATGAGACTGTTTAACTTTTTGTCATTTGTGCCTTAATGCTATTCAGTTAGTTATTGTTGTCCTTGTCAGTCAGGTTACTGGGTAGTTGGCTTTTCCAGAACTAAGCTGATGTTAGTTAGCTAATGTTTCACACAAACGGTGACTTGTAACTAAATATCCCTCATTATTAACCTGGCACCTTTATACAACATAGATCACACATATACTCATATAATTGTAATTTGGTGATATTTGCTGTCTGTTTATATTGTACAAAAGTGAATGAATCCCCTCCTATGTTAGAAACTCCAAATACCTTCCAGTAAGTTTGGTAATAGTTATTATTGTAATTATTAATCAGAGTTCAAAATTGATAGTTTAGTATTTTTTCTAAGAATAATTAATTCGCTATCATTTTTTCCTTTTCTGTAATGGTGTCTCACCAGGTGATTCAATGTAAACTGAGTAATATTATTTAACATAATTAATAAATATTTGTAATAATGATTTAGCAATTGTATCCACTTTGATAGTTTGAACTATGTGTTCTCAACAGTAGTATCTTTAAGATGATAATCACCTTACAGTCCTAAAAAAACATTTCACTTGCCTTGGTTTCAGTCAGTCCCACTGTGTGCTAAATGTAATTTCTGGCACTCTAATGGAATAGCTGTAACTTGAGTCTGAATATTTCAGCATAAGACTTTGGAAATTTGTCTTCAAATAACTGTACTGTGTGTATGGCCACATACTGACCTGAGATCCTGTCCATTCCTTTTTGTTAATCACACTGATATCTGCAGTCTCATCAGAGAACAAGAGCAGGGAAGGTGGGATCTCAGTTGCCAAGGAATCAGGAACATTCTGCACCACGCTTACCGGATTTGTGTCCACAGAAATGACCTGCCAGAAAATTAAATAAAGTAAAACTAAAATCCGAAACCATCTCAAAAGTTCTGTAAGTAAATACATACATAACATGAATTAAGTTTTGGGTGCCTAACCGTTACTTTCTGCATTTACAGACATGTATATCAACCTGGTATACAACACATTGCATTTTGTGCTTTTATTGTTATTGTGCGTGTTATTATTGCGCCTTTTGAAAGTCTAACAGTATATATACTGCAAGTCAGTAATACGCTGAAAGTTGATGGTCAATGGACAGTTATGGCTGTATTAATACATTTAAATGCTGAATTTAAAGGAATAAAGCCTGTCAGATTTTTGTAACATCATCACTATCTCAGGCACCACAATCAGCCCAGTCACTAGAAGAAAACATTGGCATTGAACGTTTCTGCAATCCACAAAAACATGCTTATCATATTAATGTTTCTGGTGATCTAGTAAATGTTTTTGAGTTTGTAATCACGAAGTGGAGGCAATGGTGGATGCCATGACACCTAGTTTAGATGCCTGACAAGCTGCTGACCACTGTTCGAGACCAACAAACAAAACTGGTTGTTTAAGTGAGTCATTGCCTAGTTTCCAGCTTCTTTTTAGGCACCTTGTGGATGTGTTTTTTAGAGTACAGCCATTGTTTTTCCAGCTGCTTTTGAGGCACCACACATAGTGCCACAAAAAGTGTTTGTTTTTAACTGAGACATTGCTGGTTTTCCAGTGATGATTGTGCCCTCAATACTGGTTATTTTAAGCCAAAACATGATATTTTCCGAACCACAACCAATTGGCTTTTGTTTCCTAACCTAAACACACATTAACCACAGCATTGTTATAAAGTTTTAACATATCTGCTACTCTATAACATGCAAATGTAATGTATCCATGGTTTGCAGAAATGTACAATGCCAACATTTTTGTTTTTCTAGCAAATGGGTTACATTTTGTACTCTGTATAATAATAATACCATAAAATGTTTTTATATTAATCTTAGATCAGCAATGGCTGCATTGTTGTGGTAGAGTAAAAAGTTACTGAAACTTGTACCTTTTGGACGTAGACCTGCTGGATGACTGTTGGGGCTGCCAGCATGTTGGAAACAAATGTGCTGCTTTGGGAGATGTTGGCTAGCTCAGAGGCTGAGATTTCTTGTATTGACTCTGATGGAACTCCAGCAAGAAGCGCGCCAAGGGATTCCAGGGAGGATCCACTGTTGATCTGTTTAATACATTTGCATTTGTCATATGCAACGTACTCCTGGGTCATTTCATATTAATTAAAAGTATACTGATCTAAATACAGAACACTGTTAGGAACATGCTTTGAACCATTTAAATATCATGAATATCAATCGTGTTAAAAAGGACAGTAAGGCCTTTACCAGGAAGCCTGATGCAGTTATGGTCTGGATGATTGTGGTGGCCTGCTCCTGGTTCCAGGTGCTGACTGTGCTCAGGCTGGGCAAAGAGGAAATCAGCACTGATGGAGAAACAGAAGTGATCTGGCTGCTGGTTAGGCCTGAGCTGGCGCTGCCCAGGGTCTTAAACGTATCTGGCGTGAAGATCTGGATGTTAGATGCCAGGGCAGCAGATACCTATAGAGCAAAACACACCTTGTTATGACAAAGTCAACTGACTACATGAAACCATTATTTGGTTTTAATGACATGTCAGAGAAAAAAATCAAATGAATCAGGCACAATATTTGCAAAGCATTATCAGTCTTAGAGTAAGAGAAAACTTTTGGAAACAAAGATAAAATGGTGAACAAGGGTACAAAAGCAAGCTTAAAGCTTTTAGGCTCATTAGAGACCCTTTACTACTCTATGCTGAACAATACATAGTAGTTAATCACATCCAAAAACTGTTGAAAGCAGGTGCTGGACAAATAGTGTTTTGTATGTATCAAGCAGAAACCTCTGAGGCTGAAAAATGAAGCCCATGTGGAGGTGCCAAAAACTATAGTTCACTGAACAGTCATTTGAGGCTGGCTCAAAAACAGAGTCTATTCCCATAGACCCCCATGTTAAAATGCCCAACTTTACAACAGAAGTAAACATGTTTACAGCCTGTTACAAAAAATGGTTTTGAGCTCTATAGCTAATTTCAACATTAACTCACTTTACATTTTTATTAAGTCCCAAAGTTACACATATATGAAAGCAGGGCTGCTTGAGTGACAGGCTGTGGAGTAAATTGTGTTTTTTCAAGTCAATTTTGCATGCCGTGGCTTCAGGGCACTTGGATTACGATGGAGGCGCCATTCTGACGTTTTTGAAATGCTTTAGCTGAGTTTTATTACATTTTCTAAATGTGGGTTCCATGCACTTCAAGTATAGCTGTTATTCCAGCTGGCTGTTATCCTCCGATACCCCGAACGAGTTTTGTGGATTAAAAAACTACAATGAACTTCTTGTCGGCATGAGGGTCAGTAAGTACTGTCTGTATTTTCATTCTAAAGTGGCTATTTCCTTTAAGAAATGAGGCTTCTAAGGTGCTGAGTGGTGGTTCATTTCAAAGTTTCTGGCTCAATAACTCAGGGTGCATCTTTGGTAACTTTAATAAATCCTCCCTTGGACAGACATCTTTCTCTGTGTATGGGATCAATATGTGGAACTCCTTACCTGCTGCACTCAAAATGTATCATTACTGGGACATTTTTATACTCAAGTTCAAAGAGTCATGTAGTCAATAATAATCTGGTGTTTGCTGTTGAGTTATTTGGTCAATTAGTTGTATCATAGTTTGTGTACTTTCCTTTTCTTTCTTTTAAGCTTTCAGACTAGTTTAAACTGTAAATGCTGTGGTATATAAAATGCTAAGCTATAGAATAGGTGCATTTTTTTGTTTTTGTTTTAGTGTTTAAAAGACAATTTAAAAAAGGTAAACTCTATTTCTCTGTAGACATAAATTGAGCTGGTACCTCAGGATCCTCTGTTCCATTGCAGAAGTTATCCAGCTCATTTAACACGAGTATCGTCTCTTCTTCATTCACAGAAGAATATGCTGAACTTGGGACCTCATCAGAGCACAAGAAAAAGCCTGGAAGCCTAGACAAAAAAGGAGTACAAAAAATTTTAATACATGAAATGACAAGCATCTACCCACTTATTAATATATATAATAGACACATATGCCACAGGTACATATTTTGGCAGATTAGTGGATACTCACTTCAGAGGTTTGAAGGTTGGGTTGAATTCATAAAGCTTTGAGATGTAGAGGTCTGTTACGTTTTCTGGGATTGCTGTGTTGTTAAAGAGCTCCAGGTTGGCTTCGTCCACTAAGAACACTTCAGCCTTCAAAAATGTCACCATATTGGTCAGTAAATAATCTTTAAAAAAATGTCTTTCTCAGTCTTAACTAAAATTAATAAATAACAAAATGACACTAGATTTAAACAAAATTAGGTAAAATAGTAATAGTAAAATAAAATTAACGTCTATATTTTGTGTATTTAAAGCACTTTAAAGAAATTATATAGAAATTAATATCAGGACATACTTGACTGGTGGAGGTGAAGGTGGTGAGATCATCCACAGTGACAAATGACACAAAGCTGCCGATGTAATTGGCAAACCAGGCGGTAGAATTTAGTTCTGCATCACTGGCATTGTAGCATCTGGCTTCAGAACCTATGAAACAGGAAAAAAACAGAACATTATCACAAATGAATGTAAAGTATTTAACAGTTAATTTGTTAATAGTTGTAATACAGGCTAACAATGATATTGGGCCATCACTGGTGGCTCAAATATTTACGGACCAGTGTAACTGACACTGAAACACGAGTCTACAGCTATCATAGCGACCCTGCACGGTTGGGCATAGAGGTGCTTTGTGCTAATTTGGACCAGAGCTGGGTAAGGGTTATTTTAAAAGTAATCAAAGTACTTTACTGCGTTACTTTTTTTAAAAAGTAACCAGTTACCTTACTGTGTTACTCCCTGAGAAAAGTAACTCAAGCACTTCTAAAGTACTTTTGAATATTCTACATTTCCTACTGGGCAATGGACCACAGGGCGCTAAGCCTACATTTTTACCAGTGGTCATTTTTTGACCAGTAGAAACACAGAACGATCTGCTGCCGTAGACAACTGTATGACGACAACAACACCCCAGCGTTTTTAATATTTCCTCTAGCTATCTTATCCAAAAAGCAATGCAAAAATCACATTCACTTTCTCTCCCGGGAACCAGCGTAATGCTAAACTTCCGGGTTTTGACGTCAGTCCTGGCACACTCTATGTAGGTCCTTTCGAGCCACACCCATTGTACATCATACATTTGCTCAAAAATGCTTCTTACCAGTCATCAAGTATGTACTGATGGTGGTGTATACATCCTGCTGTCCAAATTCAGAGTTGTTGTATGTGAAGTTATTTCCCAATACAGAAACACTACAGGAGGAAAAACAACACAAAATTTAATGATAGCCCTATTGTCACTAAACTTTCTGACACTGTAAAAAAAAGGGAGACTTACAATTTCTGGAAGGCAAGACATGAAGCATTCTGCACTTCATTGGAGCTGATGAGGCTCTTGCTGAGGAATCTAAGATAGTTTGTCAACCGTTGGTCAAACCAGGCATTAATTTCAGCTCTGCCATTGCTGCTCAGCGCCAAAGGCCAAACACAGGGGAGGATGTCCTTCTTCACATCATCTAGCACATCCTCCTAATGGCATACACATGTATTTATTTACATTTAGTGAGAGGCCGGTGTTAAATGTTTAATTTCAAATTGATGATCAAATGGTGTATTACATAGAACTGGTGTATATGGTGACAAAATCACCACTTAGATGCAACTTATATCAGCATGTAAAAGTGACAAGTATTATTAGTAATAATGTTAGTTATATGGCACAATTTAGAAGAAGGACATACAGTTTCAAGGAAGGCAGGAGTGTTGTTGTAGTTGTTGAAGATGACACAGATGTCAGAGTCTTTATCAATCACATTGGGTTGACTGAGGAACTGATTCAGCTCTGAGGTGCTGATGGTACTAAGGAGCTGAAAGAAAAGAAATAAGTGGTTGAAAAAGTTAACAGCACAACATCTGTGGTTGTTTCCATTATGGCTGTCACCAGGTGGTAACTCTTACTTTACCCTCTGTTTTGGGATTTAAAAAGGAGGCAAAAAAAGTATTGTTTTGTTTAAGTATACCTCTGACTCGCGTGTCTGTGGCAGGAGAGATGTGAACATCGACAAATCTGGAAAATCAAAGCTGAGAAAAGTGTTTCTCAAATAGTTGTAGAAGCTTCCACCACTGTAACACTTGAGGGGTGTTGGACCTGTGTTGAACACAAATGAAATCACTGTGTACCCTGATACAAAATTATAAATTTGAGGGAAAAAAGACATACTGAAATAGGTATAGGCTATTTAACAACAATATTAACATTTTTCGTTATTTATTGATGTTTATCTGTTGCACAAACCTCGGAGGAAGAGGAGGATGCTTCTGCCAATTTCCTTTTGGGTGTCATTGCTGAGTGTCAAGTGTTGTGTGTCCAGCAATTTAATCCTAAATTCAGATTAAAATTAGTTTGAAGCAATTAAAAAATATATATAATCCCAATGATTATGACTCAGACCAAAGAAATTCTTACAGCTCTTGGCTGCTGTTACAACTCCTGTTATTCCCGATGTCAAATAGAGGTGTCACCAGGCTGGGAGAGAGATTAACCACCAGAGGGCTCAGTCGAATCCTGAGCCACTGCAGGAACTCTGTGTCATTGATGGCTGAGAGGACAGATTCCCTCTGTCAATTACTGCCTGGAGGAAGGCAGATTTCACCTCCTCTGTGTAGTTGACTGGGTGTTCCTGGGAGAATTTTGCATAAAATAAGTTTACAGGATAGAAAAAATGGTATGTTATTGATCATGTTACCATTTATGAGTCATTTGTCTACTTGTATTTGAGAAAGCCAAATATTTTTGTTCCCTTGTTGCTTTTAAAATCCAATTTAAGGCAAGCTAAAAAAAACATCTATGGAAATATCAAGATATGCACTAGCTTTGAGCCTCTGGGAAGGTGGGCCATTGTGCCTGCTTGAGAGTTTAGCAGGCTCACTAAGTTAAAAACTGAAAGCAATGAAATGTTAGCTGTGGTACTGAAGAAACAGGACCACCCCATTCTGTACTTGAAATAACCAACCTTGACATTTGCAGGAATATTGACTTCAAAGCTTTTAGCTCATTAGTTGACTTGCTATCTTAAGTTAGCCTGAAAAATTACGTTGGCAAGTGTTTGCTAGCATGTTCAACAAGCCATGATGAAAGTCAGGATGTTTGCCTGTCTAAAAATATAATATTTGCTGTTGTTTTCAGATAATTTCTAATTTCTTACTCTTCTTTCTTACTCTCTTTTATCTTTATGCTAGCTTATTCAACAAGCCACATGGAGATACCTAAAGAACTAAAATTTGTTTATATTTTGCTGTCTCATGTAACTGCTCGAAAATAATTTATTGTAACTGATGTAAATAGCTGGACAAAATATTAGTAATGCCTCTTAGTATAGAGTGCCCGAGGGATGCCGTTTTTCTGTAGGCTGACGTGAAGGTTAATGAAGCTAGGATTTATTGCAGGGCAGACCACATTGGTTTTAGCTAAACTGGCATTTCAGTGTTAATGATGTTGCAAAAGCCATGCATTTTAATTTCAGTTGGGCTATAAAGTTACCATTTGATAAAGCATGTGTCAAATCTGTTGGCTTGTGTTTGAGTGAAGCAAAAATGAAAATGAAGCAATTTGAGTATTATTAAGCAAAAAAGAAAACGCCAGCTATACTAATGTTTACCTCAATGGCCGGTGAGACTGTGTCAAAGAAAGTCCCAAAGTCAACAGGGTCAACGGCTGTCATAATTTCTGTCACATCTTCCATGTCCTGTAGCTGTGAGGGAGTTGCTGCAAGCTGGGCCAGCTGACTGACAGTAAGAAGATCTGCAACCTCCACCTACAAGTAACAAGCAGCATTTCAGTAAGGAAACACAACAGTGGAACTCTCACCTATTGTCACAACGTAAGATAATCTCCTGACTTGAACATTTTAGTATTTGCAGTCATATGTAAAATATTTTTTGTCTTTAAGAAGGAACAAAGGCAAGGAATGTCCAGTGACAAAACCAGTGTTTATTTTCTTAATGAAAACTATGACAAAGTAATATTTTTCTTCTTCTTAAATATGAGGTTGATAAGTCAAAGGTTACAATGAACCTAGAAACAAACAAGTAGTTGTCTAGTTTTCTGAAATTAGGTATTTATGTTCTCAAAATCTTGAGAGATTTGGAGCTTTACAAATGATGATGAGTACGAATATAAATATATAAAATGATAGTATAATAAAAATAAAGAACGTGACTAAATCTAACAAGCATTTTTTTCTGGAGACTAAAATTAAAACTACCTCTAAAATTATTGCCAATTATTGACATTAACAATGGCTCCTTGGGCATAAATGCACACAGCGCCTCTCTTAGACCAGTTTTTGCTGGTCAGTGGTGCAGTCGCTTTCTGCTGGTCAAAATAGTAATACACAACCTGAACACACCTCATTTTAAGACCTGCACACAGACGGGCACAAGTACATTTGCTATTAACATAACATGGGCACTGGCCATCAAAATGACAACTGTGTTGGTCTGAAAGTAGCAATGACAGCTCTATTGTGCGTTGCTGTGAGCCAGGTTTGGTTTGAGATAGGGTCCTTGGTTCAACTAACTGCAGTGCTTTTCCCCATTTTCCTTTTAGATTCAGATTGTCTAGGTTGGTGTGAAATTTGTCCATCAGACTCTTGTTTGGACTACAAAACTGAATTGAGTTGGTTAATTTCTAAAATTCAAAAATTAAAATACTGTTAAATCTGCTGATTATGAACTCTAATGGAAGTGAAATTATAAACAATCTGTATTACCGGTATATACAGTACATGCTAATCATAGTAACTCATATTCTTGTTACATGGAATTATGGGGAATTCCCTGAATCCATCAGAGAGTAAATGGATTGAAAAAGTGGTGTGTTGTGCTTGTGTCCAGGGCAGAGTATTTTGGCAGTTCCTTTTTAAAAAGTGAGTGAATCATGGTGATCCTACAGTAACTACACCCCCTGCAAGACTCCTCTTTTTCATCCTGTTTCTACTTCTTCATCATTATTCAGAACATATCAAGTTTTACTTTTAAGCAATAATGCTCATAATAAGTTATTGTTTCATGACCTCTTTGTGCCAGTGGAGATAACACCTAAGGTTCCATGTAGCTCTGATGATGGAGGATGACAGTCACCAAAACTGTCCACTTGATAAGTTACCTGTCTGCCCACATGACTATATATTTACACCCCTGGGTGCATTTGTAATGAGCCAGTGTGATCATGGAAGTGACAAGGACTAAAAGGCAACACTTACTCCATTAAAATTGTTCTTCAAGGTCACAAAGTCCATGTAGGAGGCATGCTCACGGAACTGACCAAAGTTGTCTTTGAGCCAACGTCTGTCATCATTTACAGGTTCAATGCAGGGGCGACCTAAGTATCAAGATACTGACTTTTTAAATTGATCATGGCATACAAATCATTGCAATGTGGATTTATAGACATTTACAGCACACACGTACAAGCAAATGCAATGTCATGCAATTATTCTATCTAAGTTACCTGATGAGGAATGTGTCTGAAGAAAGTCCTTTATGAACGCAAAAACCTGTTGGGTCTGCCTCACGGAGAGGTGAGTGAAAACATTGTCGCAACCCTTGACACTGTGAAAACAATGAAAAATTCCTCTATTCACCAAAATGTGTAACAGAATGTTTCTATTTTCTGTTTCCATTCCCTTTTTAAACATTTCTGGAGGAATAGAAAAATTGTTTCCACTCACATCTGTTGATATGAGTCACAGCTGATATTCCGTGGAATGATTTCAAATGTGCTTGACATGATGCCTGGGAGGAACAGGGGTAGGTAGACCTGGAACCATAACTTGAATCCCTCAGCATCTAGCATGGATAGCTGTGGTCCAAGTGCAACTAGTGTCATATTTAGAATGGTGTTACGCACTCTTGGGTCAATGGTTGTCAGGTTTTGCTAGAAAAAAATAACAATAACGAAAATTTAAATAAATAAGTCATTTGATACTTTTTTTTTTATTTAGTGGAAAAATTGATAACTAAAAGTGATGAAAATACTTACCTCTGCAGTACCACTAACAAATTTGTCAAAGAAAGAGCCAAGATCTTCCACACGTGATGACGCAGTAAGTTCTGTGAACACAGTTCTCACAAGGGTTTCATTTGACAAGTTCTTTGGCTCAAGGAGCAATTCCGCTTTTTGTGCTGAAGACAGAGATTCTAGTACTGTCGCCTAAGAGAGGAACAGAAGACAAAAAACATCAGAAATATTTTTTTTTAAACAAGGTACAGTATTTTTATTGATAATTCAATAAAGATGCACAAGCATCAACAAACAAACATAGTAGAACCAACAAGAGCAAAAAGACAACCGCACCACCAACCAAGAAATAAACAGAGAAAGCCAGATCAGCAAAAGGAAATAGAAAAGAACAAAAAATGAATAAATGAAAAAAATATATTTTTTTAAATTAATAAAATAAAAAAGGGGAAAAAAACAAATTTATTAACATGTGTGACATAAGTAGGGGAGTATAGCATGTTTTGCATGTTTCATTACAATTTTTCAGCTTCCATACTTGCTACAAATGTTAAAAATGGTTGCCAGGTGGTATAGAAGTGTGCAGTTAATCCTTTGATAAAACAACACATTTTCGTCAATTGTAAATGATACATAACGTCCTTAATCCACTGCCCATAAATTGGAGGTAAAGAGTCTTTCCATTTACACAGGATGAGCCTTCTGGCCGAAAATGAGCAGAAAGAGACAATGTCCGCTTGGGCTCTACTTAAAGCAGCTGTGTGGAACTTTTTACCATTAATAAAACTGTCCCTAGTTTGTATCACCCCCCCTTGAAGATCCGCATATTTATTTGAACCCAACAGTGACAAAAAAGCCTTTCTCTATATGGTTATTTAGCGTAGCCTAGCTCGGGTTGGACACGCAGCGGAAGTCAGCAAACCAGAATATGGCACCCGAGGCGGAAGTGATTCTGCTCGCCCGCAGCGGCCCGCAGCGATTAAACCACAGAAGAAGAAGGAGCCGTGTTTACAGTGTTCTTCGAGTAAGCAGTACGTAACGGGCATTGCTGAACACATAACACCTAACAGTTTTACCAGAGACGTATCTATGAGGACTTGGTTGTACTTTTGATGTCATGGCGGATAACGAAGGAGCATCATGTAAAATTATCTGTGACTGTGACCATGAACACAAATATACAGCAGGCAGTTGTTCTCAGTTTATAAGAAATTCAGAGCTACACCAGAACATTTATGAACAGGTCTTATGTTACTACTAACTTGTGTGTAACGTTAGCATGTTAGCATGTTTCCACTAATTCCTTGGACTGACCCAACGTTAGTAGCGTTAGCTTTGCAAGCAAAGGCTGCAGGTAACAGCTTTGCTGTGTTAGGATTATGTTATGTCTTCACTGTCTTTCTTCACATAAAAGAATACTCAGACGATTTGCGAGTTATGCCCTTTCTCGATCATTTTCATATTGAGACAACATGATCGATATCTTTTTTGTGTCTGTACGTCCAGTGGCTGGGTCTCAGCGGTTAGCATTGCGCTTATAGAGGGTCAGTACGTCCTGCGCTGTGATCCGCGGAGGGATACACTGGTGAGCAGGCACAGAGGTAGTTTGTAAACAAAACTCAGCTGTTACGCTGTAACGCTGCTGCTGGGATACAGCTGAGGAGGAGCCGGCTGCTAATGCTATGTACCGGGACACTGCTAACGCTGCTTGCCGTGCTGCTGTTGCTCAGTCGTAACTGTAACTGATGCTGAGACTCTACTGACTGTGTGACTGGTAGACGGCGGTGGGTGGCGCAAAAGACCAAAACACAAATTCAAAAAGTAAACATGATTTGTGGGATGTAAATTTTTTTTTAAATGTAAATATTCAGGCTGTACTATTATTGTCGGTGAGATCAGTATGTTATGTTAACATTATTCCTTAGTCTCTGTGACATATTAGGATGATTTTGCGACTATTTGTTTTGGTTTCTTACATATAGCTTAACTAATATAAAAATGTTACGTTCACATACTGATACAGTAGAAAAACACGTCACACTGCTGTTTTCCCAGAAGATATATAGAAAAATTTATGACTCACCTCAGACAGGTTGAAAGCTTTGAGGTCAGAGTATGTTGTGTATTGGGAAAAGGGACCGAGGTTTCTTTGAACCCATTCAACATCATTCTGAATTCCCTGTCTGCAAACTAAGACAAAGAGATAGTCACTGGCATAGTTCTGATTTAGTAGGCAATATTTGTTGTTGATAAACATGGAACAAATGAAGTGCCAGTTTTGTTCTAAGTGCCAATTCAGCATATTTCAGAATTGCATGTTAGCCCTACCTGGCTTGTTGATGTTTATGACAGATTTTCTCATGTAGCCAAGTAGAACCTCTGTAATTCCTTGTCGTCTATGTGGGTTCATTGCATTGTGGGCTTTAGCCAACCCACTCACACTGCAAAGGGCAAAAATGAACATTCTTAAGGAGTCCTTCATCAGTTGCATTTCTTTGCAATGCAAGCTTGCTTGTATGTGAAATGCTACTCACACAACATGGTAGTTTGTGCAGTTTATGTCTGAGGTTGCATTCTTCAGCATCATTGGACTGAAGCTTGGAAGGAAATTAACCAGTGCCTCATGGAACAACATGAACCAGTCGTCTTCCTCAAATTGCGGGAAATGGGGACTGATGATGGCGAAGGTCCTGATCATTACACGATCTCTCACGGGAGGCTGGAAGTCAGGTTTCTGACAAATGATGACATGAGATGATTTTTATACCATAGTGCACCACACAAGATGCAAGAAGGGATGTAACAAAATATTTCACTTGAATGAATCCCCTACAGCTGATGTAGAGGGTTACGTGCGTATCTAAGTATGAACTATGCTCCTTCAAAGCTTAGGATTTTCTTTCTTTTCCGGGTGTCAGGACTACCCTACCTTTTCTTGTGCTGCGAGCTCTGTCAGGAATTCAACCACGTTTTCCAGAGCATCGCCCTCCTCCAGACGGTCAAACACACGGTCGATTTGGTTTGTGTCATTCAAGGCCCCTGAGCTCAGTGTAAACTGTGCCACCTGAGTAGGAGTGAGCACTGACAAGGATTCGGCCTACGGAAGGGAATCAATACAAAATCAGGCAGCAGGAACTGCAAAACCACAGGAAAGACATTTCAGTTTGGGAAAAAGGAATACTACAATCACAGGTGCCACTTACTGGAGAAGTTGGCATTTAGGGCTTGCAGATCCTGTAGGGTTGCAAAACCAGAAAAGCCGCCAAGGTTTGCCCGTAGCCAGTCTTCACTTTCTCTGTCAAATGAGACACAGCCAGGATCTGCAAAGAAGCCAGAAACAAAGACATTGGCAGGGTATAACCACTGTATGCCATCAGGACATCACCAAATTGAGCTTGGGCACCTGCCTTTACCTGATGAGTCGTTTCTTGAAAGGAATGGCTTGATGAAATGAGTGTAGACTGTGTGCTGTCTTTCTCTGTCCATGTGTGCCATTTGGCTGCTGAATGCCTGGATACTAAAATTTGAGAGACGGCTTTAAACACTTGACAACTGTAAAACTGCAGGTTCCTCTGCAATCTTGTTCAAAGGGGAGCAAAATATCACACATTTACTTACACAGTCTGGTACGTATGGCAGCTGAAGTTCTTGGCGCTAAGGCAGAATAGGAAGTTGGGGGATGGAGAGGCCAAAAATGGACGAATCTTTGTTTGGAACCACTTGCTGACAAAGGTTTCGTTCTGCAGTTGGGCCTGACTGAAGTTGGCAATTCTCACTTCTCCAAGAGCCTCAAGCATATGTGACAAGGATGGGTTGCTGCCCTGGGGACCTGGAATTGGAAAAGGTCATTTTGGCCTGATACAGATTCGCAGCGGGCACACAACTACTCTGTGAAACTGTGGGATTAGATTTACCATGGTGGCGAATGTCATAAGAGCCCCGTCTAGTGCGGTTTTTGGAAGCTTTTGGAAGAAAAGCTTCCAGACCTCTACAGGTAATGGCCTGTGGCTTTGCAGTGAGCAGTTCATCAATGCGGCAACGTTGCTGGCTGTCAGATGCGTGGCCTTGGAAAAAATTAGACAAGAAGTAAAGCAAAGAGTTTCAGAGCTTACGCAGATTCCCATCACCAGGGCAAATGAAGCCAAAGCCAAATCTTTCTTTGGGATTCACAGCTTACGTAAAACAATCTTACCGAGGAGCAGGCATTCTCAGTGATGGTGAATTGCACAAGGCCTCTGGGGAACTGTCAACAGACAGTGTGTGTTCAATTTGAGATCTGAGGAGAGCAATAACGAGTTAATCACCGTCACCTTAGTTAGACTGCGAGGACAAGCTGAACCTACGCAAACTTAGCACTGGACTAAACAGTCATTGCCCTACCGTTCAAATGCCGCACAGATGAGGTCCTCTGTGAAAAGACAATATTCGTGTATCAGGCATTGTACCTTCACAACTCTATCTTGTCATCAAAGTTAAAATGTCTGCTAATTTACAGACTTACCATCAACCGGGGTCTCCTTGCACTGGAGAGAAGCAAAGCATAATTGTTATGCGAGTGGCTACAGCTACTTAAAGTTGAAATACCTTTATGCGGCCAGCTCGCCAAAGTTAATGTGTCAAACTTGTGTCCTGTAAATTTTGATCCAATATAAAATGGTCCATGAATTACATCCATAGACATAAACTTACCATGAAGGACTCTGGAACTGAGCAACCTGTTTGAGAGAAGAATTGAAATGGAGGCATGGCGTCAGTGCAGCTATTGTCATTATAGTGGTAACTGGCTTTTCTGAAAACAGTTTGTCAGTGTGAACATTTTGCCACGTACGTGGGAATCTCTTCTTGTGTGACTTTATGCTTGATCTGACATCATAGGAAATGTCCGTGGCAGAGATTCCAAGCTTTGCCGCAGACCAGTGAGGCTGAAGGAAGAAAAGAGACATCTTTGTGACTTGTCGGAGCTAAAGTCTGACATCATGATGCAAACCCAAAATGTTGAGCTGTGGATTCAGAAATATTGTCTCTTACATAGCTGCGTAGGATGCACAGCTGATGTTTGTGGGGATCCACCAAGCTGCCAGGGCGGAGGCTTGCCATCACAGGAGCCAAACGGTCCTGGAACCACAGCTCAAAGTCTTCGGGCTTAAATTCTTCAAATTCAGGAGCAAGGGCTGCCAAGGTCAGGTTCAAGATGGTGTCTCGCACGCTGCATTTTTGATGAGGGTGATGTTTCTCTGGAATAAAAGGATTCAAGTTTCACTTCAGGGGGGGGGGGGGGATTTTACATTTCTGAAATCAGCGTAGAAATGAGAGCAAGTTTGGTGAAGCACGTTTGTACTATATGCATCAGGGGAATGACTCAAGCCATCATCAAGGATACATACAAGAAGCATTTGAGGATTTATCATTTTGAGTTCAATCTGGGCCCCCGATTACATATAGCAAGAATTCCGCAAGCCCAGGACAAGTTTTAAGTGGCTGCTTTGCAAGGCAACTTTGTGGGAAAGTATGGCAATCCCAAAGTTAAGCACTCACCTGCTCATTGATGTCTGCAAAAGCCTCAAAAAACTCCTGGAGTTGGTCATCATCAGGGACTCTGTCAAGGCTGTCAGCACCTCCCTCGCGAAGACCTCATCCTCCAAAGCACCGCTGTCTGGATCCAGGAATAGCTCAGCCTTCTGGACTGGTGAGAGGGACTCCAGAAATTCCTCCTGATGACACAAACAAAGAGGGATATATGAATTCCTTTTTGCTCTGACATGGAAAAACCACCGCTCTATGCAGATTTCCCACCTTCTGCATTTGTGCTATGTTTTCAAGGAAGACTGGTTAAAAAGAAGGAGAGAAAAACGTATGACTTACCTTAGAAAGGTTGAAGGCTTTGAGGTCAGAGTATGTTGCGTGTTGGGAAAATGGTCCAAGGTTTGCCTCAACCCATTCGCTATCATTCTGAATTCCCCGCCTGCAAACTAAGGCACAAAGATGGATGTTAGCATCTGCACAATTTTAGCGAGCATGTTTTCTTGTTGATACACATGGAACATGACGACCACGTGGCACAGTTTGTTGTATTCCTCCTACCTGGCTTGTGATGACATCTGCAGATTTTCTCAGGTACCAAGTTGAACACGTGTGATTTCTTGTTGTCTATGTGGGCTCATTGCAGGGTAAGCTTTAGCCAACCCACTCACACTGCAAAGGGCAAAAATGAACATTCTTAAGGAGTCCTTCATCAGTTGCATTTCTTTGCAATGCAAGCTTGCTTGTATGTGAAATGCTACTCACACAACATGGTAGTTTGTGCAGTTTATGTCTGAGGTTGCATTCTTCAGCATCATTGGACTGAAGCTTGGAAGGAAATTAACCAGTGCCTCATGGAAAACATGAACCAGTCGTCTTCCTCAAATTGCGGGAAATGGGGACTGATGAGGCGAAGGTCATGATCATTACACGATCTCTCACGGGAGGCTGGAAATCAGGTTTCTGACAAATGATGACATGAGATGATTTTTATACCATAGTGCACCACACAAGATGCAAGAAGGGATGTAAGAAAATATTTCACTTGAATGAATCCCCTACAGCTGATGTAGAGGGTTACGTGCGTATCTAAGTATGAACTATGCTCCTTCAAAGCTTAGGATTTTCTTTCTTTTCCGGGTGTCAGGACTACCCTACCTTTTCTTGTGCTGCGAGCTCTGTCAGGAATTCAACCACATTTTCCAGAGCATCGCCCTCCTCCAGACGGTCAAACACACGGTCGATTTGGTTTGTGTCATTCAAGGCCCCTGAGCTCAGTGTAAACTGTGCCACCTGAGTAGGAGTGAGCACTGACAAGGATTCGGCCTACGGAAGGGAATCAATACAAAATCAGGCAGCAGGAATTGCAAAACCACAGGAAAGACATTTCAGTTTGGGAAAAAGGAATACTACAACCACAGGTGCCACTTACACTGGAGAAGTTGGCATTTAGGGCTTGCAGATCCTGTAGGGTTGCAAAACCAGAAAAGCCGCCAAGGTTTGCCCGTAGCCAGTCTTCACTTTCTCTGTCAAATGAGACACAGCCAGGATCTGCAAAGAAGCCAGAAACAAAGACATTGGCAGGGTATAACCACTGTATGCCATCAGGACATCACCAAATTGAGCTTGGGCACCTGCCTTTACCTGATGAGTCGTTTCTTGAAAGGAATGGCTTGATGAAATGAGTGTAGACTGTGTGCTGTCTTTCTCTGTCCATGTGTGCCATTTGGCTGCTGAATGCCTGGATACTAAAATTTGAGAGACGGCTTTAAACACTTGACAACTGTAAAACTGCAGGTTCCTCTGCAATCTTGTTCAAAGGGGAGCAAAATATCACACATTTACTTACACAGTCTGGTACGTATGGCAGCTGAAGTTCTTGGCGCTAAGGCAGAATAGGAAGTTGGGGGATGGAGAGGCCAAAAATGGACGAATCTTTGTTTGGAACCACTTGCTGACAAAGGTTTCGTTCTGCAGTTGGGCCTGACTGAAGTTGGCAATTCTCACTTCTCCAAGAGCCTCAAGCATATGTGACAAGGATGGGTTGCTGCCCCTGGGGACCTGGAATTGGAAAAGGTCATTTTGGCCTGATACAGATTCGCAGCGGGCACACAACTACTCTGTGAAACTGTGGGATTAGATTTACCATGGTGGCGAATGTCATAAGAGCCCCGTCTAGTGCGGTTTTTGGAAGCTTTTGGAAGAAAAGCTTCCAGACCTCTACAGGTAATGGCCTGTGGCTTTGCAGTGAGCAGTTCATCAATGCGGCAACGTTGCTGGCTGTCAGATGCGTGGCCTTGGAAAAAAATTAGACAAGAAGTAAAGCAAAGAGTTTCAGAGCTTACGCAGATTCCCATCACCAGGGCAATGAAGCCAAAGCCAAATCTTTCTTTGGGATTCACAGCTTACGTAAAACAATCTTACGAGGAGCAGGCATTCTCAGTGATGGTGAAATTGCACAAGGCCTCTGGGGAACTGTCAACAGACAGTGTGTGTTCAATTTGAGATCTGAGGAGAGCAATAACGAGTTAATCACCGTCACCTTAGTTAGACTGCGAGGACAAGCTGAACCTACGCAAACTTAGCACTGGACTAAACAGTCATTGCCCTACCGTTCAAATCAGCACAGATGACTGTGAAAAGACAATATTCGTGTATCAGGCATTGTGCCTTCACAACTCTATCTTGTCATCAAAGTTAAAATGTCTGCTAATTTACAGACTTACCATCAACCGGGGTCTCCTTGCACTGGAGAGAAGCAAAGCATAATTGTTATGCGAGTGGCTACAGCTACTTAAAGTTGAAATACCTTTATGCGGCCAGCTCGCCAAAGTTAATGTGTCAAACTTGTGTCCTGTAAATTTTGATCCAATATAAAATGGTCCATGAATTACATCCATAGACATAAACTTACCATGAAGGACTCTGGAACTGAGCAACCTGTTTGAGAGAAGAATTGAAATGGAGGCATGGCGTCAGTGCAGCTATTGTCATTATAGTGGTAACTGGCTTTTCTGAAAACAGTTTGTCAGGTGAACATTTTGCCACGTACGTGGGAATCTCTTCTTGTGTGACTTTATGCTTGATCTGACATCATAGGAAATGTCCAGTGGCAGAGATTCCAAGCTTTGCCGCAGACCAGTGAGGCTGAAGGAAGAAAAGAGACATCTTTGTGACTTGTCCGGAGCTAAAGTCTGACATCATGATGCAAACCCAAAATGTTGAGCTGTGGACTTCAGAAATATTGTCTCTTACATAGCTGCGTAGGATGCACAGCTGATGTTTGTGGGGATCACCACCAAGCTGCCAGGGCGGAGGCTTGCCATCACAGGAGCCAAACGGTCCTGGAACCACAGCTCAAAGTCTTCGGGCTTAAATTCTTCAAATTCAGGAGCAAGGGCTGCCAAGGTCAGGTTCAAGATGGTGTCTCGCACGGCTGCATTTTTGATGAGGGTGATGTTTCTCTGGAAATAAAAGGATTCAAGTTTCACTTCAAGGGGGGGGGGGGATTTTACATTTCTGAAATCAGCGTAGAAATGAGAGCAAGTTTGGTGAAGCACGTTTGTACTATAGTGCATCAGGGGAATGACTCAAGCCATCATCAAGGACAATACATACAAGAAGCATTTGAGGAATTTATCATTTTGAGTTCAATCTGGGCCCCCGATTACATATAGCAAGAATTCCGCAAGCCCAGGACAAGTTTTAAGTGGCTGCTTTGCAAGGCAACTTTGTGGGAAAGTATGGCAATCCCAAAGTTAAGCACTCACCTGCTCATTGATGTCTGCAAAAGCCTCAAAAAACTCCTGGAGTTGGTCATCATCAGGGGACTCTGTCAAGGCTGTCAGCACCTCCCTCGCGAAGACCTCATCCTCCAAAGCACCGCTGTCTGGATCCAGGAATAGCTCAGCCTTCTGGACTGGTGAGAGGGACTCCAGAACTTCCTCCTGATGACACAAACAAAGAGGATATATGAATTCCTTTTTGCTCTGACATGGAAAAACCACCGCTCTATGCAGATTTCCCACCTTCTGCATATTGTGCTACTGTTTTCAAGGAAGACTGGTTAAAAAGAAGGAGAGAAAAACGTATGACTTACCTTAGAAAGGTTGAAGGCTTTGAGGTCAGAGTATGTTGCGTGTTGGGAAAATGGTCCAAGGTTTGCCTCAACCCATTCGCTATCATTCTGAATTCCCCGCCTGCAAACTAAGGCACAAAGATGGATGTTAGCATCTGCACAATTTAGCGAGCATGTTTTCTTGGTTGATACACATGGAACATGACGACCACGTGGCACAGTTTGTTGTATTCCTCCTACCTGGCTTGTTGATGACATCTGCAGATTTTCTCAGGTAACCAAGTTGAACACGTGTGATTTCTTGTTGTCTATGTGGGCTCATTGCAGGGTAAGCTTTAGCCAACCCACTCACACTGCAAAGGGCAAAAATGAACATTCTTAAGGAGTCCTTCATCAGTTGCATTTCTTTGCAATGCAAGCTTGCTTGTATGTGAAATGCTACTCACACAACATGGTAGTTTGTGCAGTTTATGTCTGAGGTTGCATTCTTCAGCATCATTGGACTGAAGCTTGGAAGGAAATTAACCAGTGCCTCATGGAACAACATGAACCAGTCGTCTTCCTCAAATTGCGGGAAATGGGGACTGATGATGGCGAAGGTCATGATCATTACACGATCTCTCACGGGAGGCTGGAAATCAGGTTTCTGACAAATGATGACATGAGATGATTTTTATACCATAGTGCACCACACAAGATGCAAGAAGGGATGTAAGAAAATATTTCACTTGAATGAATCCCCTACAGCTGATGTAGAGGGTTACGTGCGTATCTAAGTATGAACTATGCTCCTTCAAAGCTTAGGATTTTCTTTCTTTTCCGGGTGTCAGGACTACCCTACCTTTTCTTGTGCTGCGAGCTCTGTCAGGAATTCAACCACATTTTCCAGAGCATCGCCCTCCTCCAGACGGTCAAACACACGGTCGATTTGGTTTGTGTCATTCAAGGCCCCTGAGCTCAGTGTAAACTGTGCCACCTGAGTAGGAGTGAGCACTGACAAGGATTCGGCCTACGGAAGGGAATCAATACAAAATCAGGCAGCAGGAATTGCAAAACCACAGGAAAGACATTTCAGTTTGGGAAAAAGGAATACTACAACCACAGGTGCCACTTACACTGGAGAAGTTGGCATTTAGGGCTTGCAGATCCTGTAGGGTTGCAAAACCAGAAAAGCCGCCAAGGTTTGCCCGTAGCCAGTCTTCACTTTCTCTGTCAAATGAGACACAGCCAGGATCTGCAAAGAAGCCAGAAACAAAGACATTGGCAGGGTATAACCACTGTATGCCATCAGGACATCACCAAATTGAGCTTGGGCACCTGCCTTTACCTGATGAGTCGTTTCTTGAAAGGAATGGCTTGATGAAATGAGTGTAGACTGTGTGCTGTCTTTCTCTGTCCATGTGTGCCATTTGGCTGCTGAATGCCTGGATACTAAAATTTGAGAGACGGCTTTAAACACTTGACAACTGTAAAACTGCAGGTTCCTCTGCAATCTTGTTCAAAGGGGAGCAAAATATCACACATTTACTTACACAGTCTGGTACGTATGGCAGCTGAAGTTCTTGGCGCTAAGGCAGAATAGGAAGTTGGGGGATGGAGAGGCCAAAAATGGACGAATCTTTGTTTGGAACCACTTGCTGACAAAGGTTTCGTTCTGCAGTTGGGCCTGACTGAAGTTGGCAATTCTCACTTCTCCAAGAGCCTCAAGCATATGTGACAAGGATGGGTTGCTGCCCCTGGGGACCTGGAATTGGAAAAGGTCATTTTGGCCTGATACAGATTCGCAGCGGGCACACAACTACTCTGTGAAACTGTGGGATTAGATTTACCATGGTGGCGAATGTCATAAGAGCCCCGTCTAGTGCGGTTTTTGGAAGCTTTTGGAAGAAAAGCTTCCAGACCTCTACAGGTAATGGCCTGTGGCTTTGCAGTGAGCAGTTCATCAATGCGGCAACGTTGCTGGCTGTCAGATGCGTGGCCTTGGAAAAAATTAGACAAGAAGTAAAGCAAAGAGTTTCAGAGCTTACGCAGATTCCCATCACCAGGGCAATGAAGCCAAAGCCAAATCTTTCTTTGGGATTCACAGCTTACGTAAAACAATCTTACCGAGGAGCAGGCATTCTCAGTGATGGTGAAATTGCACAAGGCCTCTGGGGAACTGTCAACAGACAGTGTGTGTTCAATTTGAGATCTGAGGAGAGCAATAACGAGTTAATCACCGTCACCTTAGTTAGACTGCGAGGACAAGCTGAACCTACGCAAACTTAGCACTGGACTAAACAGTCATTGCCCTACCGTTCAAATGCCGCACAGATGAGGTCCTCTGTGAAAAGACAATATTCGTGTATCAGGCATTGTGCCTTCACAACTCTATCTTGTCATCAAAGTTAAAATGTCTGCTAATTTACAGACTTACCATCAACCGGGGTCTCCTTGCACTGGAGAGAAGCAAAGCATAATTGTTATGCGAGTGGCTACAGCTACTTAAAGTTGAAATACCTTTATGCGGCCAGCTCGCCAAAGTTAATGTGTCAAACTTGTGTCCTGTAAATTTTGATCCAATATAAAATGGTCCATGAATTACATCCATAGACATAAACTTACCATGAAGGACTCTGGAACTGAGCAACCTGTTTGAGAGAAGAATTGAAATGGAGGCATGGCGTCAGTGCAGCTATTGTCATTATAGTGGTAACTGGCTTTTCTGAAAACAGTTTGTCAGGTGAACATTTTGCCACGTACGTGGGAATCTCTTCTTGTGTGACTTTATGCTTGATCTGACATCATAGGAAATGTCCAGTGGCAGAGATTCCAAGCTTTGCCGCAGACCAGTGAGGCTGAAGGAAGAAAAGAGACATCTTTGTGACTTGTCCGGAGCTAAAGTCTGACATCATGATGCAAACCCAAAATGTTGAGCTGTGGACTTCAGAAATATTGTCTCTTACATAGCTGCGTAGGATGCACAGCTGATGTTTGTGGGGATCACCACCAAGCTGCCAGGGCGGAGGCTTGCCATCACAGGAGCCAAACGGTCCTGGAACCACAGCTCAAAGTCTTCGGGCTTAAATTCTTCAAATTCAGGAGCAAGGGCTGCCAAGGTCAGGTTCAAGATGGTGTCTCGCACGGCTGCATTTTTGATGAGGGTGATGTTTCTCTGGAAATAAAAGGATTCAAGTTTCACTTCAAGGGGGGGGGGGGGGGATTTTACATTTCTGAAATCAGCGTAGAAATGAGAGCAAGTTTGGTGAAGCACGTTTGTACTATAGTGCATCAGGGGAATGACTCAAGCCATCATCAAGGACAATACATACAAGAAGCATTTGAGGAATTTATCATTTTGAGTTCAATCTGGGCCCCCGATTACATATAGCAAGAATTCCGCAAGCCCAGGACAAGTTTTAAGTGGCTGCTTTGCAAGGCAACTTTGTGGGAAAGTATGGCAATCCAAAGTTAAGCACTCACCTGCTCATTGATGTCTGCAAAAGCCTCAAAAAACTCCTGGAGTTGGTCATCATCAGGGGACTCTGTCAAGGCTGTCAGCACCTCCCTCGCGAAGACCTCATCCTCCAAAGCACCGCTGTCTGGATCCAGGAATAGCTCAGCCTTCTGGACTGGTGAGAGGGACTCCAGAACTTCCTCCTGATGACACAAACAAAGAGGATATATGAATTCCTTTTTGCTCTGACATGGAAAAACCACCGCTCTATGCAGATTTCCCACCTTCTGCATATTGTGCTACTGTTTTCAAGGAAGACTGGTTAAAAAGAAGGAGAGAAAAACGTATGACTTACCTTAGAAAGGTTGAAGGCTTTGAGGTCAGAGTATGTTGCGTGTTGGGAAAATGGTCCAAGGTTTGCCTCAACCCATTCGCTATCATTCTGAATTCCCCGCCTGCAAACTAAGGCACAAAGATGGATGTTAGCATCTGCACAATTTAGCGAGCATGTTTTCTTGGTTGATACACATGGAACATGACGACCACGTGGCACAGTTTGTTGTATTCCTCCTACCTGGCTTGTTGATGACATCTGCAGATTTTCTCAGGTAACCAAGTTGAACACGTGTGATTTCTTGTTGTCTATGTGGGCTCATTGCAGGGTAAGCTTTAGCCAACCCACTCACACTGCAAAGGGCAAAAATGAACATTCTTAAGGAGTCCTTCATCAGTTGCATTTCTTTGCAATGCAAGCTTGCTTGTATGTGAAATGCTACTCACACAACATGGTAGTTTGTGCAGTTTATGTCTGAGGTTGCATTCTTCAGCATCATTGGACTGAAGCTTGGAAGGAAATTAACCAGTGCCTCATGGAACAACATGAACCAGTCGTCTTCCTCAAATTGCGGGAAATGGGGACTGATGATGGCGAAGGTCATGATCATTACACGATCTCTCACGGGAGGCTGGAAATCAGGTTTCTGACAAATGATGACATGAGATGATTTTTATACCATAGTGCACCACACAAGATGCAAGAAGGGATGTAAAAAATATTTCACTTGAATGAATCCCCTACAGCTGATGTAGAGGGTTACGTGCGTATCTAAGTATGAACTATGCTCCTTCAAAGCTTAGGATTTTCTTTCTTTTCCGGGTGTCAGGACTACCCTACCTTTTCTTGTGCTGCGAGCTCTGTCAGGAATTCAACCACATTTTCCAGAGCATCGCCCTCCTCCAGACGGTCAAACACACGGTCGATTTGGTTTGTGTCATTCAAGGCCCCTGAGCTCAGTGTAAACTGTGCCACCTGAGTAGGAGTGAGCACTGACAAGGATTCGGCCTACGGAAGGGAATCAATACAAAATCAGGCAGCAGGAATTGCAAAACCACAGGAAAGACATTTCAGTTTGGGAAAAAGGAATACTACAACCACAGGTGCCACTTACACTGGAGAAGTTGGCATTTAGGGCTTGCAGATCCTGTAGGGTTGCAAAACCAGAAAAGCCGCCAAGGTTTGCCCGTAGCCAGTCTTCACTTTCTCTGTCAAATGAGACACAGCCAGGATCTGCAAAGAAGCCAGAAACAAAGACATTGGCAGGGTATAACCACTGTATGCCATCAGGACATCACCAAATTGAGCTTGGGCACCTGCCTTTACCTGATGAGTCGTTTCTTGAAAGGAATGGCTTGATGAAATGAGTGTAGACTGTGTGCTGTCTTTCTCTGTCCATGTGTGCCATTTGGCTGCTGAATGCCTGGATACTAAAATTTGAGAGACGGCTTTAAACACTTGACAACTGTAAAACTGCAGGTTCCTCTGCAATCTTGTTCAAAGGGGAGCAAAATATCACACATTTACTTACACAGTCTGGTACGTATGGCAGCTGAAGTTCTTGGCGCTAAGGCAGAATAGGAAGTTGGGGGATGGAGAGGCCAAAAATGGACGAATCTTTGTTTGGAACCACTTGCTGACAAAGGTTTCGTTCTGCAGTTGGGCCTGACTGAAGTTGGCAATTCTCACTTCTCCAAGAGCCTCAAGCATGTGACAAGGATGGGTTGCTGCCCCTGGGGACCTGGAATTGGAAAAGGTCATTTTGGCCTGATACAGATTCGCAGCGGGCACACAACTACTCTGTGAAACTGTGGGATTAGATTTACCATGGTGGCGAATGTCATAAGAGCCCCGTCTAGTGCGGTTTTTGGAAGCTTTTGGAAGAAAAGCTTCCAGACCTCTACAGGTAATGGCCTGTGGCTTTGCAGTGAGCAGTTCATCAATGCGGCAACGTTGCTGGCTGTCAGATGCGTGGCCTTGGAAAAAATTAGACAAGAAGTAAAGCAAAGAGTTTCAGAGCTTACGCAGATTCCCATCACCAGGGCAATGAAGCCAAAGCCAAATCTTTCTTTGGGATTCACAGCTTACGTAAAACAATCTTACCGAGGAGCAGGCATTCTCAGTGATGGTGAAATTGCACAAGGCCTCTGGGGAACTGTCAACAGACAGTGTGTGTTCAATTTGAGATCTGAGGAGAGCAATAACGAGTTAATCACCGTCACCTTAGTTAGACTGCGAGGACAAGCTGAACCTACGCAAACTTAGCACTGGACTAAACAGTCATTGCCCTACCGTTCAAATGCCGCACAGATGAGGTCCTCTGTGAAAAGACAATATTCGTGTATCAGGCATTGTGCCTTCACAACTCTATCTTGTCATCAAAGTTAAAATGTCTGCTAATTTACAGACTTACCATCAACCGGGGTCTCCTTGCACTGGAGAGAAGCAAAGCATAATTGTTATGCGAGTGGCTACAGCTACTTAAAGTTGAAATACCTTTATGCGGCCAGCTCGCCAAAGTTAATGTGTCAAACTTGTGTCCTGTAAATTTTGATCCAATATAAAATGGTCCATGAATTACATCCATAGACATAAACTTACCATGAAGGACTCTGGAACTGAGCAACCTGTTTGAGAGAAGAATTGAAATGGAGGCATGGCGTCAGTGCAGCTATTGTCATTATAGTGGTAACTGGCTTTTCTGAAAACAGTTTGTCAGGTGAACATTTTGCCACGTACGTGGGAATCTCTTCTTGTGTGACTTTATGCTTGATCTGACATCATAGGAAATGTCCAGTGGCAGAGATTCCAAGCTTTGCCGCAGACCAGTGAGGCTGAAGGAAGAAAAGAGACATCTTTGTGACTTGTCCGGAGCTAAAGTCTGACATCATGATGCAAACCCAAAATGTTGAGCTGTGGACTTCAGAAATATTGTCTCTTACATAGCTGCGTAGGATGCACAGCTGATGTTTGTGGGGATCACCACCAAGCTGCCAGGGCGGAGGCTTGCCATCACAGGAGCCAAACGGTCCTGGAACCACAGCTCAAAGTCTTCGGGCTTAAATTCTTCAAATTCAGGAGCAAGGGCTGCCAAGGTCAGGTTCAAGATGGTGTCTCGCACGGCTGCATTTTTGATGAGGGTGATGTTTCTCTGGAAATAAAAGGATTCAAGTTTCACTTCAAGGGGGGGGGGGGGGATTTTACATTTCTGAAATCAGCGTAGAAATGAGAGCAAGTTTGGTGAAGCACGTTTGTACTATAGTGCATCAGGGGAATGACTCAAGCCATCATCAAGGACAATACATACAAGAAGCATTTGAGGAATTTATCATTTTGAGTTCAATCTGGGCCCCCGATTACATATAGCAAGAATTCCGCAAGCCCAGGACAAGTTTTAAGTGGCTGCTTTGCAAGGCAACTTTGTGGGAAAGTATGGCAATCCCAAAGTTAAGCACTCACCTGCTCATTGATGTCTGCAAAAGCCTCAAAAAACTCCTGGAGTTGGTCATCATCAGGGGACTCTGTCAAGGCTGTCAGCACCTCCCTCGCGAAGACCTCATCCTCCAAAGCACCGCTGTCTGGATCCAGGAATAGCTCAGCCTTCTGGACTGGTGAGAGGGACTCCAGAACTTCCTCCTGATGACACAAACAAAGAGGATATATGAATTCCTTTTTGCTCTGACATGGAAAAACCACCGCTCTATGCAGATTTCCCACCTTCTGCATATTGTGCTACTGTTTTCAAGGAAGACTGGTTAAAAAGAGAGAAAAACGTATGACTTACCTTAGAAAGGTTGAAGGCTTTGAGGTCAGAGTATGTTGCGTGTTGGGAAAATGGTCCAAGGTTTGCCTCAACCCATTCGCTATCATTCTGAATTCCCCGCCTGCAAACTAAGGCACAAAGATGGATGTTAGCATCTGCACAATTTAGCGAGCATGTTTTCTTGGTTGATACACATGGAACATGACGACCACGTGGCACAGTTTGTTGTATTCCTCCTACCTGGCTTGTTGATGACATCTGCAGATTTTCTCAGGTAACCAAGTTGAACACGTGTGATTTCTTGTTGTCTATGTGGGCTCATTGCAGGGTAAGCTTTAGCCAACCCACTCACACTGCAAAGGGCAAAAATGAACATTCTTAAGGAGTCCTTCATCAGTTGCATTTCTTTGCAATGCAAGCTTGCTTGTATGTGAAATGCTACTCACACAACATGGTAGTTTGTGCAGTTTATGTCTGAGGTTGCATTCTTCAGCATCATTGGACTGAAGCTTGGAAGGAAATTAACCAGTGCCTCATGGAACAACATGAACCAGTCGTCTTCCTCAAATTGCGGGAAATGGGGACTGATGATGGCGAAGGTCATGATCATTACACGATCTCTCACGGGAGGCTGGAAATCAGGTTTCTGACAAATGATGACATGAGATGATTTTTATACCATAGTGCACCACACAAGATGCAAGAAGGGATGTAAAAATATTTCACTTGAATGAATCCCCTACAGCTGATGTAGAGGGTTACGTGCGTATCTAAGTATGAACTATGCTCCTTCAAAGCTTAGGATTTTCTTTCTTTTCCGGGTGTCAGGACTACCCTACCTTTTCTTGTGCTGCGAGCTCTGTCAGGAATTCAACCACATTTTCCAGAGCATCGCCCTCCTCCAGACGGTCAAACACACGGTCGATTTGGTTTGTGTCATTCAAGGCCCCTGAGCTCAGTGTAAACTGTGCCACCTGAGTAGGAGTGAGCACTGACAAGGATTCGGCCTACGGAAGGGAATCAATACAAAATCAGGCAGCAGGAATTGCAAAACCACAGGAAAGACATTTCAGTTTGGGAAAAAGGAATACTACAACCACAGGTGCCACTTACACTGGAGAAGTTGGCATTTAGGGCTTGCAGATCCTGTAGGGTTGCAAAACCAGAAAAGCCGCCAAGGTTTGCCCGTAGCCAGTCTTCACTTTCTCTGTCAAATGAGACACAGCCAGGATCTGCAAAGAAGCCAGAAACAAAGACATTGGCAGGGTATAACCACTGTATGCCATCAGGACATCACCAAATTGAGCTTGGGCACCTGCCTTTACCTGATGAGTCGTTTCTTGAAAGGAATGGCTTGATGAAATGAGTGTAGACTGTGTGCTGTCTTTCTCTGTCCATGTGTGCCATTTGGCTGCTGAATGCCTGGATACTAAAATTTGAGAGACGGCTTTAAACACTTGACAACTGTAAAACTGCAGGTTCCTCTGCAATCTTGTTCAAAGGGGAGCAAAATATCACACATTTACTTACACAGTCTGGTACGTATGGCAGCTGAAGTTCTTGGCGCTAAGGCAGAATAGGAAGTTGGGGGATGGAGAGGCCAAAAATGGACGAATCTTTGTTTGGAACCACTTGCTGACAAAGGTTTCGTTCTGCAGTTGGGCCTGACTGAAGTTGGCAATTCTCACTTCTCCAAGAGCCTCAAGCATATGTGACAAGGATGGGTTGCTGCCCCTGGGGACCTGGAATTGGAAAAGGTCATTTTGGCCTGATACAGATTCGCAGCGGGCACACAACTACTCTGTGAAACTGTGGGATTAGATTTACCATGGTGGCGAATGTCATAAGAGCCCCGTCTAGTGCGGTTTTTGGAAGCTTTTGGAAGAAAAGCTTCCAGACCTCTACAGGTAATGGCCTGTGGCTTTGCAGTGAGCAGTTCATCAATGCGGCAACGTTGCTGGCTGTCAGATGCGTGGCCTTGGAAAAAATTAGACAAGAAGTAAAGCAAAGAGTTTCAGAGCTTACGCAGATTCCCATCACCAGGGCAATGAAGCCAAAGCCAAATCTTTCTTTGGGATTCACAGCTTACGTAAAACAATCTTACCGAGGAGCAGGCATTCTCAGTGATGGTGAAATTGCACAAGGCCTCTGGGGAACTGTCAACAGACAGTGTGTGTTCAATTTGAGATCTGAGGAGAGCAATAACGAGTTAATCACCGTCACCTTAGTTAGACTGCGAGGACAAGCTGAACCTACGCAAACTTAGCACTGGACTAAACAGTCATTGCCCTACCGTTCAAATGCCGCACAGATGAGGTCCTCTGTGAAAAGACAATATTCGTGTATCAGGCATTGTGCCTTCACAACTCTATCTTGTCATCAAAGTTAAAATGTCTGCTAATTTACAGACTTACCATCAACCGGGGTCTCCTTGCACTGGAGAGAAGCAAAGCATAATTGTTATGCGAGTGGCTACAGCTACTTAAAGTTGAAATACCTTTATGCGGCCAGCTCGCCAAAGTTAATGTGTCAAACTTGTGTCCTGTAAATTTTGATCCAATATAAAATGGTCCATGAATTACATCCATAGACATAAACTTACCATGAAGGACTCTGGAACTGAGCAACCTGTTTGAGAGAAGAATTGAAATGGAGGCATGGCGTCAGTGCAGCTATTGTCATTATAGTGGTAACTGGCTTTTCTGAAAACAGTTTGTCAGGTGAACATTTTGCCACGTACGTGGGAATCTCTTCTTGTGTGACTTTATGCTTGATCTGACATCATAGGAAATGTCCAGTGGCAGAGATTCCAAGCTTTGCCGCAGACCAGTGAGGCTGAAGGAAGAAAAGAGACATCTTTGTGACTTGTCCGGAGCTAAAGTCTGACATCATGATGCAAACCCAAAATGTTGAGCTGTGGACTTCAGAAATATTGTCTCTTACATAGCTGCGTAGGATGCACAGCTGATGTTTGTGGGGATCACCACCAAGCTGCCAGGGCGGAGGCTTGCCATCACAGGAGCCAAACGGTCCTGGAACCACAGCTCAAAGTCTTCGGGCTTAAATTCTTCAAATTCAGGAGCAAGGGCTGCCAAGGTCAGGTTCAAGATGGTGTCTCGCACGGCTGCATTTTTGATGAGGGTGATGTTTCTCTGGAAATAAAAGGATTCAAGTTTCACTTCAAGGGGGGGGGGGGATTTTACATTTCTGAAATCAGCGTAGAAATGAGAGCAAGTTTGGTGAAGCACGTTTGTACTATAGTGCATCAGGGGAATGACTCAAGCCATCATCAAGGACAATACATACAAGAAGCATTTGAGGAATTTATCATTTTGAGTTCAATCTGGGCCCCCGATTACATATAGCAAGAATTCCGCAAGCCCAGGACAAGTTTTAAGTGGCTGCTTTGCAAGGCAACTTTGTGGGAAAGTATGGCAATCCCAAAGTTAAGCACTCACCTGCTCATTGATGTCTGCAAAAGCCTCAAAAAACTCCTGGAGTTGGTCATCATCAGGGGACTCTGTCAAGGCTGTCAGCACCTCCCTCGCGAAGACCTCATCCTCCAAAGCACCGCTGTCTGGATCCAGGAATAGCTCAGCCTTCTGGACTGGTGAGAGGGACTCCAGAACTTCCTCCTGATGACACAAACAAAGAGGATATATGAATTCCTTTTTGCTCTGACATGGAAAAACCACCGCTCTATGCAGATTTCCCACCTTCTGCATATTGTGCTACTGTTTTCAAGGAAGACTGGTTAAAAGAAGGAGAGAAAAACGTATGACTTACCTTAGAAAGGTTGAAGGCTTTGAGGTCAGAGTATGTTGCGTGTTGGGAAAATGGTCCAAGGTTTGCCTCAACCCATTCGCTATCATTCTGAATTCCCCGCCTGCAAACTAAGGCACAAAGATGGATGTTAGCATCTGCACAATTTAGCGAGCATGTTTTCTTGGTTGATACACATGGAACATGACGACCACGTGGCACAGTTTGTTGTATTCCTCCTACCTGGCTTGTTGATGACATCTGCAGATTTTCTCAGGTAACCAAGTTGAACACGTGTGATTTCTTGTTGTCTATGTGGGCTCATTGCAGGGTAAGCTTTAGCCAACCCACTCACACTGCAAAGGGCAAAAATGAACATTCTTAAGGAGTCCTTCATCAGTTGCATTTCTTTGCAATGCAAGCTTGCTTGTATGTGAAATGCTACTCACACAACATGGTAGTTTGTGCAGTTTATGTCTGAGGTTGCATTCTTCAGCATCATTGGACTGAAGCTTGGAAGGAAATTAACCAGTGCCTCATGGAACAACATGAACCAGTCGTCTTCCTCAAATTGCGGGAAATGGGGACTGATGATGGCGAAGGTCATGATCATTACACGATCTCTCACGGGAGGCTGGAAATCAGGTTTCTGACAAATGATGACATGAGATGATTTTTATACCATAGTGCACCACACAAGATGCAAGAAGGGATGTAACAAAATATTTCACTTGAATGAATCCCCTACAGCTGATGTAGAGGGTTACGTGCGTATCTAAGTATGAACTATGCTCCTTCAAAGCTTAGGATTTTCTTTCTTTTCCGGGTGTCAGGACTACCCTACCTTTTCTTGTGCTGCGAGCTCTGTCAGGAATTCAACCACATTTTCCAGAGCATCGCCCTCCTCCAGACGGTCAAACACACGGTCGATTTGGTTTGTGTCATTCAAGGCCCCTGAGCTCAGTGTAAACTGTGCCACCTGAGTAGGAGTGAGCACTGACAAGGATTCGGCCTACGGAAGGGAATCAATACAAAATCAGGCAGCAGGAATTGCAAAACCACAGGAAAGACATTTCAGTTTGGGAAAAAGGAATACTACAACCACAGGTGCCACTTACACTGGAGAAGTTGGCATTTAGGGCTTGCAGATCCTGTAGGGTTGCAAAACCAGAAAAGCCGCCAAGGTTTGCCCGTAGCCAGTCTTCACTTTCTCTGTCAAATGAGACACAGCCAGGATCTGCAAAGAAGCCAGAAACAAAGACATTGGCAGGGTATAACCACTGTATGCCATCAGGACATCACCAAATTGAGCTTGGGCACCTGCCTTTACCTGATGAGTCGTTTCTTGAAAGGAATGGCTTGATGAAATGAGTGTAGACTGTGTGCTGTCTTTCTCTGTCCATGTGTGCCATTTGGCTGCTGAATGCCTGGATACTAAAATTTGAGAGACGGCTTTAAACACTTGACAACTGTAAAACTGCAGGTTCCTCTGCAATCTTGTTCAAAGGGGAGCAAAATATCACACATTTACTTACACAGTCTGGTACGTATGGCAGCTGAAGTTCTTGGCGCTAAGGCAGAATAGGAAGTTGGGGGATGGAGAGGCCAAAAATGGACGAATCTTTGTTTGGAACCACTTGCTGACAAAGGTTTCGTTCTGCAGTTGGGCCTGACTGAAGTTGGCAATTCTCACTTCTCCAAGAGCCTCAAGCATATGTGACAAGGATGGGTTGCTGCCCCTGGGGACCTGGAATTGGAAAAGGTCATTTTGGCCTGATACAGATTCGCAGCGGGCACACAACTACTCTGTGAAACTGTGGGATTAGATTTACCATGGTGGCGAATGTCATAAGAGCCCCGTCTAGTGCGGTTTTTGGAAGCTTTTGGAAGAAAAGCTTCCAGACCTCTACAGGTAATGGCCTGTGGCTTTGCAGTGAGCAGTTCATCAATGCGGCAACGTTGCTGGCTGTCAGATGCGTGGCCTTGGAAAAAATTAGACAAGAAGTAAAGCAAAGAGTTTCAGAGCTTACGCAGATTCCCATCACCAGGGCAATGAAGCCAAAGCCAAATCTTTCTTTGGGATTCACAGCTTACGTAAAACAATCTTACCGAGGAGCAGGCATTCTCAGTGATGGTGAAATTGCACAAGGCCTCTGGGGAACTGTCAACAGACAGTGTGTGTTCAATTTGAGATCTGAGGAGAGCAATAACGAGTTAATCACCGTCACCTTAGTTAGACTGCGAGGACAAGCTGAACCTACGCAAACTTAGCACTGGACTAAACAGTCATTGCCCTACCGTTCAAATGCCGCACAGATGAGGTCCTCTGTGAAAAGACAATATTCGTGTATCAGGCATTGTGCCTTCACAACTCTATCTTGTCATCAAAGTTAAAATGTCTGCTAATTTACAGACTTACCATCAACCGGGGTCTCCTTGCACTGGAGAGAAGCAAAGCATAATTGTTATGCGAGTGGCTACAGCTACTTAAAGTTGAAATACCTTTATGCGGCCAGCTCGCCAAAGTTAATGTGTCAAACTTGTGTCCTGTAAATTTTGATCCAATATAAAATGGTCCATGAATTACATCCATAGACATAAACTTACCATGAAGGACTCTGGAACTGAGCAACCTGTTTGAGAGAAGAATTGAAATGGAGGCATGGCGTCAGTGCAGCTATTGTCATTATAGTGGTAACTGGCTTTTCTGAAAACAGTTTGTCAGGTGAACATTTTGCCACGTACGTGGGAATCTCTTCTTGTGTGACTTTATGCTTGATCTGACATCATAGGAAATGTCCAGTGGCAGAGATTCCAAGCTTTGCCGCAGACCAGTGAGGCTGAAGGAAGAAAAGAGACATCTTTGTGACTTGTCCGGAGCTAAAGTCTGACATCATGATGCAAACCCAAAATGTTGAGCTGTGGACTTCAGAAATATTGTCTCTTACATAGCTGCGTAGGATGCACAGCTGATGTTTGTGGGGATCACCACCAAGCTGCCAGGGCGGAGGCTTGCCATCACAGGAGCCAAACGGTCCTGGAACCACAGCTCAAAGTCTTCGGGCTTAAATTCTTCAAATTCAGGAGCAAGGGCTGCCAAGGTCAGGTTCAAGATGGTGTCTCGCACGGCTGCATTTTTGATGAGGGTGATGTTTCTCTGGAAATAAAAGGATTCAAGTTTCACTTCAAGGGGGGGGGGGGGGATTTTACATTTCTGAAATCAGCGTAGAAATGAGAGCAAGTTTGGTGAAGCACGTTTGTACTATAGTGCATCAGGGGAATGACTCAAGCCATCATCAAGGACAATACATACAAGAAGCATTTGAGGAATTTATCATTTTGAGTTCAATCTGGGCCCCCGATTACATATAGCAAGAATTCCGCAAGCCCAGGACAAGTTTTAAGTGGCTGCTTTGCAAGGCAACTTTGTGGGAAAGTATGGCAATCCCAAAGTTAAGCACTCACCTGCTCATTGATGTCTGCAAAAGCCTCAAAAAACTCCTGGAGTTGGTCATCATCAGGGGACTCTGTCAAGGCTGTCAGCACCTCCCTCGCGAAGACCTCATCCTCCAAAGCACCGCTGTCTGGATCCAGGAATAGCTCAGCCTTCTGGACTGGTGAGAGGGACTCCAGAACTTCCTCCTGATGACACAAACAAAGAGGATATATGAATTCCTTTTTGCTCTGACATGGAAAAACCACCGCTCTATGCAGATTTCCCACCTTCTGCATATTGTGCTACTGTTTTCAAGGAAGACTGGTTAAAAAGAAGGAGAGAAAAACGTATGACTTACCTTAGAAAGGTTGAAGGCTTTGAGGTCAGAGTATGTTGCGTGTTGGGAAAATGGTCCAAGGTTTGCCTCAACCATTCGCTATCATTCTGAATTCCCCGCCTGCAAACTAAGGCACAAAGATGGATGTTAGCATCTGCACAATTTAGCGAGCATGTTTTCTTGGTTGATACACATGGAACATGACGACCACGTGGCACAGTTTGTTGTATTCCTCCTACCTGGCTTGTTGATGACATCTGCAGATTTTCTCAGGTAACCAAGTTGAACACGTGTGATTTCTTGTTGTCTATGTGGGCTCATTGCAGGGTAAGCTTTAGCCAACCCACTCACACTGCAAAGGGCAAAAATGAACATTCTTAAGGAGTCCTTCATCAGTTGCATTTCTTTGCAATGCAAGCTTGCTTGTATGTGAAATGCTACTCACACAACATGGTAGTTTGTGCAGTTTATGTCTGAGGTTGCATTCTTCAGCATCATTGGACTGAAGCTTGGAAGGAAATTAACCAGTGCCTCATGGAACAACATGAACCAGTCGTCTTCCTCAATTGCGGGAAATGGGGACTGATGATGGCGAAGGTCATGATCATTACACGATCTCTCACGGGAGGCTGGAAATCAGGTTTCTGACAAATGATGACATGAGATGATTTTTATACCATAGTGCACCACACAAGATGCAAGAAGGGATGTAAGAAAATATTTCACTTGAATGAATCCCCTACAGTGATGTAGAGGGTTACGTGCGTATCTAAGTATGAACTATGCTCCTTCAAAGCTTAGGATTTTCTTTCTTTCCGGGTGTCAGGACTACCCTACCTTTTCTTGTGCTGCGAGCTCTGTCAGGAATTCAACCACATTTTCCAGAGCATCGCCCTCCTCCAGACGGTCAAACACACGGTCGATTTGGTTTGTGTCATTCAAGGCCCCTGAGCTCAGTGTAACTGTGCCACCTGAGTAGGAGTGAGCACTGACAAGGATTCGGCCTACGGAAGGGAATCAATACAAAATCAGGCAGCAGGAATGCAAAACCACAGGAAAGACATTTCAGTTTGGGAAAAAGGAATACTACAATCCACAGGTGCCACTTACACTGGAGAAGTTGCATTTAGGGCTTGCAGATCCTGTAGGGTTGCAAAACCAGAAAAGCCGCCAAGGTTTGCCGTAGCCAGTCTTCACTTTCTCTGTCAAATGAGACACAGCCAGGATCTGCAAAGAAGCCAGAAACAAAGACATTGGCAGGGTATAACCACTGTATGCCATCAGGACATCACCAAATTGAGCTTGGGCACCTGCCTTTACCTGATGAGTCGTTTCTTGAAAGGAATGGCTTGATGAAATGAGTGTAGACTGTGTGCTGTCTTTCTCTGTCCATGTGTGCCATTTGGCTGCTGAATGCCTGGATACTAAAATTTGAGAGACGGCTTTAAACACTTGACAACTGTAAAACTGCAGGTTCTCTGCAATCTTGTTCAAAGGGGAGCAAAATATCACACATTTACTTACACAGTCTGGTACGTATGGCAGCTGAAGTTCTTGGCGCTAAGGCAGAATAGGAAGTTGGGGGATGGAGAGGCCAAAAATGGACGAATCTTTGTTTGGAACCACTTGCTGACAAAGGTTTCGTTCTGCAGTTGGGCCTGACTGAAGTTGGCAATTCTCACTTCTCCAAGAGCCTCAAGCATATGTGACAAGGATGGGTTGCTGCCCCTGGGGACCTGGAATTGGAAAAGGTCATTTGGCCTGATACAGATTCGCAGCGGGCACACAACTACTCTGTGAAACTGTGGGATTAGATTTACCATGGTGGCGAATGTCATAAGAGCCCGTCTAGTGCGGTTTTTGGAAGCTTTTGGAAGAAAAGCTTCCAGACCTCTACAGGTAATGGCCTGTGGCTTTGCAGTGAGCAGTTCATCAATGCGGCAACGTTGCTGGCTGTCAGATGCGTGGCCTTGGAAAAAATTAGACAAGAAGTAAAGCAAAGAGTTTCAGAGCTTACGCAGATTCCCATCACCAGGGCAATGAAGCCAAAGCCAAATCTTTCTTTGGGATTCACAGCTTACGTAAAACAATCTTACCGAGGGGCATTCTCAGTGATGGTGAAATTGCACAAGGCCTCTGGGGAACTGTCAACAGACAGTGTGTGTTCAATTTGAGATCTGAGGAGAGCATTACGAGTTAATCACCGTCACCTTAGTTAGACTGCGAGGACAAGCTGAACCTACGCAAACTTAGCACTGGACTAAACAGTCATTGCCCTACCGTTCAAATGCCGCACAGATGAGGTCCTCTGTGAAAAGACATATTCGTGTATCAGGCATTGTGCCTTCACAACTCTATCTTGTCATCAAAGTTAAAATGTCTGCTAATTTACAGACTTACCATCAACGGGGTCTCCTTGCACTGGAGAGAAGCAAAGCATAATTGTTATGCGAGTGGCTACAGCTACTTAAAGTTGAAATACCTTTATGCGGCCAGCTCGCCAAAGTTAATGTGTCAAACTTGTGTCCTGTAAATTTTGATCCAATATAAAATGGTCCATGAATTACATCCATAGACATAAACTTACCATGAAGGACTCTGGAACTGAGCAACCTGTTTGAGAGAAGAATTGAAATGGAGGCATGGCGTCAGTGCAGCTATTGTCATTATAGTGGTAACTGGCTTTTCTGAAAACAGTTTGTCAGGTGAACATTTTGCCACGTACGTGGGAATCTCTTCTTGTGTGACTTTATGCTTGATCTGACATCATAGGAAATGTCCAGTGCAGAGATTCCAAGCTTTGCCGCAGACCAGTGAGGCTGAAGGAAGAAAAGAGACATCTTTGTGACTTGTCCGGAGCTAAAGTCTGACATCATGATGCAAACCCAAAATGTTGAGCTGTGGACTTCAGAAATATTGTCTCTTACATAGCTGCGTAGGATGCACAGCTGATGTTTGTGGGGATCACCACCAAGCTGCCAGGGCGGAGGCTTGCCATCACAGGAGCCAAACGGTCCTGGAACCACAGCTCAAAGTCTTCGGGCTTAAATTCTTCAAATTCAGGAGCAAGGGCTGCCAAGGTCAGGTTCAAGATGGTGTCTCGCACAGCTGCATTTTTGATGAGGGTGATGTTTCTCTGGAAATAAAAGGATTCAAGTTTCACTTCAAGGGGGGGGGGGGGATTTTACATTTCTGAAATCAGCGTAGAAATGAGAGCAAGTTTGGTGAAGCACGTTTGTACTATAGTGCATCAGGGGAATGACTCAAGCCATCATCAAGGACAATACATACAAGAAGCATTTGAGGAATTTATCATTTTGAGTTCAATCTGGGCCCCGATTACATATAGCAAGAATTCCGCAAGCCCAGGACAAGTTTTAAGTGGCTGCTTTGCAAGGCAACTTTGTGGGAAAGTATGGCAATCCAAAGTTAAGCACTCACCTGCTCATTGATGTCTGCAAAAGCCTCAAAAAACTCCTGGAGTTGGTCATCATCAGGGGACTCTGTCAAGGCTGTCAGCACCTCCCTCGCGAAGACCTCATCCTCCAAAGCACCGCTGTCTGGATCCAGGAATAGCTCAGCCTTCTGGACTGGTGAGAGGGACTCCAGAACTTCCTCCTGATGACACAAACAAAGAGGATATATGAATTCCTTTTTGCTCTGACATGGAAAAACCACCGCTCTATGCAGATTTCCCACCTTCTGCATATTGTGCTACTGTTTTCAAGGAAGACTGGTTAAAAAGAAGGAGAGAAAAACGTATGACTTACCTTAGAAAGGTTGAAGGCTTTGAGGTCAGAGTATGTTGCGTGTTGGGAAAATGGTCCAAGGTTTGCCTCAACCCATTCGCTATCATTCTGAATTCCCCGCCTGCAAACTAAGGCACAAAGATGGATGTTAGCATCTGCACAATTTAGCGAGCATGTTTTCTTGGTTGATACACATGGAACATGACGACCACGTGGCACAGTTTGTTGTATTCCTCCTACCTGGCTTGTTGATGACATCTGCAGATTTTCTCAGGTAACCAAGTTGAACACGTGTGATTTCTTGTTGTCTATGTGGGCTCATTGCAGGGTAAGCTTTAGCCAACCCACTCACACTGCAAAGGGCAAAAATGAACATTCTTAAGGAGTCCTTCATCAGTTGCATTTCTTTGCAATGCAAGCTTGCTTGTATGTGAAATGCTACTCACACAACATGGTAGTTTGTGCAGTTTATGTCTGAGGTTGCATTCTTCAGCATCATTGGACTGAAGCTTGGAAGGAAATTAACCAGTGCCTCATGGAACAACATGAACCAGTCGTCTTCCTCAAATTGCGGGAAATGGGGACTGATGATGGCGAAGGTCATGATCATTACACGATCTCTCACGGGAGGCTGGAAATCAGGTTTCTGACAAATGATGACATGAGATGATTTTTATACCATAGTGCACCACACAAGATGCAAGAAGGGATGTAAGAAAATATTTCACTTGAATGAATCCCCTACAGCTGATGTAGAGGGTTACGTGCGTATCTAAGTATGAACTATGCTCCTTCAAAGCTTAGGATTTTCTTTCTTTTCGGGTGTCAGGACTACCCTACCTTTTCTTGTGCTGCGAGCTCTGTCAGGAATTCAACCACATTTTCCAGAGCATCGCCCTCCTCCAGACGGTCAAACACACGGTCGATTTGGTTTGTGTCATTCAAGGCCCCTGAGCTCAGTGTAAACTGTGCCACCTGAGTAGGAGTGAGCACTGACAAGGATTCGGCCTACGGAAGGGAATCAATACAAAATCAGGCAGCAGGAATTGCAAAACCACAGGAAAGACATTTCAGTTTGGGAAAAAGGAATACTACAACCACAGGTGCCACTTACACTGGAGAAGTTGGCATTTAGGGCTTGCAGATCCTGTAGGGTTGCAAAACCAGAAAAGCCGCAAGGTTTGCCCGTAGCCAGTCTTCACTTTCTCTGTCAAATGAGACACAGCCAGGATCTGCAAAGAAGCCAGAAACAAAGACATTGGCAGGGTATAACCACTGTATGCCATCAGGACATCACCAAATTGAGCTTGGGCACCTGCCTTTACCTGATGAGTCGTTTCTTGAAAGGAATGGCTTGATGAAATGAGTGTAGACTGTGTGCTGTCTTTCTCTGTCATGTGTGCCATTTGGCTGCTGAATGCCTGGATACTAAAATTTGAGAGACGGCTTTAAACACTTGACAACTGTAAAACTGCAGGTTCCTCTGCAATCTTGTTCAAAGGGGAGCAAAATATCACACATTTACTTACACAGTCTGGTACGTATGGCAGCTGAAGTTCTTGGCGCTAAGGCAGAATAGGAAGTTGGGGGATGGAGAGGCCAAAAATGGACGAATCTTTGTTTGGAACCACTTGCTGACAAAGGTTTCGTTCTGCAGTTGGGCCTGACTGAAGTTGGCAATTCTCACTTCTCCAAGAGCCTCAAGCATATGTGACAAGGATGGGTTGCTGCCCTGGGGACCTGGAATTGGAAAAGGTCATTTTGGCCTGATACAGATTCGCAGCGGGCACACAACTACTCTGTGAAACTGTGGGATTAGATTTACCATGGTGGCGAATGTCATAAGAGCCCCGTCTAGTGCGGTTTTTGGAAGCTTTTGGAAGAAAAGCTTCCAGACCTCTACAGGTAATGGCCTGTGGCTTTGCAGTGAGCAGTTCATCAATGCGGCAACGTTGCTGGCTGTCAGATGCGTGGCCTTGGAAAAAATTAGACAAGAAGTAAAGCAAAGAGTTTCAGAGCTTACGCAGATTCCCATCACCAGGGCAATGAAGCCAAAGCCAATCTTTCTTTGGGATTCACAGCTTACGTAAAACAATCTTACCGAGGAGCAGGCATTCTCAGTGATGGTGAAATTGCACAAGGCCTCTGGGGAACTGTCAACAGACAGTGTGTGTTCAATTTGAGATCTGAGGAGAGCAATAACGAGTTAATCACCGTCACCTTAGTTAGACTGCGAGGACAAGCTGAACCTACGCAAACTTAGCACTGGACTAAACAGTCATTGCCCTACCGTTCAATGCCGCACAGATGAGGTCCTCTGTGAAAAGACAATATTCGTGTATCAGGCATTGTGCCTTCACAACTCTATCTTGTCATCAAAGTTAAAATGTCTGCTAATTTACAGACTTACCATCAACCGGGGTCTCTTGCACTGGAGAGAAGCAAAGCATAATTGTTATGCGAGTGGCTACAGCTACTTAAAGTTGAAATACCTTTATGCGGCCAGCTCGCCAAAGTTAATGTGTCAAACTTGTGTCCTGTAAATTTTGATCCAATATAAAATGGTCCATGAATTACATCCATAGACATAAACTTACCATGAAGGACTCTGGAACTGAGCAACCTGTTTGAGAGAAGAATTGAAATGGAGGCATGGCGTCAGTGCAGCTATTGTCATTATAGTGGTAACTGGCTTTTCTGAAAACAGTTTGTCAGGTGAACATTTTGCCACGTACGTGGGAATCTCTTCTTGTGTGACTTTATGCTTGATCTGACATCATAGGAAATGTCCAGTGGCAGAGATTCCAAGCTTTGCCGCAGACCAGTGAGGCTGAAGGAAGAAAAGAGACATCTTTGTGACTTGTCCGGAGCTAAAGTCTGACTCATGATGCAAACCCAAAATGTTGAGCTGTGGACTTCAGAAATATTGTCTCTTACATAGCTGCGTAGGATGCACAGCTGATGTTTGTGGGGATCACCACCAAGCTGCCAGGGCGGAGGCTTGCCATCACAGGAGCCAAACGGTCTGGAACCACAGCTCAAAGTCTTCGGGCTTAAATTCTTCAAATTCAGGAGCAAGGGCTGCCAAGGTCAGGTTCAAGATGGTGTCTCCACGCTGCATTTTTGATGAGGGTGATGTTTCTCTGGAAATAAAAAGGATTCAAGTTTCACTTCAAGGGGGGGGGGGGATTTTACATTTCTGAAATCAGCGTAGAAATGAGAGCAAGTTTGGTGAAGCACGTTTGTACTATAGTGCATCAGGGGAATGACTCAAGCCTCATCAAGGACCAATACTACAAGAAGCATTTGAGGAATTTATCATTTTGAGTTCAATCTGGGCCCGATTACTATAGCAAGAATTCCGCAAGCCCAGGACAAGTTTTAAGTGGCTGCTTTGCAAGGCAACTTTGTGGGAAAGTATGGCAATCCCAAGTTAAGCACTCACCTGCTCATTGATGTCTGCAAAAGCCTCAAAAAAACTCCTGGAGTTGGTCATCATCAGGGGACTCTGTCAAGGCTGTCAGCACCTCCCTCGCGAAGACCTCATCCTCCAAAGCACCGCTGTCTGGATCCAGGAATAGTCAGCTTCTGGACTGGTGAGAGGGACTCCAGAACTTCCTCCTGATGACACAAACAAAGAGGATATATGAATTCTTTTTGCTCTGAAATGGAAAAACCACCGCTCTATGCAGATTTCCCACCTTCTGCATATTGTGCTACTGTTTTCAAGGAAGACTGGTTAAAAAAGAAGGAGAGAAAAACGTATGACTTACCTTAGAAAGGTTGAAGGCTTTGAGGTCAGAGTATGTTGCGTGTTGGGAAAATGGTCCAAGGTTTGCCTCAACCCATTCGCTATCATTCTGAATTCCCCGCCTGCAAACTAAGGCACAAAGATGGATGTAGCATCTGCACAATTTAGCGAGCATGTTTTCTTGGTTGATACACATGGAACATGACGACCACGTGGCACAGTTTGTTGTATTCCTCCTACCTGGCTTGTTGATGACATCTGCAGATTTTCTCAGGTAACCAAGTTGAACACGTGTGATTCTTGTTGTCATGTGGGCTCATTGCAGGGTAAGCTTTAGCCAACCCACTCACACTGCAAAAGGGCAAAAATAACATTCTTAAGGAGTCCTTCATCAGTTGCATTTCTTTGCAATGCAAGCTTGCTTGTATGTGAAATGCTACTCACACAACATGGTGTTTGTGCAGTTTATGTCTGAGGTGCATTCTTCAGCATCATTGGACTGAAGCTTGGAAGGAAATTAACCAGTGCCTCATGGAACAACATGAACCAGTCGTCTTCCTCAAATTGCGGGAAATGGGGGACTGATGATGGCGAAGGTCATGATCATTACACGATCTCTCACGGGAGGCTGGAAATCAGGTTTCTGACAAATGATGACATGAGATGATTTTTATACCATAGTGCACCACACAAGATGCAAGAAGGGATGTAAGAAAATATTTCACTTGAATGAATCCCTACAGTGATGTAGAGGGTTACGTGCGTATCTAAGTATGAACTATGCTCCTTCAAAGCTTAGGATTTTCTTTCTTTTCCGGGTGTCAGGACTACCCTACTTTTCTTGTGCTGCGAGCTCTGTCAGGAATTCAACACATTTTCCAGAGCATCGCCCTCCTCCAGACGGTCAACACACGGTCGATTTGGTTTGTGTCATTCAAGGCCCTGAGCTCAGTGTAAACTGTGCCACTGAGTAGGAGTGAGCACTGACAGGATTCGGCCTACGGAAGGGAATCAATACAAAATCAGGCAGCAGGAATTGCAAAACCACAGGAAAGACATTTCAGTTTGGGAAAAGGAATACTACAACCACAGGTGCCACTTACACTGGAGAAGTTGGCATTTAGGGGCTTGCAGATCCTGTAGGGTTGCAAAACCAGAAAAGCCGCCAAGGTTTGCCCGTAGCCAGTCTTCACTTTCTCTGTCAAATGAGACACAGCCAGGATCTGCAAAGAAGCCAGAAACAAAGACATTGGCAGGGTATAACCACTGTATGCCATCAGGACATCACCAAATTGAGCTTGGGCACCTGCCTTACCTGATGAGTCGTTTCTTGAAAGGAATGGCTTGATGAAATGAGTGTAGACTGTGTGCTGTCTTTCTCTGTCCATGTGTGCATTTGGCTGCTGAATGCCTGGATACTAAAATTTGAGAGACGGCTTTAAACACTTGACAACTGTAAAACTGCAGGTTCCTCTGCAATCTTGTTCAAAGGGGAGCAAAATATCACACATTTACTTACACAGTCTGGTACGTATGGCAGCTGAAGTTCTTGGCGCTAAGGCAGAATAGGAAGTTGGGGGATGGAGAGGCCAAAAATGGACGAATCTTTGTTTGGAACCACTTGCTGACAAAGGTTTCGTTCTGCAGTTGGGCCTGACTGAAGTTGGCAATTCTCACTTCTCCAAGAGCTCAAGCATATGTGACAAGGATGGGTTGCTGCCCTGGGGACCTGGAATTGGAAAAGGTCATTTTGGCCTGATACAGATTCGCAGCGGGCACACAACTACTCTGTGAAACTGTGGGATTAGATTTACCATGGTGGCGAATGTCATAAGAGCCCCGTCTAGTGCGGTTTTTGGAAGCTTTTGGAAGAAAAGCTTCCAGACCTCTACAGGTAATGGCCTGTGGCTTTGCAGTGAGCAGTTCATCAATGCGGCAACGTTGCTGGCTGTCAGATGCGTGGCCTTGGAAAAAAATTAGACAAGAAGTAAAGCAAAGAGTTTCAGAGCTTACGCAGATTCCCATCACCAGGGCAATGAAGCCAAAGCCAAATCTTTCTTTGGGATTCACAGCTTACGTAAAACAATCTTACGAGGAGCAGGCATTCTCAGTGATGGTGAAATTGCACAAGGCCTTGGGGAACTGTCAACAGACAGTGTGTGTTCAATTTGAGATCTGAGGAGAGCAATAACGAGTTAATCACGTCACCTTAGTTAGACTGCGAGGACAAGCTGAACCTACGCAAACTTAGCACTGGACTAAACAGTCATTGCCCTACCGTTCAAATGCCGCACAGATGAGGTCCTCTGTGAAAAGACAATATTCGTGTATCAGGCATTGTGCCTTCACAACTCTATCTTGTCATCAAAGTTAAAATGTCTGCTAATTTACAGACTTACCATCAACCGGGGTCTCCTTGCACTGGAGAGAAGCAAAGCATAATTGTTATGCGAGTGGCTACAGCTACTTAAAGTTGAAATACCTTTATGCGGCCAGCTCGCCAAAGTTAATGTGTCAAACTTGTGTCCTGTAAATTTTGATCCAATATAAAATGGTCCATGAATTACATCCATAGACATAAACTTACCATGAAGGACTCTGGAACTGAGCAACTGTTTGAGAGAAGAATTGAAATGGAGGCATGGCGTCAGTGCAGCTATTGTCATTATAGTGGTAACTGGCTTTTCTGAAAACAGTTTGTCAGGTGAACATTTTGCCACGTACGTGGGAATCTCTTCTTGTGTGACTTTATGCTTGATCTGACATCATAGGAAATGTCCAGTGGCAGAGATTCCAAGCTTTGCCGCAGACCAGTGAGGCTGAAGGAAGAAAAGAGACATCTTTGTGACTTGTCCGGAGCTAAAGTCTGACATCATGATGCAAACCAAATGTTGAGCTGTGGACTTCAGAAATATTGTCTCTTACATAGCTGCGTAGGATGCACAGCTGATGTTTGTGGGGATCACCACCAGCTGCCAGGGCGGAGGCTTGCCATCACAGGAGCCAAACGGTCCTGGAACCACAGCTCAAGTCTTCGGGCTTAAATTCTTCAAATTCAGGAGCAAGGGCTGCCAAGGTCAGGTTCAAGATGGTGTCTCGCACGCTGCATTTTTGATGAGGGTGATGTTTCTCTGGAAATAAAGGATTCAGTTTCACTTCAGGGGGGGGGGGGGGATTTTACATTTCTGAAATCAGCGTAGAAATGAGAGCAAGTTTGGTGAAGCACGTTTGTACTATAGTGCATCAGGGGAATGACTCAAGCCATCATCAAGGACAATACATACAAGAAGCATTTGAGGAATTTATCATTTTGAGTTCAATCTGGGCCCCGATTACATATAGCAAGAATTCCGCAAGCCCAGGACAAGTTTTAAGTGGCTGCTTTGCAAGGCAACTTTGTGGGAAAGTATGGCAATCCCAAAGTTAAGCACTCACCTGCTCATTGATGTCTGCAAAAGCCTCAAAAAACTCTGGAGTTGGTCATCATCAGGGACTCTGTCAAGGCTGTCAGCACCTCCCTCGCGAAGACCTCATCCTCCAAAGCACCGCTGTCTGGATCCAGGAATAGCTCAGCCTTCTGGACTGGTGAGAGGGACTCCAGAACTTCCTCCTGATGACACAAACAAAGAGGATATATGAATTCCTTTTTGCTCTGACATGGAAAAACCACCGCTCTATGCAGATTTCCCACCTTCTGCATATTGTGCTACTGTTTTCAAGGAAGACTGGTTAAAAAGAAGGAGAGAAAACGTATGACTTACCTTAGAAAGGTTGAAGGCTTTGAGGTCAGAGTATGTTGCGTGTTGGGAAAATGGTCCAAGGTTTGCCTCAACCCATTCGCTATCATTCTGAATTCCCCGCCTGCAAACTAAGGCACAAAGATGGATGTTAGCATCTGCACAATTTAGCGAGCATGTTTTCTTGGTTGATACACATGGAACATGACGACCACGTGGCACAGTTTGTTGTATTCCTCCTACCTGGCTTGTTGATGACATCTGCAGATTTTCTCAGGTAACCAAGTTGAACACGTGTGATTTCTTGTTGTCTATGTGGGCTCATTGCAGGGTAAGCTTTAGCCAACCCACTCACACTGCAAAGGGCAAAAATGAACATTCTTAAGGAGTCCTTCATCAGTTGCATTTCTTTGCAATGCAAGCTTGCTTGTATGTGAAATGCTACTCACACAACATGGTAGTTTGTGCAGTTTATGTCTGAGGTTGCATTCTTCAGCATCATTGGACTGAAGCTTGGAAGGAAATTAACCAGTGCCTCATGGAACAACATGAACCAGTCGTCTTCCTCAAATTGCGGGAATGGGGACTGATGATGGCGAAGGTCATGATCATTACACGATCTCTCACGGGAGGCTGGAAATCAGGTTTTGACAAATGATGACATGAGATGATTTTTATACCATAGTGCACCACACAAGATGCAAGAAGGGATGTAAGAAAATATTTCACTTGAATGAATCCCCTACAGCTGATGTAGAGGGTTACGTGCGTATCTAAGTATGAACTATGCTCCTTCAAAGCTTAGGATTTTCTTTCTTTTCGGGTGTCAGGACTACCCTACCTTTTCTTGTGCTGCGAGCTCTGTCAGGAATTCAACCACATTTTCCAGAGCATCGCCCTCCTCCAGACGGTCAAACACACGGTCGATTTGGTTTGTGTCATTCAAGGCCCCTGAGCTCAGTGTAAACTGTGCCACCTGAGTAGGAGTGAGCACTGACAAGGATTCGGCCTACGGAAGGGAATCAATACAAAATCAGGCAGCAGGAATTGCAAAACCACAGGAAAGACATTTCAGTTTGGGAAAAAGGAATACTACAACCCAGGTGCCACTTACACTGGAGAAGTTGGCATTTAGGGCTTGCAGATCTGTAGGGTTGCAAACCAGAAAAGCCGCCAAGGTTTGCCCGTAGCCAGTCTTCACTTTCTCTGTAAATGAGACACAGCCAGGATCTGCAAAGAAGCCAGAAACAAAGACATTGGCAGGGTATAACCACTGTATGCCATCAGGACATCACCAAATTGAGCTTGGGCACCTGCCTTTACCTGATGAGTCGTTTCTTGAAAGGAAATGGCTTGATGAAATGAGTGTAGACTGTGTGCTGTCTTTCTCTGTCCATGTGTGCCATTTGGCTGCTGAATGCCTGGATACTAAAATTTGAGAGACGGCTTTAAACACTTGACAACTGTAAAACTGCAGGTTCCTCTGCAATCTTGTTCAAAGGGGAGCAAAATATCACACATTTACTTACACAGTCTGGTACGTATGGCAGCTGAAGTTCTTGGCGCTAAGGCAGAATAGGAAGTTGGGGGATGGAGAGGCCAAAAATGGACGAATCTTTGTTTGGAACCACTTGCTGACAAAGGTTTCGTTCTGCAGTTGGGCCTGACTGAAGTTGGCAATTCTCACTTCTCCAAGAGCCTCAAGCATATGTGACAAGGATGGGTTGCTGCCCCTGGGGACCTGGAATTGGAAAAGGTCATTTTGGCCTGATACAGATTCGCAGCGGGCACACAACTACTCTGTGAAACTGTGGGATTAGATTTACCATGGTGGCGAATGTCATAAGAGCCCCGTCTAGTGCGGTTTTTGGAAGCTTTTGGAAGAAAAGCTTCCAGACCTCTACAGGTAATGGCCTGTGGCTTTGCAGTGAGCAGTTCATCAATGCGGCAACGTTGCTGGCTGTCAGATGCGTGGCCTTGGAAAAAATTAGACAAGAAGTAAAGCAAAGAGTTTCAGAGCTTACGCAGATTCCCATCACCAGGGCAATGAAGCCAAAGCCAAATCTTTCTTTGGGATTCACAGCTTACGTAAAACAATCTTACCGAGGAGCAGGCATTCTCAGTGATGGTGAAATTGCACAAGGCCTCTGGGGAACTGTCAACAGACAGTGTGTGTTCAATTTGAGATCTGAGGAGAGCAATAACGAGTTAATCACCGTCACCTTAGTTAGACTGCGAGGACAAGCTGAACCTACGCAAACTTAGCACTGGACTAAACAGTCATTGCCCTACCGTTCAAATGCCGCACAGATGAGGTCCTCTGTGAAAAGACAATATTCGTGTATCAGGCATTGTGCCTTCACAACTCTATCTTGTCATCAAAGTTAAAATGTCTGCTAATTTACAGACTTACCATCAACCGGGGTCTCCTTGCACTGGAGAGAAGCAAAGCATAATTGTTATGCGAGTGGCTACAGCTACTTAAAGTTGAAATACCTTTATGCGGCCAGCTCGCCAAAGTTAATGTGTCAAACTTGTGTCCTGTAAATTTTGATCCAATATAAAATGGTCCATGAATTACATCCATAGACATAAACTTACCATGAAGGACTCTGGAACTGAGCAACCTGTTTGAGAGAAGAATTGAAATGGAGGCATGGCGTCAGTGCAGCTATTGTCATTATAGTGGTAACTGGCTTTTCTGAAAACAGTTTGTCAGGTGAACATTTTGCCACGTACGTGGGAATCTCTTCTTGTGTGACTTTATGCTTGATCTGACATCATAGGAAATGTCCAGTGGCAGAGATTCCAAGCTTTGCCGCAGACCAGTGAGGCTGAAGGAAGAAAAGAGACATCTTTGTGACTTGTCCGGAGCTAAAGTCTGACATCATGATGCAAACCCAAAATGTTGAGCTGTGGACTTCAGAAATATTGTCTCTTACATAGCTGCGTAGGATGCACAGCTGATGTTTGTGGGGATCACCACCAAGCTGCCAGGGCGGAGGCTTGCCATCACAGGAGCCAAACGGTCCTGGAACCACAGCTCAAAGTCTTCGGGCTTAAATTCTTCAAATTCAGGAGCAAGGGCTGCCAAGGTCAGGTTCAAGATGGTGTCTCGCACGGCTGCATTTTTGATGAGGGTGATGTTTCTCTGGAAATAAAAGGATTCAAGTTTCACTTCAAGGGGGGGATTTTACATTTCTGAAATCAGCGTAGAAATGAGAGCAAGTTTGGTGAAGCACGTTTGTACTATAGTGCATCAGGGGAATGACTCAAGCCATCATCAAGGACAATACATACAAGAAGCATTTGAGGAATTTATCATTTTGAGTTCAATCTGGGCCCCCGATTACATATAGCAAGAATTCCGCAAGCCCAGGACAAGTTTTAAGTGGCTGCTTTGCAAGGCAACTTTGTGGGAAAGTATGGCAATCCCAAAGTTAAGCACTCACCTGCTCATTGATGTCTGCAAAAGCCTCAAAAAACTCCTGGAGTTGGTCATCATCAGGGGACTCTGTCAAGGCTGTCAGCACCTCCCTCGCGAAGACCTCATCCTCCAAAGCACCGCTGTCTGGATCCAGGAATAGCTCAGCCTTCTGGACTGGTGAGAGGGACTCCAGAACTTCCTCCTGATGACACAAACAAAGAGGATATATGAATTCCTTTTTGCTCTGACATGGAAAAACCACCGCTCTATGCAGATTTCCCACCTTCTGCATATTGTGCTACTGTTTTCAAGGAAGACTGGTTAAAAAGAAGGAGAGAAAAACGTATGACTTACCTTAGAAAGGTTGAAGGCTTTGAGGTCAGAGTATGTTGCGTGTTGGGAAAATGGTCCAAGGTTTGCCTCAACCCATTCGCTATCATTCTGAATTCCCCGCCTGCAAACTAAGGCACAAAGATGGATGTTAGCATCTGCACAATTTAGCGAGCATGTTTTCTTGGTTGATACACATGGAACATGACGACCACGTGGCACAGTTTGTTGTATTCCTCCTACCTGGCTTGTTGATGACATCTGCAGATTTTCTCAGGTAACCAAGTTGAACACGTGTGATTTCTTGTTGTCTATGTGGGCTCATTGCAGGGTAAGCTTTAGCCAACCCACTCACACTGCAAAGGGCAAAAATGAACATTCTTAAGGAGTCCTTCATCAGTTGCATTTCTTTGCAATGCAAGCTTGCTTGTATGTGAAATGCTACTCACAAACATGGTAGTTTGTGCAGTTTATGTCTGAGGTTGCATTCTTCAGCATCATTGGACTGAAGCTTGGAAGGAAATTAACCAGTGCCTCATGGAACAACATGAACCAGTCGTCTTCCTCAAATTGCGGGAAATGGGGACTGATGATGGCGAAGGTCATGATCATTACACGATCTCTCACGGGAGGCTGGAAATCAGGTTTCTGACAAATGATGACATGAGATGATTTTTATACCATAGTGCACCACACAAGATGCAAGAAGGGATGTAAAAAATATTTCACTTGAATGAATCCCCTACAGCTGATGTAGAGGGTTACGTGCGTATCTAAGTATGAACTATGCTCCTTCAAAGCTTAGGATTTTCTTTCTTTTCCGGGTGTCAGGACTACCCTACCTTTTCTTGTGCTGCGAGCTCTGTCAGGAATTCAACCACATTTTCCAGAGCATCGCCCTCCTCCAGACGGTCAAACACACGGTCGATTTGGTTTGTGTCATTCAAGGCCCCTGAGCTCAGTGTAAACTGTGCCACCTGAGTAGGAGTGAGCACTGACAAGGATTCGGCCTACGGAAGGGAATCAATACAAAATCAGGCAGCAGGAATTGCAAAACCACAGGAAAGACATTTCAGTTTGGGAAAAAGGAATACTACAACCACAGGTGCCACTTACACTGGAGAAGTTGGCATTTAGGGCTTGCAGATCCTGTAGGGTTGCAAAACCAGAAAAGCCGCCAAGGTTTGCCCGTAGCCAGTCTTCACTTTCTCTGTCAAATGAGACACAGCCAGGATCTGCAAAGAAGCCAGAACAAAGACATTGGCAGGGTATAACCACTGTATGCCATCAGGACATCACCAAATTGAGCTTGGGCACCTGCCTTTACCTGATGAGTCGTTTCTTGAAAGGAATGGCTTGATGAAATGAGTGTAGACTGTGTGCTGTCTTTCTCTGTCCATGTGTGCCATTTGGCTGCTGAATGCCTGGATACTAAATTTGAGAGACGGCTTTAAACACTTGACAACTGTAAAACTGCAGGTTCCTCTGCAATCTTGTTCAAAGGGGAGCAAATATCACACATTTACTTACACAGTCTGGTACGTATGGCAGCTGAAGTTCTTGGCGCTAAGGCAGAATAGGAAGTTGGGGGATGGAGAGGCCAAAAATGGACGAATCTTTGTTTGGAACCACTTGCTGACAAAGGTTTCGTTCTGCAGTTGGGCCTGACTGAAGTTGGCAATTCTCACTTCTCCAAGAGCCTCAAGCATATGTGACAAGGATGGGTTGCTGCCCCTGGGGACCTGGAATTGGAAAAGGTCATTTTGGCCTGATACAGATTCGCAGCGGGCACACAACTACTCTGTGAAACTGTGGGATTAGATTTACCATGGTGGCGAATGTCATAAAGCCCCGTCTAGTGCGGTTTTTGGAAGCTTTTGGAAGAAAAGCTTCCAGACCTCTACAGGTAATGGCCTGTGGCTTTGCAGTGAGCAGTTCATCAATGCGGCAACGTTGCTGGCTGTCAGATGCGTGGCCTTGGAAAAAATTAGACAAGAAGTAAAGCAAAGAGTTTCAGAGCTTACGCAGATTCCCATCACCAGGGCAATGAAGCCAAAGCCAAATCTTTCTTTGGGATTCACAGCTTACGTAAAACAATCTTACCGAGGAGCAGGCATTCTCAGTGATGGTGAAATTGCACAAGGCCTCTGGGGAACTGTCAACAGACAGTGTGTGTTCAATTTGAGATCTGAGGAGAGCAATAACGAGTTAATCACCGTCACCTTAGTTAGACTGCGAGGACAAGCTGAACCTACGCAAACTTAGCACTGGACTAAACAGTCATTGCCCTACCGTTCAAATGCCGCACAGATGAGGTCCTCTGTGAAAAGACAATATTCGTGTATCAGGCATTGTGCCTTCACACTCTATCTTGTCATCAAAGTTAAAATGTCTGCTAATTTACAGACTTACCATCAACCGGGGTCTCCTTGCACTGGAGAGAAGCAAAGCATAATTGTTATGCGAGTGGCTACAGCTACTTAAAGTTGAATACCTTTATGCGGCCAGCTCGCCAAAGTTAATGTGTCAAACTTGTGTCCTGTAAATTTTGATCCAATATAAAATGGTCCATGAATTACATCCATACATAAACTTATGAAGGACTCTGGAACTGAGCAACCTGTTTGAGAGAAGAATTGAAATGGAGGCATGGCGTCAGTGCAGCTATTGTCATTATAGTGGTAACTGGCTTTTCTGAAAACAGTTTGTCAGGTGAACATTTTGCCACGTACGTGGGAATCTCTTCTTGTGTGACTTTATGCTTGATCTGACATCATAGGAAATGTCCAGTGGCAGAGATTCCAAGCTTTTGCCGCAGACCAGTGAGGCTGAAGGAAGAAAAGAGACATCTTTGTGACTTGTCCGGAGCTAAAGTCTGACATCATGATGCAAACCCAAAATGTTGAGCTGGACTTCAGAATATTGTCTCTTACATAGCTGCGTAGGATGCAGCTGATGTTTGTGGGGATCACCACCAAGCTGCCAGGGCGGAGGCTTGCCATCACAGGAGCCAAACGGTCCTGGAACCACAGCTCAAAGTCTTCGGGCTTAAATTCTTCAAATTCAGGAGCAAGGGCTGCCAAGGTCAGGTTCAAGATGGTGTCTCGCACGGCTGCATTTTTGATGAGGGTGATGTTTCTCTGGAAATAAAAGGATTCAAGTTTCACTTCAAGGGGGGGGGGGGGGGATTACATTTCTGAAATCAGCGTAGAAATGAGAGCAAGTTTGGTGAAGCACGTTTGTACTATAGTGCATCAGGGGAATGACTCAAGCCATCATCAAGGACAATACATACAAGAAGCATTTGAGGAATTTATCATTTTGAGTTCAATCTGGGCCCCCGATTACATATAGCAAGAATTCCGCAAGGACAAGTTTTAAGTGGCTGCTTTGCAAGGCAACTTTGTGGGAAAGTATGGCAATCCCAAAGTTAAGCACTCACCTGCTCATTGATGTCTGCAAAGCCTCAAAAAACTCCTGGAGTTGGTCATCATCAGGGGACTCTGTCAAGGCTGTCAGCACCTCCCTCGCGAAGACCTCATCCTCCAAAGCACCGCTGTCTGGATCCAGGAATAGCTCAGCCTTCTGGACTGGTGAGAGGGACTCCAGAACTTCCTCCTGATGACACAAACAAAGAGGATATATGAATTCCTTTTTGCTCTGACATGGAAAAACCACGCTCTATGCAGATTTCCCACCTTCTGCATATTGTGCTATGTTTTCAAGGAAGACTGGTTAAAAAGAAGGAGAGAAAAACGTATGACTTACCTTAGAAAGGTTGAAGGCTTTGAGGTCAGAGTATGTTGCGTGTTGGGAAAATGGTCCAAGGTTTGCCTCAACCCATTCGCTATCATTCTGAATTCCCCGCCTGCAAACTAAGGCACAAAGATGGATGTTAGCATCTGCACAATTTAGCGAGCATGTTTTCTTGGTTGATACACATGGAACATGACGACCACGTGGCACAGTTTGTTGTATTCCTCCTACCTGGCTTGTTGATGACATCTGCAGATTTTCTCAGGTAACCAAGTTGAACACGTGTGATTTCTTGTTGTCTATGTGGGCTCATTGCAGGGTAAGCTTTAGCCAACCCACTCACACTGCAAAGGGCAAAAATGAACATTCTTAAGGAGTCCTTCATCAGTTGCATTTTGCAATGCAAGCTTGCTTGTATGTGAATGCTACTCACACAACATGGTAGTTTGTGCAGTTTATGTCTGAGGTTGCATTCTTCAGCATCATTGGACTGAAGCTTGGAAGGAAATTAACCAGTGCCTCATGGAACAACATGAACCAGTCGTCTTCCTCAAATTGCGGGAAATGGGGACTGATGATGGCGAAGGTCATGATCATTACACGATCTCTCACGGGAGGCTGGAAATCAGGTTCTGACAAATGATGACATGAGATGATTTTATACCATAGTGCACCACACAAGATGCAAGAAGGGATGTAAAAATATTTCACTTGAATGAATCCCCTACAGCTGATGTAGAGGGTTACGTGCGTATCTAAGTATGAACTATGCTCCTTCAAAGCTTAGGATTTTCTTTCTTTTCCGGGTGTCAGGACTACCCTACCTTTTCTTGTGCTGCGAGCTCTGTCAGGAATTCAACCACATTTCCAGAGCATCGCCCTCCTCCAGACGGTCAAACACACGGTCGATTTGGTTTGTGTCATTCAAGGCCCCTGAGCTCAGTGTAAACTGTGCCACCTGAGTAGGAGTGAGCACTGACAAGGATTCGGCCTACGGGAAGGGAATCAATACAAAATCAGGCAGCAGGAATTGCAAAACCACAGGAAAGACATTTCAGTTTGGGAAAAAAGGAATACTACACCAGGTGCCACTTACACTGGAGAAGTTGGCATTTAGGGCTTGCAGATCCTGTAGGGTTGCAAAACCAGAAAAGCCGCCAAGGTTTGCCCGTAGCCAGTCTTCACTTTCTCTGTCAAATGAGACACAGCCAGGATCTGCAAAGAAGCCAGAAAAAAATTGGCAGGGTATAACCACTGTATGCCATCAGGACATCACCAAATTGAGCTTGGGCACCTGCCTTTACCTGATGAGTCGTTTCTTGAAAGGAATGGCTTGATGAAATGAGTGTAGACTGTGTGCTGTCTTCTCTGTCCATGTGTGCCATTTGGCTGCTGAATGCCTGGATACTAAATTTGAGACGGCTTTAAACACTTGACAACTGTAAAACTGCAGGTTCCTCTGCAATCTTGTTCAAAGGGGAGCAAAATATCACACATTTACTTACACAGTCTGGTACGTATGGCAGCTGAAGTTCTTGGCGCTAAGGCAGAATAGGAAGTTGGGGGATGGAGAGGCCAAAAATGGACGAATCTTTGTTTGGAACCACTTGCTGAGGTTTCGTTCTGCAGTTGGGCCTGACTGAAGTTGGCAATTCTCACTTCTCCAAGAGCCTCAAGCATATGTGACAAGGATGGGTTGCTGCCCCTGGGGACCTGGAATTGGAAAAGGTCATTTTGGCCTGATACAGATTCGCAGCGGGCACAACTACTCTGTGAAACTGTGGGATTAGATTTACCATGGTGGCGAATGTCATAAGAGCCCCGTCTAGTGCGGTTTTTGGAAGCTTTTGGAAGAAAAGCTTCCAGACCTCTACAGGTAATGGCCTGTGGCTTTGCAGTGAGCAGTTCATCAATGCGGCAACGTTGCTGGCTGTCAGATGCGTGGGCCTTGGAAAATTAGACAAGAAGTAAAGCAAAGAGTTTCAGAGCTTACGATTCCATCACCAGGGCAATGAAGCCAAAGCCAAATCTTTCTTTGGGATTCACAGCTTACGTAAAACAATCTTACCGAGGAGCAGGCATTCTCAGTGATGGTGAAATTGCACAAGGCCTCTGGGGAACTGTCAACAGACAGTGTGTGTTCAATTTGAGATCTGAGGAGGCAATAACGAGTTAATCACCGTCACCTTAGTTAGACTGCGAGGACAAGCTGAACCTACGCAAACTTAGCACTGGACTAAACAGTCATTGCCCTACCGTTCAAATGCCGCACAGATGAGGTCCTCTGTGAAAAGACAATATTCGTGTATCAGGCATTGTGCCTTCACAACTCTATCTTGTCATCAAAGTTAAAATGTCTGCTAATTTACAGACTTACCATCAACCGGGGTCTCCTTGCACTGGAGAGAAGCAAAGCATAATTGTTATGCGAGTGGCTACAGCTACTTAAAGTTGAAATACCTTTATGCGGCCAGCTCGCCAAAGTTAATGTGTCAAACTTGTGTCCTGTAAATTTTGATCCAATATAAAATGGTCCATGAATTACATCCATAGACATAAACTTACCATGAAGGACTCTGGAACTGAGCAACCTGTTTGAGAGAAGAATTGAAATGGAGGCATGGCGTCAGTGCAGCTATTGTCATTATAGTGGTAACTGGCTTTTCTGAAACAGTTTGTCAGGTGAACATTTGCCACGTACGTGGGAATCTCTTCTTGTGTGACTTTATGCTTGATCTGACATCATAGGAAATGTCCAGTGGCAGAGATTCCAAGCTTTGCCGCAGACCAGTGAGGCTGAAGGAAGAAAAGAGACATCTTTGTGACTTGTCCGGAGCTAAAGTCTGACATCATGATGCAAACCCAAAATGTTGAGCTGTGGACTTCAGAAATATTGTCTCTTACATAGCTGCGTAGGATGCACAGCTGATGTTGTGGGGATCACCACCAAGCTGCCAGGGCGGAGGCTTGCCATCACAGGAGCCAAACGGTCCTGGAACCACAGCTCAAAGTCTTCGGGCTTAAATTCTTCAAATTCAGGAGCAAGGGCTGCCAAGGTCAGGTTCAAGATGGTGTCTCGCACGGCTGCATTTTTGATGAGGGTGATGTTCTGGAATAAAAGGATTCAAGTTTCACTTCAAGGGGGGGGGGGGATTTTACATTTCTGAAATCAGCGTAGAAATGAGGCAAGTTTGGTGAAGCACGTTTGTACTATAGTGCATCAGGGGAATGACTCAAGCCATCATCAAGGACAATACATACAAGAAGCATTGAGGAATTTATCATTTTGAGTTCAATCTGGGCCCCGATTACATATAGCAAGAATTCCGCAAGCCCAGGACAAGTTTTAAGTGGCTGCTTTGCAAGGCAACTTTGTGGGAAAGTATGGCAATCCCAAAGTTAAGCACTCACCTGCTCATTGATGTCTGCAAAAGCCTCAAAAAACTCCTGGAGTTGGTCATCATCAGGGACTCTGTCAAGGCTGTCAGCACCTCCCTCGCGAAGACCTCATCCTCCAAAGCACCGCTGTCTGGATCCAGGAATAGCTCAGCCTTCTGGACTGGTGAGAGGGACTCCAGAACTTCCTGATGACACAAACAAAGAGGATATATGAATTCCTTTTTGCTCTGAATGGAAAAACCACCGCTCTATGCAGATTTCCCACCTTCTGCATATTGTGCTACTGTTTTCAAGGAAGACTGGTTAAAAAGAAGGAGAGAAAAACGTATGACTTACCTTAGAAAGGTTGAAGGCTTTGAGGTCAGAGTATGTTGCGTGTTGGGAAAATGGTCCAAGGTTTGCCTCAACCCATTCGCTATCATTCTGAATTCCGCCTGCAAACTAAGGCACAAAGATGGATGTTAGCATCTGCACAATTTAGCGAGCATGTTTCTTGGTTGATACACATGGAACATGACGACCACGTGGCACAGTTTGTTGTATTCCTCCTACCTGGCTTGTTGATGACATCTGCAGATTTTCTCAGGTAACCAAGTTGAACACGTGTGATTTTGTTGTCTATGTGGGCTCATTGCAGGGTAAGCTTTAGCCAACCCACTCACACTGCAAAGGGCAAATGAACATTCTTAAGGAGTCCTTCATCAGTTGCATTTCTTTGCAATGCAAGCTTGTGATGAAATACTCACACAACATGGTAGTTGTGCAGTTTATGTCTGAGGTTGCATTCTTCAGCATCATTGGACTGAAGCTTGGAAGGAAATTAACCAGTGCCTCATGGAACAACATGAACCAGTCGTCTTCCTCAAATTGCGGGAAATGGGGACTGATGATGGCGAAGGTCATGATCATTACACGATCTCTCACGGGAGGCTGGAAATCAGGTTTCTGACAAATGATGACATGAGATGATTTTTATACCATAGTGCACCACACAAGATGCAAGAAGGGATGTAAGAAAATATTTCACTTGAATGAATCCCCTACAGCTGATGTAGAGGGTTACGTGCGTATCTAAGTATGAACTATGCTCCTTCAAAGCTTAGGATTTTCTTTCTTTTCCGGGTGTCAGGACTACCCTACCTTTTTGTGCTGCGAGCTCTGTCAGGAATTCAACCACATTTTCCAGAGCATCGCCCTCCTCCAGACGGTCAAAACACGGTCGATTTGGTTTGTGTCATTCAAGGCCCCTGAGCTCAGTGTAAACTGTGCCACCTGAGTAGGAGTGAGCACTGACAAGGATTCGGCCTACGGAAGGGAATCAATACAAAATCAGGCAGCAGGAATTGCAAAACAGGAAAGACATTTCAGTTTGGGAAAAAGGAATACTACAACCACAGGTGCCACTTACACTGGAGAAGTTGGCATTTAGGGCTTGCAGATCCTGTAGGGTTGCAAAACCAGAAAAGCCGCCAAGGTTTGCCCGTAGCCAGTCTTCACTTTCTCTGTCAATGAGACACAGCCAGGATCTGCAAAGAAGCCAGAAACAAAGACATTGGCAGGGTATAACCACTGTATGCCATCAGGACATCACCAAATTGAGCTTGGGCACCTGCCTTTACCTGATGAGTCGTTTCTTGAAAGGAATGGCTTGATGAAATGAGTGACTGTGTGCTGTCTTCTCTGTCCATGTGTGCCATTTGGCTGCTGAATGCCTGGATACTAATTTGAGAGACGGCTTTAAACACTTGACAACTGTAAAACTGCAGGTTCCTCTGCAATCTTGTTCAAAGGGGAGCAAAATACACACATTTACTTACACAGTCTGGTACGTATGGCAGCTGAAGTTCTTGGCGCTAAGGCAGAATAGGAAGTTGGGGGATGGAGAGGCCAAAAATGGAATCTTTGTTTGGAACCACTTGCTGACAAAGGTTTCGTTCTGCAGTTGGGCCTGACTGAAGTTGGCAATTCTCACTTCTCCAAGAGCCTCATATGTGACAAGGATGGGTTGCCCCTGGGGACCTGGAATTGGAAAAGGTCATTTTGGCCTGATACAGATTCGCAGCGGGCACACAACTACTCTGTGAAACTGTGGGATTAGATTTACCATGGTGGCGAATGTCATAAGAGCCCCGTCTAGTGCGGTTTTTGGAAGCTTTTGGAAGAAAAGCTTCCAGACCTCTACAGGTAATGGCCTGTGGCTTTGCAGTGAGCAGTTCATCAATGCGGCAACGTTGCTGGCTGTCAGATGCGTGGCCTTGGAAAAATTAGACAAGAAGTAAAGCAAAGAGTTTCAGAGCTTACGCAGATTCCCATCACCAGGGCAATGAAGCCAAAGCCAAATCTTCTTTGGGATTCACAGCTTACGTAAAACAATCTTACCGAGGAGCAGGCATTCTCAGTGATGGTGAAATTGCACAAGGCCTCTGGGGAACTGTCAACAGACAGTGTGTGTTCAATTTGAGATCTGAGGGAGCAATAACGAGTTAATCACCGTCACCTTAGTTAGACTGCGAGGACTGAACCTACGCAAACTTAGCACTGGACTAAACAGTCATTGCCCTACCGTTCAATGCACAGATGAGGTCCTCTGTGAAAAGACAATATTCGTGTATCAGGCATTGTGCCTTCACAACTCTATCTTGTCATCAAAGTTAAAATGTCTGCTAATTTACAGACTTACCATCAACCGGGGTCTCCTTGCACTGGAGAGAAGCAAAGCATAATTGTTATGCGAGTGGCTACAGCTACTTAAGTTGAAATACCTTATGCGGCCAGCTCGCCAAAGTTAATGTGTCAAACTTGTGTCCTGTAAATTTTGATCCAATATAAAATGGTCCATGAATTACATCCATAGACATAAAACTTACCATGAAGGACTCTGGAACTGAGCAACCTGTTTGAGAGAAGAATTGAAATGGAGGCATGGCGTCAGTGCAGCTATTGTCATTATAGTGGTAACTGGCTTTTCTGAAAACAGTTTGTCAGGTGAACATTTTGCCACGTACGTGGGAATCTCTTCTTGTGTGACTTTATGATCTGACATCATAGGAAATGTCCAGTGGCAGAGATTCCAAGCTTTGCCGCAGACCAGTGAGCTGAAGGAAGAAAAGAGACATCTTTGTGACTTGTCCGGAGCTAAAGTCTGACATCATGATGCAAACCCAAAATGTTGAGCTGTGGAAGAAATTGTCTCTTACATAGCTGCGTAGGATGCACAGCTGATGTTTGTGGGGATCACCACCAAGCTGCCAGGCGGAGGCTTGCCATCACAGGAGCCAAACGGTCCTGGAACCACAGCTCAAAGTCTTCGGCTTAAATTCTTCAAATTCAGGAGCAAGGGCTGCCAAGGTCAGGTTCAAGATGGTGTCTCGCACGGCTGCATTTTTGATGAGGGTGATGTTTCTCTGGAAATAAAAGGATTCAAGTTTCACTTCAAGGGGGGGGGGGGATTTTACATTTCTGAAATCAGCGTAGAAATGAGAGCAAGTTTGGTGAAGCACGTTTGTACTATAGTGCATCAGGGGAATGACTCAAGCCATCATCAAGGACAATACATACAAGAAGCATTTGAGGAATTTATCATTTTGAGTTCAATCTGGGCCCCCGATTACATATAGCAAGAATTCCGCAAGCCCAGGACAGTTTTAAGTGGCTGCTTTGCAAGGCAACTTTGTGGGAAAGTATGGCAATCCCAAAGTTAAGCACTCACCTGCTCATTGATGTCTGCAAAAGCCTCAAAAAACTCCTGGAGTTGGTCATCATCAGGGGACTCTGTCAAGGCTGTCAGCACCTCCCTCGCGAAGACCTCATCCTCCAAAGCACCGCTGTCTGGATCCAGGAAATAGCTCATTCTGGACTGGTGAGAGGGATCCAGACTTCCTCCTGATGACACAAACAAAGAGGATATATGAATTCCTTTTTGCTCTGAAATGGAAAACCACCGCTCTGCAGATTTCCCACCTTCTGCATATTGTGCTACTGTTTTCAAGGAAGACTGGTTAAAAAGAAGGGAGAAAAACGTATGACTTACCTTAGAAAGGTTGAAGGCTTTGAGGTCAGAGTATGTTGCGTGTTGGGAAAATGGTCCAAGGTTTGCCTCAACCCATTCGCTATCATTCTGAATTCCCCGCCTGCAAACTAAGGCACAAAGATGGATGTTAGCATCTGCACAATTTAGCGAGCATGTTTTCTTGGTTGATACACATGGAACATGACGACCACGTGGCACAGTTTGTTGTATTCCTCCTACTGGCTTGTTGATGACATCTGCAGATTTTCTCAGGTAACCAAGTTGAACACGTGTGATTTCTTGTTGTCTATGTGGGCTCATTGCAGGGTAAGCTTAGCCAACCCACTCACACTGCAAAGGGCAAAAATGAACATTCTTAAGGAGTCCTTCATCAGTTGCATTTCTTTGCAATGCAAGCTTGCTTGTATGTGAAATGCTACTCACAACATGGTAGTTTGTGCAGTTTATGTCTGAGGTTGCATTCTTCAGCATCATTGGACTGAAGCTTGGAAGGAATTAACCAGTGCCTCATGGAACAACATGAACCAGTCGTCTTCCTCAAATTGCGGGAAATGGGGGACTGATGATGGCGAAGGTCATGATCATTACACGATCTCTCACGGGAGGCTGGAAATCAGGTTTCTGACAAATGATGACATGAGATTTTTATACCATAGTGCACCACACAAGATGCAAGAAGGGATGTAAGAAAATATTTCTTGAATGAATCCCCTACAGCTGATGTAGAGGGTTACGTGCGTATCTAAGTATGAACTATGCTCCTTCAAAGCTTAGGATTTTCTTTCTTTCCGGGTGTCAGGACTACCCTACCTTTTCTTGTGCTGCGAGCTCTGTCAGGAATTCAACCACATTTTCCAGAGCATCGCCCTCCTCCAGACGGTCAAACACACGGTCGATTTGGTTTGTGTCATTCAAGGCCCCTGAGCTCAGTGTAAACTGTGCCACCTGAGTAGGAGTGAGCTGACAAGGATTCGGCCTACGGAAGGGAATCAATACAATCAGGCAGCAGGAATTGCAAACCACAGGAAGACATTTCAGTTTGGGAAAAAAAATACTACAACCACAGGTGCCCACTTACACTGGAGAAGTTGGCATTTTAGGGCTTGCAGATCCTGTAGGGTTGCAAAACCAGAAAAGCCGCCGTTTGCCCGTAGCCAGTCTTCACTTTCTCTGTCAAATGAGACACAGCAGGATCTGCAAAGAAGCCAGAAACAAAGACATTGGCAGGGTAACCACTGTATGCCATCAGGACATCACCAAATTGAGCTTGGGCACCTGCCTTTACCTGATGAGTCGTTTCTTGAAAGGAATGGCTTGATGAAATGAGTGTAGACTGTGTGCTGTTCTCTGTCCATGTGTGCCATTTGGCTGCTGAATGCCTGGATACTAAAATTTGAGAGACGGCTTTAAACACTTGACAACTGTAAAACTGCAGGTTCCTCTGCAATTGTTCAAAGGGGAGCAAAATATCACATTTACTTACACAGTCTGGTACGTATGGCAGCTGAGTTCTTGGCGCTAAGGCAGAATAGGAAGTTGGGGATGGAGAGGCCAAAAATGGACGAATCTTTGTTTGGAACCACTTGCTGACAAAGGTTTCGTTCTGCAGTTGGGCCTGACTGAAGTTGGCAATTCTCACTCTCCAAGGCCTCAAGCATGTGACAAGGATGGGTTGCTGCCCCTGGGGACCTGGAATTGGAAAAGGTCATTTTGGCCTGATACAGATTCGCAGCGGGCACAACTACTCTGTGAAACTGTGGGATTAGATTTACCATGGTGGCGAATGTCATAAGAGCCCCGTCTAGTGCGGTTTTTGGAAGCTTTTGGAAGAAAAGCTTCCAGACCTCTACAGGTAATGGCCTGTGGCTTTGCAGTGAGCAGTTCATCAATGCGGCAACGTTGCTGGCTGTCAGATGCGTGGCCTTGGAAAATTAGACAAGAAGTAAAGCAAAGAGTTTCAGAGCTTACGCAGATTCCACACCAGGGCAAATGAAGCCAAAGCCAAATCTTTCTTGGGATTCACAGCTTACGTAAAACTTACCGAGGAGCAGGCATTCTCAGTGATGGTGAAATTGCACAAGGCCTCTGGGGAACTGTCAACAGACAGTGTGTGTTCAATTTGAGATCTGAGGAGAGCAATAACGAGTTAATCACCGTCACCTTAGTTAGACTGCGAGGACAAGCTGAACCTACGCAAACTTAGCACTGGACTAAACAGTCATTGCCCTACCGTTCAAATGCCGCACAGATGAGGTCCTCTGTGAAAGACAATATTCGTGATCAGGGCATTGTGCCTTCACAACTCTATCTTGTCATCAAAGATGTCTGCTAATTTACAGACTTACCATCAACCGGGGTCTCCTTGCACTGGAGAGAAGCAAAGCATAATTGTTGCGAGTGGCTACAGCTACTTAAGTTGAAATACCTTTTATGCGGCCAGCTCGCCAAAGTTAATGTGTCAACTTGTGTCCTGTAATTTTGATCCAAATATAAAATGGTCCATGAATTACATCCATAGACATAAACTTACCATGAAGGACTCTGGAACTGAGCAACCTGTTTGAGAGAAGAATTGAAATGGAGGCATGGGTCAGTGCAGCTATTGTCATTATAGTGGTAACTGGCTTTTCTGAAAACAGTTTGTCAGGTGAACATTTTGCCACGTACGTGGGAATCTCTTCTTGTGTGACTTTATGCTTGATCTGACATCATAGGAATGTCCAGTGGCAGAGATTCCAAGCTTGCCGCAGACCAGTGAGGCTGAAGGAAGAAAGAGACATCTTTGTGACTTGTCCGGAGCTAAAGTCTGACATGATGCAAACCCAAAATGTTGAGCTGTGGACTTCAGAAATATTGTCTCTTACATAGCTGCGTAGGATGCACAGCTGATGTTTGTGGGGATCACCACCAAGCTGCCAGGGCGGAGGCTTGCCATCACAGGAGCCAAACGGTCCTGGAACCACAGCTCAAAGTCTTCGGGCTTAAATTCTTCAAATTCAGGAGCAAGGGCTGCCAAGGTCAGGTTCAAGATGGTGTCTCGCACGGCTGCATTGATGAGGGTGATGTTTCTCTGGAAATAAAAGGATTCAAGTTTCACTTCAAGGGGGGGATTTTACATTTCTGAAATCAGCGTAGAAATGAGAGCAAGTTTGGTGAAGCACGTTTGTACTATAGTGCATCAGGGGAATGACTCAAGCCATCATCAAGGACAATACATACAAGAAGCATTTGAGGAATTTATCATTTTGAGTTCAATCTGGGCCCCGATTACATAGCAAGAAATTCCGCAACAGGACAAGTTTTAAGTGGCTGCTTTGCAAGGCACTTTGTGGGAAGTATGGCAATCCCAAAGTTAAGCACTCACCTGCTCATTGATGTCTGCAAAAGCCTCAAAAAAACTCCTGGAGTTGGTCATCATCAGGGGACTCTGTCAAGGCTGTCAGCACCTCCCTCGCGAAGACCTCTCCAAAGCACCGCTGTCTGGATCCAGGAATAGCTCAGCCTTCTGGACTGGTGAGAGGGACTCCAGAACTTCCTCCTGATGACACAAACAAAGAGGATGAATTCCTTTTTGCTCTGACATGGAAAAACCACCGCTCTATGCAGATTTCCCACCTTCTGCATATTGTGCTACTGTTTTCAAGGAAGACTGGTTAAAAAGAAGGAGAGAAAAACGTATGACTTACCTTAGAAAGGTTGAAGGCTTTGAGGTCAGAGTATGTTGCGTGTTGGGAAAATGGTCCAAGGTTTGCCTCAACCCATTCGCTATCATTCTGAATTCCCCGCCTGCAAACTAAGGCACAAAGATGGATGTTAGCATCTGCACAATTTAGCGAGCATGTTTTCTTGGTTGATACACATGGAACATGACGACCACGTGGCACAGTTTGTTGTATTCCTCCTACCTGGCTTGTTGATGACATCTGCAGATTTTCTCAGGTAACCAAGTTGAACACGTGTGATTTCTTGTTGTCTATGTGGGCTCATTGCAGGGTAAGCTTTAGCCAACCCACTCACACTGCAAAGGGCAAAAATGAACATTAAGGAGTCCTTCATCAGTTGCATTTCTTTGCAATGCAAGCTTGCTTGTATGTGAAATGCTACTCACACAACATGGTAGTTTGTGCAGTTTATGTCTGAGGTTGCATTCTTCAGCATCATTGGACTGAAGCTTGGAAGGAAATTAACCAGTGCCTCATGGAACATGAACCAGTCGTCTTCCTCAAATTGCGGGAAATGGGGACTGATGATGGCGAAGGTCATGATCATTACACGATCACGGGAGGCTGGAAATCAGGTTCTGACAAATGATGACATGAGATGATTTTTATACCATAGTGCACCACACAAGATGCAAGAAGGGATGTAAAAATATTTCACTTGAATGAATCCCCTACAGCTGATGTAGAGGGTTACGTGCGTATCTAAGTATGAACTATGCTCCTTCAAAGCTTAGGATTTTCTTTCTTTTCCGGGTGTCAGGACTACCCTACCTTTTCTTGTGCTGCGAGCTCTGTCAGGAATTCAACCACATTTTCCAGAGCATCGCCCTCCTCCAGACGGTCAAAACACACGGTCGATTTGGTTTGTGTCATTCAAGGCCTGAGCTCAGTGTAAACTGTGCCACCTGAGTAGGAGTGAGCACTGACAAGGATTCGGCCTACGGAAGGGAATCAATACAAAATCAGGCAGCAGGAATTGCAAAACCACAGGAAGACATTTCAGTTTGGAAAAAGGAATACTACAACCACAGGTGCCACTTACACTGGAGAAGTTGGCATTTAGGGCTTGCAGATCCTGTAGGGTTGCAAAACCAGAAAAGCCGCCAAGGTTTGCCCGTAGCCAGTCTTCACTTTCTCTGTCAAATGAGACACAGCCAGGATCTGCAAAGAAGCCAGAACAAAGACATTGGCAGGGTAACCACTGTATGCCATCAGGACATCACCAAATTGAGCTTGGCACCTGCCTTTACCTGATGAGTTTCTTGAAAGGAATGATGAAATGAGTGTAGACTGTGTGCTGTCTTTCTTGTCCATGTGTGCCATTTGGCTGCTGAATGCCTGGATACTAAATTTGAGAGACGGCTTTAAACACTTGACAACTGTAAAACTGCAGGTTCCTCTGCAATCTTGTTCAAAGGGGAGCAAAATATCACACATTTACTTACACAGTCTGGTACGTATGGCAGCTGAAGTTCTTGGCGCTAAGGCAGAATAGGAAGTTGGGGGATGGAGAGGCCAAAAATGGACGAATCTTTGTTTGGAACCACTTGCTGACAAAGGTTTCGTTCTGCAGTTGGGCCTGACTGAAGTTGGCAATTCTCACTTCTCCAAGAGCCTCAAGCATATGTGACAAGGATGGGTTGCTGCCCTGGGGACCTGGAATTGGAAAGGTCATTTTGGCCTGATACAGATTCGCAGCGGGCACACAACTACTCTGTGAAACTGTGGGATTAGATTTACCATGGTGGCGAATGTCATAAGAGCCCCGTCTAGTGCGGTTTTTGGAAGCTTTTGGAAGAAAGCTTCCAGACCTCTACAGGTAATGGCCTGTGGCTTTGCAGTGAGCAGTTCATCAATGCGGCGTTGCTGGCTGTCAGATGCGTGGCCTTGGAAAAATTAGACAAGAAGTAAAGCAAAGAGTTTCAGAGCTTACGCAGATTCCCATCACCAGGGCAATGAAGCCAAAGCCAAATCTTTCTTTGGGATTCACAGCTTACGTAAAACAATCTTACCGAGGAGCAGGCATTCTCAGTGATGGTGAAATTGCACAAGGCCTCTGGGGAACTGTCAACAGACAGTGTGTGTTCAATTTGAGATCTGGAGAGCAATAACGAGTTAATCACCGTCACCTTAGTTAGACTGCGAGGACAAGCTGAACCTACGCAAACTTAGCACTGGACTAAACAGTCATTGCCCTACCGTTCAAATGCCGCACAGATGAGGTCCTCTGTGAAAAGACAATATTCGTGTATCAGGCATTGTGCCTTCACAACACTCTATCTTGTCATCAAAGTTAAAATGTCTGCTAATTTACAGACTTACCATCAACCGGGTCTCCTTGCACTGGAGAGAAGCAAAGCATAATTGTTATGCGAGTGGCTACAGCTACTTAAAGTTGAAATACCTTTATGCGGCCAGCTCGCCAAAGTTAATGTGTCAAACTTGTGCCTGTAAATTTTGATCCAATATAAAATGGTCCATGAATTACATCCATAGACATAAACTTACCATGAAGGACTCTGGAACTGAGCAACCTGTTTGAGAGAAGAATTGAAATGGAGGCATGGCGTCAGTGCAGCTATTGTCATTATAGTGGTAAACTGGCTTTTCTGAAAAAGTTTGTCAGGTGAACATTTTGCCACGTACGTGGGAATCTCTTCTTGTGTGACTTTATGCTTGATCTGACATCATAGGAAATGTCCAGTGGCAGAGATTCCAAGCTTGCCGCAGACCAGTGAGGAGAAGAGAGACATCTTGTGACTTGTCCGGAGCTAAAGTCTGACATCATGATGCAAACCCAAAATGTTGAGCTGTGGACTTCAGAAATATTGTCTCTTACATAGCTGCGTAGGATGCACTGATGTTTGTGGGGATCACCACCAAGCTGCCAGGGCGGAGGCTTGCCATCACAGGAGCCAAACGGCCTGGAACCACTCAAAGTCTTCAGGCTTAAATTCTTCAAATTCAGGAGCAAGGGCTGCCAAGGTCAGGTTCAAGATGGTGTCTCGCACAGCTGCATTTTTGATGAGGGTGATGTTTCTCTGGAAATAAAAGGATTCAAGTTTCACTTCAAGGGGGGGGGGGGATTTTACATTTCTGAAATCAGCGTAGAAATGAGAGCAAGTTTGGTGAAGCACGTTTGTACTATAGCACATCAGGGGAATGACTCAAGCCATCATCAAGGACAATACATACAAGAAGCATTTGAGGAATTTATCATTTTGAGTTCAATCTGGGCCCCCGATTAGATATGGCAAGAATTCTGCAAGCCCAGGACAAGTTTTAAGTAGCTGGTTTGCTAGCCAAAGTTATCTTATTCAAGACATTTTTTATAAATGTGTTTTTTTGTTTGTGTGGTTTTTTTTAAAGAAAGGTCCTTGATTTAGTAAAATTTCCTCTCATGCTCATTACTACTCTTATCTAGTCAGTTTGCTTGCCAATTCTTGGGAAAATATTGCATCTGATCAGTTACACATTCACCTGTTTGCTGATGTTTGCAAAAGCCTCGAAGCTCAAACTCCTCATCATCAGGGGATTCTGTCAAGCCTGTCAACATTGTCCTTACAAAGGCCACATCTTCCAAAGCCCCCCTGGCTGGATCCAGGATCAGTTCGGCCTTCTGGTTTGGTGAGAGTTGCTCCACAGCCTCTTTCTGTGACAACATGAATTAGTGTTCAATATATATATATATATATATATATATATATATATATATATATATATATATATATAGATAGATAGATAGATAGATAGATAGATATAGATATGTTTTTTATATAAACATTGAGAATTAATAGAATGACTCACTGCAGAGAAATTGCTGTTAATTTTGTAAAGATCCTGAAGACCTGCAAAGACTGAAAAGATTCCAATATTTCTTTTCAGCCATTCTGCACTTCCATTTACATGTCGTGTGCACCCAGGCTCTGTGAATCATTTAATAGAATAAGAACAACAGATATTAGATTAAAAAACCCACTTCAAAATAGATAGATAGATAGATTAAAGATCTAGGACTTTTTTGCATGTGCTCAATTATTCTCCAAAATTTTGGTCACAAACATAAAAATCTGTGTAAGTAAGCACTTCCTCTTTTCCAAGAAAATCCAGCTACATTACAGACACTCAACAAAATGTAATAGATGTCCTACATTTTGAGGGAACATGCTATGGCATGCCAACTTCAGAAATGTCCACCAGAGCTGTTGTCCATCAACTGAATGTTCATTTCACGCCTATAAGATGTCAATTTACTAAGTTTGGCAGTACATCCAACCAGCTTCACAACAGCATTGTTACAACAACAAACTGTGTCAGGTCAAGACTCTGCTAAAGATGATGAGCACGCAGATGGGCTTCCTTGAGACTGTTTGTGACAGTGTGTGCAGAGGTTCTTTAGGTGTGCAGACCAATTGCTGCATCAATTGCCCCAATGGGTGGTCTTAGACAAACTTGCAGATGGATACACTGGAGAAAGAGATCCTAAACTAGTGTGGCTACACGTGGCCTGTTTTGAATATTCTAATAAACATTACAAATAACTTTACAAATAAGTATCCGCTTATCCCTTACATAACACTATATTGTTCATTTTTCTCTGACACATTTATCACGTTTTTATCCTCTTACCTGGTAAGTCCTTTCTTGATAGGTATGCTTGAATGAAGTGTGTATAGATTAGCTCTCCCTTCATTCCTTGAGGTGTCTCCAGTTCATCAGTCATAGCCTCAATCCTTGAAAATACATTTTCATTATTCTTTCTCTTACCAAATCAAAAATGTAGATCATAACAAATAGAACAACAACAAACAAAACCATGAAAACAACAAAGGACAGCAGCCTCCCAGTGGCAAGATGTTGTGTTTTTAGGGACCGAGCCTAGAGGCAGAGGACTGCTCAGAGAGCAGTCCTCGCCAAAGGCGAGGACCCTCTTGTTTTAAGTTATAACTACATTAATGACAGTTAAGCTCATTTACTAACCATTTATAACATTTTGACTTCAGCATTTATCTCCATGTATCAATAAAATGGAATTGCATTCACTTACAATTCTTGGAAAGAAGTGCAGCTGAAGTTCTGACTGCTCAGCTCGGTCAGGAAGTTTTCGTCAACATAGGGCAGAAGAGGAGCCACTTTTACTGAGAACCACCGTCTGATGAATCTTAGGTCACTGTGGTTACCCAGATTTAGACTGTCCAGGATTCCAAACGTATCCAGAACATTGAATCCAGACTCATTGGCACCCTGTTATGAAATAAAGTTGCAATCAACTATTGTTTTGAGCCATATTTGTCATATCAACATCTTTTAAATGTTATTCAAAAACTATGGGGAACTCAAAGTTAGTAAAACTGAATAGGCAGTAGTGTAACCACACCTCCAAACATTGAGGGTAGAACCTGCTATCACACTTTCAAACTGATAACTGACAAATAATTTAGTGTGGTAATGGGTCGTAGCACAAAATCCAACCAAAGTTATTAATATTATTATTATTTTTCTAATGTTGTTCTAATGTTGTTAAAGACTCCCATTTTGATATAAATAAGTCTTGATTGTAAACATGTGAAGGTCTCATTTTTCATATTATGCAATATAGCAGCAGGTGGGAATTTCAGGTTCAGGGTCTTTTTCAACAGGAGGAATTGCCCAAAACATAAGCTGCAAGCAGCAGTGAAAAGGTTTCATGCTTGTGCCCTTTTTGATTAATGGTGGCCAACTGTTTTCACTGATCTTGCGCAGTTATAGTCCAAATATGTAACTCAGTCCTACAAGTCTGTATACCAAATTTGGTGTAATAACTGTTTCAAATTATGCAAATTAGCAACAAATTCAGCTTTTTTTTAAATTTCGTCTCAAAGATATGAGGTAAATGTTTCTTTAATGTTCTTGTTGAGCAGCTCAAGCTTTATCGGTAATTGATTACATCAAAATAAATAAATACACAAGCTTAGAAAATATGAGGCAACTAATATAGCCTACCAGTTGAAAGAGGACTTTAAAAGTTGACTTCACAATCTGTCTGAGGCTTTGTTCCACCTCCCTGGATTTGTCCTCTGGTAAGCTTGCATTTTCACCCCTTTCACAGGACAGCTCCTCTGCCAGCATGTCCACTGCAGCACATATCTAGAGGAAACACAGATGTGTTTGTAACACACAGCAACACTGATAGACGACAGCTGTGAGTCAATGTCAGCATGTGAACACAAGGGGGCGTCATTTATCACCACTGCTTGGTGGTGACGTTTAAAAATTGAACACACTATTGGGTTTATGGAGCATTTTAAATTTACAGTGAATGTGAATTCTGTAAGACTCACTCTCTGACTGGCATCTCGCAGATTTATTGCATGGCATGTTTCCTGGAAACCATCACTTTGATTGGAGGCATTGCTTTTAGAACAAATACAGTGGTGAAACAAAAATTAACATCACATTTAACATTAATATAAATTTGAATAAAAGTGATATTCCTGGTCAACACTAATGTGTGAGTGTGTTAGGTTAAACATTTAACAGTGTCATGGGAAACTGCATACTGACCTGTTTTCAGATGTCACTGAACCTGATCCTACAAATATCAATATAAAAAGATTATATAGAATGAACAGTGTGTTGACACTTAATTACAAACTTAATTTCAAAATAAAAACATTCTTTGAAGAAATGTTTCTCCTTACCTGATGCCATATTTGACTGAAATACAAAATAAAAGCACACTGATTAAGTATTTCGTACAATTTTGTACAGATGAAACAAAAAAACTGAGAATTACATTTAGTCCTACAAAAATAGCAAATAGACTTAATATTGCAAAGACCAGTGTTGATAAAGTACAAACATCTGTGGCATTTTTATGTATTGTTTTTATATTGTGACTCCATAAAATAATATATTACTTACTACGGAGGAATTAGTGTAAATGTTGTCAAGATCCTCACGACTTGCAAAGACGGAAAAGTTTCCAATATTTCTTTTCAGCCATTCTGCACTTCCATTCACATTTTGTGTGCATCCAGGATCTGTAAATTATTTTGAAAAATTCAAGAGTTCAAGAAAAGAAAGTTGGTATTCCTTTATGCCAACAAGGTGAATTGTGAGTGGTATATGCTCATCCCATTTTGAATGTATTTAATTAGGAGTTAACAATGTGCAAGCAATCCCTATTGTTAATTTATCATTTGCAAAGATTTTTTAGTGTTTTTATGATCTTAGTTTGTCTCTCATATACACCTTTGATTCATTTTTCTCTGACACATTTAGCCCAAATTCTTATGCTTTTACCTGGTAGGTCCTTTCTTGATAGGTATGCTTGAATGAAGTGTGTATAGATTTGTTCTCCATCCACCTCGGGAGATTCCTCCAGTTCATCACTCATAGCCTCAATCCTTGAAAATGCATTGTCATTATTCTTTCTCTCAGAACAACAAACATGTAGATCATGTGTCATCAAACAGGAACAATAAAAACCATGAAAACAAAAAAGGACAGCAGCCTCCTAGCAGCATGTTGATCTTTTTACAGCATACTTAAATATTTGCATAGTTCTATAATTAATCATTATTTTAGCAACATTAACAACAGTTTAGTCCATTTGTTAACCATTATAACATTTTGACTTCAGCATTCATCTCCATGTATCAATAAAATGGAATTGCATTCACTTACAATTCTTGGAAAGAAGTGCAGCTGAAGTTCTGACTGCTCAGCTCGGTCAGGAAGTTTTCGTCAACATAGGGCAGAAGAGGAGCCACTTTTACTGAGAACCACCGTCTGATGAATTTTAGGTCACTGTGGTTACCCAGATTTAGACTGTCCAGGATTCCAAACATATCCAGAACATTGAATCCAGACTCATTGGCACCCTGTTATGAAACAAAGTTGCAATCAACTATTGATTTGAGCCATATTTGTCATATCAACATCTTTTGAATGTTAAAATTGTGAAAAGCTCAAACATGTCAATTTTCAACTAAATGGGTGTAAAAGATAATAGTGTAGCCCCACGACCAAACATTCAATCATTGTAGAAGAACATGCCATCACAAACTGATTGACTGATGGATCATTTTGTGCAGTAGTGTTATAACACTAAATCCATCCAAAGTTTTTTTTGTTTGTTTTGTTTTTAAGATCTTTTTTGGGGCATTTTTGCCTTTAATTAACAGGACAGCTAAGCATGAAGGGGGAGAGAGAGAGAGAGAGAGAGAGAGAGAGAGAGAGAGGGAATGACATGCAGTAAAGGGCCACAGGCTGGACAAATCCACTAAGCCACCAATGCCCCGAACAAAATGTTATAATTTTTTTATGCTACCAAAAACTTGTTTACATACTGATGTAAAGAAGTCTTAAGTGTTAAGACAGGTGGGCTTATATTTTCAGTTATGAATAAATGACTAATATGCAAAGTGCAAAGACTTCAATTTTTCAATTTTTTACTTAGAAAAATTTGGGCCCGACTGATTTATCGGCCGATTATAGCCATTACCAATGTTAACACTTATATTTCCAACACTAATAAAATGCAGGGAATGTGGTGTTTTACTTAGAAATGATGTCCTGCACTATAATCTACCTCTGTTAAAGTGGCAATAATAAGAACTCTGGTACTGTGAACATACATGTGAATGTCTTAATTCATATAGACTTTGCATGATTATTTTATTTCCCAGAGGTTAACTGCCTTTTTGCACATCATATTTTTTATTTATTTTGTGTTGAAATTGTTCATATGCTGCTTGTTCCACACAATTTCTGATAATAAAAGTATTTGAAAATAGTAAAATGTTCTTCCTTCAATTTATATCTTTGTAACAAGTGTTTGAGCCATATTTAGGCCAGAAAAAGCAGGTAAAATTTTAAAATTGAAAAACATAAAAATTTAAATGGCCAGTATATCAGTTATCAGATTTTTTTATTCCACAGTATTGGATTTGGCATCGGCCCCAAAAAAATCGGTCGGGCCCTAATAAACATGAGTATACATTAAAATTATGTGTTTGCAAGTTGGGTCTTGTTTAAGTGCAAACAAGTGAACTATGTCATAGTTCCACACTCATTAGAGTATGCCCCTGTTTTAGATGTCTTGTAATAAAGACATTTTTTTTTTGTTTACCATTTTAACGAATATGATATACTATCTTGCATATATTTGCAACCTTATTGGAATAAGGTAAATGTTTTTGAGTGGGCTTGTTCATCACCTAGAGTTTAATCTGTTAGTGATTATAGTAATTTGAAGTCCAAAAACATAAAAAAAAACATACATGTTCCACAAATTGGGAAAAAAAAAAAAATGAAAGCAATTATATACCAGTTGAAAGAGGACTTTGAAAGTTGACTTCACAATCCGTCCGAGGCTTTGTTCCACCTCCCTGGATTTGTCCTCTGGTAAGCTTGCATTTTCACCCCTTTCACAGGACAGCTCCTCTGCCAGCATGTCCACTGCAGCACATATCTAGAGGAAACACAGATGTGTTTGTAACACACAGCAACACTGATAGACGACAGCTGTGAGTCAATGTCAGCATGTGAACACAAGGGGGCGTCATTTATCACCACTGCTTGGTGGTGACTTTCGAACGTTGAATACACTATTGGCTTTACAGATCATTTTGAATTTCCAACTATTGAGAATTTTGTGAGACTCACTCTCTGACCGGCATCCTGTAGATTTATTGCATGGCAAGTGTCCTGGAAACCATCACTTTGATTGGAGGCATTGCTTTTAGAACAAATACAGTGGTGAAACAAAAATTAACATCACATTTAACATTAATATAAATCTGAATAAAAATGATATTCCTGGTCAACACTTATGTGTGAGTGTGTTAGGTTAAACATTTAGCAGTGTTATGGGAAACTGCATACTGACCTGTTTTCAGATGTCACTGAACCTGATCCTACAAATATCAATATAAAATGATTACATAGAATAAATAGTATGGTGACACTCTGGGTACAAACTTAATCTCACAATTATTAGTTAATTATTAATTAAGTTAAGAAAGAATTAAGTAAAGAAAGGTTTCTCCTTACCTGATGTCGGATTTGACTGAAATACGAAATTAAAGCACGCTGATTCAGTATTTTGCACAGATGGAACATATAAAACTATTACATAGAGTATTAAATTTAGTGCTACAAGAAAAGCAAATAAACTTACGTTTGCAGAGACCAGTGCTGATATACATACTGGAAGAATGAAAGACAAAAAAATACATGTTTGGAATTTAATTTCATGTGTATTGGCAAAAGAGTTCATAATCATCTTTCAAATATTGATAAATAAAATTTTAAAAAAGATGGGGAAACACTTACCAACACTAGCAACTGAGAGTAGCAGAACTTGCACTGAAGTTCCAGGGCCACCCATCATGAAAACGGTTCTCTGCTCACCTTTTCATTTCTCAACCTTAAGCGATCTTCAACAATGTAACTGGCATTATCGAAGATAACAAATAAATGAGAAAAGGGAAATAATCACAGTGAGAAGTATGTGCATATCTTGCCATCCTGCATGTCGGTTGTGAAAGAAAATAAATGTAAACCAATACAACCAATTGACCTGTAAGTTTCAGTGAGAACAAAACTCTAGCAAAAGAAGTATGCATCTCAGTACTTAATTTTCACTTGCAGCGCTGAGCGTTACATCTCACATAACATATTCTATCCAAACAATAATATCTGAAAAATCATTAATATTTGCATTGTAGTTAGATTTTCAAAGTGTAGGAATTACCATGATCTGTCTTCAGTTTCTATTTTTTTTAAAAAAACCTTTTACATGCATAATTAATCTCAGACATCACTGAAGTTATAAATAAATTTAAATATGTTTTTTTGATTAATTTTAAAAACAAACCTGACTGTGCCACTCAAACCTTGTCAAGCCAAGTACATCCAGTCATAAAATGTATACAGTTAAAATTATTTTTCATTCAAGGTTCTCAGAAAAAAACACTTTTACCCTTGCTTAAACAATAAAAAGAGACAGTATAATAAGCCATAGAAAGATGCACAACTGGTTGAGCTCACCTCTCTATCTCCTCTGCGCTGTGAGAGAAAGTGAGGATTGCAATCATAGGTGAAGCAGGTTTTCATTGGGTGGGGCATACAAATCATCGCTGAACTTCAGATATGAAGCATGTGTATGACGCTCAGAATGTTCTGTAAGGAGGTGGAAAATTCCATTTGATTGAAACCAGTAAACTGTGAAAGCTTGTCTGTTTTATAGTTAGGTCAACACATAACCACATAAGCCAATACAATACACAGGAATTATCGGCCGTCATTTTAATGAACTTGGATAACAATGGACTTACATTTCAAAACAATCAATATGATGAGTCATATGAGCAGCTACTGATCTCCAGCATCTATGGCTCAGGACTAGTTAAGGTTAGGTAACTTCTTGGTTACCTAAGGGAAGCTGTGGTCAAGGTTAGGGTAAGGGAAAACCACCAAATACTTATTTTCTTCCAATGTACACATATTGGTGCACACATTGTACACTGGGCTGCATTGTTATTAAAGGAAGAACTGCAGCCGCTGTTCTGCTGCTGACTTGCTGCTCAAGGTAACGTCACACCGCAGTCACCATAATGTTCCACGAAACCAAGAGACAGGCGCACACTGATTGATTTGCAACCCTTTTTTTTCTCTTGGTAGTTTGCTGTCATCAAATTGAGAAGCCCTGACTTCAGCTGCATACTGCTGGAGGAACCCTCTTCCATACCATATTGTCTTTTTCGATACATTTCTGAGCTGGATCATGTCTGTGTGCTTTTTTTGATCATTTACTAATTTCAACACCTGTAACAGCTTTGCATTGGTGCGCAGTACATGTGGCCTAACTGGGTGAGTTTCTAACTAAGTCCACAGATAAATTCAAGTTTAGCAAACTTGATAATTCATTAATGATCACACCAATTACTAATGTGTACAAGCAAATAATATGCTAACAGGCTATGGGCTGAAATGGTTCACTTGTCTAGTTTAAAATAGAATGTCTTCTAATGAAGATCAGCAGGGTTATTATGAGTTAAGTAATGCAGTAAAACATATGGAGGCCCATTAAGCCCCACTGTATTATTAACTCATGAGCTGAATACGATGACTTGTACTGACATTTTTGGGGAGTAACAAAAGTAACTACCTTAGAATATAAAATGTGAGTAACCGTATTCCGTTATGTTGTGCTCACACCGGTCGAATAAAACGCAAGTAGATGTGAATTCCTGCCAATGACGCAAAATACGCAAATCAAGCAGTGTGAATGAAGTGAGCACGATTTTCTGTCATATGCCTATTCGCAAGAGTTGAAAAATCTGAATTTCAGTGACCAATTCGTGCTGCAATAGCCGACCAACATTGAGATCCTTCGGGGACGTCACTGGACATATCAAAGTTCATTTATTGATTCAGCGATTTCACGTGAGTTATTCGCACGCATGAAATGAGTCAGCACAAAATATTCTAGCGCTCAAACTCTCACGAGTGACGTGAGGTGAAAATTCACAGTATTTTGAGTATTTAGAATACCACCCAGTACAGATTATGAGTCATACACCAAAATGCATTAAAATCTAATGCAGAAATATTTTGTCACTCACATTGCATACAGAAGTCACATCATACTTCAAAGTCAAAGACTTTGACATGTGATTAAAGTGTCATCCAAAAGAAAAGGGTTTGTAGGTAAGGTGAAAGGTAAGAATAAATAAACTGAACTGACTGGCCTTTGTCCTACCCATTTTCACTGGGCTTTAAATTCTCCTTTAGTGATATTTTCATTTAAGGACAACTCCTTCCCCTTACATATTCTTGCATCCAGAGTCTCTGCTCTGAGAAATCGTACATACTGTAAAGAAGAAATCTGCCCTAAGGCCATGTTGCTTATGTTGCAGAGAGCACACTGGTACAACCAGGGTGATGAGTTTCAGTGTCTTTCTGTACTTAATGTAAGCAAATGCTGCTTGGCCAGGGCCGCCTTTCAGTGCAGGAGCTGTTATAACCACATGTGTAACTCAGAACTAGGGTAGAAGTTTATGGTGCTACGGCCTACCTGCGCAGACAAGCAGAGATCATTGTAATATCTTACGTTTATCAAACATAAGCAACCTTTGAAATGTGGAAAATTTAAGAAAAAAAAAAAACACTGTCAAATCATAACATTTCTGCTTTGTGACTGAGAGAAGAAACAGGTTTCCAATTTAATTAAGCTATTATCTTTCTTTTTTTTTCAGAATGTTTTACTCACTCCCAGTTACATGTTTCTAGCATGTCATTTTAACAGAGCTTTACAACAGTGTGTGAAGGTTCAGTAAGGTTCAGGTTCATTATATCAGCAGGGGAACTCAACCTGCCAGTCAACAGTGAATACACCTGGTGGCATTCCAGTAAGACACCACCTTCTTGATGCCTGAAACTATTGTGCATCTGACACACCCCAAGACCTAACCTGCTGTCAGACCAGAAGATCACGAATATTAACATTTTACTGTTCCTGACATCAATTAAAAACAAAAGAAACACACTTTAGCTGGATCAAGTCCTGCTCTGACCAAGTGCACAGTGTGATCTAATAGCCTCACACCCTGGGCAAAGAGAGGGCTGGTGCAAGGCACCGAACTTCCTAACTGCCTGAGGCACCGTCCTATGAGACAATGCCATTGCTCTGACATCTCTCAGTACATTAATACATGTGTTTAGGTCCTGTTTGTGCACGTGAGTTTCAAATAACAACAGAGTCAAAACATTTCATTTCCATTAGATGGATTTCTTCTTACTATTGACCTTGGAGGTATATGAAGCAGTGATTTAACAATGATTGTATGTAGGCCTAAAAATTGGAAAAGCGAATTAGCCAACATAGATTACATGTGATTTTAAAAGTTGCTCTGGGTGCTTTTATATTTTCTTCCACCATTAAAATTCCACCACTAATATTCATCACCATTAGGAACAAAAATAATTGCTGTTAATGTAAGCTGGCTGGATGAATGAGTTTTACAGAAACCTTTCAAGCCTAAAGAGAGTGACTAATTGATACTCAAAGATACATTTGCGCAGAGTATTACTCTAAAGGTAGTTTTATTTAATTAATGATATCTAAAATATCATGACTTTTTAACAGTGTGTACCCTAGTTACATAATGACTGCACAATTGTCATTACCAGTGGTGAAAGTCGTCCCCGGAGTGCTTCTACTTTTCCAGGGCATGGAAGCGGAAATCTTGGTTCAAAAATCCTTTGGTTACACATGGGGCCTCGAGTACAAAGACTTGTGTGGATTTCCTACTGAAACATGGCGTACGCTTAAATCCAGAAAATGTCATATGCACAAAAAACATGCAGATTTATGAATCTGTGCATACGCATGAACAGTGGCGCCATATAGGGGAGAAAAGTTAGGATGATTCCAAGGGCCCCTGACTGACAGGGGCCCCAAAAATAGGTTATTATTATTAAAAATTAATATAAAATTATTAAACCATCATCATTAAGATTTTTTTTAAATATAGTAATAAAATTAATGATCTCTTTGTTTTGTACTAGTGTTTGGCAGTAAAATTTAAATATTGGATAATTCCGTCCATCAGCCCCTGTAAAGATACAGGCAGCGCATGGCTCCTCGCCGTGTCGTGCTCTAAGGCCAGCTGCAGCTCTGCGCACAGTTCCAAGAGGATTGCCCTCGGGAACCTAAAGCAGCTGATGAGCCAGTTGTCATCATGTGCCAGTAAATCCTCTCTGTCTCTGAGCACACGCACTCTCCATATTGCACCATTTACAATGTCTTTATATCCACTCATCTAACTGCAGACACGTGGGAGTGTTAATTGTTCATTAGTGTTAATTGTTCATGTGTCTCTGATGTGCACATCACTCTGAGGACTATTTGTTTTCAATTTATTATCACAGTTTCCCAGCATCACCTCTAAGTGTCGCCAAAGGATCAACAGCTGTAGAAACGTTCGTACGCCAGCCATGAAGTTGGCATGAGGCACCGCACATTTCCACAGTCATTTCACTTCTAGAGCAAAGGAAACACTTTGCACATCTATTAAAACAGACAGATGCGTTGGAGAGAGAAGACCAAAAAGTTGCAAAAGGACATTGTCTAAATTGCAATAAATAATTTATTTACGACGTTTCTTTTGCAACTTTTGATACATCTGAACTTTGCTGTGGAAAAGGGCATACGCACCCTTTGTGCATGAGGCCCCTGATCTCCTGAAACTTCAATTGGGATTGATGAGGAATTGAATAAACCTTTTTGATAGTTGAATGTACGATATAAAGTGAGTATCAAATCATCCGATGCAGAGAATGTGTTTAGGTTTTTATAAACTGAGAGAGAACATGGAAGTTATGGGAATGTTTGGGTGGGCTGAAGAACATTCTTTAAAATTTTAAAGAGACAATCATAAGCATTTGTACAGCGTGCTGGTGCTTTATCAATTATTTTATCCATCTATAGTTATATGATAAAAAATGCCTCCTTAAATGATTAAATCTGCCAATGTTTCCTCAGGCCCTCTCTGGCTCTTTTGAATGAATAGCATTGAATGGAAATAAAACATCAAAATATCCTGGTGTTCTCCTTGTACTTCAATAGATATATATGACTGATGAAGCTGAATAAAAAAAACAGATAACTGAAATGGATGGATGGAGAATGTCTAGACTGAAACTCTGCCACTGTGGGCCACACCAAAATGACTCATGACTTAAAATGCTACAACCCTTGTACTGCTTTAATGCCAAAAATAGAAGTACACCAGGTGAGCCATGACACAAACAATATTCTAAACTAAAGCGCCACACATGCACATACACAGAACACATGTACACAAAGGGAATATCACATGCACAAAGTAGGAGGAGCTCACAGATGTTTTACCTTCTAGCATGACTTTGCAGGGTTGTCTTCACTTTGCTGTTTTCCACCACATTAACTTTCTTCTTCCAGGCCTTACTCTGAGTTTTCTTTTCTTGGCTTAAGTTCTTGCCCTCCTAAAAAGATGGGCCTTTACTATCAACAAGGACCAGTCAGTGTGAAGTTTGCAGCACTGAAAGTTGCCATATGGTCAAAGCAATGGTGGACTAATAACTTTTTGTACAGCAGTTCATTCAGACTTTGCTACATATAAAATGGACTAAGTTAAGCAGAGCTTTCTGTGAGAAACCTAACTTGAATGAATCCAACAATTTAAACAGCCATTAGTACTAATGTAATGTAATCACACTAACTTGAGTTGAATTTAATGACTACCTGTTCATAAATCATGGTACATGAGCATAAGATTGAGACATTAGGCACAAAATACAATCAGTCAGGATGTGGTCACAGACCAGCACATATTCTAAATATATTATGAAGTGTTAAGGTTTTAACAAATGCCATAAACTGTTTTTATTAGAGACTCTTTCTATTGAGAAAATACTGTAACAGTAGCCCTGTAAAAAAAACTGTTACAGTGTTACAAAGATCAGAATGCCTTCCCCTTCCGCTAATAGACACTGTATGTGAATTATAGATACTAAACAATTATGAGGATGGATGTATTTTAAACAAGTAATACACAGCCATGAATTTTTGATCCATGTCATTCATAGCTGGACTTTTAACAATACTAACTGTCTGTTGCCTACAGCACCACAAAGTAGGATATAACCTCAACAAACAAAATTAAAACAGCTTGCAGAGGACAGAACATGAGCGAGTTGCAGCCGAATGCGTCACAACTCTCGATCTCGGCTCGGCTCCCTTACAGATTGTGGCAAAGATAACAAAAATGGGAATTTACTGATCTTGTATTGTGCTTAACTTTAGTGGATCATAATGTATCAAGTATGAAATTGATGATGTCTGGGTTCAAATTGAATTTTTTTTTTTTATCAGTGTCAGTTTTTGAGACATGACAAGTGCAACTGGCAACAGATAAAGGCTTGTTTTTAGCATAGCTGATTGCCTTTAACTGCGTGATTTTCTTTACCACCAGCAGCCCCTACAGATCAGTTAGGAGAGTCAACAGCCAACAACACTATAAAACCATCAATAAAACAATAAATTAACAAAAAAGATTTTTCAAAAACTGTGAATCACCACAACCATGAGAGGTCCTTAAGCATCCAGGCATAAATGCACATAAAACATATTCAAATCAAATCAAATCAAGTTTATTTATATAGCACATTTAGAAACAACAGCTGTTAAGTGCTGTGGAAAATAAAATTATGACACATGAATAAATAACAATATAAAATGTACACAAAGATAAAAACAGAGTAACACAGGTAAGAACAATTACATACGTAAAAAAAGATTAGAAAATACTAAAATATTAAAACCACTACAAACAACCAAAAGCCATTGAAAACTTATGTTTTAAGACTTGTCTTAAAGGTGTCATTGGAGGGGAAACGTTTGATTGAGAGTGGGAGGTTATACCAATGCTTTGGAGCAGCTACCACAAAGGCATGACCTCCCTTACCCACCAGCCTCAATCGTGGAACCTTTAAAATACATTGCTCGGAGGATCGACGAGGTCAGGAGTTGGAGCAGGGGCAGAGAAGTTCAACTATATACTTGGGTGCCAGCCCATAAAAACAAATAAAAGAACCTTAAAATCAATTCTGTATTTGATAGATGGCAAGTGCAGGGATGCTAGCACTGGTGTAATGCTGCCTCTTTTCCTGGCACCAGTGAGGAGTCTCCCTGACAGCATTCTGCACCAGCTGCGGGTGAGATACAGATGACTGGCTGACATCCAGGTACATACAATTGCAATCGTCAAACCTTGAGGAGATTAATGCTGTGGTTACAGTCTTTAAGTCATTGTCAGAGATGATGGACTTGAGATTTGCAATGTTTAATAGATGGAAATAACAGTCTTTCACCACAGAGTTGATTTGTTTGTCAAATTTTTATGATAGTTTGATAAAATACAATGTTTTTTTAAAGATGTTTTTGGAGCATTTTGGGAAGCGACCAGTCAAATTAATAACTCTGTAAACCAGTTATTAATTTGTCAGTACACTTATCAATAATGAATCAATCTCAATATCTGGGTTATAAATTCTCCATACAGGGGTCTTAGTTCCTGCTCAAAAGGAATATACACAGACAACGACTTGGTGATAAATTAAGATTTATTTATGCTAAATGTATAACAACTGAGTAAATGAATGAGGATAACATGAAATAACACAAAATCAATAGTATGTATAAATGGATTAAAGAAGTAACACTTATGAGTTATTTAGTGATTACATCAATCAAACTGCAAGAAGTGTACCTTTCTAAAGAAAATAGGTCGTACAAGTGTACTACTTAAACACAGCAATTGTTTCCATATCATAATAATGAAAAATCAAATCAAACTTATACAAGGGCCCAGGGCTAATTGTTGACATTACAAGTGTCTCCTGATTTTTTTTAAAATGGTGTCACCAATGCAGATTGAGGTGCTGGGTACTTTGAGAGCAGTTTACCTGAATGATGATAGAGCTAATGTAGCATTCCATGTGAACTGAGAAATCAGAATTCCCAAGTTTAGAGTCAAAAGTTTCAATTTGAATGCCTGCTGAAGTCAGATTTATGACTAGAAAAGCTGGAAGAACCTCACCAAACCTTACCTCACAATCCAAGATGGCTACTTCACGCCTCATCGGTAGCTGAAAGCTGTAGTAATATAGTGTTAATTAGCACTTCCTGTCTTATTTGTGCCTCATTAAATCAATTGTACACACAGTGCTGTCCAACTTCTGTCTGTGGACATGTTGTTGTGTTGTTTGTATGTACAAAATGCTGCATAATTCATGTTATTAAAAGGCTTTGCTAACAATGCCTAATGTTGGCAAACCTGGCTAAGACTGTTGTTTTTGCCAACTGACTTGTTGTTCTGGAACATTGTCAAATCAGGTGTGTCAACCACTTCTCCAACTGCCAAGGTAAATAAAACACAACACAACATATCATATTACAACCTAAAAAGCCTCTAAGTGTCAATGTCATATTCTGTATATCCCTGGTTATACAAGTTTGTAGGCCAGTAATAATTTCTATCACCTGACTCGTACACAGGAATTTGCACTGCAGGGGACATCCCCGCATAAGTTTGATCTCAAGGCCCCATTTACAGCTACACTGTGTTCTGTCCTCGGTAGTTTTATCTTTCCAAGGTACTGTTCACTTCTGTCAACCTCTTTCTTTTCCTTTTCCTTGTAAATCACATTGTATCTTCTGTTTTAAACAGTATATAGAGTTTGTTTGGAATCGTTGTCTGAGTCTTTATAGTAAAACTGTTGATGAAGTCTTTTATAGTTTTAACAGTGTTGGTACCCATTTTCTGCATTCAAGCAATTCATTCCTTGGAACTTGCACCACTGCATTTTCAAGTTCTCTTTTAACTTCTTGGTATTAAAAAAAGATTGACAGTGCCATGCAGTTATTACAGACATTAAATCTTCTTGTCACCTTCAGGAGTTTACGTGCAGGTGCATTGTCATGGTACATAGCTCAGTGACAAGTCAAATCATCAGGCAGGCGCGTATGGAGCTGGGTCAGGTGGCTGTACAACTGAGGCATGAAACAACAATGTAGCATAGCAACTCTGACAGACAGAGTACAAGTGGTAATGAGTGGGTATAACTCAACTGATTTGGGAACAAACGAAGTAGGTGAGCAGGTGGATGGGAAAGGTCAGGCATCTGCAGGGCATGGAGGAGGGAGTCAGAGGTTCCTAACTGAGTGACTCAGAAGTATCAAAGTTGCAGCCATTATAAGAGCTGTTAATATTATGGCAAAGTCTTTCAGTGCACCTTTATAATCTCCTTCAGGAAAGGATACACTGGAACATCCTTTACAAAAGGAAAGGAAGGTAATCCCGTCCCACAATTCCTCGCCACCATGACATTTAAAGTGATGCAAAATCACCAGTAAGCTGTTCTTTTGGAAATTAACTATAACTTAGACACCCACGGTCTTTATCAGTGATAACAAACTTAAAAACACTTTAACAATTTAGTCAGCAGGAAAGGTGTCAACTGTTTTGTGGTGTCTCTTAAGCTATATATGCATAGGTATATATAATCTCATGTATGCCCTGAATGCATAGGCAATATTTTTCTAAATAGCTCTTGCAGCAGACGTCCAAAAGAGCTCAGTCTGCAGGTCCTGAGGGTGGACATTTGGATCAAGCCAGAGACAGTGGTATGAATGGGGCAGGTGGAAAAGTCAAATGGCATTTGGTGAACAGGTAGAAAATGGCCATTAGCAGACTAGGAGATGTGGGAATGTGGATGGAGGGAGGGAAAGACAGAGGAGCAGATTGTGTCACAGTCTTGAATTAGGTAGGTGTAATTTAAGGGTGCTTTGTCTGTGAATCAAACCCTGGTGAGGACCATACATTGCAAAAACATGAAATATTGTGTTACAAATTAATGATTTTCAAATGCTGCTTATTGGTGGCCAATGTAAAAAAAGTGAAAAATGTAAATGGCTTTATCTGGAGCCAGCGTTAAGAGAGCATAAATATACACACCGGAATTTTTCTTCAAATAGGTCTTGATGATGTGCTGATGATTCAGGGTGACAACTGCCAAAACTGTCCAATCAAAGAGTTACCTATGAGTCCATATGACTTTATGTTTACTCCCTTGGTTCATTTGGAAGGAGGTGGTATAAACAGGAGCTGTACCAGAACTAAAAGGCAACAATTTACATAAACTGAACTACAGGTGTGACAGCACACTAAAGAGTCATTTTATACTTTAGAGGGATTAAAAAATAAGGTGTTTTTTTTCGAGGTGGATGCAGAAACGCATAAGAAATGAATGGAATTGTTTGCAGATAGACTGCTGGTTATCTCGGTTTGCATCCCTCTTGATGTTGCTAATACAAGTTTAAGGACTTACTTTAAATAGGACAGCCTCCTGACTAATCTGGAAATTATAAAGATGAAGGGACAGACAGAGTGTGCCATTTAGAGTGATCAAATGAGAGAAAAAGAAACATAACTGCACCTCAAACAAAGCTGAATTTTTTAAGTCTTTTTTGATGTAATCTGCAGGATTGTACATGGAGGGACTTTTTTAATAGTGATTTATACCTGAGTTTAACTCCCAGGGCTCCTTGATGATCTATTCTAACTTTAAAATTCATCAATTCATCAATCAAATGTACTGTTTAACAAGAGGCATACCATTGCAATATTTGGCTCTCAGGGTACACTGCAATGCTTGTCAATCATGTTCTCAGCAACATTCCTTTTTTTGTGTGCAATCAGTGTCAGTGCCATGTATGACTCATTTGACCAGGTTTCATAACAGAAAGGTATTTTGTTATTGTTAGGTTACAGGTTATCTATCAGCTGATGTTGCTGCTAATACCTTTCAGAAAGTGAAGAAAATATATTGCACAGTACTTGGTGTGGGCTGCTTGACATTGTTGTCTGAGGTTCATATCTGTGTGTCATCGAGAAAAATACCGTCATATTCATGTTTAGTAAAAGTTGGGCTGAAAAAGTCATTTCAAATGAAGTCTCGTATAAATAATACAATGTAAAGCATGACTTAAAGAGCTCCGATTTACAAGTCATTGTATATATTTTTATTGAACAAAATTGAATGAGAGAGGGTAAACGTCAACCCAGTGACAAATATTTTTAAATTAAGTTTCCACGTTTTAAAAAAACACACACATAAACAAAGCCTTCATTTTCCTGGGGGGTGGTTTCTGGTGGCAGACAGAGTAGCATACTGAAAGCCTGGCCTATAGGCAGGCAGCGATTTGAGGGTGGAAGAGGGGGAGGGACACCATCGCCCTTGTTAGAAAAATGATGCAAATGCGTCCCTCTCCAAACCCCAAATCTGGACCCGGATCCTGTCCTATCTGGACCCAAATTATATAACTGAGAACTATTACATTTTGTAGCACTGCTTTTAAAACAGTGCATAGGATCCATACTAAAAGTGTTAGTGCAGCCAATAGCCAAAATTAGTATGCACCAAATATATTCTGATTTATAAAACCCTGCCTAGCCTGCCAGTGCACAATTTCCTTTTTTGAAATCCCAAATTAACTTGCTCAGCCAATCAAATGTGTGCATTTTAATCAAGTATTACAACTCAGCAAGTGGGAGACAAACACAATTGAGACAAGACTAGGGACAGCAATCAAAGAGAGAAGAGAGTTAGAGAAAAGTATGTCCACATGGCATGTTCTAAAGTCTAAAGAAAAGCTTTTAATAAAGAATGGACAGACTCTCGCATGCATTCTTCCCACAGGAAGTTCAAAACCAGTAAGTCATCATATGTTCCCAGACCACGGTGATTATTAACCAAGCGGCAACCTTGGAGCTGAAAAATGAAGCCAACACCGAAGTGCCAAAAACTGCCGTTCTTTGAACGACCACTCGAGGCCACTTTACACCAGAAATAAACATGTTTACAGCCTAGTACAAAAAACAGTTTTGGTCTCTATGGCTAATTTCAACATTCATGACAACTGTACAGGGAGTGAATTTTTATATAAATTACCTGTTTGCATTTTGTTAAGGCTTAAATTTAAGCAATATTAAGGGCAAGCCACTTTGAGTGACACTCTGGCTGCCCCCTAATTACCCAACAGTGTGTGATACTTTAAATTAGGATATGGCAAACATACAGTTAAAGCAAACAGATAGTTCCATCTATTAAAACTCCACTGGAGGAATTAGAGGGTCCCCCTGTTAAAAAACTAACAACAAACAAATCACTTACTGCTTATAGGGAATCAGTCTGAACAATGATGGTGTCATTATTCTACAGCCATAACATTGTGCAATCAACTTCTACTTCATAATGATAGGTTAAACCATAAAACTTGTTTATCTCCACTCAAATCAACAAAATTATAAACTGTGAAGAAAACTAGAGCAACGATTATGTTGTTTCCCTGAGTTTGGTCATAAAACTCTGAAGAATTTCTGGATCCGCTGCGTTGACAACAACTTAGTGACGATTCTCTGTAAAAAGAAACCAAAAAAAACAAAATAGAAACAACAACGTGATTATTGGTTATATCACATGGCATCATGATGATGATATAACTCACATGGACTGGCAGGTGCTGTTGTAATGTTAACACCCAGTTTATCTGAGTAAACTGAAAGTTCATGATGCTGTCCTCTGTCTCTGAGGCCTCTTTCTTAATAATAACTTCTAGACATACTGACAAAATTTATTTCAGAAGACTGATGGTAATGATATAATGATATAATGATATACACACACAGTATAGAGGGATATGATCTGCGTAAAAACAGTTTTTGTTTCCTCTCCCACTGCCATATCAAAGAAACATAGGCCACTGTCGCCCCATCTGATGGCATTTAGTCCCTGAGTCCCATGCATTAGGATGTCACTGTTGTGATTTAGTATTGACTTGTGTAACCCTGTCTGCAGGGAGATTCATTGATAATAGTGCAGAGGAAGCTGTTAAACAGAGTATACTGTTTGTGACTTGAATGATTGCAACTGTAAAAATGTGTGACCAAAACGGAAAACTGTGTGGTTCATACTTTTATGACCCAGTCCCTTCTCTAAATATTGGTCAACCTATATAGGCTAGTTAGCGGTAACTTAATTGTGAGTGGACAGATTTCGTTGCTTTCCCTGCCAACACTGCAACATTTAGGTACCGAATAACCATAAATAACCCACTACAGAGTAGCCATGCTAAAACATATTAATGAATGCTTATTTAGAACTATTAGTAATAGTGATACCTTTATTATAAAGCACAAGTAGGTATTGCGGCTCCAGGTAGCAAAGGTTGCTGACCCCTGCCTTAGACAAATAAGTAAGTGCAAGCTAATCAAAGGCTTTATGATCATGGTTGAAATAGTTTCCACTTCTCATCATTAAATCACTGAAATATAACATGATATTAGATCTCATAACAACATATACCATATGGTTAACTCTTAACAATGGAAAAGTGCTCTGAACAATATGGAAATTTTATAGTTTTCCCAGGATTGTGGGAAGATATTCTGAGAAATACAAGCTGCATGGTAAAACAAAAAATGAAATACGCAAATCATTGTAGAAGGATATGTGTGTTTAGTGAATGCAATGCGCTTGCTTAATTGACTGATGAATAGGATTTCTCCACATTTCCACAAGCCCTGAACACATTATTGAGAAAAAAGTTTTCAAATCAGTCTGCATTACTACTCAATGATCAAACTGCACAATTTGAGAAGACATTTGTTCATTGAGATAGATTACTAAACTCAACTGAGACCCAACTCTCTGCAAGGATTTTTATGTTACACTGTAATGGCTGCTTGAAAGGTAGTTAAACTCATTCACAACCTGCTGTCTACATGTCAGCATTCAAATGCTGCAGATGGGACTTAGAAATTGCAGTTTAATAATTGCACTGAAACTGTGACTCACTGGCAGATGGTTCAAATCATAAAGCATCCCTATTCCCAATATAATTCCAGTTGGAGCATTTCCCTTTCTCCATTAGTACCAGCAGATAGCAGTAAAGCTCCAGTAAGACAAGAGCACAGTGCAGCATTTCCAAGGATGGATATGTGCTGGGTTATGTCTTTGGTTCGTTATTAAATCCTTCCAAAGCTGATTTGTATATGCTCCAATATTCAGCACTTCATACAATTAGGATATGCTATTAACCAGCTGACTGTGAAATCTACCTTTTATGTTAAACTAGTCCACATAGACAACAGTACATGACAATCATAACAAACAAATGTTATGAAACAAATCTGTGGCAAAAATAGTTCATGTACCTGTACATTGTGGGGGTTGATCACTCCATCGATTTCCCTCACAAACTATAGCAGCAGCACCCTTTAACTTGAAACCATGGTAACAGGAGTACAGAGCAACCAGTTTGCCATATGAAGAGGACAAAATAAAATCCCCGTTCCTTATCTTTCTCGGAGTGCCACACTGTTTTAAGTCTGGAAATGAGAGATAAAAGTTTTTCATGTTAATGCAAGGCACAATAAAATTCAAAGGAATATGTATGATTTTTCACATATTAGGACTAGGATCAGCCTGAGAGTATTTCAGGCCCACCTTGGCTCTTTTCCTCCCTCCAAGCTTCCAAATTAATCAGTGGCATTTGATCACAAGAGACGTAGTCATAGGGGTATTTCCCGAACATGAAAGGATCAAGGGGGAGTTTCCTTATGTCACTGTTGTCACAGATGATTCGAGACAGGGAACCTTTCAAAAGCTCTGCCTTTTGTTGCTGGCTGAACATACCTTCAGCCTCCCACCAGAACCTGAAAAATAAAAACAGCTGATCTCATGTTGAATCAAACATTTCAATAAATCTTCAAGGATAGAGCAAAAAAGTTTACATGCAATAATGATCTCTGATGTGATTTGCCAAAGTGGTCCAGGGTGAGGCACTATAATATTAATACATTTTTTGAAATCAAGAAAACATTAATGTACCTATCGCCATCACGAAGTGCTTTCATCTGCTTTCCAATCAGGCATGCAAAGAGGGGACCAGTTCTTGAGCCCGGCAACATGGACTCAACAAGCCCTCCAAGCCACACATCAATATTATCGGGATGTTTGTATATTTGTGCTATCCGCTCAGTGACCCTGTAGTCTCTCACAACCTTTTTGAAATCATCCAGTGTCTTAATGTGCCTCAGTCCACAGAAGGATCGCCAGGCATTGTATCCTGAAAGGTAATTTCAGCACAATAATCATTTGCAATTTGCAAAGAACATTGATACCACTCTTATGTCTACAATAAATACAAGGATAGAGACAAGCAATACTGACAAGACAATTTAGTTTGGCGTGAGATAATAAAATTACTACGGATTATACAGGGTCATAATCAGGGTCAGCCTGAGTTGGACTGCATCAAAAATTTCAGCAAATTCTGAAGGAATTTGTATCTGTTATAAAACTCCGCTAATGCATTTGAAAAACATCAGAACGGCTCGTCCATCGTAATCCAAGTGCCCTGATGCTGCGGCATGCAAAATTGACTTGAAATGACATAATTTACTCTGTGGCTGTGTTTACATGGCAACTCGTGCTAGTCTCGCGCAGTTGCCATGTAAACACAGCACGTCTGCAGGGCAGGCTAACTGACCGTGGTGAGAAATTATGCTATGAAAATGGAGTAAATTACGTCTTTTCAAGTCAGTTTTGCTTGCCGCGGCTTCAGGGCACTTGGATTACAACAGACGAGCCGTTCTGACGTTTTTGAAATGAATTAGCAGTTTTATTACATTTTCAAAATGTGGGTTCCATGCACTTCAGGTGTAGCTTTAATTCCGGCTGGCTGTTATCCTCCGACACCCCGAACGAGTTTTGTGGATTAAAAAAACTACACTGGACTTCTTGTAGGCATGAGGGTCAGAAAGTACTGTCTGTATTTTCATTCTAAAGTGGCCATTTCCTTTAAGCCACTTTGAGAATTGGCTTCAAAACCACTCGCTGGGGGCCTGGTCAAAAAATGGTACCTACATTACCCACAGTGCAACTTGGCCACCAATAATTTGATCATAGATTCGGGAGTGTTATGCTAGTAGCAGCTAATGTAGTCTCAAGCCACTAGCCTCAGGCGTAGATGAACAGCAGGCTACAGAGGTCTGGTAAGCTCATCTCTTTCTAACCCCAGTTTATTTATATTTTATCATTTTTAAACTTGTAGTCTTTAGCCCGTGGCTCACATGGTATCACTTGAGACAATTTATCAGACTTCTCACAGAACCCATTGGAGACACAAAAGACGTAATGCAACCATTTTAACATGGTAGTACTCCCAAGACCAGTAAATAGATTCTGATGTGTAAAGTTGGTAGGGTTCTCCTTCAGCAACGGTAAGCTAATTGCCAAGCTTTATAGTGAACAGACAAGAGTGGTATTGGTCTTCCTCTGCGGTCATTACTTTAAAGAACCAGGAAGCAGCAAACTTCAGAAACAAGCTACTAATAGGATCAGACGTTGTCTACTTAAGTTAGTGAATATTTCCTCTAGACATCACCTGGTTTGTGAATGGTTCCACAGATGGATTATTAGTGGAATCTTATGAGGGTGTTTACAAAGAACCTTTTTAAACTTTAAAGATTTAACAGGGCTGATTATTTACTGTCACTATGACTCAGCCTATAGCGCTTACCTGGGAGAGCGTGATCTCGTCCTCTCTGCAGGTTCAGTGCAGCCAGGTCCATGTGCTGTGTCACATTAAAGATGAGCAGACTCTCTGTTAACTCCTCTGTTAGGAGCGTGTCTGCGCGAACAGCTGATGCTGCACTTCCAAATGCACCTCTCAGGACTGGTTCAATCCCACCTATACACAAACACAATGCTTATACTGTCATAGTCAATTAGAGACATGAATTCTTCTTTTTTCATCTTTGGGATGTAACATACTTCGAGTTCACACAACAAGATGACACGTTTCCTGTTACCATTTAGATTTTGAACAATCTGGACTTCAAAATGAAGAGATTGTGTGACTTGATGTCATAAAACTGCAAACAGAATACAAATTTTTTTTTACCAGTCAAGCCTGCCTGTAGTCCCTCATTCCAAAGAGACAAAAAACAATGCATATGGTTGGTAAGTACAGTTTTTTTCTATGTGGTTTGCTTTCTTTATGCAGTTCACAAAACATTTTTCTTTATCACTCCTAAGCTTGGATTTTCTGCTTTCCGAGGGCTCAAGGGTGTCCAAACAATTTCATTTGAGCAAACAAAATGAATTAACTGTTGGGAATGAATACTCTGTTTATCATAGCAACACATTCATAAAAGGAACGGACTTGTGCTCAGTGGTAGGCGACTGAACACATTCCTTTATATAATATTAGCAAGGTAAAAATTTTCATCTCACAGAGGTCAGTCAAAAAGTGCCAATGATGTTATGTAAGGTAGAGTACTCCTGCTTGCTAATTTCTGTTTTTACTTTCAGCTGAACTCAGAGAAGAGCTTTTGAAACTAAATTTAAAGTTTAAAAGACCACATTCTTTCTTTCTTTGTGACTTTGTCACTAAACACATCACGAGAACGTTTTGATTAGCCTTTGCCCAATACTAATTTTACTGAATAGAGCTTGAACGAATCATAATGTTAGTTAATGCAACCCCTGTTAGCTGCAGCTAACTTTAACTGGCTCTGGTCCTGCTGATTTTAAGATGGATTTGTTATTCATAATGCATTATTATGAAGGAAACAATAGGGTGCACCCTTCAACGTGATAATAGTGAGTTTACTGCGTCCTTTTGTCCCGAAAGCATCCTGGGGAAGATCTCTATTCCTCCCACAAACATTTTCTATTGTCTCCTGGACATGAATTGATGAATCATAGGATAGCAAAGGAATGGCTCACCTTACTCTGCCTCACTATGCCTCTGATTGCCTTACCCTGATATTCTTATCCTAACCCTGACCAATCCCACCAACAATGGCAACAAGTACTAGACAATCATGGGGAGATTAGGGCGGGTCGTTCCTTCGCTATCCAAGAATTTGCAACTTTGCCCCATGAATGACTGGACGCCAGCTGCTACTTACCATCTTGTCTCACAATAGTGAGATCACAGAATCAATATGCCAACAAGTCATTCTTTTCTTCTTGTATCTGCCACAGATTTATAATAGTACCTCCATACCAGATGGCAAAATGATGCCTATTCAATCCTATGGAGTTGCTCACTTGGCGCATACGCCAAAAACGTTTTTAGCTTTTGGGTTTACTTCTGCAGAATGCAGCCCACTGAAAATGTGCAGTAGTGCTTCTGCCACTGGACCCAGAGTTCCTGCTCAGCTCATAGACATACATACATAGTGATGACGTCATGGATTTTTAAATTGGTTTTCTTGGCTTCAATAAAGTTTTACAAATATAGAGCCTTCGTGGATCCAAAATTCATTTTAGAAAGAGTCATAATTGACCTTGTTTGCAGTTCGAGGTGTCCTGTCAACAGGTTTACAGATGTTTCTTTTATAATAGTGGCCTGTTGGGAAAGTGCTTAGGGCCGCAATACTGCAAGAGGCCAGTGGAAAAAATTGGCTGTACGTCTGAGCTGCTTTCCTGGGGGCCTGTTACCTGCTTATTATTTAAGTTTGTGAGCCCTGTTTTTCAGCCTGCGCGAAGTTGAAGTGACACAAAAGGAAAAAACATCAGCCTCAGGCATCGGTGAATGTCATCTAATTTGCTGATATTGACGTTTAGTTGATAAATAGACACGTCCCAAATATATATTACATGCACTTGTGCGAACATGTCTATGAAAAATGAAGCTCAAGTTGTCTGGACACGATTCACTACATGCTGGCAGTTAACAGTGTTAACTCCATAAACAGCCCTGAACAATGGTAGCAGTGCTTACAGAGCTAATGGTGTTACCGTGACTGTATTCCCTGCTCAAGGCCAATCACTCACTGATATCTTTACATAGTAAATAGTTGTTCGCTGTTATATTAATGCTCTGCATTGCTTGCCACAGTATAGGGTGTTTTACTTGATCTCTGCAGCACTACTCCAAACTCTGACTCACTTGAATGTAATGCAAGTGATTATTACACGAAGACAGACACTTATGCTGAAGAAAGTCATGCTGAAGCTGACCTAAATAGAGTATTGTTTCATGAGCTTGCAGGATACATTATGAGTTTCAATAGACGGCTTCATAAGAGTGTACTGACCTTCTTTGACTATTCTCCATGGACTGAAGAGAGAGTTGGATATTCTCAAGTGGGGGAAGTGCTCATGCCTCTGGAAGCTCTCATTCAGTCTCCTGAGGATTGGAGAGATGGTAGCATGGCCGAACCTGAATGCAGCAGTGGCAAACACATTGGAGGCTGAGGGGTCTGTGGTTGGATCGTATCCCCTGTAGGGTCCAATGTAATGTTCGAAAGCCTCCTGGCCAATAATTTTTGGAACATAATCTCTCATGGTTATGATCTGAGAGTCAGAAAAGAGAGGAGGGATCACAAAGAAGCAAAAAGAATCTCTTAGATAATCTTTTAGATTGCCATAAAAGAAAATCTCAAATCGAAGGATTATGTGCATCACAAGCATGAAGCCCCAAGAGATTGATAATAACGGAACTTAACAAGTTACTACAACATATCCCACTTTATCTATAATTATTAACAACATTTTGAGAATATGTATTGTTTGGAATTTGTGGTAAAAAGTATTGATATGGCGATATAATTAATGATTATTAAAAATAATTATTAATTCATTCATTAATTATCCATAGCTGCTTTTCCTGGCCAGTTGACACTGGGCAAGAGACAATGCACAGGGCAATTTAGAGTCACCAGTTAACCTAATGTGGTCGTCTTTGGCCTGTGGGAGGAAGTTGGAGCACCTGGAGCAAACCCACGCCGACACGGGGAGAACACGCAAACTCCACACAGATGGGCTTCAGCCAGCCGGTGGATTTGATTCAGAAACCCTCTTGCTGTAGGCAACAGTGCTAACCACTGCACCACCGTACTGCCCGAACATGACAATTAATTATATTAAATAATATGATTTCATTCATTCATTTTAGTTCAGTTCATTCAAACATAGCAAAAAGCAAAGGTAAAAACACACACTTTTGCGAGAGGCCCTCTTTTATCATCATATAACATATAAACCAGAACACACACAGAATTTAACTATCAATAGGGTTGCATGTGATACATAAAATGTTCGTATCTCACCAGTCACAGTGTCATTTAAATATCCCACCCCAATATATTGTCAGAATGCCTTGCCACCAGATTTTATAACATAGACAGATGTAGGAAGAGAAACTTCTCTGAGCTAGAAATGGAAACACTGAGTTGTAGGTCCATTTTAACCAACTGGTTCTATTAAGCAACCTGAAAAGTGGCATCAAAGAAAGGCAGTAGACTATTGTACTATTTAATTTATACATCCACGATATACACTAACCTACTGCCTGCATAACTGATCCATATATTATGTAATATTAATATTATAATATTCATATTAAAGCCTATAATTGACTGAGGAGTGTGTGGCCATGTTTATTGGATCTGCTTTCATTTCAAGCATAACAGGTGGTGAAGGATACACAGACCCACCATCTGTGTCCAAGCCGACAAGGATAAAAATATAATCACTTAGGCCACTGGTATTTAAATAATTACCCTTTATTTCTTTTTAACAATGTTTTAACCATGAATGATATAAACATGATTTGGTTTGTCAGTGGTAAAAAAAAAGTTTCAGATGAATTGGGCACCAGTGTGTCCAGCCTGCAGCCAGTCCCACAGAGCCAAGCAACTGTGAGCTGTGAGCGCGTCAGTGTAAGCTTTTACAAACTTTAATATTTTCCTATGGGCTTTGCTTTTTTTAAGTGATGAATCTATGGCTGCAAATATTTAGATACCAGTCATAATGTGGTCTAGAAACAATTCTCCAACTCAGCTAGATTTAATATGTTGCACTGCAAGTCTGGGCTGAATCAAACTTGTGTACACAAGTTCAGACCTAAGGTGAGATAAGCCTCTGCTCACATCCACACTGATAAATGGTGAGTTTTGCATGGCGATGATAGTATGCCCAGTTTTCTATCATACATTCTTTTCATAAGGAAGAATGTGTGTGTATGTGTGTGTGGGTGTATGTGTGAAGTCACAAAGACAAAATGACTGACAACAGACATAACTACAAAGAAGCTGGCCAAATCAAAGATGGCCACTGAGGTTCTCCCTCACCACATGTGGTGGGTGAGAAGAACAAAAGAGCATGTTGACAGTGGCAGCTTTAAGTTCCCTCTCTGCATGTGTAGGTGTGTGCAAGAGCCAAATTAAAGTGCAAACTAAGTTGTATAAAGGTGCAAGGTTATTAATAAGGAAGATTAGTTGCACTCAAGACTCTGTCTGTGTGAAGCATTAGCTAACTATCAACTTAGTTTTGGCAAAGCCAACTACCCAATAACCTGACTACAAAGAAATCACAACAATAACTCATCAAATAGCCTCAAATCAATACATCGAAATTGAAAGACGTCAAACAATCTTGCTAAGTCTGTACAATTGTACTAATGCTATGCCCAGTTGTGATGGTACCAGTCAATGAATGCAGGGAAGAGATTGTTATGCTGCTTGTTAACTGCCTATTCTGTCCATCGAGGATGAGCAAAGCTGTTAAGAATTGTTGTTCCTGATGCAGTCATTGCAGCGCTGTATTCCAGTGGCGCATGTTAGTCACTAGGAAACTGGTCACTCTTGGTCATACAGAGTAAGCAGTTTGGCACTGACTCAGCTTTGTTGCTCTGTTTCTTGAAAGTTATCTTGCAAACTTTGTGTCTATTGCAGGCACTAATTTTTTACCATTTTAAGAGTTCTGTGTCTGCTGGGAGCAGGCCACATGCAGAGAGCTGTCATTTGCTTTTTCATGCAACAGAGGTGAGAAGAAGCGGAGGAGGGCCAGGCAGACCTCCCATTTAGTGGTAACCCTTTTCGCTGAGGGTCCCAGGAGAAAAGAGAGAAGAGGAGAAAGATTCTTCTTCTTGTTGGCTTGGTGACATCACAGGTTCACAAGCCAAAGTAAATAATCATGACTGAATGGGAAACTTTTTCACACAAAGGTGTGAAAAAGCAGAAGATTGTGGTAAAGTGAGTTTATTTATCTGTTCTTTGTCTGAAAATCGAAGGAAGACACAGCTGCCATTTCAACTGGGCTGGATTTACAGAAAATGTCAGTTGCACAAATAAACAAATCATCTGGGGAGTCCAGTGATCCCGACAGTATGCATACAGCTAAAAGGGATTCCCACAGGATTTCCAGTGAGGTGAGTATTTCTGTAATATCCCAAGCTTGGACATGTGATTGCACATTTGTTCCCTCACAGATCACCGCAGAGAATTTCATCTGTCCTCATCACTATTTATAAAGGCCTCAGTTCACTGCCTCACATATCATACAAATGCATACACATACATGCACTCACATATATGCAAACACACACACACACTGGTGGGATCGCATTTGCCGTTTTGTAGTTTTAAATGCAAAATAGAGAATTGGAACCAGTCACAACAAACCTTTTTGTTGCTTCGATGATACTGATCATCAGCCTTTATTGTAAAGACAGGTTGTTTAAGATATATTTGTCAGTCCAATATGATAGCCTGGACTCAACTTCATTGGCTGAAATGACTCACTGAATAGCAAAAGCCTCAGACTAAAGTCTGACTGGAAAGGGTTTAAGGGTAGACTGAACCTTTTAGACTAATGCAATTATAATAGTTCCATGTGAAAATCTGCAAAGAGAAATTCAAATATTCTAATACGAGTAAATTTTGTTTTACTGACATGCAAGCAGCACAAACTTAAGGTAAGCCACATAATGTCAACTGTGGCAAGAAAACACAGCTTAGACTGACTCAGTCCTGTGCCACAGTCCTGGATATAATCCTGGTCCCGTCTGAGGAGTAGTCACCAGACAGCAATGTCAGTCTTTCTGAGATGAGCAGTCTTTCACCTCACTATTTAAAGTTAGGGGGCAGTCATCATGTAGTAATGGGAAGTAACTAATTACTCAAATACTGTCCAATACTGAACTGTACTATTCTTTAGTACTTAACATGAGCATATCAATTTTTATGCTGCGTCAATTGAAAATATTGTACTTTTTCCTGCTCTGCACTTACCTGACAACTATAGTCACTAGTTCCTTTCAGATAAATATTTTACATTTAAAGCCTATCCCAGCTGACATTGAGCAAGAGGCAGACTATTGCAGGGCTGACACATAGAGACAAGACAACCATTCACACTCACATTCACACCTATGGCCAATTTAGAGTCACCAATTAACCTGCATGTGCTTGGACTGTGGGAGGAAGCCGGAGTATCCGGAGAAAACCCACGCTGACACAGGGAGAACATGCAAACTCCGCACAGAGGGACTCCCCCACCTTGGGATCAATCGCCAAGATTATTGCTGGAAACAACAGATTTATCTAGTCACCCTTCAGAGGGGCTTGACCTCTAGTTCAGGAACCACTGGATAATTCCACCTAACTGTAACATAATGATAATTAGCTCCACCTTGAGCAGTTACATGTTTCAGTTTCAGGGGGCATTTTTTTGCATATTAAGTACTTTTACTTTTGATACTTAAAGGTTCTCTGAGTCTTACTAAGGTGAAAAGTTTTTGTCAGATACAGCAAACATCTCCTCATGATCCGTTAGCTACACATCCCCTGAATATGCTGTGAAAAAGTCTGGTCTCTGTAGGCAGCCCAGGCTCTGCAAAAGGCAACAAAAACACTTCACTTCTGTTTACGTTCAACAATATTATCAAACACAATGGAGCTAGCTCGCCTTTTAGCCTCACTGTAGCCTGTAGCTTTGACTGCCTCTCTGGGAACCGCATTCACGTGTGTGCTTGCTTTTGTTGGTCTCACGCTGACTGGCTTGGTGCAGCCTGGACCAAAATGCTTTTGTTGCCATTTGCGGAGCCTGGGCTGTTTACAGGGACTTTTTCCACAGCAGATGTTTGCTGTATGTGACAAAAACTTTTCAAGTTGAAGAAGACTTAGAGAGCCTTTAAGTGCATTTTGCTACTTCTGTACTTTGCTTGAGTAAGACTTAGAACTGAGGACTTTTACCTGTAATGGAGCATTTCTAGATTGTCGTATTGGTGCTTTCACATCACTAAAGGATCTCTGTACTTATTCCACGACTACACAAATGTAGTTATTATGTGCAGAACGTATCCATATGCTTTAACACTATGTACAGTAATTTAACCACAAACCACACTCTAACCACAAATCCCACATAGGTCACAGTTCTTATAACCATCTAACGAAGCACAACACAAGTCTTTTAGAGAGATTTCAACATTCCTTCTGGTTGCTATTCATTTTAGAAGCAGCATAAAAATGAAACCCTCTAAAGCAGCACTCTGCCAATTTTACACATAAACTCAGTTCTGTCATAATTAGGGGTTTACTGCTAACCTGTAAAAACATCTTTATATCTCACAATGAGTGAACAGAAACACTGCCCTTTAAGTGTAAACAGACCGCAAAGACAACTGGATTGTTTTGCATTTTTCAACTTCTGCAGTTTCTACAGTTACTTTGGTTGTTCTTCTGTCAACCATTTCTGCCACTGGGGATAGCCATGGCAAAAACACTTCCATAAATACTCTCTGTTAACTGGGGCTGGCTACATGGGAAAACCAAAGCGCTATTGAGATTGTATCCAGTGGCAGACTGAATTATATAGTTAAAGCAAGGTTTATAGTGAACCAATCTAAATGCAGATTGTATTATTATTATTATTATTATTATTATTATTATTATTATTATTATTATTATCATTATTATTATTATTATTATTATTATTATTATTCTATAGTCATTAGACTGTGCAATCAGCAATGATAAGTTAAAGCAAAAAAAAAAAAAAAAACTTGTCTCTTTTCACAGTAACAGTAATTCTACTGCTATGTCCTGATTACCTAAAAACTGAACAGAACATAATGATATCGTCCTCCTACACTACATACTGGCTAAGCAACAGCCTTTAGTACTGTGCACTACCATTGAGATGCAAGTCAGAATGAAACCAGATGCTGCTAGCTGATCATTTTTATTTCCTGTTCCCTGCAGGTAATAGGCATTCACTCTGTATTGAAATGGCTTCTGACCTTTCCATTTGTTTTCAGCAAGCCAGTAGAGTACCAGATTCCCCCATTGTTTTCAAGTGGCTGCCCACAGTCAGTTGAAAAGGAAGTATAAATAGTTTTACCTGCCTGCCTCCCTCTGGCCTCACTCTCTCACTGGGCTGGGGGATTACACATGGGAAATAGATAATGATTGAAATAATAACAGAGAGCTTCCTGCTGACACTTAAGTGCACCCAGTGCTATTCCAGTGGGAATATATGCATAAAGTACAAAATAAGCAATGGACTGAAATGTTTCCTTACAGTAACCTATTTAAGTGTCACATGCAATTAAACCAAGCTACTGTCTCTTTTTATAAATGACATATTCAATCATAAAAGCAGCAACTGTGCCAAAAGGTGGTGTAATAGAATTAACCTATACCCATACACGGTTTGTATATCCTATAAAAATGTGCATAGTTCAAATGGTATCTAATGAATTAGTGTACCATGAATGGCTTGCCACATTAGGGACTCCGCTTAAGTCACATACTGAATTTTTCCCTTGGGGATTAATTAAGTATATTAAAAAAAAATAAAAAATAAAAATAAAAAATAAAATAAAATTATGCAGGTTTAGAACAGTAAACTTACTCAAGTTAAGTTTAAAAAAAAAGATATGTTGGTTGGTGATTAGGACAAGAATTATGGTTGGTGTTATCACATTACATACTTAACATAAAGTCACAAAGGTTAAGTTTTGGCTTAGGAAAGTAAAGTTATGTAGGTTAGGCTTAGTAAAGGAAACATGGTTGGTGTTATCACATAACAAGTTATGGGGATTAGGTTTTGAAAAACAATTATGGTTGGGCACCATCACATTATATCACATTATATACTTAACGTAAAGTTCTGTAGGTTAAGTTTAGGTTTAGGAAAGTAAAGTTATGTAGGTTTAGTTTCGGAAAAAAAAAAAAAACAACCAAAAAAAAAAACAAAAACATGGTTGTACTTAACAGCCTGTCGGGTTGTTTTCCACTTAACTTGAATTAATTTGAATTTACGACTGTTCAGTCAGGCAAAATGTACTATACTTTATCTGTACTGTATCAGGTGGATAAATTAGATTAGACTGTAATTTCCTCTAAAGTGTGCCTTGCATTACAAGCAGAAGGGAAGATTACCAATACATTTGTGCGATAACATAAGTCTAGTAACACCGACATACAAGAAATGATTTAAGTTGTGTATGACATAGAGGAATATTCAGGTACACATCCACTAGCATCCACCTCATGGCACCAGCCTGAAAACACGTTATGTTTCATTACCTGCCTAACTGCACACTACCCTTGGCTGGAAGTTATTACTGTCATAGCACATATTTTAATGCATTAAAGCAGAGCTCATATAGTGACTTGTCAAGAATAATGTTGTATGAAAACAACATCCTACATTACATGGCCCTGTGTGAGCTTGTTTGCTAGGAACAGCTGCCTCAGGATTCAAATGGGGGGCTTGGTGAGAGCTGTCGGGATTCAACCATATGGACTGACAAACCACAACAATAAGCAGGAAGCTGCTAAGAGCTGTAAAGTTCTGCCGAGTTGAATGGGTTTTTTTCTTCTAAGTGAGATTGGATATTTCTCATTACAGGCAGACATTTCAAAATTAATATCAGAATATTATACAGTAACACATCTATGCTACATTAGGCATTAATGTCTCATCCATCTGTTATTTTGTTTTGTTTATAATTGAGCAGTAGTGGGGTTATTGTTATTGCTCTGCATACAATAAGATGGCTTTCTGATTGGTACCCACCAAAAATGGTAGTTAGATTATTCTAGTCATGCTATTATCATAAGCAGCCATTTAGCTTAGGGGGTGATTACCATGTAGCACACACAGAATGCCATGTAAACTATGCAGCATGTTGTTCCAACCAGAGCTGCAGGCCAGATGCTGCTCTACTAATTAGTGAAGTCATCTGGTTTAGTAATAAGTTAAAATAAAATTTTGCATACTTTTGGCACATGGTTGTATGTATGTACACTATGTCTAAACTTATATGATAAGATTTCATTACTTTAGTTTAAAAAGCAGGTACTTCTCCCCATAGGTGTAGTTTTAGGTATGGACTCTATGGACATGTCCATACCAAAGCCACGGAAACATGAATTGTCCCTACCAAAAATAATGCTGAGTGAAAACTGTAGCCTACTTCACAAAATCACCGTTTTAGAATTACCATTCACAACTTGCGAAACCTTACAGTATCTGGCCTGGCTGACAGCTGCGTTCATCAGGCTATCCAATCAAAAGCCTACTTTTCCTCCCTCCCTCGCTTAGCGTCAATACTCAACCAGCGTGTCTTGAGACGAGAGCTCCGCAGCTCATAGTGAAAGCACAATTGATCAGCAACAGCGAGAACATAAAGAAAAAAAGAAAGTAAGATTGAGTTATTGAAAATAGGGAATACAATGTTGGATGACTATTTTCTGTACAGAGTTGTATCAATGCTAATAGTTTAGTTTGCGTCCTAAATGCCTATGTAAACTGTAAAGTTGCTAGCCGATGGTGCAAATGGTCAGAAAGCTAGCACTAGCTACTGTAGCTAGCTATTAGCTAATAGGTCTCGTAACATTTGCTATTAGCTAATAGGTCTCGTAACATTTGCTGAGGCAGAGATAAATAAGTGCAAGTGCATCACATGCAAGAAATATATTGCCTGGTATGCCTGTAATTTATGAATAAAATACCATGTAATCACATTACCACAGCTTTATGGTGAAAAACAAAACAAAAACAAAGCTGTCTCCTTAAAAATATGTTTGTATATTAATTGTATTTTATATTAAATCTATTATTTATTAAATTACATTCATAAATACATTGTGCTGTGAATGTATACTCTGCCTGGATTATGTTCAGAACAAGGCAGTAACTGTAATATACATACACTGTTCAAAAAGATTAAGGGAACACTTAGTGGTCACAGTATAACACCAAGTCAGTTAAAATTCAAAGATATCAATCTGTCTATTTAGGAACAAGAAGTGATTGTGAATCAGTTTCACCTGCTTTGGTGCAAATTAGTAAAGTGCAATGGAGAGGCAAAAGCAAGACAACCCCAAAAAAGGGAATGGTTTTACATGTGGTGGCCACATACAGTTTATCTCTCCTTGTCCTTCCTGATTCTTCTCTACTTCTGCTGGTATCCTAGTATCCTGGTAGCATGAGGTGTTCAGTCAGGTTGCACAGGTACAACAGCTCCTCCAGGATGGTACATCCATACATGCGGTTGCAAGAATGTCTGCTGTGTCTCCCATCACAGTCTCAAGAGCATGGAGGAGGTTCCTAGAGACTGGCCATTACATGAGGAGAGCTGGACAGGGCTGAAGAAGGGCATCAAAACCAGCAGCAGGGCCGGTATCTGCTCCTTTGTGCAAGGAAGAACAGGAGGAGCACTGCCAGAGCCCTACAAAATGACCCACTGTCAGAACTTATGCTGGTGCAGTGGGCCCTGGGTTCCTCCTGGTGCAGGAAAATGCCGGCCCCATGAGGCCAGAGTGTGTGGGCAGCTCCTGGATGACAAAGGCATTGATGCTATTGACTGACCCTCTTGTTCCCCTGCCCTAAATCCAACTGAGCACAATGGGCACCCATTAGTGTAACCAATGCCACCAAGTACCCCCACAGACTGTCCAGGAGCTCACTGATGCCCCGATCCATGTCTGGGAGGAGATCCTCTAGGACACCATCCCCCAACTCATCAGGAGCATGTTCAGATGTTGTTTGGAGTGTATACTGGCACATAGGGGCCATATACACTACTGAGCCACATTATGAGTTGCCATCAATTTTTTACTATGATTTTCAGTGTGATTTTGAATCCAGCCCTCAGTAGGTTGATGATTTTGGTTTCCACTGACCGGTCAGTTTGTTCTCAACAAATTATACAATGTATATCAGAAAAGATCTTTTACCTGGATAATTTGTTAATCAAGATCGAATGTCTGATATAAGAGTTCCCTTAATGACTTTCTGCATGCTCATTTATTGCATATTCCTGTAGTATTTTTACTGTATGGGTGCACTTGCTTATGATAATATAATAGGATCAATAAAAAATGCTTAGTTTTAGGCTCAGTTTGTTTTTGCATGTTTGATTTTTACTGACTAACTTACTACTTGATTACTTATACAGCATTACTGGATCTACTGTAATTCCACACAAGCCATATTCTCTAGACATGTCACTTTACAGTAGTCAGTAATATTGCATGCCAGAACAAGGTAATTTGCACAACCACAAGGGGAAGTGTTCTGTAGTTGACCCTGACCTATACTCACTGAGTGGATGGGAAGTACTAAGAGGTAAAAGCGTAACAGTATGAAAGCTGTGATTACACTGTAGGTCTTGGTCAAGGATCAAAGGATCCCCGACATATTAAATGATGGTTGTGGTTCAGTAAATTTACTGTGTACCTTCCTTCTTTGTACAGCACTTAAGCTTATAGCTGCCAAACCTCTTTTATCTTTTGTCACAAGAAAACATGTTGACCATGGGTTAACATGTGTGACTTGGACATGAGACATTGTAGCATGAGTATTTACTAACCTTAAAATATAGCTTGCCACCTTGTTAGTACTAATCATCCAGTAGCTGAAGTACTTTTTTGTTAAATTATGCAGTATATTTTTTTAAGAATGATTCTTTGAGAAACAAAAACAAGGAGCTTTGGTGCTTCTTTAGTTGTCCATTGTAGCTTTGAGATTTTCTTTTTGTGAAGAAAAAAAAAAAATCGATAATGTTACAGTCTGCTGGTTTGCAGGCTGGCCAGAGCAGATAGCGCCTCACATTTCACTCCACTTCTAGTGCAGGGATTTTCCAAGCCGGTCATGGTCAAAGCTACTGTATGTAAATCCTCTACCTGCCTTTTATACTTTATCCTCACACATTATTTAAAGAACCCATCCACCTTAGACCCCTCTCCTTTTAATACTGTAAATCTCTTTTCTCTGGTATTGTCCCTGAGTCACCTGAAAATAGCAGTTGTTAATCCACTGCTGTGGTCAAATGTCAGCCCCCAAAGTCTGACAGATTACAGACTTATTTTCTCTCTGCTCAGAAATGCTGTAGAAATTTTACAACCTAGCAACGGGCACCACTTGTCCCCTTCACTGCAAGTAATGAATCATTTCCGTTCAAACATTTTTTCTTTTTATCATTTTTCATGTAGACTGCACAGCATGTACCTAACATTTCCTTCACATCTAATAATGCCCCAAACTACAGCTAATGGAAACAGCTGCTGTCAACAGTCAGTCCAATCAGTCATTCATCACAACCTGCCTCCCATACATTGTTACTAAGAGACTGACAGCTATAACAAATGTGACATCAGCAACAAAACTTCACTTCATATATATTTCAAAATACACACACAGACAATAGTATGATGACAAAGGACTTCTTTGTGCTAACTAGCATGAAACGCAAATATTTTCTTTGCACAGAGACAGTTTATATAGTAAGGGATTATGACTGACAGTCTTCAATGCTTTTTTTCTGTTTGGCTCTGATGCCTGCCCTGCTATGAAGAGCCTCATGTCATCCTAGCAGAAATGTGTCTGGGGTTCGCACTGAGCAAAGCAGAGCCACATTAACTGCACTCTGGTTCAAATGGATATTAACTTAGAAAGAAAGACCTTTCAAAGACAAATTAAAAACCACTGAGGAAGTTATTTCTGATTCAAAAAAAGAAAGAAAAAATGAAAAGTCTAAAAGTCTAACATAATGTCCACACAGGAACAAAACTGTGCACAGCTTATGGAAAGCAGTATGTTAGCAAAGCAACACAGTATGTACTCAGGCATAGTATTGAGTGTAGGTCACCCGTAAATCATATTCAGTGTAGTTGTGTGTGCAGAGCATAAGGAAATAGACTTGAAGCATACACTTGGCGTCGTTTGAGCCATTACACTGCCTGTGTAGAAAGCTGCAATGGTTGATATAGAGGTCTATCTGTTCCATCAAACTACCAGAAACTTAGTCCGACTCAGTGGATGTAGACTGTTGGTATAAGCCTGCCATTCGCCGCTTCCAAAATGCCTTTTGCTATGGGAAACTACAACCTCCGAGCTAACAACTTACACATTGAAAAAGCAAGTTTTGACAAAGATGTGGATCATGCAATAAAGCATGCCTGGTTTGTTCTTTCAGTAAATTGTTGTATGTACCATAAAACGTCAATTAAACATGTAGTCGCTTTTACCAGCCTGGTATGGCTACACATTTTGACAAACAAATGTCTCCTCAATTAACTGCCTGGACTGGTTGGCAAGCTTTTTTTTTTTTTTTTTTTTTTTAAAATAGAAGTTCTTCGAATATATAAAACCAGGTTGTTGGCTACATCAGATTATGTGTCCATTCCTCCATTATCCAGTAAGTTAATCGTATTCCTTTTCTGCGCTGTCTGTTGGAGCTAGATCAAATGAATGATTCATAATTAATATATGATCTGAAGACAAATTTTAAAGTAATATTCATACTGGTTTAAAAAAAAAATTTGATTTTATTTCTCTGTCTGAACTGAGCAACAGCTTGGTGTGAAAGGAATTAAAGGCCTGTTCCAATTATAGGGCTGTTGATTTCAGTGATATAAGCAACTAATAAGCCTGCTATCAATTGAAGTTTTATAGTATGTAAGGTCTTCAACAAATAAAACAATCTGTGAAAGCACCTCAGGTCTCTGTCGATCTGTTTTCTCACATAGCCAGTTGGAGCTGATTTGCCACACCTTCCAAAACCTCTCCAGTCAAACAATACCTGAATACAATCTTTCCCCCTGAGGTCTGATCTCAGACCGTACTGACTCCCCGCCGAATCAGCAAACTTTCTTTTGCCCCTGTCTCTAGAGCTGCTCTCCTCCTGGAGAGTTTGCCACATTAGCACAAGCTAACACACCAGCAGCGCTAACACCCAAAACTGAACTGTTAAACAGTCCCCAAAAACTCACACTGACAACAAAATGTCTCTACTCTGTCTTTAAATCCATTAGGTTACAATGCTAAGAGTTAGTCCTGTCACTGTGTGTGGTCCCCCCCCCAACACTATTTGTTTTTTGGGGGGCTTTTACTCCATATACAAGTGCCTGCTGAGGCCAAAAATGATCACATATCAGAACAACAGTTTTTTAAATTGGTCAAGTATTGAGCGGGACCACTGCAGCAGCAGGCTGCAATGTAACCCCTTGGTTCATGTTCACACCATCAATTCACGCCCACTGAAAGTGCTTCTTTTTGCTGCTGACAGGCTCAGATTATTAATATAAGTGTCAACATTGTGGAATGATCCCAACAGAGATACACCTTTTTGTCAAAGAGTAAGATCATTTTTATCTTAAAAGAACAGCCCTGATACCACCATCATCAGATCCACTACACTCTATTTAAATCCATAGTAATTATTTCATTGCAAAACACATTTGATTTAATGCCAACAGAAGCAAAATAAAACTCACAAAAACCCTCTTGGGTGATCTTTCCACTGTTCCAACAATCACCAACTCTGGTTTTATTAAAATAAACCCTTAATTCACCCAGTAAGATGTAAAAATATGCAGGCTATATGTGTGCTACAGTGGAGAGGCAGTTTCAGGTATGTTTCTGGTCTTACTCCTTAACAAAAAAGACTTTCCATAAGTTGTCAGATACTTATAACCTAACAATAACAGCCTATCAGTGGCAAAAACAAGCACTTTTAGGTGAATGGAAACTGACAGTACTCATTGGCCCACAAGGATTACAGAGCAGCTTGTTTTGCCCGCTGCTGGCTGCAGTGATTTCATTCACTACTCAATGAATTTCAAAATTTGTTGTTCCCATAATTCACTTAGAAAGAGAGTTGTTGAAAAAAGGGACCAGATTGGAAAATACAAAAAAATACCCTTTAAGTCTCAGACCAGAATACCAAAGTAATGAGCAAAATAATGTGAAAATACTCAGTAGAGCTGACAGGAAGAGGCAGAGTTTTGTGGTACTTTTGTGTCGCTATGAGCAACCACTTTCACATACAATTAGTCATGTAATACCTTGTAATTAGAGTTGCTTTAAACAACAATAGGCTCATAGAGGATTATTTGGAAGCCAGCTATGCCTCAAAGTTTGGAAACTACAGGATCACCACTATGGTGATTTGTAAAACCAAAAAAAATCCTTCTGAGGGTTTGCCATGACAACAAAGCAGTGGATTCTATGGCTGGTTGCTTCTTACAGTCATCACACCCTGCAGCTGTCAGGGTGTTTCCTATTTACAGCACAATGCCTTATTACACTACTGTTTTTTTTGAGTGAGTTGTGAGTTGTCATCGTTATACAAACATGTTACTAAAATTAGCAGACATTCCTCACTCACTCACTGTAGCCAGAATCTTTGTCTGTTTATGACACTGAAAACTTAAAAATTCAGCTTTGCAGACAATATGTTTCAGGTACATGAGGTTTAAAGGTCATTCTTTACCTCGTAAAGAGTAACTGAGAAACAATATCACCACAAAGGTCTATTTATAGGCTGCTCTGGAGCTTTTGATAATATTATATGATCTTCCTCAGCAGAGGCCTAGCTTTCATGGAATAGGAAATGGTTAAACTTTCATTTTTTTTCCTGAGCATATTGTTAGCATTAGCTAGTAGCAGCTGCCTCCACCACCTCCGTGTCGAGAGGCATGTGAAGACAATTACAAATTAAAGGTATGCTCTGAATATCTTATCGAGCTCTCTGGTACTGGACCCCAACTCAAAACTAAGTGAAAAGCTCGTTTTTTTAATTCAACACATCAGCACATTGATTTAGTAAAGCTTTACTGTTCTTAATTAGCCTGGAAATCCAGACCCAAATCGAGAAAAATTTAGGGTCTGGCTATGAGTAATGCAAATGGCCCAACTCGAGGGGCAGCACCAAGCAAGCATTTGAAAATATCACTGCACGCAACTGGATAACACTACGACCAATCAGAACAATAGACGAGGTGACGTATCCAGAGCGCTACCAGCGGAGCTAACTGGTAGATTAGACTCTTGCCATATCCGGTCAGCAAAACAGCAAAAAGGATTCGAGCGCCGTCTTCTGTTCCTCTTTTAGAGAAAAAGCCAAGTCTAACTCTTTCATTGTAGCGGCCAAAGCCGTTTCAAACAACTGGTGTTCATTCGTAGCCATTTTGCAGTGTTTACTGACTGATTCCGGACTTCATCGTTGCAGCGCTGTCATCATCTGTTTAGCTCACCTCTGGCCTGCCTATATCAGATACACTGATGTGATTGGTGCAGCTTGGCTCCAACGGCATGGGTAATGAGCATCATTACTGATTGCCAGAGTGACTCACTGAGCAAATTCAAATTGTGTTATCACGAGAACTCTGAATTTACAGGGTAGTATTTACTTGCTTTACAGATTACAATCAAAGCAGAAAATGCAAGAATTCTTTTGAAAGCTCCAGTCAAGGTTTAATTTTCTCTGCACTGCTACATCTTGAATATCAGTTGGCCTTTCTTTAATAAATGTAATTGCAACATGCTTGCACTCCTGACATCTACAGATCATAAAATCAATGGCAGATTAGTTTACTTCCCCTCAGGCATCATTTGTGTTTCTCAGTAGACACTTTATAGCTGTGTATCACATTGGCCTTTGTCTTCATTAGACAGCTCTGTCTCCAGCCTTCACTAACAGTATCTGCTGTACAGGGACAGCAAAGTAATGGTGTGACAGTGCAGTATGTCCAGATTGTAAGGTAAACCATGTCGATAATCTGCATCACAGACTCCAGATCCCTTTGAGTTTCTCAAAATTCTGCTTTTATTGTTCTTAAAGGATCTTATAGCAACCAAAGTAAAAGTTTCATTTAAAATCTCATTGTTCTCTGCTTTCTTACTGAATCACAAGCATTCCCATGGTTACTATCAAATTTGATCTTTCTGCCTCAGTCTCAAGTTGCATGTGGACTCACTATTCACTGTAGAAGTAAATAATAGGTTTGTGCAGCTGAATAAAACCAGGTCACGATTAACCTCACTGCAGCTCAGTGATTACAGATTGTCAAAAAAAAATGTAGCGACAACAGCAGTGTTCCCCAAAGGGACCTTCTTCCACCGATCACTGACCACTGATGTCAGAGGTCAGTGATGTCAGTGATGGCAGCAGGAAACTACTGTAGGCTGCCACAGCTTGCTGCCGCAATGTAGAGAATTATACAGTATTGATTTACCACTGCCAAGAATGGGACTACATGGGAAGAAAGACACTTCTGTGACAATGTCATGAAGTTTACAAGTTCACTGTTTGAAAGCATTGGAAGAGCTTAATCCAAACCTGAAGAATCAAAATACAGTACAGAGGCTTAGTTTTATGAAAACTGAAGGCTGAGCAAGAGATTATTTTTTAAATTAAGTGTTGCATTTCATTTTGAAATTTTTGTACATTTACAGCACATTTATAGGTCATGAAAATAGATTGATGCGATTATTATGTTAACATGTCACAATGGTGCAGTTTCAGTTCTTCAGCTTAAGGAGGTTTTCATTTTTAATAGAGTTATAGTCACATACCTGATGCAGAGCTCCAATAATCTTCCGAGTTTCTTGGTAAATAGTCTCCGGGCTCCAATGACCATTAATGCGTTTCAGTGCCTCTGCAATCCGATTGTGTTCCCTAAGCCACAGTGTATGCAAACACATCAGGGGCAGACCCTCATTAACCCGACTGTCTCCAGCACTGAAACACTCCACTCTCTCCCCATGTGGACCCAGTTGGCAGGCTGATGGCCCTGAGTGAGGCTGAATGGCTATGAATGGAAGGTAAGGTCTTCCTTTGGGATCCCTGAATTGGTCGTTGACAGCAAGTTTCCCATTGAGGCCAGAGAGGTCACGGAGGGAGCTCTCCAGCTTTGGAGTGTGGCCATACACAACCGAAGCATCTATAAATGAGGTGATGGCATTCATCTGTTGTCGCTGCAAAGCTTGTCGAATATCAGACCTAAAATTAATGAAGCAGGCTGGTCTGGAGCGAAAAAACGGCATGCAGCTTTGTACTCCAGTGATAGTATCTCCTGTCTGTGAAGAACACAAAATTATTATTACACGCTGGTTAAATAGGAACTATAACTACTTATGATCTATCTATCAAATTTATTGGTGATAGGAGAATGATGAAAGAGTAGTAGTAGTTTGGTGATTACGCTTATCAGCTTTCTTGCCAAACTAGATGAAAAGATTGACTCCATTCATATGTTTGCTGTTTCAAAATGAGCCTGTAGCTGGCAGCCAGTTACCTTAGTTTAGCGTTTAGCATAAAGATTTGAAACAGTTGGAAATAGCTAACCTGGCTCAGTCTAAAGATCCTATTTATCCTCAGTTTGTAATGTTAAAGATAAAGCTTCCATGCATGCTAAAGTTAGTCACGGAGTTCCACAAGGTTCTGTGCTTGGACCTATTCCATTCACCTTACATATGCTTCACTTTGGCAACATTATCAGAAATCACTTAATAAACTTTCATTGGTATGCAGATGATACCCAATTTTATATCTATATGTCTATATCTATCTCTCTCTCTCTCTCTCTCTCTCTCTCTCTCTCTAAACTCATAAAAATAAGTTATTGTATTTGGCCCCAAACAACTCAAAAATTTACCATCTATAAATATATATATATATATATGTCTTGTCACCATTGCCCTGGCCTCTAACACCAGTGTCAGGAATCTTGGAGACATCTTTGATGAAGATACATCCTTTAACTCCCATATAACACAAACTTCAAAGACTGCCTTCCTTCATCTGCAACATATTGCAGAAATTAGGTATACCCTGTCTCAAAAAGACACAGAAAATGAGTCCATGCATTTGTTACTTCTAGACTGGATTATTGCAATTCCTTATAATCATATTGCTGCAACACATCTCTTACAACTCTCCACATGACCCAGAATGCAGTGGCACGTGTACTGATGGGAACTAAGAAGAGATCATATTTCACCTATTTTAGCTTCTCTGCACTGGCTCATTGTAAAATCCAGAATTTAATCTAACATCCTTCTCCACACTTACAAAGCTCCATCATATCTTAGAGAGCTCCTAGTTGTCTTTTGTCCTACCAGAACACTGGGTTCCGAGAATGCAGGGTTACTTGTCATACCAAGAGTCTCCAAAAGTAAAATGGGAGCCAGAATCTTAATCAGGCTCCTCTTCTGTGGAACCATATTCCAATGTGGGTCTGGGAGGTGGACAATATCTCCACATTTAAGAGTAGACTTAAGACTTTCCTTTTTGATAAAGCTTATAGTTAGGGCTGGCTCAGGCTTGTCTTGGAACAGCCCGTAGTTAGGCTGATACAGACCTAGTCTGTCAAGGGACTTCCCATAATACACTGAGCGGCTCTCTCCTTCTGCCTCTCTCCAATTGCAAACATACCAACGTACTAACTTGGTTTCTCCCCCGCAGCTTTTGTGCTTTCCCGTCTTGCAGGTTCGCAAGGATCAGTGTTGTGCCTGGATTGTGTAGTCATCTTTGCACTACTGCCTGATGCGTACTACTACTACTGCTGCTATTATTATTAGCGCTGTGTGTCTGACAATTTCTTGAGAGCTGTGAATTCCCTGCCCTGGTCCTTACTTTTGAATTGAGTTGATTTGTCTGACATTGTGACATTAAACAGCGGTTTCTCAGTTACGGTAAAAAATGATCAAATAAACACTGCAGGGAACTAGATTAGGCAACCGGTACCATGGGCTCGACCTACTCTCTTGTCAAGCTGTTATCAAGCAGTTGTCAAGCAGTGCACCGGTACCATTGATGAGTAATAACAACAATGGCAAACGCTACAGGTAAGATAGATGCTACTATCATGGCTGTTCTAACATGTCACACATCAGTGTGGACTGAAAATGCTCTGGATTTAGGTGAATGAGTTTGTCTCTAGTGAATTGAATCCCCCTCCCCCAGGGAAATCAGATAGAGTGGATGCAATGTTAAACTTAAGTTAGTTACAGACCATAACACGTTGACAGTTCTATCTGAACTCCAGAAGTCTCAGCTTTTGTGTGGGAAATGAGGGACTTCAAGAAGTCAGCCTTTATGCTAACCTAAGCTAACCAGCTAGCTACAGGCTTCATATTGAATAGACAAATGAGAGTATCATTGATCTTCTCATCTACTGTAACTCTCAACAAGAAAGCAAATTAGCGTATGTGGAACTATCTCATTAATATACAGGATTGTAACAAGAGAGCAAACAAAATACAGTATAGATTGACAAAATGTCCAAAGACTGTTGTGCTTTTAGTTTACCTCAATGGGAAAGCACGGATGCACATTCTGACATGTGTTCAAACAGTCCGGGCCACTCCAAATAGAAGCACCGCTTTTGCTTTGAGGAGTAAAGGTCATGTCGTGGTCGATGTACTGGCCCCACTCCACCAGCAGGTGAGAATAGACATCATCTGTCTGTTTAGAAGAGCTCCTCATTATTTTCTTGCTGACTTCCCATGCCTGTTAACATAGACAGGTTTGTTATTTTGGACAACAGTGAGTACTACATTTTACAGTGCGCAGCTGCATTTTCTCCCAGCCATCTCTGCAGTGACTTGCCATCTATCAGTCAGTGTTTTTCTTATCTTGTCATTAACAGAAGTTAATATATTTTCTGGGGAAGGCCCATTGTGTCCCAGTCAGGGGTTATGATGGAAAATAGCGTTCTTGTTTGTGTGAACTAGTTCATTCTTTAATTCACTAAGTTATGTTATAAATAGATAAATGGCTTAAGTTCAGCAAAGGGGCTGTGATATGTTCTGGCAAGCCTATTTTCTTTCATATCCTAATTTCTCCAACATAAAGGACTTTGGGAGCTGATTAAAAATGAGTTATGCAATACATCAAGTATCCAAGATTTTTTTTAAACTTGCTTTTTAATAAGAAATGGAATAGTTGGGATCAAAGATTATTAATTAACTAAAACACTTTAGTAAATTATCGCTCTTATATATGATGGCACACCACATGCTGGATACAAATGATGCATATTTGATGAGTTTTTCTTCCACTAAAGGACTCACTCTGTCTAATGAGTGCATAAATTAAACACTGAAATCAAATACAAACATCAGTTTCATCTGCTATTTGAAAGAAATGTTTTTCCACATGACTGGAAACCAACAACTTTCAAGCTATGGAAATGGTGTCCTTTAGAGCACAGGCCACAATATTCAAATGCAACTGTAATCTGTGTCATCTCACACACATTTTTGCTGTTCCTAAATTGCTGTGGACTTTATCTGCTGTAAAACAGGTTAGAAAAATAAATGGAAAGCTACATTAACTTGGATTTGCAGTGTGAGCTTGCTTCATTTCTAATTTCTCCAGCAAGACTTTTGTGTCCCTCGGACCAGCATTTTGTAGATTACCGAGGGAAGTTGGAATCCATTATGGAGCCGTCCTCGGTTCCAACCCTTGGGTTCTCTCCCTCCATCTTCATATTCAGCTGGAAGCCACCTGACCAAGGGAGTGTTGGCTGCTCCCCAAAGAGGATTTTGCCTGACAAAAAGAATCACGAAGCATGTCCAAAAATACTGCATTACGAAACAGTATGTCAGCGCTGAATCCAACATTATTTGTTTTCCCCTCTAAAAGGTCATCAACAAAAACTATGACAATTATCTTTCCCCAACTTTGACCTGTATTTACTAAGAGTAGATGTAATAGGAAAACAAATGAGGTCCATTGTCAGTGAACATTTTATTAATTTCAGTATAGACATTTCAAGACGTGCCAAATACACTAATTAAAGTTTCCTCATTATGCAATTAAGAACATAATCAAGATGGCATTGTGTTTCTTTCAAAACATATTTGCTGCTGCAAATCAGTAGTGTATAAACATAATTTCCAGGAGACAGGGTAAAGTAAAAGCAGAAGGGGTCTACAGAGGGTAATGACCACCAATTTTAAAATGAAATCAGTTATTAAATCTGAACTTTTCTTTGCTATTCTTATACAACATTATGTATGACACAATCAAAATTAAACTTAAAAATAATTGCTTTACTTCTATCTTGATGTTATGTTGATGTAAAAATGCCTAAATTTCAATAATAAATAAGTCTTCATAGAAATAATGTTTAATTTGGTAGACAACGTGCTGCCTAACTTTATACACTTAAAGAGGCAGTGTGTAGGATTTATAGTGATATATTGGCAGAAATGGAATGTAGTATTTGTAGTGGCCATCGAACCACAAAAAAGGCCACTAGTGGGAATCAGAAGTCATTTCCAACGCGTGGTGTAGCCAAAAACGAGGTCTGCCATGACGTACCATTCAATACTTTATTAAGTTTTGCAAAGATTAAAAACCATCTACAAAAAAACGGTGTTCTCGTTTAAAAACCGAGCTCTTGTAAAACATACAAATTAACTCTATTGCACATACAGACCCACACGCACGGTTGAAAAACTGTATGGCTTCCCCTGACCTAATTTCCATCACCTGTGACTCCCATATATAGATCAAGTGATTCACACAACCTATCCCACTCCCATACACACACACACACCATGCACAACACACAACACAATTAGCCACAACAGTATTCATTACTATGTTTTCATATAAGAAACGGTGTGTTACATTAACTTAGAATGAGCTGCTTATATGTACATACAAAGCAGGTCTACTTCCACGGAGTCCGCCATGTTGTTTCTACAGTAGCCTTGAACGAACAAACTAAACACTGGCTCTTGATGGTGTTTTTAAGTGTTTTTGTGTAAGCCACTGTCGTTTTCCTCCACAACTGGCACGCAGGAAACGTTTCAGTTGGTTGCAATCTCCAGCCTCAAGTAAATCCTACACACCAGAACTTTGACAAGTAGAACTAAGGTTTTCCCATTTTTAATATGCATGAAGGTATAGTGGGGGTTGGGATTATCAAAATGGTGAGAAATGGCTTTTACCTTCTCTACTCTTTTTTTTATTGTTTTACTTTGACTTGTTCCATAGAGAATCTCCTTGCATTGTTGGTTTTTATATTGCAAGTATTTTACTTCATTTTCTTTACTTCATTTTAAGAAGTCAGTTAGTTACCTGTTATTGCAGATGCCAGATATGGAACGGTACTTGTTGAGATGACTATGCAGACAGATGGCTGGATGCGTTACAGGCGGACATTGAGACAGCTCTGCAATCAGCTCCACATCGTCCCAGGAAAGCAACTCTAGCATTGTGACATGGGAAAGTTAGCACAAGAAAATGTAATGGACTTTAATCTTGCCAACCTTTTAGAGCTTAGGACACACACTAATTGAAAATGCTGGTCTTTGTATTTTAACTCTTCCTTTATGAGGACTTTCATGTTCCAGTGCTTTAAATATCTAGTCTATTGATGACTAACAGAATGGGAAAAAAAACAGTGGCAGTGTCAAAATTAGAAATTTGCTTTTTTGTTCATTTTATTTTGACTCCATGGAATCCAACTGCCTCTGAAGATTTCTTTCAAGGTGAAATTCTCTGGATTTAATGAAAGAAAGCCATTCTACCTGGTACTGTGACATCCCTTTTAAATCTCTGCCTAACTCTGTTCTTCAGGACTTGCAGAGTTGTTTGAAAAACCTCTGCAGCTCGGGAAGTCTCCAGGGTCTCAGGCTCGGTTTGCCGAAAGAATGTAAACACATGCATGGAAGATGAGGGTGAGCTTCGCCTGGGCACAGAAATTGACAGATAAAAGGAAAGTTTTGGTTTGTCTCTTCTTAGACATGTATTGTTTCAGTTAAAATAATTTGAAAACGCACTTAATTGTTCATTACCGTTGATTGAGGATTAAGGCTTCCTGTATTTGAAGACTCTCTTGATATGAGGAGATCAGCAGTTCTCTGATTGATGTGGCTGGAAGATATATTGCATAACAGCATGGCAGTCAACAAGAATATTATCTGTAAATACGATTACACAAGTTCAGTATGTAGAATACAATTTTTTGAGGTATTTGTACTTTCATTGAGAATTTGCTACTGTCTGCTCCTACACTTAACTGTGAGAGACATATTGTGCTTTTGTCATCATCAGATTATGTATTTACATGAAAGTGCATTAGATTATAGAATACCAAAAAAAATAAATTAGGGAACACTCAAATCACACATCAGATCTTGGTGAATGAATTATTCATGTTGAAAATCTTTACTGATGTACAGCGTATAATCCGTAGAACAAAATGACATAATCAAAGTGAAAAATAGAAATCACAGGCTGATCCCACGTGTATGGCCTAATGTGCCTGTATGCAGTCCTGACAAAGTCTGGACATGCTCCTGATGAGTTGGGGGATGGTGTCCTGGGGGTTCTCCTCCCAGACATGGATCGGGGCATCAGTGAGCTCCTGGACAGTCTGTGGGGGTACTTGGCGGTATTGGTTACACTAATGGGTGCCCATTGTGCTCAGTTGGATTTAGGGCAGGGGAACAAGAGGACCAGTCAATAGCATTGATGCCTTTGTCATCCAGGAAGCAACCCAGGGCCCACTGCACCAGCGTAAGGTCTGACAGTTGCTCTGAGGATTGCATCCAGGTACCTAACAGCAGTCAGGGTACAGCAGGGTTGGCTATGACATGGAAGTCTGTGCTACCCATATATGCCTCCCAGACCATCACTGACCCACCACTAAACCGGTCATGCTGGATGATGTTACAGGCAGCATGATGGCGTCTCCAGACACTTTCACACCTGTCTCGCGTAGGCCTCATGATATCTTAGAAAACAGTGTAAGAACTATAAAAAATGACACACAGGGTCCAATGGACTGGGTGCTGGATTGATGAAATATCAATAAATAAGTATGTAAGTATAAACAAATAGATGTGCACACCAACAAGCTCCTATGAGAAGGCCTTTAATGCTGTGTAAGATTTTGAGCGTGTTGCTCCCTTAGACAAAATCCAGGGTAGGGCAGGGTTTTCAAATTAATAATAACATTACTAACACTGAACTGTGGAAATCTGAGTCCTTCAATGCTATCTTTTGCCTGAAGAAAAAAATGACCTGTGCAGCCACTTTGAGTGGGCTGAGGTTGCAGGAAATGTCACTTTTCACAAATGAATACATATCTGTGGAGTCTAGTGATCCCAACAACATGAAATGCCATTTTGGCAAATCGAATCCAAACAACAATTGGAGGTGGTTTGAAATGTGATTCCAATAGCATTTTTATAGATGTGTCTCAGTCCAAGCATTTGCTGGTCAAATCAGATTTAAAAGGGTCTTTGAACACAACACACAAAGATGATGTCAAATCCAGAACCCTCAGCAGATCCATGCTGCTACTGGCAGAGCTGTAAAGAGGACAACATGAGGAACAACTGTCTGTGGACAGAACCCAAAGTGAATTGTCTGGAGGGCAAAATGATGGACCTCCATGTCTCATGCTTCTGTGCTGAATAGCCACATCACCATTTTTGCTACGTAGTTAAAAACACCTACATCATAACCACAGCAACCAGTGCAGATATGTTGGTGATGTCTGGGCACACAATTCCTATCTGATCACTTGCAAATAACATTTAACAAATAACAGACAGTCTGTCTTCAAGATCTGATTTGAGAATAGGTAAAAAAAAAAATTAACTCAAATTCGTGTGTTAGAACCTTGTTTTTACCTCCTAGTTGTCATGACTCCTCCAATTTATCTTGTGATAGTGTGTTAGTGTGCAGAAATTATTTGTAGTTGTAGAAAAAAATTGTCAAAATGAAATTTTTACACACCCTGCCACCTTGATTCTAATTTCTGAAACATGAATTAGCCTAAGTGGATTAGTTCAATGATAGAAAACAGACAGAAAACATGATTACTAAAAGTTCACTAAAATGTTATGAATTTTTGGTGACTTAAATGTTCTGAAATTTCATCAACTAAAACTAGACTAAAACTATCAAGAAGAAAAATGACTTAAATGTCACTAAAACTAAAAAGCATTTTCATCTCAAGACTAAGACTAAATCTGAAATGACTGGTAAAAGTAACACTGTAGCGAAGCAGTCCACAGCAGTGGGAAGCAAGGTGGAGGGACCATGGGCTGCTGGCTAGCTAATTCTTTTCTCATTTGTAGCCTGATAAAAAAACAGAAAGAGGCAGCGGGGTGAGGAGGAGCTGAGTGAATGTACTGTGGGCAACTCTACAATGAAACAAGATGAAATAAATCAAAGTATGCAAAAAAAGGGGGTACTGTCTGAAATGCATGTATATACTTATGTTCTAGGGGTGGGAATCGCCAGATGACCATGATACAATATTATCATGATGCTTAGGTCACGATACGATATTGTTGCGATACTGTGATATGATAGTATTGCTGCAAATTATTTCCCTGAAGGAAAACTTTTTCAACACCAGTTTTGCCTCATATGATCTCATGAAAATCTGTTAATTTGACTGTAATCATTTTTATTGGAGCAAAATGTGATGCAAAGCAGACAGACTGACCAACACTGTCAGAAAACCTGTCAGAAATGCTGCATACCCCTGACAGTCTGAACTGATGGCAGATTTAGTGACCTCAGCGAGGCCAGATTAAGCATGTGAGCCAAACACTTCACAAGCAGGTATCCTGCTAATTGAATGGCAGCACCTATGTTAGAAGCATCGGCTGTTGTATATAATAAAAGACTGATACTTCGTGTCCGTGTACCTATACAATATTGCCACGCAAAATATCGGATACTATGTTGTATCAGTTTTTAACCCACTCCTATTATGCTCGTCTGGTGGGAGGGGCTTATGACAGGTAGTGGAGAGCTGAAGGGGGAAGGCAAGTTTTAAGTACAGGATCTGAATACTACTGTATAGTTAGTCTGAACATTTGTTTCTGCGCACCTTACAAGCGCTACATTTTGCAGCATTTTAAATTAGTGAAAAAATAATTAGCATTTTCATGTATTTGAACAGTGGTGGAGGTAGTGACAATGGGCTTCAGTGCACGCTATTATGAGGGGCCCTATTATGCCCTAGTTACAAGTTATGAAGCACACACACACATACACACACACACACTTTTAGGTGTATATATATTTTAGCAACAGTATGTCTTACTGCTGCTTTTACGTTACATCCACTTGCAGATACTTTATATTGGACACATTAACATACATATTACACAGCAATCATCATTACATATCTTTATAAGACAAATCTAAAAAAGAAAATAGGAAATTAATAGTTTAACTTGATAGGTTTTTTTATTGGTAAATTATAGTTTTTTAAATAATTTATGTAGAATAAGTTTATAATTTGTATAGATTGACTCTGTTTTACAAAACAAGAAAACCATGATGGAGATGGGTTTGTCTTATTCATGGCATGTATGGAAAATAGCACCATTTTTGTTTTAATGTGAGTTCTTCTTTGAACACGGGCTTATTTCCAGGTGGCAGTCGGGCCTCTCCACCCCATGGGCGCCTGCACTGTTTATATTTACGCCCCTGTATTTGAGGCATCATCAGTCAATACACAAACCCAGAAGCAGGAGCCTTCAAAGCCAGCATTTTTAATTGAATGTCATTGTGTCAGATTTGGTAGTAAATCTTCTGACTTGCTTTAAAGCAAAACAGACATTTCAATAAAAAACAATAAGAACATACTATCTTCACTGTGAAGGCTGTTTTTTGTCTTTGTTTCTTTCTTGTTTACAACATATACAGAGGGTATATCTTCTTCCACACAGATGCAGGAGAGTCATAAACAAATATGGTTTAAACTGATTTGTTTCAAATCATATGTTTCTATCATCATTCTTTGACAATTATTTTTCCAATCCTTATATTTCAGGTATTTTCATAAATGATCAAACACTGTAGATGAAAATAGATTTCAGCAAAAGCAGTTATTTAAAAAGATTTACTTACAGTTTAAATGTGTGGCTTCATCACTTGTAATCCTTGGGAGAATAATGCAGAGGAACATAAAAAGGCAAATTAAATTGAAATAACAAGCCATTTTTTGTGGGCAGTTAACAGTGGAAGAGTCAGAGATTTTCCCTGTAACAGTAAAGACTTATCTCAGTGCTGTGTGCACTGACAAACCCGTCCTTTTATATTCTGATAAAGCAGGGAGCCCTTTGTGAAGGTTAAGTAAACTTGCCCACACTAGAGTAACTCAGAGAATCAGTGTTTCTCTTGTCCTTGGTTGACTGGCTTGAAAAAGAACTTGTTTTCCTGTTCATTATCTCAGCCATTTTCAGCCATTTGGTAGGTTCTGGAACTCCATGTAACAATCCCAGATATAATACGGACACATTGTACAGACACATATAGTGAGTGATAGAGCTATAACTACAACAAGGAGTCCAGAGGTCCCTGTGACTGGGGCATTATCATGAGATGAGATGTCAAAGAACTTTGTTAGTTGACATTCACTAGTCCACCAGGCCGGTGCCACTAGAGGACAAAAGGCATGAAATCACTTTTGAACACATAAAACACTCCAGCTATGATGAAGGGTGGTAACTCATAAACTGGACATTTTCTGAATTCCTGTCCCTCTGCACCCTTTTACACCCCCATCATATTTTTGGTTATGGGTGCACTATGCAGGATTTTCCTCAAACACACTGTATTGACTTATACAAAGGTAATGCTTCTCAATCATCACTTGTGACCCACTAGAAGTGTGTGGTGGTGTATTTATCTGCAGATACTCTGCCCTCTACCTGGATTCTTATTTTCTTCTTTTTTTTTTTTGCTGTGTTCGGGATGTTATGGGCATAGCGCAGGTGAGGTCGGGACTTTATGAAAAGATAGCAACCAAGTGCCAGACCACAAGCAGTATGCATCAAAAAAGAAGTTCGATATCGATAAAAAAATACCACCAAAAAAACCCTCTACTACATAGCAAGATAAATTGCTTCTCTCACTTTCACAATTTGTGCATCACTGACCACCTCAATCCTCCTTTTTTAACATCAAACTGCTAGTTATAACCAAACATATCAGAAAAGCAAACATATAAAACCACAGCAGCGTGATAAGAACTGTCTAAAATGACTGATGCAATCTTTGGGAAAAATGTATTTGACGTGTACTTGGGAGTTTTTTGTTTAGCCCATGTCCCATCTGAGTGGGCGGGGATCGTGACCTGTACTGCAGCCAGCCACCAGGGGGCGATTGAAATGTTTTGGCTTCACTTTTGGGGATCTGTCTTGATGTCGAATCTTTATATACAGTCTATAGCCAAAAACAGTAGCTCTCTGAGTATTATCTCCCCTTGGCATTTTGTTCCCAGGATAGGCCTATTCCACAAAATAGCCACCGTGACTAGGTGGACTCATTTTTTAATACTAAGGAATGTTCTACAACATTTTTTTTCTATGAATAGTTCCTGAAGTGGAACAAAGCTCTGCACTAGCAAGTGAGCTAATTAGCTTGGTTGCTAGCGAGACATGAGTTCACAGTTAATTTGTTTACAGTCTGCAAACCATACCTCTTTTGTAAAGCACTTCAACAGGAGAGATGAAATTAAAGCAGATTGTGCCAGACAGCTACAATAATGTCATCCATCTCTGGCTCAACTTTACCTCAAGGTTCAGCACTGTCTACAGTTGTTGCTCACATTTAACAAAAGTTGAACTGTGTGCAAAACCTTGGAGCATTTTTTTCATAAATGAGAAAATCTACCAAAGAAGGCAATTCAGTGTTTTTGCTTCAAGATTTCACAGTTGTAAATTACATTTATATTTCCATCAATTAGATTACTTAACATGCAGTCAAAAACACTTTAGCCCTAGTGAAGTCTTTGCAGAAGCACCCTAAAATAGACCTCAGTCTGAAAACAACACTTTTGAGTGTTACTATTTATTGGACTTAGAGGACTTGTCACTAACTTTACTTCAATGGTATAACTGTTAAAACAAAAAACACATTATCAGCTGCAGTCATTGCAGTCTCCTGGGTTTGCAGTCCTGCTTCCTTCATTGTGCTTCCACTCTCCCAAGGCTATTTTCAGAGTTTTACATGCAGACTGTAGGGATTACTAACAATGAGAAAGGCCATGGCAGTGGTCCCGAAGTTGCCCTGGAAACTTCTCCTCATCACAAATACTTCAGTTAGCATTCGGGGTCCAATGCTGCCAGCAGAGTCAACTGTGAGAGTCACGGCCCATTGATAGTTGAGCAGTGTACTTGAAATTCATGCTTGACATGGTGCTGATGCAACGTGATGATGCTGTGTGTGTGGCAGCAGCCGGCAGTGACTTCAGCAGCAGGCACAGTGGCGGCTCTCTGTGCACTCTTGTCACAGTGCCTGGTTTAACTCCAACGCTAAAGTGTTGCAGACAAAACTTTCAACAAATGAATCTCAGAGTTAGTAGAGAATGAAGCGAATGACATCCAAAGAAAAACTTACAGCATATATCTGAATATTTTGTGCTCAGTGTGGAGGCAGGCAGACCATTATGAAATACTTAGTATGCTTAGTTAATGTTAACTAAACCTTAAACATGTCTTAAGGACATAAAAATCTGGATTAGCTCCAATTTCCTGATATTAAATTTACACAAAACTATCTGATGACATAGTTTCTTTAGATGGCACTGCTCTGGACTCTAGCACAACTGTAAGGAACCTTGGAGTACTATTTGATCAAGATTTGTCTTTTAACTCCCTTTATTTTTCACAGAAACACAGAGGCAAAACAGAACACAGCCAGCTTCCGTTTTTTTGTGCAATACTTCTGGTCCAGCACTCTTACCACTGTGTAAATGGGAATCGCCTTGTTGTTTACCTTGTTGAGTTTAGCTAGATATACAGTATGTATATATATATTTCTCACAGCTGCGCACACGTTTGTCTGGCATGCAGAAGCACCGTCTGTGTGTCTGTGTGTCGAGGGTGCGAATCATTTTTACCGGCAATTACCGGATAACAGAAACATGGGCACAGTTATCTATATAAAATACACAGACTAACTAACTAACTAACTAACTGATTGACTAACATAAACAATTGAAAATTGAAAAAAAATAGCATGCACCATTAACTCCGTTAAGGGAAAGCGGCCGACCGGAAGTCACGCACAAAAACATGGAAGTTGATCACTATTTCCTTCCGTGTTTGAAAATAAGGTGAATAAAACCTGTCTCAAAAAGACAACGAAAAAATGTTCCACGCATTTGTTACCTCTAGGTTAGATTACTGTAATTCCCTATTATCAGGTAGCTCTAACAAGCCTTTAAAATTTTCCAGCTGATCCAGAATGCAGCGGCACGTCTACTGATGGTAACGAAGAAAGAGCTCACATTTCTCCTGTTTTAGCTTCTCTGCACTGGCTCCCTGTAAAATCCAGAATTGAATTTAAAATCCCTCTCCTCACTTATAAAGCACGAAATAGTCAGGCTCCATCATATGTAGTGCACTCTGAGAATGCAGGGTTATTGGTGGTACCTAAAGTCTCCAAAAGTAGAACAGGAGCCAGAGCCTTCAGCTTAAGACCTTCATTTTTGATAAAGCTTATAGTCAGGGCGGGCTCAGGCTTGTCTTGGACCAGTCCGTAGTTAGGCTGACATAGGCCTAGTCTGCTGGGGGACCTCCTATGACACACCGAGCACCTTCTCTCCTTCTCTCCTCTCTCTCTCTCCTCAGTTTCTGAAAAGTTGGTTCATTTGTTTAACATTCATGTCCTATTACTGCATGTCACTAACTCGGCTTCTCCTCTGGAGCTTTTGTGCTCCACTGTCTCGCAGGTAACTCATATCGCAGCGGTGCCTGGATGGTGTGTGGTGGTTGTGCTGCTGCTGTGGTCCTGCCAGATGCCTCCTGCTGCTGCTGTTATCATTAGTCATACTTCTACTGTTATTATACACATATGATTATTGTCACTTACATATACTATCATATATATATATATATGTATATATATATTTTTTTTTTTCTTATAACATATTGTACCACAATAGCCGTAATTATTATTATAAAAGTATTATACATTTATTACATTGAGTGCACAGTTGCATGTACAGTGTCACATGGTGTGTGTTTGGGATACAGGTCAGAGGAAATTGCAGATTAAATAGTCAACTGAACCCATTAAAGGGACATTGTGTAACATTTTCCGTTGGTTATTGGCAAAAATTGATATCTGCATTCATAAATATGTCATCACTGATGTACTATTACGTCCACCAATAATCTGACTTACTTCTCCTAAAAGGAGAATTTCGGATTTGTTTGTACATTGTGCGGGTAAGTCGTCTGTGGGGTTCCATTACGGTTCGCCATCTTGAGAATACACCCGCCAGCAAGGGACATACAGCACCGCCTTCGGCGTTTTCGTTGAGAGCCAGGCCAGCACTGCGTGACTGAGGAGCCGAAGGAGAGGAGCAAGAGGCGCTTCGCTCCTACCCTGGCAAATTTGAAACAAAGTCCCACTCTTTGAGCATAATGCAGGATCAGCATATGCAGCATCATGGGAGACGGAATCCTTGTCGCCAAGAAAGCGCAAAAGGGAATAGAAAAGGCAGCGTGACCGGCGAATTAAAAAAACGAAGGCCCACATCCAGGTAGCCTTTCCAGGTAGAGAGAGCTGCTGAGCGAGGATGGTAATGTAATCACAGGCCGGCCGCTGTTGGCTGTTAGCCCGTGTTAGCGGCCAGTCGCTAACAGCCTCATCCCTCTCCTCGCATCACTGCGCTGCCGTTAGCCGGTGTTTGTGGAATAGGCCTATCCTGGGAACACAATGCCAAGGGGAGATAATACTCAGAGAGCTACTGTTTTTGGCTATAGACTGTATATAAAGATTCGACATCAAGACAGATCCCCAAAAGTGAAGCCAAAACATCTCAATCGCCCCCTGGTGGCCGTTAGCCGCCATTAGCGCTAACCTGTGATTGTATTACCTTTCTCCTTCAGCAGCTCTCTCCACCTGGGAAAGGCAACCCCAGTGCTGACCCTTGTTTTTTTTAATTCGCCGGTCACGCTGCCTTTTTGATTCCCTTTTGCACTTTCTTGGCGACAAGGATTGCGTCTCCCGTGATGCTGCATAATACATGATCCTGCATTATGCTCAAAGAGTGGGACTGTGTTATGCGGCAGTAGTGCCGCTGCCACTATCAGCTGTTTCAATTTACACCAGCCCCAACAGTCCTACGTTGTAAACACAGCCAGCATGGTGAGGAGGGGGTTTGTGTGTCTGTGTAGGAGCCTGAATTAATACTCCATGTAGTATCGGATGACATGGTTTCATCAGTGTTATCATAGCTTTTTGGTACACAGCGGCTACAGTTGTTGCAATACATGTTTGAAACAGTGAGGCGCTAGAGTGCGCCATCTGTTTGAATGCAATATGTGATTTCAGCGTTAGATGGGAGAAATTCCTACACACTGTGGCTTTAAGAAGAGCAATGTATTCAGACAGAGCTTTTGAAAAGCGTGGGACAGACAGAATGACTGACTGACAGTTTCCGTGATTATGTACAGCATACCATACCATGACTTAGTCACACCAAAAATTAGAAAAAACCCAAACATTGGGCCACAGGGGGAGCCACAGCGATCGGTCGCATTTGAGCCATTTTAAGCATTTTTCTGTTGTTATAGCGTCACCCAGTTGCCAATTAGAGTTAAATTTCTCCAGTCACCTTGAGGAGTCCTGTTCTACATATCTACCAAGTTTAGTAAAAATCAATATGGCAGTTAGGCCTAGATAAGAAATTAGCTCTCGAGCGCCCCCACTTTGTTTGATGGGGTCAATAATGGAGGGGTCCCCTCAGATTATGTGTGGTCATATGCCTACAAAGTTGCGTGGTGATCAGTGAAACCCTTGAGATGTTATACACCTTTATGTGATGAGCCACGCCCTCCACAATATTCATTGCCTTATAGAAGCTCAGTTTTAGTAAGTTTTCCAACTTTTGCCAAGAGGGAACTTTAGATATTGGTCTCTAGATTATGTTCACTGAGTTTCGTGCAGATCGGTCAAACTTCCTAGGAAGAGATCGATTTGAAGTGTTTTTCAAAAAATTAAAAATGGGGGGAAATCTCTATAACCGGAAGTTATGGGTTCTTGAGGCAAATGTGTTCCTCATGAGGAGAGGCATCTCTGTGCAAAGTTTCATGTCTCTACAACATATGGGGCATGAGATATGCCCATTCAAAGTTTGCAATTTCAATCGGTTGCTATAGCGCCCCCCTTTGGCCAATTGATGTAATATTGCTTCATTCACATCCTCCCATGACCCTCTACCACTGTGCCAAATTTCACATGGATTGACCAAGTCAGTGAGGAGAAAAACGTGGAACAGACGTACACACACACACATCCACAGACAGTTTTCATCATTATATAGTAAGATTATAGCTATTGTCATTGCTGGTGTTGCTGAGCATCTCTCTCTGTCTCAGTTTCTCTCTGTGTCTCTCTTGTTGTAGTCCTCCGAGGCAAATTGTCCAGTCCATCATTGAAATCAGTTGCTTTTGCTTTGTCAGTCCACTATATATATTTTTTCTGCAATAAAAATGATTAAATTAAGGAATGTTGTTATTACTTCATCCTGTTAGATGAAGATTATGTTGACAAATTTTTCGTTTGGGGTCCTCATATCCCAAAATGTTTAAAATCGCAATAACATTGTATCGTGACCAAAGTATCGTGATAATACCGTATCCCAGGCCTCTGGTGATTCCCATCCCTAATGCACAATATAATGCAATCTAATGCTATGCAGGTACAATAAATGCTACCTTTCTAAAGCTTTGCAATGTTCAGTTTTTCACTGTGTCAGGAGGTTGTGAATCCACTTTATGGTATGTGTGTTACTGTATAGTCTGCTGTGTTGTTTTTCAAATTTCCCATTAAATGTCTTTAAGTCAGTTTTGGTGACAGTCTATTTTCTGACTGCTGCTGCTCTTTCCAAGTTGTATTCACTTTCAAAGTTAAATAATTTTTAAGAATACTGGACCAACTAAAAGCAGCAACTCCCTGACCTCTTTTTTTTTATACATCTAAGTTGCCTAATGATGCCTTTAAAACTAGATGGTAACTGTCAAAGCTCAAGCATACTGCAAATTGGCATTCAGCTCACCAAGGCTACAGGTTACAGATGTTGAGTGAAATGACATTTTTCATGTAGTTGTATTGAATAATAGAACATCTCTTGTGGCGCTATCATAACACAGAATTAAAATAATGTATAACACATTTTACAGTGTATTGCTTTAGCATAAAGATTAAGGTCCATAATAAATTAAGTACAATAAATGTGCCGATATAAAGATGTTCTAGAGGTCATATGTGTATTGTTACTAGGAATTTAAACATCCCAAGGAAGACTTCACATTCTACAGTTACGTGTTATTTCTAGCATCAGGATTCATGACCTCAGGATTTCTAAAATCCTGTCTGTGGCCTTGTTGCCAGATAAAGTTCCTCAAATAAATCAAAAACCACTGTGATGCACAAGATAAACAATGGAATCCAAGTCAAAAGACTCTTGCCCACAAAACCAAATGTGAGGCTCTAAACCATGTGCTGGGTTAGGTTTAATGTTTCTCTTGCTTCACAGAGCATGAGGCATCCTGTGTCACTTTCCAAAATTAGAAATATGGATGGACAGTTGAATGTTCAGCATATTGAGGTTCATATTTTATTCCCTAAAGTTACAGTTAGTATAAAAATAACCTTTGTCATATTTGCTGAAACTGTCACAGAGAAGTACATGAGATAGTCTGCGAAAAACCAAAAAATCATGCTCCTCCTCAAAGTCTTCTAACGGCAGTTGCTAGAATCTACCACAGCTTAAGGAAAACAACTAATCAGAGCCGAGGAGTCTCTACCGCAGCTGTGAATAATGTCAGTCAGGGCTCATGAACTGCAGTCAAACTTTCACATAGACAGTGCTGATCAAATAGGAATCTAGATTCTGCACTTACATCCTGTAATTTTTAACTGTCATTGAGAAATTACATAAAGCAATAGTTAGTCAAGCATGTGAAAATCATGCATTTGTCCCTGGCTTAAATGAATCCGTTTTCACAGACTGGAGTCTTAAAATTATAAAAGACATTTTTTTTTTTTTTTTAGATATTTGCAAATCTGAGTTTACTGGGGGAAATATGTCCCCATAACTGTCTTATGAGTATCAACATCTTTAATCTGTGTAGTGAGGGGGGAAAATGCTACTTTTATCACACTGTACAAAGACATAGGCCTACTGGTGTCAGCAAATACATTTAAGCAGAACTGGGAGACCAAGCTGGGTGAAGAGATGGACAATGACATTTGGGAGGAGAGTTCAATTAACTCTAGACACAATCTGAAACTATTAAAACCAGTGCAATGGATATTACTCCAAAGACAGATGACATAAGACTTTCCCTGATGTTACAGGTGTAAAGAGGTAGACGGAACATTCACATATTCTCTTTGGACATGATAGTTGTTCTTTTATCTCAGACATGTTGGGATATTACATACCTAGACATGTTTCGGTGGAAACTTCCGTCTTCCTCAGAAGTGTCACTTGGTGGCGGTTGTGACGCATCTTTATCAGCTGATCTGTCAATCAGCCGACACTAGGGAGGCGTGCTGTCAAAAACTGACTCTGGCCTTATCCCAGTCCATAAATTGATTTTCTCTTTTGCAGTGATCTGTTATGGCTGATTTGTAGGTTTCTTGGGTAACACTTTACTTGAAGGTACCGTCATAAGAGTGACATGACATTGTCATAAGAGTGACATGACACAGTCATAAACATGTCATAAACATTATGTCAATGTCATTAAACGTTTATGACTGTTGTCATTAAGTGTCATTTGATTTGGTAATGACAAGTTGACATTATCTTGGTTGTCTTCATTATGACAACTTGACATTAATCAAGGTGACATAACCAGAATTTGTCTTTGTCATGACAACTTGACATTAAATTTGTTTGCGATGTCCTTATTATGACAACGTGACATTATTCAAAGTGACATTACTAGAAAATAGAAAAATGCTGTGCAAGGTTAAAGACCAATTCTAGCACTTGGTCATCGATGTTTGACAGAATACCAAAAACTGACTGTCATGACATCATTATGATATTGTAATGACAAAATTGTTAAAATGTTAATGACAGATCAAAATGCTACCACTTTACTTTAGGTCAAAGAATTTCTTCATTACATTGTCATAATGATGTCATGACAGTCAGTTTATCCTTCATGATATGTTAATGACAGATCAAAATGCTACCACTTTACTTTAGGTCAGAGAATTTTGTCATTACAATGTCATAATGATGTCATGACAGTCAGTTTTTGGTATTCTGTCAAACATCGATGACCAAGTGCTAGAATTGGTCTTTAACCTTGCACAGCATTTTTCTATTTTCTAGTAATGTCACTTTGAATAATGTCACGTTGTCATAATAAGGACATCTCAAACAAATTTAATGTCAAGTTGTCATGACAAAGACATTTTCTAGTAATGTCACTTTGAATAATGTCACGTTGTCATAATAAGGACATCACAAACAAATTTAATGTCAAGTTGTCATGACAAAGACAAATTCTGGTTATGTCACCTTGATTAATGTCAAGTTGTCATAATGAAGACAACCAAAATAATGTCAACTTGTCATTACCAAATCAAATGACACTTAATGACAACAGTCATAAACGTTTAATGACATTGACATAATGTTTATGACATGTTTATGACTGTGTCATGTCACTCTTATGACAATGTCATGTCACTCTTATGACGGTACCTTCAAGTAAAGTGTTACCGTTTCTTGTTGTGCCTTTTCTTTTATTGATCTTGTTTGTCTTATTTTTGTCTCCTTCTCATATTCCTTTTGATGTTCTTTTTTGCGTGTGCTGAAGCTCCTCCCTGTCTCCCCGATTTATGTTTATTTATATTACGCGTCACAACCACCACCAAGTGACACTTCTGAGGAAGGCGGGAGTTTCCGCCAAAACATGTCAAGGTATGTAATATCCCAACATGTCTGAGATAGAAGAACCTAAAGTCACTATCACACATCATGAAACTCTCTCTTTGGACATGTTTGGTTTACTTATTGTATTTGAAGGTTTCTCTACGGCCTAAAGTGAGAAGAACTGGGAACATAACCTACCTATCCCTTTAACCTGTAACCAGGTGACAGGTTAAAGGGATAGCTTGAGTCATGACATGATAACATCTGTACAGGGAAGCACTATATGTTTAAGCAGTATCACACTCGAGGTTGTGATGTTGTACTGTATATCGTCACGGCTGTGATTTGGTCATAGGCATGAGGCCGCAGTAGTTGAGTCTCATTTCATAACTGATCAGTGCTGCCTAGTTTGACAGTTTGACTGCAGTCAGACACTGTGTTAAAGACTCCTCAACTCTGATTGGTTGTTTTTATCCACATGCAGTGGAGTCTGATGCCATTAGAAGCACTACCAAGAACCAGAAGAACATAATTTCTTGTACAGTCTGTCTCATGTGCTACTGTCATGATATGGTGACAGTTTGAGTATGAGAAAAGGCTATTTTTCATAAAACTCACCAGCTACAGCTTTAAAAGGAATCAGAGGCAAGATCGTGTCGTGGGCTGTTTACTGATAAGTGGTCACAGATTCAGAGTTTGTAGGTTTTTCTGAATAACCCTGTGTCCTCCATGATTCATTGCATTTAAGTCCAAAACAAGATAACATTTGACCCATGCAAGAGATAAACACTCTCGCATGGTGAAAGTCCCTAAGGCTTGCAAAGCCAAGTAGGGCAGGTACTTGTCAAATAAAACTGACAACCATTATCCTGTCATTCATGTTAAAAGTAAAATGCCAAGTAGTGACACGATTCCCAGCATCAACATGTGTTTGCCACGCCAATGTCACCATCAGTACACCACAACATTCCAAATATAACTGCCTCGGTGGGAACATTGGAGATGAGTAATAAACCCGTCAGACAGGTTTGATCAGAACTGATCCAGTGCCATGATTAATCATTTAAGCTACCTCTGGTGTGATTTATTCCCTTTAGGCCCATGTTTTTATGTGTGACACAAGGAAATGAAAAGCCACCGACAATGGCACACAGCTTAATGTTTTCCAACTGTCTTTGTACCACAGATATAATGCAGTGTTACAGATATATGATAGGTTTCCTGTGAACAAATTGCAAAATAGGACATTTTTAATGGCAATGTTCTGTCCTGTTTCATTTGTCATGTTAATTTTCATTTCATTTTGAAAGAGAGTATTTGATACTGTTTCCAGCTGACATTTTGGCCAGTGTTGTTGTTTTCTGATAAAGCTTCTCTACATTGCTGGTGGCAGTGTCTGCCATTTCTGCTTCATATGCAAATGTACAGAGAAAATGATGCATGTAGGGTAAAAATCACCTCACAAAGCTGGGGCTCAATCTCCTGCAGCAATGCTCCAGCATGGCAGCATGCCCATTAAACGTAACCTGTAATCATTCACCAGTGGGAAGCCATTGAGGGATCATGTCCTTCATTGTGCACTAGCAACACATAATGTGTTAGGCTGCGTCTGTGAAGTTGGGGCTGGGGATGGAGGAGCTGAATTTACATCTGTGTGATATGCTTTTCAGGTGAGTGTCCTCTCAGTGACCAGAAGCAGCTGGCAACTTATATCAAAGGAAACTTGTCTCCCATGCCAACAGCCAGAGTTAGCAGCAAATAGGACAGTAGCAAGGGGAATGTTTCAACCCAAAGTGAGAAATGGGATAAGATGAAAAGAAAAACTAGGATTACTGCCTTGTGGTTGTATGCCTCCGCAAGCTTTTTCAGTCGCACCACCAATCCTATTAGACATTTGTGTGAAATTTTGTCATAATCCGTGCATGATATGTTGAATTTTGGAGAAAAAAAAAGTTTGGTAAGGACACAGTGACCTTGATCTTTGACGTTCCACAACCAAATCAGTTTATTCGTAAGTCCAAGTTGATGTTTGTGTTAAATATGAGGTAACTTTCTCAAGGCCTTCTTGAGATATTGTGTTCACAAGAGTGAGACAGACTCAAGGTCACAGTGACCTGTAATCTTTAACCACCAAGATCTAATCAGTTTATTGTTGAATTGAAGTGGACATCTGTGTCAAATTTGAAGAAAATCCCTTAAAAGGAAAGTGCACGGAAAAAAGGAAAATTCAGCCATTATCTACTCATCCACATGCCGAGGGAGGCTCTGGTGAAGTTTTAGAGTGCTCACAACACTTACGGAGATCCGAGGGGGAAATGGGTAGCAGCACAACTGCACACCTAATGGCTGACGGCGACCCAGACTAAAACGTCCAAAAACACAGAATCTGAACCACAAAATATCTCCATATTGCTCGTCCATAGTGATCCAAGTGTCCTGAAGCCCCGACATAAAAAAAAATTGTTTGGAAAAACGTCATCTGAGCTGTTTTTACCATCACTGTAGCCTGTAGCATTAATTGCCTCTCTGTGGACCATGCTCACGTGTGTTGAGTTGACTGATGATGGAAATGGAGTGAAAAAAGTTGACATTGCTGTCTGATTTTCAGCAAAACAGGCTACTGAGCTAGAGCTAAGCAGCGAATGAGCAGTTCAGTGACTAGGCACTGCTACCCTCCGCTTTCAAAGTACACGAAACCACAGGGAGCTGTGATATGTCTCAGATGACAGACAGTGGCGCTTTATGAGCAATTTATTGAAAACACAGCAAATATGCATTTTCACACTTAAACCATTACATAAAGCAACTGAAGACATACAGTATTCTTCACTGTATTAGAAAGGGAGTTGATAAAAGTGTCTTTAACAATACTTTGAAGCTGAAATGTCACATTTTAGTGAAATGTCATCATCGGCCAGAGAGATTGGAAACTCAGGCAATTTGCCTTTATTAGATACAAAAGATGGTCACAATAGCACAAACATTATACAGTTTATTCTTTGCCAATAAAGTACCCCTGCAGTTAAATGCTGCCTTATGTTTTATTTGAATTGGGACAATATAAAAAAGGTGTTGATTTAATCCAATGGTTATTTGGAGGCTTACCAGACTGCATTGTATTGTAAGGTGTTAGTGTTCACAGCAACAACAAAAGATAACTAAGAAAAACGGAAAAACTGGAACAGAGGAAGGTTGGCTATTCATTACTGTTCAACTGTGAATCTGAAGGGAAAAAAATCCCTGTCAAAGGTCTGTGACAGTAAGCCAGCATCAGATTTATTCTGTCTGTTAAAACGTACTTACTCACTGGATGTAGGCACGGCATCATTATTCTTCAGAGATACAGTATCAGCTGAGATTTTCTGCTAAAAACATTGGCAGTTGCTATGTTTGGCGAATCGTGTCCTGTTGTCAAATCTGTGGCAGTCACACACCGTATGGTCGCACGGGTGCTGCCTTTAAAAGTGACAAGTTGACAAGTAACCTCCGATCATCATCAGTGTCCATCATGTAATGAGAGAAAAGAAAATATCTAAAGAAATGGAAGAACTGTGAATCCCTTTGCATTGTGTTTTTTCTGCTTCATCTTCAGTCCACCATAAATTCATCCATGATCTACCTTCACAGTCTTTTACAAATATTTATTGTTTCCATAGTTCATACAAAAATAGCAAGAACAAGATATACATATCAGTTGGCTCTGTGCATAAAATACTGCTGATTTGCCACAGGTGCACATGACGATGAGGAGGGGTCATTTAACTGTTCATGTAATGTCCAGGGAAGCTTTGACTGCACATAAAGAGAGGGTCCATGGAGGCTACTTTGGCAGCGATAAAAGAATGTATACAGTGAAGGACGGCCGTTAGATTAGCAAACTCTAATTCCTGAAAGATAAGAACAGAGAGGCACAAGTATTACAACATGTTCAGTTAAAATACCAACCATTTTGATGGTTGATGAATCTGTTGATTATTTCTTTGATTGATCTATTTAATAAAGAACAAAGAAATAAGCTGAATTTTACCATTTCCAAAACTTTATTAAAAAAGCAATGTCCTTTTAAAACAACTTGCAAGTCAAGCCTCCATCAAGAGTAAGTGCAAACAAGCACACTACAATAAAAACTTTTCTTTCTGTTGTAAAGAAAGACTGTCTGCGACTATAGACAGAATCCCAATGTTTACTTACAATAACTTCCGGTTAGAAAATCCCTGCATCACGTACATAAAATCAAAAAGCAACTGACAAATGCTGCCTTTATTTGTTTTTAGCCATCTAAAAAAGGCCCACCAAAAAAAATCAATATCAGTTTAAGTGTACACTATATTTAGAATATCTTCACTACTTTACCTTGGCATCAGACAGTCCTTTCCAATGGAGAACTGAAGCAGTTATATCACAGCCACAGTCATTTAACTTAGCAGAACACTGAGTTGCTGGTCTACTGCGACCTTGATTGGTAAATGTGTAAGGTAAAGCTGAGCAAATATTCAAATATAGTGTACATTTATGCTGCTGTTCGTTTTTGAGATGGCATAAATACTTGTTGCTGTAGCCCTGTTCACAGCAGTGCATCGCTTAGCTGGTGGATTTGGTTTATCAAACATGATAGCAAAGCAACAAGTACATAAAATAAGCACAGCTAAGCTGAATTTACTACACTAGACACCAGACCAAATTACTCACTATGTGTTCAGCAAATTTACCTGCTTGCTCATTGGTATCAGTGAGTGAAGAATGAATAACTGATGCAAAAATAAAATTCAACAGGTCATTGTGTACCTATAAAGGGATCACCAAAAAATGAAAATTCAGCCATTATCTACTCACCCCATTTGGGCTTCAGGACACTTAGATCACTATGGACGAGCAGTATGGAGATATTTTGTGGTTTCAATTATGTGCTTTTGGATGTTTTAATCTGGGACGCCGTCAGCCTGCATTAGGTGGAGTTGTGTTGCTACTCACCCCTTGGATCTCCGCAAGTGATGTGAGGACTCTAAAACTTCACCTGAGCCTCCCTTGGCATATGGGTGAGTAGATAATGGCTGAATTTTCATTTTTTGGTGCACTCTCTCTTTAATTTTGATGAAATTTTTTTCCCCATTACCTTCATCTCTATTTGGTTGCTTTCAGCATTCTTGAAAAGGAGTTTTACCCTGGTTTTCCCATCATCAGAGGAGCCTTTAAGTTGAGAGAACTTATATCGCCACATTATGGTCTGCAAGAGGATTATAAAATGCAGCAGCACATTAGTTTTTTTAGTAATGACCACAACATCAAATACCATGTGTTATTACAGAGAGACCAGCATGATCGAGACCTGACATTTCAATGTGCAATAGTAGGCTACAAAATAACACAAGCTCTTTGAAAATCAGTGGCGTAATTTGCAGTTATTAAGTGGAAATAAAATATACCCACTCAAAATGTAGCAAGGCTGCCAAAAATAATCCCAAAATGCGCTTGTAATAAAACTTAGCAAACCATTCTCTGAGATGCGGTAATTCTCCACTTAATTCTGTCTGTTGTGCAAAATTAGTGACAATTGACATTCTTAATATTTTTGTTGACTATTCCAGAGGTAATCAAAATGCAGTGGTAGCTAAAATGAACAGAGACATGCACACAGTTTATCAATACAATGAATAAAGATGTCAAACTGCAGACTCGAGAGCTATTAAGGAAAGAATAGCACAGAACCAGGATCAACAACAACTGAACTCAGTAATACTTCACCTTTGCAGTGCCTTCTGAGCAGGTGAAGCCTGATCCAAAATCTATGGTGAAGCACAACACGTTCCCCTGGCTGCTGCACATGTAGCTTTTGGACTGTGGAGAGAATTAATATCCATTAATATTTTGATTTTCATATTCCTGCAATGACATAGTGTTCAAATGGCACGTTGCATTTCTTGTAATGGCCATACTGTATGTAAATAAATTATACCTAAATTTTGTTTCCCATTTGTGGCAGTGAATGCAGCCCACTATCACCAGGGGGCGAATACATAATTTACTTGGTATTCATTAAACATCTCAGTCTTAGCCTTCACTTACTGTCTTCGTTGATAACACAGAAAATAGACTTCTTCCTGCAACACTGAGTTGGGTTAGCAGGAAAAGCACAAGGATAACTAATATTATTATGAATGGCTCCTTTCTGTTTAGGTGTGCCAGTATGCCCAGCCAGTGAGTCAGCGTTCATAACCGCAGGATCCACCTACTGTCACACCAATGAGAATGCAGCCATTGTTAATGGTATTAGTGAACATGTCAAAATGTCCCACTGTATGAGAGGCCTATATGGAAGTTATATTTCACTGAATAATTGCTCTCTGGCCACTAAGAAATGACTTGTAAAATGAGTTTAATTGAGGTTTAAAGGCCTGGTCACACCAGCACTTGAAACAAGAAAATGCCTCAGAAAAATAGTCTTTTTAATGGATCAGCCTTGGTGAACCTTGAAATTTTTGCACCATTTACTGATGGCAAACTATGTTGGCAGAGGTGGAGAGTCCACATACAGAGGAAGCTAGCACACAGAGCTTTTTCTCACTCTTCAATTACTCATTATTCAATGTCATTATGTAAAATAACAAAATGTAAGGGGGAAGTAAACAACATGACAGAGAGAAAACACCTAGGAAGCTACTGTGTCTGGCTACCACAAGCATGTTCCAGGCGGGCTGGCATCCTTAGCAGTTAGCTCACCTGCTACAGTAATTTACCAACTAGCCTTGGGTTTGCCGTGAAAGAAATGTCTTGAGAGGGTCTTCAGTTCATTAACATATTTTACTTGGCAAAAGGTGAGCATCATGGTCTGCAGAGCACGGTAACTGAATTTTAACATGTGTAACATTAGCTTTTATCTCTCTCTCTCCTGTCCTTGGGTTGAAGGTTCGTGCCCAGATGGACACCCATCCCCACCCATCTTAATACTCTCAAGTACAATGTATTTTCCTTTTTCACATGGTTGGCACTCAAACGGATTCCCCAATTGTCGAATATTCTTTTCACAATGTTTTGATGAGAGTACAACAGGATAAAGTCATTAATCATGTTGATCAGCTATAGCACAATAGCACCACGTTTTTTTTGCAAAGATGTGAGGATGAATTTTGTTGAAACCCAAAATACACTCCGAAGATCATTGTTTCCCAGAGAAATCGATTCTATGTGTGACATTAGCTATTGGAATTCAGAGGTTTTTGCGGGTCCATAAACACAGCACAAGGGTAACTCTATTTACATTCCTGGATGGCAATTTGTTTGGTTTGAGTGGCAGGATGGAAAATTAAGGAAAATTAAGGAATCACAGCTTAGACTTCCATTTGATAACTTTGTGGTAAAATCAGAGCTGATCAGATTTGGTTGATGGATTAAAGGAGCAGCTACTGCAGAGATGAGTGAAAGCAAACTTTCTGTTGCTGCCTTAACAAAAATAGGAATCAGTGCTAGACCACAGGGGACGCAGTTTCCATGGGAAAACAGCGGTTTCATCCAAAGTAGGTTGGAAAAACACTGACAACAGTAACGAGACACATAACGCTGTTCTGAGAAAGAGTGTTCTATTTCTATATAGATGTAACAGGTAAGTTTTAGTTTTACTACACCACAAATGAATGTGTGGGAAACCCTGCCGATTGTTAACATCTATCACTGATCAAACAGGCTGCCACACATGATATCAAGTCACATTCTTTTCTCTTGTTTAGAATTTTGGTTTCCCTTGAAAAATGTGGCACTGAAATAATGAAAATACAAACTGACCAACATCAACATTGGATCTTGTACTATTTATGCAGCAAGTTTCACTTGGCAACAGAATAAATACTCTGAGAGCCACTGGGAACCTGAGGCAAATTCCTAGCATGTCTAAACATAATTAGCCAGTGAGGTTAATTGTGAACATTTGTTCCTTTGTGTTCCATGACAAAAGGAAAAGTTTTATGATGTCAAGATATTCAAGGAACAGTGTGCAACATTTAAAGAGATGGGGACTGCAGATTGCAACCAGCTGTAATTTCTTCAGTGTTCATTTTTCCGGAGATTTTAACCGGGAGCTGAATTATACACTGAAAAACACTGAATAAAGCTGTTTCACATTAACACATTTTTTTAATCTTCATACAGACAATATACTTATTGTTTTAATTGTATTTTCTGCTCATAAAATTCTTTTTTTATACCCACAATATTAGATTGCTCACATATATTCGCATAAGAGTTCTTGTTAAAGTGCCGGTCTGACACATCAAGCCTGCGAAATCTGATAACAAGAGCAAATCTGATTTTGTTGTCTTGCACGAGCTGTTGGCAAAAGCAGCATCCTGTGCAGTATCCTGATAATGTCAAGACACATGACAGAGGAAATCCATTTTGGCTGCCATAAATCTTTAACGTTCATTTTGCTGCTGCCACACAACCAAGCATGTGTCTCTCATTTCTTTTTCACAGGTCTTTTGAAAGCACTGATGTGTAAGCTTTCTACTCTCTGTGGAGCAATATCCCTCTAAAGGCTTCTCTTGCCACATGACTTCATTTTTGTGTCGTCCATTCGGTTGGAATACCAAGAAGTGTATTCTGATTTTCTGTTTGTGTTATATATGCCTTTTATCTCCTCCTCCTTTCTCTTTCACTTGAGAACACAGCGGGGACATGGTGATTTCAATTATGGAGTGCAGTGTGCAGTGAATATGGCATGGGACTGTACAGTCCTTTCACTGAAAGTGTTTTCTGCTTGCCGACCTCAGCCCCCCTGTCTTTAGGGTGCCATGAATTCAGCTGTGACGGGGATAAGAAACAGCGGCAGGCCAGCCGCTAAGTTCTTCCTGTCACCCAATGTAAGGCTGTGTTGTGACATGGTGAGCTGTGACTACACTTCACTAATTGGAAGGGATTTTTCTGGGGGAATTAGCAACATGAAATGAAATACTTCTTAAAGAACATCTCCTAAGTATGACAGAAGTAAGGGCACATGTAGGGAATTAAATAAAACAGAGACAGGTGTAAGAAAAAAAAAACACTTTCTCATAAGTGTGTTGTGTCTCACTGCGTGTGCCTTTTCATAATTTGGTCACACCGAGTCAGAAAGAGATAAAAGGTTAAGGAGACAGTAAAGGCAGGGCTGTCAGACCCACAGCTGCATCTTTTGAAACTGGTCACGAATCCACTAAAAGGAAGTAGCTAAATACATACTGACACAGACACCAACACCAACTGTGTGAATACAGCACAGAATTTAAAGAGTAACTCAACACCAAGCTGAAAAGCTGTGAGGTGCATGGGTCCAGAGGGGTGGGTGCTGAGGGTGCTGCAGCACCCCCTATTGACATGAGGTGGAACAACACAGTGTGTCAATTCAATCCCGATTCCAAAAAAGTTGGGATGTTGTGTAAAACTTAAATAAAGACAGAATGCAATGATTTGCAAATCCTTTTCAAACTATATTCAACTGAATACAGTACAAAGCCAAGACTTTTAATGTGGGCTATTCTACCATAACTAAAGTGCAATCTAAACATTTTGTTATATTACGTCCATTGATTGTGGTTTTCTATTTATGGGAACACGTATAGAGGTGTGATTGATTTTTTCAAAATAACTCAAACCCGCAACTGCTGCAGGGAGGCAATGCCTCTGTAAGTGGGGCGCAGGCACTATCTACTACGCTACCGACGCCCCAAATGTTCAAATATGATTAATTTCTGTGATCTGACATGACAAGTCATGTCAAAGACTGCAAGGGTCAGGGTCAGCTCATGGGTCAGCTAGATTTGAACGAGAGATTTGTGGTAGCAAGAACTAATCAATAAGAACAGAGAAAGAGAAAGACCAGAAATTGTGGGGACAGTTGTTTTGAGGCGGCTTTTTTAGATCCATAAAATACCTTGGACACGAGGGAATTCCACTGCAAGGGCATAGCCATCAGAGTTTTATAGCAGGTAATGATGGGGTGGACGTGACGTTATGGTTTGCCCAGGGCTTCAGTGAAGAGACAACTGAATGTCTGACACCATTCATAATTTAATTTTGAAAATGTTGGCACATGCAGTCCAGACAGAAAGTGTGTCTGTGAAGAGGGAGTGCACATTATTTGGACAAACAGTTGATTGAAACATCAATCTCAGTTAGCAGTTTACCTGCAGCAGCTCCTACAGTACAAGCACATGCACATACATACCATGCATGCAAATTTTTACTGAGCAGCACCCTGCAGCGAAACTCAGACGTGCTCTTTGTTGCACCTGTAAGTACATCTAACCCAACAGTGATGTCATGGTCCACTGGCCACACCCTGTCTTCGTCAATGCAGCCAGGTGAGAAAGAGTCAACCACTGGATGTCAGCCAAAGATTTTCTGTCACAGGTTAAGATGCTTGTAAAAGTCAAGAGGGCCTATGATAAACACTACTTGCATTGTTCAAATTGGAAACTGGTTGAGCGCCTGTGAAACTCACTGTCTATCAAGAGTTTGCTATGGGAAAGTGGATACACAGCTTTAAAACGCCTTGTCATAACGAACAACTAATCCAAACTATCTTGGCAACAAAAGTAGTGCATGGGACCTATAGATGGAAGCAAGCCAAGATACCAGCTTCTGGTGTTGTTAACACGTGCAACCTTCCACACAACAGTGTGACTTACAACAGGTTTTTTAAGCGGTTGTCTGTATGTGCTTCTGGTATCATATGCTGTAACTTAAGTCTGTTTTTGCCACTTGAGGGCAGTGGACACAAGCTGCGAAGAAAACACTTGCACATTACCAGCTTTTAAGACAATATGGATAACTTGTCAGCAAATAGTTGCCTATGCATCTGGGTGATTCAGAGCAACATTTAAGTTACAGTTGGTAACTTTTAGTCACATTTGCTGAAAGTGACACTATGTATATGAGACAGTCTGTAAAAACAGGATCTGTCTCCCACTTGCTGTGCCTTTAGTGGCATTTGCTAGAATCTCCTGTGGATATCAGAAAACAACCAATCACAACATAACATGGCTGTCAATTGTGCCAATCACTGCTTGTCAGAGGTGAGGACTCATGTCACCTGACTTTGACTCCAGCCAGAATCAAGTCACAAATTTGATAACTTACGACTAAACTTTGCAAAATCACTCGACTTGGACTTTAAAGGGATTATTATCTACTCACCCATATGTCGAGGGAGGCTCAGGTGAAGTTTTAGAGTACTCAAATCCCTTGCAGAGATCCAAGGGGAGAGTGGGTAGCAGCACAACTCCACTCACTGTCTCGCACAAGCGCACACACGTGAGTGTGGTGTACAGAGTGGCAGTCAGAGCTACAGGCTACAATGAGGCTAAAGACAGACAACAGTTCCAATGACGTTTGTCCAAACAACTTTATTGTCGGGGCTTCAGGACACTTAGATCACTATGGACGAGCAGTATGGAGATATTTTGTGGTTTCAATTATGTGTTTCTGGACGTTTGAATCTGTGGCGCCGTAAGCCTCCATTAGGTGGAGTTTTGTTGCTACCCACTCTCCCCTTGGCTCTCCGCAAGGGATGTGAGGACTCTAAAACTTCACCTGAGTCTCCCTCGGCATATGGGTGAGTAAATAATGGCTGAATTTTCATTTTTTGGGTGCACTATCCCTTTAACACCATTGACTAGTGACCTCACTTAAACTTGAGTCTTTTGATTTGAAAATACTTGATACTTTCCCCCCAAACTCAAGATAAAAAAGTATGTCACCAATCAGTTTATTTCCCTTCATTTTCTGAATCTACCAACAGTTATACTATTAATTCCCATCACACTGATGCTAAATTCCCCAGATCCACCTTTTTTAAACCAGTCCAACAGCCTTGAATCAAGTTGCAGGAGAGAACTGTACAGACCTAATGTGACATTACTGAGCACCAGTTGGAATTGGAAAAAAAAAATTACAGACAGAGAAGCAATTATTACCAGCTTTGTTCAATAGAAAGTTTGTCAAGGAAACTAAACTAAACTGGCCACGAGCTGGAGCTAACGTTCTCATTTTACAGCTCAACAGTACACTAAAATATGTTTCTAAGAACATCTGAGGTGTGAAATAGGCAATGCAGCAAAAGAATACTGATCCATATTTGATCAGCGCTGGCTAGTTTGACCACAGTTTACGAGCAGTGATGGCGGTGGCTTTGATTGGTTGTTTTTGTTCATGTTTAGTAATGCTATTAGAGGTGCTATGAAGCACTAGAGTAGAGAGACATGATTTTTTTCCCAGATTATCTGTGTCTGGTACTACCATGTGGATTTAATAACAGTTTTGCCAAATAATAAAAAAAAAGTTATTTTTAGAAAAATGACCAACTACAGGTTTAATATTTCATTTGAGTCATGCTTCTGGCATAGAGTTCAGGAACCCGGCCTTAACCCTACGGGCCCCAACAATTGGTCATATGGCAGGTTAGGTTTGGGCCAGGAAAGCTTCTGGCTTGGGCCGGATAACTGTAAAAATGTAACAGACTATTCTCTCACTCTCTCTCTCTCTCTGACTCTGCCAATTGTCTGTGTCCAATGCTGTAAAGCCAGAACAATGAGCTGAAAACTCCACAGAGCTCTGTAGAGCTGGGGGGAACCGCATAGTCGAGTGACAGTTCTCTGCTGGTTTGTCACTCAAAGCAACCCCTTTCACAGGACACAGTCATTTGATCCATTGTTATAAAAATATTGGTTATAACCACTGAGTTTTGTTAAAATTTCTACTGTAGAACACTGTAAAAAGTACAAGTTATTTGAGCTCAGAATGTCCTCTTTCCAGCAGGATTGCTCTTCTGGTTATTTCAAAAAGAAAAGTGGATGGATCACAGCCATAGGACCCCAGAAGTGAAATATGACACAATTTGCCTGCTTGCTGTGAGCTAAAACATCCCATCAATGCCATGTTGGGTTTTATCATCTCTAAAAAAGAAGAAAAAGCAATAGGGCAAATGTTTCAGAAAAATGCAGGCTGGACAGTTTTGTCAGTTACTCCCTACTTCTACATCAGCAGTGTTTATGTAATGCTCATACCCAGTCAATTTGAAGGTTATACTAAGTTGGACTGTGCTGAGTGTTCTAGGAAGCCACAGGAGGCTAGCCTAATTGGCTGGAGAACACAGAATCACAAGCAAATTGAAATGCTTCATCAATTTCATTGGTTTCCCAAAGGATGGTGTCCCACATTTGCATCATTAAAGACTGTAAAAATGCTACATTATCATATTTCATACTTTTATACTGATATGGGGAAAACTACCCATGCAGACGTGACTTAGTAAGAAGTGTAGTCACTTATTGAGTACAGACTAATTAAACACAGCCTTTATTATCTGTCTGGGACAATCATGAAAGTTGCCTGTATTCTACGCGAATCATTCAAATACACTGAAATACACCAAGAAGTCAGATTTTTGCACAACAGACATAAATATGATCATAAAAATGAAAATATCATTGTAAGTTTCTGCACTGCATGGATAAGCTAAATTTGTGCATTATTATGTAGCGGATACATTGAATCTTTATGTTTCAACATGTTGTTAGGTTTACAGACCTTGTTTCCTCATATAATCCCCAGGTTTGGGGGTGCAATTCTTGCTGGAAACGCAGTGATGTCTCAGTGAAAAACAACTGCTTTTTGTGGTACTATCCTCTTTGATAAAACAGTAACAGGACACCAAAAAAAAACCCCTGATTGGTGGCTAAAAAGCTGCTGGAAACACAGTGAGGTCTTGCTAAAATACACCTGGTCTTGTTTGTTAGTCTGCAACAGCAGTCAGTAGTGGTCAACCTGGTCTCACTCCAAAGTTTTCACTTGGTCAGTGACTTCCAGCATCAGACACCAACAAACACACCATCCTTTCATGTCGGCATCATTTGTGGCCTGTAGCTGTTATTGTTAAACAGCATCCGGTGTCATTAGGGGGAAACATGGCAGGACAACAATGTAAGGTTAGGGGGCAGATTTTCAGGTTGGGCGGGAGGGGTGGTTTATGGAGACAAACACTGACTTAATTAACACCCCGTAGCCTTGTTTTTGACCCCCATATCATTGTAAAGCAAAACAATGTTCTTTTCTCCTAAACCCAACCACGTGCTTTAGTTGCTCAAACCCAACCATATGCGTGTGTTGGCAAAACGTAACTATGTGCTTTGTAGTTGAAGGAAAATGTTCATTTGTAGTGTTGTAGACTGTATGCAAACTATACAGTTACAGTAAAACTGGAAGTGTTCTTTGAAATCAGACAATGCATGTAGTCTGCATGTAGCGTCCCAGAACATCAACAACCAATGCACCCAGCAGGCATGAAAATGGGTCGGGGTGAAAAAGGTGAGAAGGATACGAGACCGTTTTTTTGGTGGAAAAATGAGCTTCCAAATGCTCATATCTGATTTCTTTTAGATTTACTGTAGTGGTGGTCACATGTAGAAGTATGAATGTATAATTAAGTGCAAATAACGTATCTTTACATGTTCACATATGTTGTATAAGAGACAAGACCAAGGGAGGACTGGGACACAAATTCAGCCCGGGACATTCAGGCGCACCGGCCCACACACCGGCCCACACCTTTCTACCTGTAATCCTCTATATGCTTGTACACACTACACAAACGCTGTCCTCAGAATCAACTGCATAAGAAAATCAGCAGTTATTGTTTAATTTCAAACTATAAAATAAATGCAATAATGAGCTGGCCACAAATGGCTATGTGCTTATTATTTAACTTGAAGTAAGAGCATATGACTCTATCCTAATGCATCTAATTTTATGCACAGTATAATTGTCTGCCCAGTCCTGCCTGCTCTTGTATTACATAAGCCCAATTTATATCTCCATGGCTCACAGCTATGAACTAAGGAGGTATAAATTGGGCAATAGGCCCTATGGTCAACTTTTAGTCAACTTATTACTACAACAGAAAAATCCCACTTAATACTACTAAAAAGGTTTTCCTCTGGCTAAAATGTAGGCTAATGCATAGTAGGCTATGCCTGTACTTTGCACCTGTCATATTCCTGGTCTCATCCTCCTCCTCATCACGACTGGGGTTAGTCTGTCCCTCAGCTTCACTGTCCTTGGGACTGAGAGCACCACCTAACGTTAATTGCGTGCATTCACAGGAAAAAAAGCAAGCACATATTTTCTTTTAGTACAGGTTTAAATTATAATGACTTAATGCAATACCTAGTAGGCTAGTTGGCCTCTTGAAACGGACACCTAGAAAAAATACGCAATTTGCCAAAGCCAGCCTTGCACATTACACACTCACGAGCGTTAGCTAACGTTAATGCACCGGCTATAATGGCACTGTCGGCTCCAGCTCCATCTCCGTCATTAGCAACACCAGCAGCCTCCACCCGTTGACCAACGCCGCGGCCAAACAGATCGGTTATTTTGGAGCACTTTGCTGCCTCTTCTTGTAAAGATTTAAGTTTTTTTATTTGAGATTTTTCCGTGCCATCCTTTCTTTTTTTTTTAACCGGCTTTATCCATGTTTTCTGTCTGATGGTCAAACTAGCCTGGTCTGCCATAATGATTGATGACTGAGGCTGAGCCAATTAGACTTCAAGAAAAATACAAGCATCAAAACACAAGATTGACACCTGCGTTCCCTCTGAACATCTCACAGCAAACAAACAACATGGGAGGGACACACATTGCAATACTGACAGCTAGCAACTAGCTTGACATTCACTCGTCTCACCGGACCAGCCCCCACTGGCCCACTTGGTGACCGGCCCATCGGGATTCATCCTGAACGTCCCAATGGCCAATCCGCCATTGGACGAGACTGAAAACTTCTCTCATGAAATGCCCACGCGCATATGTTTGCTACGTCTTTTTTCTGTGGCTTCACTCCACAGAAGCGCAGTTCATACAGTATGCTGATATGGAAAGTCCATGACCAAACATCAATGTAACGAGGTTGGAGTGAGAATGTGTTGCAGTAGTCTGTACTTGGCAGTTATATTGCCTAGGAGTCACGCCATCCATCATCTGCTCCACCTCTCGCTGACAAAGTCATCTTGCATACTATGTAACTTAAGAAAACGTTGATATGATACATATGAAACATACAAATGTAACATATTCATGGTATGCAGAAACACACACGCCAACATTTTCTTCTGGCACATGTGCTGATGATTTACAAGTCTGGAATCCAAATATTTGCAATTTAGATTTATATCACCAAACTTGACAGTCGTTTTCATATTACATTGTTTGAGATCATGTGTGTTAATCTAGTTGTATGCACTAGATTTCAAACTGTCCTTCATGTCACTTGCAAACTGACAGTTGACACTGATGTCACATCCAGAGTGGATTCAGCCCTGTTAGCTGGATAAGAGCTAACTGTGTGACTGCAGCATCAAACACTCCTGCATATTATCATTCCCCTTTGAAGCTAATGTTGTGTGGTGCAGCGGAGGAGTTCTGCACTGGGACTTGATATTGTTACAGCAAAATACAGAAAGGGTAACATGTCCATTCGTCATCCATCCTGCAGCTTGTTTTTGCCTCTGTGCTGGACAAAACACACCAGTTAATGCATTTGTCCATGCCATTGTATGATGCAGACAGATTAACGTTACATAAACACACATAGCCAACCAGTTCAGACGGACTTTCTTACTGACTTTTTCTTTAGCTCAGGAGGTGATCATTCATCCAGGACTCTTATCTTGGTGAGTGCTTTTCTCCTGTGCCTCTTTATCATCCTACTGTACTGGTTCCATATATCATGAAGCACAAGGTGCATGGAGGAGACAAAACCTGGACAATCTCATTAATGTTCAGCTTTTTAAAGATCCACTGCCAAGTTTACAATCTAATCTTAATATGGCAATACTGAATATAATCTCTTTCATCAACAAATCATCAGTCACTAACATTGTCATTAATGATAATAAAAGACACTGCGTTATTTTATGGAAACATGACTTGTGTCTGACACTACCACCCAACTCCAACTTTGCGCAAGCAAATGAAAATTAAAATAGAAGATTCAGCATTTATATAGGTATATAGGATACAGGTACCTGTATACCTATATACCTACAGTATATATGTACCTGTCTGTAGCTGTCTGTCCCTCTTGGCACATTTGCAGGTTACAATGATGACAATTTACGTGTCAAAATTCATTGTAATTTTTTAAAACAATGCTTAATTTCAGACAGAGGTAGATGAAAGCAGGCTTTTCATTTCCAGCATGTTACATTCCATTTTGCCACTAAAAATGGCACCTGTCCTTGGCAGATTTTATCAGATATAGCTTGCAAGCTAATTAAGCTAACATTAGCACCATGAGTCACTTAAAAATGTTGTCATGAGCTGAAATATTGTATGTTTCCAACTCAGTTGTATTAAAACTAGAGCCGTAAGAGTTTTAAAATATTCATTTAGTAGCTGCATATCTGATGTTTTGCTGAAATCCAAGGTCAAAACTGCATGTCGGAACATGCTAGTAGTCAACCAGCTGATGATATATGTATAAGATTTTGAAATTTAAAAAGAAAGAAAGAAAAAATGCTAACATTATCCTTAACTTTGGTAAAACCCATAACCAGTTTGGTTATACAATAACTAGGCAAGTGATGCTATTAAAAAGGGGGTTTGACATCAGGATTGACAGCTGTGTGTTCCAATCAGTGTGCTTATAATCAATTGACCTATGGCTAAGTCCCGCCCCCAAACGTGATGAGCCAATCACAGTGGGTATAGCCATTCCCATACACTCGGACATTCGCTGCCTGGACGTTCATTGAAATGCATTACAGAAAGTCAGTTTCGTCCGGTTTTATGAGCTTTTACTGAGGTTTGAAGTTTAAAAATGGTCAAACGGTGTTTGTTCTAGTTTTGTACTTTGGTGATTGTACATCATTGTTAGCTGCTGTCCAAAGGGCTCTAGTTAAGCTAAAGTTAACTTCTGGAGCTTAACTTCATTAACTTGCCTATAATCGCAGAGATAACAAAGGTTGGCAAAAAGGTTGGTAAAAAGGCCATTATCCTTCATATTCTGAGCCAAAATCCTTAACTTCAGTGGCACTTTGATGTACCAAAATTTGATCGTTATGTCTCCAAAAATCATCAATTGCCACCAGCGAAATGCCGCATACTGTGACACCTGCCATAGCACCACTCACTGGATGTTGATGTTTTGTCCGAGTGAGTGGAGGGGGCGTGGCTTAGCCATAGGTCAACTGTGCTGCTTGCAATTGGCTGGACAGGCTGAGCAGGAACTGGACACCAGGGATCGCTACTGCACAGACTCTGGCTCAAAATGATGTCACCAGGACAAGATGGCAGCAGCCCTAAGCGGGATGTTTTGGCTTGATTTTTGTACAGTGAGAAGAGGTTCAGACACATTGTACATCTTAATATACAAAAAAATGCAAAATTTTTTAAAAGGGACACAAATCTTTAAATACAGAGTATTTCTCTTCATAAAGCCTGTACAGATCATTACAACATGTGGAGAAATCCAAACTTTGCAGGTCTGTGGTTCAGTTGCTCAGCTATGACAGGTCAGGAGAGAGAGATTTATTTCAGGATCGATTGTGGCTGTGCTAATATTCTGGGCCACTAAAGAGCCATTTACTCATTAACAATATATTAAAAATATGTTTAACATGGATGTCACCATCTCTCCAAAATCCTCTCCACATTTTTCACTGTCATATGAGTTTTATGATTAAATACTGCTCTATTGACTCTGAGGGCACTGAAAGCATAAAGTCACTCTTTAAACTGAGTCAATATTATTTAAAATGTAACAGACAATCAGCATCAGCAAAGCAGACTGCATAACCTCATTACATCAGAGTATGTTTGAATTCTAAGATGCATGTGCAGAAAATACACATACATATTGTGAACATAAAAGATATGTTGAAGTGATTCATTCTTGTGAAATGGGACTGTGTGAGAAAATGTCTTCAAACATTAACTGCATATGGAGGTATTAGCAAAGCACTGTGAATTGGCTTGCTCATAAAATCTGAATTTACAGCCCTAAAAAAGCCAGTCTCTGCTCCTCATGTGGTTGGTTTGTTCACGGTTCATCTTTGCCATGCACGGTGCTTAGGGAAATTACAGTATGCAGTGCTTGGATAGTGCAGTGCCCACAGAGCGTTGCATAAGGGAAATACAATGTGCTCTGATTGTCTAGTCGACACATGAATGAAATATTTTGTGCAGTGATTAACCTTGTCACAATGACAGCGCGCCCCCACAGCATGTAGGTGGTCACAGGTGGAGTGTGTCAAGTCAACATCGTTTTCACTCACTCCAATCATGTACATGCAAACGTCTAGAGAGTGCAGGGACACTTGTTAATTAAATATTTATACTGTTGAGTTTGAGCGGAAATAGTTATAAACGGGAAAATAATTTGTTCCTCATCCAGGCTGAAGGCGAGAGGCCACTGTGAGGCCAATACATTTATTCCCATTATTATCCTTTCTCTATGACTTATTACAGTACATTTAGGCTGTCTTCTGTAATGGCCATTACTCTGGGTCATCCTAAGCCCCATTTTGTACTGTGTCATCCAATGTATTGATGTCTGGTCCAGAAGATTCCCTACGAAAAGCTTAGGGAAGCTGCCCTATGTGTTGCTCTGAGATAGGGATATTAACCTGACAGAGATTTGCCAGACCACCTATTTTCTCCTCATCCATGAAGTCTTGTACCTTGTAAAACTGAAATGAAACATACCATTCTGAAATACTTCAAAGCACAAATCTTACCGACATGGATTGTTCCAGTGAGACTAGCTACAGATCAAACCCATTCATAAGCACAAAGTCCTGCAAAGCAGCTAACTAGGATGCCAGGGACTGCACTGACATAAAACAATCACAGTATCAATTTTCTAACCTGGCATTCTTGTCCCCCTGAAATTTTCTGCAAGGCTTGATGTCCTGAAGCCTGAGCCTGAAGCTTTACTCATCAGATGAGGACATGCATGTCTGCCCTCACCTTCAATAAAGAACAGCATACAGCTGCATTCGTATTCTTTCTAGTAAGAAGCATCTTAATGTTAGCACTTCCTTTTATGGTATGACTGTACAGATCAAGGGATTTTCTATTGTACTTTTTGGTGGCTCTTGCATTCTGGATAGCATAAATAACTAATACCCCTTTCCTACAAAATTAGCATGTGTATGCTGATTTGTGAAACACAAGAAAGGCCTCCTTTCTAGTTGTCACTAGACTACAACCATGTATATGTCCCTGCAGCAGAGGAGCATGCCTTTCTGTTTCTTTTCCTGGTGTGTCACGTTCATCGTCATAGACAGGCTGGAAAATAAGGTAGTAATCAGTAGAAAGTAGCATGGAGGCCAGTGAAAATGTTACGACACTTACTTCTGTTTATACATATCTCTTACTTATTAAGTCTCTTCTTCAAAGTTAGTGTGGACTAATTTGGAACGACGTTATAGCGCTGCTTGGGCAGAGAAGGATGGTATTTTGTCACTCCATCTCACAGGTAGAGGGTTAAAATTAGCACTTTCGCCCAGATGTTGTATTTCCATCACAGCTGATTGTAACCTTTCCAATTACATAAAAAGCCAGATGTTAGTGGATTTTTTGTGCAGTCCAAAAGGGGTCTAACAAATGCATCAAGGGATGAAGGTAGTTCAGTCAAACTTACATGACACTGCACAACTGTAACAGTATGTTCGTAGATAGAAATTTAACGACAAAGGTACACCAGTAAACTCACTGACTAAGAAAACATCAACGAAATGGGCAAAATATCACAGCAGGGGTAAATCTAGTTGGAAGTATTGGTTATTTTATCTACAGCCGTTTAGTTTTACTTGTACATTCATAAAGATGTCATATCGTTGTATACACACAGGTCCTCTCTATATTTTAGCAGTTTTTTAAGCTGTAGGAATTAGCACGTCCAGAGTTAACTAGAGAATGTAATTAAGTCCAGTAGATTTATGACTCTAAACTCTCAGTGACCACATGAGCCCTGCGAACATAAAGGGATTATGCATGGCTCCTAAGAATTTGAGATTGACGGCTTTTGCTAAAGAGCCAGTGTCCGTGCCAGAATGGGCCATGCTGCTTGCTGGTATAATACTCACATGAACTATTCCAAAGGACAACTGGTGAAATAGGAAGCCATTTAATTATATCTGGTTCCCATGTTGACCTGGAAAGGATTTCAGTCTTCTTGTGATTGAAATATGTTCCGACAGGTGCTCTGCTTTGTAATATTTATAAATGTCCCTACTTAAGGGTCCTGAGCACCAAAGCCCTCAGGCTTCATAGCATTTTTTAGCCTTTATCTTTGGTTGGCCGCACTTGAGGGGTGAAGGGGTGGGAATGGGGTGAAATTATAAAAGGCACCGCTGGCCATTTCATGAAGAGTCTGACCTGACATGTGGCATACTTTCTTAATTCCTGAATACAATGTGTGATCATGGCAATGCGGGAGCTTTAAAAGCTCAGTTCCGAAAATAACTCCAGTTGTGCGTTTAGCCAGGAACGCCTGTGCTAACAATTGAGCGCACAAACAGTCGGTGACTCACCTCAAAAAATATAAGTCTACCAATTAAGCTCTTTGATGCTTCGTCTGAAATTTGACTGGAAGGAATCTAACTCTGTCTTGAGCTGTCAGCTATTCAGACTTTGAGTTTGTTGCAAACCCTTGAGAGATATCTGACAGTTAAATATTACCACAGTGGGTACTCATTCAGTTCTGCATTTAATGTGACACAAACACATGCACAAAAGGAGCTTTATATTAGAGTAATGTGTTTTTTTTTTCTTTAGGCCATTTCCTTCATCTTCCCCTATGGAAATTAAATCACTAGCCTTGTTTTTCCGGGTTGAATGTTTTCATAACTGTTTCCTTGAAAAGTCTTCTCTGTAATATTTGCTTTAGCTTTTTCTGGTTATGTTATTCATAGCAGCTGTGGCAGGAAAATCTAGATGCACCGTAGGGTGAATATTATTATACATTATAATTATTTATTGGATATTTATTATTTATATTTATCATATCCCCTTCCTTCCTTGATTTATGTATTCATTACATACATGTTTTATTTGTGTCCATCTTTTTTCCTGAGGGTGCAACTGTAGAAATGATTGTTGGTGCAACTTACTGTGAGATAGCAGAAGTAGTAGTAGTGAGCTGCATTGCCTGTCTATGTAGTCCCAGTGGCTAATCTTAGTGGCTAACCATCAAGGGTGTTTCTTTTCCAAAAGTATTCACCTTTAATTTGGCAAATATTGCTTTGTTTTTAACATATTTTGAACTAACACCAAATTAGCATTTCTGAAAGTGTCCCTGCGGAGCTCTAGTACCTGTTGGGCTGTCCAGGCCTGTATCATTACAAACAACCAGACTGAGCTAAATTTGTGGCTTCAACATGCACCCAGAAAAAAAAGGAGATTGTTTCTGTGACCAATGGTACATTTGACATCGCCTGTGTACTGACAGAAATATGTTGCCACCCATCCAGAGTAGGGTTGCAATGGTATGAGATTTTCACTGTATGTTAACCGTGTCAGAGAACATCCCACTTTCACTATATCACAGTATTACAGAGTTACTACTACTAAGTTGATTTTACTTAAAGGAATGAAACTAGAGGCTTTATGTTTGGTTGGTTTTATTCCTATAATTGCATTTTTTTAAAAAAAAAAAAAGAAAATAAATGTACAGAGTAAAATAAAGTTGAGACTGACTGCTGCAACCCTTTTTGAAACCATTTTTTTAAATGAAAGTTTGTGTTAATTGTCACTCTTTTGAAAATAACTAAAATAAAGTTATGCAAATGTACACAGTGTGATAACCGTCAATTTTAATATCATGGTATACCTTAAAACCGATTACTGCTGCAACCCTAACCGAGAGGATCATCCCATATTGAAAAATAAAATGCACTGTCCCTTACTAAATCAATACAGGATCTTTCGTGCACATGCTACTCTTAAAAGCATAGACTATGTTTTCATATGCTTGGAATAATGTAAGAAGTAATAAAACCAAAAGAGTTTTGGGAGCAGAGAAGTCATGTCTGACTCATTCTCAACCTACACTAGAAAATCGCCCATTTCAACATCTATAATAATAGTCATTTAGGTTGGGAATGTGTTACTGATACTTTCATATCAGATACACTAAAAGCCTATCATTATTTATTCTACTACTACTTCATATTTCTGATATTAACCAAAGTCTGCTGCTAAATCTGGCGTCATGTTTCACTCACTAGAACTCCAATTTAATAAATCAGTAGTTACAAAAATGTGTAGGCGAGCAAAATTTTAGCTGGGAAACATAATTTTTATTCACACAAAGCTAAAATTAACACAGAATCATGATGGTTGTTGTATTTTATGAGCTGCAGTTTCCCTTCGGGGATGAATAAAGTTCTTTCTTTTCTCTTTTATTCTATTCTTTTTTTTAAAGATATTTTTAGGGCATTTTTTTTGCCTTTAATTAATAGGATAGTGAAGTGTGAAGGGGGAGAGAGAGAGGGAGAGACATGCAGCACCACAGGCTGGAGTCGTACCTGGACCTCTGTGGCAATAGCCTTGTACATGGGGCGCGTACTCTACCACTAAGCCACCGACACACTTATTTTATTCTATCCTAAATGTTCACCGGATGTGTTAGTGTCTGTTAAAGAGTTGTGAGAAAGCATAAATAATCTTTTAGAATGAGTAGATGTTTACTGTGAGCCTGCTCACAGCAATAAATGCAACAATATGTTAATGTAGCAAGATAAGCTAATTTCTAATGCGATGGTTATAAAGCAAAAAACAAACAAACAAACAAACAAACGTTGCCTTGAGATGGCTGTCAGAGATGACAGAGGTATCATGACATTATCCTATCTCAGGTGTACCAGGTGGTGTGTTTCACGTCTTATTGACCAATCGCTCTACGAACTTGAATTAGCATTTTGTTAGCATATCATTGGAAAGCCTGTTTTGGGTTCAGTGCTGGAAGTCATGCTCATAATTCATGCAAGGTATCCTGTGGGCGAGGAATAAGGTTGATATTTTTTTGGTTGTTGTTGCTTTTGACTTAGTTCTAATTTTAGTTTGTGTGTCTTGTTATGCAAGTACTAATTATGCAGTTGCAATCACTCTCTTGTCCTGTGTGGTGTGCTATCTCTCTTGCATCCTTTATTGTTGAATAAAAAGTTGATTGCATTTTAAAACTGAGCTTTAATTTGTTTATTTTAATATCTCACGTGTATTCACAAATTCACAGCCTCTATCATCTTTGTAGGAGCACTGTGTTCAGGAGATTGTCCGGTGACCACATAATTAACTGAGCTAAACATCTTCATTAGTCTGTAGGGTTTTGTTGATGCCTGGGAGGTTTTCTGTATTCATTGTAAATAACAGAGCTTGAACTTGCTGAGTTGCCATTAAGGATTGGATATTTACACACATGAGCATGAAGTGGCATAATTATGTTGAAAAAAGGGAGGAAAATACATGTATTTGTTTTTGTGTTATTTGACCGCTGTGACAGTGTAAGAGGTGTAGAAAACATGTAATGATGAATCTCATTAGAAATGTAATTGACTGTTATTTGGAGTTGCACTTACTGAATCTAGTGTTTAGAAAAAAGGTCCTGTTTTTACTGCAATTGTGCTCAAACAGAGCAGCCACCAATCTTGTTGGCATTCTACAAATCTGCAAAGCACAGATACGTTACATTTATACATTTCATCGTAACAGCATTCCTAAAGTGCCATGGAATATGAGCTGACTTTGTCATCAGGAGGTGAAGGGGAGAGGGTACAACCACAACAAACAACAAAAACAGATGTTTTTTAGTGAGTCATTGCTGTGTTTGCAACATTTTAGACACCAAACGTGTTTTTTTAGCAACCCTTTGTTTCTTTATGCACCACAGATAGTGCCACAAAAAATGGTTGTTTTTCACTGAAATATCACTGCTTTTTTGCTGAAACAAGATCTTTTCCTAACCAAAACCAGGTGATTTTTGTGCCTCAACTTTGTCACACATTTACCAAAGTTCTAGCATATCTGCTACATAATGACACACAAATGTAACATAACTGTTGTTTGTAGAGATACATGCATTTTGTCTTTTCAAAATATATTTCCATTTTCACAGGAAATGTACAGTTTCCACTCCTTAAATGCAAAGTTTGCTTCCAAAATAAACTTAGAACATTGGTAAAATCTTAATTTTTAGGTTTGTGCGACTAAAGTATGTGGTAAGATTTAGATAAACATCTCGGTCTGGCTTGAAATAAGTACATTTGTTATCAACTTGATGTAATGTCACCTGACATGTCTAGGGCTGTAGTCAACCAAAGAAAATCTTGGTCGACCAAAGTCGTACATAATCTTCAACTAATCAATTAGTCGTGGGGGAAAAAAATATATATCTGCATGTTTACTTCTGCGGTGATGTGTCTGTGTCACTCTACATTTACACCTCCAAAACATTAGTCGGTGGTGGAGGACTGTGTTAAGTGCTGTAAAGTTTAGTTGATTCAAAACACACATTAAACATGGCTTAATAGAGACAATCTCAAACACAAGTACATAGATTGGCTCCACTATAAATTGCAGCATTGACAGACAAACGCTTGTCTTTATCTGGACACATTTCCCCCACCAATACAACATGCTAACATTATTAGCACAAGTCTATGGCATTTTACATTGTGTAAATTAGCCTAGCTACTAGCGATCTTTTCCTCTTCTCATATAAAACCAGGGACAACAGCAACATTTAACAAAGGTAACGGCACTCAATTTGGGCTCCATTACAACTCACAACATTCACTGACAAAACAACTGTCTTATACTAAACACGTTTTCCAAACAAATACAACATGCTAACGTTATTAGCGCCAGCCTATGGCATTTTACATTGTATAAATTAGCCTGGCAACGAGCAGAAATTTCCTCTATTCATATGAAGCCAAGATAAATAAGTATAAATCCCTGAAGGATAGATCACACACAAGACTTAAAATGCTATTTAACTGTCTTCACAATTTATTGGTTCTTATACAAGAAAATAAAAGCTTCATTTCCACTGAGGGAGATGGTTTCAGCTTACAGAAACTGACTGAAGGTCTGCCTCACCGCGACGCTGAGTGTGAGGGTGGGCAATTCAACTTTCTGTCAACCAGTTTCACAGCTAACTTAGTCTGTCCCTCCCGCCGCAGGAAATAATGAATTAATCCTGGAAAGCTGTTGATGTAGCACTTTTCTCCTTATGAAAATAACAGCGATTATTCGACCAATGAGAATTTGGTCGGGCGAGAGCATATCAACCAAATAATCGACTACTTGACCAGGACACTACAGCCCTACATGCGTCACGAGCATAGTATGCTACACATACTAGCACATTACGTTGTTATTAAAATAACCTAACTGACTTTTGGTTTCACACGGGAAAAGCATCAAAAGATTCTGCCATTGATGCATCATACCACCGCTGAGGGGTGCCATGGTATGTCAGAATCTGACGCTTAGGGCCACTGACCAAGCACCAGAATTTGAAAAGCTGTGAGTGAGAATGTGTTGGACAACTGGATAGGTTCAAAACATTGCCTTTTCACAAAAATAACCTACAGAATTTTCAGAGCGTTGTTGTCCAATACCAACACATTCTCACTCCGACTTCGTCACATACTGACTTTTGGTCATGGACTTTCCACATTGTCATACAATGTGCAGGGTACCCTGGGTGTGTTGGTTTGCATACAGTCTCTTTCAAAGTAAATGCATTACATTGGTACAACACCGAAAATTAATGTTTGTTTCCTTCAACAACAAACGCACATGGTTACATCTGGCCAACACATGCACGTGGTTGGGTTTAGGAAAAAGGAATAGGGTTTGGCTTTACAATCATACAGGAAGTGAACACTGGCCCTACTGGGTGAAAGTCGGTGGTTGTTGGACCCATCCACCAAACCTCCCACCCTGCTCAGACTTTTGCCCCCTTAAATTTCATTTCATTGTTCGTTGTTATCATGCGGATGAGAAAGGACAGCTGTTTTTATCGGTGTTTTTGATACTGGAGGTCATTGCCCAGGCGCTGGTATTCGATGACTTCGGAATGAGACCAGGTCACCATTACACATAGAGTGCCAAAACCCTTTACTCTATAACAACCACGCTGGTTATGAGACTCATTTAAATATGGTTTTCACTTAACTTGTTGGCATGGTGGCGCAGTGGTTAGCATTGTTGTCTCATAGCGAGAGGGTTCCTTGTTTGAACCCAGGGTATGGGACCCCTTCTGTGTGGGGTTTGCATGTTCTCCCTGCGAGGGTTTTCTCTGAGTACTCCGGCTTCCTCCCAGTGTAAAGACATGCAGGTTATGTTAACTGGTGACTCTAAATTGCCCGTAGGGTTGTCTGTCTCTGTGTCAACTCTGTGATAATCTGGCGACCTGTCCAGGGTGTACCCCGCCTCTTGCCCAGTGTTAGCTAATGGGATAAGCAGTTACGGATAATGAATTAATATGTCCTTAAACTGTATTTACTTTACTGCCAGTTTCCTCTGTGACAACACATTGTTCTTCATATGCTTCAGAAATATTACATAACATTTAAAACATCTTTATATATAATGTCGAAATGAGCCAGAAACTCCCGCAGATATTTCTTTATCAAGAATTGATTGTATTAGTGTGATTTTATATTTAATTCCTCAGGCTATCAATTCTGCCTGCGTTCCTGCTGTGTGTTGACATAGCTCCTAAATGAATAATGCCTGGTGAGTCATAATGGAGGCTTAAGGAAAAAACAGTCACACATATTCTACCTGTTACTATTGGCAGGAGGTATTTCCCAGCTGTATTCACAGTATGTACTGATAGCATCAGAGTATTTGAGCGATCTGACTCACGACAGTAAAAATAGCAGGTAATAGCACATCACACACAGTCAGTCATAAATTCTATGCAGGCTTATTGAACTGCAGAACAAAGTGCTGTGTTTGGCCGTGTATGCGAGTGCTGGACAGCAATCCGAGCACAACCGCACATGAAGACACCATTAGACGAATCAGGCCTGGACTTTTACATTTTCCAGTGAGCATTCATGTTTGAGCCTCCTGATGGACACGAGACAGGTGCTGCTGAGAACTGCTTAACAATGCACTCTCCACAAGAGCTGATCGCCTTTACACTTGAAACATATTTGCTTAAGAGGCAATTTAATGGCTCATTGATGTGAGGACTAATTCTTTAGGTTACTTGAGCTAAATACATTTAAAGGAACAATAACATTTATGGAAAACAGAGCGCTGCCTAGCTTTCAATTTTCAATTCAATTAATTTCTTAATAAGAAAAATTTAAAACAGCACAGAACCTGAAATGTGTCAACAGAAAAGGCTTTTTGTCACGTGCAATCACTCCTCACTGATGAAGCATTAAATTGGTAAGAAGGGACAGTACTGATTAGAAATTTTCTTTAAAAATTCTTTTACGCTTACTGTGTAGAATGTAAGCAACACTTTTACCGACAAGAAATCTCAGCTTTAAAACAAACTAAAAGCATCTGAAACAGGGTGCAAACTGATTAGAATTCCCCGTTTTTGAAAGGTCATGTAATGTTTGCCATCATATAACTTGAGCTGTAATGTTTATATACAAATCCTAAAAAAGGCTTTACTTTTTCAGATCCCACAAGGTAAAGCAAAAAACACCATATTTTTCCACATTTTTTTCATAAAATGGATGATTGTGAAAATCACTTTGGTCAAATCAAAGTGAAATTGATTGATTTAGTATCTGTGTAATACCTAAAGCCTCCAATAGACTGTGAGATTTTAGCAATCTTTTAAGTTTGGTGCAAGCTACACTGTGCGACATGGATCTGATAAACTTTGGTATGACATCAAGTTTGATGAATGCGGACTGTGCGATGACAGTACTGAATCGCAGGCTATGATATATGTACAATGCAGTAGCTTTCCCATACTGAGTGCATAGGGATGCTGCACAGGTTATTACCTGTCCAACTGTGAAGCACAACATAGAGGGTCACATTATTAAATAAGTATTCTGTGGTTGTCTGTGTGTGTGTTTGCTAGCTGCTAGGTTGCTCACCTGGCAGCTGCAACTCTGCCGCCATTTCCTTCCATGCTTTGTCCTTCTTTACGTGATCATGGTCAGAGCTGGAGGACACATCATACAGTCTGCCACAACTCCACAAGGTTTTCCTCTTTGCTGGAATCCCACACATTTCTCTTAGCGTGTATAGCCTCCATGGCGAGCTGCTATCTGTCTGTTTGTTTGGGTTTAGCACCAGTGCATCATTTCATGCTGCATTTCTATTGGTTAGTTAGTAGACATAGGTCAAGACAGCAGTCACACAGTAAGATGATCATCCCAAATTTCTGACACTGTCAAGAGTTTTATCCCAGGCTTTCTTTGATCTTTCTCTTTCTGTTTTTCTCCTTAGTCATTAGCTCAAGGCCCACACAGAGACCCAATCCCAAACCAGCCCCTATCCCCTCGCCCTATTCACTCCCCATCCGTTTGCGCGGTCACGCAGAGCTGCGCCATATTAAGGGCTGTCCCAAACCAGTAATCACAGAGTGCGAGTGGACTGCTCAGCCTTTAAATAGCGAGTGTAAGATTGCCCAGATTAATTACTGAAGTTCATCTGTGAATGTATGAACTGTGTCTAGAAAATATGAACAAGTTAGTTACTTTGATTACACTGCACTGTAACTCTTATCTGACTTATTTCTAATTTAACTCATTTTAATTAATATTTAAATGTTTTTTAATAGCCTCTTGCTCTATTTTGCTTTCACAAAGCGTCTGTCGGTATCCATGGTTACATCTGCTTCCTCCTTCCGATAGAGTGGCGAGGGCGTCCCATGGTTTGGCTTCGCTTTCATACACTTCCTCTTAATCAGGAGTGCCCTCTGCAGCTGCGAGTGTACCTTGATTTGGAGTGACATTCAGTAGTGAAGTTGTAGTGGGTAGGGAGTGGCTTGGGATTGGGCCAAAGTGTCTGTTAAATCACTCACTCTACAGCAGGAAACTGCACTTCAAAATAAAAGCTCTGCTCCAGAAATTCACTGTACTTCAAAATAATGTATGTTTATGACAAACTTGATTCTTTTGCAAGTCACCTTCGGTCCACTCAGAATGGACCAGCAACCCACTTTTGGACCAGAGAACACGACAAACACATTCAGTAGTTCAATGAGAGCAACAACCACCTTGAATTTTCTGAAAAAAAAAAAAAAAAAAAAAATAATAATATAAATATATATATATATATATATATATATATATATATATATATATATATATGAAATCTGTACTGCTCATAGATTAATGAATATAAAGTGATGCTATTTACGATGAAGCTGCTTGGTGAAAGGTCCTTTTTTTTGGGCAACTACAACCCCTAACTCTGAACATAACCTCCTCTGGACCAGGTTAGTAATGCAACATAATTTGCCATGGAAATCTAGCTGGGTTAAAAAGAGCCACCTTTCTAACACTAAAAACACCCTTGGCTCTGGTGCTGCAATGTCAGCTGGGTCAGGAGAAGAGGCCTGGAGCCTTCAGTGGGGCATTAATAGCACCCATGAGAAGAGAAAGTGCATATACTCTGAGTGATGACCTTACAGTTCTGATCTGTGTATTTGTATTAGCAAAAAAAGATTAAAAATAAAAAAAATAGAAAATACTGAGATATAATTTGACACTTAAATGTGGCAAAAAACAGTTGTGGAAATATTAGACTCCCCATGCCTTTTCCCAGTTGACACATTTGTAAGTCAAATCTAAGGAGCCAATTGTTAGCAACAGTCAAATGACCTATGGCTAAGCCCCGCCCTTAAACAGTGGGTAGCCCATTGACATACATAGACGCCGCATTGACTGCCGCTGCCTATTGGAGCCGACGTCCCAGCCGGCCGCCATCTTGGATGGGTCTCGCTTCGCCTCCACAGTGCATTCACTTCTATTGAGGAAGGAGCTGTATGCATAAGTAAAATAGAATAACTCACTGAATTTTCAACTGATTTTCACACGGTTTGGTTTGTTAGAAACGGCACACATGTAGTTATGATACAAGATGCTTTTGTACATTAAAAATGCGGGATTTCATGCATTAATACTTTCTGCAGATAGCAACAGCATGTTATTTAGGTCACAACACAGTTCTTTTATTCACCTCAAGAGTTTAAAAATGGTCAAACGGTGTGCATGGGGTACATGCAACTCTGACACAAGGTATCCTGAGAGGCTGGGCGACGAGGTGTATTTTTCACACTTTAAACCACATCTCAACCAATAAAAGTGTCTCCTTTGGATAAAGTTGTGTGGTAACGTTAGACCACAACATCAACTCAACGTGAATAAGATTAACAATGATGTCTACATCTGTTCTAAGGTAAGTCAACATCGTGTTTGAGGCAACATATTGTCACTTTGCTGGAAAGAAATATAAAGTTATCTCTAGCTAATATTAGCTAAAGTTAGCCTAATGTTAGCTCCTAGCTGCGTTGTTCATCATGTCACCTTGTTTGCTGGGAGTTCATTAGCCTATTTTGTTCTAGTTTTGTACTTTGGTGATCGAACATCATTGTTAGCTGTTGTCCAAAGGGCTCTAGTTAAGCTAACATTAACTTCTGGAGCTTAGCTTCATTAATTTATCTGTAATCGCAGAGATAACAAAGGTTGGCAAACGTTATGCTGAATGATTCAGTGTAAATACTGCAGCACCAAACTAACGGAGAGACACTCTTGGTAAAGATGGTAAAAAGGCCGTTATCCTTTTCTCATATTCTGAGCCACAAACCTTAACTTCAGTGGAACAATGCTGATCTTCTATCTAGATGCCGTTTATCACACTTACACTGTGACCTGCAAAATTTGGCTTGTAATTTAAGCTTTTCATCGACCTTCTCAACAATAAAATGATGAATATATCCCTCCAATGCTTAGTTTAGGCTCTTCTGGTTACTTCTCAATGGCATCTGATCGTTATGTCTCCAAAAATCATCAATTGCCTCCTGCGAAATACCATGTACTGTGACACCTGCCATAGCGCCGCTCACTGAATGTTGATAGTTTGTCCGAGTGAGTGGAGGGGGCGTGGCTTAGCCATAGGTCAATTGACCCTTTGCTGAGTCCCACCCCTTTATGATGGTCAATCGAGCTGTCACAGCTGGCATAGAGCCCACACTGTCACTTACTGCACTCCCTGAAATATTGTCACATTTTTGGAAAAACAAATCAGCAACTCTCAAGATAAGCAGACAGACAGTACTACAATGTGTGTCTGAAGGATACATCCAGGATGTCAAACTCACTCCGCTGCAAAAACAGGTTAGAAAGATAAAGATAGAAGCTGAAGCCTACCTATATAGATCACAGTGTAAAGGTGAGCCACCACATCACTGCTGACAGAGACAGAAAACAATTAATATAAATGGAAACTTCCACATTTTTCAACCAGCTGTGCATCATCACAGTGTGTGCAGATGAGCAGTGTCGGGCTTCCCCCCATGTCGCCAGAACTTTTCAACCAGAGCTGAACTTTTGCTGGCAGACAGGCGGGGAGCCTTGGGAGAAGCCAAACAGTGTTCATATGTACTCTCTGCAATGACACCCAGCTGATTGAATAACGGCAAAGTTCAGTGTCATGATTATTAAAAAGCAAAAGCAGCCTGTGTATACATTCAGTGGCCTATACCTTCAGTGGCTAAACAACTAGCTAACTCTACACTTTTCGGGATTGGATATTGGTTTTGGAATGGGGAGGAAAGGTCTATCTCCCTCCAACCTCTCCAGGAAATGTATATCACCAATACACGTGCACCAGAGACAACATTTAGCTCGAAATCCACAAAACAAGCCTTCGAGGGGTGGGACTTAGCTAAGCGGATCAATGATAAAATTCCAGTAATAATGGAGTAGACATTTTCGACAATCAGTGTACACCAGACAAGCTTGCTGATATACAAGAAGCAGAATTGTATACACACAGTTGATACAGTTGCAACAACCTCAAAGAAAGTACATTACCTATTATCAAAACACAAAACTCCCCAGTTTCTCCTGTTTTTATTGTTGTTGTTTTGTTAGTTTTTTGAATGTTATTGCACTTATAGGATTGTAAAAAGTGAAGCGGTCCAATACTGCCTTCTGAAAAAGAACAGGGTACATGTCCCCTGTGTCCCCTATAAATTGCACCCTGTTTCTGATAGATGTGATTCATTTGTTGTGACATAATGGGTTAATGGGCCGTATAGGGTTCGGAACGACACACATTAACGACATCACAGAGCTCTTAACTAATGGACATAAAACAGGAGCTGGAGCCAGTGACAGTTTTTACAAATAACAGTTACAGATTATATATTTTTCTGAAAACAGAGGGTCAATAGCTATAATCAGAAAAGCACACTGGAGGTGTGACAGAAGCCTGCTCAAGAAACCAGCAATCTGCATCTCTGTTTTCATATCACACAGATCTCACTGTCACTCTGTGCCATACTTAACACTTCATGAATTCTCTAGTAGAAAGATCATCAGTCTAAAAACACATAGAGTGAAACACGATTAGGATTCTGCTGCTGCTGTACATCAGCTGACCCATGATGTTTAAGTATTCAGCCCTGATCCATGATAGCAGTAGTCCACTGTGGATCGGGGTTTAGTGTTGAGTGAATCCACTTTAAATATGAAGTGCAGCTCGCAGCAGCCAAGATCACACACTCACAGATAAAACCTCTGAACATTTGCCCTCTGATGAAACACAGCTAACCACAATCTGTACAATCAAACACCAGCAGCGGCTTAAAAAAGCAAAACTTTCCCCTAAAGAATTTCACTACTGAAATTAAAAACACTGCGCTGAGCTGCAGCCTGACAGTTAAAACATCATCAGAGATAGATCCACAAGTAGTCAAACAAAATCACCAGGAGTTCATTCCACAAAGAAAAAGATATTCAATTGTTAAAAGTTCCCAGTATTTCACAACAGAATGAGCATCCACAATGCAGCCATGACCTGTGGGTGTTTCTGTGGGAGCAGCCCTGGTATAGTAGCCAAGATGTGTCAACTCGGAGAGGCAATATGATAAAATAGCTTTTTGTTTTTTTGACACACAGACAATGGATAAATAGGACAGTGGTGAATCCTGAAGCATTGACGCACATCAGCTCATAGTGACTCATGTCGACTCACCGCTCGTGTGCAAACCTACTTACAGACAGCACAGTCACCAGAATAAAATATTGGCACTGTACGTTTCTGCAAACCAGGGATATGTTACATTTCGTATGCTTCATATGCATTCTAACATTTCTAAAGTGACGTAGTTGTGATTATATGTATGACTTTATCATCAGGAGGGGGGGTGGATGGTGTGACAAAAGACAGCAGCATACCACCAACAACAGACATCTCTAGCCTTGTAGCAACCAAGCTGAGTATTTCAAATATCTATTACTAGTCCATACACACTGAGTGCACAGTTGCCCACATACAGTTTCACATGGTGTGTGTTTGGGATACAGGTCATAGGAAATTGCAATTAAATACTCAACTGAACCCATTAAGAAGAGCAATGTTTTTGTGAATTTGATAGTATTGCATAGTATTGCGGTCGCATTTTAGCCATTTTTTAGCATTTTTCTCCTGTTATAGCGCCACCCAGTTGCCAATTAAAGTTAAATTTCTCCAGTCACCTTGAGGTGTCTAGAGGAGTTTAGTAAAAATTGATATGGCGGTTCGGCCTAGATAAGAAATTAGCACCCCATTTTGTTTGATGGGGTCAATAATGGAGGGGTCCCCTCAGATTATGTGTGGTCATATGCCTACAAAGTTGCGTGGTGATGGGTGAAACCCTTGAGATGTTAGACACCTTTATGTGATGAGCCACGCCCTCCGCAATATTCATTGCCTTATAGAAGCTCAGTTTTAGTAAGTCTTCCAACTTTTGCCAAGAGGGAACTTTAGATATTGGTCTCTAGATTATGTTCACCGACTTTCATGCAGATCATTGAAACTTCATAGGAAGAGATCAATTTGAAGTGTTTTTCAAAATATTCACAATGGCGAAAAATCTATATAACTGGAAGTTATGGGTTCTTGAGGCAAATGTGTTCCTCATGAGGAGAGGCATCTCTGTGCAAAGTTTCATGTCTCTATGACATATGGGGCATGAGATATGCCCATTCAAAGTTTGCAAATTCAATCAGGTGCTATAGCGCCCCCCCTTTGGCCAATTGATGTAATATTGCTTCATTCATATCCTCCCATGACCCTCTACCACTGTGCCAAATTTCACATGGATTGACCAAGTCAGTGAGGAGAAAAACATGGAACAGACAGGTCCACAGACAGACACACCCACGGACAGAGTTTGTGTCATTATATAGTAAGATGGTTTTCAATATTTTGTATCTTACAGTGTTACAGTGAAGGATGTTCATATTAAACGTGACCAAAGTTTCAAATAATGAGATGAACATATAAGTAATCCCTGACAGCAAAACCAGGTTTCGTACCACTCTGAACACTCAATTTCCAACTGATGTTCTACGCTGGCTACAGTACAACTTCATAGTGTGCCGGATAGCTTTACACAGTCATCTGCTCCGGGCACTCTACCCTAAGTGTTTACATTACATAGTCTTCAATGCTAAATCAAGCTACATGCTAATGTCAGAGAATCGTAAACTTGGTGGCAGATATTGTTCACTTCTCCTCAGTTTTGTGTTTAGAAGCTGTTATTGGTGATGTTTCATGGTGAAAGTGTCGCAATCCTCCAGGAAACGCTGACCAATCAGAGCAGACTGGGCGTTTTTGGAAGGGGCTTAAAGAGACCTGCCCTACACAGTTGTTTCTGGGTGAATACAGGTTTTCTTTCAAATACTGTGTGAGGAATATGATGGGGTTTTTTTGTTTTGTTTTTACCATTTAAGCATGTATAGCCTTTCTTTAACCAGAAAACAACCTTTCTTTCAACAGTGTCCAGGCAAAGGAAGGATGGAAACAGGTTCTAATAGAAATCTCAGACAGCTCTTTCTCTCAGTATGTTATTTCCATGACCAAAGAAGGTTAATCAATATTTGTGAACATGAGCTACTCTCTCTCAAATCCAGGAACCAGAAAAGTAAGTCTCAAAGTTGATATCAGAGGGTATAAAATCTTGAGTTTCTCCACAGACAATGAATGGGAGCCTGATTTTGTGGACCACACAATGTTTCTTTTTCAATACTCTGCAGAGCTTTATGCTATTGTAGTGTTCTCCATTCTGAAACAGAAAATGTGCCCTTAATACTGAGAATATTCCCCTGGGTTCTCTCAGTGTCGCAGAGAATATCTTTCACCATTCATTTTCTATGGAGCAGCTCCAGACTTTATATCCTATGACATCACAAATTTGAGTTTTAGCTTTCCAGTTCTGTATGAAGAGAGGGTCACCTCTAAAGTTCGGTCTATTGTCTCAGACTCTCAACATCCCCTCCATGTTGAGTTTCAGATGCTTCCATCAGAGCAGAGATTTTGCCTCCCTAAATGCAGCACTAAGCGTTACAGATCGTCCTTTGTCCCGTCTGCTATCGCTTTTCTTCACCAGCGGTCACCACTAATTGTCCATGATTTATCCCTGACAGTAAGTGATTCTGGATTCTGTGTGTTGTGTATTGTACTGTCTGTTTTGTTTTATTTATGACTACTGTCTGTATACCAAATTGCCCCCAGGGGACATTAAAGTTTTACCTTACCTTACCTTACCTCACTTTACTTTTTGGATTTGGGAGAGTTGTTCATGTTTACAATGTTTTTGGACTGTCTTAGATCATAGGAATAACGTATTCATTTTCAAAATGGGTGAGGTTCCCCTTTAAATACAAGTATGAACCTGAAAATGAGGACAAAATGTCCTCTGTAAGATAAAACATGTTTTTATAACCCTAATCAAGTGGTCTTTGTGCCTAAGCCTCTTCACACGTTAACCACAGCGTTGTCACAACATAAACGTAAAAACTGAAAATAAGTGTAAAGTTTTAACATGTCCGCTCTATATGAAATGTACAAATATAACATTTCCATGGTTTGCAGAAACATAATGCCAACAATTATTCTGATGATTGGGCTGCTTCAGAACAAATGCACACCTGAACAAGAAAACTTCTGACTTTAACTTCCCAGCTGTACACTAGAATGATTAGCTCTAAATCTGTCTTAACAAATGGCATTGACACACAGAGTTGTTTTTAAAATAAGATGTTGTTGCCATATGGTGAGTCATTCTTGGCTTGATGTTGAAAGCAGATTACAGAAAAAAACACTTGTTTTTGTCAGAACACCCCATACATTTTGTAAGAAAAATAACCACTTGTTGTATTTTGGCACACATAACTATTTCACCAGCATTGCAGCAGGAGTGCAGGATGTATCAACCAAAAGTAGAACACACAAACAACTAACTCATATATCAGCTACTGTATGAATGGAATCCACTCCCTCAAGAGAAAAGTGAGTCTATAAAATATTGAAAATGCATCTTTAGAAAAGAGACTTCAGTAAAAGTAAAATTTTTGCTTTGGTCTTTTTTCATTATTTGAATTCAGATTATTGCAGCATCACTTATTTTCTCAGAGCTTGTCTGAGTCTTGTTGTGTTGTATCTAATGGTGTATGTATTGGTACGTTTAATGTACATCATGGAAAGGAATATCATGTTAAGTTAAAGGGAAACTTTGGTATATTTGAACCCGGATCCTATTTTCCAATGTTTTTATGTTTAAGTGACTGATGGACACCACAGTTTTTAAAATTGGTGCTGTATTGAGAGAGTGCAGTGCTGAAACAGGCTGCAATGTAAACACTACAGGTATTGTGCATTGACAGTTTATGTCCAATAAAATCACTTGTTTTTGCCACTGACAGGCTCATAGTTATTTTAAGTGTTGGACAACATTATGGAAAGCGTCCCTACAGAGAAATCAAACATTTCACTTACGTTTTACACAGCTCATTTATACTCCCTGCAAATACGAAAATAGATACATCCATTTCAAACATAGTAAATGTAACTGCCCTCATACTCCCATGCGCCCTTTATGATGGCATAGATACAAAACATGGCACTAGAGTGCAGAGACAAAAGTTTCACACAACATCAAACAAGGCAACGCCGCAGAAGGTCGTAATATTATACCTTTAAACGGATGTAGCGCTGTAGACGGCAGAGGTCTCTGCAGCCATTATATGCATCCCCACATGTGGACGGAGAATTCTTTTCACTATTTTCACTGTATAGGTGGGTATAAGCAAGAGAAGGGCAGCAGGGCTACAAGATCTACTCAGGAAAAACACTGCTGGAGTGAAAGCCGACCAGCTGAACCTCCTCAAGTACCTGAGAAGAATGTTAGGCTCTGTTAGTGTCCACATTTAAGGTTGACCATAAATGAAAAGTCTCATTCCGAAATCTTCCTCACTGTCAAAATCAGCTAAATATTCAGCCATGATGACATTGAAAAACACAACAAACTCTTCCTGCACCCCTTTCTCTCCCTCTCTCTCTCTCTCTCTCTCTCTCTCTCTCTCTCTCTCTCTCTCTCTCTCTCTCTCTCTCTCTCAACTCCACTGTTATTATCCTGTCACCTCTCACAAGAATTTCAAAACAAAACTTCTCCTTGAGTGGGACTGACAGATAAAATAAACAGATGAGCGAAAGATACAGAAAAGGTTTAATTTCTCTGTAGTGTCCTTTTCATAATGTTGTCAGACACAAAAATGGACATGTCCATATCAAATATTGTAAATGTCATTGCACTCATTCTTCCATGCGTCCTTTATGATGGCATAGATACAGCCAATAGATGGCACTAGCGGGTGGTGTCAAGGGTTTCACGCAACAACAAACAAGGCCACGATGCAGGAGGTCATAATATTGTACCTTTAAATGGAGGCAGCATTGTAAGTGGTGGAGGTCTGTGCAGCCATGCAACGTTGCATCCCAACATGGGGACGGAGAATTCTTTTCACTGTACTGCTGATTCATTCCGTTCCACTGCTATTTAAATTTCTTCGTCGCCTCCTACGGCTGTATCTCGCTTAAACTTAGCTACACTGTCTCCACGACCCCTAGTGGTACTGCTCTGTTTCATCCATATCCGTAAGCTTTCAGAAAACATACACAAACGCAGACAAAATGAAAGCAGAGTACGGACAGAAGGCTCCATCCTTATCCATATCTAACATTGAGAATAAATGAGCCTGTCAGTAGCAAAAACCTCCACTTTTAGTGGACAAACATTGACAGTGCACATTCGCCAGTGAGGATTATATTGCTTCTGCTGCAGTGATCTCACTTAATACTGAACTAACTTCAAAAACAATAAATAAGGTCCAGGTTGGAAAATTTAAAGTTTCCCTTAAATGCTGCTGTTGTGTGTTGAATTGTCATGTAAACTTTGTGGACTTGCGCAGGATTGGGCCCAATACTGACAACACCACAATAAATATCGTATAATGTTCAATATATACTTTCTACTACCACTCAATGTATAGTGCCACTTTTTCATGCTATTTATCCACCCTGTGGCTCTTAAAACCAAGCTCAAAGCACACAAAGTAGTGCTGTGGTCTTAATTTCAACAAACATCAAATGCTTTATGTCCGCCTTTGAGGTTGGGAAAAGCTGTTGTGAGAGGCTCTCCTGCTTTGAGAACTCCTTTAATCCGAGTGGTATTCAGCAAATTTGAAAAACCGACAACATCTAAAAGAGGTAGGCTGAGCAGAAAACATCTGCATGTTATATATGGAAATACTCACTCGTATTCGCTGCACCTCCAAGAAGACAGCTCTTTGGAAGGACCTCTCCCAGATAGCCAGGTCGGTGGCCAGCTCTACCCTGAAGGTGTGGCTCTGGCCGTGGCCGACCAGAATACTGAAGCACAGAGACTCATTGTCCTGCTGCTCCGGCGAATGCTCCAGCCCTAAGTAGAGCCGCGCCTGAAGCCAGCAGTCCTCTGCCATCCACAGCTGTGACACAAAATTTTAATTATTACATGTGGGGGAAGATTTTGCCATCTCTTCAGTTTTTTTTCAGTTTAATTCAGGGGTGAGATTGAGAATAAATTCCTTAATTCTCAGGTTAAACATAAATCTTTGAGTGGGTGCATTTCTGGGTTTGCAGATCAGGAATATCTCCTGAGGTTAAGAGAGCCCTGTTTAGTAGGCTCCCTGAAACACTGCTCTATCAGATAGAAAGAGAAAAGGCATCCACCTATAGTAAGATGAAAGCTGCAGTGATCAAATTTTGAACATCTCTGATGCACATCACAGCACAGTGCTCTTAACGTACCTTGTGAACCTTGAAAAGAACCTCATAGAGGTTATATGTTGTTTCAGCTTGTCCCCAGTCAGCTGCATTGATCTAAGAAATAAAGAGGCGAGAGATGAAGAGGCAGCAAATCAAAACACTTGTTAACAGCACCTCCTTATCCAAATACTAAATGATATGAAAGTTAGGCAGTAGCTTAGTTGTGGGAATGACTGGATGACTGCCAGTGTTAGTGAACATTTTGCACTTTGCACAGGTAGAAAATTTACATCAAGACAGTAAGGCTTGGCTTATCCACAAAGACTAAAGAGTCCCAATGGTGAAACATGTACAGAAATGTACAGACACACAGTGCTACTGTAGTTACACAACAACCAGGCACAGGAGAGCAGCTTACAGAGACGAAAAAAATCCAGCTTGTTTTTTCGTTAGAGAGCTGTGTAAAACAAGAATTCCAGGTTTCTGAAGTATGAAAATTCAAACCATCAGTCACTCAAAATTACATTCACATCTGTAATGACAAAAATGACTAAGAATCCAGAATACATTTGTCACAGTAGGTGTAAAAAATAAAATTGATGAGTGAATTCCATTCAGCTGCTTCGGTTTCAGAGTCCCGGTATTGTGCTGGCTCACTGTCATTCTGTCACAGCTCAGTGGGACACTTGAATGGAACAGGCTATTGTTGATGTAACAGTTTTAGTAACACATGTGCTTTCCCTGTTCTGACAAGTCAATATGTCCATGACCTATGAGGTGAGTCTGTGGGTGAGTTGAGTGTCTGCAGATAGTTCTGACATGGCTGTAAAACCAGCAGGACAGAGGAAACTGAACTGATTTTAGATAGCAGAGATAACAGCTAAAATTATATAATTTACAACAGAAGAAAGCATATGAAGATACTGCGATACAATAACATGGACTCAAAGTTACAATGATGACTGTAATAATGCAGTCTGCCATGTGGGTAAATTTTCCTGCAAGCTGTTTTTCGTCTTATGGATAACTAAAAGATGATCACAAAATAATGTTCTTTAACTTCTAACCAAGAAGCTACTGATCATATTTGTAAATCACCCCGTAACCTTGAATTTGTGAAGAAAATTTGTTTTTCTTGCATGCCTCCACTGTAAATCAAGAATCCAAAAAATAGAGAAAATTCTTGATGAACTGGAGGTAAAGGATGGCCGCGTTTACCAACAGCAAAACCATATCACAACATGTGTTTACAAACTCACCAATAAGCAACCTCCAATGCTGAAATATGGAGCTGTCACTAAAGTGCCATAAACTGCATTTCCTCAAATGGCCACTTGAGGCTGGCTCCAAAAAAGAGTCAAAATGCCAAGTCACTACCATGGCGACAAAGTTGGTCAGTAGCGAAACCTTGGCGTAATGCCAGATTCACAGGTAATGGGCATTGCTATAGCTTTCATTTTTTTCAGTTCACTAAAGTTATTTGTAATGTTTTTGTCACCTTAAAGGGGCAATAAGCGAAATGCATCATTTCTAGATTGAAGGAATTAAAAATGGCTACGTGAAGAACTAGAGGTGTAATTTCATCTGGAGTATAGCATGACCTCACACACCCTCTCTCTGTGTTGATCTCTAGGCCCGGTCCGGCTGTGCGCTCATGTACGTTCATGTGAATCCCCCCTCCGAGCCCTTGACCCTCCCTCCCTATAAAAATATACAGCCAGTGAGCAATGGCAGCGCATATTTTCGAAGTGAATGGCGGACTCAAATGTCTGTTTTAATTAGTGTTACAGTAACGTTAGGCACATGTCGCTACGTCGATTCAATTAAATTTAATGTTACAATCGTAGCAAGGGCAATGTCCGGAGCGTGCGTTATTAGCGGCTCAGCCATTACGGTTGTGTTAGGTGAGTAGCGGGCTGCTGGGCTAGCCGGAGTTGGGCTCACAGAAAAGAGTAGGAATGTTCGTGTGCCAGCCAACTAGTGCTAACGCTATCAGGAAAGCAGAGAAATAGCTAAGCACAGCAGAGACTGAGAGTGAGTGAAAGACATCACTAACTGCTAAACTAAGCCAAACTAAGTTGGCTGTTTAGGTTTTATTTCATCGCCCCTGTGGTGAGTGAATCTGCCTGTAGTGAAACCGAGGCTAACCGGCTTCCCAGCTAGCCCCGGCTCTCTGTTTGGATCCAACCAGAGCACCGAGCCCTGGCTTGTTATTCAGGTTAATGTGGGAAGAAGCAGCAGGTATATCGGGCAGCTGAGTGAAGTGGAGCCTGCGGAAGAAACACCGGGACCGTCTGGGTGTAATAGCCTGTGGAGATGCTGTGGTGCTCGGCTGCACAGACGAGGTGAGTGGGGTGGGGGTGGAGAGCAGAGGTAGAGGGAGGAGTGGCTCATGACACACTTTGTTTTGGTCTACAGGCAGTGCACAACAGCAAACCTAGCGGTGAAACGATTTCGCTTGCACTAAAAACCCTCTAGAGTCGGATGTTCAATTTTTCTGGTAAGTGCATTTTGTTTTAATGGTCTGAAGTTTGTTTGTTTTTTTTTCGTGAGAGAAAGTAGCATATCATGCTACTAGTATTATCAAAATTAACTACAGTTGTAAATGTACTGGGCTAACTAAGCTAGCAACTTCTGGCTTCAGAAAGGCAAGATGGTGAGGGGTGACGGATGACGTCACACTGGTTATGTCCAATATTGTATACATTCTATGACTCTCACACAACTCATGAAGTATAATCCAAGTCTCATTTATCCATTCACAAGCAAGATATCAATGGAGTCCATGAGCAGAGGTCAAGGCACCAGCATGCCCAAACATACTAGTCATCTGGTGAGACTGTTTATGAGAAAGTGTTTTGAATGGTAAGGTTTTAGTTAAAATGCATGTTTGGCAAGCACTGAGCATACGACTTGATAAATAAGACTTCTCTATGCTTTTGTATTCTTCAATGACATTGGAGGCATGTGAGAAAAACAAAGTTTTCTTCACGAATTTCATTTAACATGAGGTGAGCAACTGAAACACAAATGATAATTTTGGAGGTGATATATTCCTTTAATTAAACTAAAAGAACATTACTTGATCAATATATTAAGAACATTCTTTATATATCTGTATGAATAGCAATTTAAAATTTCTCCTCATGTTACTCAGTTTCCAGATTTTAACCATAAACATGTCATTACCTCTTCATCTTACAGTGTGAGCAAAACTATTCTCCTGTAATTAGTTTTTTAATCTTTGCAAATTTTGCATGTAAAATTAAATTATGCAGGTTTTACAGGATGACTACAGCTTTCACATTACCTAAGTCAGCCTCTTAAAACCCAGGTCTTGAGCAGGGAAAACCATATCTGGCTATGGTGTAAGGGAATTATTAGAGTGGTGCTTCAAATATCCTCGGGTTAAAATGAATGACTATGCTAAAAAGTTTGAAGCATGCTACACTGACCACATTTTTTACACAGCACGCACACTAACCAAGACAGACAAGAGGCTTCTCAGTAGATTTTATTTTCTGGGGCGTGTTTCATTAAAGCACATGCACTAATGCTACCCTGCTACATATTCAGGTCCTCTCTACCTCAGGGATATTGGCTGCTGCCATATTTCAACAAAAGCCTGAGGACAGGTCTGGCATTTCACAACCCAGCAGCTGCATAATGCTTTCAGTTCATGGAAGCATCATTTCAACGACTCCACGATTCATCCATGATGTTTAATGCAGTCCATTAGAATTATGGCTGATGACTTCTTTCAGTAACACGTCGTCAACATGATTTGTTAGTCCTGTTTAATTGGTCTGTGTCAGGTAAAACAATACTCTTCATTCCTGCAACTGCTCTCTTTTCAGTTTACTTATGCTCTTACCTGCTCTGGGGCTTTAGTGATGTTCTTTTTTTGTTTAAGCTTAAGGCACAAAAAGTATTTTTTTAGTTTGTTTCAACTTCAGAGACTTAAGTCACTGCATCAGTAAAAATCTCCGATGTCATTGCCTGTGGTATGTTCAGCTCAAAGGAGACATCAGAGACATTTCCTGCAGCATTTAGACAACTTTGGTCCCACATAATGGTCCATTAAGGCCCTTCCTTTATGTTAACAAGTGTCTTTGCAGCGATGTCGATGCTGGCTTAGAAAGAGCAATATGTATCAAAGCAGATTACTTACAGCTAAATATGCACATTAGGGAGATGTTTAAGCCAACAGCCACTTGAATCCAACAACATTTGGAAACTTTCCTACAGAACATTGATCACTAAAGCCCCACGAGAAAACACAGGCATCACCCACAATGCTGTTGAAAGATCGCCAACATTGATGGTTTTCTCTTTGCTGTGGTGATGCCCCTAGCAGAACAAAAGAGAGTCCGCCTCCACACAGGCCTGTTTGATGGTATCAACAGGCTCAGTTTGAGAGTCCCTGCTTGAACAAGGCCAGACTCTTGTCCCTACCATGGAAACAAACAGCTGGAGTTCCCAGCTCTAATCTTACATGCAGCAAAAATGTAGAGAGGGACTGGCCAATATTTGCCATACTGACAGCTATCTTAGTTTATACAGGAAAGAGGGTAGTCATCTGAGAGCCAGTGTTGGAGAATATTGAACTTCAATGTGTCAGTCCAAAGCACACACATAATAGATGTTCACCTGCGTTACTCATGGATATAAGAATTACCTCAAGCACCCATATTATCCGAGTGAGATGAAGGACTCTATTTCTTTCAAAGAAGACAGCGTCATTGGGATGTCAAAGGGCAGAGTTGGCAGAATTCTCTGGAGTAAATGGACTGCTGGCTGAGAAACAGCTGGGCAACCCTCTTAGCACCGTGTCACAGAACCCAGACTATGATGCATCGTAAACCTCTTCCACTCCACTGATGCCAGCCTCCTTGGCCAACATTACCATCTTTCAGAGGCTGTAGCGGTCTGAATTTTAAAGCTAGAGTGAGGATACTGGTATCATATGAAACCGGAAGACCTAAGGAATCCACTGGTACCAACCATGTCATGCCAACTTGTTCGTTTCATCCGTAATTTGTTCACGTTTCTGAAAGCTTACAAATAGGGACAAAAGGAGCAGTACCACCAGAAATCGTGGGGTGCATAGTTCAAGCGAGATGCGACTGTAGGAGAAGACGAAAGCATTTAAAAAATGTCAGAGTGGAACAAATTGGTAGTATAGTAAAAAGAATTCTCCATCCACATGTCGCAATATATATTTTGGTCTGACGCCTTTGTTAAAAGGTAGGCCTACATCATAACACCCTCCTCACCATTGCCTTTTTTGTTGTTGTCTGAAACTTTTGACTTCGCCCTCTAGTGCCATTTAGTAGCTGTACCTATGCCATCATAGAGAATGCATGGAAGTATGAGGGCAGTGATGTTTACATCTGAGATGGATGTATTTATTTTTGTACATAAAGGGAGAATAAATGGGCCCTTGAGTGATGCTTCAAAGTCAAGCTAAATACTAGCAAAGGAAAAACAAACATCATTTTCACAGGGGTCCCCTGAAATCTCAACCCAAGATATCTACATTAAAATAGGGTTCTACATTGTATTTGAATATTTCTGCATACTGGGGTCCATAAACAGTCTGGGAATAGCATAGATTGGGTATGACTGGAAAGCTAAGGGGTTGTGGATTCAATGAGCCCAGTTTTATAGTAGCCCCTAGGCAATTTATTGTGGTGAGATCACTTTTTGAACCTTGACCTCACTATAAAATGAATGATGAAAACCACTGCTTATCAAAGATGGGAAATACAATCAAATAATTGATTTAAACCAGTATGAATATAACTTGTTTTTAGGCTTCACATAATATGTAAATTATGAATCATTAATTTGATCTAGCTCTGACAGACCGCTCATCAGAGAGACAGAGATAGAGTTACAACACTCGAGGATTACAGCACCGAGCATACCGACACAACACCACTTTATCCTGTTAAAACAATACTCACAACTTTGATTAATTTCTATGAAAAACCCTTTTGATGCTTTTGATCTGAGGAGCCTTACAGACTAAAGGAATATGAATAACTTACAGGGTAATCAAGGAACAAACACATAAGTTGAGGTAGCCAACAACCGGGTTTATATATCCAAAGAACTTAAATATGAACTACTTGGCAACCAGACCAGGCGTCTATTTGTGGGTGTTTTTATTCTGGGTCTATTCTTTTAAAAACACAATGTTTATTACACATGACACACCATGCTGAGCTATAACTCAAATTAATCCTCAGGTTCCCTGCTTTCAAGTTATGTATAACACTTCTATGTGGCATATACTGTTGACCTGCTATGTCCCCCAAATGATCACCTGCCCCCCCTAAAAAGACAAAAAGTGGTCTATGGTAGGGAGGCTAGAGTAGAAGAGGTTGAAGGGGAAAAGGGCATTTTGGGCAATAGGCTTATTTGGCTCTAATCCCACATTATGAGGGTCATGAAATCTTTATAGACCAATCAACCTTGTCTGCTTTCCTGATTTAAGTGGAGGGTCAAAGGAAATGCTGCAGTGGAAGCAGCATCATATCCTTGAGATACTAAATTTCAGCTTTCAGGGGCACCCACTGTCACCATGGCCACAAGGTGAGAGGCCCCTCTTCCGAGAAAAGATCCTTTAAATGTTACAGGCTAAAGGTATGGCTGGGTATTACTTAAAACATTATGATATCACTACCAAGGAAAAGATACCAATAACAATAGAATAGAGATCAACCGATATGGTTTTTTCAGAGCTGATGCTGATGCCGAAAGAATGAATGGAAGCATTCAGCTGCTAAGTCCATCAGATACACCGCGCTCAACTTTACCACATCTTTGAGTGCATGGGCTGTAGCTGCTGCATCAGTGGGCCAAACACACATCCTATTGAACTAAAGAACACTTGTGGTTAGTGGCTGCAAGCAAACCCATACAGATAGTTTTAGGATCAAAACAGCAGCTTAGAATATGATTGAAAACCTGCTCAGATTTAGAAGCGGAAAAACAGACACACTGAAGTCTGCTTGGAACCTTCAAAACAGAAAAGGTGAGCCGCAGCAGCTTGTCAAATAGTGTTAAAGTATGACGAAACTCTCCAAACGGGAGCCAGGACAGGCCAACAGAGACTCAACAACTCATAATGTGCACACCTCACCTTGGCACTGTTAATCACAGCGCCCAGAGAGTAACCATGATTAACCTGCGGAAACACTTGCCAAATGAAGTAGGAAGATGAAAGGGGCCCATTTTGGACTACAGTGGTTTTTATACTGATGGGAGAACAGAGCTTATGTCATATCGCAAACAAACACAGCACAAAAGGCCACATTCCTCTTTTCACTGGCCCTGGCAGTCTGGCGGAAACATTTTAAGCTGATACTGGACCTGCATTGAATATCATCTCATGGCTAGTGTCGGCCACTTTGGATTTCTCTCAGGCCACTTGTGGATAGAAATCACACAGTTAAGTTTTAGTTTCACTGCACATTCAATCTGTTGAGTGTTAACAACGCAGAATAGATTTAATTTAGGTAACATACTGTGTCTCAGAGGTCTTCTGACAAGCTAACCTTAAAAGGATTTAATTAAAGTCGGGTGTCAGTGGAGATATTAAGTATCCTATTGTACAAAACCCACAGGCTTAGAGGCTTTTCCACCCCTGGAAAGAGTACAAATTGTGAGGTCCTCACTGAATATGTTTCTGGCCAAATCTGGTCCAATGTGAAGAAAATGAATACTGGATATTTAATACTGCCAATCATAGGCTGCAGTCTAAAATATAAGTACAGACATCAGCATGCAAAACCTCATTATGCTTGTTATGAAAACTCATTAAATGTATTATGCATGTGTTGTTAAAATGTTTAATTATTGAGGCTATAAAAACCTTGAGGGCATTCATTTCTGTAACTGGTTACTTTGATGATGAGATACAGCTTGCCCCTACAGTGCCAACATTGTCACCATTATCACAGTGGGGAAAACTTTTTGGAATGTCAGCAAGTAACTGGCTGAAACTATCAGTAGGATCAGGTAACCTGAAAAAGTAGGGCTACTCAATTATTGGAAGAATCATAACCACAGATATATTGGTCAATATTGGGATCACAATTATCTAACGTGATAACTCACTGATTTTGGAATCATCAAGCATTTCTTCAAAAAAAGTGCTATAATTTAATTAAAAAAATCAAAAAAGGAAAAAAAAAGAAAAGAGACAACTAAATACTATTAGTAATATATAAACCTGCACTGTTGGCAGATGAGTCCTAGACTGCAATTACTCTGAGCAGCATTACCTTAATAAGTGTATGCAATTTGAAACAGTGGTGACTTTACGGGAACAAAATACATATACACAAGAAGCAAAACAAGGTGACATACAGAAATTGGTAGCGTTTATACAAAGTAGAAAAGCCAACCAAATAAGGACAATGTGAACATTTTGCTGTTACTGTCAGTTAAATTAATTTATTACCAATTGTTCTTGTCGGGACATCTGTTAACTGTAAACTATGTATATCAATCTATATCGACATAATCTTACTATCTTACTATATAATGACGAAAACTCTGTCTGTGGGTGTGTACAGTATGTCTGTGTGTCTGTTCCACATTTTTCTCCTCACTGACTTGGTCAATCCATGTGAAATTTGGCACAGTGGTAGAGGGTCATGGGAGGATGTGAATGAAGCAATAATACATCAATTGGCCAAAGGTGGGCGCTATAGCAACCCACTGAAAGGTCAAACTTTGAATGGGCATATCTCATACCCCGTATGTCGTAGAGACATGAAACTTTGCACAGAGATGCCTCTCCTCATGAGAAACACATTTGCCTCAAGAACCCATAACTTCCGGATATACAGATTTCCGCCTTTTTGAATTATTTGAAAACGCTTAAAATCAATCTCTTCCTAGAAAGTTTGACCAATCTGCATGAAACTCGGTGAGCATAATATATGGACCAACATCTAAAGTTCCCTCTTGGCAAAAGTTGAAAAACTTACTAAAACTGAGCTTCTATAAGGCAATGAATATTGCGGAGGGTGTGGCCCATCACATAAAGGTGTATAACATCTCAAGGGTTTCACCGATCACCACGCAACTTTGTAGGCATATGACCACACATAATCTGAGGGGACCTCTCCATTATTGACCCCATCAAACAAAATGGGGGCGCTAGAGAGCTAATTTCTTATCTAGGCCTAACCGCCATATTGGTTTTTACTAAACTTGGTAGATATGTAGAACAGGACGCCTCAAGGTGACTGGAGAAATTTAACTCTAATTGGCAACTGGGTGGTGCTATAACAACAGAAAAATGCTTAAAAATGGCAAAAATGCAACCAATCGCTGTGGCTCCCCCTGTGGCGCAATGTTTTGGGGTTTTAAGACTAAGTCATGGTATGGTATGCTGTACATAATCATGGAAACTGTCAGTGTGTCATTCTGTCAGTCAGTCATTCTACCAGTGCGCCCCACTTTTAAGTCAATACAACATATAAACACTTTAACTATCTGCCTTTCAACGTGCTTCCTCAACTACTAATATACAGTTTTAGCCCACTTACTAGCCTACTGTGCTTTCCATAAAGCAATTGTACTATCAAATTCACAAAACAATGTCTGAATATACATACATATACATTCATTTTCTTAATGGGTTCAGTTGACTATTGAATCTGCAATTTCCAATCACCTGTATCCCAAACACACACGTGGGGAACTGTGCACTCAATGGGTATGGACTAGTGTATATATATCTATATATATATATATATATAGATATATATACATATACGTGTGTGTGTGTGTGTGTGTGTGTATAGGTAAGAAGTAGGTGATAATGAGGAAGTAATTTTTAATGAAAAAATAAATAAAAATAAAAAAATAAAAATAAATAAAATTAAAATAAGTAAGTCCATAAATAAATAAATCAAATATTCAGCATTCAGTATTCATTATAGTATTGTGGGGTCCTGGCAGGGCTTAAGGGCAGGCTATTCCATAGTTGATGTATGTGGGGATGTCACTGGCAGAGAGGATATGTTAATTACAATATAACATATTTTAATATATTTCTTGTTTTTTTTCCTGATGGTCCGAATAAATTGCCAAATTTGTTACCAGTCACTTTTTACAAATAAAATCATTAACATAAAAACACACCAAGCAGCAGCGAAATGCAGCCTGTGACAAGCTGCCACGCAATGTTGCTGGAAAGCTGCGGCGGCTGTTCTGAGCTGAGCAAGCTGCTGTGGTCTGATTCTGTGCCACTAAATAAAAACCAGCTCAGTGACCTAGTGGTAGAGTGTCCGCCCTGAGACTGGGAGGTCGTGGATTTGATCCCCGGCCAGGTCATTCCAAAGACTATAAAAATGGGACCTACTGCCACCCTGCTTGGCACTCAGCATCTGGGGTTGGAATTGGGGGGTTAGATCACCACATGATTCCTGAGCGCGGCACCGCTGCTGCTCACAGCTCCCTCAGGGGATGGTCAAATGCAGAGAACAAATTTCACACATTCAGGTGTGTGACAATCAGTGGAACTTTAATCTTTAATCTCATCTAAATGTTGGGATAGTTTAACGTTTAGGAGTGAACTGCAATCAGAGAACACTTGCAGTCAATTAGTGTACAAAGTCATGTCACGTTGACCTATGTTACAAAAAACTTCTTCCCATCTGAAAAGCATGAGCACACTTCCCACTGCTGATAAATGGAATGATTGTGGCGAGCCGCACTTTGCCTCTGCTTGGTGCACGTTTGGTGTGTGTTTCGACTTGTTTTGGAGTCAAAGCGAGAGAATGGCAAACTTGGCAACACTGAGTGCACAACTGTTAAGGAAAGGGGTGTGCTGGATTAATAACATAAGACAAAACTAGTGCCTTAATACATAAAGGAATGCTGCACAAAAACCTTTTAGATTTTTTTTTCTTGTTGTCATAATTACTGGGAAGCCAAAATCATAATTGAAAATAACATATATAATAACAGATAATCGGGATTAGAATGAAATCAGCTGGTACAGAGTTAGCTGGAATACAAACCTGCATTGCACTGGGACCCTTAATACTTAAACCTCAGATGAGACAAAATACAAATCTTGCTTATCTGGTAATTCTGTACATCCACTATTACACGTGTTGACAGATTCCATTGACATATTTTTGTAAAAATTAAAACAATAATAGAGTATAATAATGTCCTTATTTCACTGCCACATAACAGTCAGCCACTCTCACAGCAAATATACATTCATCACCAGTTACTGCATGCTTGTCTTCACTTATTCAATAATAACTGAAGCATACAGTATTTTATAGATGCTTCCAACTTGTTTCAAAAACACAGACCATGACCATCACAGATCAATAAGCAGCGGCATAAATTCACACTTACTACCTTCAAAAACACTTTCAATAAGGCCCTTAATATATTGTTATGCTGAGCTGAATCCACAGTATGAATAAATCATTTGCACCTGCTTGAGTGTAAATTATGTGAACTAATGAGATAAGCTTCGGATTTTTGACAAAACCATTTCAAATGATCTCGTAATTAAGGCTAATTATTTTCAAGGGTTTTATAGAGATATGAATGAGAAACAAAAAGTTTATAAAATCAGAAAATGAACAAAGACTACTTACCGGGGGACTTCTGAAGATATAAAAATATGGTCCTCTCAGTGCCAGGAACTTGAATGCTGAAGTCTTACAAGCGGCGCTACCCTCGGGGCTTTCACATGCCCAGCCCATGTGAACAATCTGCAGAGATGTAGAGGATGACATTGTTTCAAGTTCACTTCATGATTTAAAAAAAAGTATACACAGTAGACTCTATTCTTGCTCAATCAACAGACAAGAAAAGCAAAATGTGCACAGTCAAAGGGATTAAGAAACTACAGTGAGGTATCTTTGATGGGATACATTTAAAAAATACCCCACCGTGCAATGGGGCTGCAGTCACAGCTGCAATGCAGCAATTTACCTTCTTATCTACCTCAGATGACTCGGGATATTTCTCTGCCTTCATCTATGCAGCATATCTATACTTCATACACTGTACTGCTTCATCTGCTGCACTCTACACTAAATCTTGTGATGAATGACACACAACCATTTCTACATTCTGGTCTATTCTGCCTTCTGGTCATCTGACTGAGTCCAAAGTTTTTTCCATGGCTGTTTAAGGATGAATTTAGAGCTGGCAGGACAGCTGCAGTTGTATGCAGATGATGTGATTCTATACACCTGTATAACATATCCTGCAAAGAAGGCTGTGAGGCTGTGAGTGAACAGCCTGAACAGGGATCTCCACCAAATCTCTTTATCTGGACAGATGGATGGAACACCACCTTTGAGGCATCACTTATTATATTCACATGCTCAAAATATTGAAAATACAAAATATTTTGCTCTTATTAAAATAAAAAGGCTAATGACAAGGAATGTTCAATTTTTTTTTCCATGCAACTGTGTGTACTCATTAATATGCCCTAACATAACGTTTATCACCTCAAAATATGGAAAAGTGGAACGTCTGGTGCTGCTTATATATATATGTATATATATATATATATATATATATATATTTTTTTTTTTTTTTTTAAGTTTTCCACTGATGGCATTCTTGTTCAGCCATCTGAATACAGCCTCCCTCTGTCCCTCATTCATTAATTCCTTTTGGAAAATGCCAGCATTGCAATATCTGCTCATATCCAAAAACCTGTTAATATCAAAGTCTTTTAGAATGTTTAAAAGTAAACTAGATGTGTTTCTCCTTCAGACCAGAAATGTGGGCATTTCTGTCAGGCATCCATCTCAACCCGAGCCTTTCAAACTCATGGTGAGTTGGTTTCTGTGCAAATCATTCAAGACAATGCACAGAGCTGACCATAAACAGGCAAGAGGCAGTGAGTTGCTAATTGGGGTAAAGACCCCAATTAAGACACGTATTCTGAATGTGCTGTATCCATATCCAAAAAGCTCCTAAGACCTGAATAACACCAGTATATCCCACATGTCTTAATCAGAAATGGTACCTTCAGAATAAGGCCCAATTTGGAATATTCAAACAGTATGCAACCTGTATCAAATTCAGAACACTGTCATATTTGGAATATTAAGCGATCCTGTCAGCATCTCTACCAGCACTGCCAGCAGTGTTGTGCTGCAATTATGTATCTGGTTGCAAAAAGATATTGTAAACCAGTACTTTGAGTTAGGACATCGTCAGCATACCTGATCATCTGAGGAGCAGTATTTGTTGATGATCTTTATCTGTAAGAGGAATAAAGATAATAGTCAGTGGCACACACAGCTCTATTAAATATATTAGATAAAAATATCCTCCCCTTAAAACACCCAGGAATCAAAATTGTTGAGATAGTCATTACATGGTGATAACACACATCATCACACCCATTTACACTGTTTTGCTCCGTTTTGATTAAAACTACAGGTACTATAAATATAAAGCCTTTTTCAAAACAGGAATTGTGCAAATTTGCAGGAAAGCCCAATCAATCTTTGTTCAGCATTGGAGGTATAAAAACAAAATGAGGGAGTGCGGCAAAATGCTGCCTGCCTACTTTTGTTCATACAGAATGCGCCTTTTCGGGGCAATGGGGGACGTGAGCAAGTAACAAAATGTGTAGCTCAGTGTGTGACGTAAACAGTCACGTGGGAGGGAAGCCGTGGCTGGTCAGTCTGTCTGCAATTCTCTCATAAGTCGGCCTGTTCTTCACCGTCCCCGTCATTTGAGGGTTAATGGCCTCTTTGTTTGCGAGGGCAAGGAGGGCGTGTAATGCTTTGTCTCCCCAGTTGCGTATCTTTACAGTGTCAGGTTTGCGTGTCCCTCTTGCTACTAGCTGCTCGCTAATTCTTGCTATCAGCTGTTTCCTCTTTATCCACTGCCAGTGGGTCGCACGTGCAACATCATCAACAGCCCCTCCCATGGCGGAAGGCCACCTCGTTCTGTTAAAACCGAAAAGGTTCCTCCAATATGACTACCCTACAAGGCGGAAAATTGGGCACCTCGGATCAACTCGCCAATCCGGCTCTGTGTGTCTAAATGCTCGCAGCTTGCCGGCAAAACGGCCCAACATTCGCTGAAAATCTGGCAGTGTAAAAGGGGCTTAAGAAACATAACAGAAACTGATTAAAGTGTTCTTTTTTTTTTCTTTCAAATATTCATACATTTATGAATTCATATAGCCAATGAGTTTAGCTCTGCTCACCATTTGAGTTCAGCAGGGCAATCAATATTATAGTTATCTACATATGAAATTTTGTGCTACACCAAATGCTACACCAGAGAATGTTAAAACACTTCAAATATAATAGCTAATATTATTTGGATCAAATGTAATAATTCATTCAGTCTCAAGTAATAAACTGTATTTGATTCATTATCATTATTATTACTATTATTATTATTATTACCATTATTATTAAATCATATGCTGTATTGATCAATTCCGTTACAACATATAAACATACTACATAAACATAAACACATACTGTACATATGTAAGCAAACACACATTATGCAAATTCATACACACACAAGAAAGATAACTCAATGAAAAAAAAAAAAACAATAAAAAATAAATAAAGTAAAAAATAACCATGATATATATATATATATATATATATATATATATATATATATATATATATATATTTTTTTTTTTTTTTTTAAACAGTGGAGCCAGAGAACACAGCTGTGTCATCTATCTGCTCTTAGGAAAAGTTTTCCTGCAAAAGTACGTTTTGAGCAGGAGTTAAAAGTGATAACAGAGTCAGTTGACGTGATGCTCAGTGGAATGTTGTTCCAGAGCTGAGGAGCCAGAATACTGCAAAGCCTCTATCACCCTCTGTTTTTAACCTGGACTCTGGAATAGTTAAGACCCAAACTAGCCTGGCTAACCTGAGGAGCCTGTTTGGACTCAGGTGCCAGATCAATCAGAATTTTACCATAAGTGATGCACAAATAATAGCTAAACACATATACAGTATAACACAATGTGTCATAAATGTTTATGATATAAGTTATTTTTTCTCCATTTGAAGTTTTACAGTCAACAGAAAACCAAAAAGTTTGGGAGATGGTTTGGCGGTGTCATGTTTAATTCAATCCCAGGATGTCACACATAAACATGTAATGTGAAAACCAGCTTGAGGCTCCAGGAAAGTATAGAGTCTCAGAGACAACATTTACCGCTTGTGTATCTCATTGTGTCTTGGAGGTGACGATGATGAAAAATGTTGCAAACCATTGCAGAACATTTTCAGACTGAATGGACCCCTGATGTGTCAGCATATCATACTCAGCATGATCTCCTGCGCTCCTGTCTTGCCTCGCCTCAGTTACAAACTGAAGGTAAATCATCACCTGAAATCCTTACGTAATTAGACACTAACAAGCTGCCCAGTTCTTTCTGTTTTAATGTGTCTGTGAACGAACATCAAACAGCATCAAGTAGTGCTCCACCCTGTCAGATGACAGTCATCCACATTAAAAACACGAGGGACCCCAAGGGTGTCGCACAGTCTATTTAAAGGTTGTAGGTCATTAAAACAAAAGTTCCGCTCTCTCCCAAAGCAGGCACACAATTACATCCTGATTGGCCATTTAGCAATCACACTCCAACGTCCGTAATTAGGTGATGCAGGCATGAATTAATCACACTTTTTAAAAAAGGCAGCTGTGCAATCGACAAGCACGGGCATACAGTACGTCTGCATCCTCACCAAAAATGCATCACATCATCAGTGCAATAATCAAAGTGAAATAGGAGGAAATGAGAGAGAGAAGTGCACATGCCGAATGACTACTTTGCAGTCATTAATTAGGTATGAGAGAGGCTCTTTTTTTGTCAGCAGAGGGGGAGAGGTGCCACTGTGACTCAACGAGTGCTTGTCAGGAAGGCTGTATTAAACCATGCTGCACTGTAGTCTGTGCGGCTGTGAAAAATCAAACATGGGAAATACATGCAACAACTACTGTATGGGCAAAACATACTTGTTACATGCTTGTCTGTTTTCTTTATTAAGATGATGTAATCAACTTTAAAAGACCACAAGGGGATAAAATTATCACTGACTGAAATTTGTAATTCCTTAAACTCATAATCGATCCATTGTGGGTACTAAAATGACCACAAAAATACAATCGCTTGTAATATACTGGATGCTCTAAGGGACTGTTTGTTATCTATCTATATGTTTGTTATCTATCTATATAGGAGGTGGTGCAAAACAGGGGAGACATGTCAAATATTTTTTTAACCACTGGAGAGAAATCCTGCTGGTGGGTTTGAAAAGCATATTTTCTTTAAAATCGCCAAAATGACACCATTTATCACAGCCACAGACTGTAAAAAATTTCTGATGTTCCTTGAACCTCTCATGCACATCAAAGGCTTCAGTCATCAAATCCCTTCACTCTACGTCTCAATTAACATTTTGCTAAAAATAAACCATTACACTGACCAGATCCTTTGAAAAACATGTCATTCTGTGCTGCTGCATACTGACAATAGCAAAAAAACAAGGTTATTTTGAACTCAAGGACTTATTTTTTTTTAACTCTTAACATCAAAACGGTAGGGCCGCACAATTATGGCCAAAGTGAAAATGACAATTAATGTGATCATTATTGATATCACAGTTATTTATCACTATTATTCATCATTTTTGCAGACAAAGGAGCTGTGAGTTTAGGGAGCGCTGTTACCTGCATTGTCTGTTTTCAAAATACACTGTTTTTGATGGAAATATACAGCATACAGTCTCCTTCAAAATAAATGCACTAAGTCAGTACAGCACCACCAATTGATGTTTTTTTTTCTCGAAAAACAAATGCATTTGATTACGTTTAGCCAACACAAATTGGTTGGGTTTAGAAAAAAGAACAGCGACTTTTTCACAGCTTTACAATCACATGGGCAGCAGACACCGGCCTCACAGGTATAAATTGGTCATTGCTGGACCCATCCACCACCCTTCCCACCTGCCCTACACAGACCACCGCGTTTCCCCCTGATGCCGCTAGGTGCCATTAAACAATGACTGCACTCAGCTGTGCATCATGATGATGTGACAGAGAAGCTTAATTCAATGTCTAATGCCAGAAGTCACTGACCAAGCGCCACTTTTCGATGACTGCAGAGTGAGACTGGGTTATATCTAACCAGTTCCACTGTGCCAAGTCACTGATATTTGCACTGTTGTGTACAGTTTATTTGGGAAAGCAGTGCTTAAATGCACATGATGCTAATGCCAGCTGTGTGTGCGCTTTGTGTTTGTGCATGTCTGGGTTTGTGAATGCATGTGTTTGGTGTGTAGTCTTTTTAAATTATGTTGATTTTGTGTGATAGAACCAATGATGGCTGGCTGACATGCACCCATATTCTGCTGAAGTGCACACACACTTGTGTAATGATGTGATTTGTGAGGGGAATTTGCATTTTGCTTAAAAAGAAAAAAGCTGTTTGTTTTGATGAAAACTGTCACTCACTTTGCTCATTGCATTGGCCCCAATACCTACACTTTGTGTGAATATAAATAAATACTGTTTATTTATGGTGGAGGGAGGGGTCATGCATTTTCCCCCAGTCACTGAGGGAAGCTCAAGGAAACACATTTGTAGCTTCAGGCAGGGGTCAAGATAGAAAAGAAAATAAAGTCCACCCCAGCCACCAGATAAATAACGTACAGTCCCTATGAGCAGGGTAAAAAACTGGAAAACCTTACATAAAATATCCGCTACATTACTTAATATCATGCCAGTAATTATACCTAAATGATTCCCTTGTGAAGTCACTGGATGTCATAAGAGTTCATTCAAGTACTCACATCTTTAAAATGATCACAAATGCGTGAAAAATTTCTTTTCACCTTCTTTTTCAATAAAGACCAACGGAAAGATCCAAGGCTCTAATGTTTAAAGATGGACTTACATTCTCCTGTGTCAAGTCATTGATATTTGTAGATATTGCTTGGAGCCAGTCAGTGCTTTCTGCTGCAGTGCAAAATTGAAGAATATTGGTGCTGGCTCCATCCAAGGCGAAGACTTCAAAACAGTTGGACCTGGAGGAGGGTAGGGGGTCAAAATTAGAAGGGAGCAGTCTAAAAGATTGAAAGATATATTGCAGTGAAGCAAAGAGAAGCTCGAGCTCCTCGTTACTTCTGTAAAGTTACTTTATGTGTTAAGACTTGTACTGCATTACATGCAATAACTTCTTTTATGAGCTTGATGGACTTTTGACACCTTGTTATGGAGGCATTTCATGAATCCTTAAACATCCTGAGAATATACAGCGATCAGCCACACATTAAAACCGGCCGAGCATGTGTGGGACGTGCTGATACCCCACCTCACAACCCACACAACTCTGGCCATGGTAGCAGACACTGCAGGATATCCCCAAAGCTCCTGTGTCCATGTCTCAGCAGGTCAGGAAAAGGGTGGCACCTTGAACTCTTTGTCACATTCCTCAGACTATTCGGGAGCAGTTTTTGCGGCCTGGGACTGCTGTTATCATTAGGAAATGAACTTGTAGGCCTTTTCCATTGTAAACTTGAGTGGCGCTGAGTCAAGCCATGCCGCACTGATTTGCATTTCCATTGTCAGTTTAGACACGCCGTGCCACACTGAGCTGGGCCAGAGATAGACCTTTTCCGGAGTAGACAAGGAACTTTATCCAAGCATGAGCTCGCTGCTTTTAAATATCATCAGTTAAAGACACACCTTCAAGTGGGTAACCCTGTTGTAATGGAAATGCAAATCCCTGCTGTGCTGGGCTGGTGGCCCAAACCAAACCAAACCAAGCCAAGCCAAGCCAAGCCAAGTCATCCCATGACAGTCGAAAAGGGGTATAGGTCTGCAAACAGTGTTTGGATTGGTGGTGAATGTCAAGTGGCATCCACATGAATGCCAGGACCCAAGGTTTCCCCACAGAACATTGCACTGTAACTAGAGGAAGACAAAATCCTGACAGATCTATTAAAAAACAACCTGGACAAAGCCCCCTCCCTGCATGGCATCCCTAGACAGGCCAAGAGATGTCTAAATAATATGCCTTGCAGTTCAGGTTGAGAAAGCAACCCTTCAAAAAACATTTACAAGAAGAAATGAGGATTTTATTATTTTACAGCACAAGTTATTTTGTATTTGGCATCACTCTGGTTCATTTTTGGGATTCTGTCATCTCCTCGGAGCGCCTCAAGGTGAAGCGCAGCACTTTACTGACACAATTAAATTTCTCAGTAGATGCGGTGTTGATGAGGTCATCTAAAAGAGATCGTATTCATCAGCAAAATGCGATACTTTGTGACATTTCATTCCAGTGCATTTTCACGCTACTGATACATTTAGCCTCAGAGATAGTTGTCACTAAACATGGAAGTACTTTTATGTGACGATTATGCAATCCCATTTGACGGAGTGGAGCATTTGCAACATTAGGGAAAATGTGTAAAGGCTCAAAAGAAATTTTGAACATTATGTAGTGCGCATGAGAAGCGGGAAGATGTTGTGGAGGTACGTGAGGTGAAGGCTGATGAACTCAGAAACAACAGAAGGCATCAAATGCACAGTATGAAGGGGGGAATCCTGTAAGACAGCTCCTATACCAAGCAGTTCTCTCTCACTTACACACACAGCAGCTCCTCAAGGTTAGATGTTACAGAGTCAGCATTCCTAACAAATCCTCTGGTGAGCATGACTTTCATACTGTATCTGCAATAGGCTTGTTAAAATCTTATGTTCCGCTGCCTGTGTACTGACCCAGCTGTTCTCCAGGGGTGATTTTCACTGGACTTAAATGTCGTTTTTTGATTAAACCAGGGTGCGAACTCTTTCCGTGTCACTGTGCCTGACCCAAATTAGCTTGATTTGTACAATTATAAAGCATCACAAATAGATCCTCAGTATTCTTTTCTAAATGCTTTGTCTTGCAAAACCTCTTCTCTTCTCTTTCACAGAGTGCTGCAGAGATAAAGTGAGCAAGCGATGAAATGACATCAGTCAGAGAATCTGCAGTATATCAGTTAATCCCTTTCAATTAATGCACAAACCTTTGAGAGCACGCAGTAATGGGGGAAATGCATGAAGGGATGAAAGTGCAATGAATCAAGGGCTCCAACGGCAGAAATTAATCAAAGTGACAGACAGCTGGCGGATCAATGTCAGGAGAACACAACCCTGTCAGAAGAAGCTGCTAAAGCCCTTCCACCTTCAGCGAGCAGGACTGAAATCCTCACTGAATGATGGGATCTAGGGAGAGGTTGATTCTTTCATACATCTGCACCGCTCCCTGCAGTACTAACTGTTATGTTTTGCCTGCTGACTGAGCAGTAATAAATCCATTGAGATGGGCTGGAGATGTATGGCCTGGTCAACATGCAGTAAGATACATGAAGAACACATGGAGGGGAGTGTTTCTGGGAGGAATCTGACTGTTAGTTATTGTGTTAATAGCAATGAGAGGTAAAATGTGCCATGTCTAGTGATTAGTGAGGCAGGGAAATGGGCAGGCTTTGGGGCATTTCCGTTACAGCATAATTTATGACAGGAACATGTTTGCTTTTGATTTCCTGCCAAGAAGATAGAGAAGAGATGCATGTTCAGCTTTGAATCCTTGACTCTAATCAAAGTGATCAGTTGGAAGCAAGAGGGTGCATAGGACGGCCCCTGAGCTCCTCCTCAACCTTGCTCTTTTTCTTGATTTATTTCAAACTCTTTTGCAACATACACACTGCTCTAGCAAGCCCTATCATACAATATGATAGAGAACAACTTCTGCACATTAGATTGTTGGTGGGCAGCACTTCTTCACCACATCCAACAAATAATGGGGAATAGCCATGGCTGGGGTTACCTGTTGCTGCACCCAGGTCTCCAGACTTAAGCCTGATTTAGGGTACGGTGCTCAACACTTTTAATGACTGTTGCTCAAAAGAAGTAAAGAACCATGCAATGTTTTCTATTTATGCTTCTGCGAAAGGTTTCAGTGGTCTCCTTGGTAACCAGATACTATCCTCCTGGAGGCTTGTTTAGTTGCATTACATCATCCTGATCAGTAAAGCGCATATATCCCTCTGACAGTTGTTTGTTTTGTATCTACAGTTGTGCTGCTTTGTATCCTTTTGCATTTTGATAGTGGAGAGATTTCATGAAATCAGTGAGTTACTTGAAATGGAAGAGATTATTCAACCTACTTCTACTGAAAAGACTACAGAAGAGCAAGAAAGAGTGTGGTCATTTAACCAAACAAAGAAGCTACAACCTTTTATCTATACCCTCCATATTTCCTACAACATAGCTGAATTCACAATAATAATTAAACAAAGCCATTTCAAGTGGTCTAAAGTTACTCTTACAGACCAAACCATTTCGTGAAGCGTCTCCATAGAGACGTCTGTCAGATGCAGTGTGATTACCCGATCATGGTTTGCGAAAAAATATGATGGCTTGTGTGACATAACAAAATTTTCCAGGTGCGGGGCATAACAGGAGAGTATTGAGTGATATTTTTTCCGCTGAAAACACGTAATTTCTGTCAAAGTGAACACCTTCTATGCAGGCTGTGGAAACAACTCCCCAGCTGAAGAAGTACAAAAGGCCCAGGACAACTGCCCAGTGGTAAAATCTAGGGCAGATGTGTGCAGGTCTTTGAAAAGGATTAACCCCCAAAAGACACCTGGACCTGATGGCATCCCTCGCTGAGCTTTCACAGTGTGTGCAGATCAACTGTCTGATGTCTACACAGACATTTTCAACGTTGTGGGCTGTCAAGAAGACGACCATTGTCCCTGTACCCAAAAAGACCAAAGCCCTCTCACTGAACAGCTACCATACAGTTGCACTCACCTCCATCATCATAAAGTGCTTAGCCAAATCCTTCATCCTTCATGACCTTGACTCATAAGACAAAGACCATCACCAAGACTACAACACAATGAATTTATCCTCCACGGACTGAGGAGGTTCAGCATGTACCCCAGGATACTCTGCAACTTCTACAGGTGCACCATTGAGAGTATTCTGACCAGCTGTAACACCAGTGTAAATTTCATTGACGAAAACTATGATGAAATTTTTTTGCCAATGACCTTTTTCCTATGACGAAAATGTGATGATGACGAGCTAAAATAGACCTTGATTATAAAAAATAAGGTGAAATCTGTGCTTCATTTTCATTGACAAGACGAGACGTGACAAAAATGTTCATGGTGGACTATCGGACATTGAAAGGCGAGAACAGTCTTGCTTGCAATTGTCTTCGAATACGGCATGAACGACAGGCTGGCAAACAAGAGTCGCGAGGATGTAACAAATGCACTCACACTGAAGCAGCGTCAGCCATTAGTGCGAGTTATGAGCTGTAATTCAGCAATAAATAAGCAGCCTTGTGTCTTACTGTGGATGGTGGAGCTGCTGAATAGATTTGTGGAGTTTGTTAGTTGCAGCAGTGGCTGTTACCAGTTAGCTCCACTCAGTTTGGACTCGGGAAGGTTTATGGGTTGATGCGGTTTGACAGGCAAGTAGGAGGCCCAGTTATCTGTGAGCGTAGCTGTGCTGTAAGTAAACAGTCTGAACTCAGCAGAGTTTTCTCTGACAGCTCAAAGCTTAGTTTTAATCACCAACTCTGTGAGAGGACAAAAGTTTAAACCTCCAGAATAACATGTTGCAGATAAAAAAGAATTCAGACTTCAATTGTTGTCTCAGATTAGTTATTTGTGGTGTCAAGGTTATTGAGAGCATAAATAGAGAGACTTTTTAAATTATGTTCAGTACGTGTGTGCTCGTAAATAACCCTTTAACCTGTCAAACACTGCTGGAGAAATTACAGTTTGTATGTGTGTTGAAATTATTTGTAACTGAAATTTTTATACAACCTGCCACCTTGATTCTAATCCTAACTGGATTACTTTAAAGATAAATAACATATCATAATCACAAAACATTGACTAAAATGTCATGAATTTTCATTGACTAAAATGTTTTACATTTTCAACGACTAAAACTATGAAGGATAAAAATGACTAAAATGTGACTATAACTAATAAGCAGTTTCATCTCAAGACTAAAACTAAATCTAAAATAGCTGTCAAAATGAACACTGTGTATCACTGCCTGATATGGCAGTTGCACCGCCCCCAAGCCTAAGTGTTACAGGCTTGCTTAATAACTGCATGCTCTGCTGGAGACTGAAACATATAAAATGATGCCAAAACTAGTTACAAAGAAATCAACGAGCATTGTTCTCAAGGGGAAGAAGGCATGTTAAAGGTTCTAAAGAAAAGGAAAAAAACAGAGCTGGAGACTCTGGCCAAAAGGAACAAAAGATAGGGAAGTCACTGAGCCAGCCACCCAGTGGGCTGTTGCACCCAGCTTATCTCCCTAAACTTCCTAAAAGTAAGTCTTAAATAAATCAAACCAAAACCAGATAACTGACCAACCAGTGATCTCCAGCCCAAACTAAAATAAAAAACTAAAGCAAAACTCCACATTCTAACCCAAGCCAGGGAAAATCAATTGGGGAGGGTGAAAAAAGGAAGAAAAAGTCCCCAAGCTGTGCTGTCGGCTGTCGGGTGTGTGTTTCTCCCACACTCAGCTCCTCGGGTCCCTCTTTTCCTCTCTTGATGTTTAATTGCTTTCAGGTGCTCCACTCCTACAGAGGAAGACAGATAGAGGGGAGCCAGAGCGAGAGAGACAGAGAAAACAAAACACACCCACAAGCGCTGTGCAATACTGCACATGCAGGACCACACGCAACACCCCCACACTAAGATTCCTGAATACCAGGAGTGTAATGGATTTTTATTCACAAATCAAAATTCTACCAATGCAAGAACATGTAAGCCACAACATTTTCTCTACCCCATGCCTCTCATGTTGAAGGTTTAAATGAAGAGCGCCCAGCGCCCAGGTCTTTGGTTTGAGTCCTGCATGTCGTTAATGAACACAAGGGGATTGCTGTCAGTATTAGCAACTTTAGGCACACTGCAGAGCCACCATAAACTTCCATTTGTTTGAGGCACAAGACAACAGCAAGAGCCTTCTTTTCAATAGTGGAAAACACCCACTGATGACGGTTAAATTTCTTTGAGGACTACGAAACCAGATGATCTGCACCATCATCTCCATCCTGAAGTAGGACAGTACCTGCTCCTGCATCACTGGCATCAACAGAAAGTTTGAATGGGCTGTTAAAAAGAGGTGCAGCAAGCACTGGAGCCATCGTTAACAAAACTTCTACACTCTAAAAAGCACATTTGCAACTCCGAGACCAGTGAAAAACATGTTTTGGGGATCAATAAATTGATAAGCAGAGCCACAACACCAGAAAAGTTAACAAAAACTTATTTTATAACCTGCCATAACCAAAACAACGATGAAGCTCACATCAATAAACATGAGCAGGGACAGATGGGATAGCTTCAACCTGGTGCACTGGCACCCCCTGACCTGCAACTTTGCCCAGGTACATCACCGTTGCCTGGCCAAACTTTTACTTTGCAAGGTTCAGTGTGAGATTTGCATCTTGTAACCTCCCAAACACTACTGTCCAGTTCAGCTTTGCAGCCTGATACTGCCAATAAGACTGTATTAACCAAGCACTGAGATATAGTAGGAGTCGGCACATCTGAAAACAGAGATTTGTGAGATTCAATTAAACACACATCATTCTACACTGGTAGTGAATTAAAGATGGGAAACACTTGACAAGAAGTTCTGCCAGTGTTTCAGGATTTTTCAAACATTCTTAGCACTGGACAGACCAAAAGCATCCTCAACCAGATCAACATCAGACAACGCTGAAGCAGCCTGTGTCTCAGGGGGATCAGCACTGGACAGGGCTAAAACAGTTTGCCCTCTTCCCTTACAGAAGACAGCGGGGCAGATTATCTATCCAGGGTTTCGCCATGTTAATACGATACAACAGTCTTTAGTGGCGACTATGTGGTCTCGTTCAATCGCTTTTCTTGAACCACACAGGAACCGCTGTAACGTGCCTGCAGATTAGAACCAGGAGGAGGCAATAACACTAAGACTCCTTCTACTACTTCTATTTTTTTGCATCCAAAACCGTGTCTTCATGGACGTTACTTACTTGGCCAATTCACAAACACAGTGATGTTTAAAATTGGAATTATGGCACATATGACATCCTCAAACAAATTTTACGTTTTGACTCAGTCAGCCATTTTTCTTACAAAAGTTTGAAAGGGCCGCACACAGTATGCACAAACACCAGCTCGGCCCAACTGAGGCTTTGGGAGTCCCGAACCACCTAGCAAGCAGAGAAAAGGAGATGGACGCCCTCATCCTAACGTTTGTTAAACTCGAGATAGTAAATCCAAGGCAAAGACTTTAGAGTCTGATAAAAATGTTCAATCACCCCATGACTCTGTGGGTGATACATGTCTGAACAGCAGTGAGTAATGTCAAGTTGTTTCATCACTTGTGCAAAAATTTTGCAACATGAAATCTGATCCTTGATGAGTCCGTTTTACTTCAGGCAACCCACATAGGGAGAAAACCCCTACCGGTGAGAGCCAGACAGAGAGCCACAGAGAAAGCGGTGCACATGCAGGGCCTCGTGTAAAAGTGAGGCTCTACAGAGGGTGGAGAAAACTGCCGAGCGCATCACCATGTCGGAGCTTCTTCCCAAGAGGGAGGTGGGTTGAGATATGACGTGCAAGGTACCCTGGATGCATTGGTTGTTGACGTTCTGGGATGTCATGTCATCTTCAACCAGGAAATGTACAGTTTGCATAGAGTCTCTTTTTAAACGTCGGTGCATCACCAAGCGAATGTGGTCGGGTTTAGGAAAAAAGAACAGGGTTTGGCTTTACTATTCTACTGGAAGCAAACACTGGCCTCCCAGGTGAAAGTCAGTGGTTGTTGGATCCGTCCACCACCCCTCCTACCCACCCTACTCAGACTTGCACCTCCTTGACTTACATTGTTGTCCCACCACGTTTCCCTCGATGCCGCCAATGACCACTAAAGAGCAGCTGGCGGATGAGAAAGAACGGCTATTTTCGTCTCTGTCTGATGCTTGAAGTCACTGACCAAGCACCGGTATTCAACGACTTCAAAATGACACCACGATGACTCAGTTGAACAATCATATGCATTCACACACCCCTGGCACAGCCATCAGGAGCAATATGGGGTTCAGTATGTTGTCCAAGGATACTTTGAAATGTGGAGGAACCGGGGATCGAACCGCAAACTTTCGTTTAATGGACGACCTGCTCTACGTTCACATCAGTCACAGCTGCATATACATTTACTCCATTCCTTATTACATTTTGTTTATCTTAACATCACACTCAGGTTATTCATTTTCAACACTGTATGCACAAATTCATTATTACTGCCTTTGTGGTGGGGCAGCTCCCCAGCCACTGACACTTTTAAGACAAAACTCAAGACACACATGTTTTCAATGGCCTTCGGGTGCTCTTAGTGGTTTTAATATTTTATAATGTTTTATTTTTTTATAAATAAATCTCACAAGCTGCTTTCTATTTCTGTTTTAGATTTGTGCACAGACATGGTCTTGCCTTGGATTTTTCCATTGCCATTTATTGTTGTTATTGTGCCTTTTTTTGTGCTACTGATGTTTTTGAGTTTGCCACTGTTGTGCAGTTCACTTTAATTTGTGCAGCATTTTGGTCAACTCTGGTTGTTTTTAATCGCACTATGTAAATAAACTGACTTGAATTTATTTTAACTTGCAGTATTTTATGTGTTGGATTCAGACTCTGCTTTTCCTTGTGTGATTTTCCTTTTTTAGATAGATATTTAATAAGCATTCCTGGAGGGAGCCTGAGGCCTAAGAGTTTCATTGCCAGCAACTGTTTGTGAATTGTTGCACACATGATAAGAATACCTGGTAACACAGCTGAAATAAAAATAGAGGACTGTAATCCTGGAAGACTGGAAGTCAAATATCATATTCTTTTAATTTATTTCAATGTAACTGATGGTTACTACTGTATGCATGACTGCACTCTTTAAGATAAGAAAATACTCATTTGCAAGTTTCCTTCCTTTTCAAATATGTCAGTTTTGACAGTTTAAACAAAAGGCTGAGAATTCCTCACTGTCAGATTGAGGAGCTGGTCTGACACCTCAGGAGAATCTGTGCAAAGGAAGGAAACAAGGTCTGCTCTCTGCTGTTTCACTGTCAGCTATCCATGTGGCCTTGTTTTCAGACTCCTCTTTTTTTTTTTTTATACGAACAAAAGAACAATTCCCCAGATCCTTCCTGGACTGAATTTAAATTGGGTAATTGAGAGAAAAACTTTGAGAAAAACTATTTGTCATCTCAGCTGGGAACATGTGGACTGACAAGGATCACTAGAACATATAATGTTACAGACACAACAACAGCACGGTCTACAGAGTCCGCATCAACATTAGATGAGTCAACAATACATTCCCATCAACACTAATGATAGCTCCTCATGCTTTTCCCTGGATCTGGGTTATAACAGTGACCACAGCTGATACTATTCAACAATTTAAGTTACTTAAAGGAAGCTTAAAGCCTTTTATCTCTCAGCTGCCTGTAAATGTATTTATTAACCAAAATTAGAAAAGCTTCACATACATAATATGTACTGACAAATGCACTGGTCAGAGAGGTCAAGAGAAATGTGGGGCCAGAAGCTGAAGTTGTGACTAGCAGGGCTAAAACCGCTGTAGCTGGAGAGCTAACCAGCCACTCCAGACACAATAGCTCCAACAGCTCCTCTCTACTGTCCTGTTTATTCCCTGTCACTGCACACCATTGTGTTACATTAAAAGTTATTGAGGAGAGAGAATAAAGCTTTCTGAGCTAACAGCCATTTAGCAAACGTATTAGCTCGTTAGTTTAGTTTGGTTGCTAAAAGGAATACACAGTGTATTCTTAAGACATATTTGTACCATTAACTACTTTCTCATAACTATCTGCAAACCATTGTTTTGTTGTGGAACAGTTTTTACTCCAAAAGAGTACAGTTAAATAAAAGTGAGTGGTGCAATGCAGCTAATGAGCTGAGATAGCTTCCTGTATTTTGATTTCTCTGGCTGTCCATCCCAGGCCCCGAGAAAAGAAGCTCAGCCTTGCAGCCAATATTTCCCTGTGGCCACTCACGGTATTGCAGCGAGAAAAAAAATAAAATCCAAAAGCATTACCAAAAAGCATTTTCGCTATAGACCACCACTGTAAAAGAAACATCTTTAAAATCTTTAACCTCAAAACCGCAAACAAAGTCAATTATGTGTCTTTTCATTCCTAAGTTTTGAGTCATGTTGGTTTTCAATTTATAAAATTTTCCTCAAACTGAGAGAAGGGCCAGCAGGCAAAACACTACTGCACATCTTCAGTGGGCCGCATACCATGGAAGTTAACCTCAAAAGCCAGAAAACTTTTTTGGCGTATGCGCCAGGTGAGCAACTCCATTGGAATGAATAGGCACCAACTTGGCATCCAGTATCTTCTTATTTTTAAAATCTAGGGGCTTTAGAGCCAATTTTCCTTTTTAAGGCCAAACAGTGGATTCACATCCATCACATAATGTCTTAAGGCCCTCCACAGTGTGGAAGCAGTGCCTATCATCCGGGTAATTTCATACCCTGCAGTTTACATTTTTTGGCTTCATGTGCCACTGAGCAGCTTTGATAGGAATGAACAGAGCCCCGCCTCCAACGCTGTATCTAGTTCCCTTTATCCATTTATCTATTATTCCAGCTGTCCCCTCAGAGTGAGTTCACACAGTTTAATTTTGCCTTTCTTTCCACTGAATGTATTAATTTTGCCCCAAATTTTACTGTATTAAGTCCTGGTGTAGAGGTCTTTATAGAGATACTGTATAACACGTGAATAAATACATCAGAGAACATAAACAAAAGCCCCACAACACAACATTATTTATTTGTTAACAAGCTTCACCCTGGGCACATGTCCATTTTAGGATGAGGTGAAACCACAAAATTTGAGTTCCAGAATAAAAAGCATGAGTTTCTTGCATTAACTGTTTGAAAAAAACAATCTGAAAATAAAATAACTGAATTAAATGCAAAAGGTCCAATGAATCTGCTTCTGACTATCTTACTATATAATGACAAAAACTCTGTCTGTGTGTGTGTGTGCGTCTGTTCCACGTTTTTCTCCTCACTGACTTGGTCAATCCATGTGAAATTTGGCACAGTGGTAGAGGGTCATGGGAGGATGCGGATGAAGCAATAATACATCAATTGGCCAAAGGGGGGCGCTATAGCACCTGATTGAAATTGCAAACTTTGAATGGGCATATCTCATGCCCCGTATGTTGTAGAGACATGAAACTCTGCACAGAGATGCCTCTCCTCATGAGGAACACATTTGCCTCAAGAACCCATAACTTCTGGTTATATAGATTTTCCGCTATTTTGAAGTTTTTGAAAAACACTTAGAATCAATCTCTTCCTGGGAAGTTTGACCAATCTGCATGAAACTCGGTGAACATAATCTAGGGACCAACATCTAAAGTTCCCTCTTGGCAAAAGTTGGAAGACTTACTAAAACTGAGCTTCTATAAGGCAATGAATATTGTGGAGGGCGTGGCTCATCACATAAAGGTGTCTAACATCTCAAGGGTTTCACCGATCACCACGCAACTTTGTAGGCATATGACCACACATAATCTGAGGGGACCTCTCCATTATTGACCCCATCAAACAAAATGGGGGCGCTAGAGAGCTAATTTCCTATCTAGGCCTAACCGCCATATCGATTTTTACTAAACTCGGTAGATATGTAGAACAGGACGCCTCAAGGTGACTGGAGAAATTTAACTCTAATTGGCAACTGGGTGGCGCTATAACAACAGAAAAATGCTTAAAAATGGCTAAAATGCGACCGATCGCTGTGGCTCCCCCTGTGGCCGAATGTTTGGGTTTTTTTCTCATTTTTGGTATGACTAAGTCATGATATGGTATGCTGCTGCAACAAGGGATATCCGCACCTTTCCAATATGAACTACCAGTGCGCCCCACTTTCAAGTCAATACAACATATAATCACTTTAACTATCTGCCTTTCAACGTGCTACCTCAACTACTAATGTACCGTTTTAGCCCACTAACTATCCCACTATTGGCAATGGTACTACTGTACTTTCAATAAAGCAATCGTACTATCAAATTCACAAAAACTCTGTCTGAAGACATTGCTCTTCTTAATGGGTTCAGTTGACTATTTAATCTGCAATTTGCTATGACCTGTATCCCAAACACACACCATGTGAGACTGTACGTGGGCAACTGTGCACTCAATGGGTATGGACTAGTAACTACATAAGAATGAACTTTCTTATGCTGAATAATACTATACAAGTCAGATCTGCGATTAAAAACAATAAAGGAGCACTTGACCTCAAACAGACCTAATGTTTGAGCAGCAGAGGATTATTTCCACTCTGACTGTGATGAGCAAATGTCCTACATATTTTATGATTTCATGAAAAAAACTTGTGGCCTAGCAGTTAAGGTGCCAACAATGAATCCACTTGGCATCCGGCTGAAGTCCTTTGTTTCATGTCATTGCCCATCTCCCTCTCCCCTAATCTCACAACTGTCATGTCTCATCTGTCATGTAAACAAACAAGGGATAAAATTCACTTGTGTTCTGGCAAATGTAAAAGCCAACAGAATGTTCAGTGTTTAAGGTATAAAACCACAACAACCCTCAGTTGTTTGTGTTTTCATAAATTTCAATCGTTTTTCATGACATATTATTTTGTATCTGTCATTCATATAATCACATTTCCTTTGGCCACAGATCATTATGGTACTAGAATAAGAACAGAAAAGATTATCATAAATTATCCAACTAACCAACCAACCGGTCTGACCATGTTCTTCTGAGATCATCTTGTCAGAGATTCTCAGCTGTTGACCCCTGTTAACATCTATGTTTGTGCATTCTGATACACCCTGTCAGCCATGTTTTGTAGAGCAGACTCTGATATTGACATGCTCTCTGCCTCCAGGGCTTCTCTGACTGAACTCTGCTATTCCTGATTCAGCACTGGGTTGTTAGAGTTTAGTGCGACTAAGCTCCAAATCTCATCAATACATTTCTTCAATATTTCACTCCACACCAAGCAGTCATTAAACTGTTGATTGGACTTAACATCTGGCAGAATTAGTATTACAGTGATGGTGCTTTATCCAAATAAAGCCTGGGGGCAGAGAGGAAGTCTTTCCTGAGGTATCTGAGCGCTCCTCAGACAGTGATGTGGACCGTGCTACCGATAAATAGCAGCTGTTTGACAGTGAGCTGATCTAGTGATACAGTAGTACTTAACTAGTGTTACCTTCAGCTGCCTGTATCATTAGTAGAACTACCTCCAGAGATCATATCACTGCTGTTCCTCAATAGCTTCACTGGCTTCCTGTTAAATATCATATTGATTTCAAGGTTCACCTTCTCACCTTTAAGGCCCTTCATAACACTGCCCCTCTGTACCCTTTTTAACTACTTTTTATCTACACACTCTCCCGTACTCTCAGATGCTCCTCTGCAATCCAACTCACCTAACCATCTGCCCACTTTATTACCACGGGGTCTACAGCCTTCAGCCATCTGCCCCCCACCTTTGGAACTCTCTCTCACAAGACATTTGCAGTATTGATTCTTTCTCCACTTTCAAATCCCATCTGAAAACACACCTTTTCAGGCTAGCATATTCAGTCTGATGAAATGGCGACACAGTTTTGCACAGTAGATGACTTTATGATGATGATTTTATACCGAGTTTTTATAATTATTATTTTTGCCTCGTTCTTTCATTATTATTATTTATAACTATGTTTTATTTAATGTATAATCACATGAAACTACCGCTTACTGTGTTTCCATTACTTTAAAAGTCCAGTGTGTTGGATTTAGGATGGATATATTGGCAGAAATTGAATATAATGTAATAAGAACGTTTTCTTTAGTGTATAATCACCTGAAAATATGAATTCTTTGGTTTCCCCTACCTTAGAATGAGCTGTTTGTATTTTCATAGGGAGCAGGTCTTTGTTTCTGAGGATCGCAATGTTGCACCACCATGTTTCTACAGCAGCCCAGAATGGGCAAACCACACACTAGCTCCAGAAAATTTGTCTCCCGCTAAAAACTTCCTGAACAATGACCAGCAAAGGAATTGTGGTCGGCAGATGTTTTTAGCTGGTTTTGATCTGCAATTCACTGCTAAACACCACTAAATCCCTGTATATCTTACACACTTCACCTTAAAAATGAGCCACTTATATCTACACACAGGGTGGGTCCTCTTTCACTGAGTCTGCCATGTTGTTTCTACAGTAGCCCAGAGCAGACAAACCAAACATTGGCTTTAGATAGGGCCATTCATGCTTTTGCATTTTTACGTTTTCCTGCTGACCACTGTAGTTTATCTACATGCTTGGCACAAGAGCTCAAGAGTTCTGCAACCTTACTGCTAGATGCTGTTAAAACCTGCACACTGGACCTTTAATGACTGAATATTTGGCTGAGAGAACCAGCATTACCATTTAGGACCAAAACAGACAGAGGAGAATGTGTTTAATAGTTTTGTTTTTGAATACCCTTTCTCTACAGTTATATATTGTACTGTTGCATTGACTCAAAAGCTATAAATCAATCACATTAAGGTGTTTTTTTAATGTACCTATACGGTTCCATTTGATGTTTTTAAAAATCATACAATAATCATGTCAATCTATTTATCCATGATGGTGATGATTATAATAAATGTTATCATGGTTATAATTACCATAATGTCTTTCATTATCAATGATCCAACATGTGACTGGAGCCCTCTCCTCCATTCTCTTGTACTCTAATGACAGTAACCACAGGTTTAAATTTCAGCAGACTTACGTGGACTCATCTGAAAAGCAGTGTTGAACTGGAGCTGCTGTGCTGAAATTGACGGTAACATTTCCTCCTGCAGTAGAATGTGAGTTTCTCTTATCATGGGCAGCTGCCTACGACTTTAAATTGGATAATACCCGATGAGGTATCCAATAAACAAGTTTAATAAACATTTCTAATTAACTCAGCAGTGCATTATTTATTTATCATTATGTACCTGCAATTCTTAAATTGTGCAGCTAGGCAAACCCTCAAGAGTAAAAGACTTCTGCTCAGCAAGAGTGAACGAAATGATAAAGAAAACTGTCTACAGTAAATTATTTCCAACATTAATAATAATTTAGAAAAGCTTTAATTAAACTATCCATAGTTACTCCAACCATAAACACTTCACTGCATTTTAACTTTGAATAGCAGTATATTATTATAACCAAATGGTTGCAATAACGTTGGATTTAAACCAAGTTTTGATTTAAACCGATTCTGTAATTACTGACTGTCATGAGCATAGACTGCATAAAGAAGTGGATGTAGCCACTGTGGTTTAGCGACCAGTTGCTGTCTTTCCACTGGGGATACTGCCATTAAAAGCAGTTAATTAAGGACCACTTTAGTCAAAGAAAATTTTATTTTCATTTGCAGTATTATCTTTGGTGGCATTGCTCTAATCTGGGGCCTCTCTATCTTTCCTTGGTCCTACACAGAAAGCTTCCTCTGCCTCTGCCTTCCACACACATACAAGAAAAGCCTAAGGCAGAGAGAGCAAACCTCCCTGCCCTTCCATGCGCCTACATGGAAAGCCAACAGCAGGAGGGCAGCAGCAAAGACCTTCCACACGCACACAAATACATTTGCCCATCATTAATTGTCCTGCACGTCATGTCAGTGGAATAATGTTTAATAGCCTGTAGGTAATATTAATTAGCCTATTAATATTAATTAATATTATTACTTTCATTAATGTTTTTGTAAGCTAGGTACTGTCATTACCGTCTGTCCTGCATCTCTCTTTGCCTCTCTCTCTCTCTGTCTCTCTTTCTGTGTCATTGTGTCATACGGATTACTGTTAATTTATCATGTTGATCTGTTCTGTACGACTCTATTGCTCAGTGTTATGGTTTTGATCAGGAATATAACAGAGCCAAACGCTGGCTCCGTTATGCAGCAGATCCAGCTGTGTCGCCGTCATCAGAAACGGACGTCGCTTTACTTGACGTTTCAGAGTAAGGCTGTCTCATGTCTCTTATCAGCAATCCTCGCTCCTCACTCCTAACTCCTGACTCCTTAAATGTTTTCCTAAATGGGAGGGACTAAACAGTTAGATAAGGTGACTAGATAAAGTTGTTAGCAGTAATTTTAAAGGGACTTGGGATGCAGCCCCTGTCCTGCCTGAATTAATGTCATGCTCAATTTGTTTTCTACTGAGACAACACTGCATTTTCGAGCCAGGATACGCCCACCAAGGGTGGGTATTTTAAGCCAAACGTTGTTTTTTCCTAACCATGACCAATTGGCTTTTGTGCCTAAAGCTATAACCACATGTTAACTACGTGGTTACTGAAATGTTTTAACGTATCCACAACATAATAACGTACAAATCTAACCACAAATCTGTGTTTTGTAGAAACTGACAATGCCAAAATCTATTCTAGCAACTGGGCTGGACTGAGAACCCATGGACACCGCTTTTTCAATCACAAGCTAGCCATGCCCTAAAGCTAACCCTGCTTTATTTTAGTCTTAACTGGACCATAAATTACAAAACAAAAATCATGCTTTAATGAAGAAGACTTGAGACTACCTATTGAGACTATATACTCATTAGAACCTTGTGTACTGAGGTAATAAATCAAGTGAGAAGTAGGGTTATTTTCTTATAGACGACAATCGTCCTTTTTATGCAACCAGTGGAGTCACCCATGGTGTGCCATTAGAAAGAATGCAGATTTAAGGCACTTCTGCATTGGCTTGGTTTCTAAGACCCAAACAAAGATAAGCCCTTAGTTGTTAATCTAACAAACACAAATAGGAGTGAGATGGAATGACAGAATATGATTCAGCCTTGTATATTAGCAAGCTAAATGGGATCGTTAAGTTATGACTATCAAATGTTTGGTACACCATCTGTAATTTCTGTCAAACAATACACCTCCTATAGGCTTTTTTGTTTGTTTGTTTCACAGTTTAGAAATAAAAGTACTGATTAATAAAGCTTCTGAAGGAAACAACTGTGAAACTACTGTACACATGAAAATCAATACAAAAAGGACAGCCATAATAATCAAATGCATTTACAAGCTCGACCAGTGTTCTCACAGTCACACCTTCTGAGCCCGGGCCTCACAGCTGCGGTGACCTTTTAAGCCGTTTATGCCCGTGCATAGATATTGGCATTAACGTCCTCTCGCTTAAATGGAAAGTGCTTGCTAAGCCAACAACTGTGCTCAGTGAACTGTGTACCTTAGAGGTGAATTATATCATGCTGGATTACCCTTACCTTAATTTATCTGTGCCAGCTTTGTATCTGGAGACTCTGGCCATCAACAAGGGCAGGAGACGGCATCCAGCCAGCGCTTCTCATACTTTGGTTCATTAGCTGAGGGCGAAGGAGGTGATGGAGCCTGCGTGGAATACACGAAATATGCAATGAGCTTCAAACTGCTTTTGATCATTAAGGAGGTGGTGTGGATGCCAACATTTGCACCATATACAGGAACACAGAATTCCTTTCTTAACCCAGGTTAATCAGCTGTACTGTATGCAGACATCAAAATGACATCCTGACACTAAAAATTCCTTTAAAGATAACACCTGCACCATTACTGACTAATGAAAGGCCTGATCTAATACTGTATACACTCGGAAGCTACCACTGTTTATTTACTCCAGTTTTGTCTTACCTGATGTCACAGGATAACTTTCCAAAATACATTACAAACAGCCTAATTATCAAATGTACCGCTATCAATTATTTTAACTTTTTGTTTTATGTGCAGAGCCCAGTCCCCTTGCTTGTCAGCAGGGGTGCATTATTTGTTAATGGAGCAGACAGCAGGGGCCTCGTTTATAAACGTCTGTGAAAAGCCACATTAAATGACTGTTTATATGCACAAAATCTCCCAGTTTTTGCCTTTTTTCCAAAAAGACAATATTCCTAGTAAGCTGTTTACATGACTAATGAAAATGAATATTCCGCTAATATTCCTGTTTACATGCAGCCGCGGTGGTCCGTGCCCTAGAATGTCATTTATCACGTCAGCCGCCGCTTGTGCCAGGATTGTTTTCAAAGATTTGCCAGACTTGTTCGACCATGCGACCAAGCCTCCCACTTTGATTTTGTTAACCACCTTCTTGAAAAGGTTAGTGTTACAATATTTGCACATATCCAAAAACCTGTTGATATCCAAGTCTCTCATAATGAGGTGTTTCTGCATCTGACCGGTAATGTGGGCCTCGTGTTTTGGCATGCATCTCTACCCCACAGCCTTCCAAACTGTTCATCAGTAGGTTTGTGTACAACAGACATGTCCAAAGTCTGGCCCGGGGGCTAATTGTGGCCTGCAGACCAATTTTAATCAGCCTTCAGCTTGACTTTCAAAATATACCATTGTGGCCCTTCACACAATAATGGTTAATCGAGCAAGATCACTTCCCATTTTTACCCATCACCTCACACATAGGACTATCATACAGTTTGTAGACAGGCATCACATAGTAATAGTTCATTAAAAAGATAAAAATGGTTGCATTTGTCTCACTTTTTTTTTTTAAACCAATTTGCTGCGAGAATCAGTTGGCTGTTGGGTCCCATTCAAAAATGTTTGGACACCCCCGGTGTACAATGTATCCATGATGGCACGCAGAGCTGACTGTAAACCGAACAGGCGCCATGTGTCACAAACTGCAGTAAAAATACTATTTGAGACACATGTTCTGAATGCCCTGTATGTATATGCATAAAATGTTATCAAACCCAAAGAATACTGGCATGTTCTACATGTCTTAATCAGAAAATGCTACAATCAGAGTGAGGCCTAATTCAGAATATCCAAACTGAATATGCTGTTTACATGCAATTCTGAATAGTGTCATATTCAGAAAAATAGTGAAATATTAGTGTGCATATAAACATACCTGATGTTTGTGTGCGCACAAGCAGAAGTGACACTGCTGGTTTGAATGTTTATGATAGTGGCTCTACAAGTGTTGTGGGACATTAAGTAAAGTAGTCACATCAATGTCAAGTCAGTGTTATTAATAGACACCAAATCATATCAAAATTTCATACAAGCAGCCATACTCCACTAATTAAAATAAATTGAATTAGTTAAATCAAATTAGGCTTTACTAACACTGAACAAAAATTTAACAGCAACATTTACCATTTTTCACAGGTTAAAGTAAAATTTCCAAGACTTTGGTATCAAAAGGTTATTCTAAAATGTGCAGTCTGATCACACGCCACAGTGCCACAGATGTCAGAAGTACTGAGGGAGTGTTCCCTTGATATGCTGACTGCAGGAATGTCAACCAAAGCTGTTACCCGTGAACTGTATGTTCATTTCACAACCATAAGTCAACTCCACTGTTGTTTCCATTAATTTGGCAGTACATCCAACCAGCCTCACTACCACAGACCACATGTAACCACATCAGATTGCTGAGACCAGCCACCAGAACAGCTGATGCAACAACTGGTTTGCACAACCAAAGAATTTCTGCACAAACCATCAGAAAACATCTCAGGGAAGCTCATCTGCATGCTCATTGTCCTCACCAGGGTCTTGACTTGACAGCAGTTCCTCACCCTAACCTACATGTGCTGTTCTGAGGCCGGTTGGATGTACAGCCAAATTCAGGGAAATAGCATTGGAAACACATGGTAGTAAAATGATCATCCCAAGGTACACCTGTGTAGTATTGATCCTGTTAGGATCCTGATATGCCACACCAGTCAGCTGGATGGAGAAGTGCTCATGAACATGGATTTGAACAAATTTGTGATCAGGATGAGAGATATATCTATAGGGTGCATAAAAAAAGTCTTAAATCTTTAACTTAAACCTGCAAAAAAAATAGCAGCAAAAAGTGTTATGTTTAAGATGTTGTTCAGTGTATAATGGTTTCATTTCTACAATGTTGCTTCAATCCAATACCTCACCATCTGCATGGCCAATTTCCCCTGTCTACAAAATGTTTGTCGGCATGGGTCAGAGCTTCCCTACAGGTGTGCAAATTTACTCAAGTTTATTTTTACAGATTTTACAGACCAATTTTTGTGTGGGAGGTGGTGTATGCCTCCAACAATGGCTATAAATGAGGCTCCAGAGCAGTGACAGCCACACTATATTTCTTTTCAGTGTTTCTGGTTATGTACTTAAGATATGAGCCAGCAACACATTTTTGCTGTTGATATTTCAAAATGTTCAATTACCCTCACTTTTTCCTACATCAGTATGTAGCTTCAATGAAAAAGCATGTCTTCTTTCAGACTGGTGGAGAGAGAATATCTGGAATACTCATCTAGGTGTTCATTTTAGTTAGTTTTTTACAGAGGGGTTTATTGATACATCATCTAGAGCTCTGTTTAAATATCATTTTATTGTTAAAAAAATTGGCAAAATTGACTTAATATGGCTGTGTGAAAAAAGATTCTGCCAAAACCTTTGACTCTGAATATGTCAAAATGAAACAACACTTTTGGACCTGGCTTAAACCAATGTTCAGAATTCGGTTATGAAAATGTAGGCAAATTAGGGCATATTTAATGAGACAATGCCCCATATTTAAACCTAAAATTTGTATGCCTCAGCGCACGAGGCCAAGTCTCTCGCAGATGCTCAAGCAGCACAACTGTCAAAAATATTTGTGGCAGCTTTGGGCTCTAGTTGCTCATCATGTGAATCATTCGAACGTTCGATCGTGCTTGTCAATTTAAAGGAGCCGCAAAGCGGACTGCTGGCTTGAAACCAGCATAGTTGCTGCTTGCTGTTGTCCAGTCAAAAAGTCAGTCAGATGCTTTGCTTTGCTGTTTGTCATCCCATTCAAACTAAGCAAGGAAGGTTTGCATGCTACATCACAACATTAGCCTGCAATTCTCTCCTCTATTACTAACATTACACATTTTAAAACCCACAAGACCAACCAACTACCTCCACAACGCAGTCCCAAGCCTCACTCTTTTTATTTTGGTCTCTGTAACCGAACAGGGACACATTATAAAGGACTGAGTGGGCGTGAACGCAAGTAATCAACTTCTCGATATCCACTGTCAGAGTGTGCGGTAGGACCCAAAGTTACATGGTTTGCTCTCTACATAGGACCCGCTTCATCGAAGCACATCCAATTGGTTGTGGCCGAAACGCATCAGACCTTATTACCATTACCATAAAGTTAAAAAAGTTTTAACTCCTCTCTGGACCCGCTTTGGTCGCCCAAGATGAGCGGCTGATGAACATGTTGCCCAAGCCGCCCAAGCCCCCAAAGTCACTGGGCTCTCAATGAAAATTAATGACCTCTGCCATTTTGGAAGCTCTGGTCACTGTTGGTTTGAACGTATGGTTACAGTTTACATCCATGTCAATAAAACCATGGATGCATTGATGACACACATCTTGCCACCAGCAGCACATAAGATCAAAACAATCAGCACAGTTTCAATATTAGTATCGCCAATTCAGTATCTGACAAAATGTCTCCCCTTCTGTGTGTTTGCAGAACATTATGATGTTACAATGAAGTTGGCCTTCTGAATTTAAAATGTCATCATTTCATCATTTTATTCTATTAGACATTTGTGTGAAATTTGGTCATAATTTGAATTAGATGAATTCTTGAGCTGTAGCCAAAAACATGTTTTGTGAGGTCACAGTGACCTTGACCTTTCACCTCCAAATTCTAATTAGTTCATTCATGGGTCCAAGTGGATGTTTTTCTAGCAAAACTGAGAAAACTCCTTGAAGGTCTTCATGAGATATTGTATTCATGAGAATGAGACCAGCACAAGGTCACAATGACCTTGATCTTTGACCATCAATTTTCCATCAGTTCATCGTTGAGTCCATGCTTATGTCACATTATAAAAAAATCCCTCACAGTGTTCTTGAAGTACTGCATTAAAAAAATGGACAAACATGGTCATAGTGACCTTGACCTTTGATCTATGACCATCACAATCCAATCAGTTCATCATTGAGTCTACATGGACACTGGTGCCAAATTTAAAGAAATCTCCTCTAGGCGTTCTTGAGATATCCCATTTAAGAGAATAGGATGGACAAATGTATGGATGATGGATGTCGATGGATGCATGGACGTACAGACAGACAATCTGAAAACTAATGCCTCCTGCCACAGCTATCACTGGCATGAAGGCATTAAAAAAATAAATAAAGTTGGCAGTATAATGACAGTATATGAGGTCATAAGATTTAATTTTCTGTGTTCATGTATATAGACAAATGCACAGGAAACAAACAAAAAAGAAAATATTTTGCTACCTTTCCACACTTCACACACACAAGTGGGTCCAGAAAAAAATGGACCCAAAGTGGATAAAAAAAGATGGACAAACAATGCCTCTTGATGTGTTGTGGTGTTATGAGGGCGTGTTAGGGACAAATACACTTGCTGTTTAAATTGATGGATTACATTTATCTTGGCAGCGGTTTGTCTCCGTGAGCTCTTTATAATGGATTTTTTGAAAACCTTGAGCCTGCAGTAGGAGCTTCTGACTGTGGCAAACACACAGGTGCATTTAGCCTTTTCGTAGTCAATAATGAGCATTATAAGAAGCTGAAATTGCAGCTTAAAGGTGCCTGGTTTATAGCAATAATAAATGTGTTAATGTGGCATGAAAACAGCTTTGCTTTTGAAAGCTGTGCTCTGGGGTTATGGGTGCTTCCTGATGATGGCAATACACATGATGGCAAGCAGGATGTCAAATTACTTTAGAATGCACTTTACAGTAATACACTATCACTATAATAGCCAACACTTGTTTTCCTGTATTAGCAGTCTACTGCTCATATTACGTCTGATAGGCCACTCTGTGCTGCTTGTTAACAGTGTCTCTCATTCAACCTCTTTTGTGCCAAAGTTTTCTATTTGACAATGGCTTAAAGGATTTGTATAACTAACTGAAATAATGGGTGATTACTGTACAACAGCAAGGACATTCTTTACAAAAAAAAAATGCAAAGGTAAGTCAACGCAATATGTACCAGTCAGTGACAACATTAAAACCACTGACTGGTGCAGTGAATAACATTGATCATCTCATTACAATTGGAAAACTCCCCCCTAGCAGGACAATGTGCCTTGTCACACCCCAAAAAATGCTCAGGAATGGCCTGAGGAATGTGACAAAGAGCCCAAGGTATCAGCCTGACCCCCAATTTCCCAGATCGCAATCCGATCAAGCATCCATGGGGTGCGCTGGTACTGATACAAAGAGGTCATACTTTGGATCATACTTGGCTCTGACCTGTCGCGGAATGGACAAATGATCTCTGGGGGTGTCCTGTGGTGTCTGGCACAAGAGCGTTGGTGGCAGATCCTCTGAGCCCTTGTGGGTAACAAGGCAGGGTAGTTGCACATCCAATGGATGCTCGATCTGTTTGGAATCTGGGGACTTTGGAGGCTGACGAGGCAATGCCGTTGCCATGAAGAGGTGTACTTGATCTGCAGCAGTGTTTGGGTGGGTGGCGTCAAGTGTCATCCACATTAATGCCAGAACTCAAGGTTTCTCAGCAGAACATTGGTGTGTAAAAAGAATCGGCTGCAGCTGTCTGACCTGTAAAAACAGTGTTACAGTAGTCTATCGAGCCTACTACAGATAAACACATGAGCATTTTTTTATAAATCTTGCTGAGACACAAGTTCTTTTAGAAGCAAAATCCCAAGTAAGATAATATAACTTCCTTTGGATGATAACTTCCAAAAAGACGTTTATACAACAACAGTTAAGGATCTAAGGTAAATAACAATACAAAATCTAAACAGAGACTCCCAAATTTTCCTCGAGAGTTCAAGAACCGTTAGCATCAGGAGAACATTAAGGAAACGATTGAGTGTATAGAGTAACCCAAAGACTGTAGATGAAAGAAGGAGCCAGTCAATTTAACGCCTTGTGAGTCAATTTAAATCAGCCCTTGTTTGGATTGAGTGCACAGATATCAACACAGGTGTTTTATACTCAAACTTGTTCAATATTGTAAAGACTTTGGCAGCTTTGGTAGAATAAACACACAGAACAAAAGTGGTCTTAGTACTGATCCCTGCGGAATGTGTGTTCAACCTCAGAGCAGGAAGATACAGTATTATTGTACACAACAGTGTCTTGTTACTCAGATATGAGTGAATCCAGGCAAGGACCAGCCCCTTGTGACTGACGAAGCTCTCAAGACGTTCTTGGGGGGCATCATGGTCTACAGGGTCAAATGCCGCCATCAGATCTTGTAATAGCAGGAATGATGTAAGATCAGAATCCTGGCTGTTAGTTAGGAAGTCGTATGCTAACCTGGTCAATGCAGTTTCGGTAGAGTGTTTACATCTGAACCCAGACTAAAACTCATGAAGAGAACTGCTACTAGATAGATGGTTCCTTTTGAACACAGGCGCCATTTTTTTTTTTTTTTTTTTTACAGTTTGACCATGAAGGCAACATTCTAAATCTGTCTGTACTGGTTTAGAGTTTGAGAACAGAGGTTAGGTACTTTCCCAACATTTTAAAAGCAGTAGGTACAAAACCAGAACAAAAAGATTTATTGATGATTCTGATAAGACAGCATTCTTGTAGCCATCAGTTTTTGTGAGGTTGTCTGGAATGGAGTCTAGCGCACATATGGTTGGTTTAGAACTTGTAACAATTTTGGCAAAGCACAGCAAGGCATATTTATCCAGAGATTCATGTCATTTTTATTATTACTGGTAACAAAGTAAAAATTGTGGCTTCACAGCACAAAACACCAGATTGGGACCAGTTTCAGATGTCTCTAAAATGGTTCAAACTTTAAAGGTTTAATGAAGCCCCCACTGAGACTGATGGCAGTGCATCAAAAAGCATTCATTCTAAAGGTCCTGAAGCACAATGTGTTGACAAAAGTTTTAGTAGCTGGAAGAGTGCCACATTTAAATGCAAATCACACCACACTTAATGAAGAACAGATGCATTACGCATTATCTAATGAGTTACAAGCTTAGGGATCAAATGAGTGAAGCTTTAGCAACATCAAACAGTGAATCATTCCTGCAGCTAAAGATTATCTGTCAGCACAAAATCCCCAAACTCCTCAAAACAACGGCAAACAATCTGATGTAGCCCCTGTAGCGCAATACACACAGTACAGCTAGGTGTGTTCATCACAAAAGAACCAAATCACCTGCTGTCCCCTGAGTTCAAAATGGCTGAACATATTACCTGAGCATTGAAATAGCCTCTGGCTGGAATGTAGTCAAGAGTGAACAGCAGAGAAAAACTGCCTACCTTTGCAAAGTGAGCTGCACGTCATTGCTGCACTACAACATGTCACATACAGACCCCTGTCAGCTCCTCACCAGTAATTACTACATTTCTGAAGAAATTATCATCCTTTGCTCCATTTATGTCAACCCGGAACAAAATGTATCAGTTAAGTCTCGAGCGCAGCTCTGCAGAGAGTAGGTGAGGTGGCAGGAAATAGAAAACTATCAGGCTGTCAAAGTGGATTACACTCACAATGCACCTGCTTCTACTGCGGAGCTGGAAAACAGGAACTCGAGCCACAGTGTTGTTCTTCACATCAGTCAAACTCTCCTTCATGAATATTGATATTTCAGAGGTGAACTAAGCATAATTATTTGAAAGCATGTGAATGAATTAGGAAGGTACCAGAACCAGGGTGCACTGAAAAAGAAAACTTTATCAGTCATTTAAATGTCAAGAGAGCCTACTGACGTCAAAGCTTAGTGGATTCTAATCACCTACAGAGGAGGAGAACGCTTGAGTTGCATGAGTGCTTGGAGAGGAGAAACTTATACATCATTGGACATTTGTATCAACAAAAACATTCTCTCACACTGTAGCAACAACAAAGACACATTATCAGTAAGATACTGTACAGTCACAGTAAAAATCTGAACACTCAACAAATCTAAAAATTCTATGCTTAAGTATTATAATACTAACATTAATCATTATTGTCTCAATGTGCCCACAGCAAACTCTCTTGCCAAAATATTTTTAATTAAACGAGAGCTGAATTGGAACAACCATTTTAGATGTTATTTAAATTAAAGCACTTCATCACCATGATGCACGCAACTTGTTTGGTTTTAGATGACAAAGTAAACTAAATTAAAATTCATAATGAGGGAGAATATCTCAAGTACATTTTGGAGGGAACAGGCCTGAGGGAACAGGCCTTCACTTGAAAACAAAATAATATTCAACCACGCAGATTGCACCTTGTTCTGATTGTCCTTCACTAACGTGTGGACAAGGTTTAATTGTAAAAATACTAAATTAACTCAAGCCTTTATTTTTGTAAATTTGTTCTTTGATTTTAGTACTTGTAATAGCTGACATGATCTGGAGCAAGCTACCAGCAGGCTAGTTTGCTCAGTTGAAAAAAAAAGAAGGGAAAAAAAGAAAAGTTCATCTTTGGTACAACAGTGTAGGTAAATTTAAAAAAAAAAAAAAAAAACAGAGTCTGGGTAAGGGAGTATTATTCTGATAATTCAGAATTTCTAGAGTCTTAATTTCACGAGGTAAAAACTTAAATAATTCTTGAAACTAGTCCATACTCATTGGTAGCTTTGTCACCTTCTACCTATGCCAGTCCTCAGTGCCTATGAGCAGTTTCACATAGATTGACCACGTCTGTGAGTATAAAAAACGTGGAACAGACACACAGACATTACAGAGTAAGATTATTGTGATACATTTACCAAAAAACTTAGAGATTATAAAATCATAAATTGAAGTTTTTATTATTTCTTTTTTTATTCTTTTGGTGAAGGAACCACATCACTTAACTTTACATTGTTGAATCAACCTCATCACACTACAGACTGTGCCGCTATCGCTCTTTGTTACTGCACACTAATAAGATGTAATAAACTGTACTTTGTGTCAGATTTGACCAAAACCAGAATAAGTATGCTCTTCATTAGACAGTAAATGAATGCCTGCCATAAAAATAACCAAACTCTGCACATGGGTTCAGTCCTGATGGTGGCGCTACATCAACTGTCTAAACTTAAAAATTTTGAAAATTCATTAAAAAAATCAACCGTATGTGCTACAACGTTGCATCTTTCACCAAAATGTGGCCGCACTGTGCAGAATTTTTATACACCTGGACATGGCAAGAATTATGAGGTTCTTCACTGTTTTTTGCAAAATCTGTAAAACTCATTAAACCTATCCCCTCCTACACTTTTTACTTAAACACCACCAAACTCGACACACAGCATCCTCAGACTGCCCTCTGCTCAGGCATTGTGCTGTGTGGAGCACAGACACATGATATCTAAGATATTTTTAATAGAAAAAGTTATGATCCGAGCAGTTCTGCTGATGGACCCTCCCGTATTTCTCATTTGTCCTCCTCCTCTTCCTTTTATCAACTAACTCTTACTCCTTCTTCTTCCTCCTGAAAAATGCCAAGCCCCAACCCACTGCTTTGCAGCAGCCTTAATTATATTTGGTTTAATTAAATAATGTGTTAGAAGAAGAGAAAGAAGATAATCATACTGGTTAAATTTTTAGCAATATATGATCACACCTAAACACCTGGACACCTAAACGGTGACTATTGGATAACGTGGATGATGATCTGTGTGTTTACTATGAAATATAGAACATTGCTTTCTGATTCCTTATTTTGAATGCTGACTAAACATTGCTGGCCATCAGGGGCAGAGCTATGCGTTACAAACATTTGGGGCTCAGTGGCACAATTCCCCAGGGACAATTCTTTCCTATTTACTGCATCTACTAACCTGGAAATCCAGATGCCCCACCCCTAGCAAATTCGGATTTGCACTGCATGGGGATCTGGCCCCAACAAGCAGAGCCTGCTGAATCTATCTGACAGAGATGGGCTCTGGGCGGGCATAACATGATGAGGACAGCAGTGCACTGTAGGAGTCTAAAAGTAAACAGCCAAGATGGCAGCTGCCGAAGGACCGCATCCATTCAGTTTAGCTTTGGAAGAAACGCTAAGCCAACTACACTTATCTTTTTCCTTGAGAGAGGAACAGAAGGCTGCCCTAGAAGCCTTCACTTCCAGGAAGGACGTTTTTTGCTGTTTTGCCAACGGGATACGGCAAAAGCACAATATATCAGTTAGCCCCACTGTTTGACAAATCAATGGGGCTTAGTGCAATGAATACATCACCTTGTTTTTTGCGCTGATTGGCTATTGTGCTATCCAATTGCGTGCGGCGGCATTTAATATGCCTCAGTTAGTGCCGCCCCTTGGGTAGGAAGGGTGTATCGGTGAGGGCCAGACTCAAAATCTTTCTAGATTTGAGTCTGGATTTCCAAGCTATGCATCTGCAGTAAATGCACTACTTCTCACGCCATTTGAGGTAACAGAATGCCTAAATATCTGTACATCATTTGGTAAAAAACATGACAGTTGCCCAGGAGAACTTAAGACCATCTTGCAATGGGATCACTATAGCCACAATACAGCGACCTGTGACTTCAACCGAGTGTGTGCCAGGGGCATAAAGTATGGGGCAGTGGCTCCTCCCTACTTCCTTCCACCATCCAGTGCCCGTGCTCAGACCACACCTGTCATCGAATTCAGGCTTCATTTTGAGCTCAACTGCATGTGCAAAGTTTATTCACTGACAAAATCTGACATCAGTCAGACACAGATATATAAACACCTGGCAAAGTACTCACACCACTTCTGTGTTGGTCTCCAGTAGCTAATATGAAAAACAGAAGGTAGTAGATCCAGACTGCAGGTAAGCTCTGGGTGTTTATCTAGTATGGGTAATTACTGGGGGGATGCATGTAAGAATGAACAAATTACACTGTATAATTGCGCTACACATTGTAAAGCTCTCTGCATTACCCCATGATGACATGAGGTAAAAGAAACAGTGCTGTTCACTGCTGCCATGCAGCACTGGAGGAGTCCTTTTGTGATGAGGTATGGCAATTTATTTTTCCGTTGCATCAACTGTCCCTGAACTCACCTCACCTATTTTGACTTCTTTTCCTACATTTCCAGAATGAGTTTCGACACCCCCCCAGTGAACTCGGTTGGCCTTGCAGCATCTGGCAGTTTAATGTACAGGAATAGAGAGCGATATGAACCTCAAAAAAGCAATGTCTTTTCTGTCAAGAAAATGGGAGCATCATGCACCTCACCCCACCGTGCCCCTTGTGGCTGCGCTGCATTCGGGTTTATTGGGTCTGCTGTCAGTGGAGAAATTGCTGTCTCTTACCCCCTCTCCCATTTCTTCCTGTGTGATTGTTGAGCTTTAATGAAAAATGGTGAGTCTAGAAGTCAAGAAGAAGTCTTTCCTCACTTCCGAGGAACTCAAATCGAAAGCATTTACTGCTAATGTTTGAGACTGTTTCAAACAGTATCCTTTTTAATTTCATGTGCTGAAAATATCAATTCATGGTGACATTCTGGATTAACAAAATGGACCCAGCTACTCAAGGAGCACTGCTCTCACCTCCTCGTGACTGTTGAAATGTCTCAGGGTGTTTTGCTGCTTTCATTAAAGTGTTTTGGTGAATATTATCAAGGTTATGTTGGTCGAGAAAAGAAAAAAAGACCCAAACACAGCCTTGGCAGGTGGCCCGAAACATTACTTTAGAATGTAAAATGAAAAGTCTTGGCACACAGGAGGTCTTAGATTCAGCTCTGCAAAAATATCTCAATCAGAAGGAACATATCAGCTTTAGATATTAAAGATGCCTTAAAGCTGTTTTCTTTGTCAATCCACAAGTCAGCTGTCAAGTGAGCACTCAAACAATTTGGTGAATTATTTAAATTACAGACTTGTCCTCCCAATCTGCTATACTACTGAGTTGTTCAAATATCTATCTATGTTCTATGAATGCCAGTAGTAATTCTAATAAAAAGTAGGTTATCCTACTACACTGATATGACACAAACTATGAATTGAAGATTAAAAAACAGTTATCAAAACAGTATTAAGAGATATTTTTGGGCTCTTGGAGGCAGCAGAAAAAGCAAAAACAAAGCACTGACACAGCATACAGCATATCTCTTCTCATGGCTTACGGCAACCTGCAGCCCAGGAGCACACGTTGACAAAGTACATTTATACCAACAACAGATATGTAACATTTGTATGTTACTATGAAGAGGATATGGTGAAACTTTCCATTTCTTCAGATTCAAGAACACTCTGGTCAACATGAGGTTAATTCTAGACACTAGGAAGACTTGGTTTTAGTTTTGAGTTCAAATACACAGTATGTGGTAGGCTACAATCTCTGCTGTAAATGCTGCCAACATCTCACTAAAAAACAAACCAGCTTTTGTTGCCAACTGGTCTCAGTGGTCTGAGCTTGACAGCCATTTTGGCTTGGTGACACACCATCCACCATCCCCTCCACCTTCAGATGACAGCTCATAAACATGCAATCAGAACTATGTTTGCAGAAACATACAACATCAATATTTCTTCTGGTGACTGGGCTGTGGAGCCACATGCGGCTCTTTGGTGCATTAGCAAAGAGAGACATGTTTCTTGCCGCTTGACAGTTCAACTAATATTAACTGTAATGTTCATCCTTGCCCATTACTGAGACAAACATGTAGTGCTTTAGCATGCTCCTCTACATTTGCTAGCTAATTGCTAAGTGTCTTGCTAACTGTGCTGCCAAGGCAGAGCACAGTGGTGTTTATCAGGTCTTTTTTGCTGAAAACAGCTGCTATTAGGGTTTAGTAGAATGCTGATGAGAGCAGTGAGTGTGGAATACGACTGTTCAAAGGTGAAGTGTATAAAGCCCCTTTTACACTGCCAGACTTTCTGCGAATGTTGGGCCGATTTGCCAGCAAGCTGCGAGCGTTTAGAGACACAGAGCCGCATTGTTGAGTTGATCCGAGGTGCCCAATTTTCCGCCTCGTAGGGTAGACATATTGGCCGAACCCTTTAAGTTTAAGACTTGTGGGAGGAGCTGTTGATGACGCCACATGTGCGAGCCACTGGCGGTGGATAAACAGGAAACAGCTGATAGAAGAGGGAAACGCAAACCTGACAGACACTGTAAAGATGAGCAACTGGGGAGACAAAGAAATGTGCACCCTCCTTGCCCTCGCAAACGAAGAGGCCATTAACTGTCAAATGACGGGGACGGTGAAGAACAGGCCGACTTACGAGAGAATCACCGAAGGACTGACTAGCTGCGGCTTCCCTCCCACCTCAGTGTTTACGTCACACGCTGAGCTACACGTTTTGTTACTTGCACAGGCCCCCCATTGCCCCGATTTTGTTTTTATACTGCAAATGCTGAAAAAAGACTGATTGGGCTTTCTTGCAAATTTGCATCATTCCTGTCTAAAAAGGGCTTAAGATTTAGGGGATTTGGTGGCGTCTAGCAGTGAATCATAGATTGCAACCAGCTAAAAATTCTCCCGGCTGGAATTCAGTGCAACATGGCGATCTCTATAAAGGAATACTCACTCCCTATGTCGATCTAAAAGGCTCATTTTAAGGAATCGAAAACACAGTGTTTCTTATTTCCAGGGCATTATTCACTGAAGAAAACATACTTAGTATATTTTATACTATTTCTGCCAATATATCCCCCACTACACCACACTTTTGTCCATTTCAATTGTCACTGTCAAATTAAGCGATTTTGTAGTCATAAAATCTTGCCATGACTTGGCCGACAGACATGACAGACTACACACTGGTCCAGGACCCATCATTCCTGGTCGACTTTCACAATGTGCATGATGTCATCGGATTATTCTTGTCCTATTTTCATTAATGTTATTATTATTATTTCAGTCACTATGGCAGTCACAGCCGAACTGTTATCATAGTAAATGAGAAAGCACCTTAAGATGGAAGGAGCTACATTTGAAGTACCATACACAAACATGCAAGTCACTGAATCCTCCACAACAAGGTCCTGCAAATGTTTCACAATAAAAGCCTTTCTCTCGCAACTAAAATTATTAGGCGCTTTCAATTTTCAACAGCTATAGGAAATGTTTAATTAATTTAACAGGGTAAACAGGAGCAAATTAAAAGTAAACACAGAAAAATACAGAGGGAATAAGAAGTAAAGGCTTGTTTCGAATGTGGTCTGTTTCAAATGAAGCTGGTAACCCCACCACTATTTTTTACTCTTATCCCTTTATATCTGTCTACATTATGAAGAAATAACATTCTTTGCTAGCTTGATGCTAATGGCAGTACTCGCCAGATTGCTGAAGTGCGATCATTTTTCCTTCTTTACTCTGTGTAGTAGAACCTAGAGGAAATATCAAAAAGGCTGGTGTGTTGTTGCCGTACAGTTGTCCTCGACAGCAGAATGCTTTGTGTTTCTATTGGTAAAAGTAATGGCTGTGATGGGAGAGGTCGTGGAAGACAAAAAGAAAATCAAACATACTAGACTTTCTGTCAGGGCGTTGAAAGGCATCACAGACGCAGCATCAGTCATCTCCTCTGACACACGACAATGGGTTATTGCGCACGGCACAGATTGTCGATTACAAGGCAACACCATATGACAGTCATGTCAGGCTACAATCGCGCTGATATCATGTCGTCTGAACCCGGCATTAATCCTGCAAACTGGTCTTTCAACATTTTGTTTCAACCCTAAAACCAAAACAGTTAGCTGAAAGAGGCTAAACTCTGAGGTAACAAAATGATAACCTTTGTTCAAAGGTAGAGTCAGCAGCTGAAGAACACCCAGTTCATCTTTTCTACTACACAGAATGTTCAGAAGTTGTGTAGTAAGTTTGAGGTCATTTACCATTCCAAGCCTTGCTCAACCACAGGCTTAATGACCCTCTCCATTACAGACTATTTCATATGATGCAGAGTTGCTTAATGGCATGCAATGTCATTTTTTTTTCTTTTGGTGAAAAAAAAAAAGTTATGAGTTGCCCTACTTTCCTGCAAATCTCTATCTGGAGGCTTCCTATCATTATAGTCTGAACATTAAAGTGAATTCACAACTTATACCGCACTGGGAAAAAAAAACAAAAAAAAAACACAACAAGCAATTACTCTAAGAACAAAAACAACCACTCACATAATTGTCCTTATTTGTGAGGCAAGAGGAATCTCACTTGACATGAGCAAAATTTAACTGGAGGCTTGCTATTTTGTGTTTCTTTTTTCCACTGCTTAAATGTTATTTCTGGGGTGAGGAAGCGGCCTGGTTAATTGTGTTTGCCAGCCACCTCGACTTCAACTTCAACCAGTGCATTAATTGCAAAGATCCCTGCTAGGGCCTGCTGACCTCTTATGTCACACTGAGTCATATCATATTTGTTTTTGCATAGGTAAGCATGTGTCTGGGTCTGTTTTTTTTCCCTCAGATAAACCAAGAGCATATAGTGGGAACTGAAAGAAATGCAGACCACGCGAAGGCCGAGTTCAGAGGGATGTTTTGCCTCCTCCAGCTACTGCAAGGGATTTAAATGGAAACACTTTAAATCTAGATTATCTATAAAAGGTTAAAGTGACCACCTGCTGTTCTTCATGTTATCTCTGAATAATTCATGTGAAATGACAAGCAAGAGATGCTGTCTTTACAGCTACTCTTTTTCATTATAGGTTATCATATCAATATGCAATGTTCCCAAGCCTTACCATTAAAAACAGTGAAATATTTGCTTTGGGGAAGAACATCAAACATTACATTTTTTTTCACAACCCCACATTCACAGTAGGTAATGGGAAACTAGAAGACCTCTGCAGCAACGTCAAGCTCAATTTGCTTGATATCTCTGCAGCTTGAGCAACACTAATGTACTAATAGATAGTATTTGGTCTTTATGGGTGTTACCTGAGCCAATTCCAGAGGAAGGGCACAGCAATATGGGGCATTTACAGAATGTTTTTGGAAGCTGGTGCTGAATTTGTCCTGTTGATTCGGGTGATGAGCTGACTGCATCTCACTGTGCTTTGGTAAGATTGAAATATCCCTCTGTGGAATCAGCTGCTACTACAGTCAAACTACTCCCAGACATCATCCCAGCAGTGCACGCTGTAATCACAGTCGTCACCACTCTAAGATCAAGCAAGCTCAAGGGGCTAATAACAGCTTTTCAGGATAACAGAGAAGAAAATGAATGATTCTGACTGTTTGTTCTCCCTTTTGATCCTCAGAAAGCCCAGCTGCTGATTGGACTGTTATGTGTTTTACACAGGAGGCACTTGTGTTACTGTATTGCTGCCGAGTCATTATTGATCATGTGGCTGAAAACATGACATGAAAAAATAATAACATGATGGAGTTCCCCACATTCAACATTTATTATACCGTATTCTGCGTTAATACTTGGTCCTGATTGGCTGCATGGTGTCCATTAATTCTTGATGATGGACACCCACTAAGGAATTCTAGTAAAACTGTCTGTTCACTGTTCTATATTAATGCTCCAGCTACATAGTATCAGCTTCTATCTAAAATGAGTAACTATGGCAACAGGGATGCAGTCAAAGCCTCCATTATATGTTGCAATCGTCATCTATATACAAAAGAGTGACTTCAACAATTCAAGGGTGTTAACAGCCAATGCAGCTGAGCATCCTAGCAAAGTCCAAATATGATGTTAACACAAACAAGTCAATTTAGCTATTTTGCTAAAGTTTATGTACACAGTGTGCATTCAGCAGCTTTATACATCCCAGAAACATAAAATAATTAATCAACTAATTCAGAAAATAATGAGCCAATATTGACTCGCACAGGACTCAAACCCCAGTTTCCTGTGTCGAGGTTTTGTGCTTGACCCATTCATTCATCCCATCTTACTCACTCCATGGACTGTGTCACTCCTTATACTACATCATCTGGCATTTCTAGAGGTACATTTGTGAGTTTTTTCTCGTAAATTTACTACTGTGATATCAGCTAATATCTGACATTGGTTAGTATTAGCCCTAACTATGACGTCTTGGCTCAAGTCCCAACCTCTTCCGAACTTGACGTATCAATGTTACGAGTGGTAGCCAACGACAGCATGCAGTGGGATCTATAATAATGCGTCGTGGGGATGGGTATAGATAGCAGTTTAATGGATGCCATCCCTTCTCCTTAAAACAGGTTCATTAACGTTTTCAGAGCTCACCATGTTAGGGGTTCCAAAACGCCAGAGTAGTGTGGGCCCTTGGCATAAGATAGGGCTGTACAATTAATTGATCCCATCAAATTCGCACTATGGCCAGGAGCAATATCCAAATCCCAGGCGCTGCAATTTTCTTGATAAAGGTAAAATTCATCACAACACATAAATGAAACATTGCAGTGCTACAGAGATGCCAGGTCTCCAAATCATATTCCAGATGTGAGGGAATATACTTGTTTGGTACAGGCGCCAGCAAAAATCACATCATCATTTCTAAATTTTTCAGTAAAAAATGAAATGCAAGAATTACCATTTCAATATACTCATATCCCAATATCTGTCAATATAATTGCAATATGATTTATTTTGTATACCGTGCAGTCCTAGCATAAACATAGCAACAGACGTGTGCTTTTTAACAAAAAGTACATGTGTTAGTGTGGATGTAGCCTAAATTTGTCCTGTTTCCTGGAGTAATTAACAATATTTCCATTGCATATGAACCTTATTGGTTGGTAACGACTGCTCCAGGTATCGGTCAAACTCTTAGGTGTTACCAGGAAAACCAGGAGTTATGGCTTGTGAAAACTCTGGATTTTGATTGAAAGAAAATGCATCAAAATACAAACAACTGGCCTTAGTTATTTTTTCCCCAAGGTATAAAAGTCCATTCTCACTGAGGACGAATATCTGCGCAGATTATTCTCGCGGAAAAAAAATATAAAAGCTGATTTCAGGGGTTCTTATGGAAGTTTGCACACCAGGGCGGACCTTTCGTGTGGTGAAAAACCTTTCCACCCAGACTCTGACCCCCGTAGAATTCAGAGGCAGAACTACACAACTGGGCCAATGAAATTGTTCCGTTTATAGTCGCGCAGACCCAGGAGAGTCCGAAATCCAGTCAGGCAGGACAATACGGGAGAAAGGGTGACAAACTTTGTTTCACAGCACCCCGTCCTTTTTGATAAAAGATGGGATGATTTTATGAACAACGAATTAAAGGACAACGTCTGGCAGGCCATTGTCCAGCTTAGTGGCTGCAGAGAGAGCGGTAAGTGCAAAAGAAAGTTGATGTTGACACTTGTTAAACGTTAGCTTGCTAGCTCGCTGCTGCTGCTGCTACTCTCGTCCACGTTCACCCACACATATTCACACTGCGCGGAATTGGAACACAACAATGCAAAGTTCTGCATTGTGACCGTACCGCGCCTGTGTGTATGGTTTAAACGCGGAAAAGCGAATATTCCGCAAATCCGTCCCGCATTTCCGCATCGCAGCAGTGAGAATGAATCTTAAGAAGGGTCATAACCAATGGGGTGCCCACTATCAGGAATTAGTAGACTTTGTGGATGGAACTGGCCTTCCCTGTCATCCATTAACTCCTGATAATGGACACCATATTGGGCATCATCACTTATGTAATCAATGTAACAAATTCATTTGATGACTTTTTTAGTTTTGTGGAAAGCTATGAAAGCACAGTCAGTTTGTAGAAAACATTATGAAATAACAAATAATATTCACAAAATAAATAACTGAGAGCCGTGTACTGCATATACAGTAAATGAATGATGAAAACAGGCTGAAAAGGCTGAAATGGAACAATCAATATCACAATAAATATTATTTTTCGAGTATCAGCTCATTATGTGGCAGTTGCAAAATCACATGGAAAGTAATTAATCAAGGCAGAGAACCATGCAGCATTGCAATACATCATAAAACTCTTCTCACATCGACAAAACATTTCATCATTTATATTGTTTGCTTTAAATTACAACTTGTTTGACACGATTCAATTCCACTGCAATGTAAAAATAAAGGCTAATGTTGGATTATTACACAACCATTTATGAAAGACCTTATGTAAAAGGAGAATGTCACTTTACTTACACTTGTTTCAGTGTATCAGAAAGGGGGTTTACAACATCCATATAACTTGCTGATATTCTCTGTAGCAGCTGAGCCTTAGTTTACTTACATCACCCTCTGACCTATGTGGATATCACTGAAGGGTGGAACAACAACAGGGAGAGTTTGGCTAAGATAAGTTTAATTCTCCTCCTGCTGCCAAGAGACCAGATCCACAGCAGTCAGCTCTCAGGGTTGGCACCCACATTTCGGACAGTCAAACGCCGTCCTAGCATATATGCGTAGAGGACATTATGGATTACTTCACATTTAATAACATGTCAAAGTCGAAGCGGATTTGTATGAGCCACAGTCCATAAAGAGAGGCAGATGCTCAGGCTGCAGCTGATAGTGCTGCTGCTGCCCCGCTAGTGGTTAGCCCTGCTGAGCTAGCTCTAATGATAAAAACTGAGTCTCTACAGCCAATGAACAGAGCTCATTGGTAGTATTTCTGGCCCTGCTGCCCTCCTGTGCTGAGTGAAATTCAGTCACTAATGCAGTGAGGTGCATTGTAAACTGATGCTTGTTATCTGATTCTGCTGCTGATGTCAGCACAAACACAGAGCTGGTGGGTTTAACAACGTGTGCCTCAAACTTTCTGACTTTCTGGAAAAAAAAAAGTTTGATGAAGAGGTCATGTTTTCTAGGCCCTACACATTCTTTGTCCGTTGTTTCAAGTTACTAGAAAATGTGACCAGTTGATGATCATTTATTTTTTCTTGCAAAATTAATGAAATCACTTTACTTATTACTCAATATCGAATTAATTAGTAATTTGATCTTAGAAATATCATCTAGTGTTTGGTTCATTAGTTTCTCAAAGGTGCATCCTACATTCAGCCAGCCTACAGTTTAGAGGTATCTACTGACCATCCCTGGTGAAGCTTACAGTGAAGCCACAGGTTTCACACACCCTCCAACACTCAATAAAACCAATGTGTTCCCTGAATGCAGCCTTACAAATGATAAGTTAACAAGCTAACAAGAAACAGCAAGATGAATTCTCAAACTGTGGAGTTACTGGTAGGAGCAATTTGAGGCTAAGTAGCCTGACTGTCCACTGAATATGGCAAGCCGTTTTAACATTTCATCGCTTGACTGGATATATATCACTTATATCTTTGATTCTTTAAAGTACAAAAGAGCATTTAAGATATCCACAACATCAATTCCAGACATCTATAGCTACATTGCCGATATCCAGAACATTCTGGATATCGGCAAGAGAATGCTTGACACAGGAAAACTCCCTTTTCAAATAGCTACAGTCTAATTGTCCCTAGTTAAAATTTTAATTTCAGATATTCAAAATGAAAAACCATTCCAGGTATCAGTAATGTCATTTTGAATATCCAAACAATGCATTCTGAGCAGGATAAATATCAGATATATACAATTGACATTATAACTAGTAAAAATGTTATTTCAGATATTATGACTATATTAGATTGTAGATACCTGAAAACGTTTTGTTCTACAGTAGTAGTAGTGGTAAGAATTCTATTGCAGGTACCCAGAATGTTCATTCTGGATATTTGAAATACAACTGTGGTAATCAGAAATTCAAAAAGTCCAATACACATAAATGGACAAGGTGCCATCACATGTTCTAGGAAGAATAAATTATGGATTTAAGAATAATTTATTATTATTATCTAAAATGTTCTTTTGCAGTAGGAAGATTTGAATTACTGTTAAACACAATACATATCTGGTCTAGCAATTAAATGTTAAATGGCCACTTATACTCATTAAGGATTTAAAGATATCATAAATCTAGTTTCTACTAGTACAACCAAAGATGTATTGAAATACATTCCTACTTATTAACGTATAGAGGATATTTTTAATTACCTTTCTGACTAGTAATGCAATTTCGAGTCATGAGAGATGCTATCATGGATATCTAAAATGCAAATACAGCTATGAGTTTGGTTTGATTAAATGTAAATACAGCTTGCCATACAACAAACCCATTAACAAAAAGGACCTACAACTCCATCCAACTCCTGACGAACCAGGAAACAAGTTTAGCCCCTAAAATATTAAATCAACAGAATGATACTGGGAGAAATAACTGCATGTAGGCTGATAACTGAATTTCAAATTGTAATTCCTTACACTCCTCTCTACTGAGAAATATATATCATTACTCTGACCCATCATTAAGTGTTGCGTTAATGACCTACACTGTTTCCCATCCCCACAGGTGTTTTAACTTTTGCCTGAGTAGACCCTTTTACAGACCATGCTTCATCTGCCTTTTTCAAAGCACAGCACCTTTTTGACTTGTCATACATAGCAAGGAAAGCACGAGTGAAACTAATTGCATTAACGATGGCTCAGTTCCATCAAGTGTCCCAGTGAGCCAGCGTGCAAATACAAGGACCTTGGAAACTAGCTCGCCTAAATGTAATGTAGTCGTTTTTAATGGGACCAATTTTCACCCATGCTTTTCCTGCTGTTCCTGTAAGGGCAGGACAAATTACACCTCTATTTATTCATCAACTTTTGTGATTCCCACATAAACCCAGTATCATCCTGCCCTATTTTACATTAGTAAGGGGTGTATGAGTCTGCATGACAGAAAGCTCCTGTGTTCTCCAGGGTTTTCATCATGTGACATTGTCATTATTTCCTAATGCAGGAACTGGAATGAGAAGAGGAATCTGGCACAATCATCTCCAGATTGTCTGTCACTGTGTGTGATGTCCAGATGCAGATAAAACCTTTCTATTGAAAGCTGACTGACTGCAGCCTTGGCTGATGTACGTGTACATCTGCTAACTGTTCTTAGTTAAAAGAGCCAGATGGAGATGCTGGCTGCAACACCTGAGCCTTTGAAGCCACACATAAGATAGACGTAGATCAGTTTTTGTGTCGTCCTGGAATGCATCATGGTCATTGTGTGGATATAAGAAGAAGCTTAATTAGCAGTGCAGTTAACACACAGAGTCCCAAAGCTAGGCTAGTCTGAGGTAGAGCTGGGCAACATATCAATATTATATTCATGTTATCATTTGAGAGTAGTTAAGGTCTTAGATTTTGGATGTCCTAATATTATAAGTATTGTCTTTTTCCTTGTTTTTACTTACCAGATTGTTGTAGCTGTTCTGTATGTGCGGTTACCCAGTGTTGTGATATCTATATCTTTTTTCTATATCACCTAGTCCTAATCTGAGGGTTTGCTAGTGTAAGCCTCACACACAATGCATTCTGGTACATGTAGGCAGCGCAGGACAGACTCTCTGAGCAAGAGGATAATTTGTCAATATGAATGGCACTGACAGTCTTAATGTACTCCTAATGGACTTCATGATTAAGTGACAATTTAATAACCGTACTGTATACACACGCAATTCTTCATGCTGACAAAACACACTGCTAACACAAAGTGAGAGGGGCTCTTTCAAAGGACTGCAGATGTATTAGGTGTATCAGGTGTATTAATTCAACTTTCAAGTAAAACTAGTACTATTAGGTCAAAATATTTTAGTAACATTAGGTAGGTTTTAATTAATGTCGTGAATGAGCCTCACAGATATAGATGTAAATAGTGCACATTTTCTATACTGCTTTAGGCCTTTAGCAACTTAGACATACAGGAGACAAATCAAAACACAATCAGATCAACATAATACACTTGATATCAAATAGGTCTTTCTTACTGTGTTGTTTCCGTTTCCATTGAGATGTACGCCACTGTCAAACAGAGGAGAGGATACGCGACTTTGATCGGTGGACGGCCCAGGAGAACCTGAGAAAGAAAGGAGACTCATTCTTTACAGAGAGGCCTCTGAAGAATCACTGCTAAACATTAGGTCCAACTTCATGTCCTGTCTATTATTATTTCATCTCTGACGAAAGAAAACTAGAAGGGCGCTCAGGGAGCGCAGTCTTCATGCCCTATGTCACAATGTCAAAGGATGTAATACAAGAGCGTAATTATAGCAGCAAACAACTATTTGTAAAGATATAGTGAAATAATGGCGTCCAGAGCAAAGAAGTCACTCTCCCTCTGTTTGCTGCTGTTCTTTGAATTCTTTCGCCGATAGCGCCATCCCAACCCACAGCGGCAGGAGAGCACAATCGCGGAAACGTTACTCCCAACATCCAGTTCTCACCCCAAGTCGCCCCTTTGAGCATGAGCTAACCCACAAGAAAATGTTGCCATTGTACGTTTCCTCAAACCACAAATACGTGTCATTTGCACATTTCAAACATATCAAATCAACATTTTTTTGCCAATGGGAGGTGGAGGGGATGGTGGATGGCATGTCACCTAAGCCCCTTTCACACATGCACTAAAAACCTGAAGCTATGATTATTACAAAGAGCCAAAATGCCAAACTTGAGGTGATGTCCGGGGCCCTCCTATGTTTTTAAACAGTCTATCGGACCAACTGACGACAGACTGCCATCTCCAAAAAAAAGTAAGCTGGGGAGTTACTATTAATAAAAAAGACCTTTGGTTTTTTAGCTTGTTAGAAACACAGAAGAGTCTGAAGCCCCTTTCACACATGCACTGCAAACCTGAAATTATCTAGACATTACCCAGAGGGGCTATCTGTGAGAATGCCTATGTCCAAGTCAGCTGGATCTAAAGAGAGAGAGAGAGAGATTTTATCCTACTAGTTCCCAATTGAAAAGTCAATGTATTATCGGATCGAGCCAGTGTGTGAATGGAGCCAGTAATTGTTCAGAGAATTCACAGTGAGCGAGAGGTCATGTTGATGAAGTTTTTACCATGAGGCTCGCGCAAAACAAACATCCGAGAGTGAAGAAGAAGGGTTGTTTACATGACGATAAGGGCCCAAGCTGAAATCATCAGAAAAATTCAATGAAAAGCAAGCTGTTTTTGACCTTGCTCCATGAACACGGTGGAATCTGCATCATGTCCTGCCTCCTGCATGCTCTACCCAGGCACCACCCCTAACCTAAACCGAAGAATATTTCCAGTAGGTGGGAAGGCTTCTGACACAGACAATCTCCTGTTGTATGCTACATGTGTGAAAGAGAAACGGATTCTTCACACATTGTCTTGAGTTCGTATGAGAAAGTGGCTCTAGGCAAGACACCTGCCAGGCTGCAGACCAATGCAAACTAGTTTCAGACCAACAAACAACAAAACCAGTTGTGATAAGAGTCATTGCTGCGTTTTAGGCCCCAAACATGGGTAGTTTTTAGCATCTTGTCACTGTTTCTTTCTGCCAGCATCATGCCACAAACAGCAGTTGTTTTTTTTACGAAGACACAGCTGCATTTCCAGCAGTGACTGTGCCCCAAAACTGGGTAATTTGAGTCAAAACATGATCTTGTCATAACCATAATGGTTGTTGTGCCAATACCTAACCACATGTTAACCACAATGAAATGTAAATTAATGTATCCACTACATAATAACATGCAAATGTAACATATCTGTGGGTTGCAGAAACATACAGTGCCAACATCTTTACTGGTGATTAGGTTGGCTAACCCCCAGTAACACTGTGAGCTCTGTCAGCATTGCTGGCAGCTCCCAATTTGGCTCAGAAACCTCCACAGTTTCTTGTGACATCCAAGGTGAGAGCCGTGTTTTGGCAATCCCAGTTTAGACTATAAATGTTGTACATTCCAAGTTTAATGAAAGTGAAAAAACAATTGGTGTATCCACCCTATGATCTGGATCTGCACCAAAATTGTATGGGTTCTTCCTTGGCCTATGCTACACCCTTCCACCAAGTTTCATGAAAATCAGACCAGTAGTTTTTCCATCATCCTCCTGACAACACAGGAAAAAAAAACCCAAGCCAAACAGAAAACACAACCTCCTTGGCGGCAGTCATGGGTCAAGTGTTGCAACTCAACCATGATTACCAAGGCCAAGCTCATAGTTTTAAATATTATTAACTTTATTCTGCTTCCCTGCCTTGAAACCGTGCAATGCATCACACAGACTGCTTCCAAAAGAGACAAATGCTGCTCTATGATATGATATTAGCTTGGCTTTAGAGGACCTTCTCTCTGATTCGGTCACAGTCCGTAAAGTGTGGCAAACTGCTCCTGGCCTCTCCTGCCTGTCATTTGTGCTGTGGTGAAATGAAACAAAGGGCAGCTTACAGAGAATATGACTTGAACCTTTTCGTTCTCAGGCAACAAAACACGACTCACTGGCCAAACACCCTACAGCAAAACCTGAGCGCACTGTACTGATGCCTTCCTATGAATGTGAACTCACCCACAAAGATATGAAGGCTGGATTTCTCACAGCTCTCAGTCTGAATTTGTGGGAATGTGGTGGTTTATAAACAGAGCTATAAATATTCATGCACATCTATTAGTATTAATTAGTCTTCTACATCTGTGTGCGCCTCATAATTTGGTAAACTGTGCAAAATGACCATTATGTTTGTTGGTAGAGACTGAAATGACTTGTTTTACATGTTCAGCCACTTTTTGCTTACATCTCACAGAGTATAACAATTATTTGTGATGTTTCAGCAGTCTGTATGGCAGTTTGTGTCCAATATATGACTGAACAGATGAAGACCCAGATGTAAAGTTCCCTTGAGTTACATTATGCTTGCTATCTCATTTGTCTGTGCTATAAAGGACTAGCTGTACATTTTCTGAAATACACTTAAAGGCTTTCTTGCTGAGAATAAGATATGAGGGAAGAATGACACCAGTCTCATATCTGTCTGTTAGATATGAAGCTGGAGCTAGGGTACTGTTAGCTTATCTTAGCATACAAACTTAAATAAGGGGAAAGAGTTGGCCTTGTTCTGTTCAAATGTTAAACATTCACTTGCCAGTAACCCTATGGCTCTCTAATTAACATGTTATGTCTCATTTGTTTTCTCCGTCCAAATGCAAAAGTGTAGAAATAACAGGTTGCAGGAATTATGTGCAAGACTAGCCGTATTTTGTCATCTTTGACAGCCAGGCTAGCTGGAGCAATGGCTGCTTTTTCTGTACAGAGGTGTGTGGCAAAGCAGAGTTAAAGCTAGAAGTGGTGGGACTGTGACGTGAATGGCTTCACTGACACAGATTTCATCAAAACTTTTACCCCAAATACTTAATAAGGTCTAAGGGCTCATAGTCCTTTCACCGACTTCCTCCATTGCAGCTGTCTTCCATGTTTGTATTCACAGTGACTCCTGCCAGCATAGATGTAACATGTAACCAATGTCAAGCTAGAGCGGCATAAAAGTCACATAAATTCAAACATGACTGTTCAGAATTACGTCCCACTGCAAACTAGAAATGCTGCCACACATCAATCAAGTTTCTCCTACAGTTTACACCCATTTCTGTGAAAACATAGATGCTTCACAGCATCTTCACAGTCTTCGCCCCGACAGCACAGATCAGCACAGTTTCAAGGTGGACACCCAAGGTTAGTGTCATCAATTCGGTATCTGACTAAATGTCTCCTCTTCTGTTCCTGAGATATGACACTGAATAATGACCAGAAAAATGTTTTATACAGAACATTATGATGTTACAATGAAGTTGACTTTTGATCTTTTGGATATAAAATGTCATTACTTCAGAATTTTATCCTATTAGACACTTGTGTGAAGTTTTGTCATAATTTAGGTTAGGAAAGTTTTTGTTATGACCAAAATTATGTTTTGTGGGGTCACAGTGACACTGACCTTTGACCTTCACCCATCAAATTCTTATCAGTTCATTCTTCACACCAAGTGGACATTTGTGTCAAATGTGAAGAAATTCCCTCAAGGTGTTTTGAAGATATTGCATTCAAAGGAATGAGACGGACACAAGGTAACAGTGACCTTGACCTTTGATGACCAAAATCGAATCAGTTCATGTTTGAATCCAAGTGAACATTTGTGTCAACTTTGAAGACATTTCCTCAAGGTGTTCTCGAGATATCTCATTCACAAGAATGAGACTTAGGCCTCTAGTTTTGCAGACCGGGCGAGGCAGAGGCGCAGCGCACCTGCGCTTCGCCAACTGGGTGTGGCCAGGCGGATTTTGCAAGTTTGGCACACCGTGCGCCCTGGCGCAGCTACTCCTCTTTCCCACCTCCGTCCCTCCTACCTGCGCAAGTCGGAAAGAGGAGGAGAGAAGGCGTGGAGTGGGTTTTACACACATCACACCAATCAAATGAGCTCCTCTCCTCGTCCTTAAATGCGCCGCACGAAGGCGTAATGAGAGTTTACTCAATTCGCCATGACTGAAGAGAGCAGCAGCGTCAGACGGCCAAACTCCTCCCAGGAGGAAACTGATGTTTTGGTCCGGGAGGTCCAAGCTCACAGTGTCCAAATATACGGAACTGCGAGCAGACCTCCACGTGCTGATGATGCAAAGGTAGCCTGAGAGGAGGTCACCACAATTGTAAATCAATGTTGCCTGTCTCTCGTGCGCGCGCTCCCTCTTTCTGTCTCGCAGTCTCACTCTGTTTCTTTTCGTTTGGCTTTTCTAAGATGACAGGTGCTGAATATATACTCCCTATCTGATGCTGTGGCTGCTTGTGGTTGGCTGAGAGGGATGTGAACTCATTAGTTTGCAGCTGTGTTAATCAAATCAGGCAGGGTTTCCATTACACGTGCCAAACAAAGAATGAGACACTAAAAGTCATACTGACCTTGACCTTAGACCACCAAAATCTAATCAATGCATCACTGAGTCCAAATTGGACATTTGTGCTGAATTTTAAGAAATTCCACTGAGGCGTTTGTGAGACACCGCATTTACAAAAATGAAACAGATGCAAGATCACACTGACCTTAACCTTTGACCACCAAAAGGTTATCAGTCCAATGCTGAGTCCAAGGGGAGAAATTTAACGCGTTCTTGAAATATTGCATTCACGAGAATTGGACGTACAAATGAACGGACTATTGCTGGCACAGAGCCATAAAACTTCCATATCTGAATTAGAAATACACTGAACAAAAATATAAATGGACCACTTTTGTTTTTGCTCCAATTTTCCATGAGCTGAACTCAAAGATCTAAAACATTTTCTATATACACAAATGACCTATTTCTCTCAAATACTGTTCAGAAATCTGTCTAAATCTGTGTTAGTGAGCACTTCTCCTTTGCTGAGATAAGCCATCCCACCTCACAGTGTGGCATATCAAGATGCTGATTAGACAGCATGATTATTGCACAGGTGTGCCTTAGGCTGGCCACAATAAAAGGCCACTCTGAAATGTGCAGTTTTATCACACAGCACAATGCCACAGTTTTGAGGGAGCGTGCAATTGGTGTGCTGACTGCAGGAATGTCCACCAGAGCTGTTGCCCGTGAATTGAATGTTCATTTCTCTACCATAAGCCATCTCCAAAGGCGTTTCAGACAATTTGGCAGTACATCCAACCGGCCTCACAACCACAGACCACGTGTAACCACACCAGCCCAGGACCTCCACCTCCAAGATCCCCTGAGACCAGCCACCCGGACAGCTGCTGCAACAATTGGTTTGCATAACCAAAGAATTTCTGCACAAACTGTCAGAAACCGTCTCAGGGAAGCTCATCTGCATGCTCGTCGTCCTCATCAGGCTCTCGACCTGACTGCAGTTCGTCGTCGTAACAGACTTGAGTGGGCAAATGCTCACATTCGATGGCGTCTGGCACGTTGGAGAGGTGTTGTCTTCACGGATGAATCCCGGTTTTCACTATTCAGGGTAGATGGCAGACAGCGTGTGTGGCGTCGTGTGGGTGAGCGGTTTGCTGATGTCAACGTTGTGGATCGAGTGGCCCATGGTGGCGGTGGGGTTATGGTATGGACAGGCGTATGTTATGGACAACGAACACAGGTGCATTTTATTGATGGCATTCTGAATGCACAGAGATACCGTGACGAGATCCTGAGGCCCATTGTTGTGCCATTCATCCACGACCATCACCTCATGTTGCAGCATGATAATGCACGGCCCCATGTTGCAAGGATCTGTACACAATTCCTGGAAGCTGAAACATCCCAGTTCTTGCATGGCCAGCATACTCACCGGACATGTCACCCACTGAGCATGTTTGGGATGCTCTGGATCGGCGTATACGACAGCGTGTTCCAGTTCCTGCCAATATCCAGCAACTTGGCACAGCCATTGAAGAGGAGTGGACCAACATTCCACAGGCCACAATCAACAACCTGATCAACTCTATGCGAAGGAGATGTGTTGCACTGCGTGAGGCAAATGGTGGTCACACCAGATACTGACTGGTTTTCTGACCCCCCCCAGACCCCCCCAATGAACATTCAATTCACGGGCAACAGCTCTGGTGGACATTCCTGCAGTCAGCACACCAATTGCACGCTCCCTCAAAACTGTGGCATTGTGCTGTGTGATAAAACTGCACATTTCAGAGTGGCCTTTTATTGTGGCCAGCCTAAGGCACACCTGTGCAATAATCATGCTGTCTAATCAGCATCTTGATATGCCACATCTGTGAGGTGGGATGGATTATCTCAGCAAAGGAGAAGTGCTCACTAACAGAGATTTAGACAGATTTGTGAACAATATTTGAGAGAAATGGTCTTTTGTGTGTATAGAAAATGTTTTAGATCTTTGAGTTCAGCTCATGAAAAATGGGAGCAAAAACAAAAGTGTTGCGTTTATATATTTGTTCAGTGTAAATATGAAAGTGGCCCAAAGATCAGATTCAATGTGACTTGTGCTGCTCACACTTATGGAAAAACTCAAATTATCACCTTGCAGTTGTATGTAGCAGCAAACCATTCAAGCTGCAGTTGCAGTTTACATCCATGTCTGCCCAGACTCATGTGTAGCCATGAAAGTAGACAATAATTTAAATATCAATGTTGCAGCAAAGAAGTGACATAATTTAAAACGTGGATGCTTCACACACATCCTCAACCCAGCAGCATGAAGTATCAGTATCTGACCAAATGTCTCCCTTGCTGTTCCTGAGTTATGATGATGAATAATTACCAGATAAGTATTTTTGCAGAGCATCATGATGTCATAGTGAAGCTGACCTTTGACCTTTTGGATATATATTCATTCATCATTTTATCCTAAACATTTGTGTTAAATTCTGTCATAATTACCATATGAATCCTTGAGTTACGGCCAAAAACATGTTTTGTAAAGTCACAGTGACCTTGACCTTAAAAAAAACAAAAAACAAAAAAAAAAAAAAAAAAACAATAAGTTAATTGTTGAGTTCAAGTGGACGTTTGTGGCAACTTTGAAAAACTTCCCTTAAGGTGTGTCTGAATTATCCTGTTCACAAGAATGGGACGTACGTACTGACAACCCAAAAACATAATGCCTCCGGTCACAGCTATCTGATGACGTGGACGCATGAAAACCAGTCAAATATTTGCAACACATTTCAGATTTGGGCCACTTTTGCCTGCAGTGTGAAAAATAGCCATACAGTCCTTTTTTACTCAGCTGTCATGTTGGTAGCTCTGAGCAAACTCTATTCCCTAAAGAAAACACTGAGATGTAGTTGAAAGCTCTGGAAAAGTTCTTTGTCAAAAAATGGTTCCACAAGGGTCTGTGTACCAATCGGAAATTAGCAATATTGGAAGTTTGGTGTTAGTTGGTGTTTTTTATTGCCACTGTCAATCAAATCAGGCTGCATTTAACAATTATTTTCATAACTGATTACAATAAATATTAAACTCTGTGATTTTGGAAGCTTCCTTTGATAAAAAGCCGACTCCACTGTCCAGTAATTCATCATTCCTCTACTTAGTATAAAAAGACATAGTCCTCCCAAACGTTCCATAAAATTGCCAAACTTTCAAAATTTACAATTTACTTTCAGTCTTGAGCTGCAAGTTCTTATTTTCTTTCTCATGATCATTTTCTCACCTCTCTCACCTGCGGACCTGATTTCTCACCTTTTACCGGCTCCACATGGCTGACTTTAGTGTCTGTGTTTTCATCTCTTCAAGCTGCTGAAGGTAAATACAGGAGCAGGGGATTGCAGCTCTGGGTGCTCCTGACATTACTGCTTGCCTCAGGCCACTGAGCATGACAATTTAATACTCTGAAATAAATGCTCATCTATTGAACTGTTTTAAAGCGTCAAGGTGGGCAAAAAGACAGCCTCCCATAAATGTGCTTTATTCCTTTATTGCTAAAAACGCTCAATGAAATGAAGTTTATTGTGAGCTTGCATGGCATCAAAACACAGGAGTCTTACCCAGAGGCAGTTTTAAAAATGATGGAACTTCTCGCAGGTAGCGAACGGTGATGGTGACCTCATCTCCGGCGGTGCGCAAGAGGTGAACCTGACAGGGGCCAGAGAGGGATAGAGAGATTTAGATTGAGATAGATAGCGCGAGAGAGAGAGAACGATTGTGAGTGATGCAGCCAGATAAAATTTAATCTCACATAAATGAAAACAAGCCACATTCATGCCAAGCTGCACACAGCCTGAGCAAACAAAATACACCAGGGGATGAGTGAAGAATATGTAAGTTAAAGCTTGACAGAAGCAGCTTCACTTAAATCATCTAAGTTGGAACTTGAAGGCCAGCGTTTCTTTAATGAGAGGCGGCAGCAAAGCGACAGCTCACACTACAAAGTAATTAGACTCTGTAAATGTCTGATTATTTGATGTCTAAGTGATATAAAACATGTCCTCAAAGATGTCAAGTCAAAATTTCAAAGAGGATTTCAAGGTTAGATTTAAAGAATGAAATATTAAATCTGTCTATCTCTCATGCATCTTGGAGAAGAGAGGAAATACATGAGCAAATGAGTCACCTGACTGTCACATTCAATGTGCAAGGTCACTTCTACATACCCTAAATGCACATCTGCTATCAGATCCCTCACTATCCTCTTGTGAACATTGTATGTTAGCCCTTGTAACTTTAGCCTGAGCATCTGTCAGTGCTGTGAGTGTGACAGCCTGCCATTAAAAGCGCTGGATTTTGTTCTGAAGAGAAGCTGCTCATTATGTGTTTTGACGATCTGGAGGTGAATATAGTGAACAGCTGTTTGGGGCTGCATGAGAAGACACAGCTGACAGACATGGGAAGAGTGTGCGCTTGTGTGTATGTGTGTGTGGGAGAACGGGGATGATGGCTGAGAATAAAGGAAATTTTTAACAAGGAGAAAAGCTACATTTAAAAGAGAAATGGAGCCCCCTAAAAAGTCCCATGTATGAATATGCTGCCAAGTATTAGATACCCCAATTTCTTTGCAGCTTTTGTTACAGATCTACTCTTTAATTTTTTAAGTCTGTCAGAGGGTAAACCAAAACAGCCTTCTGCCAAGATGACAACCCAGATTGCTGAGGTGCATCCCCATGTTGATAGCCTCTGGGAGAAGGTGTTAAACCTGGGAGAATGATGGAACAGAAATGGATGGGTGAAGCAGGGAGTTGGCTTTTTACAACTGTTAATGAAAAATATACTCACAACTTCCTCATGAGTGCACGGCTCTACATTTATGCCATTGACCTAAAAAACCAACAGAGAGAGTAGAAAAGCAAAAAGTATTATAAAGTGGAGAAAGTGTGTAATTTAGCAACTTTATGCTCTTTTGCTGCAGGAAAAGGGCCAGAGGGGAGGCCAGAGGTGGAATATGATTGGCAGCCCCTAGTACCCCCCTACCAGACTCACAAGGTGGTAGGTAGTTTGCTTGTTAGTATCATGGATGGATTTGGGAAGTGACTTAACTTTTCTTGTTTCACAGCCATTCAAACTACCCCATGGAGATGCAAAACAATCATTAACAGACACACACAAACAAACCATGAAGACACAGAAAAACAGTCTAATAGAACATCAATCACAAAGAAGTGTACAATATTCACAACACAAAGACACCCAAAAGATCACAAAGAGACACAAAACAATCTCAAGGAGACACAAAACCAGTACACCACAAAGACACAAACATTTTTTAGAGACACAAAGCAATCACACCTCAAGAAATACACTAAACAGTAAAAGCAGGACAAACGAGACACAAAACAACCAGTCCACAAAGACTCAAAACCACCACACCACAAAGAGACAGAACAACCACAAAGACACAATAGACCACACAAAGACACACAGTGACCACAGAAAAGACACATAAAACAACCACAGAGATGCAAAATGACCACACTAGAAAACAAATAAAAAAGCACAAAGAGATGCAAAACCACACTACAATAAACACATAAAATTACCACAGACACAAAGCAACGCAAAGCGACAACACCAAACAACCACAGACACACACGACGACCACAAAGAGACACAACGTAGCCACAGAGGTGCAAAACAACCACACAAAACCACAAAAGAAATAAACAATCACACTGACAGAACACATAAGAAAGTGATTCAAAACAACCACAAAAAGACGCAAAACTACCACAAAGGGACACAATTTAACCAAATCACAAGACGCACAAAATGGCCACAAAGAGATAAAAAAAACAACCACACTGTAACACCCTGTGACCACAAAGACACAGAAACCCACAACACAGAGATGCAAAATGTCCACACCACAGAGACAAAAAAAGACCACAAAAGGCACTAGACAAACACACTACCAAAACACAGTAAAGACACCAAACATCCACAGACACATAAACAACCCACCTCAAAGACACACAAAATGACCAGTCCTCAGAGTCAAAAAAACACCACACCAGAGATGCAAAACAATTACAAAGAGAAACAACACTACCACACACACACACACACACACACACACACACACACACCAAAGAGACACAAAACAACCTCACTACAGAGACCTGTGTCTAGGGTCCCATTGTCTCATAATCTGTCCATGGCTGTGGGCTATAGCAGCTATACATTGATATCATTTTATATTAAAACAGAATTTTTTCTAAACCCACCCCACCTGATCTGCTGCTTCTCCTCTCATGCCTGAAAGTACGCAAAAAGATGCAATATTCTGCAGTCTGACAATTTAAAGTCATTGCAAATAAATATGAAACAGTGGTGATCCAAAGGCGGAAGCAATAGCAATTCAATTCATAATATCATTCATATTAACTTCAAATATGAGTGTTAATATTGCTTGGCTGTCCAATGAATCTACTTGATATTCTAGATAAACAGCACACCCAATAAACCTGCCAGACAGATTCAAATTAACTGTTTAAATGATGAAATGAATATCATTACTAAATACTAAACACTTTGACGTTTTGATGAATATTCTGATGAACAGAAACTGTTATATGTTGGTGCACTTACGATAAATCAACTGCAGAATCCGACACTGAAATATTTGATTAGCTTAATGGAAACTGTGTCTTATGATTCAAGAAGAATATCTATGATCACAATATTATGTCTTCACAAGAGCAAAGAGTAATTAAAAGACTCATTTGATTGAAGTTCAAACTTCAAAAATATGCTCTTATCATTTCCTTAATAAAAAAAATACACTCAGCCAAAACAGAAGAGGACTGAAATTAAAATGCTACAAGTCGCCACTCTTGGCAGTGACCCGAATCAACCTCGAAGCAAATAAGTCATGAACTGATGTACCAACCTGCAACACAGCGTCCCCGACGAACAGCTTCCCCGTCTGATCGGCTGCAGGCGTCAGTTGTCAAGTGTCAGAGGTTAATGAAAACATTAGAAAATAATTGCTCATTTCATACATGGTAATGTGGTGGAAATAGCAATCAGTGTCTCTGTCTGTCTAATCTCTGGTAACGTCCTACAGCTCAGAGAAAGAACACAGGAAAGCATGAAATTTGAAACTAATCAGGATATAAACTCATTTGCAGCGGCACGGGAGGAAACAATGAAAGCTCTGTTGTGAAAAGATTTGTAAAGCTCTGTGAAAAGGGCTCTTAACGTCCCCGGGGATATGAAGACATGATTCTCTCATATCCAAAAAGGTATTAAGAGGGATGTGGGCAAAAAGACAAATTACAGGGAAATGATTCACTCACATGATGCTATGATATTGCATCCTAAGAGGATAGTCAAAGGTCATCAGTTCTTACAATTTTCCTGACAAGCCTGAGTGAAGTATTTTCTCCTCCATCTAGCCAACAGCATGGGTGCATTACTCTTCCAATCTGGAGACTGTTTACTTCCTGTCAGTGTTTCTTTTCACACTTTTTTTAACAACTTCTCTTTTCCTTTTTATTTCAAGCAAACCGTTACCTCCTTGAAAAGTTTTTACTTTTTGACTTAGTGTCTGCCAGTAGGAGTACATAAACAGTCCAACCAATAGAACTAGTTCTAAAGGAATATGTCAACATTTTGGGGAAAAAAAGATTATTTGATTTCTGTGCAGAGGATAGAACAGAGGATCGATACTAATCTCATGTCATGGAGCTGGAGTCAGGATATGTTCAGCCAAACTTAGCACAAAGACTAGAAACACATAAAACCCAACACCTCCTAAGGTGACTTAGGAACACAATGTATCTTGTTCATTTAATTAAACTTCACTGGTTTGTAGGGATGTGCCTTATCATCTTGTTCATAATAATACCAGAATATCATTTGAAAAATTGACATTGTGATACCCACAACATTTCAACTTGTTGACATATTGACATCATACTGTTTCCCATCATCATTAGGTCTGGTTGCCTGAATGTTTTATTAACAGCCCCAGACTTCTCAGACTTTTTTAGCGAGTTACCGCTCAGAGGGAACTCAGTCAGCGGCTCCTCTGGCAGCAGCACAGCGTCTCTCCCTCTCACTTGCTGCGCGCACACGGGAGTCGATGTTGTCAAGTGAACCTTTGGTAATGTAAACCTGCGTGACGCTCATACGACAAAAAAACTACATATTTGTGAATGTGTGATAGTTATGGTAGCATAACAGCCTGTCACAGGTTACAGCGTTATGATTAGAGGAGTAATGACAGAGCATAAATGTTCACATAGAAAAAAAACCCCATTCAGTTATTTAGGATTTTGCTAAAAGAGAAGGAAATCATCTGTTTAGATAGACAGATAGATAGATAGATAGATAGATAGATAGATAGACAGATAGATAGATAGATAGATAGATAGATAGATAGATAATAGACTATACCGTTACACAGTTATACCGTGATATAACAGCTGAAGGTTATCATACGGTGTATATTTGCAATCTATTGAAAAAAATTTCTCTACTGATTGAATAATCTCCCCTTTATTTTAGCTATTTTCTAAAGGGAGATGTTTCACACATAGTTCCATTAACAAAATGGTTTCAAGTTTCAGTTATAGTAATAAAATGTTTGTTCAACCAACAATAACCCTTTCGATTTTATTCCTGTATGGGTCATTCTGATTTGGTAATAATGTAAATTCTGTAATACTGTTAGACTGCAATATTTTCTTGAACAGTTATTGTACCATGAAAATCTCATATTGTTGCAACCCTATTGGCACGGCAGTGGGCCAATCATTACAAACCCATGCTGCGGAGTCAAAAGTTTCCAAAGGCACCACAGTTGGCTGCAGTGACTGTGTGCAGCTTTCTCATGTCAGTACGGTTGCCAGGATTGGGACTCTCATTTACCAGCCAGTAAAATCACAATTTTGCTGATCTTACATTCATGTTAATGTGCAGGTTCAAGGGATATTTTTCAGGTTCATACTTATATTTATGGTTTCTAGTTTAACATGTTCATAAGCTTTAATGGCCAAACTAGAATTACCACCAACCGGTTTTAAGCCACCGCCATCCAATCAAGTTTCATGTCTGTCCAGACCCTTATGAAGCAATGACAATAAATAGTGCTTTAAATATGAATGTTGTACAAGAAAGCTACAAATTCAACTTCAACCCAGCAGCAATGAAGAGCTTTTCGATCAACACCTATTCAAAATTAGGGTCACCAATTCAGTATCTGACCCAGTGTCTCCCCATCTGTTACTAAGTTATGGCATTGAATAATGGCTAGAAGAGTATTTTAGCATAACATAATGATGTTACAGCAAAGTTGACCTTTAACCTTTTCATGGTTAAAAATGTCATCACAACATTTTATCCTATTAGACATTTACGTGAAATGTTTCCATAATAAGCTTATAAATTCTTGAGCTATGGCCAAAAACATGTTTTGAGGTCACAGTGACCTTTACACACTAAATTCTAATCAGTGAACCCTTGAGTCCAAGTGGACGTATCAAATTTGAGGAAATTCCCCAAAGGCTTTCTTGAGATATCACATTCACAAGAATGAGATATATATACAGTTGTGGTGACCTTTAACTACTACATTCTAATGACTTCATCCATAAGTCCAAGTGGACGTTTGTGCCAAATTTGAAGATTTCCCTCCAGGTGTTCTTGAAATTTCATTTTCACTAGAGATTTGACGGACCGGGTCACTTCGTCATTTCACCCTATTAGACATGTGTGTGATATTTGTCATAGTATGCGTATGAAGTCCTGAATTTGGCCCAATTTTTTTTTTTTTTTGTAAAATGAAAATCTAATCAGTTCATCCTTGAGTCCATCTGGACATTAGTGACAAATATGAGGAAATTCGCTCAAGACATTTTTGAAATATCAAGTTCATGAGAATGAGACAGATGGACAGATATATGTTATATGTAACTTGCAGTAGGGTGCCTGAAGCAGATGACCACATAAACAAATCAGTCAAGAGCTGACTTCATCTTGGGTCCCATTTATATGACAGCGATTAAAAACGGTAAACTTTAGTTGCATTTTTGGCTGATCGTTTACACAACAGTGGCGTTTTGGGTGCCTGAAAACGCAACATTTTGAAAACGGGTTCCAGAGTGCAATTTTTCGGAAAGGCCCATCTCTGTTGTCATGTAAACTTGCAATATGCAGTGTCTCTGAAAACGGAGACTTTTCCCACATGCACATTACGGTTCTAGTCACACGCGCGAAAGTCGACCATCACAACAACAATGGCGGACTCCCAAGCTCTGTTTGTGCTGCTCACCCTATTGAATTTATCAACGCTTCCCCATCAAAGTAGAGATTTACTGTAGCAACTCCACCTCGTCATCCGTCCGTCCAAACGCTCATGCGGTTGCCATTTTGTTTGTTTAAACATCGGCGCTCTGTAGAAGGAAGCATATGTGCCCAGGGGCATGTTGTTTTATTGCAAAGTCACACTGACAACTACTGGCCTGGCATGTATGCTACAGTATTTTTGGTCATTTTTGCAGATCCGTGTGCACAGCGATTGTAATTAAAACATTGTCGTCTAAACGCAGAACTTTTTTCAAAACGAAAATGACAAACGATTCTGTTTTCAGTGGATCGTTTTTGTGTAAACATGGCCTTATCTTGAATGTAGGGAAAAAAAAAAAAAAAAAAAACATTAGGAACTTAGAGTCTTTATGCTAAGCTTGGCTAAACACCTCCTAACTCCAGCTCTATATTATAGTAGCATAAAGTGGCACAGATTTTACGCATGAAGTCCAGTTTACTCTTCATAAAAAAATACTGCTCAGCATGTGAAGTTGTACAGTACAGGCCAAAAGTTTGGACACACCTTCTCATTCAATGCGTTTTCTTTATTTTCATGACTATTTACATTGTAGATTCTCACTGAAGGCATCAAAACTATGAATGAACACATGTGGAGTTATGTACTTAACAAAAAAAGGTGAAATAACTGAAAACATGTTTATATTCTAGTTTCTTCAAAATAGCCACCCTTTGCTCTGATTACTGCTTTGCACACTCTTGGCATTCTCTCGATGAGCTTCAAGAGGTAGTCACCTGAAATGGTTTTCACTTCACAGGTGTGCCTTATCAGGGTTAATTAGTGGAATTCCTTGCTTCATCAATGGGGTTGGGACCATCAGTTGTGTTGTGCAGAAGTCAGGTTAATACACAGCCGACAGCCCTATTGGACAACTGTTAAAATTCATATTATGGCAAGAACCAATCAGCTAACTACAGAAAAACAAGTGGCCATCACTACTTTAAGAAATGAAGGTCGGTCAGTCCGGAAAATTGCAAAAACTTTAAATGTGTCCCCAAGTGGAGTCGCAAAAACCATCAAGCGCTACAACGAAACTGGCACACATGAGGACCGACCCAGGAAAGGAAGACCAAGAGTCACCTCTGCTTCTGAGGATAAGTTCATCCGAGTCACCAGCCTCAGAAATCACAAGTTAACAGCAGCTCAGATCAGAGACCAGATGAATGCCACACAGAGTTCTAGCAGCAGACCCATCTCTAGAACAACCGTTAAGAGGAGACTGCGCGAATCAGGCCTTCATGGTCAAATAGCTGCTAGGAAACCACTGCTAAGGAGAGGCAACAAGCAGAAGAGATTTGTTTGGGCCAAGAAACACAAGGAATGGACATTAGACCAGTGGAAATCTGTGCTTTGGTCCGATGAGTCCAAATTTGAGATCTTTGGTTCCAACCGCCGTGTCTTTGTGAGACGCAGAAAAGGTGAACGGATGGATTCCACATGCCTGGTTCCCACTGTGAAGCATGGAGGAGGAGGTGTGATGGTGTGGGGGTGTTTTGCTGGTGACACTGTTGGGGATTTATTCAAAATTGAAGGCACACTGAACCAGCATGGCTACCACAGCATCCTGCAGCGACATGCCATCCCATCCGGTTTGCGTTTAGTTGGACGATCATTTATTTTTCAACAGGACAATGACCCCAAACACACCTCCAGGCTGTGTAAGGGCTATTTGACCAAGAAGGAGAGTGATGGAGTGCTGCGGCAGATGACCTGGCCTCCACAGTCACCGGACCTGAACCCAATCGAGATGGTTTGGGGTGAGCTGGACCACAGAGTGAAGGCAAAGGGGCCAACAAGTGCTCAACACCTCTGGGAACTCCTTCAAGACTGTTGGAAAACCATTTCAGGTGACTACCTCTTGAAGCTCATCGAGAGAATGCCAAGAGTGTGCAAAGCAGTAATCAGAGCAAAGGGTGGCTATTTTGAAGAAACTAGAATATAAAACATGTTTTCAGTTATTTCACCTTTTTTGTTAAGTACATAGCTCCACATGTGTTCATTCATAGTTTTGATGCCTTCAGTGAGAATCTACAATGTAAATAGTCATGAAAATAAAGAAAAAGCATTGAATGAGAAGGTGTGTCCAAACTTTTGGCCTGTACTGTATATCGTCTGTAGCTCTGGAGAGAACTTCCTAAAGTCTGAGAAAATAACCCTGATAATGTCATCAGGGTCTGGAGACTACAAATCTATAGCAGAAAGTCTGCATAACAAACTAGGGTTTTGAGAGATGTGAGCATTTACCAAGAAAGGAAGGCCCACAAGAAGATGATTCTGTGTTTTGAATAAGAGAAGAAGCAGACTCTGACAATTCTGACTGGACTATTGTATTCTCTCACAAATGTTCCCAACTTGGAGGAAATGTAATTATGAATTGCTGGGGTATCCTCTTTAAAACTGCAATTTATGGCAGAATCCTCATCTCACTTTCTTGGAAAGAATACAAAACTGCATGTAAAAATTTTGAACTATTCCTCTCCATCCCAAAACTTCCTCTCTTTGATTTTCTCTTTGATTATGTGCTAACCCAGAGCTTACCTCTACAAGAAATTATTGATGCTCTCAAAATGCTTAAAGTTTCATAGTGAACTTAAATGTCACCTGTAAAATAACCAGTGTCTCTTTCTAATTTCATTAACATTTCCATAATCAACATGATTAATGACATTTAACACTGCATTGAAAACCATTTTCAAGTCCACATTGCAGTAAAACACCTTCTTACCTACTTGATCTTTAAAAATCTTTGAAATAACAACGGGCACGTTGTGCTCTGCGCCTCCCTGAAAAGCAGGAGAGAGAGATGAAGATGAACGTTGTTGAGTTTCAGTGGTGATATTTGCTGCCAAAACTACTTTCTAAGACAAACAGTCATCTCTGCAACCCAAAGCCTTTGTCATTTCCACTTTAGTCTCTTCATAATCAAAACTTTAGTGCTTACTTTGATGCTTAAGCCCAGACCGCCAGTCGCTTGTCTTCTCAGTACAACAGTTCTGTGCTTTAGAAAATGGGAGTTTCTTATTGGCAATAGGATATTGTGAACATTGAAACAGTATTCTGGAGTCATGCGGTGTGAATTACAATGCAAGTCTGGAGCCCTCGGGCGCACTTACATTTACTTGGGATTCACTTCCACTTGTGCAAACCACGTCCAGCTTCTGTATGGTTAATACCTCTTTGGTCAATTTCAGGCAGACATCATAGGTATTGTTGGTCTCCTCATTGTACAGCAAAGCAATTCCAGATTTTGTCTGTTGGAATTGAGAAGAGCATTGACATTTTGCCAAGCAGAGCAATTATGTTCACAATGAACATTTTAATCCTCTTTCCTCAATGTGTCATTTGTGTACCCAATTCTTCTGGTCTAGTTTTGGGTTAATTGGTTTTATTCAACATTGTAAAGCATGAACCTTTGTGTAATAGAAAAAAAAAACGGTTGCATGCTTTGATTTTCATATCTTTACCTTATGAAAAAAAAAAAAAAAAAGAATACACAGAAGTTCAGGAAATGGCACTCAACACTTAGAAGACAGAAATGACAACAACAGTCGATTCAGATAAAAGAACACAGTGGTGGTATAAAGTGTGACATATGTGCTATCTCTGAGTAGGTGAAGATTCCACAGATACACATAATAGAGTGAAGTTTAATCCCACCCTCAAATTTCATGAATTATTCTCTGATCTATCATTGCTCTGTCTCTATCTGCAAACACCTAAAGTCACAACCAAACCCTTGAGCAGCTCTAACAAATAAGAAATAACCTGAACTTTTTTGTCTGGAGATTAAGACTGCCAGCTGGAGTTTTTTTTTCAAGTTCTACAATGCCCTTTGTCACTAAAGCTCAGTGAATCCTAACCTTTTTCTGTCTGATGTACCCCACACTCTTATTAGATGAGCTTACATCTGTACCATCAAAGCGACATGACCTGGTCCTAATGTGTTTTTTCTGAACTGAGTTTAAACTGGATATTATTTGCACATCTTATTCTGAAAATTCAAACCAGGGCTCAGTATAAAGGCCTTTAAAAGTTTTGATCCCACAACTGACCCGATCAAGGTGTAGATCTTTGATGGATATGTTACTTTTTACATTATTATGTAGCAGATACCTTCAAAATCTACATTTCTTTACCATTCAGCAAGACTGTTGTTGATGCGTAGGTTTCAGCACATAAGCCACTTGGTTATGGTTAGGCAGCAATTATATTTCAGCTTAAAATAGGTTTTGGTGGCACTAGTCCTCGTGGAAACACAGCAAAAAACAACCACTTCTTGTGACACTATTCTAGCTGGAAACAGGGATTTCTCAGTAACAAGCAATCCCTTTTCGTGCCCCTGTCCTCAGTGGAAAAAACAGCAGCGGGTTGCTAAGAACACCCATGTTTGGTGGCGAAAAAGCTGCTGAAAATGCAGCGAAGACTTGCTGAGAAGAAAAACGGTTTTGCTGTGTGTTGTTCTCAAACAGTGGTCTGAAGCTTGGCAGACATCTCACCTAGCTATAACGCCATCCACCACCCCCTTCACCTCACCATGACAAAGTCATCTCATACACTACATAACGTTAGACACAACGATATGATACTTCACATGATACATATGAAATGGACCAATTTGGTGTAGGCTGTGGTTTGCTGAAACAAACAATGCAAACATTTGATTCTGCTGATGGGGCTAACTATTACCATTTGGAGTGGCATAAGCTATATGTTCAAACCATGTTCCTTTTAGCAATCCATTTTAACCACTTTCTTTGCTTTCTTACTACTTTTCATACACTCTGGTGGTCTTCAGGTTGTAACATCGTAGTCAGGCTGGTGGTTAACATGTCCTGTGTAGTCAGCCTTTGGTGTTTTGGTTAAGTAATTGGTTTCATAATCTTTTGTGTAGCCATGCTATCAGCGTGGCTTCGGGGAAGGCAAAGTCAGTTAGATGGTCTACCATTTTGGTCCAATCTGAAATATCTCAACAATTCTTGGGTGAATAACCAAAGGATTTTGTACAGAGATTCGAGTTTAGTAGGGTCGGTATACACTGGAGACCCCACGATACTATATCATCATGATATAATATTATTGCAATTTTTAACGCTTTGAGATATGCTGAGTATATATATTTTATCTAATAAAATAAGGTTTCTAATGTGTTCATCTCAATTGAATGATTTTTATTGTAGCAAAATACTAGACTGAGAAAGCAATTGATTGTATTATTCTAGTAAGCTTCCAAAAGTTTGTTTTTGCAATATCAATAATCTATATAATACAGAAATCAATACTTGGTGTCTGTGTATGTAAACAACATTGTCACCCAAAACAGATTTTATCCTGTCTCGATTCACAAGTTTTGAAAACGGTGAAGGACATGACATGGCACACAAGATTTTACTGTTGAAACAGTGAAGGACATTTTTTCCCTAAGCTTAATCAAAATCCAGCCAAAGGAGTCAATACAATTGATGGATGATCTGACATGTAAACGAATGGGAGGACTACAGCTAATGTTTGATGGAAAAACAATTGCAAGTTGAACTGAAGTGACTTGACTATAGATTACAGAAATGGGTTCATGTGCAATTAGTGGACAAAATAAAAGAAACACTTATATAATGCAGTCCAATACACCACCACAAGCAATGGCCCCAAAAGTTACTATTAACTTGAATCAGCATGTTTTTGAAGTCTAACCTGTAACGAGCCTTAGAAGCTTCACATAGATGTGATTTATTGCAATATGTTTCTTTTGCTGCTTCAGTTATTGTATCCACCCACTCTTTCATTTGATATTGTTGCAGGTTTTACTCTACAGGTTCCCCTTTTGGCTGAACTGTTATCAAAAGCCTACTACAACATTGTTGACAATAAGCAGTTCTTTATGTACAGCACCTTACCATTTTGTAAGTCTTTTATCAGTGCTTTTCATTTACTTATGAAGACTGTTACTTTACTATTATATTTTTGGCATTTATGTGGAAGCTATCCAGACCTTTGTGGACAGGCATCCTTGAAGACAGTTCTGGGCCTTTGAGATTCTTTTTACATGACTGATTATTTGAAAGAAAGCCAGGGACCGGGAACATCTTTTTTTAACCAGAAAAGAGGAATTATCACAATTTTAAAAATGCATTTTAGTCACTTTGTGTATTTCAAATAATCGTGCGACTGCCTGGACTGTCTTGATTCAACCTTAATGGTGCCAGACTGAAGTACTTATAAGACAGCCTTAAAAGCAGAGCAAGGTAATTAGACAGTGATCAGTAGAAGGACAAAAATGCAAATGTTAGTAATTTATTGTCCCACCGTTCTTTTGAGGGCAGATTTCTATAGAATAGCAGATGACTGACCTTTTCATAAATTATGTACTCTTAAGGGGTCAGAGTGGGTGAAAAAGATGGTAATCAGTACATGAATGATGTCAAACAATGCTTTTTTAATAAACGTTAGAATGAAGGTCGTGCTCTGTTCCTACCAAACAAGACAGAGTATAAATTAAGGCCTCTGGTCGGGAGCTGGGCAGCACAATTAAGCACTGACCAGTTTCATCTACCATTACGTTTTACAATTAACAGGTAGGACTGGGCAATATATTGGTATTATATAGATATCATGATATGAGACTTAATACTGTCTTAGATTTTGGATCTTGTAAGTATTGTCTGTCTCTGTATCTGGTTTTAAAGGCTCCATTATAGTGAAGTGTTGTCATTTTCTGAACTTACCAGACTGAACCTAGCTGTTCTATTATTTGACATTACCCACTTAGTCATTAAATCCACATTACTCATGATTATTAATCAAAATCAAAAATGGATAGTCAGCCCTACAATACTGTCACAATACCAATAAAGGTAGTCAAAAATATTTTACTTGATTTTCTTCATATCGCCCAGCCCCATGAAAACGTAACAATTATATGACTAGGAAGATCCTAACTTAAAGCAGCTGTGCGGAACTTTTTACCATTAATAAAACTGTCCCTAGTTCGTATCACCCCCCCTTGAAGATCCGCATATTTATTTGAACCCAACAGAGACAAAAAAGCCTTTCTCTATATGGTTATTTAGCGTAGCCTAGCTCGGGTCGGACACGCAGCGGAAGTCAGCAAACCAGAATATGGCACCCGAGGCGGAAGTGATTCTGCTCGCCCGCAGCGGCCCGCAGCGATTAAACCACAGAAGAAGAAGGAGCCGTGTTTACAGTGTTCTTCGAGTAAGCAGTGCGCAACAGGCATTGCTGATCACATAACACCTAACAGTTTTACCAGAGATGTATCTATGAGGACTTGGTTGTACTTTTGATGTCATGGCGGATAACGAAGGAGCATCATGTAAAATTATCTGTGACTGTGACCATGAACACAAATATACAGCAGGCAGTTGTCCTCGGTTTATAAGAAATTCAGAGCTACACCAGAACATGTCATTGGTTCGACCTGTCTGATCTGTTCGTACTAATGGGAGGTTCCATAAGTCCGACTGTCCGTTCTGACTGTTCACCTCCATTTGGCCGCGGGAGTGAAAGGCATGCACCGTATCTACAGGCTGTTACATATTATTAGCAACCAGCAATCTGATCTATTGAGAGTTTATAGTACTGTAGTGACGCATAGCCTAATTCCTGACAGCAAGATTGGTTTTTAAAATAATAAAAAGTCAGTTAAGCCTCAGAACTCAAAGCGGCAGCTTTCATATTTTGCAGAATATCTTTAAAACCAAGCAACGGAACTTAATGGGTGAAATTGTGCTCAGTAGCTTATGTGTTGGTCGTTCAAAGATGAGCTCGGGGCGATTATAACCTTTCCACAAAGTATTTAATCCAGCTGCGAAGTGCGGCGTTTTTTCGATAACTTCATAAAGTAAAGGCACTGCGGTATCGCCGTGATACTGTGATTATGTACAGCTGCTGTACAGACAGTTGGTCTTTCTTTCTTACCCTAATCCCGGGTATTTTCTGAAAGCACAGAGCAAAGAAATGTCTTTATTTTCTCCCCCGGTCTGCTGTCAGCAGGAGCGGGGATTTCAGCACCACGGACAGCGCGCGTACAAAGACTTGACAAGCGTCTCCTTTAAATGTGTTTGCTGCTGGTGAAATTATACATAATAAATGAAGACAGTGACATATTTTCAATAAAAAACAATGAGTTGAATGTTCATTTCAAGCTTTTGTAGTACAACGATTTTCAGAATTGTGTGAGTGCGGCCGGAGAGCGGGCGGCAGTGTTTGATGCAGGAAACTGATATGGACTTGAAAATCAATTTTGGAGTGGGGGTCGTTCAGAACATAACAGAAATTCCCGCCTCGTTTAAATAATTTTGGAAATGTAGCTCGTGTGGACGCTGCTGCACTAAGTGATCAATAAAAGAGCTTAACTACTGAGAAGTTACTTGATTCAGAAAACAGCGACGCTACCACCAAGCTACTGAGAAATGTAGTTAAACTACCAACGTCCGCTGCTGTAGTGACGCCACTGCCCAACACTGTGTGTGTGTGTGTGTGTGTGTGTGTGTGTGTGTGTGTGTGTGTGTGAGCGAGCATGTATGAATGCACAAATATGTGCTGCATTTACCCTCTGCAACACATTTTATGCAATATCTGTATGTAAATTTCTTTAATGTTAAAAGTGTTACTACAGTCAAAACAAAACTGCAGTGATTGTTGATGCATTGCTCATGGTGCTTTAATGCGGGTCTGCTGATGGTTGTAGTGCGCGATCTGACACAGAATATCAGCGCAATAGAAAACAGAAGAAGCCTGGAGAGGGTGTGCAGGCGAAGACGGGTCGAACTAACGGGACCTCCCATTGGTTCGACTTCCTATTGGTCCGACCTAGTCTAATCAATGGGAGGTCGAACCAATGGGAGGTCGAACCAATGGGCAGTTCCCGACTGACCTAACGTTAGTAGCATTAGCTTTGCAGCGAAGGCTGCAGGTAACAGCTTTGCTGTGTTAGGATTATGTTATGTCTTCACTGTGTATCTTCACATAAAAGAAAACTCTGACGATTTGGGAGTTATGCCCTTTCTCGTATGTCCTGCACTGTGATCCATGGAAGGATACACCGGTGAACAGGCACAGACGTAGCTTGTAAACAAAACTCAGCTGTTTATTTAGCCTAGCGATATTTCCGGATTTTAGCAGCTGCAATGGACGACTTTGAATGCGATTTTGAAGACTTTCTTGTAGCGGACACAGATCCAGAGCCATACCTGTCTGAGCTGGAGCACACAGATGAGGAACTCCATGTGTTGAATGCTGAGCAGAGATGAAAGAGGCTGAATCCTCCGCTACTATTTTCCTGCACATAGTGGGATTCAGTGCTGCCATCGTTGGGGAGATATATCATCAGGAGGAAAACCGCCGCAGAGAGTGCATCACAAGGAATGAAAACTTTGCAGCAATCACTAATCCTGGCGTGATTGAAACTTTTTCCTAAGATGAACTGGAAAAAACGCTCCAGGCCTGCAGGAGCTGATGGACAGCTTTCAGTCGGGTGAGTAACGTCCGTGTCGTCTCTTTGCTTTTACCGAGTGACCTAGCAACCTGTCCCAGAGCCAGCTGCAGCTGTTGCTCACCGGTGTATCCCTCCGTGTAAGATGTACTGACAGTGCCATGCTAACCGCTGTCTCAATATGAAAATGATAGAGAAAGGGCATAACTCCCAAATCGTCGGAGTATTCTTTTCACATAATAATGCGGACTCAGCAGATGACTTGTTAACTGTTTATTCCTCCTTACACCGAACGTACACGGCTGCTTCTCATTGTTTCTCAGTAGCACAACAACGGTTACTACATTACCCAGAATAACTTGAGTTTCACACTACTACGGTAGCCTTAGTAGCTCAAAATACACAACAGATTAGATTAGATCAGAACAGAAACACAACAGGAGAATTTACTGAGTAATTTCGCTGTTTCCACAATTTACTTGGACTGGCCTGACGTTGGTTAATCCTCTTGCTCTCCAAAACAAATGCATGTGGTAATTGCCGGCTGCAGTCAGAATTTTACGACACCAGGCTGTGGGTGTCATACTGCTTCAACCAAAGGGGCTCTATAATCAACGAAAACGAAAAGTTCTGCACAGCTGCTTTAAACAAAGTTTTATTACTGTTTTGCTTGGCCAGTTTTAGGTGGTTTGAGGAACATTTTAATCCCAAAACAAGATGGTTGCTTCTCCTGTTAGATTTGAGATCAGAGTTGCTACGCATTCAGGTATAAACCCCCTGATTGGTCGACAGACTCATGCCGAGGAATAATGAACAGCGAATGGACAGCTAACAACAATGACTGTTGTCAACATGGGAAAATGGATAAATAATCACACAAGACATTCAGTGTGAGATTGATCACAATGTTATTTTACAAAAAAGACACCACAGATCAAGGCTGGATGACAAAGCTTCTGAAAGGGATATGAACACATTGAAGACCCCATCGGAATGGCACAAAGGTTAATGTTAGCTTCTAGGCAAAAAGCAGTAATCATAGAAGGTCTCCTACATGTAGCGTTCCAGGGATATTTAATGTCAGTAATGTTATGTTGTATACGACAATCTCAACCTCAATTAACTTAAAGTACACAGTTTATTCTCAGATAACTTCACGTTAGACATCACAATTATTTTTCATTTGCGCGATCTGACAACTGCATGAGGCATTCAACTTGCCCAAACACAGAATTGATTTGCCCCAGGGAAAGTGAATGTCAAGTTCTGACAATTTTTAACAAGGAGAGACGATGCAGCTATACAAGCAAAACAACCAGGTAATATTGTGGTAGACTTCTTCACCGTCACATGACAGCATTGAGACTTTTTTTTTTACGACACTATCGCCAAAATTCATTACATTGTTGCATCCCTAACTAAAAGTGTAATGAACTGTATTGACCTTTACTGTTTTGCCTTGAGTTACAGCAGAGGGTGCTTAAAATTCACTATCTTGACCTAGTGCATTCCCGATTGACCTATCAGTAACTAGGGTATTGTTACTCTATACCTTTAAGATACTGACCAAAATAAACAAGTACCAAGCAGTATCAAAAAATGTTAAGTCAAGATCACCAGGGATCTGATCTCGGACTGCTGCAACTCCACTCTTTCTGTTGCTGCCTTCTCCCGAATCACACTCCTTCTGGCGAAAGGTCAGTGTGATATCTGCCTGGTTACCATGAGCTAACGCAGCAGTAGGCTAGCAACCAAGTCTGTAAACCATCCCAACAAACTCACACCAACATCGAAAAAATTATTTTGTTAAACTTGTTAATAAATGTTGGGTTACATTAGCTGTGTGATGCTAACATAACAGTTAGCCTTGTCAGACTGTGTACGGCCAGGTGGACTCTCACCAACTGTCCCCAGGACAGAGTTGGCACATTGTTGTCACCTTTTTTCCAATCAAAGTAGCGAGTACTAGCTCCAAAAGTCGCCAGATGATACCATATGCTCATCTGCATATTGGTGACATCATCACACAGAAATTTGCTTAGCTAGCAACTCTGAGTTTGCAGGTCAGCATTCTGAGATGCTACCAAAACTTTTTAAAGAGTAACTAAACCCTAAAACCATTTTTTTCAGCTGATAATCATTGTTTCTGGTAGTGAAGTAGTGTTTCTGACTGATCCTGCTCAAAATCTTGGCAGTTTAGTGCAAACTGTTGAAAATCTACATTTTATTTTAAAAATGTGGTGTGGAGTGCCCTCTACAGCTTGAAACCTTGTTACTACATTTGAATTTACATTACATTACATTGGAGGCGAATGACTCTTTTTCGGGGCGAATGACGTCACTAACCGTCCACGCTAAAGCCTGCCCTCCTCCCTTTACTCCTCCTCCCCTTACTATAAAACCATTCTGTCCACAGTCATCAAACTGATAGGAGGAGGTTGGATCAGAGCAGAGAGAACAGCTAGTAACTTGTCGAATTGTATTGTTAGCATAGTGTATTTTAGTGTAGGTTTACAGTTAGTAGTGTGTTTATAGTGTTTAGGTTAGTTGGTCAAGGAGAGGTGCCGAGACTCGGGAGTATATGTGCAGGACGGCGAGGGAGGGATGTGGAGGGCTGCTGTGCAGTGAGAGAGAGCAGAGCCTCAGGAGTATATGTGCGGGCAGCGAGGGAGGGATGTGGAGGGCCGCTGTGCGGTAACAGAGAGCCGAGCCTTGGGGGGTATATGTGCGGGGCCGCGAGGGAGGGAGGGGTAGATGGATGTGGTGGGCTGCTGCACGGTGAGCCCATGCAGGCTCCCAGAGAGGGATAAAATAAGTCAAAGTGTGGAGAAGGGGACTGGCTGAGCTCCGGCCACCTTCCCTTCTGCCCGTGTGACACAGTTTGGGGGGCTTTTCCAAGCCACCATCGGCACAGTGAAAGCCCTCTCTCCTCTCCCCACAGCGAGGGACAATCTTCACTCCGCCCCCTGCCTCAGCTGCTCGCCTGTCCCCATCTCCGAGCTGCCGAGCTGATCAGACAATCGTGACTCAAAGGCATCTGAGGAGCAGTAGGTGAAGTATTTTGGGTTTTACGTCAAGGGGGTTGGGACTATTATGCTACATGGGTTGCGTTCAAATTAAGCTAATTACGTGTTGGTTTGATTTGGTTCAAACATATCTGAAAAAGTGACAGTCCTCATCAACTTTTATAGGCTCTACAGTATGGCATGCTGCGGTCAGCAGTGCAACGGAGGTTGACAGTGCATCTCCTGGCAACGCCAGGTCTCAGATGTTAGTAACAGCTGCCATGGAAAACGCCCACCCACAGACTTGATACTTAGACACTGCTTCCTTTTTTTAATGAGAAAAACATGCACAATAGTGGTTGGTATTATATATTATACTTCCTTATCCTCAGTGATAATACATCTAAAATCAATGCTCTATCATCTTTGCTGAGCAGCTAATTAAAGCAGTGTACTGATGCTGGTTTTGGTGCTTAAATAATGGTGTGTATTATGCAATTTAAAGAATAACATTGCTGGGCTTCATGACTGCGACACATGCCTGTACGGACAGGAAGAGCTTTAATGCTATTCCCTAACTAATGGCCTAAAACATCTTAATACCCATGGGCTGAATTTTTGTTTGATTTTAATGTAGTATGAGTGGTTATCGTCATGTGTTTAAAGACGGGGCCCCTCAAGATAGAAATCCATAGTGTGGGAAAAATGCGTGGGAAGTGGAAACTGATGTCCCCCCAAAAAAGGTAGCAGCTCTTAGGGCTTATCATGTATCAGCCCTGTGCTTCTGCCAGCTTGTTCATGTGTGACTGTGTGCAGGCATGTAAGACCACAAAGCATATATTCTGGAGACTATGGTGCTGTCTTGCAACCTCATCTCATTTGCGTAGATTGAAAACAATAGAGGGAATGAAAGCCGCCTTGTGGGACACCTGTACATAAAACAATCTCTTTAAGCCACCACGCTGGTCGCATATTCTCCTTAGGCAGTCTGTCAGAAATTCTTTAATCCATTGGAAAAGAAAAACACCTTCAACATTCAAATCACACAGCCACTACAGAAGCAAATATATTTGCAATATATTCAAAGCTGAATTGAGTTAAAATCTTGTGACAGCATATCATATTCATCATGCTGACTGTGGTCAAATTGTGTCCTCTTTTCCCTTAAATCCTGCCAGCAAAACCGTGGGGGGGTGAAGCTAACAACCCAACGCAGTCCAGTACAACAGCTCTGCATTAAATACATTTCTGTGTTTGTGAAGCTTAAAATGTCCATGTTTTGTTGTTTTAAAGGCAGTAATCTTTTATGAACCCTCTGGTAAGGTCACATTAGTTTCAGAGGACTGTGAGACCCGAGCTGCTATATTTACAAAGTGCTGTGATGAGGTGACCTTTGACTGATGAATATTCTTAATGGCAGCCTGGCCTGTTAAGAGGTGCAACAAGCTATAATTGAAACACAGCCTACATCTCTGCACTTAAAAAATAGTTTAAAAAAAGCCTCACATTAGAAATATTCACTGGTTGCTGGTATCTGAGAACTGACCCCCGACCCAGTCTGTGCCAGGTCTGATTTAGCAGAGTCTAGTATGAGCAGTTCAGGCAGAGTCCCATAATACAAGTGGACTCGGCTGCTCATTAATTCGTGATGCATCATGCTTTCTCCCTTTTTGTGTCTATTTGGGTTGACTGTATTGTAGTCCGGGTCTAATTACACTCAGGTCTAGTGATGGGCAGACCGATTCTTTTCCTAGTATGGGTTACATCAAATCGATATATGTAAATGTATCAAGTTTTTGCAAAGTATAGTGTCAGTTTCTCTGTGACATTCCATTATAGTAGGCAGGTTGTAAAACTTGTGCTCCCCACCCCAAACAACTTCTCTTTAATGCATTACCAGTCATCATGTATAAGTTTACATTATTAAAGATAGAATATTCATTGTAATACAGTGTTTCAGCATCCCACTTGTATGTATTGGTAGGCAATGTAAGCTCAATTGGATGTTAGATAAACGTCACTGACCAATGATTCGTCATTTTTTGAGGGGCAAGTACAAGACATCCCAGTGTGTCTGTGTCTTCATGTCGTCCATATTTGTACATGTTTTCTGAAAGCTTACAGATATGAAGAAACTAAGCAGTACCACCAGAGATCATGGAGGCAGTGTAGCTTAGTTCAAGCAGGACATGACCAAAGGGCACAACAAAGACATTTTAAAAATGGCATGCTGAAACAAATAGGGCATATCGTAAAAGCAATTCTAAGACTACACATTACATTCCCCCAATCCCAAATGGATCCCTTACAGACTTGTTGACTCAAGCCCTATAAGCCCTTACAGAGCTAGGACCAATTCCTTTTATTACCCTTAGCCCTTCCCCTTAGTTTGCGCGTTCACGTGAGGGGAAGTGGTGTCCCAATTCTCCATCAGGTTAGCTCTTAACCTGACGGAGAATTGGGACACCACTTCCTCCGAGAAATGGAATTGGTCCTAGCTTAGGGCTTGAGTCAACGAGTTAGTAAGGGATCCATTTGGGATTGGAGGAATGTATTTAATGACCTCACAGACTAACACCGTCTAAGAGTTTCAACATTGCGTCTTCCTCCACTATCGACATTTTTGTTGTTATCAGAAACTTCTGACTCTGCCCTCTGGTGCCATCTAACGGATGATGCAAGATACTGGATGCTTGAAAGTATGAGGGCAGTTACAACATTTGAAAAGAATATATCGTTTTCTGTACATGAAGGGGGTATAAATAAACGTCAAACTCAAAGGCTTAACTTAAAGTAAATTGTGAGTCATTGGTTTTCAAGTCAAGTATATTTTACAATTATTTTGTCAGGTCAATTTTAAAGTGATTCTATTTATAATTCATTTCTGACTTCAGTCCCAGTCATGTGACTCTAGTGCACATATGTGGATCTGATCTGTTGTTATGGACACCTACAGTAGAGTGTCCACACTAAGTCCAGCCAGACATTAAAAGGAACTCTTACCTTTCTTGTATTTCACACAGCACTTAGAAACAATTTGAACATCCACAACTCCCGCCTCCCTCCAAAGTCCCATCCCCCTCCTCCTGCAACTCCACCTCCCTTAAAAGGCCTACTCCCCCCTCTTCCATTATGTCCTCGTTACGTCTATGATAGACATGGGGGCTGGCAAGGTAATGTTAGATACGCAGAAGAGGAGAATGAATGTAACATTACAACCAAGACAGTCAACTGCAACCCTGGAGTTTCAAAACTCAACCGGAGTCAGTGATGACTGATGAGTTTTAGAATAAGGTTACAGTGCTAATATCAGATAGTAGCGTTAACGTTACAGTAAGTGGAAACGTACAAGGAAGATAACATTAATGTTTCAGAGGCTACGCTACAGTAGGCTAACGTTAGCCATTAGCAACTGGATGCTGTGTTGTCATATGTTGTGTTACGCGAGCGGTTACATCAGTCGGAGGCCTCCACATGGGGAAGACAGACAGGACAGGAGAAAACTGCGACCAATCATTGCATTCGGTCCGACTGCAGTGATTGGTTGCAGTTTTCTCCTGTCCTGTCTGTCTTCCCCATGTGGAGGCCCCCCATGTGGAGGCCTCCGACTGATGTAACCGCTGATGTATATAAGTTTTCTAAAGTTCACCACCATTATCCCTGCTACCTCTTACAACTAAACCCATTTAAGGCATGGTGTTCAGGAAAAATCGAAAAAAAATTCTGCTAAGTTGCCTTGATAAATAAAGACTTACAGAGGGTGTAATACTGTTTGGTTTGTAAGGTCACAAAATTCTCAGTAGAATAGAAGATAAATAGAACAATATGTACCATATTGAAGGAAAATCAAAGCTACACTTATACAAAGTTGTCTGTATACATTATAGATGGTGAAAGCATGAATTGTGCCAGAGGGTGAACATGTATAGTTAATCCATTTAGTTGGAGGGTATCTCCACACACAGCAGGTGAGCAAACTCAGCATCAGTTAGACGCATTGCATCAGCTTTCATTCGATATCTGCAATTCACTCCAACACAACAATGTCAATTATCAACAACTGCAAGTAATACAAAGAATGAGAAAAAAAAATAAGAAGAAAAATTCAAAGAAGATAAAAGATTGCAATTAACAATTCTGATGTTCGCACTGCTAATTTAAAGACGTGCATCTAATCAAACAGCTTAAAGGTTTTGTTTGTAGTTCTGTTTTTTAAAAAGATGAATAAATCTCAGTAGGGGTTGCTGAATGAGTTAAAGAACAGACAGAACTCAAAGCACACCTGCTGTGGAGATTTGTGCACTGACAAAGACAGGAGAAGGTCGAGGCTAGGTTTTGTTGACGTTGAAGGATCTCCTAAACATACTGAGTTCACACTCTCAGTCCTCTGTGAATCAGAGTGCAATTTGACCTGACAGTTGGTGATTAGCCAGATTTGTCACACCGGCTAGAGGAGTGCTTATAACCATGTCGGCAGTGAAGATCACATCAGTGGTGTGTCTGCAGAGGCTCTGTTTAGTCTTGTACTAAACGACAGACCAGGCACATATAGCAAAGAAGGTTATATAACATAATAAGATGGACACAGGAGGATAAGGATGGGGGTAAAAATCGATACAGCATAGTATCGCGAGATTTTGCGTAGCGATACTGTATTGACACACGGAAGCTAAGGGTCGATCTTTTATTATACACATTATTAATTTTTGCAAATACACATTTTAATACAACCTTTGGTACTAGAATAATAAAATCATTTGCTTTTTCGGTCCACTAGATGGTGCTGACGTTTTCTTTCCTGGTGAGGTCAGCAGAGGTCTCAGTCAGCACCATTTGGCAGGAAGTTCATCAAAACAAAGATGGACGCAACGGAAAAAGAAATCAGAAACGTCTGGATTTATTTTGGATTTTTTAGGAAGGACTTGGACATGGCATGTGATTTGCAAGCAGCATCATATGATAATAAATACTCTTGCAACACTACAAACACGAGTGCTAACCTCACACACTACCATCCAGAGATAGCGTTAGCCACTGACAGCCAAGTTATGGCTAAACCCACTACACCTTAAAATCAACCAACACTGGACACACTCAGCTTGACAAAACAACCCTCCAACTCTAAAAGAGCTAAGAAAATAAGTCCATCACGTCCATCATGCGCAAAGATTTGCGTCTACACAGTGTTGTTGAAAACTAAGGCTTTTGTTACCTGCTAAAAACACTGGAATCCAGGTATGTGACTCTGTCTCAATGTTTTTTCACCAACACATCTGTACCCAAGCTCTACAGAGAAGTGAAGCATAAAGCTGAGGAATCTTTGAGTACAGCAGGAACAGTGGCATTAACTTGTGACGCCTGGACTTCAAGGTCAGTGGATTCATATGTGACTATCACAGCACATTATCTCACAGAGAACTGGCCACTGCCGTCTCACATTCTTTAAACCAGAGCAGTATACCAAAGTCACACTGGAGCAAACACTGCAGACCTCCTGCAAAATGCAACATAAGAATGAGGGACTGTGGTTGAAACAGGTGATGCTTCTAACATAGGTGCTGCCATTCAATTAGCGGGATACTTGCTTGTGAAGTGTTTCGCTCACATGCTTAATCTGGCCTCACAGCAGGCGTTAAATCTGCCAACAGTTCCGTTTGTCAGGTGTATGCAGCATTTCTGGTTTTATGACAGTGTTGGTCAGTCTGTCTGCTTTGCATCACGTTTTTTTACAGTAAAAAACGGTTAAAGTCAGATGAACAGATTGAAAACCTCTTATGAAGTTTTTTCTTCGGTGAAATAATTTGCAGTTGGAGAAAAGGTAATATATCACAGTACATCACAATGTATTCTAACTCAATACTCACGCCCCCCCCCCTTGACAGCGCCACTGGCCGTGCACATGTGAGTTTTGATGGTGACAACGTGTGTGTGGGCTTGTCGAGTGTGCCAAGTGCAGCACAATGCTGGTATATGACAGCAAAAAGAAGGGGAACTCAACACTTAAGAGGCACATGACGAAGGCTTGCCATGGAAAGAAAGATATGAGTCAGCCTTCAATGTCCACGTTTGTATCCTTAAAAAAAATGTTGGGTTTAAACCGGGCTCGGGCTCATGATTACAGTTAAACGGACAGACGGGCCGGGCTCGGACAGGACATGCACAGGCTTGGGTGGGGTCAGGCTAGACTTTTTGGGCCTGATCTAAGCTCTCCTGCAGTACTCTGCCTTCAATTTCATTTCCTCTTAATATGCTCATTGGTGTGGCAAATAATCGCATTGAGTCTGTTATCTTGATGCTAACACATAGTAGGAATTAGTATTAACACGGTAAGGGAAAACAGTATGGCCACTGCAATCATAATAGGGCTGTCATAAAAAATTCAAACTTCGCGCACAAGACGGGCCAGAGAGGGAAGCAAACCCCCAAATTCCACCAGATGTGTGTTGGTCGCGTCTGTGCGCGCAGCAGATAACTAGCGCAGCCGTTTCGCAACGGACGCGCATCAAGTGGCATTCCTGCGAGAGACGGAGGGAGAGGCACGGGCGGCGGACCCGCTGCGCCAACAGCATCCACGGCGCTGTCCGCGATGTGTGACCTGTTCGGGGAGACATACAGGGAGAGTGGTGCGCCTGCTGCCTCCCTGCCTGCCCTTTTTGAAGAAGAGATGAAATGTTACCAGAATGAGACACCACTACAAGCCGAACAGGATCCACTCTTGTAGTGGAAAACTACAGGCGCACTTAAGTATCCAAACATTGCAGTCAGAACGGGTGTTTTCATCCGAGTTTCACGTTCATATTGCGCTAGCAATAAGCATCTTATTTATATTTGTGTTGGAGTTTTGTTTTGTTTTTTTTCCTTTTAAATAATAAAAATATATGTAATAATAATAATAATAATAAATAATAATAATAATAATAATAAATTAATTTAAAAAAAAAAATTGAATATTATTCGAACTCTACTAAATTAATTCGAAAATATTCTAACTCAATTTCATGGTGCTTTTGACAGCCCTAAAAATCATATTATCTTAAACAATCCATGTTACTTCACATACCTAACATAAAATGACGTGCACTCATAACTACAGGCATATATTTTTTATGCTCTGTGAAAATGAACTAACAGCTGCTGACTTCACACTTTTAACTCAATATTATCATTATGATTTCTGTCCCACCCACTCCAGTTGACTTTTTTGGAGGTGCACTGCTCAAAAAATGTATGATCCACTGATTGACGGAGGTGTCTTTCCCAATATAAGTCAATGGGGAAAAGTCTTTTTGGGCTGCAGGGCGTCACATGACAGAACTAGGAAGTTGCACTACCATTGTTTGACCACTATGAAAATTGTCTTCAAAGCTTGGGCTCACTTCCTGCGGGCCTGCAGAATAAGGCTGCAATAGAATGAGATTTTCAAGATACCATAACCATCTCAGAAAATACTGTGGTTTCACAGTAACACAGTATTACCTTATTATTATTATTATTATTATTATTATTAGTATTAGTATTAGTATTATTATCATCATCTGTCAGAATGATCCTTGAAGGAATTAAAATGAAAGGGTTATTTTTGATTTAACAAATGTTTTATTACAATTTTAAAAAATTGAAACCATTTTTGTTAATGGAAGGATGTGCAAAAAGTCTCCCTTGTGAGATTTTCTGTCCAGTTGCATTTTTTTCTCAATATTGGAGATAAACAAATGTACACGGGATGATAACTATCAACTTTAATATCACGGTATACCTTGAAGCCAGTATACAATTGTTACTCTACTGCAGAATTCCTGTAAAGATGTTGGCTTATAATGGCCACCTTAAAACGTATCTCTTTATTATACTCTTCTTTTCTTTATCTTTCATTTATTCTTTTATATCTGTATAATGTTAACAGCTAACAAGCAGAGCTGGGTAAAAATGATTATAGGCTACCAGTAACAATACCTGTACAAACGTGATTGGTCAATACTCAAGACTACAAACGGAGAGCAGAATGCTTCCAATATCAAAAGTTTGTACCATTGCCCACAGATTGTGCATACATGGAGATTTTTGTCTATATATTGCTGCCGCCATTACAAAAATATTTACCTATATACTAAGTTATACTGAGAAATTTTTCTTGATTTTATAAGATGCAAGATTTATACTTAACAAGATATCTTTTATGTCACTAGGATATATTTTTCTTGTTATACCTACAAACCAAACCACTCTACCATATCACCCTTTACCATATCACCCTTATCGTGTTGTATCATAAAACTTGCTTGTTATTTCACACAACCTCCTCTAGACTCGTGAAGAGGTGCACAAAACAGGCACTTGCTGCAGTTTGAGCAAACACCAAAACTCCAACACAAGCCAATTAACCCCACAGGACACCTTTCACTGTTTTTTTTCTCTTGTTTGAAATAACACTCGTGCAGTGCCCTGAAGCAGCTGTGCTCTGATCACAGCTGCTTGTGGTCAGCCAAGGCTCAGCTATCCCAACCAAGTGGAACTATTCAGCTATTCAGAGGCGATAAAAATAAACTATTCTGGCCCCAAAGGAAGTGCATTCTGTACTCTCTCTCTCTGATTCAATATTGTAACTTTTAATAAAAACCAAGGATATTTCTGAGCAGAGAAAGGCATACAGAGCAATGAATTTTTGAGTTTGCAGGGACCATAGTTAATAGACTGGTTGGCAGACTAGTAGCCTGATTGGAATAATTAATCCAGACTGCTGGCCTCCACTCTGTAATTTACAATGTGTGCGGCTCACCAGATTTCATGGGATATCTAAAGTGTATTTGCTTTAGGCACAAAAGAGAGAGGGGACTGCTTTTCCGTCTGAGCAAACAGCACCAGTATCAACAGTCTTCTTACCACAGCAAGCAACAAACAAGGTTCAAGAGACATGTCATGATTTTTAGAAACAGTAGCACCTTTTAAATTGCGTGAGAGAGCGGCTGCAAACTGCCTCAATCATCAACTCGACTGTTTATAGTGTTTGTACCACGGTATCACAGCTGTGGTTCCAGTGGGAGGGGGTAAAGTACACTTTTCAGAGTTGAAAGAAGTGAATCAGAGTGAGATCTTACTTGGCTTGCTACAACTGAAGTGAAAGAAAATCATTGTGTATGCTCAGTGGATCCTAAGTGCCACGGTGAATTTTTTTTACCTAAAAAAAAAATGCTGTTGAGAGGCATTGTTATTGACTGTTTCAGTAAGTTTCACCTTCCAAGTTCACTGGAAATGAAGCACCTCTGTCAAGAACGCAGTGCCATCGACCACAGAATGGTTTCCCTTAAGAGCTTAAACATTTCCACAACACTTTCACCAGCTCCTGCATCATTACCTAATCTTGCAGCCTGTCTTAAAAAAGTGGGGTTAGGATTCAATAGTGTTCTTTCAAATCTCTTATCAAATCTAATTAGAATTTGTCTTCACTCGCAGGTAACCAAAGTTATAAATAACTAAACCTAGAAGGTTCAATTTAGATCTGTAATCAGCTTTTGTTGTTGGAGAGGGTAGAAACTGTTTTTAGCAGCAGCCTAATTAATGTTCACAACCTGTAGCTACAATCTGTAAATGAGACGAGCAACAAAAAAAATGAATGTTGATTAAATGTGCCTGAAACACTGTCAAAGTACCTTCTCCTATCACTGGGATCCCAATGGATAACTATTAAGACGGTAAGCTTAAAATATTGATATCTTACAGACTAGAGCTGGGCCAATGGATGACACCATCATCATCAAACACTGAGCCCAACATCATGATTTATTTTTGCACTGGCAACTTTGGTAAACTATTTTTATCACCAAACTTAAGAACACTTTTGTATCACAGCGGACAGACACTCACAAAAGCCAACAAGTCACAACAGGTTATAAAACTGAAAAGCGTCGCTTTTAATATGAAACTGAAAATAGTAAATACAACACAAATGCCAGCTGCTTTGGAAATATTTTTTCCCTTTGTGCTTCATCTACAGGTTGCTTGAAAGCAGCGGGGAGTAAACATTCGGCTTTGGTTTGTTTTTTCTTCATCCTGGTAATCAGCACGTCTGGGTGGTGTGTTAGAATGTTGGATGTGTCTCCATTCACAGGCTCGACAATGGTGGAGCACCATCTTTATCACCTACAGAACTCTCTCTTTGTTGCTGTTGTAGCTGACCAGGAACCAGCGGGCCGATCTTCCACTTCCGTCATTTCATTTGCACCCGCCATAGTGTGACTGACTCACACGCCTGTGCTAACCTCAGCACCTGTTGCTAACAGCCTACGACGAAAGCTTTCTTGGGGCTGAACTTGCGCTTGTGATCTCTGCTTCTGCATTATGTGCATCAGTGTAATGTCAGGTGCAGCAGTTCAACAACTTTGGTTGCTATGGAACTCTGTCACTGGTGCTTTAAAAGTAAGTAATTCTGATTTATTGCACTGCCACATGGGTAAAGTGGTTTTCAAGCGACCAAAGTTGTTGACACCATCATGAAGACTTTTCACTGTTGCTAATTACAAACACATCCGCTGAGCTAAAAAAAAAAAATTAAAAAAATTGTCTATGATGTTGTTATACTATAAACATCATCATATGCCAGTTCGGTACACATCCTACAATCCTAATGGAGTTTAACTTCACCTCCTGCATCTGACATGGCATAGCCAGCTACCGCCTTAATCTCTGTTTTTCTCTTGCCTCTGTATGAAATGTAAATAAAGTCCTGTAAGCACATGTGAGCTGGGTACCTTTGAGTGGATGACACTTGAATAAATACAGTTCATTCAGTCATTAGCACTCTGCTGGTGTTGTTGCACTACAAAACTACACACTAGATTGAAGTGGCAGAGTGTTTCTTTTCACTTGCAAGTGATCTTTCAACAGCAGCCAAACATTTCATTTTAGTTGCTAAAAGAGTTACAGTTAATTTTGTACAGCTGATCTAATCTACTGACATTTGCCATTTAAAGTGGATACCTGACTGTCAGGCCCAGCTAAAAATGAAGCCTACTGATATTACCCAGGTATAAAAAAAAAATTGCACAAACATTTAAAAAAAAACTGTTTGAGGGGGGTAGAAGCTATGCAAGGAGATTGGTTTGTATCGAAACTTAAATACGAAGCGAAACTGCATTCAAAATGTAACAAGCTGTCAGAGCTCAACCCTACATAGATGGCCCTTGTGTCGATACTAGTTCTAATGTGTTTATTATAGGGCTGGGCAGAGGGTTGGAAATTGTCACTGTGGCTGGTGGACTCAAAAGTTCACCAGCCACTCAGTAGAGTACCATTGTGTTTTGGGCTGGTGAGTGAAGAAAACTTAGCAGCCACTCGCATATTTTACCAGCATTTGGTTAGTGACTGGGACTAATTTCCAACACTAGCTGGGTGTTATGACTGAAAAACTATTATCACAATATTTTTAGGCTGTATCACTATACACAACATATATCTCCACATTTTGAAATCTCTTCGAAACTACTGTAGACCACTAAAATACTACACTACTAAACAAACAACAGTTGCAAAAAAAAGTTTAATAAAGTAGCTACTGTCATAATAAAGTTAAGTAAGCTCTGTTGTAATGAAGTTGAAAAAATACTTATATAGAAAAGTTGCATAAAGTACTGCTGTAACAAAGTTAAACAAAGTACTGTTAATAAAGTACATCTCAGGCCAGAAGTGTTGATTTTTTTGCTCCATTAAATGTGAGGATTTATTCACTGTAAGGTGAAAACAAACTAACAGTTCTCCAGTCCATATATTAATTATATTTGCAAGTCACAGTGGTGCTCCATGGTTGCAAAATGCGACTTAATAGTTGCGGCCTAGAGCCCTGCAGATACAGAACACACACATTTTGTCTGCTCACACTAGCATTTAATTTGTTAAGGTAAACTGTTACTGGGGTGCAATTTAACGTGAGGATTTATTGACTGTAGTCTGGAAACAAACTAACAGCTCTCCAGTCCATATATTAATAATATTTGCAAGTCACAGTGGTGCTCCATGGTTGCAAAATGTGACTTAAAGGACAACTTCTGTATTTTTCAACCTGGGCCCTATTTCCCCATGTGTATGTGTGCGTATGATTCATAGGTAAAACTCATTCTAAAATTGATTCAGTATTGAGGGAGCTGGATGCAGGTGGCAAATGCATTCCGTATAAGTTTGTGCATTAAAAGTGCTTTTGCCACTAACCAGTTCAGATCAGCAGTGCTATCTCTGTAAATAGCATACTAGTCTTTCCCTCACCTCTGGGCTGTGTGATGTCACGAGCTTTGCTCCACTGTGTCTGTAGCTCTCTCTACTCGTGGGACAGCCATTTTCTTGAGGAAGAGGCGTTTCGGGATTGGATGTCTTCTCCTCTTCAGCTGGCAGTAGTCATCTTGGGTGAAGTGAGCACTGCAGACCCGATGGTCTGCAAGGCGCAGTGTCTGGACAGGAGTGTTACCATCCACTTGTAGCACAACTAGCCACAACTTCAGCATCTCGCCGTCCGAAAAAGGCAGCCTAAAGCTGTACGGGGTGTTGCGCGACATCCTGTTCTTGCGTTCTGGAAAAAGGCCCGTTTATTTGAGCACTCCAAAAACTCCAGTAACACTCCAGGGGGTAGCACGTAAAAGACTCCATCCTCTGACTCTTCTAGCGTAACACACACACTTCGCAATCTGAAGCCCCGCAGATTAGACACATGCTTCACCTGCTCACATACTATCACTAAGGAGAAAGTGATCTAGATCTAGGGAGCAGGGTTGGGCGATATGTTAAAAATTTCCAACTGGCCACTGTCAGCCCATCAACCGGCAGTTGCCGACATATTCGGCAGTTGTGTGTGTGGCGGAGAAAAAAAAAAGAGGGGGGATGTTGCATTCATGTGATGTCGGAAAGAATCGAAAAATGACTTTCAGAATGCGATAACTCACATGAACGCCACCTCATGTCAGAAAAATAACTCGGCAAGTCGGATCTCCCGACACCACATGAATGAAGCAAAAAATGCAGCGTGCTTTGTCCAACATGGCACGGAAATATCTGTACATACCGGCAACAAGCATGTCGTCAGAGAGGGTGCTTAGCACGGCTGGTAACATTGTTAACCATATGCGCATATGAGTTCACGTTACGGCCGGGTTCCACCGGCTGCACGTCAAGCGTCTTGTTTACCGTTTGCTGAGCCATGATAGTTAAAGCATTTTCCACCTAAGTTATTACATATATTTGAGTTATCTAAAAGTTTACTGTACTGTTTGTTATCTACTCGCTTTCAAATGTCTGCCACAGACATTTACACAATGTCACGGATAAACATTGGTAAATGCATGAAAAAAAATCATCACATATCTCCTCTGATAATGGTTTATACATTTAAAAACACAGTGTGCTCGTTTAGCACACTATTTCATGTAGTTTTTATCTGCTGGAGGGTCGCGTAGGGGAGCATAGCGTGACAAAAATAGAAGAGCCTCCCAAAATAGAGAGTTGTCGCGTTGCTCCCGTTGCTGGTGCAGCAGCTGTAATTGATAACAGGGGGGCGAGCTGCTACAGGACTCACGCTGCAGACGTGTCACGCTGCTCCCGTTGCTGGTGCAGCAGCTGTAATTGATAACAGCGGGGCGAGCTGCTACAGGACTCGCGCTGCAGACGTGTCGCGCTGCTCCCATTGCCGGTGGACCCTGGCTGTAACTTTCAGCTCCGCCATCACTGACGTGTTTTGTGAAAGACTCGTCGGAAATCAGTGTGAAGCTGCAGGTTCCAATACGCACACACTTTGAATTGTGCTCTAAATAGTAATTATGGACTATATGTACCGAGTTGAAGTCTGTGGAGACAGACCATTAATTTAGCAAAATAAAATGACAAAAATCGCCCAAAAAATCTCCAAAAATGAAACCAACCGTGATGGACTTGGCCGATGGGCGATTGCCGATATATTCGTCCAATCGCCCAAGCCTACTAGAGAGCCATCTAGGAGAAAGCAAGAGAACCAAAACACTGAAGCGAGTCTCATGCCTGTAGCTTGAAAAAAGACATGATACAACAGTTTTTTATGTTTCATGATATTGTCAATTTATGACAATATGAAGATGGCTATCATCTCGATATATAGTCCCCTACTTTATTATTTAAGTTTACATCCCTAGATATACTAAGATTGCTCCATTTGGTTACTATAGGGTGACAGAATACAGTATTTAAAGAGTCAGTGGTGGTGGTGCAGAGTGTCAACAGCAGCCCAAAGCTTATTGTTGCCTCAGGGGCGTTTATCTGACCATGTGTTGAACCAATTAGGTCAAGTCATGGTTAACTTTTTTGATGTAACATAAAGTGTCACTCAGTAATGAATGTTTTCACTCATGCAAGTCAGTTATTTATTGGGCTTAATAGTCTGTATATGGTTGTATTTACTTAAGCAAATCTATTAACATATAGTGATTTCACACTCCATGATTTCCCTGCATATCTTAATGACCCAGACATTTCTGCTTCCTCCATCTAACCGACCTGATGTGAAGATATTTGACATCTGACTTTGCTTTGGCTGCAGCGGAAGAAAACATTCCAAACACTGATAACCTTGAAAATCGCCACAACTGTCAACTGACACGCACACACAGGCGCAGCACTGACACATCAACATAGCCAGTGGCCAGAGCACACTTACACACACTTTCCACACGCACACATTTTCTTTTTTTTTTGTCCAGATCAATCATGTAACGTCTGCTATCAAACCTGTACTGTGCAGTATAGGAACTCTTATTCCTTTACAACCTCTCTGGAGAATCACACTTTAGTTCCATCAGTTCAGTTCCACATTAACAAAGCCCTCATAAAGGATTTTAGAACGTTTCAGCTATGATTCATACGTTCTGATGAGTGGAACTGTCTCTGAGGTGTAGCCTGACATCACTTCCAATTGTCTGTCTCCATCTACAGACTTGACTATAATAAAAACACATTCATTTTAACCTTGTTAATGATTATGAAATATTGACTGGACTGAAATACGCCCTCTTACTACATAAAGAACTGAACGAACAGTCTAAATCAGTTATCAACTATGTACACCATCCAGGAGCATTTAACAACTGTGCACATTAATAACTCATAGTTTTAGATATTTATAGTCTCATTGTGGTCAATTAATAAGCTTAAAAGGCAAACATGTGGAAACAGCCCCAACAGCCTATTTTTTAGATATGAAATGGATGAGCTGTATGTATGACAAGTACTGGATGACGTTGACAGGTGTCACAATTACTACTTTTGTCAAGCTGAGCACTTTCATCTGGATCCTTTTTCACATTTCAAAAAGCAAAGAAGAGGATGAAAAGCAAAACCCAGCACTTCAAGTCAATTAAAACCACCAGGGTTGTGTCAGCAGTGAAATAGCAATGGATGTACAGTTTTAAGGAAACACAAGGATGTCGATTTATCATCTAAATTTGCGTGGGATTTATTTAGAGAATTTAAGATTTTCTTTTTATTATTAATCATCTTAGAAGTCCATGCAGAGAGCTACAACTAGGAGCAAAAAGCTACAAAGTATTTGCTGGATTTATAACAACGATCAGACATAGATGGATAAGGGGCATATTCTCATTTATTTACAATAGTTAATATGCAGACATGTCTGGCTTCCACAGCAAAAATGCAAGCCCATGTATTCTGCAAACTATGAGCTTGCATTTCTGCCAACATGCACATTTCAGAAGTTGCAAACATGCACGTTTTAGAAACCGTGCCAAACTGTGGCAAAGTTACCTCTTCTTTGCAAATACCAATATACAATATTGCCTGGCAGCTTTAAAGTAAAAAAGGTTAAAAATATTAATGGATTTTCGGAAAATCCATTAAAAAACAGCCCAGAGATACAGCTGCACTGATGAGCATAATCCATCATTTTAAATGAGACAACTTTGGTAATTTCGCCAAACATGGCTTTACCACGCTGCTAATTACCACATTCAGTGGAGCTATTTTCACTTCTTTCCATCAGGACACACTCTTACGTAAGAGTGGTGGCAACACAGCAGCAAAACCCAATGTGAAAAACCCGTCTGTCTGTACATTCAGTTACTGCAGAACAGACCTATATCAAATACCCATGCACTGATTATTATAAAGTTGTGTTTCTATGTAGTTGTATGAGTTAAAGTCTTCAGTCATCTGATGTACAGTGATGGATTATATTCATCAATGCAGCAGCATGTCTGCACAATCTGCTTTTAATGTATTTTTGTAAACAGCAGGAGCTTATGAGTCAGACATGCTGGGCAAACCTGCAGCAGACTGTGGTACAGTAAATACTCAGTGCGTGACTCTTCACACACTTAAACTGGTTACACTGGAATTACAGTTAAAGCAACACAAAGAGCTTTACAAAAACATTTATGTTGCATCTATCGTGTAAAAGTTGCATATTATGACCTAAACACTGAGCATTAGGATCTTTTTGTAATGGACTAAATTATAATTACATATTGTTTTAATCATATGTTATTAGGATTTTAATGTTATACAAGAGATCAGAGATCTACAGAGGTCAGTCTTGTGAGTTCTTTAATCTTTCTTCTTACATTTAACGCAAAGTACTCTCAAGAATTTAAGGGTAAAATCTCTATTTTTTAACCTGGAACCTGTTCTCTACGTTTTTATGTCTAAATGACTAATTGGAAACAACTGTTTTTGAAATTGTTCCAGTATTGAGCGCAATAGCTGCAGCTGACAGTCACGAATAAACTGCAATTTTAACACTTGGGGCATGTTTTTTACATCCACTAAGGGAAAATGTATGCTTCTGCGCTGAATCAGGCTACACCGTAGCTCGACATGTACCTCCCCATAAATGTAACTAGGCTACATGTTTTGGCGACGCAGACCTCCTGTCTATTTTTGTTAGCTGAAACCATTTCCCTCAGCGGAAACAAAGCTTTTATTTATTTTAATTTCACAGATAACAAACAATAAATTGTGAAGACAATAAAAAATAGCATTTCAATGTTGTTTCAGTTAGTCATTCAGACACAAAAAATGTCACAAACTAGGGTCCTCATGAAAAAACATTATGGTTATCCTTTAAACGAGAAGAACCATGTCACTGCGATGCCTGTATGCTAAATACAGTACAAAGACACAGCCACCCAGTCAGTGTAATTTATCGCAAAGACTCGAAAACAAGCAGAAACAGCTAGACTGCCTCTGTCCAAAGGTTATGAAAATATGTTCACGAGCACTTCTAAAGCTCACTAATTTACAAGTTATTTTTTCTTCTTTGTATAATTTGTGCCGAAGTATAAAAGCAACACATAATTTTATGGAGGTTATGTGTTGAACTGTTTCTTCTCTAAAACCACAAATTGTTGTTTTTACACTTCAGTTTTTGTACAGCGTAAACAAGCTAACATAAGCTAACATGCTGAGCTAAGCTAACTGGCTACTAGCTTCGTATTTAGCATCCAGAGATGAGAGTTGTATCAATCTCCTCATCTAACTCTTGGCAAGAGACCCAATTAGTGCATTTCCCAGAATGTCAAACTATTGCTTCAAAGTAAATCATTTCTAGAAGATACAGTTACAGAGATGCTATTTCATAGGTTCACTGACAATTGAGCAATGCATATTTGTCTGAACAGAGTAATTAAAAATAGTGCTGAACCCCAATATTGACTTTCCAGATTTTCATTTGTTGGGTAGACATTTGATTTTTAATTTGGGGATTTGGGTATTCAGGGTTTTTTTTCATTTTGTTTTGTTTTTTGTTGTTGGTGTTGTTGTTGTTGTTGTTTGAGAAAAAATTGATGATGACTTCATGATAATTATTTTGAACCTAATTCTTATAATTACGATTACGATAATTATGATTTTTGGCTAGTTATCTTATTAAGTCATTATTGTATTACTGAATTGTTTAACCTTTGACCTATGGATACATTACATTTGGGGTTTTTTTAACTGTCTTGTAAGGTGTCCTTGAGTGCTTTGAAAGGTGCCTGCAAATAAAATACATTATTATTCATTAATAAAGGTATTATAAATAAAAAACAATTAGTGCTTACCACACATTTGGGGTAACCAACCACAATATTAACATGGCTGACCACATACTGAATTTTTTATTTATTTTATTTATTTATTTATTTATTTATTTCAATTTAAAATGGGTAGAGATGCACATAGCTAACTGAGTCACTCAGCACCTGCTCCGCCCTCTCTGTTATTCGTAAGGGCTACGCACTAGGGATAGTTGGCAAGTCCTTCATCACAAACATAATGACAGGGCTAACTGTTGGCATCACACAGCTAACGTTACCAAATGCTTATTAATGGGTTTAATGACTGAGTCGAGCTGTTTTGGTGTGAGTTTATTGAAACCATTTAACAGTTAGATGTCGGATGTTAGTCACTGCTGTGTTAGCTCGTTCTAACTGGGCAGGCCTTGAACCGACTGTTCACCAGGAGGAGAGCAATTGTGGGGACGGTTCTTCAGCACTGTGTCTAACCTGTGTAACAGAAACACTGAGTCGTTTAAATATAAATCTCAAATCTTAAAATTAGTTGGAGATATTACTGTGCTGTTTCTGTGCTTCTGTTTCACAGCGCTGTGTCAAGTGTTGTTTGTCTCAGATTCTGAGCCCATTACTGTGAGCATTTTATGCTTACCAATTCATGTCCGGCACCCCAGCCCCACTCTCCCTGGCCAAAGCTTTGAATATTCACTGTTGATTACTACCAAAACTGGTAGCAGGGCTTCACAATTATTCAGAATATTACTGAAACTGCAATATGGCCAAGTGCATCATACAAATCACAAGAGCTGCAATTTTTTGATAAGTAAAGCAAAAATTGACCATTCTCACTAAAACTGTGACTCACTGCAATCATAACATCTGTCAAATAATTGCAATATGATTTTTTTCATATCACGCAGCCCTAAATGGTGAGATATTCAGGACAGCCCTAATTAGAAATGTAAAGAAGGGATTTGCAGGAAAGCTGTTAGGTGTGTAATAATGTCAGAGTTCAGTTCTTTGTGACAAACGTGGTTGTTTGATGTTTCTTTTTCACAAATTCAGATCTATAATACTCTATAGGTAAACTATCTTACATGCATTACGTAGAATATTTCCCTATGCATCGGTCAGTCCACAGTAAGCAGTAGCACACTGTGTGTCAATATCCTGGAAGGTCGATAAACTGAAGCCAGAATGGAGCTGTCCTCACATGCACAGAGCTCACAGAAATGTGGTATTATATCTTCCACAATCATCCCGGTTCAATCTTCCACTCAGAGTGTCTCCGTGGGGAATCAAAGCCACTTGATGTATTTCCTCTCTATTGTATATTCATTGTTTGAATAGGCTCGGCGCGCAGAGCTGTGCTGCTCAAATAGCAGGCCGACTGTGTGATAGTCACAGTTCTCCCCAAATCCGTCCGACATGTGTGAGATTACTGCATGTGGTTTTGTGAGCTCGAGAGATGAATGACAAGATGAAGGAAATTAGTCCAACTGGTCTGGTCTCTAAATTTTCTAAACATTACCTTTCCTTATTTTTGATATTAGAGTTAATGCATATCAGTGTTTCCTCTAGCAGCAACGGGGGGGGAACATAACTATTTTTAGTTGCAAACGCAAGTGCAGTGACGGACGGAGTAAAATATCACCACACTGCCGACATTTTACTCCGTCCGTCACCGCACGTTGTTTGATTGCGTTATCAAACCACGCCACTTTTATTTGGCTTTGCTTTTCACTTAATCCACCGAATGTGTGTTTTTTTGCAATATTCTGCCGAATATAAAATAAATGTTTTGAAGGAGCAGCAGCGGCGGCAATAATTTAGCAGCGGCGTGCCACCACTGCTGAATGAATGTAGCAGAAACACTGCATATGTCTGTCACACACATACACACAAACAGTACAAATATCGAGAACACAATCAAGACTGCAGTAAGGGACTGTTTGTTACTTATGACGGATGGAGGGGGTGCAAAAAGGGAATGTCAAAGGTCAAATCATTTTTTAAACTTTTTTATTTTGGCTTTGGGGAGGGGCATAGAAGTTTAAATTGTTGTATTGTTTGTTTATTTTACCACAGATTTTTTAAAGAAAATATACCTTTGGAAAATTTGTAAAATCAAAATTACACTGTTCATAGTAGCCAAAAACTGCAAAAAATACAAATTATAGTTATATTTTCACATTTCATTTCAAATTTGGCAAAAATAAATCATCTTCGTGAACTAGCCAGCATGCACGACAAGAGTGAAAAACCAAGGCTTTTTCATCTGCGGACTTTCGTCTACAACTGTTAACTTTTAACTTTAAAACATCAAAGGGTAAATTTAAAAAAAAAAAAAATCTAATTCATGGTGGAAGGAGGGTCATACATTTTTCGTCTGCCACAGGATCACAATAAAAACATCAACAAAAAAAATAAATAAATAAATAAATTCACACCCCAGCCACCCCCCAACATTATATATGCATGAGTGGGTACTGGGTGTTCTTATGTTGGCACTACTGGAGAAGTACTTTAAGTTGAATGTAGGTTTTGAGGACCTAATCTGGGACTCTGAATATTTCCAACATTCTTTTATCCCTATCTCAAGGACGACAAAAACATCTATTTCTTTGAGTGTATTATTTTAAGTGCAGTTGTCTTAAGTGGTAGGAAAATTGTCCACAACAATCCACTATCAGCTGCTAAAGGGACATGGTAGATTTCTTTATATCTCACTTGGAAATGAATGGGGACATTAAAATGCATAAGTTTCCTGCCTCAAATCTAAATAAGAATGCTAATGAAACGCTGTGGGTATTAATAATGCAGAGGACGAGTTTCCTTTTATTTGCTAAGGAAACATTTCGAGAAAGGTTCTAAACAGTGACAGCACAACTTGTTTTGATGTATCAGGATTTATGACACAACATATCCTCTTGACATTTTAAAAATTAAAAACACCATCTAATTAAGACCTTAATTACAGCCTGGTTTTGTAGTCGGGTGAATTATGGAATATGACCGTGCATAATACTGTATTATATATGTATCTTTGCACTTCCTACAGGGACTAATTATGAGATTTAAAAAAGACTAATTTATGATATAACACTGGAGCCTGCCCTTTGGCCCATTTCACAACTCTCAAGGGTTCCTCGAGTCCCTGTCATTAGTTCATATGCATTAAAAGCTGAAAGTGAAACCGTGGAGCCATCTGTCAGGAAATGACATCCAGATATATAGCATATCTATAGCTATGCAATGTTTTTGTACAGTATGACACACATTTAACACAGCAGGAAGGTGTATGCTTAGAGAAGTCAAACAATGCGTTTTCGTTTTTATTCTTGAGTCATTAAATTACACCTTTCATTTTGAGGCTTGGAGGAAAATTTTATATTTTTCAGGCAACAAAAGAGACTAAATATCACCTCTTTTAAAGAAACTGAATTCCAGTTTGACAATATAAGGTCTAATTGTTTTGTGTCCTTTCCAATTACCTGAGTAGCTCGGGGAAAATGAAAAGTTAAACAGAATACACGTTCATGCTTCGACAGGACTGATTTGGTTAAAATATGATTGACTTCCTGAATACAAAAGCATCGACTTTCACACTCCACTGGGGTATAATTATGCCTCTGCGGCTCCTGCCAAGAGACACCCTCGTGCGTGTGACCACAGGGGGTTGGAAATTTTATATGACATGCATGTCAGTTATTTTTTATGCCTTTAGAAAAGAACAAGGGTTCGATTGTCTGACAGTTTGCATCACACTATATTTAAACACCATTTGTAGTGATCTGAGTTTTGGGTTGTCCTTGCTGCTTGTTTCCTCTGTATGTTGACCAAGAAGTCGATATCACCAACAGTGAGTGCAATCCTCCAAGGGTATGAGTGAATAATTATCCAACATTGTAAATATTTTAGTGTCAGTGTTGTTTAGCATATTTTGCTCAGAGGTATTTGTCATGCTTACTGTTCAGGAGAACGAGCAATAAGCGCCTGCACATCAGAAATTTTTACATATGCAACACATCATTCATTTGATTACATCATGGAATCAAACTTGTAATAAGCTGGTTGTGCCAGCTCTTTGTAAGTTTAAACAGGATTTAATCAGGATCAGATCTAACCAATGTGGTGATGTAACACAATACAGTATTCAGATCACAAGGCTGTAAATCTATTTTAAAAGCTACAACATCTAACTAATGAGAGTGTCAGAAACATCTAACCCCATGGGCTTTAAATGCACCCACGTTGCCCTACGCTCCACAGGATGTATGCCAAGGAGAGTAGATGAAGAAAACAACTTGTAAAATGACGCACACACTTTGATGCTCACAGTACTACTGTGTGAAAATGACCTTGTCAGTACCAAACAACAAAAAGCAAAAGGTGACTTTGGTGTGAAAAAGGAACAGTATGTCTGTTATCTGTAGGGCTGAACCCAAATATTTGGATATTCGAATATTCGTTTCTATGGGTAAGTATTTGTTATGAAAATTTGGTATTTGCTATTCTTTTTTTTTTTTAACTTTTTCTTTTGGTGCTAAATGTAGTCTTTTTGTTGTTGGTAACTGTAGGTTAAAAATCAAAACTTTTAAATTGCATTGTTAAAAAATGTGAAAATATAGTATCGCCTACCAACTGAGCTTGGCTGTGGATCAGTGCCAAGTATTACCACTCTATTCACTATTCCCTCTAACTTGTAGCTGTTTTTTCATTATCTTTTGATAATGGCCGCGGACTGTCACCTGCTCAACGCATCAGTACCTTCAGATGCCGTGACAGTAATAGCCAATAATGTCAAAATATCATTTACAGAGTGATTTAACAGACGATCAATGCTGCTCGACCCGAAGGTCCATTTGCGGGTCCCCCAGGTTGACCCGCGCATCACTACTCAGCTCAGTCTATAAGGCTGTACAAAACAGTAGGCTATAGACATTACACTCTATTCAGGCCGGCAGAACCAGCAGCACATCGGCTCTACAGTGCACGGCACTGCTGATTAACCATTTTATTGCTGCACAGGGTGTCTGCCAGCAACCAATTACTTGCAGAGGCTTCCTACAACTTGTTTCAACGGTTCCGATTTAATCAGAAGACAAATTAAAGAGGATGACTAGCCAATGTGAAAATCAAAAAAAGAAAGCACAGAATAATGTACTGAAGGAGACTGTTGTGCCATCACATTTTTTTGTGGTTTGAGAGCAAAGATCCAGTCGCTGCTGTGCAAAACTCCGCAATACAATTAGGTCCGAAAAAACCCTGGAGTATGTTGATTGTGTGGATACAGGGTGTTGTCTGTGAAGATTCTCAGTCATCAAGGTCATGGTAATCGTGACTGGTATATCGTGGGCAACTGGACTTGCTTGCGTTTCTTGAAGACGTTCTTCAGCTTCTTCAGTTCCAGCTGGAACAACCATCGTTAAACAGACAGGGTGGCTTACGACACTATTTATCCCCCACCTACAATGCAGCCTCGAGATCCCTCCCCAGACAACTTTGCACCCATTCACCCCTGGTCCCACCTGACCCTTAACGACTCACATGGTGGCCAGGTGGGTCAACGACTCACATTGTGACCTTAACGACTCTGAAACTAACAGCTACCATGTGACCCCACCCACACAGGGTCTATAGCCTGCAACTTTGTACCAGTCATTTAGAACTGAAGAAGCTTCTTGGATGAGAGGCGAAACATCTTCAAGAAATGCAAGCAAGTCCATTTGACCACGATGTAGCACTTACGATACATGATGTTGGATTTTTTTGCCAATATCTAATAAACTGATACCTAACAACTCATTTGGTGGATAACCAATATCTATATATCCATTTTTTCCCCACCTAATTTTATTGATCATTAACTGTCTTTTGTAGTGGACTTAACATCAGAATATGCATCTATACTCTTATCGTGATGGCCCAACAGCAGATGGAGACATGAAATACAATACTTTTCAATGTATGTAATATTCATTCATTATGCAAAATTAGAAAAAGCATGTTGGCCGATTCTATTCCGAAATAAATAATGATGTACCCATATTATTGTACATCCCCAGTTGACTGTATCCAAAGATGTGTTATTCATACTATAGAATGATTTATTGCTTGTGAATAGTGAATAATACAGCAATTAAGAAACCTTAAAGTAAAACTGCAAAGTGAATCATAATCCAATATTAGTCTCATTTATTTTTTTTTTATTTCATTTAGGAACCCACACACAAACTCATTCAAACCTACAGTTACAATAATCAAGTCATAAGTCTTTTAAACAATGCTGCATTAAATGTTTCCATTCATTAGAACTGCAATGATTAGTCGATCAATTGTTTGGTCGATCAAAAGAAAATTAATCAACAGCTATTTTGAAAATAGACTAATCATTTGTCGTTTTTCAAGCAAAAATGTCAAACATTTGTTCGATCCAGTTTCTTAAATGGGAGAATTTGCTGCTTTTCTTTGTCATTTGTGACAATAAATGTACATGTCTTTGGGTTTTCGGGCTGTTTGTTGGACAAAAGAACAAACTGAATATGTCACTTTGGGTTCTGGAGAATTGATGATGAGCGGTGATGAGCATTTCTCACTGTTTGACATTTCACAGACTAAACAATTAATAGATTCATCGTGAAAATAATGAGCAGATTAGTTAATAATGAAAATATTAGGTAGGTACAGCCCTCTCATATGGACAAATGTGAGTTTTAACAAGACTTTGGTTTTGATGGTCATCAGCGATGACAGTGGCTGTGGCTCAAAAAGTAGAGCGGGTCCTCCATTAAATGGAAGATTGGCGGTTCAGTTCCCGGCTTCTCCTGTCTGCAGGTCAAAGTATCCTTTGGCAAGATACTGAACCCAATTTTGCTCCCGATGGCTGTTCCACTGTTTTGTGCAAGTGTATGAATGGTTACTGAGTAGCAGGTGGCACCTTGTATGGTATTCTCCGCCACTGCTGTGTGAGTGTGCGTGAATAAGTGAATGTAACATGTAATGTAAAAGCCTTTTGAGTGGTTGGAATACTAGAAAGGCGCTATTCAAGTACAGTCCATTTACAATTTACCATTGCGTGATGAGCTGTGCCTACTTATTGTTAGTGGAAACTGCCCAAATGGTACAAACAGTGATTCCAAATGACCACAAACCGACCCAGAATATTTTTTCTTAGCCAATTAAAAATAAATAAATAAAAAGTAGTCCAACTGGGTGAAATGTAATTTAATTCTTTACATCATTATTAAAGCTGGGTATGGCCGTTTTTTTAATAGCGTAATCGGGCAAAAGTATTATAACAGATTTTGAGCGTATTGTAATTCAAGTGGTCTGAAAGAAAACTAGACTTCTGCACTACAGGGCTGCGACCAAAATCTTGCGGGAGCGGGCGGCTAAAAAAAACACTGCGGGATTGGGATGTAGCCCATAGCGACAGGATGGAGTTAACAAATGATGTGGAAAAGAAGCTCAAACAAGGTCTGAAGGCGCCCTCTACTTCCCAGCGCTCTCAAAGCTGGCGCGTTTCATCTTCAGTATCCCTGCGTCCAGGGCGCGTTCAGAGCGGGCCTTTAGTGTCTGTGGGCGCATCTTGGAAAAGAGACGCATGGGATTGTTATTTATTGTTGTTATTTGAGCCACTCACAGCCTACTCTCGTTGCTATTAATTAATTACATAAAGAGGTGTGATGATGCCGGTGTTATTGAGCATAGGCTTTATCTTTATCTCATTAATGTTTCTTATTCAGGTCTCTCTTAGAAAAGAGACCTTAACCTCAATCACTGCGTGATTATATAAAGGTAGAAAAATTAATAAAATACAGAGGAGGAGAATAGAATATGCAGCAGCCTTTATTTCATTAAAAACTAAATGAAAACAACGAAATAGGAGCGCTATTCCTGACCAGTGCGTCAAAAGACATGCAGGCCAGGGAAACGAAACAAACAACCCCATGAATCTCTTTATTAATAGCCTATAAAATTACGTGTTTTTTCCTGCAGGACGGGAGAAGACACAAAATCAATGCATCTCTATTATTGTGCGGGCATAAAATCTCAGAGTTTTGCGGGAGCGGGCAGCAGTGGACATACACATTGCGGGTGCGGGCGGGAGTGTAAACACACAGGTTGCGGTTGCGGGCGTTAATGGTCAGAAATTCAGCAGGAGCAGGTTGAAGAAAACAGTCCCGCGCAGGGCTCTATTCTACACCTCCTCCTGGCTCTGCTTTCAGGCTTTGGAAAATCCAGCAACCGCCAGCCACCCGGCACTAGGGGAGTTTACGCTGGTCGAATTCAAGCCGCTATAGACGCCAAATTAAAGTCAGTCTCAGAACTGCAGCCCACTCTCCTCCCAGCACTGAGGTGCGACGCAGAGTGACTGCAGGGAGGCTAGCTAACTAATTCTTGTCTCATTTGTGGTCTCATAAAATGAGAGAGAGAGCAGGGAAATATGGGGGTTATGCAAATAACCTGTTTATAAACTGTACATAAAATAAAGTGCATTTATCATCATTTCTCAGGTTGGAACTTGCAAACAGCTGGTGTAACCTGCTCCAGATGTTTTCTATCAACCAGTGTACATAAATATAAGTTACTCCTTTAAGTAAGTAATTGCTAAGAATTTTGTCCGTTTAAATGGTGCAACCGAACTATGTGAACAACTAGTCTAAAAGTTGTCACTAAGAACTTATGGACTTCAAACACACTCTGTAATGGATTTAAAATCCAGGAGAGTATTATGTCCAGAGAAATTGATATGGTGCTTTTTAAAGTCCTCACATGACATAGATATGGCTTGAACTAAGACGGGGATGGAGTCTCTGCTAACGCGGGGAGGCAGGTAAACACCCTGCACACGCCGCCTGTCCATCACAGCGCTAATATACCCTGACATACAAATCAAACACACAGCTAGACTCAGGCACATACTGTAGACAGACCTGCTTGTGTTTGGACCACAAGAACCAATATACTGTATCTAGGCGTAACACCTTTAACACCACAAAGACCTTTGATTACTTATTTGTGCTGTGACCTGGATTAGTGAGAATCCTCATGCTAACCATTATTCAGACACTTGATCATTACAGGCATCTAATAGTGGTTGATATGCACCCAGTGTACCATGGTAAAATAAGGAGAAGTGTGCCTCTCCAGTCCTTTCATCTCATTTATCAGTAATTGCCAATTACTGAACTATTCTTAGTGTATGTGCATGTGTCAAAAAGCCAAATGTAAGATTTTTAAAGAGCTGTTTCATGCTTACTGAATTTGATTGAAGGCCACTCACAAGCCTTTCTGATTACAACTGTTTAAGGACCTGCACGATCTACTTTCTGTGGAAGCAGAATCTTGTCCGCCCTTAACACCCTGAAACTGCACACCAGGTGATGGCAGATATGCATGATGGAGTGAAAGCCTTGCAGACATTTACAGTGTTTGTGCGAGAGCCCATTTCAACGGCAAAACTCTGCTTACTGTATAATTTTAGCCATCAGTCAGTGGTAAGTGGAGAGTGGGAAATGTGTGAAAACTGAGCACACTTGAAGCAGAATTAAGCTGCAGACTTGTGTCCCTGGAGGCTCAGGTATCCAGTTTTAAAAGCAAATGCTTCGTGAACGGAAAGTGCCCACAAAGCAGGACTCCGGGGACTGATGAAATTAAAGGTGCTATGTGTCCAGTGGAGGAAATAGGCCTAACAGGCAGAGAGAGCCGAATAACATGCAGCAAATGGTGGATCATATTTTGCCAAAGAGGAAGCAAGTATTCACTACTTGACATAAAATTTTAACTGTGAATGAGAGAAACACTGCAAGGTGCCTGTGGAACGATGTAGACTTGCAGATAAGACAATCATCATCATCATCATCACCATCATCATGATGTAGTGTTAACTAAAACATGTCCTTCTCCCCTTTTCTGACTGGATTATGCTTGGTTACATTTTTGACAACATACAGTAGGGGAAACCAGGGTAGGTTAGCACACAGCTATTTTCTTGTCCTTAGAAGGTCACAGAAACAAACAAACCTCTGACAGTCACTGACTTTTTTGGTAAGGGTAACATTACAGTTTCATACTGGCAAAAGTAAAAAATTGGTCTGTGGAAATGTCTTACAAAACTATTCAATAGATTGTTGATGTGTTCATTCTAGTTAAAGGAGCTATATGTAAGAAATCTAAAGCAAATAGTCGTAAAATCATCCTAATATGTCACAGAGACTAAGGAATAATGTTAATATAACATACTGATCTCACCGACAATAGTACAGCCAGAATATTCGCATTTTAAAAAAAATATTGCAGTCATCATGTTTATGTTTTGAATTTGTGTTTTGGCCTGTTGCGCCACCCACCGCCATCTACCAGTCACACAGTCAGTAGAGTCTCAGCATCAGTTACAGTTACGACTGAGCTACAATGGCTGAACCCAAACGTCCTCGTTATGATTCCCAAAAACACCAAGGCAAAACTCAAGGCAAAGGGTCTATATAGGAGATGCCTTTGAATGGTGGAGACGGTTGAAAGCGGAGAAGAATTTGAAATCAGATGTCTAAGTGGCTTCTCTTCTCCTCGACAGGTAAGCTTTGGCCAAAGTTAGCTAACTAGCATCATAGCTAGATGGGGGTGGACATTTCAAATACTTTCAAGTGTTATTCATTTTCGACCATACATTGTAGCCCATGTGCAGGTGGGTCATCGACCCGATTGATTTTTTTGAGAAACAAACGTTAGTAGCACGGCAAGCAGCGTTAGCACTGTCCCGGTACATAGCATTAGCAGCCGGCTCCTCCTCAGCTGTATCTCTGCAGCAGCATTAGCAGCAGAGAAGCCAGACTTGCTCAAACGGTCAGCTGGAAAACCAAAGATCAAGGACGCGGTGATCTGCCACGGCAGTCGCCTGCGGGCAAACAAATCACCCCCAATTTCCACCAGATGCATGTTGGTTGCGTCTGAGCTCCGGCACGGCAGTGGAGCCGATAGGATTCAGTTCTAGTCAATGTGTGTGTTTCCACCGGCTGCGGCTGTGCTGCGTTCCGGCTCCGTCTCAGCTGCAACACTCCAGCGCCCTCTGCAACAGATACGCAGCACTTCTATTTTTGCCGGATGCCAGAGCACAACGCAGCAATTCAGCACAGAGCAGCAACCTTGAATCTGTCGGGAGGGGGGGCGGACACGACTCGCGGCAGTATTTTGAATCTGAGTGCAGTAACTGTTTTGGCCACATTCTTACATACAGCGCCTTTAATAGACAAAGAATTCCGCTACATTCTGATATAAGATTGGAAAGTCTGTCATGAGTCATTCTTGCTGACTTTTACAATTTAATCAAATGACAATTGACAATTGGGTCAAATGTGAGCAAGGTTGGTTGGCACATGTGCTAACCGACTGTGCAATAAACAAACTGTAACTGTACTTTGTGAGATTAAAAGATTTTGAAAGATTACAAAACAATGTTTGTATTGTTAGTCAATTATTCATATTTTGATGATGATAAACTGCCAAAAAGTTAGCTTTGAACAGATACTATTAAACATTTGTGTTTTCTGGTTCTTGTTTGAATTAAATTAAATACAACCAGCTGCTTCATTTTTGGTTACTATAGCGTATTCACATTGTGCCAACCAACCCCATGATGTGGCTGGTTGGCACAAATGCACATCATGATTGTAACCACAAATTGCCTAATTTTAGAAAACATGCTTACTTTAAAGCTTGTTTATTTACTGCAGAGACCTTAATCTTTCATTGATGGTGGTTAGAGAATTCTAACATAATTGTGTCTGAGAAATAAGTACAAGAGCGAAAAGTGTGCCAACCGACCCTGGTCTACCCTATGACATACGGTGTAGTCAGGTAATTTGGGACACTTTTTGCTAGTTCACCAAGAAATCCACCTAAAATTCTGAAAACTATCTCAAGTATTACTTGTGTAACTTTCAATACAGAAAATACACTGCCAAGTAAAATACTTTAAAAACTTTGAACCTCCAAACACATCAAGAACCTTGACCTCGCTCCAATGACATGTTCAGGTAAAATGGGAGTCATGTTTGTTTTTTAAATGGTTAAATCCATTTATCTGCTCAGTCATTCATTCACTAAATCTTGGGTCTTCAACAGGGGGTCTGCAGGTAGTTTTTTGTATTCTTTTTTCAATTAAAATATGTCTGAAAATACATATTAATAATGAATCCAAGATATTATTAGCAAAGGTAAATTGTTAGCTAGCTAATGCTAAATCACTGTGCACCTGTCCATAACAATGAGGCAAACTAGTTAGCTAACAGTTACACACTTTCCAAACATGCTGGCCACTAGGCTGTATTATTATTTTAAGCATTTAGAGCAAGAGACTCTGACACACCATCCACCTCAGAAACAAACATGATGTATCAATATATGAATCTGCCATAATTATTATTCTAACAGCTTAGCACTGTACAGTATGCGCCATTAAAGGGATTGGGCCACCCTACACATTACCACAGGCCCACATAAATATGCAACTCAATTTTCTACAATATGTTGTAGGGGATCCCTGCTCCATCTGTCTTTCAGCCAAAGGGACCTTGGCCTGAAACACATTGAAGACCACCTGAATGGTCATGAATGTAACCTAACTTTTCATTAAAAAATACCTTCCAACCTTTGCTGTCCGTTTGCTTGTTGCCATTTTGTCTACGATGAACACACGTGTGTAACAACAACAGCTAATTCTGGACTATTTTGGCTGACATGGACTCACTGCATCATCTTTTATATCTTTTTTTAAGTGAAAAAAAATATGTCTATATAACAGTAATATAACACAGTGGCATACAATAGCATGAGTCATGATTTTTAGGCTAAAATCATGCTGGGGACATTTCAGAAAAATGTATCATTTTAGCTCAATTTCTGGTCCCATTTTATATGAATGCGTTACATACGCAATCAAAACCCTTACCCATAAAAAACAAAGTGTACTGTAAAAAAAGATAAGTCAAACAGCTGTTAAACCTTTCATGTTTTAGCTGCAGTGGTCGTATTTCCAAAAACAGAAAATCAACATGCCACAAAGTTCATCTGGCAAATTCTGGGACCAGTGACTTATAAATCTTTGCTCTGCCCATCCTTGTTATCACAGACCAATTAAAAATGACTGTTTCGTGAGAAGCACATTTGTATTAACAATGGTGATGGTGATGAGCTGCCAGTATTTAACGAGTCCTAGACATAAAACCTTATTTGTCCCATTCTACCTGATGTCCCACGTTACCTGAGGGCTGGTTTTTAATCAGCCTACACAGAGGATATGAAGGGCTGATAGTTAAAAAGGTCAAAATCATTTGTTTTCTCTTCCAAGTAACCCAGCCACAATACCCAATTCAATATGACGCCCTTAAGAAAGCTGAGCTCAGAATACATATGTATGGCTTACATAAGAAATTAAGGGTAATAATGATCTTAACAGAAGTGATGCAGCAGCACTCTGTAACTACAGGGTCCAACCAGCCTGCAATACATCAGTCTGGCACTTATTAAAACTGAACCATATTCTGATTACAGGCTACTGGGAACATTATTCAATAAAAGAAATCCACAAACTGACGCCTGAGAAACATCGACAAAATGCGAAGTTAGAGTAGTTAAGCTACTGTAGTGTCTGTGTGTCTGTGTAGTAAACCTGCTGTAACCTATCAAACCACTACTGATGCATAAAAAACCAAAACCCGCCGTTTCCTCAGAAGGAACGTCACACCAGCCTGCACTCACATAACAGTAGTTTAAAGCGTACCTGCTTATCAGTCAAATTACATGTCTTCTAAAGCAAAACAAATGGGCTTTGAAAAATGAGGATGGTCTTCTGGTGGATTCGGCATGCACATTATATTAACTTATACACGAAACACTGCCGTATTTTAATGAAATTTGTTATAAACTTGAGGCAACCTCACGCTACCGCCCCGGACGATCACGGTATTTGCATGGAGGAGCACTGCGAAGTGTTATTGGTAAAAGTTATATGTTTGCTCAAGTAGGAGCACGACAGTTTGCTTACTATATGCCGAAGTGTTCAAATACCGATACTTTTTAGGAAAACATTTTATCTTAACGCCTTCTAACTATCTACAAGTAGTTATAAGCAAGGAAACACAAAACAGTTGTTTTTCAAAGGCAGTTTGGAGTTAACTCTGTACTGTTAGGATAAAACGGCGTGTGTGCTCATTCTAACTGCCCCTGCACTTAACACATCTCACGGGAATAGTGCAAACTGCACTGTGATTTAAGTTGGCTAAAATAAATGTGAATGAAAAGGTTTACTTGCCGAAGTTGGAACCAAAAGGCTGGCGGGTCGCTCGATCAGCTCAGGTTGCTGTTTCCCGGTCACATTCATTTCCCATAAAACCGCTTTCTCTGCCCGCTGACTTCGACGAGAGTTCCTCAAGTCATTTACCCAGCAATTGTCTGCAAGTGGTATTCACCGGCGTCCCGTGTAACGACAGAGGCAGACGGAGAAACCATGCCTGTTACCTCTATCAGGCTGTTTTTGTCTCAAGGCTGTCTGTATATCCTGTGTGTGTGTGTGTGTGTGTGTGTGTGTGTCTGCTACAGGAGCAAATTAGTGACGGCAATGGGTGCTTATGTCTCCTCGGCTCAGCCCAAACTGTCAGCACACACAGTGGCTCTTCTGCTGCTGCTCATCAGTCTGCATGTCTCTCCACCTGCTGCCTGTCCTATTAACCATTCCTGCGTCAAACCACAGGACATTAACCCATTCACTGGGATCCAGTCCTGAAGGCTTGTAATGGCGTTTACATCAGCATAAATCATACAAATGGGTCATCTTTAAACTGTGGTACAATTTGGTCCTGGAAACTTTTAGAAAATCTAACATATATTTAGAAAAATGCATTGATTAAATAGTTCCAGCATTGTTATTCCCATTGCTATATGTCCCCTCCATCACAGTAAACAAAGTTATGGAAATGACTGTTGTGGAAATTTTGTCACACTTTAAATAAACAAAAAAGAAAATATGATTATATATTTGCCTGCTAATGTTTCAACATTTTAACGTCAGTATCAAATACACACAAACTACATAATGTCTTTTTTCATCCATCCATCCATTTTCGTAACCGCTTATCCTCTTGAGGGTTGTAGGAGGGCTGCAGCCTATCCCAGCTGACATTGGGTGAGAGGCAGGGTACACCCTGGACAGGTCGCCAGACTATCACAGGGCTGACACATAGAGACAGACAAACATTCACACTCACATTCACACCTACGGACAATTTAGAGTCACCAATTAACCTGTATGTCTCTGGGTTGTGGGAGGAAGCCGGAGTACCCATTGAAAACCCACGTTTACACAGGGAGAACATGCAAACTCTGCACAGAAGGGCTCCCTCCTGGGATCGAACCAGGAACCATCTTGCTGTGAGGCGACATTGCTAAGCACTACACCACCGTTTTTTATTATTTGTAATTTTAAGGAAATATAAGCTATTTGGAAATGACAGCGAATAAACATCTAATTAATTTAACAAAATTTACATTGATTTCTTTGTATAGAGTGGCGCAGGAGTGCTTAAACCTGGAAATTAGTTAGCATTTTTGCACTCCTGGCTCCCTCTGCTCAAAGTCAATGGGTTTTTTGGTTCGATGCCAAAACTAAGTCTGTGATTAACACAAGCTAAAGAGACTTTCACGTTTCCCAGCTGGCATGACACGTCAATATGAAGTCAGACAGATGTGAAATTTTGGTTGGAATAAAAATCAGGTTGACGATATTTTAAATTTCTAATCACCATATAATGAATATTAACGTTATGCTGTTATGCAGTCGATGGGTTTTGTTCTGTATACCTTATAATTAAATGTCGTTCTACATCAAGATGATGCTAGCATGTGACATTTTGGAGACGTTGGATTTTGGTTACTTAACAGCACAATTATAAACCAACAAAATGTTGACGTCATCTATTCTACATCAAACTGACGTTGGCAATAGTTGTTATCCTGACATTAAATTCTGGTCACCTGACATCACAACCCAAATTCAACCAATATAACAGCGGCATGGTGTTGTAGTGGTTAGCACTGTTCGATCCCAGGAGGGAGCCCCTCTATGCAGAGTTTGTGTGTTCTCCCCACGTGTCTCAGCGTGGTTTTTCTCTGAGTACTCCAGCTTCCTCCCACAGTCCAAAGACATGCAGGTTATTTGGTGACTCTAAATTGCCCATAGGTGTGAATGTGAGTGTGAATGGTTGTCTGTCTCTACATGTCAGCCCTGTGATAGTCTGGAGACCTGTCCAGGGTGAACCCTGCCTCTCGCCCAGTGTCAGCTGGGATAGGCTCCAACCCCCCCACCAACTTTGGAGCGAGACCAGGCTCCTATGACATAAATTTTGTCAGTAAATACCCCACTTGTGACTTTTGAAGCTTTTAAGTGTCTTTAAAAAGGCGGTTGCTAACACATGGCTAAGAATATGTTATGCTGAACTCAGCTTTACAGCTTTGTTGTGGTGGAAACATTACAAGTCATGTGATTGTGGTGTAACTGGTTTGAAGAGTGCTCTAGGGATAACATTTTTCTGTAGGCTGACACTGAAGTTAATGCCACCCTAGTTCCCTTGTCAAAAATCCAATAGGATTTTGGATTATTGCATAAAATGAGTTCTGTGGCAAACAAATGTTTGTGATACTTACACATTTTCCTCAGCAAGGTAATCGTGGTCACTGCTTTTACAATTTTTGATGCCTAAGGTAAAAAGTTAACATCCATCCATCCATTTTTGTAAATGCTTCATCCTCTTGAGGGTTGCAGGGGGGCTGGAGCCTATCCCAGCTGACACTGGGGGAGAGGCAGGGTACACCCTGGACAGGTCACCAGACTATCGCAGGGCTGACACATAGAGACAAACAACCATTCACACTCACATTCACACCTACGGACAATTTAGAGTCACCAATTAACCTGCGTGTCTTTGGACTGTGGGAGGAAGCCGGAGTACCCGGAGAAAACCCACGCTGACACAGGGAGAGCATGCAAACTCTGCACAGAAGGGCTCCCTCCTGGGATTGAACCAGGAGGCGCCAGTGCTAGCCACTACCCCACCGTGCCGCCCCTAAAAAGATAACATTTGGCTATAAAAAAAAAACAAAAAAAAAACAAAACTACACCACAGTCAGTCACATGACTGAACAAATGTTACTGAATCAAAGCCTGTATGAACCAAAGACCTTATTTCAGGCATCTAACCGAAAAACCATTCAAAAAACCCATTGACTTTGAGATGAGAGAACCCACAGTGCAAAAGCGCTAACTGATTAACAGGTTTTAGGACTTATAACATTAGCTTTTACCTCTGGTGATTAAATTTACACTTCAAAAATCATAAAAGTAATACAAATAATGAAAAATAATCTCATGGGCTTTTTTAAAAGGGAACTAGATCGAAACTAACTTTCACATTAGCCTGCAAGAAAATGTCATCCTTAGAGCACTCTATACCAATATGTCTTACAACACGTGATCCATTTCATCAAAATGGCTATTTATGTGTCATTTGTATTTGAAGTCATTATTAGTTCAATACTAAATTCAAAATTAAGCAGGCTCAAAGTCAACATTTTAGGCTCCGGAACATGAAAGGTCAATTTTTATGTAACAAAATTCTGATTGATCTATCATTTATTGTTTATATGTTCCAAGTTAATGTGACAAACATGAAACATATGAAGTGTGTTTTGTTTTGTTTTCTGACAGGGACACAAAAATCACAAAAGTTGAAGAATTGCCCAAATATAATGATCCGTGTGACATTAATTAGTGCACTGTAGTGGTGGGCTTTATCACAATCCTAGGCTATAATTTGTCTTGGCTCCAGCACTGCCTCTGGTAAGACACATCACCAAGATACAAAACAACAACATATAAATCAATATAGAGCCAGAACACAGCCACTCCAGCTCTGTGCCAGCTTCCCTGAGCATGTTCAATCTTCATAGATACTGGCACAAATTAATTTCCGTGGAGAGGGGAGTGGGCCTGGCTCATTTTCCTGGAGGAGGGGAGATGGGTCAGAGATGATTCTGTGAGCCATGCAGTCACCGCTAACTTCTCACAGCTGGCCTGAGGGAGCCGCTGTGCTGTCTGACTCCTACAACCCTCAGACTTACACAGGATTTTAGTGGTATAGACATGTTTATACCTTTTCCAATAACCATCACTCTGACAGGAGCACTAGTGGTTATAAATAGAGACTCTCAAACACCTAAGTGCACGCAGTACCTGAGAGGTACTTTTACTTTGTGTGATTGCAAGGCTATAATCCCTGACAGACTTTTGCTTGCTATTTTTTAATGATCAGGATTAGAGCTTTATGTGGATCCAGGAGGGTAACAATGATGGACTGCTGCAGTGCACTACTGTATATTACAGGATAGCACTATCATGGAAGAGTATGAAAAGGTGTCATCAGAGGATTGGAAAAGGTGTGATTGTTAGGGAGGCTCCTTTCGCTTCAAACTTCAATGACAGGCATCCACTCAATATTTTTCTGTGAAATCTGATGAGATGACGTGTTAACACTGTTATGGATTTCAGCTAAATCCATCCCCTCAATTTATTGTTGGCAAATATAGCAGGTCTTGTGGAATTCAGTATGCAGCCTTGAGTTTTAGTTAAACAAACATTTCTGGGAGCAGCGCAGAGCTGCAAAGGAAGAAATACAGCCTCAGTGTTTGGAAGAAAGCTCAAAAGTCAAAGCAAAGGAAAATCATCCAGTAGTTTTATGTACCCAACATTATGGAGTCCTTAAATAAAGCAGCTGATATAAAATACATCATTATAACATAAACTGTGTCTATTTATGCTCACTATAGAAAAATGCCTTTTCAACTTACTGTCTGCAGTAAGGGTCATTAACTATAGTGATATGTGCTCAAACTTTACTTATCTTCAAAAAGAAATCAAGGCTGCTATGGTAACACAAACTTTCTATCTTAGTGGGAATAGCAAAAAGGACCACTAAGCACCACAAGTCACTATCAACAAAGTGTACCGCAGAGACTCCAAGGATAGCACAAAGCACCGCAGGATTTTGTTTGCAGCGAGGTTGTTAGAAATGGCTCATCCACAGTGCCAGCAGTTACTTGAATGCTTTCAGTTTGGTTTCTTCTTTAAAGTTTACTCCAATTAAGCTTTCAAAGTGCTGGCAGGCCAGTGGCTCTGTCCAAACTGATCCTTTGGACGGGGCCACGGTAGCATTTCACTGTTTCCAGTCATCATGCTAAGCTAAGCTAACCAGCAGCTGGCTGTATTGCTTCATATTTAGCGCACAGACATAAGGGTGGTATCAACCTTCTCATCTAAAGGCCAAAACACGCCACCACCAAACAGCACACACCAAAACAGATGCCCATTTTATTTTCTATGTAAGACCATAGGTGTGTACAGAGGACTGGATACAGCGTTGGAGGCAGTGTTGGCAATTACTCTAGTCTAAAAATTATGTTGCTGATGATGTTCTGGGGTAACTGTAATATTACTACTGAAATTTTATTGATAATTAATTACACTATTCGTTACTGGACAAAGTAATCTCATTACTGTTACATGTTACTGCCCAACACTGGTTGGAGTTGGGGCCCAGTTCATTCCTACGGAAGTTGGTCAGTGGTAGCTTGGAAATCCAGACTCAAATCTAGAAAGATTTTGAGTCTGGCCCTCACCGATACACCCTTCCTAGGACCCAAGGGGCAGCACTGAAATTGGATAGCACGATAGCCAATCGGAGCAAAAAACAAGGTGACGTATTCATTGCACTAAGCCCCATTGGTTTGCCAAACAGTGGGGCTAACTGATATATTATGCTTTTGTCGTATCCCGTTGGCAAAACAGCGAAAACGTCCTTCCTGGAATTGAAGGCTTCTAGGGCAGCCTTCTGTTCCTCTCTCAAGGAAAAAGATAAGTGTAGTTGGCTTAGTGTTTCTTCCAAAGCTAAACTGAATGGACGCGGTCCTTCGGCAGCTGCCATCTTGGCTGTTTACTTTTCGACTCCTACGGCACAGCGGTGTCTTCATCATGTGACGCCCGCCCATAGGCCGCCTCTGTCAGATAGACTGATCTGATTGGTCCGATGGCAATACACCAGGCTCTGCTTGTCGGGGCCAGATCCCCATGCAGTGCAAATTCGAATTTGCTGGGGGCGGGGCATCTGGATTTCCAGGTTAGGTCATTGGCGCATGAAGCCAAAAATGTTTGATTTTGATGTTTGATTTCCTGGGTATAAAATTACCCGAATCTACCCCATCATTGGGCCCATAAGGCAAGCATACTAGAGACTTTGCCGCCTTAATGGCTAACTTCCACCGGCCAAGCCAGCTACTTCTAGTTTAGTGGTCTGCTGACTTGAATTGGGATAAAATCAATTAATCATGTGGCTCTTTTGAACTTTCCAGATAACATATTTTGTTATCAGCAGCATGGATCAAACCCTGACAGTGAAGCAAGTCAGTTTGCAGAGGTTGTGAATTTATTTCTAGACAGACAGAGTTAATGGGGAAAAGTCTTTTTGGGCCTGATGGTATCATGTGGCTGACCGAGTGTGGCTGGGCTCACACCAGCACTTGTGGACACGTCACCACCAACATGTTTTTTTTCCCTCCACTCTTCTTCTCTGCTCCTGTAGCAGCTAACGTATCCTCATACAAATGTTTGTTTGGTTTTCTATGAAAATGCATACACAACAGTTCGTACAATATCCTATGGATTAGCATCCCATGAATAGCGTTACACACTTAACATGAAGTTACATACTTAACATAAAGTTATGTAGGTTAGGTTTAGGCAAGTCAAGTTACTGTGGTTGGTCACGTGATCACAATCTTTCCAAATACATGGTTATAAACAAATCACTTGCTCATAATTACAAAGGATACGGTGGCTTTAATATAGAGAGTGCAGGGGGGACCCTTGCAAATTATTCAGATTGCCACTTCCTAATGACACCAGTGTTCAAAGAACAGCTCACATGAAATTAATAAAGGTGCCATTTACTGTAGACTATATGCCCTGAAAAATGCAAACCCATCTCTGTCATGCCTTTCTTTTCTTTTTTTTTTTCCTTTTTTTTGGTATAATAGTCAGTAGCCATCTATAACAAAATTATATGCTTATTCTACATGAACTGGAGAAACCAAGAATAAACTACATGCGAACAAAACTATTCAATGAAATCAATCATTTCTTATTTCCTTTTATATTTTTGTCATACACAGATATGCAGTGATGATTACTGGGTAACATAAATGTTGATGTTGCCTAATGTCAAGTCTCTATTTGATCATGTCACAAGATGATATGATGACAGTAGCTGGTTTAGGTGCAAAATCTGTCAAGACTGACGAGGTGAGCACGTCTGCAAGCCCAGCAAGCAGTCGTGCCTTTAAACACAAAAGCGGCAGTCAGAAAGGACAAGAGAGAAACAAACAGGAGAAACAAAATAGCAGAGCTCCCCAAATTAGAATCCTTTGGCTTTTTTATGAACAGTTGCCAGTGGTGTGTGTGTGTGTGTGTGTGTGTGTGTGTGTGTGTGTGTGTGCCTTTTAACTAGTAACTGGCGTGCGCTGGGGCCCATGGTAACTACCTTACGCCACTTGTAGGATATGTAAGAATTTTGGTGCATTACTTTTTCAAGGAAAATGTACAAACAGTCTGGGCACCTTGACTCCACTTGCTGCTGCTGTCTCTTGTGTGTGTCAAAGAATGGATGAGGAGAAACTAGTTGAGGTTGAGAAATATCCCCTGTTATATGACCCACTATCCCGTCATTATGAAGACAATGGCAAAAAGGATACTGCCTGGTGAGTCATAGCCTGAGATTGGCTTTTCAGGTTTAATCAGTGGCTGTCCACACATTATGTTAAGTTAATGCAGAGGCAGAAGAAGGACAGATCTTTTAGTAAAAGTAATAGTAACTGTGTGCAGCCTTTTGCTGACACTTGACAAGCATCATGTGATGCTCTGCGATGCTGCCACACCAGTATGTAACACCTCGTGTCATGTATGTGACAGATATCCATAGATCTGTAAATATACAGATGATGCCTCTAGTGTCCAACGCAAAGAAGTGCATTTAATTACGGATAGATAGAAACCTGATAGAAACTACTGTAGCCCATAATTTTCCAGTAATTTGGAACAGGCGCTTGGAACATTACAGGGACAAAATCCGGACCAATATTGCATAGCAACAAAGGAATCAAGATGTTGACCTGAATTGAAGAGATAGCCTGTTAGCTAGTTGAGGCAAAATCCCGACTGAAATATTATGGAGGTGAGGAGTTTCGCAGGCACATCAGGAATGAATGGACTTCATTCCAAAAACATACCCTCTTAAAACATATGGTCTGTGACACTTTAAGTCATCAAATGAGGATTTGCTTCAATAAATTTCAAGGATATTTGTTATCCATGCATAAACCTCTTTGCATATTGCAAAGAAACTACTGTACACACCCCCAAAATTAACAGGAACATTACGGATAAGTTACCATGTCTTCTTGTACCCTCTGGATTTCAATAGTTCTAGTTCAATCTTAAACATGTCGCTCAAACTTTCATAGGGTGGTAACATGTCTGTATTTCATTTCAGAGGCTGAGACTTTCTGACACGATATGAATCTTTCAGAATTCCCTTATCATGAATGGATAAATGACATTCTAGTATTATGTAGTTCTAGCATCTGGTTTCGGCTGTACTGCGTGGAAAGAAATAGACTTCCATATGTCCGACCATCAATCAGTTATTTTTAAAGCTCAGTCGGCCCCTCTCTCTGCTGAGAATGTATTGCACTGGATCTCTCTCTTGCATCTTTAACTTCTATGAGGCTTTGAAAACCTTGTGTGAAAGCTTCAAAGTGACTTTTCTTTCTCTGATTTTATATCTAAAAATGCTCACTTTTCTGGGGTTGTGTTTTACATAGCAGACTCACTGTCTCTGGGTTTATTTCTGGTATTGGAAATAATTTCAACCAGTTTTCTCCGAATTCTCTTTCAGGAATCATTGCTGGTGGGTCCGTTTCTGTTGAATTTTGCTATTTTGACCCTCCTACTGAGGCTAATGATGCACACGTTGTTCTTGTTCACAATACATTTTTTAAAAAAGAGGTTTTGTAAGGTCTAACAGGGAACATCTTGCAGAGGCTTCTCTTAAAGTTTTAAACTTTTCCTCTAGAGAAGGCAGGTAAGGAGAACTTGATTTTTGACAGGTAATGCATTTTTAGAAGTTATCAATCTGCTTTTTGAACAATACCCTGAACTGTGGGGCTGCCTTGATTCAAGTATCCAGTGGTATAGCATAAGTGAATTTAGGTGAAACTTCTGTTTTAATCCTTCCATATCTTAGCACAGCCTTTGTGTGGCCGGATTCATAGGCATTAAGTGTGCTGCTGTAAATTGGTTCAGCTTCTATCTTTCCTCGTACTGTACAACCTTTTCTGTTCAAATTGAAAACTCATCAGACAGTAATCCTCTGCAGACAATAACAGGGGCAGGGTTCCTCAAAAGTTCAGACTAAGGTCTTTTACTTTTCTGCATTCTCTCAGCCTCTCTCTGCTTCATTTTCCATCAAGTTACCACAAAGTCAAATCTCATAGTGGACACACTTTTCATTTAATCTTTACCACAGCCACAAAGTCATGACTATAGCACTAAGATGTTCACTTTAAATTACATTATTCCACTTTACATTTTTGTTGTCCACACACACATTTTGAAGTTTGACATGTAGTCCTTACATGTAGTTCCACCAAGTCTTGTTTTTAATGGCAAAAAAAGGACCATAGGGTACATGAGAAAATTACGTGCAAATGGTTCTAATTTCATTTAATTTCCTAAAATGTGTTACTACTACTTAACCAAAGGAAGTCATTCATAAAGAACACATTTCAGACTCGTCAAAGAATCTCGAGCCATGCTAGCCACATAATTGAAACCACATAATTGAAACCACAGAATATCTCCATACTGCTCATCCATAGTGATCCAAGTACCATGAAGCCCCGAAATAAAAAGTTGTTTGGAAAAATGTCATTTGAACTCTGTTTATAGCCTCATTGTAGCCTGTAGCTCTAACTGCCTCCCTGTGGACCGCGCTCACGTGTGCACGCTTGCACGCGAGACCAGCGAAAGCACGTGAACACACATGAAGGCAGTGCCCATGTCTCACGGTCTTGCGCAAGCACACACATGTGAGCGCGGTCCACAGGGAGGCAGTTAGAGCTACAGGCTACAGTGAGGCTAAAAACAGAGTTCAAAATGATGTTTTTCCAAACAACTTTTTATGTCGGGGCTTCAGGACACTTGGATCACTACAGATGAGCAGTATGGAGATATTTTGTGGTTTCAATTATGTGTTTTTTGGACGTTTGAATCTGGGGTGCTGTCAGCCTGCATTAGGTGGAGTTGTGTTGCTACCCACTCTCCCCTTGGATCTCCGCAAGTGATGTGAGGACTCTAAAACTTCACCTGAGCCTCATATGGGTGACTTAGATAATGGCTGAATTGTCATTTTTGGGTGCACTATCCCTTTAAGTGCCACCGGAAAAACAGCCATGGGTCACTAAAAACATCCACATTTGGTATCTTAAAAGTCGCTGGAAACAAAGCAAAGACTGGTTAAAAAACAACTGATTTTGTTGTTTGTTGGTCTCAAACAGTGGTCTGTAGCTCGGCAGGCGTCTTGCTTAGGTGACACACCATCCACCGAGTGCAACCCAGTGCTTAGCTTTTATCAGCTGCTGAGCAGAAAAACGTAACCTTGTAGAAGACAAAAGTCGATACAGGCAATAAAAGAATCTCCACATCATGTTTTTTTCCAAGACGAGCAAGGTAAGGAGAAGGGACACTGAGGCAGACCGCCAATATTAAGCTCATCAATATACCGTTGCCTCTCTGGTAGCATAGCGAGCTAAAATAATCCTTTGCCATCTTATCAGCTAATTATTAGCTAGCTATAGTTAATTAGCTAGCTAGCTAGCAATTCAGTCGTGGAGACTTGAGGGCGCAGCTGCGGAGGCAGAATGACAGCAAACGAGCAAAGAAGCGGAGGGGAAAGCAGGCCTCGTTTCCCCTTTGGGGCGTGGCTTTCAGATCATGACGCGTTGCGCTCTGTCTCTATGGCTACCTGCTATTATGATGACATCTTCCACATTCTGCTTTGTTGACATTTAGGTTAGAAGATTTGGACATTCCTGTATACCTGTGTACCTACTTGAGTAAAATCAAGAGAACGTAGTCATTTCATATATTCAGAGTCTAAAATTGTATTTATTTTAGACAACTGTAACTCTCTCTAATCCGCCTTCAGTCAAACGCCTCCTTAACATCTGGCAGCTGTTAGGCTTTTAACTGACGCTGACAGAAGAAATCATCTTTCCATTTCCCGTTGGTTTCATTATTGATGGGTGTTTGTCAGCACAGATGGATTGAGTGGCTTCCTGCTGAGTCTGTCGGCTAAAACGCAACCATGAGCTCATGATGCTCTAAATACGAATCTTCCCTGGGACCTTTGTCGTATGTCACCCTCCCTCTCTGTCATGTTTTTTCTCAGCTCTTTTCAGCTTTAGCTGCTCAGTTAAACAAAAAATAACCTTTAAAAACACTCTTGTTATCCCCAGCCATTAGAAGCTGAAGCTTCCCTGATGAATACAGTCCATAAAGAGTTATGGATTTAATTTAATCAATTCCCTCTTTAGTTATGATTTTATCTTATTTTATCTTTTGTCATAATGTTTGTTTTCTACCTTGTTCTTCAAAATGCTGTCCAAATACAGTTATAACCTACAAATAATTTCCAACATTCCAGATACAAATAGAGGCCACTGTTCACTGTTCGAAAAAGTATAATGGAAATCAGCCATGAGTGGCAGAAAGTATGATCGTAATTAAACCATACAGAAATAACATGGACATATATTTCAACCTACTACCCTCCAAAGACAATTTTCAGTACCAGTCAGTGGCGGACACAAAAAATAACGAATATATTACAGATGAACTTTAAATCTCCAATTCTAAAGTACACTGAAAGGTCGAAACTAAAGGTCAAAAATGAAAATGTCCATCAGTTTAAAAAAAATGGTACATAGAGTGTTTTCAACAAAGACCTTTCCTTCCATGAAGACATCCAGTAGAGGCATAGGTTCATACTGTCCGTGTCAGTGTTGTAAGAGCTTGTATAAATTGGTGTTTTCTGCACACCAATGGAGAGACATACAGTTTTATTGAAAGACATTTCTAAGTGGGAGCTGGCACTGTAGAGGGACGAATGGACGAGACGTGGAATTGAGCTCTGTGAGACTTTTTAGGAGCTGTGTGCCTCCGAGAGATGAATTGTCTCACAGACAAAGGTCTATTAGAAAGATGGGATCTGAGACAGCTCGGTGCTGAGCCCGATACCCACCTCAGTGCTTAAGTGAGTCGATTAAAATTTCATGATCAAATCTCAAATGCTGCACTAAGGTCTAAAAGAAGTAAGACTGAGCAATCTCCTGCTGCATCCATTTAGGTTTTTTTTTTTTCAGTTTAGAAGGGAAAGTCAGTATGTTCTGGGGGCATCAAAAATCTAAGGGGAGATTCTCAAAATTATTATGTGAAGTCTTGTTGACCTGCATTGTGTACTTATTGCCAATATGAATTCGCAAAAGTTTCCTGAATCAGAGACCCACTGTGTTATTATTGATTCTGCTGACTCTGGAGGCATTAGTCAGAATTGCTTGATTGAATAGACACAATGAAGTATCAGCCAAAAGGTGAACATAAGTATCTTCGGTCTTAATCCGTCATGTCAGTTGTATTTTCATCGACCCTTTCAAGGTGCTGACTATAGCCCAGGCATTTAATGCAAATAGTCCCAGGATGAAACACCTCACATCCTTGTTTACATAAATCTGAATAATCGTGGGTCACTGAACAAGCTGTGAGACAGCAGACATATCGAAAGTTCACAGTGTGCCTTGAGAAATGTTTAACTAAAGCACCAGTCTGGATGAATTAATCACAAAACAAAAGCAAAAAGGTTTGGGGAGGTTAAAAATGCAGCTAATGTGGGAGGATGTAAAGTTAATATTGCATCTTTGTCTTCATTTTATTGATGATGCACATAAAACAAACAGAATCAACTTGTACATATGACATTTTGCCAATGAAGGTTCATGCACCAAGGTTTTATAGCACCCTTGGCTGAAATTGTCTCTTGCAGACTACAATGAAAAAATAATTGGTGTGTGTGTATGTGTGTGGATGTGCATTCCTCCGGTGATGAAGCTGTGTCAGTGGCAGCTGTGGTTTGCTTGGGTTGAACCCAAAGACTTTATCTCTCACTACCAGAGATAAATCTGACAAGTGCCACAGGTGAGAGCGGTCAGTGGTGTGACATGCCTTCTGGTCCTGAAGGCGTGTCATTTCCTGAAAGAATTGACTGGTTTGAAACAATGTCCTCAAATTGAGTGTCTGCAGATGTAGAAGAAAAGTAAGCTCAGGGGGTTGGAAGGTAAACTTGACTGTTCTCTCCTGTTTCACAACGTCCACTGAGCACTGAGTCAAACTGCTGAATACTAAGAACAGTTTAATGTGAGCCTGTGTTACTTGGGTTTTTTGGCCACTTAGGGGCATCGCAGTAAGTTGTGTTACCTATTATCACCTTTTATTTTATTTATTTCCAGCTAGTTGCTAACTGTCAGTGTGTCTCAAATCACATACTTCTGTACGAAACACTTAATATTTTGAGTGCACAAGAGCGCTAAGTACATTCACACTGCATAGTACAGGAAAATGCAGTGTATTTGTAGCGCACTCAAAATGGTCCAAAAATTGAGTGTGGAATAAAGTCGCCATCTTTGTGACGTAGTGGAAGCTATCATTAGCTTGCTAGCTAATGTTAGCATTTGCTAGTGAGCTAACTTGCTCCTAGCTAAGGTGACACATTTTAATCAGCACTGACATTGTAGCATACGTTTGGTATATGTGTGGGCGGAGACAGCAACAACACATCATTGAAAATCAGCTCTGTGGCAAAGATAGTTTTTTTTGTTCAGCAAAATAATCATCACATTTATAACTTTTGAAGCCTAAATGCAATTGCCAGAAGTTAAGAGCTAACATACTACATCACAATTGCATGACTTAATGTAACCACCATAACTTGGCTGTAAAGCCGTGTTCGGCGTGATGATGCTCTGTAGTCTCATTTAGCCACTTGTTAGCAACCATCTTTTTTAAGACGTGTAAAGTTTTAAAATTCACAAAGTCTCTTGAACTTGTGTTAAGCACAGACCTTTTTTCAGCCATCTAACCAAAAACCTATTCAAGAGAACCCATTAACTTTGAGACGAGGGAGCCCAGAGTGCTTAAATTTGAACTTGTCAGGGCTCCGCCCCTTTTGGGGGGATAGAAAGCCAAATACTGTAGATGTTAATGCAAGTTGACAGGTGTTTGGATTAGAATTTTAAAAAGTCTGTATGCATTTATTTCTTTTTAAACAAACATTTGTAGACATGTCTAATAGTTGTTTTGCAACCTTGCCTGATGCTGCGCGCGTTACCTTAATAAATGAAGGTTTATCACTGTCATGTCTCTTCAGTTTTCTCCTGTCCCAGTGGATCAGTGACACAACAGTGGCTGGGTACTGCTTAATTGGACATTTTTGTCGTGTTGTCTGTAAAAAAACAACCTTTTTCTATCTTGCCTGAGATTTACTTGGAGATGACAGTCTGATGCTGCTGTACTGTAACATTACTGCAGCACCTACCCAGTCAAACTAGCCATCCATCAGTAGTAACTGTCACATGCATCATTGAGCCATTTACCCCACTGACAGTGAATATTCACGAATCTTGCGTGCCTCAAGTCTCAGTGTGCAAGCCTTGGTTAACTTGCTACACAGCAGCTTGGCATTTTTCTTTCTCGCACAATGTGACATTGCTTCCCTTAAAAGGGGGCGCAGCCTTGGCAATGATGTGAAGCTGGTCTGATGTGTAGAGGGCATAAAGGTACATTACACCTTACGGGATGGGGGCGCCATTTTATGAGTATTATGCTGTGTTATCTGTGTCTGCAACAGTGTTTAAGGCACAGTATTTGGACAAACTATTCAGGATAAACAATCTAGATTCATGTAACTTGGCCGCTCAAAGATAGATTACAGACACTGGGTGCGTTTACATGAAAGTTTAATTCCCTTTTCATTCGCAATGAAAGTTCATTCCTATTAAACGTGATCTTGTAAACACCTAATTTGTAATGAAAATGGCCAATGCGATTGAAAATTCATTCCAATATAAGGGGCTGGAATATTCTGTTTCTTATTCCGAATGAAAGAATTTCTCGCACTTGTATACACTCATTCCTCTTTAAGATTTTTCTGTGCATGCTCGTTTCCTTGCCCTTCTGGCGCAATGACGTATATAGCGCGAGCGACAAGATGGCTGCATCTAAAAACAAGAGATGGTCCCGAGCAGTCAACCTTCTACCTCCCTTCTCCTCCTCAACAGACGAAGCATTAGCAGAACAAGGTTGTTGTAGTAATGTTGCTTCAAGAATATAAGCGAAACAAGCCTGAAAAAAGCACTAAGAACAGCGGCGTCAAGCATCTTGTTATCCGGAATGAGGACTACAGTGTTTTCTTCCGGTAAACGTAAACATGTAAAATCCGCCCCGCCCCCTATCCAATCAGAAACCTTCCCTGCCCCAAACCGTGCGTGGACCCGGATAAAGGCGATTATAAGGCGATTAAACTGATCTCCCATGTAAACCGTCATTTGGAATGAATATTTCCCATTTAAACTACCTGGAAAAACTTTATTTGCTAACGATTTAATTCAGATTTATTTCATTCCAAATGAGAAGCCATCATGTAACCGTACCCACTGATGCACAACCTCCACTCACATACCCAGACAATGTTGTATTGGGACTGAGTGCATACACTTCAGTAACAGAGATGACAGCATGTATACCTCACAAGATGTCGCCCCCTTCCCATATGGTGTGAAGAACCGTCGCATTCTCTATACCTGCCCAGCATCAACAGAAAAAGTAAACTAGCTATAGCTCCTTAAGTTGGCGGAGAACAAAACAGAGCTAAAATGAGATTGAATATAGGACTTACGATCATCGGGTGTTTAGAAACACAACTTTAAATGAATGCTATTTGCTGCATATGTATGTATGGGTTAAAAGGTAATAGTATATCAGGGTTTACAGCTTGTTTCCATGTGCAGTGCCCCCAGTGGCCAAAAATGTGTTAGTTCAGACGACACAATGTCAGCGTAGTAGCCCAACTCGGTTGTCCTACTGTGTTGGCTCGGATTGTGACAACAATTAGTGTCATGCCCAATAAACGGATGTTTTATCCCATGTAGTGTGTCATAGTAGACAACAGCTGACATTGCGTCCATCGACGTTCAGAATAAAGACAAGCAAGTTTGATTTTTTCTTTTCGTCTTCCTCAACTCTTTTCATCACAGACGTCACTTTGACCATAAGGAACACAGAGCGATCTGCTGCCAATGGTATAGAAATGGTGGTGTAAAATAGCAGCACTTCAGCAACCTGGTGAGTACTGCCATTAGCATCATGGCAAGTTTTTATGACTCCATAACTGCTTAATCTGGCATGGTGACTGTCAGAACACACCAACACATCATACACGCTGAACCCAGCATTAATGCAGGTTTAATTTGTGGGCTGTTTAAGCAAAACACTGAGCTGAAAGATGCTAAAAAAGCTCCATAGACCTGAATGGAACTGCAGAGTTGGATTCTTTATGTGCAGACATATTCTAAGAAAGTTTCACTGCACTCCCTGAGAAAAGCCTAACCAGCCGTATTTCCACAAGCTGTGACAGCCTTCACACTTCTGACTAGTTGGCCCATAAGGAGAGTGAACCCTCTACCTTGGCATTAGTACAGAAGCACCATATTCAAGCTAGCATACATAAGAGAGCTGCAGCAGCTACGGCAGCTGTTCATGGCGAGGAGGTTCAGACAACATGGCGGTCGGGGAGGTCACCACCAAGTGAGAGAAGACTCTAATCTATTCTGTATGGCAGTGTTTCACAGCTGGGAGCAGAGAATCACAGAACTGAACTTTCAGACTATTATACTAAGCACCAGCTCCTCCTTTCAACACTTCAGCCATATTGTTACACCGAATTATTAAATCAAGTTAAAGCTGATGAAGTGGAACAAGCAATTAGAAAGTCAATCAAAGAGTAGCTCAAATCTCAATCTGCTCATTTGTATTAAGACAGTTTAGTTGCTGTACATCATAACGGTGCTCTGCAGTATTCAATTTAATGCAGTTCAGTCTTTATTGTCCCACATGGGCCCATTTGTTCTGTAGGGCAAGGCTTAGAAGATGGCTTTGAAGAGGTTTGAGACATTCTTAAAGGTATCATGTCTTTGCTCTTTCTATCCATCATTAGGCTAATGAGGACTTCATAGCAGGGTGATAATTTGAAAAAGATGTGAGAGATATTCCTCCCTAAAAAGCCATTTTGTGGAATGACAGTAAAAACCTGAAATCGTTAGGGGTTGTGAAGATTCTGAAGCATAATCAGCTCTTCATGCTTAGGTGTGTTATAGGCTGAGAGGAGGATGAGAGAAGACTATTTTTTTAATGTTATATATACACATTAAATACACAACAACGAACAAAGACATGCCTTTTGAGCACTTAATGCCTTGCTACCTTCTCCCTCCTCCTCCTATATGTATTTGTATCCATTACTATCAGCTCCTGATTGAGCTTCTATCTCTGTTCAGTTCAAAGCTTAAAAGTAATTGGATATTCTAAATTTGGCCTGCGAAGTGTAATTAGAGTTTTGAGTCATGGAAAAGTAAACCATTTAGTAATGCCCTGCTAATCAGTTACAAGACATTAAAGCTGTAGTTGGTTACTTTTATCAAAAGTTGTTATATTTACTCAAACTGTCGTGACATTCATACAGCACTACTCAATACAAATAATCTGTGATGAAAAATCCTGTTCCACTGCCTGCTCCATTGCCTTGTAGTGCTTCTAATGGCCAAACTGCATGTGACTGACAACTACCAATCAGAGCTGATGAGTCTCTAACGCAGCTGTCAGTCGTGTCAGTGGCTGAATCCAAATGTCCGCTCTCTGGACTTGTGGAATGAGCCCCTGGGGACTTCCTTCAGGTGTATATAGTATGATGTATTTACTGCCATCACGTAAAGTCTGAGGGCAGAGACTGCAACTGGCTGATGCACAGCCATTGAGACTGTTTTACTTGTTGCCATGGAAACGTTTCGACTATTGCTGCTGTCATATTCAAATATATGTATTATAAGCTTGTGAATAGTGCCCACTCATCTGTCCTTGCAAATAACAAGATGTAAATCTCGTATACGTATATATATATATATGAAAGGCTACATGCATTCAAAAACAGAAATGTTTGTAAGTAAGAACAGCACTATAACTCAATAACTGGATATTACTGACATTAGAAGCCCTTCTTTTGTTGTTGTCTATTACACTCTGCAGCCTGATAGGTCACATTAATAGAATGCATTTTCATTTCCTCTGCATCCTACACTTACACATACTTTACACATTCATAAGTTGTTGTTTTTTTCGGCATTAAAAAAGCCACATCACCATGTCCGTATTACAATAAACTGTGGGTTATTAAAAGTCAGACTGAGGCCCATGTGAACTGGTTAGATTTGGACCACCCTCAGCACTTCCAGACTTCCCGGGAACACGCCCACAAAGTCCATGAGTCTGCAAGTGAGGTGAAGTCTGGACATTTGGAATAAGCCAATCACTGCTGGTGAACTGCGGTCAAACTGTCAAATGAGGCAGCACTCATCAAATATGAGTCAGGATTCTGTTACTGCATTACCCATTTTGGGGTCAGCCCTGTGTTCCCACATTTCTAATATATATATTTTTTTTTTCACTGAAAATTAGGCCCTATGTTCCAACATTTCTAAGATTTTTCTCAAAATTAAATCCTATGTTCCCACATTTCTAGCACATTTTCAAAATTAGGTCTTGTGTTCCTACATTTCCCTTCAATTTAAGCCCTATCCTCCCACGAGGGTTAGGGTTGGGAGATTGGGAATTGGGAGAAAGAAATTGGGAGAAAATTGGGAGACAGGGGATAAAATCTGATACAATTTATGAAAAAGGAAATGTGGGAACATAGAGCTGTGGGAACACGGAGATGTGGGAACATAGGGCTGTGTTTTCAGGCACTGGACGGTGCTTGGTACTTTGGTTGACTGTATCCCACATGACAGCTGCGTCCAAACACTTGTTTGACATCAAGAACTCGCTGGAAAACAGTTAAGTAAACAGTATAAAGCAGCATGGAGGTCAGTGGAAACGTCACAATGGTTACATTTTTATCTGTTACTCTCTTTTAGTCTTGGTGCAGGCTAATTTTAATCATGTTTGAGCACTACTCTGATAGAAGCAGAAAATATTTTGTGGCAACATTTCAATGTGTCTAATTCGCACCACCTGTGTCCGAAATCATTCACACATTCACTGCTCCCTACTCACTATATCAGGAGTTCAATGTAGAGGCCTTTATAGTAATGTACCTGCATTTGTATAGCGCCTCTCTAGTCATCTAGTGACCACTCAAAGCGCTTTTTACACTGCGAGTCACTTTCACCCATTCACACACACATTCATACACTAGTGGCCGAGGCTACCATACAAGGTGCCACCTGCTACTCAGTTTTAACACACTCACACACCGATGGAACAGCCATCAGGAGCAATTTGGGGTTCAGTATCTTGCTCAAGGATACTTCGACATGCCTCTGAGCCACAGCTGCCCCGTGAGCAGTGAGTTCATCTGCAACATGAAAAAACGCTCTTGAACACTACTCAGGTTATTTTCTCAGCATTGCTGTGGCACAATTAAGACTAACTATATGAGCGTCAGCTGGTGAACCATCCATAACGAATACTGACGTGCATATCTGCGGTAAATGCATGAAATTATACTGAGTGTTTTTCCCCAAATTAATAAATAATATTACAAAGTACTTTGTGGTCGTTTGTGTTGTGAGATGTGCTGCCCTGCTCACATAAAACATAGGCATATTAATGTTCCACTGGCAGACAGACAAGACGAGAGAGAGCAGTGCGACTGTAACCTCTCCCAGTAATGTAGGTAATTTTGTGTTGAACATTTGATATGTTGAAGTTTGTTTTACCAGTCAGTCATGTAATAACTTGAGTTCAATGTGTAATGTTATGCATTACGCTCCACTGTGCACAGTAACTGTACAGCACTTGAAAAGATCAGTTGCCAATTTATTTTTAACTCTTGATGAACCAACGACTTAACACGTAACTGACATTACATGGCAGAGACACTGCTCTCTCTACCCTTGGTCTCCGTATAGTCCATATAGTCCGTCTGTTCCTTTGGCGCAGTGCATGATGGGATACATTACATTTTACACTACTTTTCATGGTGCATTGTGGGATAGTTTGAGTCCACTATAGGGTATACATTGGAACCACACTACAAAAAATGGCAAAGAAAGGAGCTTCATTGAGTGTTAGTAAACTGTTCCCCTGTTTCCGGTCTTTATGCTAAGCTTAGCCAACCATCTCCAGACCGTAGCTTATGCTGCATTGAAATGGGGGCGTGTTTATCGTGTTTATCATGAGAGTTGGTAATTTGTTTTCACAACTTCCCATGTCGTTAACATGACCTCGCAAGTCCCATTTGAACGCAGCATTAATATTCAGTGTTCAGACAACAGAGTGATGTTTATTTTTAAATGTTAAATTCAGAAGCTGTGCAGCCAGGCTAGCTGTTTCCCCTAAACTAAGCTAAAGTCTCCTCGCTTCAGCTTTAATATTTAATGGATGGATACGAGAGCAGTATCGATCTTCTCATCTAAAGAAAGAAAGCAGAGGCTACGGCCCAAATATTGAACTGTTCCTTTAGCAAGTCATAAATAAAGGGTTTTTTTTTTTTTTTGGTTTATTTATTTATTTTTACAAAAATCCATTTTACTGATGAATAAAAGAGCCAAAAAGACAAAAGTGGTGTGATGTTGGGGGAAGATAAAAACCAGCAAAATGGATTTTTCACGACTTGGCAACCCCAAAGATGTTCCTATCAGAGGCTTATAAATAACCTTTACAGCATTATAAATTATTTATTCACCATTTAAAAAAGCCATTAATTACTCTGCAACTTAAACACTTTACCCAGGGTGCCTTGTGACAAGGTGGCACTGAACTTGAATGTTCTCATACGTGTATGATGAAGCATTTTATAGGCCATTTGTCAGACGTTTTTTGTCCCATTAGGGCTGATTTTATTGCACAGGGCGAAATTTAAAAGGCCTCTTTGAGCAAGTTAAAAAAATTCTAATGATATCCTTTCTGCTCGGTTTCTACACGCTGTCAGCTCCCTGCTAATGAAGACTTCCATTCTGAAGAGAGAACACGCGTTTTCTTAAAGCTGCATATAGGAAACTGTCAGAAGCTCAACGAGTATCTGGTTCACTTCAAAGCTTAGAACCCTTTATGCTGAAAAGTTCTGTATTCTGCAGATAAAATATTCATTTTCCAGCCTGCCCTTCTAGACTGTTTTAACTCCACCTCCCCTACATTATAATTACCTTTTTATTATGTTTAACACATCCTCCTAATGAAGACTGTTTCTGTCACACACTGGTCACTTACTGTTTTATGTCAGTTTGCCCTGAGCGGGCAGTCCAGAGCTCCGTGGAGACTGTCCCAGCACAGGCCAGAAAGGACAGAGGAAGGCAATTTAAGCTGTTCGACATCTCTGGCCACTTTATGACTTTTTAATGCTCTCTATTCTGTTTCTATTTTATAATTCAGTAGCAGGCCAGTAAACCGTGGGGAGCTGATGTGTCATTAAGGGGGAGTTCAGGCTGAGGGACGGACCACTGGCTTTTGACTCCATCTACTGGTCACTGACTCAGCCTCCATGTTAATATGTACACACTGTAGCTGTGCGAAGTGAAAGAAATAAAAGGGAAAACAGTGTAGGGATATGTAAAATAGATGTGACTTCAAAGGAAAGCGTGTGCAGCAGGCAGAATAAAAATCAGAAATAATGTCCGGCCCAGGCAGACGGGAGCAAAGACTCGAGTGTTCTCTCACACTGAGCTGTCTGGGTTTCCTCAGGTGACACCGCTATAATCTCACAGCAGACATCACAGAGGAAACCCGCAGTTCTCTTCCTCTCCACAGTGCCACCGTGCTCTCCTTTACCCGCCAACGCACCATCAAAAATGCAACAACCATGGCATGGAACCAAAAGTGGAACATGGCTCATGGTGAGGGGGGATATCACAGTGGAGGAGATTAGCGCCAGTAGGGGGAGAGTTACAGTCAGAGTACTGTATTAACAAAACCCCGCAGTGAGCACAGCAGGCTTTTTATGGAGAGGGTGGCGAAGTGGCGGGGAGGTGTTCTGACAAACATTGGAGGAAACTAGTAGAAGTTGTTATAAATTACTAAGTGAATCCTGTAGACTTACACATGCGCTCATTAATTGACCTAAAAACCCAGAACAGAAACAAATTAGCGCCTGAAGAAAGAAAGTGGATTACTGCTGACGCCGTTAAAGCTTTGATTCAAACAATATGAGACATTTTCAAAAAAACATAACCCATTCCCATTTCATTAAAGTTTCATTTGAAGTTCTGAACATCTGTCTGACAGCCGTTTCCTGGGAAAAATCCTATGCCACATGAAGTGATGAGTTTCACGGATTTGAAGATGAGCAGTAGGAGCCACAGTTGTTTGAAGATAACAGAGAAAGTGCCACCTCCAGAAAATAAACTTCATTAAAAAGAAGCTCTAGCGGTTTAGTGTGGTGTTGTCTGATCCCCCTGCGTGGTACATGCCTTCAGTTAATAACGCTCACTCTCTGTTCTACATTTTAAATTCAAGCTGAAGCCAAAATGACCCTGATGACATCATTATGACATCTTTAGGGTTATTTTTCAGACTTTAGAAAGCTCCTCCAGAACTGTTAAACACGTTATAACACATACTAGTACACTATATTGTTACTAAAATAACTCCATTGACTTTTGGGTTCCCACAGGACATGAACAGCAGGCTCCTAGGTGAAAATCTGCAGTTTGTTTGACCCATGCTTTGCAGATGTTCTCGCTCTTTATACTATGGCAGTTGCCCACAGCATCAAAAAACGCCGCCGCCTGGTGCATCATACCGCCACTATAGGGTGTGTCGCTGTCTGACTCCAAGAGTCACTGACCAAGCGTCAGTGTTTGATGAAAAAATGCATAACACCTTTCAAATATTTTGCCTCTAAACAATTCATACCGGCTGTGAATTTGCATCAGGTTCAACACTCAATAAAAAGTTATGATGCGAATAGATTCACCAGCTGAGATGCAAATTTGCAACAGCTACCATGATCCTATTGAGCGAGAACCAAGTCACACATGTGCAAATCACAAGCAAGTATCAAGTCTTAACCTTCGAGTCTCAAGTAAGTCCCACGTTACTGTGATTAGAATCAAGCAAGTCACAAGTCAAGTCAAATGAAATTCATATAATTCAATCTGTGAGTAAGTTGGCTAATAAGATGCATTCATGTACCCTGGACTAGTCTACCTTGTGTGTTTGCCCCTGCTGGTCTGCAGTAAGTCGTCAAATTGGTGCACACTGTAGAAATCACCCAATCATGAATCATAAACAAATTTTAACTTATCTGGAAAAATGCAACCATTGAATAAAGTCATCTGTCTCAAGCCCAAGTCCAGGGGTGCACTGTCATAGAGGCAAATCAGGCAAATGTTTGGGCTCCCCCAAGCAAATTCTGGGAAAAGTGGCCCTAATGGCCTCGTCATATTGGCACATTTTGCAATAACAACTATAAACCCATTAAACCTCCCATAAAGTCTTGAATATGAAACTTTTAACCCACTTTAACATGGGCGTCTATGGGGATTTGGAGCCAGCCTCAAGTGGCCATTTGATGAACAGCAGTTATGGCTTCATTTTTCAGCCTTGGAGGTTGCTGCCTGGTTTTAACCAACCGAACAAAAGAAGAGACCCGAGCTTCATCTAAAATTGAATGGCAATATTTTTATTAAGTTAGGAAATCAACATATTTAAGAAATTTAATTATATACACTGGTTCTACTGTATGGATTTAAAAAAAGGACAAAAATAAGCTTGACACACCAAGCTAATACATGTTATAGACTTTGCATTTCACATACCCATAAATAGTGATCTTGGTTCAAACGATAATTACAAGTTCATGTCATCCTCATGACTGAATGCGTGATGTGCCGTAACCTCCCAGTATTCATTTGTTCACATCAAAAAAAATAAAAATAAAATCAAGAACACTGTCACCGAACTGTTCTTAAATATCTTTAAGCTACACTATAAAATACATAAAGCATATCTACCATGTGTTCCATGGGAAACAAAGAAAAGGCAATGGTATAAGAAATCATTTCTCATGAAATATTGGTAAGCCTTTAAATAAAACTTTCAAGCGATTTCAGTAAGGTCATTTACAACAGGTAAAAGAGGCAGGGTTTCACCATTAAAGCAGTCAAATAATACTAACATTTGCTACTTTGTTCAAAATATACAGAAAACAACATGGGTGCAAAACGCTTCAGTCAGAGCCGCTGGTGGCATGCACCACAGTAAACAACTAGGCTGAAAATTCACAGGCTGGAGCAGGTAAAATGGGAACGCTTCACAAACGTGTTGTACAGTAGTGGCCATGGTAATACAGTCATCCAGTGTGTGTGACCTGCGGAGAACGTACAGAATGCACAGCTTTGATTACAGTGGTATCAATGTTCCTCAGTGTTCCTCTTTGTCCCTGCCTTTCTTCTCCTTCTCGTCCTGCAGGGCCGTGCCCAGCTTCTTGATGAGCACCGACAGCACCTTGTCCAGCGGGTCCATCACACCCCTCTGCAGCCACTTGGGAATCGTAGTCCTGGCGTGGTGGAAGCCCAGTTTCTGCAGGATGTAGTCCACACCCACTGGGTCGATCTTACGGCCTGTCCAGGAGATGAGCCTGGAGAGAGAGGAAATGTTGTTTAGTCCATCCATCCATTTAGTCCCAACTCAGACTGGGAAAAGAGTGTTTTAAACTACAGAAACTAATGTGTTCTTTACAGTGTGTTTCAGTCCAAATGTTCTTATTTTCAAAAGGGAGACTTTTCCACATATTTCCATTGATAAAATAGTTTCAAGTTTCAATTATAGTAATAAAACATTTGAAAATCTCCTGTTGCAACCCCAGTGCTGTAAATATACATGCTTGATCACTGTGAGAATGTCATTCCTGACAAGCTGAACACCTACAAATATGGATTAAAGTCCTTTGTAGGGTAAAAACATGTTGTGAATTTGACATGATTGCATCTATTTTAATGCTGGACTTTAAACCACTCTGGAGTTACAGGAAACGTTTGAATCACACAAGTTGGAAACTATCCTAAGAACCCACAACTGGAATCTACTTCTACAAACAGCATTATTGTAGCCTCATCTTCATTTGCAAATATGCAGAAAAATACTGAAGCAAAAACAAAGTAAAAAATAGCTGCACAGTATTCAAGTGTTGATTTAGAATTTAAATGTCAACATTATGAATGAAGCCTCAAAGCTTCAAAACATTCCGTACGACTCCAGCAGAATTACTAAGTGCTGCACAAAGGTATGCTTTTAAGATACTTTGCTCAAGTATTTTTCAACTATGTATATTTTCTGCTACTTTATACTTACACTCCGCCACAACTGTTTTTCACTCCACTCCATTATTTAACAACTCTCGTGACAGTTACATCCGAGATGCAGTTTTAGTATACAAATATATGATGACTTATAAAATTAAATGCGTTGGTGCAGATTGAAGAATCCAACAGTCTTCAAATTTAAAATCAGCTCTATCTCAACCAGCTGATACATCTATGCATCACTAATAATGTAATGATATAATATAATATAACCTGATTGGAGCATTTTTTCTGCACACTGAAAACTACAAGTACATTTTATAACGCTAACACTTGTGTACTTAGAGGACATCTCATGACCAAAATACACAAACCAAACAAGCATGATAAAAATGCCTGTATTATATTCTACTTCTCCTATTAATAGTAGACTACAGCATAGCAAGTCACTCTTTACTGTGAACAAGTTTGTTTAGTGTGAAAAAAGTCATTTTTATTTCATTTGTGTGGCTTGTATTTCTTTTTTTAACCTCTTCCTCTCCCCTGGGACGCTGGCATCCTCGGCCGACATCACTGTCTTACAGAGGCTGTAGCTGCCTGAGTTTTGAGGCTACAGCTAAAATACTGGTGTCATAAGAAACTGCAAGACCTCAGGAGTTCAGAGGGAGATTGTTGGGACAAGGGCCAAATAATGCTCCAAACTGACATGGCCATTTTCACAGGGGTCCGCCTTGACCTCTCACCTCAAGATATCTGGATGAGAAAAGGTTCTACTGATACCAACAAGTCTCCCCTTTACACACACGCCCACATTATGCTAGTCTCATACAGTTTTAGGCAAAAAACACGCAGAACAAATGTGTTATTTTTGCCTTTTGTATTTGAATATTTTTGCATACTGGTGTCCCTGAGCAGTATTGGATTGCATAAATTGGATCTGAATGGAAAGTTGAGACTCTTGTCTCAAATGGTTACACTTTGCACCAGATCTATGTAACAAATGGTATTGACCCAAAAACTGCTGCAACAACTTGACATAATCAAGCATAGGAATGATCATGTACACTTCCATACAGTGCTGTAATATAATGAAGTAATGATACTTCTACTTTGAGAGTATCTGTACTTATTTTGAATTTTTATATTTCTTACAACCTTCACTTTTACTCCACTACATTTCTAGGTATTGGAGTCAAACTATTTTACTCCAGTATCCATGTATTTCTATGGCCTTAGCATTTACTACAAAATAAAATCAGAAGGTTTGGCGAATAAGCGGTGAGCTTGCAAGTTAGATCATAGGTTTAACCTATGGTCAGTGCAAACAAGCGCTCTCAAAGCTGCACTTGAGTTTGGATTTCCTGACAAGACCAGGCTGCATGTCAGATTAGACGCTAGTGACTACATTCCACTTGACAACTGATACTGACTTCATGATAGAAGCTGAAAATGGCGTCCCACAGCAGAGAGGGCGAGTAATGATTCAAGGAGAGAAAGATTTGTGACAGACCTTCAGTGGGTTACAAAAAGATACATGTAAAATATCTGAGGATCATTTGGCAGAAGGACCTGGGGTGATGGATTAAGCAACGAGGAATGGTTGAAAATACTGTCAGATACTAGGAGATATTTAAAGGAGGCAAGGGGGAAAATTACTCAGTATAAATTAATTCTTAGGTTTTACTTGACTCCTGAGCGCCACACGATGGTTCTACTGGCTAATAATTCATGTTGGAAATGTCAGACAGAAATAGAACATTTTTACATGCAATCTGGGAATGTAAGCTGGTTAACCAATTTGGGGGAAAAAAGTTGAGGATCACATCAGGAAGTGGTTGGGTACGGCTGTTGATTCTTCAAAAAGGTTTTCTTAAAAAAATGTGAAGAAGACCTTGTATTCCTTCAAGTGTAATGTACACTCCATTTTTAAGGTGCTGTGCATGTTGAGAGCAAATAAACGTCATAATAATAAACTTCAGAATCCTGACCGCCTGTTTTTTTTTTAATTACCAGCATTAACTTTTGACTTTTATTTAAGTAATATTCTAATAGGCGACTTTAACCTCTACCACAGATAGAAGATATCTGTACTTTTACTCAAGTACAACTTTCAGGTACTCCATCCACCACTGCCTCCATCATAATGTGCTGAGCCCCTATACACTCTAAAGTTTGAAAGTTTAATAGGCAGCTAACCAAAACACAGTGTTTATTACAGATTTATGACTTCAGGAACTTGACACACAGTGCTGAGCTGCATGTCAATTTATTCTTCTGGTTCCCTGCTTACAGATAATGTAGAATACTTCTGTGTGGCAAATACTGTTGACCTACTAACTCCCTCTACAGATCCCCTGTCCCCTCTAAAAATTGGGCCTATGGTGGGGAGGGGGTGGCGTGGAAGAGGCTCAACCTTATAGTCTTATTCAATGATGCATGACAGCCTTGTATATGAGGATTTGCATGTTAGGTCGTCACAGTAGGAGTTTGCTGTGGCCACAAGGACGCAGAGAATGACGCTTAGTGTCACAAGTGCTCTTTTCCAAGTGCCCTCTACCTCTTTTGAGTGAGCATTATTCATGAATGAGCATTGTGACTCAGTTTGACTCCGTCATATGAAAGGGTGTGCGTCCGTTAACAGCAAATAAAAAAACAACAACACACACTCTAAATGCCCGCGGTGCGGTGGAGCACAGCTGACCTGAGAGTGGGCTCCAAGTGCCAGGTGTTGCACATGAACTCCCTCCAGTCCACCGTGGTGTAGTTGATGCTGTCGTCCTTGTCCCTGTCTGAGGAGCTCTCATCATGCACAGCCGTGGGGCTCTTCTGGCCGGGTCGCGCCGCGAACATCCGCGGGGCAAAAAGGGCTGAGGACACATGGGGAAGGAGAGAAGCAATAAGGTTTTCTCTCGGCACGCTCTGCTGCCTGGATGTTTTCTTTTTAACATGGCAGACACATTCTTCAACAACAACACCCAGGAGTACAACACAATAAACATTCATTAATTTCCCTGAAAGCTCAGTCGGTACCTTGATAGTATAGATCTACACTCTATTCACATTCAAATACCCATCTGCCCTGAAAATCTGCAGCGCTCGCCTCTTTTTTTTTCCTTTCTATTCAACTGCAGAATCAACAGAACAAAGTCGTGGCACTATTCTAATTGTCATGAAGAATGGGAGGTTGCCGGCATAAAGGCCGCTAATTTGTTCTTTTGTGACAATGGGAAAGCCATGAAAATGCTGCCTGCATTGGGCACTCTGACCTCCCTGCTGTGTGTGAAAATAACACTCAGCTGCCTGCGTTTCATGCTGCTCTCCGAAATGTGTCCAACAGCATACAAACAGCTTCACAGGTACAGAGGCACACAGATGTGCTTCATATTGTTATTTCTCCTTGGACAGTCTGATGAGTCATTTCCTTGACGTGCTGTTTGATGTCTGGATTGGGTCTTTGAAATCTCGCTTTTAAGTTAAACTCTTTTTTTAAGTCCTACACCTGTTGGAGATGACTCATGGATCTGTCCCGGGGCGTGTCAACAACTGAAAAGACTAAACAATGTTTATTGTCTCACTGACTGACTGAACGGGTTAAATAAGGAATGAATGATGATGATGAGACAAAAACCTTTCTCCTTCTCCTTCAGGTAGGCAGACACCAGGTCGTGAAGGAACATGATGAGCTCGGCGTCCATGGTGACACAGATGTGGTCTGTAAATTCTGTCACCACGCTGCACTCCACTTTGGGCTTACTGTTAGAGTCTGGAACAAATAAATACAAAAAAATAAAAGACGTGGAACGAAAACAAACCACTGCCTCTTACACATGAACTTCCTCAATGCTGGTGGCACTATCATTAGCAAGCCTGATAACTCTGGAGGAAAAACAAAGTTGTAAATGAGCAAAATTTATTTTTCACATTCAGGGGAGCAAACTCATCAGGGGTGGAAAAAGTGACAAAGATGCGAACCCTCTAGGGAAGACATTTCTTTAAATGTCAGTCGTCTTCAGCATGAGGATACAGAGGAAAAACTCACAGCTGAATTAATGTAATCTAACTGTAACAGGGAAATTTCAGTTCAGGATCTGACGTTCTTTCGTGAGCTTGGCATTTGCCTCCTTCATAGGGGACATAATTATGCTACTGTATGAAGCCTTCCCTTTCACTTTACCATATAAAGGCTAGCATGTCAGCTCTGTGCAGAGCCTATGCCATAGCATAAGCACATGGCTGTTGTGAGCATTTATACTTGTGCTGTGGTGTGTCTGTGTCACTCTGCAGTTACAACTCCAAAACACTAGTCGGCAGCGGGGGGTTCTGTGAAGTGCTGTAAAGTTTAGCTGATTCAAAACACACATTAAACATGACTTAGTAGTAACAATTTCAAACACAAGTACTCAGTCGGCTTCATTATAACACAGGATTCACAGACAAAGCACTTGTCTTTTGCTGAACACATTTTCCCCACTAATACAACATGCTAGTGTTTTTAGCACGAGCCCATGGCAGATTTCCTCTACTCATATGAAGCCAGGGACAACAGCAACATTTAACAAAGGTAATATTACAAAATTTGGCTCCATTACAACTCACAAGATTCACCGACAAAATTATACTAAACACGTTTTCCAGACAAAAACAACATGCTAATGTTATTAGCGCCAGCCTATGGCATTTTACATTGTATAAATTAGCCTAGCGACCAGTGGAGTTTTCCTTTAATCACTGAATCAAGTCAGTAAACCATGAATGTAACGGTGAATGTGTGTGAGCTGCAGTTTGTCACAACCGCCAGAAAAGTGAAGCTATTTCAGAGGCACACAGAGAAATAGTTCCAGCTGTTGTACGTCATCTGATCGACCTTTAAAGTATTCAGAACAAATATCTACCGATAACGTTCCATGGCCAATTGATCAGCCTTCTATCTGGTGGTATTCAATTTAAAATCCTTGCGTGTCCTCGACTCTGGTTGCTTAAAATAGAGATAGCAAGGTATTTACATATAAGGAGATTTTTATGTAGTAACAGCGCTAATCACTCAGCAGCTAAAAGCTAATAGGGGACACACTGTTACTGTAATGCAGCCTTTAACACCAGGAAACATCAGCACTTATGATATCCAAAATCTAAGATGATATCTAATCTCAGATCACAATACTGAAATGAAATGGATCTTGCCAGCCCTATTAGCATATGATATGGAATTGGGACACACTGTGTTTTGTCAGGGGAGGTGTTGATGTTACAAATGCTCGACTCCTAACTTTGGACTGACTATCGTGTTTAAAGTCTGATTTTCACAACAGTCAGACAAAAAGACACTCCTACCTGTTAGAGAAGGTTCATCTGGATCTTGAACGTGGATGGACTTGAAGTCCAGTTGCATTCTGGGAAGAGCAAAGATGGTCTCAGTTTCGTGGTTGTAGGCGGAGGAGCTGCGGAAGCTGCTCAGCAAACTGGAGCTTTTGGCAGCTGCTCCGCTCTCTTGGTTGTTGGCCTCCACATTCCTGAGCAAGTTCAGCTCTGAAACGAGAGATAAAGACGTGTCAAAACTCTTTTGAGTTTAAGGTCATGTTCACACTCCTCTGCTTTGTTAAATACTATCTGCACCTACTTTACATTTCAGATAACAGGCAGCAGCTGCAAGGGAAGACAGACAGAAAGTAACTGTCTGTCTTCTTTTAGTCAGAGCTGTCTGAAGAAAGGCTTAAAGTTTGAGAAGTTACAACAATGAAGCAACCATTTATACTCAGCTGGCACTTTATTAGGTACACTTAGCTGACACTAATGCAGTCTAATACACTGACTGCAATAAATCCAAATTTCATGAAGGTTACAATATTCAGATTTATGGGGACCAAGCAGGGCTCACTGCTGGAGCCATTCTGTTTTGTTCTCATGTATTCTCTCATTCTTTTTATCTTTATTCTTGATTTTTTTTCTCTGCTGAAAGTGTTCGTGCAGCAAAGACTGAAAATCCAAAATCACCAAAATTGGCACAATTGGCTGCAAAGTCCACCCATTACTCAGGCCCATAAACTGACATTCACTGACCTCGGGGTGGTGCTGTAACAACCAGGTTAACATATTCGCAATTATCTCTGAGCTTGGCTTACATTATCTTAATCTCTTAGTTCATCTGTGTCTTTACTGGTCTTCTGCTCTGCAAATGACAAAATGTGGGTCTTTTTCTCAGCTTTCTCGAAATCCTGTTTTTCATCAACTCGTCTAAAACTGTTGGGCCAACTGTCCCGAAACTTTGTCAGAAACACCTATAGACATTGTTGATCCAAAGTTATCATGAAAATTTAGATTGGTCAATCCATTATGAAATTATACATTTTCAAAGCTGCATCATTAAGTTCAATCTTAGATAAATGCTTGTAAATCAAAATTGGCTTCCGTGAATGTAACCAAACTTGGTGTATGTGTTCCGATGTTAGGTTGAAGCTTCACTAAGAGGTCTTGGGATATTCTGCCACTAGAGGGCACCACAAATGGCAATAGATAACATCTCACAATCTGCTAGACTTGAGTGCTTATGGTCACGATTCAGTCAACACAGGGTGTATGCATAACATTTTCTATTTTGTCAAGTGTTTGAACAAACTTCACAAAAGTATTCAGCATTATACCTGTACCCAGCAAAGTGATGTGTCATTTTTTCACAATTTTATCACCAACATTTTGAAGCATTTTAATGCATTTTAACTTTAAAGCTACAAAAAAATACCTTGGGCTTGCACATGATGTCATCGCCTTAATGTGTGAAGGTGTGGCACAGACAGTAACTTGTGCCAAGTGTCAAAGCTTGCTTGTCAACAATGTAGCAAGTCATGCACGCAGTATGTTTTCAAGTGCTCACTGAGGTTGTATCAAGTCAAAGATTGTAATCTGCTGCGATTACCACTGAGTACAGCTTGCGGCTATATTTTACGATGCCATCTTGGTTTAAGTGATGATGGAGCTTCTTCTGTTAAACTGTACTGCACTATACTGAGAGGTCTCTACCATATTTACATCTGTAAGGGCGGTGTACATGTACTGAAACATGCCGTTTGTGTGACTGGGGATCATAGACTATATACAACAATCTCAGCCACCGCAAAGTCACCCATTGGTTTGTAGGAGCCAAAACTAACCAAATTTGACCAAGTGGTCTCATAGACTGTGGACACACCTAATAGACAGCCCATCACTCAAAGCTGCTTAGTATGTGTAACTTTGTGGAAAATAGCTAGAGATCAGAACCTTTTTTTTTTTGGACCGGGCTTTAAATATGTTTATTTCTCCTGTAAAGTCAGGCATTTAAACATTGGGGTTTATAGGGACTGATTCGCTTTTGGTGCCAGCCTCAAGCAGCCATTAGAGGAGGATGCAGTTTGTTGGGGATGCACAGATCCCAACTCTTGAACTGACATTAATAAGTGGATTGGACATATGTGACCAATCCACATTTAAAGACAGCTTTGAGTCTTAAAACACTCACATGCCCAGATGCAACTTTGTGTTGGTTCCTGTAACTGTTCCTCCTGTTCATACTGGCTGCCAGGAGTTCCAGTTTCATTGCACATGTCAACATATCATGTGTTTTAAGACAAACTTGAAAAAATGTGAGCCTCGAATAGCTTTTTTTGTCAGTGCTGTTATAAAATCCAGTGTTTCCACTATGAGACTTGGCAGACTGCTGTCAGCCACGGCAAACCCTGGCATGAAAGTCATCCCAGTGATTTCCACACACTGAGGTATGCAGGCTTTACATTTAGGAAAAAGAGAGAACTGGTAACAGATCGGTACTCAGAATCAGCAGAAACTCAGAGCTAAGGAATTAGAATCGATATTGGTAAAGACAAACCTGGATTGTGCATCCCTGTGTGTGATGACATCCAGATAAAAAATATGGTTTACAAGTAAAAACAAAATTGGTTACCTTCATTCCTCATGGCAGTGACGTAGTTGAACCATTCTTTAACTGTGGCGACTCCATGTGGAGGGTTTTCATGCCGTCGACGGGTTATTTTGGTTATGGTGGCCATTGGACTTTCGAGTGCACCACAGGGTTTGGTTACCATAGTATTATGACCGAGATGGAAATCCAGTGTCTGAACTATGTAGGTAGAATCATCTTTGGAGCCTGGGTGTGACAGAACCAAAAGTCAGTTAGAAACATATTGCTAAGAACAATTGCACTGCTGTTATTTTTATTATGTATTATTATGTATTATTTTTCAGCACCATTTATACAATCAACACTTTGTCTCACCATCCTCCCAGATCTTCTGTGCCTCCGTCCAGAAGGCAATGTTGGGCTCTTCCAGGTGGAACAGAGCCCACGACTTGGAGCGGAAGTTGGGCCCGTGGAAGCAGGCCAGGGTCATGTGATTACCATGGAGGCTCATTGAACCGCCCAGCTGCACAGCGTCCTCCGGCAGAGGCATCTGGAAGAGGGAGATGTGGCAGCCAGCGATTACCTTCAGCACCCCGGGCCAGTGGCGGTGATGGGCTGCATCCATGTCTGTGCAACGAAGACCGTTGAGAGACACAAAATGAGGCACGAGGAAGGGGGGTGTAGGCAGACAAATCAATCCTGATCTGAACATGAGGCATGCTGCTGGTGCTAACAGGATCAGCTTTGGTGTATTATGTTGTTTTTATCCTGATATAGCCACCACTCTTTATAAATCTATGCTTTTTGTTTGCTTTAATCTCACGAGCATGTTTGATTACATTCAGTTGTTGAACCACCTTGTCAACTGTTTGAAAAAGTAGTATACAAATTAAACACATTAGAATTACAAATCAGATCGCTTCCTTTTACCACCACGACTGCCTGAGACACTTGCTGTGCATGCCTTATTATGCCACAATCTGCATTAAATATATCTCCCAGCAGTAAAGAAACAGGCGTGCTTACAGAGCTCTGCTGATCCTTTCTCCGTGTTGATGACAGGGGTTTTGGGGGGCAGGTAGGGACCAGGGCCCCAGGTGGACAGGGCCCGCTTGCTGGTGTCGAACTGCTGAGTGAAAAACTCCTGCAGCTTCATGCCGATCTTAATGAGGTCTGGTGTGGTGGAGCGTGAAATGATCACCTGGAAAATGTCCCACTGGAGGTCTCCATGGACGAAGATTTCACTAGAAGGACAGACGGAGAAAAGATGGGGAGGGAACAGGTGAGAAACAGGAAGATAGAAGATTAAGATGGTTCGGATTGTAGAAAACAGTACAGCAAGGCGAAAGGCAGATGGTAATAGTGTAGATTAAACACAGCTGCATCTGGAATGAAAGATCTGCATCATCATTTTGTCAGACCGGCTTGCCAAGTAATTAAGAAAAGCATATTGAAAGTCTCAAGAAACAAAACCTGCATTCTCAGGTGCTCTTGATGCAGATATCTGTGTCTATCTAAATTCAAGTGGTATCAGTTTTACCAGGCGACATGAGAAACAGGACCAATTTGAGACTGGTGTGAAATTGGCCATTAAGAAAAACACTTCATTTACTCACAGCACAATACAAAAAATCTCAGCATTCTATCAGGTGTGCTATATTTCAAGAGCCAGAGGTGTTATGTTGCATGATAAGCATCTGCTGACATCATTTCACACCTTTTCTCTGACAGGCTGGTGTCAACGGTGCACAGGTTGACCTTCCATTCGTCCTGCAGCTGCAGGTCAGCATTGCTGAAAACTCCCATCAGGATGCTGGAGCCCATGTAGTCCACACGTGCCTCCGTCGACCCCATGGTGATCTGGATCTTATGGCTGGGCTGCTGGTTGGGGTGTTCTGAGATGTGGGCTAGAATGAGGACAGTACATGGTTAGTGCTGTCGTCTTAATACAGTCATACAGTGGCATGGACATCAAACTGAATGAGAGAAGATGATTGTGGAGAAAACATGCAGTTTGGAGAGGAACATCCAGTTGGCTGCAAAACATTTTAAACCCTTGAGTTTTTAAAACAGATGATGTCAAATTAAGATGAAATTAACAAAAAGATCATTCTCAAAAACTCTTAATGGTATTAAATTTGAATAAACAAAACATTACAACAGTACACAAAAAAATCTATCAATTTAAAATTAAATGGTTAATATGGCAGGTTTGTTTCATTTATTCAAATTTCCTGACTCAATTTTTTTGCTGATTTCAATATCAAGAGCTTTCAAAAAATTTAAATGTTTCATTTTCAGAAAGATTTTGCATCACAAAAAATAAAGCTGTTCATTTTTTATTTTTTTTTGCCCCCTTTGTGCCTGGGAAACAAGAAAATCTTCATTATTAAATAAATAAATACATAAATAAATAAATAAATAACTTAACTGTTTTAAAGTATTTAAGCCCCTCTATACACTGCCTTTGGATGAGCACAAATTCAAACATACAAATATGTGAATCAACCTCTAATAACCTTTCATATGAAAACCATATTCTTTTAAACACATATATATCATAATTCCCTCTCTCATATCTATTTGATATTGCTGTGAAAACAAATTTCTCCTTCAAAGTACTGTATTTATTGAAGTCTCACCAATATCTTGCGAGATTACATCTGAACACATCATGATGACGTTATTATGGTCCTCCGCCCAATACTAATTTTTGCTGAATAGAGCCTGAACGCATGATAATGTAACTTAATATAACCTTCTTGATGTATAAATTGAACTGGATACAGAGTTGGAGGCAGAGCCCCGTTCATTTCTATGAAATCTGCTTTTTGAAGGGCATGAGGCCAAAAATGTTCAACTTCCCATATATGAAAGAACCCATATCTTTCACATTATTAGGCCCATAGAACAGGCACACTGGGCTTACTTCCACTGCCCAGGCCTGCTACTTCCTGTTTAGCCCCTAACTTGAATACATAATACAATACAATAATTCAATCATGTGGCCCCTCTAGACTTTTGAAATGTTTTGGACCTAAGTCACCAATCATTTTGCAAAGGTTGTGACGCTCTAAAAATGTACCCACTGATTTAGAGACATCTCTACAATGTTAAGTCTACAGGAAAAAGTCTTTTTGGGCTGAATAGCATCAGGTGTTGCACCTGGAAGTTGTAATTCCACTTTTGCCCTTATGTCAAATTGGCTTCGAAGTCCAGCACACTTTCTGGGGGCCTATGCAACCTCCGTTAGCTGTTAGCTGTCACAACGCAGCATTATCAAGGACAAAACAAGGTGCATGCCCTGACGCAATGATAGTGAGTGTACTACATCCTCTCATCCCAAAGTCGTCCTGGGATCCATCCAAAACATATTGTCCCCAGGGGGACAATATGGGGACAATATTAGTCTTGAGCCCTGACTTTTAGCTTGTTTTCTGTGACAGGGCAGAAAACATTGGCCACTGCCATCTGTAAATGTCATCTTGTCTGCTGACAAATCGGTGCATCCCTAGTAGAAATGTCTCAATGAATAGAGGAGCACGCAAAACTGCAGCAGGAGAAATCAGGAGTACTCATATACATCCCCGGGTCTAAAGCAATGCACACCTCTAAATACATTCAATTGACAAATGCATGTTACTATGTCATATATTAGCTTATTTAAACACCAAATGTAATATATAAAACAAAAGTATCTACTTACACAGTAAGTATAAAATGTGAAAGTGTTTCTAAGCCTGTATTTTATGACTGCACAGCTCCCAGTGCTGTGTGAGAACTCTGCACTGAACTCTGGCTCAGGTCCACATCCAGTTTACAGACTGTGAGAACAAGGGGAGCTAACGAGTTGCAGAAAAACACCAGATGCCTGGAAAGTTGATGCTTTGTTTACTTACAGACCATCTCCAGGGTGTTCACGTCTATATTGCCACCCACCACCCCGCCCTTTGAGTCGAGCTTGGAGCGGCCGAGGCCAACAGACATGCTGATCTCTCGGTCTCGGTTGCTGCCGACAGACAAGCGGCCCTGACTCTTCAGTCCACTGGTCGTCCAGCTGTAGGGGCAAACACAACTGTGAGCGTTCCTGAATAATGGAGATGTGCACTCTATGAAACATAAAAGACCCTCATTGAGAGAACTTGCCCAGGAATAAACAAAGGTAACGACAAAGAAAAACACCAGCAAATCTCCAGCATTAAATTTGATTGACAAGTCAGTTTTTTAGACAAACATGATTATGTACTTTAGCTGAACCCCTTATTTCAACATGTCAAATTCATATGTCATTATTAGGCCATTTGCTAATATCCAAGTTCACCTTTGTTTTTTTTTCCCTCAACACAGTTCTTGCTTTAAACAGAGACAACACCTATGCATGAATGTTTTTATGACATCAGAATATTTTTAAGTCCTAAATAATTCAAACCTGAGAGAGAGAAAGAGAGAGAGAGAAAGAGAGAGAGGGAGCTAGTGTACTCTGACGTGGTGAGAAAGAGGCAGAGATGTGTTGTTCAGAGAGCCCACACATTTCAGGGAAGAAGATATTTTTTACTTTATGATGACGCAGAGCTCATAAAACTGTACTGCCTTGGTTATGAGGGTGTTGTGTTTGTCAATGATTCAGCAGGATTTTCTGCAATTCTGCCTTAACTGTAGAGATGAAAAGTTCTAACAGCTGAATATCCTGGTGACCGCTGAGATATAACACTGTATAAGAGATGAACCAACTGAGCCCATAAGATAAAGGATCACAAGGAGTTTTTATTTATTAAGTTTCATCACAATATCATTATTACTATCATATATGATTGTGACTTAACAGTACGAACATATAACAAAATGATAAAATTCTGTAAGTAAATAAATGTCAGTGTTCATAAATAAAAGGTTTTTTTTCAAGTAAGTAGGCAGATCGTTTGGATTTTTTTGAAGTGGGGCTGTATGAGGTACTTATCCACAGTCAGTGTATTACCTGCAGTAGATACACGCCCCCAGTTTGGAGAAGCAGACTGAAGTACCACCACAGAAGCTAAGCAATGTACTGCTGTGGACGTGGGAGCAACAAAATGTATTTTAGCCACTTAAAAGAATCAACATCAAATTATGTGTGCACTATATTTATAATATTTCCACCCCTTTACCTTGCCATCAGACAGCCTTTGAAGCCGTTATATCAATCTACTCCCTCTTCACAGCCACCGGGGAGCTGCTGGTATACCACTGCCTCAATCACTGAGTTTGTTCATGTTATTTTGTGACTTTGGTGAATCCAAAACAACTCCAAAGTCACACAATGACACAAATAAACTAACTGATCGAGGCAGTAGATGACCACCAGCTCCTGTGTTCAGTGAGGTAAAATCAGTGTTTTTGTCAATAGAGTCTGGCTCTGAAGAAAGCACACATACATTTCACTTTCAGTTCAGTCCAATGGACTGTCTGACAGCAAGGTAAGGAAGAGTGAAAATATTGCAAACATAGTGTCCACTTAGATTGATATAGATTTCTTAAGGTGGTTAACATAAGTTTCACGACTGACCCCATCCACAGCAGTACACTCCTTAGCTTTTGTGGCAGTACTCCAGCCTGCTTCTCTAGACAGGGGGTGTGCTGACTGACATCTACTGTTGTTGATACATTGACTATGGAAAAGTACCTCATAAAACACAACTTCAAAATGTCCAAACTGTCCCTTTAAGCCTGTGGCATTCTACACAACATACACTACTCATGGCTTAATAAATTGCATGTATTTTTCGATATCTGTCAATGTGCAGCCATCTTTGGTTTTTGAGAACCAACAGCAAGAGTCACACTCTCTAAAACGAGTGACTGTTTTACAATTCACAGATTTCATGGCTGACATTAACCTCTCATTTAGAATTCAGAATTACTTCAACATGTAAGTTTGAGGCTAAGTTCAAGCAACACTGAGAGCACTTATTTGTACAAGCCCTGAGTGTCCGTTTATGTATAAATATTTTTTAACTATTGCATCAGCTGTTACATTTTTGCAGTGTGGGTAAAAACATTAAGGATGAACTGTCCATATAAAGTAGGGAAGGATATTTCTTATCTTGAAAAACAGCTTATTAATCATAAAAACTATTAGCATAGGAGTTTCTTACTCACTTGTATGATCCTTAAAGGAATTATTTTCGATTCCAGTAAGATGAAAAGATCAATCGCACTCTGTTGTTTCAGAGTGCGATTGATCTCTTTATCTAACTCTAAGCAAAAAACATTTTCCACTAAATGTCAGACTGTTTAAAAACTGTGACCACTTACGTATTGTTTCCCATGACGTTGCTCATGTTCATTTGGACTGTGAGCTGTTTCAAGTTGATGGCGAACACCACCAGTGTCTCCCACGGCGCCCCCTGCTGACCTGCTGCCTTACCATTTTTACTGAAGGAAGGAGTGGATGTTTTTGTCACAGAGTCTGGACAAAAATGAAGAAAGATAAGTTGAAAGGCAGTCGAGATGCACATGTTGTTAGTGCATTTTTTTCCATTTTCATTCATTGGTTTGTACATTGTTGATTAACAACTGAATTGTGTATTAGACTCCTGACTTACTGCACATTCTGTGATTTGGTAACAACAAGGAATGTTTTTGTTGGATTCCCATCTGGCGAGATGGTGAGTGTTTGTAATCACCTCTCCTGGGAGCAGAGGAATCAGACACGCTCCTGGTGCGTCCAGGTGCAGGGGACTTGAGGTGGCCGAGGCCGCCCGGGGACATGTTGCTTCCAGTGGAGTGTTCTGAAAAGACGTTGGGGGATTGGGGAATGTGCTGTGTCCCGGTGCTGCCGTCCCACGTCCTCCAGTAGGCTTTCCGGCTGGACTCGGGGGACAGATGTTGGGTGATGTTTTCAGCCGAGTCAGGGGTGGCGGGGCCAGAGGCTGAAGCAATGTAAAGGTTGAGAGATGTATGTAAAGAACAGCCTTGGAAATGTCAATATAGAGCAGTGGGAAGAAATATTGGCCGAAGGAAGGTCAGTGAGATGGGGTATTAAAAATGAACACAAGCTAAACCCGCAGAGACTTGTAGGTAGGCAAAGGCTGACATGTTTGAAAAATCATCAATTTCTATCATTCATTTCACTTTACAAATGCTGCCAACACAAACTGCATTCCGCAACTCAAAGCACGTTCTTTTGCTGCTCTACCTAGCAGCTGTCTATCATTTAACACATTCTTCTCGGTTGTTCTACCTGTCAATGTTTCACACCAGTATGGATGCTTAGACAGATCCCTGGCCTGGAAACAGGCATGCTATGGCAGGAGTTTTGTTTTGTACCATACCATCATTCAAAAAACCACACCAGTGTCATGAGTGTAGGTGCTATGTGTATACACGTGTGTATAAATGTGGATGTATTTCCTGTGGTTATATTGTGTGTGCTGGTCGTGATTAGATGTCCTGTAATAGCTGACACTACAGCTGGTGTTAATTTTCTACCCTCACACAGAGCAAAGCCACTGAGTGGTCAGAGAGTCACCTGGCAGGTTGATCGTCTGGTCTCCCAGGAACAGGCGCCTGGCGATACTTCGACGGTACCAGGCTCTTGGGAAGGCCAAGATCTCACTCAGTCGTCTCATGTCGTACTTGAAGGAAGCCGAGCCGATGTCACACACAGCTAAGGGGAGAATATTACATTTGTTCATACATGAGACACCTTTAAATGTCTACAGTGCAAGCATATTGGTAGCATATGCTCCTTAATACAGTCTACAGGGAAAAAAGTAAGTACTTGTACATCCTGACATTCAGATTGGAAAGGTGCATTTGTTATCTATCACGCTCCCCAGTCTCATTTCTCTGCTTGTAAAATGTCTCATTCATCGCTTCATGAACTCATTGTGATAGGTGTCAAACCCTGCCTTCGCTTTGGGTTAGCCCACATCAGTGTTCCCACAGTGCTGCTGATAAAAGTGTATGAAGGTGCCTTATAATGTATTTTATATCCACTAAAGATCCTACACCCTAAGTATTCAGTTCTATTCTATATCACTTATAATTTCTTAGTCTTTCTGAAATATTGCTTCACCTTTGCTGTGAATTTATCATCTTCCCTGACTCCCCCTGCCTGATAATAAACTCCTGAACTTTGAACAGACTAAACACAAAGAGTCAGTGCAATCTGTTGCATGTCTAATAACGAAAGGTCTTGTTCTTGTGCTGATGACGTACCCGAGATATTGATGAGGGTGGTGTCCATTTTGCCCCCTTTGGCAGGAATGAAGCTTTCGATGAAGGTGGGCCCTCCGGTCCGCCTCATCCTGGACAAGCTGACCTTTACAAACTCCAGGTTGATACTCAAAGAGTCTTTCCTCCCAGTTACTGAAGAAGGCTCCTCATCTACGGTACCTTCAGGGTAAAGAGCAATAATCATCACAATCACACCAATCTCATTTCAATCTTTGTGGCTACTCATTCACATTAAGCAGGAAATAATGGTTAACCCCACATCCACTAGATCTAGCATGTTTGTACATCACATCAACAGTAAAGGAGGGAAAGAAGTTGCTATTAGCAGTAATAATAGAAAGTGCAGGCCTGTATTATTAGCACATTAGAATATTATGAGTTTTGCCTTTCCATACCTAATGGCCCTGGGCCCGGAGGCAGGCCTGTGACAGCAGATTTCTGCTTTCCGGCGCCGTAGGGATGGAAGACGTAGAGGGAGAAGTCAGACATGCAGGCAGTGAAGCTGAGGCCTGAGGAGTTACTGGGGGGGCCGGTGAGGTCGGACTGGCTGCTGCTGTGGCGGCTCCTGCCCAGAGGGCTCCCCAGCAACGGAGATGCTGGAAGGAGGCGGAGGAGGGCGGAAAAACACAGAGGAAGTAAGGAGAGCAGTCATATTTAGAAGGCATTCATTAACTAAAATACAAAACCAATCAGCAGCCTGTACTCGACACAAATGATAAAGTTCCATAATAGAGAGGAGGAAGCTAATTAGAGTAGAGATCCAAGTTAATTGTCTGCTGCAAAGTAAATGCATCACATACATATTGATGTATTACTATAAAATTGCTACTTTGCCATTTTTCTTTTTGCTTTAGAAAAAAACTGTACACTTTAAATATGTCTGGACTGTAGAAAAAATACAAACTGACATGCTCTAATATATTAATAGAAAAAACAATGGTGGAGGTTGCGTGACCTGGCAAAAAGACAGACTGGAGAGCAACATAATGAATGGATGAGAACAAGCTGTGAGCCACAATTAATCACACAGGGCCCAGACATGGCACGGCATGATGGCAAATAGACTCAGAATGTCTGATAGACTTTTGACTGCAAAAGTTATGTTCTTCACATATCTCTGCACACATTAGAGCACCATTATTCCACAAGATATGCTCTACATACCTTTGCTGGGAGGGGGTTTGGGGATATGCTGCCCTGGTGGAGTGGAGGAAGGAGGGTGAGATCCATCAGTGGGATGGGTCCCTGTCGGGGTCTCCAGCTCTCCACGGTTAGAGGAGAAGACCAGGTCTAAAGAGGGCAGTTTGAGCATACACTCCACCCTGGACATTGGCAGGCAGCTGAAGCGGATCTGAGAGGGCTGCAAACACAAATGATGATTGATGTTTTGGTCTGAATTCCATGTAGGGTGTGTAACTGTACATCTAAATGTATGAGGTGACAGGTTGATAGATAACAAACAGGGACTCTAGACATTGAATAAATATGCTTAAAAGTAGAGCTGCACCACGTGTTCCTTTCTTCCTTTAGTCCTCATCACTATGTCAACTTGCATGATAAACACATTGCAAAAAACTACAATACTGCATTCAGGGTAATGCGGTACTATGGGGGATTGTGAGGTTTTTCTCTCACAGTTATTATCTCATGTTGTACGTGTCTTGACAATATGAATTTGAGTGAACAACTGAAAGAATTATGGTAAGGTTGCAAGTACCTGAACTCTGACATAGACGACCACATCCACAGGGAAAGAGGAGTAGGCTGATGTGGAGGAGGAAACCAGAGAGGTGGTGGACTCCTCCAGCTGCTCCACCGTCTCAAACTGACCCATGTCCTCCTCCTGGGACGCCACGGCTGATGGGAGGCATAAACACAGTTTACTATGAATGCGAGACACGCAGGAAGGAATATTTTCCAAGAACGGGATCCATAAAGATCTAATGGTGCAGCAAACAAACCTGCGTAACTCCTTTCCACTGGAGTGATTGGAATGGTCTCCAGTGCTTTTTCCAGGAAGTCCAGCAGACAGGGGCTGATGACCATTTCCTCTGGCAGAGTCTGGAGGGCCACCCAGGCATACAGCTTGGCCGTCTTTACCCCACCACTTCCCTTGCCTTTGGCTGCAAAGACACATGGGGGTTTAAATAATCTGTAGCCTGGACTATATGTTATCAACACTTCTGGAAGTTCATTTCTTAAACTTTAAATGAACTGGAAGCATATTAGAAACTATACTCTTTTTAAAAAAATGTCTCTGGTGTCCTTCCCTCTGTGGTACACATTAATATGCATGAGCCCATTTTGATCAAAGGTGCCCTCTGGATTCTTAAAATAAAGGATGAAATCACATGCATTTGATTCGGTGGGTCCACATGTGGATGTAAAATCATCAGATCGGAGCGCCGTGGCGCTCTAGTGTCGGTGATTACAGATGGTACTAGGGCATGCAATGAAAATGAGGGAATGCTCAGTACCTGATGGAATAGGTGGGGGCGGGGGAGGTAGGAGCGAGTTAGTCTTGCTTTGGACAGCATTGGGAGGGTTGGGAGGGCCGCTATCTTTCATACCATACAGCTTCGACTCTTTGGAGAGAGTGCGAGGGAGAGAAGATCCACGTGAGGCGTTGGGCGACTCTGTCTTCAGTGTCTTGGAGTTGTAGTGCAACTGGGGGAAAGAAAAAGGCAAAGTCATCATTTAAAGCACAAAAACGAGTGAAACTCATGGACAGTTTGAATCCTAAGGGAGAAGCTGACCTTAACGTCTACTCCTGGAATGTAGAAGACTGTGGTCTCCATGTCGTTGGATTTGGTCTGCAGGGAGGAGGGACATTTCTTGCCGGCTAGGAGGTGGGTGGTGGAGGTGTAGGTGGGCTGCAGCTTCTTCTTCTTGGGGGGAGACTCCTGGTCCAGGCTCCTGAGGCTGCGCTCACAGCTCCTACAAAACCCATGGGAAGACAGAGTCATATAAATAAGGGGTGCTTATGTCTTATTCTGCTTACTTCTCTGTATGTCTTATATTAAGTGGGATTTCTTATATCCACCGAGGACAAGCTACAGCAGTGGTTCTCAACCTTTTTTGGGCTAGTGTCCACCATCCATAATCCAGGGCCCTTATTGCCCCCAGTCAATTAAAATATATGCTAACTGTCTTCCCTTATTATTAATGTTGATTATTATTCTGTGTTGTATCATTAAAAAAGGCATGTCATTGAATGCCAAATAACAGATTTGATTAAACTTGACAGTTGGAATATCATTAGCTTTCCAGGGAGGAAAAAAGCCACATGAATTATATTTATGCGTGTTAAACAAATGAAATTGTTAGGAATGTGACATTCAAACTGTAATTAGTTCACATTATTGATCACAAACAGCAGCCATTCAGACAGCGGTAATTTCATGCCAGCAATGAATAATGGCCAGAAAAGTATTCATACAGAACATTATGATGTCACAGTTAACTTGACCCTAAACCTTTTGGATGTCATCATTTCATCTTGTTAGAGTTTTTTTGGTAAAGTTTGTCATAATCAATGTATGAATTCTTGATTTACGGCCAAAAACATGTTTTGTGAGGTCACAGTGACCACAAACTTCTAAAGAGTTCATCTTTGAGTCCAAGTGGTTGTGCCAGATTTAAGGGATTGAGATATTGCGTTTACAAGAATGAGACTGATGTAAGGTCATAGTGATCTTGACCTTTGACAGACAAAACCTAAGCAGTTTATTGTTGAGTCCAAGAAGATGTTCTTGCCAAATTTGGGAAACTCTCTCAAGGCCTTCTTGAGATGTTGCAGTTACAAAATTGAGACAGACGGAAGGTCACAGTGACCTTGACCTTTGACTAAGACAATCTAATCTGTTTGTGCTGAGTCAAACTGAGGGTTTGTACCAAATTCAAAGAAATTCCTTCAAGATGTTTTTGAGATATCCCAGTGACGAGACTGGTGACGAAATTGTGAAAATATGAATGCAATACTAAACTGTCATTAAAAAAACAGAAGAAAAAAAAATAGTTAAGCTACCGCATAGAACTTCATCTGGCAAACCATTCCAGTGCATGTCAATACGCAGAGTTTGATGTGACTCTTTACAAGACTTTATTCCAAAAGTAACAGGAAAAGTGAGCGAGACTTGAAATAAAATTCTGTTCTCTGTGCAGTAGTTATCAGAGTAAGAAATGTGCCTTTCATCGTACCTCCTGAGGGAAATGTCCTCATGCTCTTGTTGCTGAGTGGTGGGGTGAAGGACACACTTCCCGCTGTCAATCTCCACGCGGACATCCAGCTCAAAGTCAATGTTCCTTTCAGTTGCTGGGCCACCGAAGCTGCGGTTGGCAGGTGTGCTAGGCCAGCGCTCGCTGAACAGCTGACTCACAGCAGAAAACCCTGAGGACTTCCTGTGCGACGCTTGGCTGAGAAGAAAGAAGAAAGGGAATGTTTAGTGAATGCTGAAAAGCTTTATTTATAGTACAAAAAAAATAAATCATGAAAGAAAATCTTTCACGCAATTGTAATGTGAGATTAATAGAGCTTCCTTTCATCTAACATTCATCACAAGAATGCTTGAGTAGGCAAAACAAAACTAAAAGACAACTCACAAAGGCCTCCGGTAGCTCGGCGGTTTCTCCCTTTCAAACTCGTCCTCCTTTTCTGAGTCTTCGGAGGAGGAAGAGGACAGGTCGTCGCGCCTTATGTCGTCGTGCTGGAAGGGAATTGTTGGTGAGAAGACAGCAGGGGTGCCAGGGGTACTGAAAACTGAGTGCTGGCCCTCCATAACGGATGGAGAATGAAGATGATGGTGATGATGAGGATGGGATGGCTCATCAATGGTGACTGACAACAGGTCCACCTCTGTCTCCTCAGGAAACTTTAGAGACGAACAAAGAGTCAAACTCACACAAGGAGACAGTTAGCATGAAGCTCTTCCTACTTAAAAACATGATGCCTCAAGTAGGAATTCCCCAAAGAATCAGAACTTTAGAGGAGATAATGTTCTGTTATCTGGACCACAAGGTATTCTCTTTTCTTTATTTATGACATTAAGGCTAAACTCAAATGCTAAACTCAAATCTCACAGCACAATACAAATGCCTGGTTGTATAACATGTCCAATAACAGAACACCACCAGCCTGAAGATGTTCTCAGAGGAGCTGAGAGGTCATGCACTTTCTTTGAGGAGGAATGAAAGAGAGACGAGGAGGAAGATGAGGATGACATGACACCCCGACAGGATAGAAGGTGAAAAACACTCTGAAGAGGGTGACAATGGAAAGATGTCAAAGAAAGTCTCAAGTATACAAATCTACCATCCTTAACAACAGCTGGGAAAAAAAGCCACAATCTCCACCAATGGTAACAGAAGATCCCAGAGAGGTGTTGACAGATGCTATTGAAGATATTAAAGTGTTGAAAATGTTGGCTTACTGCATCTGAAACTAATTTGACCTTAAAATCTGTTTGTCTTTTTTGGAATTTATTTTCACGGACTGAGAGTATGTGGGTGGTTAAGGCCAAATGACTACGGAATGAGTGACAAGTGAAGCAAACTCTGTCTCATTGCCTTAAAGTGCCTTAAAGTACTTGACCCCCTAAAATGACCCTTTGTATATCACTTACTCACCCTGTGTTACTTTGAATTTGTAAAAAGAAACACTTCACCTTCACCATGGATGAAGAGTAAAAAAATGTTTTTAAGAATTTAAATAAAGGGGTCCACATCTAACAGCAGCAAAACATCCTGTTTACACACTCTGAGACAACTCTTGCAGTATAATCCAAGTCTCATCTATCCAGTCGAAAGCTAAGTACCTGAAAAGTGACCTGAAAATGAAACTTATCAATCCTCTCCTAAAAGCCAGACTCTATCAACAAAAAAAAGGAAGTTTTAAGTTGCTGGACAATGGAGCTGCCTACAGCTGCCTGGATTAGTTAGTTTGTTTGTTACATTGTGTGCTGATGGAGGCAGCTGTAGACCAGTAGCTTCCTTGTTTAGTTTTTGTCAATGGAGCCTGGCTTTGAAAAACGCATCGATACATTTCAATTTTAGTTCAGTTCCCTGTCAGAAAGGGTTGTCTGTTTGGAAAGTACTGAGCATATGACTGGATAGAAGAAACGTGGATTATGCTGCCTGAGTTGTGTGAATGCTGTAAATTGATGTTTTAATGTAGTTTTGCTGTCGTAAAATGCGAATCCTATTTACTATAATTTAAACATAAGTCATGAGTCAACCTTGGTTGCTCACTCAACAGATGGTTTATGTGATTATTCACAGTAGTTTGTACAAAGTCAAGAGGCTAGACAGTGGTAAGCCGCATCTGTCTTTCAATCAATCAATACCCATGAGAAGATCTTTACGACACAAAGCTGTGGTGCTCATGGGAAATGCAGCCAACAAAATAAATAAAAAATGAAAGTTCCTTTAAGATGCTTTAGCTGGTATTTTGGACATAAATTAGGAATAGTTGGAGTCTTCTGCATCATGTCAATAAGTGAGCTTCAAAAGAAGACTTGGTTACTTCAGACTGAGCCAGGCTAGCAGTTTGACCATGATTCCAGTCTTTATGCTAAGCTAACTGGCTTCTGGCTTTAACATTATATCAAACTGACAGACAACTTTCAACAAGAGAGCAAATAAGAGCATTTCCCAAAATGTAGGCCTACTGACTGTTTAGACTTGTCTAAAGATGCTGTATGGAGCATCAGTAAAGTATAAACAATTAGTGCCACTAAGTGTGATTTGGCGAAATAGCTGTTATTGCATAAATGACATTTGCTTTACAGCAAGATCCTGTGAAATGTCAGTAATTTGTCTCATTAGTTTATGATACATTTTTTTTAAATGATAATACCACCAAATAATTGCTGTTTTATATGAAGCAGCAGTGACCTTTAAAGTTCGATTGATGTCCGTCTACAATCTGTATTTTCTCTGTTATTGTGGGGTGTTAGAGAGGAACCACTGCTGTGACAGACAGCAGCTGACAGACTGTGATTCAGAGGCTAACCATGCATCGCTGTTAGAAATCAGTCAGTGTATTAAGGTTGAAGTCAGGCTGATTTGGTTATTTATGCAGTTTCAAGACAGGATGAGAATGTCTGACTCCATACTTTACAAAGCAGCATTCTAACTATAAACTTGTATTTACAGAGGAGTGTTTTTATACAAGGAACTAACAAGGAATTAACTTTTGAAAGCATGCTTGCATTTGGATCCACCAAATATAATTAGGGACAAATTACTGTCTCACATATCTCTGCGGTTGATGGAATGCCAATGGTTACCATCTACTGTGTAGTCATACAGACTGTAAAGCATACATTTGAATTTGGTGCCACCTATGTCACAGAAATCATTATGTGAGAAGGAACACACAGAACAAGATTACAATAAGTTATCATGCAAATTAACAATTTTTTTTTTCAATATAATACTGGTGTAAATCTATATAGCAGAGGCTGGTATTTCATCATCCTGTATTGATTTTGCATATTCATTCCTATCAGCACTTTTCAAGGTAATCACAGAGGAGAAGAGGGAACAGAAGTATCTGTTAGTTCTGGTTAGGTATTTTAATTGGTTAAATTAAATCCTTTGAGCCGTATACCTTGAATACCTCTCCTGGACTGACAGGTGCATTTGCAGCGTCCAAGGCCTGATTATTTATCTTCAATTGAACAGAGGAGTCATTAAAAAGGAGCTCATCTAAAAAAAAACCTCAGAACATAATGTAATTTTGTCTTTGAGACACCTTTAAAATACACTGTAAAACCCATGACCGTGTGACATATGAGTCACAGTGTCGTGTCAATATCGTGAAGTATGGAGAGCGCTTACAGTGACAAACACAGACATGAAGGATGAGATGACGATCTTTAAAAAGTCAACACAAGATAGCACAAAACTAAAAATACCCACTGTCACCATGGCCTCTGGAACTCATTTGGTTAGAATTAATATGTCAAGAGTGTACTTGCTACAGCGCAACTGAATCTGTACTAAATATGTTCATGTCTTAGCTTCCTCTGTTTAATGAGCATATGAGATATGCAAAATGTTTTCAGAAATCAGTTTACCGTGTCCTGGATGTTGAAGGTGACACGGGGCCCGGGAGAGGAGGCATCCACACGCATGTCTGGTAGATCATCCACATCCCCTATCCTGGAACTATGGACACAGTAAACTGCATTAGATGCATACATACATTAAGTATAGTAACACTGGCACAATATACACTACCTTAGGGTTGGTTTAACACAGAGGTGAGACCAAGTCAATGCTTTGCAAATCACAAGCAAGTCTCCAGTCTTTGCACTCAAGTCCTGCATCAAGTCCTAAGTCCTAAGCTGTGAGTTAAGAGTCCTAAACAAGTCATAAAGCGCTCTTCACCAAATGTAATTCCATTTAGTTGTAATATAATCATTTACACACATTATGAATGTTTTTTTAAATTTGTATTTATTTGTTAAAACAAGTTTGTTGAAAGCTGCTGCATCTCCATTAGGCTTGACTGATGTGACGAGATTATCGCTCAACACAATATTGGCAGGCCACGATAATGGTCCTTACGTGTCCTCAATAGCAGGAAGATATTCAATCATGCAATGACCGTTGTGAATTTTGCGCAATAATCAGTCCGTCTTTTTTTCTTTCGCTTTCTCTATGCTTCACAACATTGTTGGAATGCATCAAAAAAAGTACGAACATGCTATCACATGTCTAACGCTGTATGTATTTACCCATGTAGCCCTGCATTACAAAAGATGGCTGTTCTTGTTAGCAAAAAGAATGCCGATGAGTTTATCGGGATTTTCTTTGGTTTCAAACTAAACAAAGACAGCCACACAACGTGAACAAAGTGATTTAGAAGCTGTGAGAGAAGCAGATCAAGACTAAAGATGGAAACACCAAAAGTTTGCGCTCCCATCCTAAGTCTGTCACCGACTCCATCCACAAAGAAGAAGGACAAAAACTCCTACCACAGTGAGCAATCAACCCTCAATTATCATCATCTTAAAGGCAACAACATATAAATCCTACAGTCAACTGTGGCAGGACTGTACAAGTTCAGTTAAACATGTAACTGAATAAAAATAATGTCACCTGTTGATTGATCTGAGTTATTGATCTCAACATGCCCTTGTGTAAAACAGCGCATACTGCCTACACATTGTGACCATTTATGGGTATTGTAGTCTCTTTATATGTAGGCAAACCCCGGTGATCTTGCCTCCAGAAGAAAAGCGGAAGAGCCTTGGTTTCCGGTTGTAGGCTGTTTGTAGTCTGCGTGATATTGACCAGTCACATTTGAGCCGGCTGCAGTTGTTGCCAGGTTAAACGCTCCGTGCGGTGAACTAACGAGGCAGAACATAATTGCGTCACTGCAAACTCTGAATCCATCGTAGTGGATTTACTTATATATAATTTACTTATATATACGGAAGTCGGAAACAGAAATTAGCCTCCTCTGCCCAAATCAAACCGGAATGCCAAAAAAATGGGAGGTCTGCCCCCAGAGGCTGTATCGCCGTCTGACGCTGAATACAGCCTATGGGTTCCGAGAATGTGGGTATTGTAACATATGTGTCTCCAGTCCATAGATTTTCATATCTATGTGTGTCTCTCTCTTCAGTTTCTTTTCTTTGGATGATAATTTTGAATTTCGTTGTTTTACTTAAAGCAATGTCTTTGGCAGGGTAATTTCAACATCGCCTAACCGTAGTCTCCATCTGTGACATTCAACCTGCAGGCTTTACATAATGCAATTCCCATAGTTTTTGTATGCAAACAAATTTATGTTTGGTGTCATGTTTGTCAACTGCCACTCAGCAATGTAATGTTAGAACTTCATGGTTTACTCCTCCAACTTGACTGGATGCTGTTGGACTGGTTCAAAGAAAGTGGATAATCTGGGGAATTAATTGTCAACCTGCTGGGAATGAGCAGTGTAAACGTTACTTGGGTATCAAGCCCAACTGAAGTCACGAGTCACTTGTGTTAAAGTCCAAGTAGAGTTAAAAGTCTTTAATGATTCTGTCAAATCAAGTCTTAAATAATCTAATTTGTGACTCGAGTCTGACTTGGGTCTAAGTCATGTGACTCCAGTCCACATCTCAGCTTGTACAAAACACTGGAACTAAAAATCAAAGCACAAATTGAGTACTGATCAGTCATTTCCAGTTATTTTTACTCATTAACTGTGCCCCAGAGTTAATGTTTTTGTTCTTTGCTGAGGGTCTTACAACGTGTCAACTGTTTTACCATCGTTAGTACATTAATTACTACATTAATTCTGAGATATCTGCATAATTACTATAAACAAATGAGATAAGCTCTCCCTTGCCTCTACACTACATTCTAATGTGTGAGTCAGTGCATCCTCTTTTTAAGAAGATTAATGGGAAATGTGTTTCAAAAACAAGTAGCACCAACAGCAGTGGTGTGAGGCAGAGGTTATGTGGTCTTGTTTGTTTACAGTAAATGCCGGCTGAAGCACCATTAACAGTGTTATTTCCATAATAATATGATACCAGGCAAAGTGGCTTCTCTTGCCCTCAGTTTTTACCTTTGTCTGTCCATCCTTTTCAGAGGCGGTCGGCCTGCTGCCGCTGAGATGCTTTTGGAGCGGTTGTAGCTTGGTTTGTAGCCAAGACCCCACTTATCCTTCAGAGAGGCCGCCTGGTGAGGAACAAACACTTAGTGAGAAAAGGGTTTTCTATGAATTGGAATAAGAGACATAAAGGTATTAAATGGCTTCAGGTTACATTTTAACCCACAATGTCTACTTTATTTGGTGAACACGTTGCTAAATGTGGTAGATTAATGAGTACTGACCCTCATGCTGGAGCGACGTAGTTTCTTTCTGACGTCTCTCCTGATGTCATTGACAGCCACAGACTCCAGCTGCTGATAGCGCTGGATTTCCTGGTTGATGGTGCCCTCACTGGCCCCCAATTTCCTGTGGTTTAGAAAAGAGGATGTAGATAGTTTTAAATACAGGGTGTACAAAATGGGAGTCCACAAATCAGTGAGTGACATCACGGTATTGGCATTTTGACTGTCGCCATCTTGGAGTTTTGGCACCAAAAGTGTATATTTGGGTGAGATTGTGTTGCTAATCCCTGGATGTATTATTAGATCTGGAAAACGGACCCCAAAGTGGTGCCAATGAAACTGCTTGACTGGTGCATATGCCATTTGCACCAGGAGCAAGTTCCTGCTTGGCCTATAGAGGTACAATGTGATGATGTCACAAAAAAAAGAAGCTTTTCTCAGTTTGAGGAAATCCTCCACTGATCAAAAAATCCATCAAAGAAAGAGTCATAATTGACCTTGTTTGCAGTTTGAGGCGTTCTGCGGACAGTTTTACAGATGTTTAGTGGTCTACAGTGATAAATGCTTTTTGGGCTGCAGGGGATTTTTATTCAATGCAATACTGCGAGTGGCCACTAGGAAAAATTGGAAGCACAGTTGAACAGCGTACCTGGGGGCCTGGGCTAACCCTAGCTGCTAGCTTGGTTAGCCCTGTGCATTTTCAGCCTTAACTGTGTTAATGCTAATGGTAATTTCCGCAAGCTAAAGAGAGATTTAAACCATTAAAACAAAATGTATCTTCCTGAAAAGAAAAATATAACAAGTCATGGGCCAAACAATATTAAGTGCATAGTTTTTTTAACCTGTTACACAGCAAGAAAATCAGAGGTTCGAGACCAGATCGCCTGTTTGCCATAGAAAATACATTTTCTACCAAAATTACCACACAACACTATTTAACAGTTTAAAGTTTGACATTACAGTAGTTAATCAGTGTGTCCACATATTTCACCTATATTCAATCTTTATTCAGGTCCACTGCCATGTTTTCTGAGGTAAATGTTTTCATTGACTAGTAATCACTCATTGTAGGTAAAGTAGCAACATTAAACGTTCAAACCAGGAGTGCGATGGCAGGGCATTTAAAAATGGGCAGCTTGCTGCAGTTTGCCCACAAGCTGTAGTTTGGCTACCCCAGCCTTTACGGGTCTTTCAGCACAGCAAAAGCTGAACAAGACTTTTATAGGCAACCAAAACCTTACAATTAGCTTACATAAACTGAAAACACACTGAAATAGCAACTGCGGCTGGGCCTATAGACTTGTCGAAGGATGGCCCCCATCAGGCCACTCAAAGTGCCCTCACCTTTAGGTATGCATAACTTTAAGCATTAATTAAATGTTAACAGTTGAGTTATATAAATATTCACCCCCTGTACAGCTATCATGGACAGATCTCTTTAACAAAACAGCAATGAAATGCAAGACATTTCTTCATAGAGAATCAGAATCGACAAGTGAATCAGCAGTAATCTTACTTGAGGTCATCGATGACCTTGGCCTGTTCGTTCAGCTCTCTAATGTCCACCACCCTCTTGGTGAACTTCCTCCCACGAGCGTCAATTACTTGGTTCCCCATCACCATCTGCCTTCTGAGGTCAATGGTCTCCTGTTGAGTCAAAGCAATGATACACACCAGAGCACAATTATCTGGTTAGACCGATGACAAAATGAAACAAAATCAAATCTGATCAAATCCCAGAAACAGCTGCTGTAAATAAGAATGCATCCTTCCCAAATCTGTAAGATTAGAGGTGAATTATTTTGATTGGAATGATTTGTTCACAAAATGTTATATGTAGTCCAATCCACACACCAAGTTTCATAAAACAGAATTATCACAAAACAGGAGACACCAACACCATCACCACCATCACCGCTCCACTCAAAGCACAGGTTGGGAAAACAAAGCTGTATTGCCACAGGGAATTGTGTAACACTAATTTATTTCTTTTCACCCATAATTAAAGCTTAATGAGGAGAGCAGTGAAAGCAAATGCTAAGCGACACTATTCTCCAGTACCATGCTATTTAGTTAAAGCACAAAACAGCATTGCTCAGCATTTTGGAATTTGCAATCTCCATCTGATAACTGCAGGTGACTGAGATGACACCTTTGCCAGTGATTTTGTCAGCCCGGAGAAGAATTAAACACTATGGGTGGCTACATACACAGGCCCAGGAGAGGGGTCTTTGGGCTCTGGCACTGCCCGCTCGAAGGCGAGGCGATGCACAGTTTAAGTCGTCAGCTGGGACAGACACACTCTGAGGCCTGGGGCTGAGGCCCAGGATGTGGTTTACCAGACGCTTCCTTAAGGTCAGCCGAGGGCTGAACTGGCTCCCTGGACTCTGTGAACAACGGCAGGGACACATGGATGGAGAGGTGGAAGAATGGACGACTGGGGTCAGACTTAACCTTCTGAGGCTTTAAAGTAAGCCAGGTAGGATTTCTTTAAATGTATTGAAGAGATTTTAAAGTAAGACTTTGATAATTTGGGAAACATGCTTATTTATTTTCTCGCCCAGAGTTAGATAAGAAAATGGATACCACTCTCATGTCTGTCTGCTGAAAATGAAGCTACACTTGGCAGCCAGTTAGCTAAGCATACGATCTGCCCAAAGGTAATGAAATCTGCCAGTCAGCACCTCTGTATCTTACAAACTAACACATTATACCATTCCTGTTTAATCTGTGCAACAGTGGTCAGCTGATAAAGGGTTTTTCAATGGCCGATGCCTTGAGATGGGAATCCTCAGGCATCTCAGGATTCGATAACAATTCAGATAAAATGGTTATCAGTGCATCAACATTTTTGACTTCAATACATGATTTATTTTTCTTACTGTGAGATAACCTGCTACTTATAGAACATGATATGCTGTATTTGAAGTGATACATAATTAAATAAACAGATGAATTTACATGCTGTTCTCTTCAACCTAACTCAATACCCTTGCTTTCGAACCCTCCTTACTTCTGTTTCACTCTTACTTGTTTTTGTACACTGACCTGAACTGTCAATCAGAGGGATTTCACTCACTGGTGGGCTCTGATGGCTCTGTTTTAACGTGCTAAATCAGTTGAATAACGTCCAGCAAGGCTAGTGCCAGTGGTACGGGACACGCTGCAAAAACTAAGGTGACAGATTCTCATCGACAACTGAATATTGGCTTGGTGTGCCCTGGCCGACAGAGCCTGGCTAGCTTTTAGCTGTTTCCAGCCTTTATGCGAAGCTCAGCAATCATGTATCTTATTGCAGCCTTAAATCTAACAGAAACATATGAGACTGAGATGGATCTTCCCACCTTACTTTTAGCAAGAAAAAGCAAATAAGCACGTTTCCCAATATGTTAAACTTTTCCTTTGAGTTAGACAACCACTAGTAGTAAGCTCAACACCTGAAGTGTATTATTCATAGTCTGCACTGTTCTTTTATAACCTCCACATCTAAAGAAATTGATTTTTCTTCTGAAAACTTCCTAATTGGAGTTACCAACCAGAACATCTGATCTACAGTTGACAGCATATTTTTCTTCAAGGGTAAGAGTTTCCCATTTTTTAGTGTGCAAGTGACTTATGGGAACATTTAAAAAAAAAAAAAAATTGGTCCAGTATTGAGCGAGTTGGCTGCAGCCGGCAGTGTAAACAGGCTGCAGTGACATAACAACGTTGCATATAATGGCAGAGCAGCAATTATGCACCATTAATTAGCATCCACTAAAAGTGCTTGTTATTGCCACTGACGGGCTCAGATTGTTATTCTAAGTGTCTGACAACTTTATGGAAAGGATCCTGCCAGAGACAGATGTTTTGCTAAAGATGGTCTTGTCTGACCACACGCAGCCCCCAAATCATTATTTCTAAACCCTCTAAATTCCATTGAATAAAAAGCAATTTTATCATGATCACACACATTTAATTCAAGGTCAACTGAAACAAAATAAAACTACAACAAAAACCTACAATAATCAACTATGGTTTAGTGTAAACAAACCCTTACTTCACGCAGTTAGATGTGCAAATATACTGGCTCCATACATGCTAAAATTACTCTTTATTTAAATGGAGTCTGGTGGGTTTAGCGTATACAATTTCGGGGCTGTTTCTGGTTAAACAAAAAGGATCTTACTCTTCAACAAAAAGCTTGACATCTGTAGGGATCCTGTCCATAATATTGTCAGACACTTTATACAACAATCTGAGCCTGTTGGTGGCAAAAACAAGAACTATTTGAAGGACGTACATTGACGGTACATAATTCCATTGAGTGCTCACATAGCTGCTTGTTTTGCAGCTGCAGCCCTCTCGCTCAATACTGGACCAATTTCAAAACATGCTGTTCCCATTAGTCACTTAGACTTAAAAGCATGGGAAAATAGGGTCCACGTTGAAAAATACTAAAGTTACCCTTTAATGTTACAATGTGTCATCACAACTTATTTGAAAGTGATATTCAAATGACAAAAGAATTGGCTAAATCTGGCTGTGGTGGAAACTATGTATCATTTTTACAACAGGCCAAGAAGAAAGCCATGACATACATGAACCCATTATTGACTGACCATGTGGATGGTGGGTGACATGGAGTCGGCTTCGTCCTCATCTGAAAGGTCCGCCATGTTGACGGAGTTCAGGTCAGCGATGTCGTCTACGTCCTCCTCGCCTGTCAGTGACGTCAGCGTGTTACCCAGGGCGTTAAGGCGCTTGCCGATGTTGGGATCCATGTGAACATCGATACCACACATTTTCCACAGCACGTTCAGGGTCCAGGTACCGGCACTACTGCTCTCTGTTTTTTGAGAGAGGAGGAAGCCAGGAGGGAGAGGACATAAAGAGCGGCAGAGGATGAGGATGAAATGAATGCAAAATAAAATTTTTAGACAGTTGTCTCATGCTTATTGTGCAGCTCTAGGGTGTGATACATATTTCATGGACCAGATCTTGGTTAAAGGAACCTGCCTGCAGAGGGTTGCCCTGTAGTCCTGGAGCATACTTCATATGTACCATCAGGGACTACACCTGTATACAGACCACACACAGACACACAGGGAACAGGCATATTTCAGAGGAGCTGCATGCATGGAAAATCACATCAGAATTCGATTTCTACCTGCTTAAGTCAGGTCAGGTCAGTAAGCACATGCATGGTAAAAAAAATGTATGTGTGTGTGCATATATGTATTTATAAAAACTGTATTTTATGTTTGTTTAGCATCTGTGAAAAGAGACTCAATTTATCTTTTTATCAAGTATTTGTGTTTAGTTATGAATACTTTTCTTTCTTTATTAAATCAATGCTTTTGACATTCATTAAAGGTGATAAAGCGTAATCTAAATGGACCATATGTGAGACAAAAATTGAAATTTTAATATAATGCAGCACTCACAAGCATTCATGACCATATCCCCTCGGATTTCAGGCTTCCAGTCGTCCCAGGAGGTCTCGAAGCCCTCGGCAAAGCGGATGCAGAAATTCTTGAAGTGGCCCTTGCTTACAAGGGACTCTGAGGAGCAGGCGGTGATCAGTGTGCTCTCAATGGTCAGGACCATAGCTGAGCCGGTGTCAAAATCTATGCTGTGGTTGGCCTGGCAGAGGGGCAGGGAGAGGGGTTACTTGTGCCTCTACATGAGGGTGAAGTGCAAGGAAAAAAAGCCCCACTTCCATGTGTTTGGAAAAGGCAGAGTTAGCTGGTAACACTTCATTCTACTGTACTGTATATCCACTTTGTCAGTTCAATAAAATCAGGATCAATGTGGTTATATTCATGTGATTTTGAATAAATAACACTTTGGCACATGACTTCTGATCATGACATTAGAATTTTGCAAAACTGCTTAATTACTTCAGCTGCAAATTACAGAACATTAATAAGTACTGTTGCTGTGAATACACCAATGAGTGAAATGTTACCAAGCTTTTCAGTTTGTTAGACTGTGTTTAATTGCAGGATTGGGGGTAAAATTGCCCGCATTACCTGAATTTCTGGATTAACGCTGCATTGGCACAAAAATAGGGGTCTGATCATCATTCCAGTCATAAGTGGAGGCAGGTAAAAGCCTGTTTACCTCCTAACTAACCCATTATCTATTTTTATGACGTGGATCAGAATCAGACCAGTTTCGGGATGATTACTGCAGAAATCCAGGTAAATTCCAATTGCTTTTTCTTACAATAGACAGAGCCTGCCATGTGCACCACTGCACTGTGTCATTAGATCTGCTTTTGTGTGTGAAATTTTATACAATTCCATGGCAGTCTCCAAAAGATTAGCCTCAACAATTTCCTTGTTTCCATTTTAGCAACAGATAAGGGATACTCTGGACACCAACTGGCATAACCTCTTTTTATTATGAAGTAATTACACAGCCCAAACACCTCAGACACCAGCTCAAGCTTCATTAGTTGTTATGCCAGCTTTGTGAGGGGAATTTCATTGTTACAAAGTGGTGTGACCTGCCAGTTTTTAAACAAACAAGCACTTGTGATGCAGTGTACTTGTGGCATGGAAGAGTATTGATCACAGTAAGTCATTGTTCCACAACAAGCCATCACAAGAGATGTAATAAATTGTAGGTTACTTTTCGTGCATTTTTATGCCGGCCTACTGATGTGCTGGCCCCAGCTTCAGAGTGGATGCCCTCCGTAACTGGTACTTGTCCTCTCTATGGAAATAAGTGTGACATGACAGCTGGTATATCTCGTCTCCAAGGACATACTGTAATACAGCACAGTACTGCAGTATAACAAGACAACTGATACGGACCATTCATTGATATCCAGTGTTTCCTCTAAATATTTCTATTTGTGTGTGGTCATGTGAATCTTTTATCCAAAAAACATACACATAAATAAAAAATAGACTTAAAAAACATTTTATAAATAGCATTAAATTATTTGGCAAAACTTTCTGCATTAGAAACAGCCCACCAAAGTCTGATGAACTTAAATAGCACACAGTGCATGACATCCACATTGCAAACTACTGGTGCACCTGTCCTGGATGATTTAACATCATACAAAAATTGTTTTTTGTGGACAAAATTAGGGATGTTAACCACAGGGAATATTTTTAATCAGTTATGCATGTTGGTCTACAGGTTAATTGTGCTCCTCCTCAGTTCAGTAGTAGCGCTATCTCTACGTTATACCACAACCAAGCTGTAAGATAGTCATGCTACACTGGATAGCTAGCTACTGCCGCTGCACTGGACTGTGCACAACACAGGTGAGGTGGAAACTAAAGTAGCTTAGAGCCACCGCTCATTTGGAAATTACTGCAAGTAACCCCGTCCCAACTCATGGTGGTGTTGCTGCAGAAACATGGTGCTCACCCTCCGTCCTTTCCCAGATGGCCCCAGTGAATAAGCAGCACCCCTTTTGCATTGTTAACTATGTTAGCACTGTTAGCTATGTTAGCACCATTAGCAGCAACAGCATGGGTGGTGGTGATAACATAGTAAACAATGCTAGGGGAGGTTTAACTGCTCAAAATTAAGCTGCTTGCTCACTGAGGTGACCTGGGGGAGGCTACCATGTTTCTGCAGCAACCAGTGCTAACAGCAGTAATCGCAAAATGAGTGGTGCTGCTTGCTAACCAGTGGAGACTGAAGGATGGGCAGTAAGTACCATGTTTCTGCATGATATTGTAGCTTGCCTGCTGTCTGTTATCAATGCCAACAGAAAATCATTAAAAGAAAAAAAAAATATTAAAATGTAACTGCCACTAAATAGATATCACTCTGAACTAAAGCTCACTGAGTCAATGGAGCACTGGACTACAAGCATTTTTCATTTTCCAATCTTTTTGTAAAATTAACTCATAAGTTACTGCCTTATGGGTGTCAAGCTGTCTAAAGCAAATTAACAAAACAAAAACACATCCCTACTATGATCCTCTTAAAAACATACAACTATCTCTATGATATAGTAAAATTCATAATTGCTGCACATTTGTATTTCCATTTAAATACTGACCAACCAGCATGTATCCATGTTAAGGTTGTGTATCAAATCCACAATTGTTTGCTTTGCATTAAAAGTGTGTATTATGAAGGTTGTTTTGAGCAATGTCGGCGTGTGTGTGTGTGTGTGCGTGTGTGTGTGTGTGTGTGTGTGTGTGTGTGTGTGTGTGTGTGTGTGTGTGTAAAGGCAGATTAATGGACAGTCTGCCAACAGCTCAGGTAGGGGAAACACTGATATCAAAACAATTGTGTTTTTAAGGCTATTAATAGCAGCAAAATGACTTTCATTACCACTGGTAAGGTAATGTAACCAAGTGCTGATGTAACTGATGCTAATCTAATTTTTATTTACAAAAATTACATGGATAAACTTAAATTAAAATTTGTCAAAAGAAAAAAAAAATCCTGTGTTAGGTAAGAATTGGATTCCTGATAGAAGTGCTTTACTACAAACATAAATACATCTTATGTGTGTTTCAAAAATGACATAAAACACATCTGGATATCATAGTCTCTACGTATAATAGTGAAACTGCTAACAATGTATCCATGGTTCTCTAATGCCAATCAAAGATGCTACAACGTGTGAGAGTTGATTACATCATCTGCATTAAACATGAAAATATATATGTAAATGTGAACTAACTGAATGACCTTGAAGTCAACAGAGCACAAACCTGCTATTGTTTATATAATCAGCAACTATGATGTATAAATTTAGACATCCACAAGTTAAAATGTAAACATTTTACAACATTGACTTTGGGAGATCCAAACCAAGTGCAGCAGATTACCTGGGATGTGTTGGTGATGGGTAGGCAGATGCCCAGGTCGTTGACGGTCAGTTGCAGGAAGAGGGTGCTGAAGGCCTGGGCGGAGGTCTGCTGGATGCCTGGCAGCTTCTCCACCACCTCTTTAGTTGCCACGTGGATGTCCTTGTTGAGGGCCAGGCGCTGCTCGTTCCAGTTGTCGTACGCTGCCTTGTAATTCAGCCAGAAAAGTACAGCTGCAGGAGGGCACACAGGTGGAAAGAAAGACCTTAAAATTACATCCTGAATTTCATTTTAGAGACATCAGTGGTTGATTTTTGTTGTGTGTGAAAATCAGATCCATCCTTCTTTCATAATCATGGTTGAGCAGGGAGAATACCTAAAAATAACTAACCACTACAAGTTTTGTAGTTATGTCGATTTATCCATTAGTCAATTGACAAAAAATCAATTGCCAACTATTTTGATCATCTAATAATTGTTTTAGTAATTCTTAAAGCAAAAATAGCCAAATATTTGCTGTTTTTTTGCTTCTTAAATGCGAGAATTTGATGCTTTTCTTTGCCATACATGATAATAAACTGACTAGCGTTGGATTTTGGACAGGTGGTCGGATAAAACATACCATCTGAAGACGTCACCTTGGACTCTGGGAAGTTACACAGGGCATATATCACTATTTTCTGACATTTCATTGACAAAACGACCAATTGCTTAATGAGAAAATATGGGGCAGATTAATCGATAGTGAAAATGGTCGATGGCTGCAGCCCTACACAAAACAAACCTTGACAATTAATGTGATGAAGACAAAAAGAAAAACTGAACCTCTGTCAAAGGCCACTGGCTGGGCGAAAACGATTGGCCTGTTGAGTGTGATGAGGACGGCCTCCTTGTCTGAGGAGCCGCTGATCTCCTCCTGCAGAGCATTCCGCAGACCGATCCGAGTTCGGAAGTACGCAACCTGGTGGAAGTCTGAGCCAGCTTCTTCATACACCTACAAAGTGAAGGGAGAAAGAGCATCATACAGGAATCTGCTGTACTATAATCAAGCACAAGCGAAGCAACTCTGAATGTATTTTGTACTTTACTGTAAGAGTTACTAATCTTCAAGCCAATTCTAGACTTTAACTAGTGGTAGCCGGTGATTTTTATAAAAGTAACTATTATATTTGCTATATTTGGCTTTATACTTGCAGCAGTACACGAGACTCTATAAAAAAGATCTTGTTCTTTTGGCTCCTGCTAGTGTTTCTAATGGCATTCGCATGACTACCAAAAATACCAACCAAGAGAACCAGCTAAAAAGTTAAAGTTAAGTCAAGCCTGATCTAAAATAAGAATGAAACATCCGAGTGGCTTTTGTGAGGTGGAGCGAGCTACAGGACCTAAAGGGTTCAAAACCGATGAAGGCTCGGTTTTACTCATTCTTTTTAGTTTGCTTTTCATCGTTGGTCCTCCTCTGTGTATCACCTGGCTCTGTTTGAGGTTTCTGCCTATTTATAGGAAGTTCTTCCTTGATTTCGTTGACAAGACGTTGCTCATGGGTAATTGTTGGGTTCTTTTAAATTCAAGAGTATGGTCTAGACCTGCTCTATATTAAAAGTTTCCTGAGATAATTCCCTCTCACTGTTCTGTTTCAAAGCTACAATCCCCAAATGGCGGGGCAGTCAGCACTGGGGGTAGTACCAGCACCAAAACGATACAAGTATAAAAGTGACAACCAGTAAGATGGAGTCATGGGCAGTACAGATGTGAGGTTTTGACAACATGTTATATGTGCAACCCAATGCATGAGGTTTAAAAAAGTTGCTGGTAGCCGTTAGCAGTTAGTCAAAAAAAACTGCTGCCAAAAATGTTCGCAAATTGGGAAAATAATGAGGTGCGGGAGCTACCCTCTGAGCGGAGGACGAGATCAGCCACCATATAACAAGGACGGTAAATGACTGCTGGCGACATGCATATTATTTGAGCATGCTTTTTCGAAAGGGCGTGGGGGGGATGGCCTTTGCACCTCACCGGTTGTTTTTATTCAGGCATGGTGGTGTGGATTATGCATATGCCATTAGAAATGCTAGGAGGAGCCAGAGGAACACGATTTTCTCACAGGTTATCTGTCTCATGTACTAATATCAAGATATAGCGAAAGTTTGAGCAAATACAACAAAAAGTTGGACCTTTACGCCTGACAGCTTTTATTTCACTATAATGAAGCTGATCTGTACCTGGTGTTTGACTATCTGTCCAAGAGCCAAGTTGAGATCTACTTGACATTTGCCAAACAGTTTAAGGTAACTGCTGCTGCCACCCGGCTGAGCCTTGCACTGGATCCTGTTGGACAGCTCCAGCTCGATAAGGCCTGTCTCAAAGCGCACAGCTCGCATGGAAGGAGTGGTGGCAGTCATCTGGATTCCCTGCAAACAAGAGAACGGCATTCAGAAAATTCCTCAAACCTTAACCGACATTCAACGTGAAAGAAAAATCTCTTGAGAGAAACCCTTTACTGGTTTTATTACTTAAAGCAATGCAAAGTTTGGACCAAAATCTTCACCTGGTTGCTTCGGCCCCTGGGACTGATACGCTACTTTCAATGTGTGTGCTGAAAGAAACTGAAGATGAGATACCTTGAACATGAGGCTGAGAGAATAAAGCAGGATTTTTGGCTTGTCTGCATCTGTTGAGGTGTCATGCTCATTCCACAGTGGGATGGGTTGTTCTCCTCCTGTGTGTATAGAGAGTATACAAGTCAACCTCACAAATCCACAGACTGTGCTAGATAACCTATGATACAGCAGGATTATGTTGTCTGTGTACCTGTGTATGTGTGAGTTCTTATATCTGCTTGAAGTGTCCCAGTGCAACTACATTTAAAGACTCCTCCCTAATGAAAAAATTTACCGTACACCATTCTCATTATTCTTTACCATAAAACTCCCACTTCTCTTTCTCTCTCATGGGCAATTACATTGATCAAACTAAGCGAGTTCAACAAATTACTATCAATACTTTTGTGTAAAATGAACATGACTGGATTTATGTCAGGGCCTTGGGCATTGTTTTTTGAGGAAAACAATATTTTTCGTTGACTTAAGCAGCAGCTGTTGGCTACAGAATTCTGTTGGGAACAGTCAGATGTTTAAGATTAGATTAACTTTATTGAGCTGAGAGGAAAACTGGGCCAATACAGCAAAGAAAAGGACATAGTTTTGTACAGGTTTTACAGATACAGAAGTGTGTGTTAGTCTTTAGTACAGTACCTGAAACCTTCTGAATGACCTCGTTGACCTCCTTCATGAAAACCTTTTGCAGGAAGACCAGGTGGTTGAGCAGGTCTGTAGTCAGGTTGTGCTCAAATGAACCAATCTGCACAAGAAGTGAGGGGAAGTTAAAATCGCCATAGGCCGCTCCAGAAAATTTGCTTTTATTCAGTACTCTGACATAAACGTAATGCCCCATCAGGAGCCTCTGACCTCAGCAACACAGCGCAGGTAGTTGCCTTGGAGGTAGTTTCCTTGCTTCGCTGGGAAGTCATCAGGCGCCCAACCCTGGTCTGAGTGGCTCTCGTGGTCTTCCATGATGTACTCTCCTGACATGGTGACTGGAGGCAGGGTGAGGCTGGCTGATGGTGGCATGGTGGACATGTCCACTGGGGACACTTTTGACTGGAAGCAAAGCTTGTGGTTTGGCAACTCGAAAGTGAAACTGGTTTGTGCACCTAAACACAGGAGAGGTGTTTAAAAAAAAAAAGCAGTTATCACAACTTATTATTTTGCAGGGCTTGGACATACCTCAACATTGATAGTAAGACAAGCTAATGTTTTGTCTTTAAATTCAATTTTAAGAACAAAACATTGGATGAAAACAGTAAAATTGGAAATATAATGTTTTAGAGGAAAAAGCTCTGTTAGTTTACACCATCACTGAAATCAGTGTCAGATCTCCTTTCACACACACCTGTCATGCCATGGCTCTTCATGCGACCCATTTTGTACTCTGCTTTCAGTGAGGGAAGCAGGGCAGCCCCGATGGTGATGCCATCCATCATGGCGCTAAACTTGAGGACAATGGGTTTCTTCTCAAGGCCTTCGGGGAGCTGAGGGAACTCGTTGGCTTCAACGGGGGTCTGATTGATACTGGATGCTTTGTCAGAAGGCTGCGGGGTAGGCGTGTCCTCTCTATTAGGAGGTTGACTGTAAGGGGAGAAAGAAAACATTCACCCACTCAGTCAGTCATTATCTACATAAGTGTTGACTTTGAATAAGTGAAGGTGGTGCTCTAAACTTGGAATGAATTGCTTCAGTTTTGTCATTATATCACTCCCAGAACTTATGGAAAAAACTGCTGGAAGTAAAGTGCAAACTGAAAGACTGCTACTTTAAATTTGATTCAATTATGTGTGCGTTATTATGTAGAGTTATGCAGACACTGGCTCATATTTCCGTGAACATCAAATTATAGAAAAGTTGTTTAATACCCTAAGCACACCTACAACTCCATAACATAATTCAGAGTATTACCATGGAAACACACCACAGACAGGCTTTGAAAGCAGTTAAATGGGGACAGTGTGGATATGCTGCAGTGAGCTGTCACTTATGGAGATGAGGAGTTTATTAAGTGTGGATTACGATCTAATGACAACAGTGTGTTGCATAACAGATTCATTTAGGGTTTTAAATATAGTTAAAAGTCTGCAACACTTCAGAGTCAGCTTTTCATTAGTTTTAAACGCTATAAATGAGGTTTGAAGTTCTTAAAAAGAAATTTCTCTTCATCAAAATAGCATAATAAGGATTTTTTTCCCCATGGAACTAATCCTGTCCTGCCTTAAAATGGCTTAGACCTGACTTTACACCTATGCCTCCTTTAGTGTGTGCAGAACTATGAATATGCAAATGAGCTCCACCCCTCAGCCACTGGCCTGCAGTTGAGCGTACCTACTCACCTTTGACTCTGTTAATCAAACACACAAAACTAAACAGTAATAGATAAATTTAGCCCTCGGCATGACTTCATTATCAAACAGCTACTAATGCATTAATATAATTTGATAAACCTTCTTTGCATCACCAATTCTTTAAAAGCTAAAGTGAAAGTGAAGCTTGGCATGCAAATTATCAATATGTAGTTACATCTGCTTCTTCTTAGACATATGGCAAGTTAACAGGAATGGTTCCTTGAGGTTGTGATGTAACAAACCCTGGAAGTCAGAATCCATGTTTCTTGAGGCTGTCATTGGCACTAGGGCTGGGTACTGATATTCCATACATTTAACACCATGTCCTAACAGCAAGCAAGCCTCTGACGTGAAACATTGGGCACTCTCTGTCCACCCTAGATTTGTTACATATAGATCTTTGTCACCTCATGTAAACAACTAACTCACCTAGCAACTGTGGTCTCAGTGTAACAGCTGACAAGATGGACGAGTACGTACTTCCTCATTATTCATATTCACAGCAATGATATCGCGGGTAACTTTCAGATATTGTTGAAAATACCACACTATATCATACAGCCATCTCCACTTTGTAAAACAAGCAAGCTTGCTGGCAAGCTCTGCTGCACATGCCAAACAACAATTCTTTGTAAAAATGTTCAGCTCCCTAGAGATCTCCTTCCAGTCAGACGCCAGCTTATTTAGGTATTTGTTGTGAAATAAAGAGGTATCATATAGATAACTCCTGATTCCAACCTTGTGAATCAGTCATTCCTTGTCCGTTGCGGCACTTTTAACATGAGTGACAGAAATAAAATAAAAACAGGGTGTCTGGCAAAAGTTTCTCTCAAAATGGCACTCAGTTTTGCGCAGTGTTGTGCTACATTGCTTATAGACAGTTACGAAGGTACAATAGAAAACAATGCAATCAAACTGATTTAGACTCTAATGCTAGCTAACATCACATCCAGTTAGGACACATAAGTTATCGACTGAAATAAAACAGTACCAATTAATACTGAAAAGTCTCCAGCCAAATGATACAAGCATTCCATCCTTTTTGGGCCAGGAGTCTGAGCCTGGACCTTTCCATTTCCCCACTGGACTGGCAAACTTTCTGTTGCTGCCATATCTGGAACCTCTATCATGCCAACAAACATTCAGGTTAATGTCTGCTTGGTTAGCACGAGCTAACATAGCAGCTAACACATACAACACAGAACGTTTAAACAGCCCCAGCAAACTCACACCAAGCACAGGCAAGCTGTGTATTTGATGGAGTTGGCAGCTCAGGATGCTGAGACGCCACTAAACGTTTGAAAATATGGCTATACCACACACCGCTGTATTACCTCATGGGTTTTGAATAAAGTGCTTCATTGGTGTTAGTATTACTTTAAGGATACAGGTATTTGTAGTGGTATTGTAGTTTTTAAAACAATAACCACGCCTAATTGGTACACTTCGGTACACAGTTTCAAGGCAAAAATGCTCAGCGAAGGCGTCGACTGGTTATTTGACTCATGACATGCTTGCAGCACATAGAGAAAACATGGATATGATGACAAGTTAAGAACGGATTTTCACTGGAGAGCGTCTTTCAAAGATGGATTAATGAAGTAGACATACACATTGGAGGGCTGGCGGATGAGGTCAGAGATTTGTTTGGAGAGCTGGTGGGAGCTGCGGACCATCATGCTGTGCAAAGTAGCTGGGTGCTGGGGAATGTTGATCATGATGGCCCCCACTTTGAAGACGGCTGCGTTGTTGGTCTTCAGTCCTCGCTGGGCGCTGTACAATGCCTGAGACTTGGCAATGTTGCATTTGACCACCGTTCTGAAACACAGAGTAGACTGGAATAAGCAAAAGGACCTAAATTTGTTTTGCTTTTTCTCCAGGTGATATGGACATATAGATGGGGACTTAAGTGGAATTACTGAGAGGACACCATACAGTCAAACACCATGCAAATTCAGGACAGCATTCAGTTTTCTGGGCACATGTAAAATGGGCAGCAATCATAACAGTGACACATGTTCCACTATGGATGAAGAAGGTAATGAATTGTACACTATGGCTGTCGAATGCAAGGTCTGACACACACATCTTTTTATGATCCTGCGTCTTGTAGGAAGTACACTGTCTACATTCTCAGATGGTTTATGGATGTGTTATTCTGTGACTGGAATAAAATACTGAAATACCAGACTGTAAGTTATTTCAGTATTTTGGCAGACTGTAAACACTAAGGGAAGAATCAAGAATGAAGAGGTTCACAAATACAGAGAAAAATAAAAACAGACAACTTTCCGCTTTCATAAGCCAATAAAAGTGACTTCATATACACACACATACACAGTTCACATTTGAACAAAGAGAGTCCTGAGAGTCTGTTCACTGAAAATACAAATGGATGACAGGCAACTCAGACAAATGAAGGATGTGAAATCAGGGCAGCTGTGGTTTGGATTTATGAATGCATGTGAGCCCTAAATGGTAGCAGTAACATACAGAAACTCTTGTTTAGCTGTGCTGGTGGGAGATGTTGGGAAATCCTCCAGTCTATGCAAGTAGTTGGAAGAGAAAGCCAAGGAATGTAAAAAAAAAGAAGAAGAGCAGAAAAAAGTGTGAAAGAGTTCAGAGACACCATAAGGTGAAAACACAGTTTTTCACAAGCAAGAACACCGAGGAGCCACTTCAAGTGAAAATGCCTTGATTGAGAAAGTAGCTCAAAACTACACTCTTAGAAATAAGGATTGCAAAAGGGTTCTTCCTGAAGGACTGCGATTCTATCCAGAAACACTTGTTTCTGAAAAAGCCTTTTTTGAAGAAAGGGTTCTTTGGAGATGTATCTGGAATCCTCTTAATCAATTTATTGTACTTGACGTGTTTTGCCATAGTTGATATATGATACGATACGATACGATATGAATGATAGGATACGAAGCAATACGATGCGATACCATTTGGAACGGGATGGTATGATAGAGTTGAGATCCTGATAGAGTTGAGATCAACTGCATCATCTAAACAGTAAAGCGTATTGAGGTAGTGATTTCACAAAATCTTCACTCCCTAAAAATAGAATTGTGAGTTCGGAGTGCTGTGGGTTTTGCTGGACCACATCAGCTCCAGCCCTTTAGGAGCCTCATGTAGCCCAAGGCTGCTGGACTTTGTTCCCTGGGCCCCCAGGATAAATTGTTAGTAGAAAATTAAAAGGTTCTTGGTACAACTCCGGTACAACCTCCTGGCTGGGTTCTAGATGAAACCCTTGGAATATAGAAGGGTCCTTGATAAAAATCCCTGAATGGGTTCTAGATGAAACCTTAGGAAAATTAAAAGACTCTTGGTAAAAAGCTCTTGGTTGGTTCTAGATGAAACCTTTGAAATATAAAAAGGGTTCTCAGTAGAAACCCCTGGGCGGATTCTAGATGAAGCCCTCGGAATATAAAAGGTAGAAGATTCTTGGTAAAACACCCTTGATTGGTTCTTGTAAACACCCTTAGAAGGTGTAAAGGTTCTTGAGAGAAACACCAGAGAGGGGTCTGGGTGGAACTATTACACCATGGAAGTTTTTTTTTTAGAAGCTTTCCAAGGAGGTTCTCAGCCAAACCTTTCATAGATGGTTCTACGTATAACCCTTTATGTTGGGTTCATGCTGTTTCAGGTGGAAATCGAAATGAACCGAAAAGATTTCTCCTGAAGTGACAAGCCAAAGAACCCTATGTAGTTCTAGTTAACACCTTTATTTCTAAGAGTGCAAAATAAACTATCCTATCAAGGACAACCAGAGTTAAATTTAATGTCATCAGGAAACTGTATCTGGAAGAAACAACTGCTAACACAGCAGACATAATGCTTTGTGACCGAAGACATTTGCACTGGAGCCTGCTGTTGAAAATCTCTTAGTTAATGTCTGCAAATTGCCTTTACTTGAAGCAAACAAGCGAGTAGAAAAACATGCCAGTGGCACTACAATCATTCTTACTTACATCTGAATATTGGGCAATTTTATACATCAGTAGCAACTAAAAAGTGCCGAGTTGTGTGTGGCATGCACAATTTCAAACACACGAGTGCGGCTCAGAGCATACAGTATGAAAACAGGATTAAGTCTCAGTTTTATTTTCACAGTGGGAGAGTCTGTTAAATAGAATGAGATGAAGAAAAAGCTTCTTATTGAAGCAGCAGTAGAAGTTCTAAACTGAATCAAAGCAGCGAGGAGATGCATCAACCCGCCTCAATGCATGACTACAAGGCCTGTAACCTGATTAAGGTGGTTATGTTTTGAGGAAATTGCTTGCAGTAAAAAAACAAAAAAACGCTGTTAAAATTTCCCGTCTGGAGAGGAGTCAGTAATTGGCTCCTGCTGAGTGCCAACGCTTGTGGAAAACACTGCCTCTACTTTTTAGTTTAAACTCTTGATTTTACAAACGTACTTGACATTAAAGCAGCTACAGTATGTAGAAGTTCTGTTGCTGTGTTTTGTGCAAGAAGAAGGTATTCTGCCTTGACTTCACTCAATACTTTGATATCACTGAGCATCTTAAAAAGTAAATAACCATATTGGTGAAGTTGTAATACCTATGAGCTTAGAAGTTTTCTATCCTTGAGACCACAGTTCAAATCAAATAGCTGTTCTCTTAGGTAACACAAAAATAAAAAAAATATTGAATCAAAACACCAAAAATCATTATTAGTGATAATTAAAGTTTTTTAATGACTAACTTTAAACGGCAAGGGTTAGGATCAATACTCCGTTAGTTGCTATCCAGAGAATTTCTTTCAAGATGAGACATTAAAAAACCTTCATTAAAACATTTTAAAAAATAGTTGTTATACCACATTCATGATTAGCAAAAGTTAAAGAGAATTTGTACTTACTGGATGTTAGGAGTTATGCCCTCCAGTAGGACAATGTTTACCCCTCCTATGTGACCCGATGCACACGTCTCAGTCATTTTCTGGTGAAGGATATCTGTGGACACCAATAAAAGAAAGATTACATCAAACAGAACAAACTTGTATCTATCAGAAATTATCTGTTTTCGCAGAAATAAAATAAATTATCTTTTGGAATCAATCATTCAATCAAGAGACAAGGGCTTCCTTTTGGAATGTTAAACCTTATAACTCTTAAACAGAAAAATAGATCCTAGAAGTTTCAGGCTAAAGACTATAATTGTTAATTATTAAAATTGAATTTATTGACCAAAGGCTTTGATGCTAGGTTGATGTCAGACAGCTCTGATGGTTTTCATCTTCTTGGTGTTTTCATAACAAATCAAGGAAATAAGGTCAGTGCATAGGCAATCTCAGAAACCATCAGCAAACGATCTGACAATGCTAAGCCTCTGAGGGCAACGGAAAATATTTCTGGAGATCTGGTGTAGCCAGAGAATATGTGGGCCAACACTTCCTCTTCCGCATGCTGTTCATTGTTTCCAGTCCAATTAGCAACTTCAGACAGGTCCAGATAATATTTCGGTTAATCTAAATGAACAGATATTTGCAAATGAGTGCAGATTAATTGGGAAAAAGCTTACACAATGCTTAATCATTATCAGATGATAGCCAGTGGGTTCTGGCTCTCTGTTCTCCACACAGACTGTTAACCTGTAGGCAACCAAAGCCCACTCAAATGTGATTGGTCAATACTATATGGAATACAAATGGAAAGCAAAAACTTTGCTACACCTAAATCTTGTTCTGCTACCTACTCTCCATACATTTTCACATATCTGAGTGATTAGTGCAAACATAACCAGTTAAAGCTAGCCGCTAGCTTGGTTAGCATGGTGCATTTAAAGCTATTGTTAACTGTAATAATGATACTCGCAGAAAAATTAATCAATTAATTATGCATAACTTGCAGCCCTTGGAAGCATTTAAATGCGAGTTATATAAAAAATTACCCTCCATACAGTTGTCATGAGCAGGGAAATTATCTATAGAGACCAAAACTGTTTTTTGTACCAGGCTGTAAACATGGGTATTTCTGCTGTAACGTTGGGCATTTTAACAGGGAGGTAGGGACTGACTCGCTTTTGGAGCCAGACTCAAGTGGCCATCAAGGAGCTGCAGTTTATGGCACTTCTACTTCGGCTTCATTTTTCAGCCCTAGACGTTGCTGCTTGGTTGAGACTGACCAAGTTGAAAAATAAATAAAACACACTAACATCATTTAACACCCACACAGATCTTGATCTCACCTTTCATCTTCTCCTTCAGGGTTAAACTTCCATGGATCTTCTTCAGCTCAGCCTCCATGGTCAGCCCACCAATGTCAGCCTCCAGGTGGGTACGGTTCACCATGCCGATGCCGAACACTATGAGTGTGACGTGCTGTGGCTCAGAGCTCACCAAGCTACGCCGCCGCCCGCCTGCGCCAGGGGGCTTGTTAGGGGTGGTGGGTTCCTGCTGCTCGTTCTCAAAGATCACTTTACAGAGCGGCTCTGAGGGCCGACGTCCGCCTTCTGCAGAGAAGAGAGAGGAAGTAAAGTACACATGTAAAGGAGATGTTCAGATGGGCTGGAAGGTGGGGCACAATGTCTCCACAGGAACATGTTCTGCCACCATAAACCCCGTTACTAGCTGTAATGGCCAAATGAGCGGCACCGCAAGCTAGCTAATATAAGCTCATCACGACCTATGATGGTGCACAGTGCAGCGCAGCCAGAAAACTATTGGAGATAGAATTTGGGCAATAGGCACGTTTCTACATGTTAATGTGGCTAGCCAGCTGCCTGCTAGCAAAGCCAACAAAAACTAAAATAAAAGGCAAACTTTTACATCACAAAACATTAAAATTTTATCACTTCTGAATGCATAGCATTTTAAAATGCAGCCCTGAGTCACTGGAGCACTAGACTAAAAAGACAGGGCCCCTGTATTTCGCATTGATTTTTTTTCTTAAAAGTTAACTAGTTAGTTATCGGTTGGTTGGGTGCTGGCCTTTGGAAAGTAAAATTAACCCAAACTGACATCCCTGCTGCTGTTAATTTCTCCCCAATTTCAGTTCATATTCCTGCAGGAACATGTTCGGTTGTATTTAGAAGCTCTTCACAAGAGAAAGTGTCGCCATACTCCGTCTGTTACAGTCACTCCCTGTCTACAATGATGGTGCATGGATGCAGAGATAAGGTAGACCTGCACAGGTTGACTAATCAGAGCAGACTGGGCTTTTTTGGGAGGGGGAGCATCAAGAGACAAGCGCTAAAACGTTGTCTCAGACAGAGGGTGAATACGGGTGTTTCAGCACAGACAGTACGAGGATAATTAAGTGCTTTTTGATCATTCAACCATGTAAACATGTTCTAGTGGAAACCCAAAATACAAGAATGAACCTGAAAATGACAGTAAGAGGTCCTGTTTAGCACATTATTAATGCTAATGCATTATAGAAAGCATTAAATGCATGCAAATAATAGCAGCTGAGTACTGACTTTTGCCCAGGCAGATTTATACAGGTATGATACGTACAATGTCACAAGGAAATGTGTAATGTCTAAAGTACACGCATAAATAAAAGTCAATAAAAGCAATGTATTATGAAGTGACAGTTTTGTCAATAAAGCGTTATTTAACAGCGAAGGCACAAAGACCTACACTTAAACTCAGGAGGGAAGAAGATGCGTCAGGAGAGAATTAAGATATAACAGCAAGGTTTGTCAGGCTGAGCAGAGCAAATTTACAGCAATATCGTCAAATAATAATGTGAGGAATGAAGGTATAAAAGATAAAAGTACAAAGTAAAGCAGGATGGAAATGCATGAGTGGGATAAAGGATGGAAATTAGGAACTGGATGAATCAGCTGGAAGCTGATTCCCACCTGAAAGGCAGTTCTCTGGGGAGCTTTTCTCCAGGATGCCAGTGGGATCGGAGATGAGGGAGTAGAAGTTGAGCAGCTTGTACATGTTCTGCCAACATTCTGCTGACGGCTCGCTCTGCTCTGACACTGTGATGGAGTCGGAGTCGTCCATCTGGATGGCCATGTGGTCTGCCACGTCACGGGAGCCCTTCCGTGACACCTGAAGGCGTTACACAATAATACACGTTATGAAACAAATAGAAATGTCACAATATACATCAAGGGGCTGAGGGGTAAACAAACGGCCTGGCTGACTTATTTCTTCTTTTATTGCACTACTGTTTACTGTAACAGTGTAGCTACTGAATCAGCCTGTCGACGGTCACGACAGAGACAGGTAATGAGATCTGTAAGATGACAACAGCTTCTCATGACATTTACTTCAGTAAACAGGAACGTAACTCAATTATTTTTGTAGAGGGCTTTCTAAGAGCTCTGGTTTAGATTATATCTGTGCAAGTCTGTCACGAGTCCCTCTGATGAGGCTTCTATTTTTATAGAAATCCCTTCACTTCAAAAAATGTTGAGCTTCTTGAAGGTTGAAGCACACGTTCTAACTATCAAGGTAGGAAAAAAAAAACCTGTCATGGTGAGAACTATCAAGCCAGACAGCTTTGCAGAGAAGATTCTATTTTTAAAGTTCTACCTAAAACTGGGGACTGTGTCTCACCAACAGCTGACACTGTGTTTCAGTGACTGGTGCCTGCTCTGAGAAATGTTTATTATCTACTGGCTCCCTCTAGGGTTTGTGGGGAGAAAATGACAGTTTCAGTATGAATTTTGAGATTTTACTGACCATATTTACAGGTCTGGACAGGTGCCCAACTGAGGAATATTTGAGAGCATTTAACAGTATTTGAGAGAGATCTTAACTGAAGTCCTCAGGCAGATACTGGCTGTTCCAAGTTGTAGATTAAAAAAGGCAATTGGGCTCCTAGACTTTGAAATGGTCTGCTCTGAGTGCTGACACTGGGAAATCTCTGGGACATTTTATGATATGAAAACATGAACATTCTGAGCGGGTTCCAAGTTTAATTGCTGCTGCAGCATTTGCCAATATCAGTATCTGACAGAAAACTAATGCAGACTTTACACCAAACAACTTTGCAAGCAAACTTCCAATGTCATAATTGAATCATAAGAGTTTTAATTTAGTTGGTGTGCACTCCTGATCGTTTGGTCTAAAGTGGTAATAATACTCAGTCCGAGTCACTCTTTTTCTTGTCTTGACGTTCCGACAAATTTAGGTTGATATTAGCGTTAGTTTTTAGTCTTGGCTCATGCAAATAGTGAAGAACAGTGTCATCAATCAGGTAGCAGCAAACAAGGTAGACCGTAAATATGGAGGGGAATCTGAGGAGGCACGAGAACGTGAACAAATCTCTGCTCTCTTGGACAGTGGAAAGGGAGGAGAAACTGGTGGAGTGGTCTTGCAAACAGTAACCCTGCAAGATCCCCAGACTTTGCTATATTTCATAGTGTGTGGCTAAAAACTCACATTGTCTCTAAATATGAGAAGACCTCAGCCTTTTAAAAGTCTGCTAGTACACAGTGGGAATAACTTGGACCCATTAACAGCATTTGCTCTGTCGAGGTTTTCAAGTTTATGAGTCTACACATTCACTATAAACACAGGCTGTTGCTTAGCAATGCAATTTTACTGAGAACTTCCACTAACCACTTCTTTAAATCTATGGTTCTGACCTTTGTGACTTTAAAACATGACTCCTAAAAAGTGTAAAAAATTGTCTCTTTTCATTAGCGTTACCTTTGAGGTGCGTCGCTCTGAACGTCCCAGGGAGCTGCGTCCACGAGGCTCCCTTCTCCCCAGCGTGTCCATGCCTGATGGAGGCCCGTTAGGTGGTAAACCCCCAGTAACACCTGCTCCTCCTCCGCCTGCTCCTCCTCCCCCCACCCCTCTCTTGCTCTTCAGGGTTTGGGTTCCGCTGCGCCCTGCTCCGTTAAGGCTACCCCTGGAGCTGCGGCTGAAGTCAGAGGACCTGAAGTGGCGGTATGGCCGGGCCTTGAAGGTGGGCGTCGGGGAGGCTGAGCCGGCGGTGTAGCGGCTCAGCTTGATATCAGTCTGCGTGGCCTTGATGTCGTCGATCATGGTGCTGAACTGGTGGATAAGGCGCACCAGGGCCATGTCGACACGCTGGCTGATGGCCTGACAGGCTGTGGTAAAATCACAGTGGAATGTGTTGTAGTGGCGGCGGTTGAGGTCGTGGAAGGAGAGCGGTGCTGCGGTGGGGCCCTGTGGAGCGCTGGTCGACTTCTCCATCACCACTGCATTCAGGCTGAATGTCTCAATCAGCAGTGCTGGCTTGAACTCCAGCGGAGGGAGGTTTACCATGCCTTGTCTAAGGATAGAGGGAGGGACAGACGAAGGGTTATGGATGTGTAAAGCAGAAATTTTAACTTAGGTTTAGAGTGAACACTACACTAAATCAAAGTGAAGGGATTGCGTAATGTTTTTTGAACTAGCATTGTATGAGGTAATTATACATTGTCAGTGCATTACCTACAGTAAATGTTAGTTGGTGCATCCCCAGTTTGGAGAAGCTGACAGGGGTCCTGCCACAGAAGCTAAGCAATGTAGTGCTTTGGACTGGGGTGCTTTACCTTGACACAGACAGCACTTTCCAATGTGGAACAGAAAGTGTTACCTTGCTCTCTTAAAAGCCAAACTCCAATGGAAAAACTGGAATTTACCTCGTGGAAGATAGGAACTACTCGTCTACCGCTGCCTCGATCAGTTATCCATCAGTTTGTGTTATTGTATGATTTTGGTGTTTTAAGGTCAGTTCGGACTTTTGAAGTCACAAAATAACACATACTAGCTAACAGATCAAGGCAGTGGTAGACCAGCAGCTCCTGTCTTCAGAAAGCTAAAATTACTGTTTGCGTCAGTAGAGTCTTGCTGCTTTGACGAGAGCATAGCTTGGGGACTGAAGCTGTAACACCTATGCCACTGGAAAGGGCAATAAACATATTCTCAGTATAGTGTACACTTAAATTGACATTTTGCTGCTGCCCCGTGCAAAGCAGTACATTGGCATTACACCTGCCTGCTTTTCCAAACTGGGAAACGTGCCGACTGCCATCTACTGTAGATAATACCCTGGCTATGGATGAAGACCCACAAAACCCCACTTCAAAAAATCTGAATCATCCCTCTAAGGAAAAACAATGAAAATGAATTTCTTGGTCTGTAACACTCATTTTATGATTAACATTTATTTTACCTCCTGGACCTTTTGTTTTTCCGATCTTTGGAGGTGTCAGAGTCAACGATGTCTGCTCTGAGACACTCGAGATTGCCAGAGAAAGACAGGTGCTCTCCAAAATACATCTTGTAGCTAAGAGGAGTGGCGTCTTGGGCCTGGATGCCTGTGTAGCTCAGCAAAGGCTTGAAAACAACCTGAGGGTGGGAAACAGATATCAAGGCACAAAATGTAAGCAGGTGTTTGTAGAGGTGAAGTGATAACTGAACTATAGTCCTTGCAGATGGAGTTTCTGACACCTACATATGGAATGAAGGAAACATGAATCAAGGGAAGACAAAGGATATATGACGTGAGTATACTCAACCAGGATAAACGCTTATTTACTGTTTAATCTGCCAATCAGGTATGGATTCATTTGTTTTTCAACCTGGCATAAGTGACATTACGTTACTTGCAAATCGATGTTAACACTAAATATTCTGCTGTTTAAAACATCGATGAAAATAAATGAAAAAAATAACACAAAGTCACACAACAAAAGATCATGTTAATTGGCAGCTTGGTGCAGGTTTAGACAGAAAGCACAATAAAAGACAAAGAAATACAGATCACCTGAGCATCGGCCAGCTGAACAGCGGCTGGACACTGGTTCCCCTCCTCAATATCAGCCATGTCGTCCTGGCTGGTGCTGTGCTGGGAGTGCTGGGAGTGGGTCCCATCCAGGGTGTTCTGGTCGCTGGACAGCACTGTGTTGAAGTCTGATGCTGAGGGGATCGTGGGCAGGTTGCATGTCCCACCTAAGGGCACAGAGGAGAGGTTTGGGATACAAGCTGTGAAAGAACAGGCAGGTCCTGGGAGCTACTGTTGTGTGTCTCCTCCAGGATATGCTCACACCAGAGCAGCTCAGTGGCAGTATGATACTTGACATGTGAGCAAAAGCAGCAGTGAGTGAATCGAGTGCTGCAGGGTGAGACACTTTACCGCTCTGCCTCTTCATAATAAAGACGTTAGAGTGAATTAAAAGGAAGGCAACCATCACATCACAGGCAGTTAGAAGAGGAACTTTATGGCCATTTTATGCGTAATTTAGACAGCCTCATCACATTCTCCTAATTTGTTTGTGAGGAACTGTTGTGGCTAATTTGCTGCGCTGTCACTGACTGACACCTGGGTAAGTAGATAATGACAAAGCTGATGGTCTTGGGCACAAATCCAGCCTTTCACACATTGTAATTGTATCCAAACAATCAGAGGTGCTCCGCTAAATTGTCAAGGTAAGATGTATCATTTCGGTGCTCCAGTGCGTGATTCCAAATAATAAACTGCTATTGAGGGAGAATGAAACAAGTCAGGGAGCAGCTGTTTGTTACTCAGAAGATGAGTGGGAGTACAGAGGAACAGAGGGCGGGAAAGAGCAGCACTGTGAGGGATGAACAAAGACTGGAGGTTGTTAAACTCACACAATGTTTGTCAGGAAGGTAACAGTGAGGAAACATCATGACTCTATCTATCCACCGCCACAGTAGCAATGCTGCAGGCCTGTAGCACAGCTATGAGAGTATTCCAGAGAGTTTAATAAGCTACCACCTGACTCTGATATCAAACATATTACTAGGCCCACTTTTAATGACATGTAAGAGGGCATATAATCCAATTTTAGGTATCTGACTAGTGGTAGTACAGATGCAACGATTCCTTAACCAATTACCTGCCCACTATTCAATGAATCACCAACTGACTTCATGATCAATTACTGTTACACTTATTTTTAAGAGGAAAAAAAAAGTCAAAATTCTTAATTCTAGCTTCTTAAATGTGAATATTTTCTGGTTTCTTTACACCTTTATGACAGTAAACTAACTATCTTTGGGTTGTGGACAAAACAAGACATTTGAAAATATCATCTTGGGCTTTGAGAAGCACTGATTGACATTTTTACCTTCTTCTGACATTTTATAGTCATATCTTTATTACTCAACACTGAAAATAACCATTAGCTGCAGGCCTAATTAGTGTTGTTGCATTTTAATTTGAAAGCTTTAAGCTGAGGGCTGCGTTGTTTGCTCAAAGTGCTTAGACATCTTATCTTTACAGGCATACATTGTTTGGACAGGTAAAACCCATTCATATACAACTCAATAAAGACAACATTAACATCTTGCAAGTGAAAGTTCATCTTGGTCTTTTTGTTGAAAGGCATTACGTTTAGGATTTTAAAACTTTGTGACTTTGGTGCCCCCCAATGGTAGTAACACAAAAGGCACGGTGACAGGCAGCAATGCCGCTAAGTTTGTCTCGTTGTTCAACAAATAAAAACATACACTATCAGAAAAATAAGATAAATGCTATAACAACAGAGGGAAATATATCCATAACGGTATAGGCAGTTTTCGGGGGGGGGGGGTAAGGAGAATTTGAAAATACCTTCTGCAGCTCTCGCCTCTGTCCTAAGCCCCTCCCACCAGATGAGCACAGGCATACGCACACACTTCATACAGTAACCTGTGCAAGTACTCATTAATTTCACTCATTACAATTGTGACTGTGATTCTGATGTTGTTATATAGTGCCAATTCTATAATTTTATTAGCAACATTTTCTCCCCATCTCTGAAAAACTTCACCAGTATTGACATGTGTTTTGTTTATTGTCAGACTGTTGTTGTCATTGCTGAAATAGCAACGTTCTCTGCAGGACTGTCTGCCACTGAATCTGGCTTTCACCTTTTGAAGGGACATGCGCACACATCTGCATTTGTGGAACAGCCACTACGGCTGCCCTCTCTTCGAAATGACCTGTGATTGGCTAAAGGCTCCCATCATGGGCTGGACACTAACGCCTAAAAACAGAGCCAAGAGGAGGTACAGAAGTCTAACTTTGTCTCAGTCCACTTGGATTACAATATGCTCAAAGTTTATTATGGGATTCTTGCCGAACTAAGCAAAACCAAAACCAAAAAAACTGCATACACCAACAATATACAGTATAAACTGTTCTTGCCTCCAGCATGAAAAAAGGTAATCTTGTTTTATTCACACACCAACAACACACCTGTTTTCAGGTTTTTCTGTGGGATACATTAACACAGAGTTCATGGTGACTATCAAGCTAACAAAGGGGGACAAACTAACTGCTAGCTGGCTAACTAGCTCACCAACACCATCAGCACAACACTGAGCAATACTCCCTGACCTCCTTCTGGACTGTTAACTGTTGGGAGTGGTTGGTACTGGTAGTGGTTGACAGGAGAATCCGGTTGGTCTAGTAAAACAGCAACATTATATGGACATTTAACTGAATTCAGATCTGTTATCTACTAGCTGAAGCATTACGGTGTTAATGATTAGTATAAAGCATTATAACAAAACATTTAGTGACAGAGAAAAAAGCACTATTTTGTCCTTATGGTGTACAGATATTTAATCATCTTAATGATCTGAAATCCTCATCTAAATTAAAAATGAGATGGTGACTTCACTTTTTAAACTGGACCTTGTTTTCCCATGTTTTTGTGTCTAAGTGACTGATAGAGAGAGCAGTTTTTATGCCCACTTTACGTGCTTGTTTTTGACACTGACAGGCTCAGATTGTTACTGTAACTGTCTGACAACATTATGGAAAGGATCCCTACAGAGACAGCCCTTTTTGTTAAGGAGTGACGTCCTTTTGGTTTAACCAGAAACAACCTTGAAATCTCTTTGCCAAAGCCGCCAGATTCCTTTTAAATAAACAGTGACTTAATCATCGCAAAATACATTTCATTTCCAGAGTTCCAACAATCACCAACTCTGGATTGGTTGAAACAAACCTTTAATTCCCCTAGTTAGATGTGAAGATATGCTGGCTCTTTACATTCTAAAATTACAGTTTATTTCAATGGAGTCTGGTAGGCTTGGTGATCTTGGCTGCTTCTGGTTTAACAAAAAGGATCTCACTCTTTGTAGGAATCCTTTCCATAATGTCGGCAGACACCTAAAAATAACAATCTGAGCCTATCAGTGGCAAACACAAGCACTTATAGCAGCTGGAAACTGACGGTGTGCATATGGCCCAAGTGGGACTGTTGGTTGCAGTGGTCAATGCTGAACCAGTTTCAAAAGTTTTTGTTCTCATCAGTCACTTTGACACATAAATATGGGAAAATAGGGCCATATAAATAAATAAATATATATATACACACACACACACACATATATATATATGTATATATGTGTATATATATATATATATATATATATATATATATATATATATATATATATATATATATATATATATATATATATATATACACATATATATATATATATTATAATATATATATATATATATATATATATATATATATATATATATATATATATATATATATATAAATGGCAAACACCCCTTCAAGATAAACCCTGAGTCGGTGGTATCTGACCTGTCTGCAGGCTGTTGTGCTGGGAGCGGTTAACCGGTGAGTCCTGGGTTACAGCCCCTGTCCTGTTACCCACAGCATTGGACATCCAGTTGTAAAAGCTGACGGAGGACGGCTCCGACAGCAGCGGGTGCTCGGTCAGCATGTCTGTCCCTACACTGTTTCCTGAGCCCCAGAAGAAAGAGATTGAGAGTACATTACATCATGGAACAGACTACAAAAAAAGGACATCACACAGACACTGACTGCTGTTCACACATCATCTTCATATTGCATCACCGAGACACATGCGGTTAATGTAAATTTAAATTTGGGGATCATCAAAGTTATGCCAAAGATGGGGTTTGTACAGTTTCAAATTCACATCACACACACCCCCGTCTCTCCCTTTAATGTACAGTCATGGTCTTATACTAAATGGTCTTGTTATCTTACACAGTTTATTCCCTGACATGTTTTGTTAGAAAGTGTTGAGAAAAGCTTGAGTGTAGTGTTCCATCTTTTATAAAGTAAGGTGATATCAGCGGGGGTTACTGAATGTTAAGAGTATGAAACAAAGTAAATAACTCACAGCACACAGACTCTGCAGATTCGTTCACAGTGGGCATGTGCTCGAGGAGGGACCGAGTTGTTAATCTATTTTAGTCTGTTTTTATTCACATTGCTGAACGGTAGAGGTCAGCCTTGCAGCAAAAATGACAACCGGACTTAATCATGTTGTAACCAGGTGAACACTATTCTGTGGTCACCAGAACCTTCAACATCTTGTGGTCAGCGACAGTGTGACACAACAGTGGTCTGAGCATGTGTACCTGTGCGAGTGAGGGAGCTGCTCTTGGCTGCAGCAGCAGCAGACGGTTCGCTCCTCTGGGGCATGCCCTCCAGCAGGTTGTGCAGACTCCGAAAGCTGCCTGTCAGATTACTCAGGAGACTCTCCTTCCTGGGGCTGTCCTTAGCTGGCAGGCCCGCACGACTCACGTGGGCGGGTGAGTCAGCTGCTGTGTCACCGCTGGTGTAGCTCAGAGACTGGTACGGATGGGAGCCCTGGGTATGACAAATGTACAGATTGTGTTCATGCTGTACCACCGCCTGTGGCTTTTTATATTTCAAAGATGAGTGGGATATATGCTGACAGCAACAATCCATTATGGAAATGCTCCAAAGTTGATGTAATACACAGATTCACTCTCATTTGGCATTTTGCCTTGCTACGTTTGCACTTTTTCACTGCATCAAAACCTCACCTGATCTCACCTGAGTGCTGCAGAGGTACACATCACGAACACATAAAATACACCACCACCCACTTTTAATGGGTCATAAGTGATGGCTGAGAGGGATATCTTTTGTACGAGTCTATATATTGTTTTTTTGCCTAGAAAAATCCTGCCTACTATATTTTCCGCAATAATCCAATATCCAGTGGACAAATCCCATTGGCCTTTCGACGAGGGAACAAGGAAATGTAAATGTATGTTGTGATATAGTTTTGCTGTTGTTAAATACAGACCCCTATGACTTCACTTTATCAAGAAACTTCTCCATTTTCTGATTCTCCAGTCAGTGTGAAGCATGTGAGAGAAAAAAAGAGTGTGAAAAGAAAAAAAAAGATTCCCAAATGCACCGTAACACGGGGTGAGTAACTCATATACAAATGATCATTTTGCAGGTGAAGTAGTCATTTATCTGGCAGAGAGAGGGAAATGTCATCTCTCCATTCAGTGCCAGCTCTGATCCCTCCTGGCTCTACAACAGTGGAATCACCTTCACACCACAGTCAGGACAGCACTGCTGTTAAATGTCACTTTCCGTACAAAAAAACTAGTGTTTTTCAGGGCTGGTTACAGTTCAGTTCATGCCCTCCAGGAGAGGTAAAAGACAATTCCCCAAACAAGAATATATCATCTTTGTTTCTCTGATAGCTCGCTATGTAATCCCTGTCCTTTGGGAAAACCAAAATAACCCCTAACACCTCCCAGTTGCTCCAAAGTATGTCCTCTCAAAACCTGTGGAAATCTCTCTCACTGGATGACTAGGCTGAAAATTGTATACTGTTATTGTCACAATGCGGTCTCCATATAGTGTGGTCCAGAACAGCTGTGGAAATGTGTAGAGCTGAAACACTAAGTCTATTAAACAATTAGTTGATCAATGGAATGGATTTGATTTTTCCTCTCAGGTGTTCATCTATAAACTGTCAGCAAATTAATTGATAATGCAAATAGTGCAATGGTAGTTGGAGTCCTAGGAATGTCTATGAGCAGGTCTACCTTTACGATACAACCGCTAATGTGATTAGCATGCCAGCGAGCAGCTAGCAAGAATGTGGACAGAGTGGTTGTGCACTGGGCCCTTTGACGTCAGTAGTGATGAACTCTGAACACAAGTGTTTAGCTGGCGACACATGACAGACACAGGTGTGACGGACGATGCACTCTGGCTGTCCACTTGCATTCAGATCTACAAAACGTTTGTTAATACAAGGTATGAACATGCTCTAAGGGACACCAACTGTTATCATAGTACCTTTATCCTGAGTGCAGACTCGTTGTGTGTATGGGACTTGGACAATTTCCTCATGATCTCCACTCCGCTCACAGGACCAGAGTTTGCTTCTTTCGGTGGGGGACGACTGCATGCTCCCTCCAGCAGCATGGTGTGTTCACTCACTGTGGCTTCACAATAATGACATAAAATAAAACTCCTAGAAAAACCATACGACTGCTACAAAAGTCAAGTCTGAAGATTTATACTGCATCATTTATGTCTACATCTCCTCTCTGTAAACAAGTGATAACAGCCTGATTAAATCTGTGCAAACATTAAGAAGAAGAGGTGAGGATTTTCACAGCACATCTGTGCTAACAGATGGGCGGGTCAAAACAGCATTAGCACACTGAAAGCTGGAAGTTCCCACCTGCGTCAAATTCAAATTCAGCTCCATCGGCGCTGGTGTCGCTCTGCAGTGCGGCACCATTGTCCAGGCCTAAGATGGCCTCACCCAGGCTCTGCTGAGGCTCCTTGGGTTTGGCAAGCTGGTTGGGCCTCATCAGACCAATGGCTTTGAAGCCCTGAGTTACCACTATAAATTTCATCCATTGTCTGGCCAAAGCGACAAGACCCTTCTTGAGAGTCACAAGGGCTGGAACCCCGTCATTCTGGGATTGAAAGAAGAGGAAGAACTGGATTAGTGCCACCGGCAACGGATTAATTTAAGTAGCAAAGTGGAGCCAAAAGCACTTAGGACCACTTAAAATAATTGGCTTTTTCGTAAACTTGGGTCCAAATGAGATCATACACACTTTAGTAGCTATTTTTCTACACATGGCCAAGTTGGAGAGTTTTGTAAAGTTGATGTAATGGAAAAGAATAGATCCAGTGGCCTTGCACTGACCATGGTAGCCTCCTCAATGACAGAGTAGTCAGCCTGCTGCAGGTAGCGGTGAAGGATGTTACAGAGCATACAGGAGGGATTCTCATACAGGTAGCGAGCTCGTTTAGTCACACGGTTGTACTTGCTCCGGATGGGAATGTGGATGCTCTTTTTCTGTTGGGGAATGAAAAAAGTTTAAAATCAACGCTCTTAAAATCCAGTAAAACCAGTTCAGCAGGTTTGATAAAATGCTGATTTCTTAATATAATCAGAGGATACTGGACATTCTTCATATGTGATGACTGCTTTGAGTTTACAAATGTACTGCTGACCTCAAGAGCTTCGGTCATGATGCAGCCCATAACAGCACACACTCGCAGTGTGCCCTCCATGTCCAGTTTGCGAAGAGAAGACTTGAGCTGGTCGATGGGAACCAACCAGGCTCCAATGGCAGGTGTGGCTGTGCTGAGCAGATTCAACTGCCTGTAAACACAACAGAGAGTCAGAGGGTTTTTGATTACGTCATATTAACTATTGATCAGTATATCCTGAAATATATATATATATCTCCTGTTTCAGATAAAATGCTGTATGTCATGTATTATCGTGATGTCCACAGTGTGGTTAAGAATTGATTTCTGTTCCTTTATTCCCAACTGCAGGCACAAGATGTGTTGCAGTCGATTAGTTGGCTTCTAATAAAACTCAAATCGAAACCCCAACTCTCAGAATGTTCCTGACCTGGGCGGCTGGCAGGAGCAACAAAGTCGCTGATGCAGACAGTTGCCACGGACACAAAAGCCTTATTTTAATAGCTGGCGAGAATTTTCATAAATGCCTCTCCATTTCTGATTTTTTATGTGGGGTAGTTAGCGCATTACATATAGAGGATGGTGGTCAGTGCACTCCCACTTTGAAGAAGCAGGCAGGAGTACCACTTTGAAGCTAAGCAATGCACTGCTGTGGAGGGGGCAGCAACAAAATGTACTTTAGCCACTTAAAGAATCAATGTAATTTTAAGTGTATGCTATATTTAGAATATTTTCACGGCTTTACCTTGCCAATAGTCCTTTCCAACAGGGAACTGATGCTATTAAAATGCTCTCTTCAAAGCCACCGGACTCCACTGACAAAAACAGTGACTTTTCTAAACTGCCTCAATCAAGTAGTTTGTTTGAGTTACGGTGTGACTTTGGTGCATCCGAGGTAACTCTTTAAACCACCAGAGCTATACAACAACACAAAGTAACTGATTGAGTCAGTGGTAAACCAGCAGCTCTTGTGTTCAGTGAGGTAAAATTACAGTTTTTATCAATGGAGTGTGGCTATGAAGAGAGCATAAATACATTTCACTTTTGTTTCAGTTCCCCATCGGACAGGTCTGTCTGACAACAAGCTAAAGTGGTGAGATTTTCTAAATGTAGCGTGCATTGTTTTGGCCCCAGGGCCTCTGCCAAGGCTTGTGTGTGTGTTGTCTTGTGGCTGTGTTGTTTGTGTGTATTTTCAGTGTTCCTGCTTCCTGACTGGGGGTCATTAGGGAATTGGAGGCAGCTGGCCACTGTCTACAAGTTCCTTTAAAACTTGCCCCATCCTGATTGCCTTCTGGTAACCTTCCTCTCACTAAGTCCACATCATGTTATTTTTAAAGTTTCTTTGCTGTGCCGTATTGTTAATTTTTGCATGATTCTAGTTTAACGAGCAGCAAGTTTTTTTTCACCTTACTACACAACCTTTTGTTAACTAAAATGCCTTTCCTTTCCTAGTGTAACCCTCACGTTTGCATCCTTTATTTATAATGTTCTCAGAGCCCAGCTGTAACAACACTTACACTGATACAAATTTTTTTTTTTGGTGACTAAGATGCATTTTGCGGCTGCCCTCCTCCAGAGTAAATTGCTTTGCTTCCATGGTGGTACTCCTGCCTGCTTCTCCAAACTGGGGGTGTACTGACTGACATCTACTGTAGGTAATACACCTCATACAACCACACTTCAAAAAATCCAATCTCTTCATGTAAGGCTCAACTATATGCCAGTGACGTGGGGGGTTTTCTCTCAAAATTTGTTCAAAAGTTTGTCTAGTTTTAGCACAAGTCATGGACACAGTGTATGTGCACAGAAGTTAACATTATGAATGGAGTCGTACCTGGAGATGGCCTGTGAAGGTGACCGCACATTAGTGGGAGCAGCAAAACTGAACCAGATCTCCCTGATGGTGAGCTTCATGCTGCTGGAGTCAGGTGGTGGGGGCATGAGGGGGAGGTCTTTCTTCAGGTCATCTGACTCCACTCCTTCATCCTACAGAGCACAGGAGAACGGGATTTACGGGATGGAAGAGACTGGCTGGTGGGATTGACTTCCAGTATTGCAGCTTTGGAACAGATTTAATGCTATCCTCTGTGATTAGAGCAACAACACATCGCTGTCAGCCTGATTACAGCTTTGATTTGCCATCATGGCTTATTTTCAAAACCAGAGTGAATCTTTTATAGTTTGGTGACTTTAATCTCTTTGTTGTCGCTCTGATCAGAGCTCTGCCTGATTATTCTGAAAAAATGTAACTTTTTCATACACATCTCAACCAGTCTAAAGGAACTCATTTTGTGTGAGTGAGGTAATTACTCAGATCTAATTCAAAGACTGCCAATAGGCCATGATATTTACATGTTAATTTCTCTAAACAAATATTTGCATATGTATGCAGAATCAGTAGGCAATGGGACAAGACTTTGGTATCAGAAGTTTCTGGTTTCAGTTTCTAGTTTGAGTGGCATTGACCAATCACGTTTGAGCACCAGGTTAACAGTCGATGTGGGATGAAATGCAATCTTGGCACCCATCAGCTATCATCTGATGACATTTTAGTTTTATATTACCTTTTAAAAATGTATTTATTATTTAGATATGTTTGCAATCATATGCAGATATTTGTTTGTTCGTTGAAATGACTGGCACACAGAGCAGGAAGTCTTAGCTGTAGAATTAGCTAACTACACTGGAGGCATCTTGTTGTCAGACCAACAGCTGATGGGTTCCGAGATTGTTTACAAGTTTACAAAATAAGAACACAGAAACACAAAACATAAAGAAGAACACAGATTTATAATCCACAATTTTAAATGGAGACTGGCCACACATATAAGCATATCTTATTTCAGATCAGTGCAGTAGAGCTTTGACTCTCTGTTTACAAGTTCACATCCACCTGCACTGTCTATGGCACTTAGGTGCTTGTAAGCTGTAGAAAAAATAAGCAGGAAAGAGAATTTATTCGTCCTCATATAAGTGAAAGTTTGAGGTCACTGTTTGCAAAGCTAAAAAAGCTTTCATGTGTTTGTCGCCCCACAGAAATCAGCTAATCTCAACCCTGCAACAGACTGATACTCAAATGCCATGGTAAAAAATTAGACATTAACTTAAATACTGCAGAGTTTAAAGTTTGGGTGGGGTTAAGGCATGTTTGACGCTGGTTCTGACCTAGTTTTTTCAACCTGAGCCAAAAAAGTCTGAGGGGAGGGATGCATTTTTGCAGCAACTTTAAAGAGCATACTCAGCATTTCTCACCTGGTCGTCTGAGTCAGAGTGTTCATTGACATCAGAGGCGGGGCTGATGGCGTCATGTGGCAGGTTGTCATCAGAGACGTCGGTGCTGTAGCCGCTGCCCGTCTGAGAGCCTGTTGAACCGTTGGACTTAGACATACCCGTCTTCCCTCCGGTGTCTGAGCGTCCCATCACACCAAATGAATTGTACAGGATGGCTCCTGACTGTCGGCCCCCTGTGACACAAAACGTAATACATTTACAAAAATGTACACTAATTCCCCTCATTCCTCTTAAAACAACTCATCTTTGCTGTTATTATATCTCTAAGTCACGAGTGATGACTCCTGCTCAGAGAGTTTGAGATGCTTTTACCTTTGACTGTGAGGTTCTCGATGCCACATTCAAACATGATCCAGCCCCATTTCTCAAGAGATGATGCTGCACGACCAAGATCGCCTGCAGTGGCCTGGGCATCGGTTTCATCCACCATTGAAAACTCCTCCATTTCCTCCAGGCCAAACAGCACTTTGGACTTCTCAAAAGGGATTGCTGTGATGGCACATGTGCCAATGTCTATGACAGAAGAAAAAACAACCCAACTGTTAGAAAATACCCTGTTAGAAATTCTGACAAAAAGTGCTAACTGTAGCAGAAAAGGAACAAAAAGTTAAAGGGTCTAAATCTGCTTGGTACTGTAGGTCAAATGAGGGCACTTTGCACACTGCCTAGGGACAGCTAGCACGGTATATTAACAAAGAGCTCAGAGGTCATGTAAAAGGTTGAGGCACCACTTCAAAAAGAAGCACAGGGGATCAAACGGTGCTGCCATCCTCCTGAACCAACCTGTGGAGTCGAGGCCTCGCAGCTGGCTGTGGATACGGTGGATGTTGAGCCTGGCGGCGATCTCTTTGCCTTTCTCGATGCCAGCGTTGGAGCGCAGTGAGCCAGAAGACTGAGGCTGCATTTTGGTGGCTGAGGCATACTTCTCCAGCATGACTGATGGTCGGCCATGCTCTGTGGTGTTTGGTGTCTCCTCCACAATACCCCTGTAAGGAGTGGGGAAAAAATTGCACTTGACTTTGGCTGCTGTCACATTTAAAGCTGGGGTAGGCCGTTCAATTTTGGCCTCACAGAACACAAATCCCACAATAAATTGTCTTCTGCGCCTTCTTTTAGTTCTGTTTTCAGGATTTAGAAAATCCAACCCCTGACAGAAGACTTTGGCCAATCACGGGGCGCTCCTATTGGCTGCTGGAGTAGGAATCTCCTTGCATCTCACAATATGATTACAATTTTGCAGTTTAGGATTAGATCATAAAACGATTATTGGTGCATCTCCATCCTCTGCCTAACTGCCTACTGCTACAGACCACGTGGCTGGAAGGAGAGTGGGCAGGAGGTCTGGAGACTGACCACCTGTTAGCAGCCGCAGCAACCCGAATTCAGCCAGCGCAAATCCCAGCTCTTAAGGACCAGACAACCTCCCCACCAGATCAGTAAACTCTCTGTTGCTGGTGTTACACAGGTTAGACCCAGCACTGCTACAGCCCAAAAGCTGTGAAACCAGCCGATACAGAGGTTTGCGCTGGCTAGCTAATTGTTGTCTCATTTGTAGTCTCATAAACAGAGAGAGTGAGAGAGGAGTGAGGAAGATCTGAGCAAATATGCTGTGTGCAACTCTACAATAAAATAAGATGAAACAAATCAATGTATGGAAAACACACGTTACATTTTGGAGCAGAGAATTAGTTATGAATAGAAGAATAAAAATGTGCATTATTTCCAAATTCCCAAAGATTGCCACTTTACTTAAGTGATTCTAAGGTGAAAAAATGACATCCAAATAACCACAACTGAATAGGCCAGCAGACATTTTAAAGCATGTATAGCAGGCACATTTGTCCTGCATGCTCAAAAACCTTAGTCATTGTACACACACACACACACACACATACACACACACACACACACACACACACACACACACACACACACACACACACACACACACACACACGAGGAGTAGTGGGTAGGCGTTACCTGTTCATTCTGAACTGGGTGGCAATCCTGTCGAAGCACAGCGCCACCAGAGACACGTGTGTGACACACTTGCTGGAGCATGATGGTGACCCCTCCTCTACAGAAGCCTGCAGGAGGCAAAGGTTCACCTGCAGGAAGAGAGAACCAAACACATCGACAAGTAAACCAAACTGAAATCGACCCCACGGTGCTGTCAGATATTGTTCTCTTATAAATAACTTTAAAAAACGGATGCTGTGGACATAAATATTGGTGATGCCCACAAGAATCTCTTTAAGAAGACAAATTATTGTTCATCAGGGATGCATACAGAATATAAAGATAAGTATACTGTGTGTTGTATTGGCATTTCTCTATATGAAGATATACAGAGGGTAATAGACACATCAATATTGCAATAGTTACAAGTGAGAGAAATATATTCTGTATCTGCTCAAACTTGTGGAGCAAACAGACTTTAACTACCATTCAGTGTAATAAAAAAGAATCTGAATGGTTTTGATAGTATCTGGTACATTTCATAGACACAAATGTTAAACAGCACTGTATATTCATTGTAGCAATTTAAAGTGATCTAAAGCAAAGCTCGTGATTCTGTGGCTGCTCTTGGTCAGAGCACAGTTAAAGGAACGCTGCTGGCCTCTCATTATTCCAGGTCACGGTTCTTACCTTGGGGATGGAGACGTTGGCTTGGAGGCCCTTGATTTTCACATTATCTGGTTTGATGGACAGGTCTGTCTGGCCATGGGTGATGTTGAGGGAGCCGGGGGTCGTGCCCTCTGTCTTGGACAGCTTGTGCTCCTGCTTGCCGGTTTGACTCTGTGTGGAATTCAGACCCAAAACAGCGGGGCGTCAGTCACTGGGCAACAAAGCCACTTTTAAAATGGGCTGCTGATTTTTGTCATATCTCAAAACATTTAAAATATCCATCCAGCCATCATCTAAAACTGTTTGAGAAGAAACACTTTTTTCATACTAGTGATGAATAATTGAGTGACACGTTTGATACTTTAACATGAACTACAGCTTTCCCTTTTTGATTTGAATCAACTAATATTTGAGTGATTTGCTTTTCACACACATTGAGTATTAAGCTGTATGTCAACAGTCAAAAACCTCTGACATGTTTTACTACAGAAGTGTAGTCAGTAGAGCGCATATCTCTGCCAGGCGACCAAGCAGCCACCTGGATTGATGGTGGCCACTCTGGACAATCTGGACAACAACTTGTAATTCCAGTGGATGCGGCTCAGTGAATTCAGAAGCATCCCAGAGGCTCTAAAAATACGCGCCTCATCTATTGTTGACAGAGCCACAGCTCGTTGCACAGAGCAGATCAATTTCTCCTGCTAGTAGGCACTGTATATGAAATACAGATACAATATAATTACGAGGTTGAATGTATTCTTAATATCTATGACCCAGCCACAAATCTTTGGATCATAACATATCAGGTATGGATTTAATATACAATGCTCTGCTTTAAAATGTGACCAAACCTTTCTATGGATGTCAGTTTTTGAGCCACAACGAAGGCCAAAATGTGGCAGCAGACAGTAAAAGCTTGTTGTTTTTAGCTGAGATTGTTTCCTGAAAACTTGCGGCTCCTACCAGCCAGTTAAGAGTAATGAGGAATCAGCAGTCACAGTATAAGACAGTTAATGAAACAGTTTTTTTTGTTTGTTTGTTTTTTTAAATCGTAAATCATTGCAACAATGAGAGATCCTTGAGCATACAGTCATAAATATGCACACAAAAAATTAGGCTGATTGGTCCAGTAGTTTGTGAGATTAGCTACTCATAGACTCACACACGATCAAACCCACAAGATTATAAATATTAACACATCAAGCTTCGCCCTGCACTGTTGTACTTACAGACTCGGTGACTGTGGACTTGCTGATCTGATAGGCTTCATTAAGGACTTTCCCATGCAGGTCATCTAGGATGGCTGCAGGATGACGGATACTGGCAAAGTGGACCATGGATTCAATATATCTGAAAGAGACCAAACAGACAGCAACAATAAAACAATACAATTTCATAGGGATATAATTATGTTTTATTGAGTTACATGAGTGAAACACAGAGACATTGCCAACAAAAACTTGAGTGCTTCATCAAAACTGAGTTAGATATAAAAAATCACCCTTTCCAAGAATAAATCTAATTATTATGTCAGTACTTCAAGTGTGGCCTCTCTTTAACCTTCTAGCTACAGTTTACCCATCTCCACACTGCGCTAGCCAAGAGCTAAATGCTGGTAAGATCATCGTGAACTCAGCACTGTTAGCCGTTGGCAAGCTAAAGATACACACTGGTAGACGACCAAGAGCGAGACCAGACTCAGAAGCACTGTCAGTGGAATTTTAAATCTAAGATGCAATGTGCAGAGGGATTAAGCTGGGTTAAGGTCAGATTTTGGCTTCAGGCAAAAAAAAAAAAAAAAAAAAAAAAACTTAACTAAGAATGTGCAGTGTGAGAAAAGCTGAGTGTCAGCCAAGTTATTTTAGTTTTCTAATCGTGTTTTTCAAACTGAAACTGAAAATCTAGTTTTAAGGGAGATTTGGTTGATAAAGCAGCACGATAAGCAGACTAAAAAACAAACAATGTATTAGACTGTGACACAGTGAGAGCATAAACAACATACACAAATAAAAACTAGCATCACTGCTTCTCAGCTGTATGCCTTCGCCAATCAGTCAAGTCACAGTTTACATTCATTTCTGTTCAGACTCATATGCAGCCCTGACAGTTGACAATGCACCAAATATGGCTGTTGTTGCAAAGAAGCTACAACTTTTAAGACATGGATGCTTCACACACATCTTCAGCCCATCAGCACAGAAGATCTACAGTATATGGTCACAAACTGCCCTGCTGTTGCTGAGTTATGGAGTTTAATAAGGAACATAAAATTATTTTTGCATAATATTATGATGTCACAGTGAAGTTGACCTTTAATCATTTAGATTTAAAATGTCATCACTTCATTTTTTTCCTTTTAAACATTTGTGTGAAGTTTAAATTAATTAGTGTGTGAATTCGTAAGTTACGGAATAAATATATATATATGACATACATGTAATATAGAATTCCCTCCAGACATAGCTGACATATATCATTCATGATAATGAAACAGATGTGAGGTCACAGTGACTTTGACCTTTGACCACCAACATCTCATCAGTTCACTGTTGAGTCTAAGTGGAAGTTTGTGCCAAATTTGAGACAGATGCACAGACAGACACTTTGAGAGCATAATGCCTCTCGCCACAGCTCTTTCCAGTGTGGAGGCATTAAAGTTAAGAAAACCTATATAAGCGCATGCATAAGTTAATACCTGTCCAGGGATTCAGCCACAAGGGGTGTGAGCACCACGTTGATGGCTCCCTTCACCTCCACAATGGCAGTGGTCCTGGTCTGAGCTAAGGGCTGCTCTAGAGTCCAGTCATCAGTCGTTGTGTCCTCATCCGTGTTCTCCATGGCTCTCTTATCCAGTGGGGTATATGGTGTACTGTGGAGAAACAAAGAGGCAATCCCTGATCATGCATTATATATTAATATTAATATTAATATTAATATCAATAAAAACACAGCACAGGCTGCTACTTCGGTGCTGCTGACTATACTAAGATATACAAATACAAAAACCACATTTTCTTGAGTGAATTGGTTTTTAATGTAAGTATATCAGTTAAGATGGGTAAAACAATACCTGTTGTTCTCTCCCATCAGCTGAAGTCCTCTGTCCAGTAGAGAGCTGGCAGAGAGGCCCTGCTTTATCACCTGTTATGTAAAAAAAAAATAAAAATAAAATTCACACTCATGTCCGGGGTGTTTTGGAATGGACACATACCATTTCACTGTTTTAACAGCCAATAATGACACCCCGAGATCAAAAATCCATATTTTTCCTCTTACCAGTAGTGCTTTTTATCAGTCTTGATTGTTTTGGTGTCAGTAACCAAGTGTTGGCAATATCTGCAAGAAAGATGTATGCCTTCTTTCCAATATAATGGAACCAGATGGCACTCAGCTTGTAGTGATAAAAGCGCCAAAAATCTAAATTTGAAAAACTCAACAGCAATGTCTCTTTTAAGAAATCTTTACCTGGTTACTCAAGATCACAGCTCAGACGGAAGCTTGTATATACTGCTAGTTCACCTAGCACCACTGAGCTATCTTAAGTTCTGTTTTGCTGAGGAGGACACCATTAATGTTTAAATCTCACTCTGTCACGAGTCTGTCGTCCATCAGTAGATGCATGCTTCCTTCTGTGTGGTGATATGGTTGGTGGGTGCAGTTCAGTAAAAAGAAAATAAATCCTACATGACACAGCTCACAACAAGCGCTATGGATTATCTTACGTAGTCGCGACATGATTGAGAAACAGCAAGAGGAAAAATATGTATTTTTGATATAGCAGTATAGTATACTATTGTATAGTATTGTATCTTATAGAACAGTATACTATAGTAAAGTATAAAGCAGTATAGTATAGTATAGACCTTGAAGCTTGGAACAGAGAGCTGGTCAAAGGAGGCGGAGCTCTCCTCACTGGTGGGTGTGTCCAAATCTAAGGGGCGATGCAGAGAAGACTTGGAGGTCCTCTTATTGGTGGGCTGCTTGACAGACCAGTTTGAGACCTGGCAGGTGTGAACGAAAGAGTGTTAAATCGGACAATCCCAGTGAAAATGACCAAGCTTGGCATTTTCATATTAATGCTTTCATAAAAAACATTATATGGAGCAAAATAACCCTTGACACATGCAGATGGCATATCTTTTAAGACTTAAAAAGAACCCCAGCATTTGTATATGAATGGACTAACGTGACAGGCTTTACCTGGTAGTGGGCTAGGTAACTCTGATAACACGCCATGACGTGGGGCTGGCGGGTTACAGGGCCTGGTTCAGCCGTCTTCTCTGCCTCCACAGAGCTCTCCTCCTCCATGGCCAGTGCAGAGACGAAGGAGGCCTGGGATGTGTGGCTGGGCAGGGGGCTGGGGCGGCAGCGGGGGCAGCATTGGTGGCATGGGCAGAGGACGTGGCTCAGTGATCAGCTCCCCATTGAGAACGTAGGTGAGGGGTCCCTCAACACTGTGGTAGATGGAGCTCCGGCTGGATGAAGGTCAAAATATTTACACGTCAAATGAATAAAGCCAAAAATATGTATAAGAATGGATGTTTTAGTGGAAAATGTTTATGTCCTTCTAATGGCAATACAGCTGCAGTGATGTTAACTATGGCAACACTAACCGCCCTTTACCAGGGTGCCAGCCAGAATCTATAGCACCCCTTCTCTGTATAGTTCTGTGTTCCTGAATCAAGCCTTACATTTCCGCAGGCTTGTGCTAGAAAGCTTTCATGAGACTGTATTGATTATGTGTGTTTGTGTGGAGGCTGTATCAATCAAAAAGCATGTTGAAATCAATGTGAGAACATTTTGGGTAATAGAAAAATGACAAGGTAGTTGCAGAGCAAGCCTGAAATCCAATTTGCAAAACACACCAGTAGTAAGTGGCTGCCCATGGATCAAACATCTCATTCGCTACAACCCTTCTACATCACATCCATCCCTGAATGATCGAATCAAAGTAATAAATGAAAGCTGCAACGTTTTTAGCTTCGGGGGCAGGTTGTTTAACGCGATAAAATGCAAAAGTTGTTGGGTATTAAACATTAAAATGTCATAACAGTTAATGTATTCCTGCATATTGTGTTATAAAGCCATTTTACAATCATTGCAAAGATGTCAATGTGAGTCCACAGAAGTTATTTGACACAATTGTTTACTGCCTGTTTCTCATTCTAATCCGCAATGCTTTCCAAGCACATGCCGTTGAGACCTTGCTGTTACTGTAACCACAACACGAGGTGTTTTTTTTTCAAGGCAAAAAGGTTTCTATATTATTTGCCTCTAAGTCCAGATACCATAAACTTAAAAAGACAAAACACATATATTGCTCTACTAAAATTCTAAATAAAAAAAAAACCCAAAATATTAAGTACATAAATGTTAAATTGAACAAAAAAAGACAAGTTCATAACACTGTAAAAATACCACAGAAATTTCACAGTAAAGGCCTTTGCACACCAAGCCTGTATTGATAATATCCGTTCTTTTAACCCATCATCTGATGAAAATTGTTACACTGAAAACTTGCACACTGCGTCTGATGGATTTTATTGTTCTATTCATTGCGAAACTTTGCCAAATGGTCATCAAGCAGTGAGGATGATTTGGTGATTCTCACACTTCATGATGGTAGAAGAAGAAAAATAAATAATTGGATCCATCTGGGCCTCTCATGATAAAGCTTATTGTACTTATTGTAAGATATATGGATGTGACCGCTATCATTTTGCTGACCTTGAAAATGCCTGTTGTGTTTACATGCATTTGTTGACAAAGAAATATCACTATCAACATTTTAGCCAACTCAATGCCAGAACAAACAGCAGGGCTTTCCTGACCATTATGAGGCAGCAATTCTCCCTTTTTTTAATCCTCTCCGACCCCACCTACTGGCTCGAGTCTGATGAAAAATAAAACAACACACTAAGATGACACAGCCTAGCTTACTAGTAGCCTGCAGCTGCACTTTTAGAGTGGAAGACCTACAGTCCTAATAGTTGTGAGCTTGCCAACCTGCCAACAACGAGCCAAAAAAGTAAAACACTTGTAGTTTTACCCTCCAACAAGTTCATCCTCCACCATGTAAAATAATCCACCAGCAAACCACCGACTCCCAAGCCATCCATCCCCGGGAGCCGACTGCAGCACACTGGCCAGATTGTGGAGGTAACCGCTGTGTTTCTATCAGTCCAAGAGGCATCACATGCACATTCTTGTATATATTAACAGGTGTTAATTACCTTTTTAAAAATATGTTAAATATTTTTCATATTCCAGTACCAATGCCCGAATGTTCTCAAGTATTAAAATGTATTATATTATTACTATTATATCAGTGGCATAAAATGGTCTCTAAATTACAACATTGTAGTTTATTGTAGTTATTGTAACAGGCCTATGTCCATCCAATCCTGAGAATGTACGCAGAGCAAGGAGGGTTTTACCTGATAACGGAGCTGCAAAATTATCTAGATCGCTCCAGGTCTTTTTCAGGATGTCAGTGGTCCAGTTTAATGTGCCGCTCGCAATACTAAGAATCACACATTAAAAGAAGACCAGCAATTTCAGGGATCCCACTGATCCAGGACTGAAACTGGCAGTATGTCTAAGGACAGACACACACAGACGAAAATAATCAAACCTGTTCCAAAAACCTTAAGGACGGATGAAAGTTTCAGAGTCATTGTGTAAATGTGACTGACGTGAGGTTGTATGTATTTTCAAACATGCAACAATTTCCGATGAAAAATATGGACTAGGTGTGCAAAGCCTTAAAATCTCTATTAGGAAAGGGAATTAATTTAACAATGGGAAAAAAAATAACAATCTAATTCCTGAATTTGTAACAATCTTAAAATGAAAATAATGAATCACGGCATCTTTAGAAAGGCCCCTTTAGCATTATTTAAAAGTGTAACACTTGAAGCAATCTGGCAAAGTCAGACCTTGCTTGACAGGTCATTAAGTCACCTGCTCTTACAGATGAGAAATGAGAGACTCTTTGATGTTACTGGGAGCTGTCTAGACTCCACCATCACCTTAATCCTGTGCTTAGCTTTGTACTTGATCTGGCCATCCACCCCTCAAATTTTCCAACCCTTTAACTTTGAGAACTTTTGTGAGTTTCACTGAAGCTGAGCTCAATTTGCAGAATATTACATGCTCCATTTTCCAAACCACATTATCATTCACGCTTACCTGTAGTTCTCCATGTGATACGGGGGCTGCTGCGGCTGCTGCATCTGTTGCCTCCTCTTCTTCTTGCGACCTGGGTAAGTCCCTGGACCCTCGTCGGCACTGCTTATTGGCTCAAAGTCCTCGGCGGCGGAGAAGTAGGCCTCACTGTCGGCCACGGACATGCTGGAGTCTGCGGAGCGGTACTGATGGAAAGTGTTGGAGTCCGCTGAAGGCGTGAAGGGGAATGAGCCGTAGCTCCTGCGCTGACGTGGCGAGTCCAGCACATTCTCGTCGCTGCGGGAAACCTCGCTGCTGAACTGGACGCCTCCGGACAGAACTGGTGGAGGCTTGTCGGTGAAGACGGCAGCTGACAGGCTCTTGGTGCTGCCCAGTCGGCCTGAGTGGACAGAGGACTGGCGCTTGAGAGGAGAGCAGAGGGGTGAGCGCACTGAGGAGCGGTCCTGGGAGCTGTTGGGTGAGACTGGTGAGACCTCAGGGACCTCTCCAAGGGTGCTGCGCAGAAAGAGGAAAAAATAACATTTGAAGGGCTTTATCGAAAATTAAACAACTATATTCAAAGAGTAACTAGCCAGGCTGAAAATCCTGCTTGTGCTGCCTTCTAGTGGTTCCACCTGGACATGCTCTGACTGCTTATATTAACAGTAAGTTGATGTTACTCACTCAGCAGGGCTTTTGCCGTTCACAGGGAACATACGTTCCTCTGTGCTTGGCGAGGGAGTGTCCCTCTCTCCAGCCAGCAGGGGCAACGCAGCACTAGAGGAGCTATTTTCTTCAGAGGAGGAGGCTGAGCTGTGGGAGCGTTGGGGCACCTGGAGACTGAGGTACTGCTGACCACGCCTCTCAGGCAGCTCAGGAGGCAGGCAGGGCGAGTGTGTGTCCGTTTTCAGTCCGACTACTCTCCCTAGGAAGACATTCATTTAATTCAGTAACCGTTAATTTGTTGAGACATAGTTTTTTTTGTATCAGCATGATGTATTCAATTGTTAACATCCCATGCATATATTCTATATTTCATAGGGAGCTGGTCACACTGTGTTTTAAGATTACCAATTAGGCACAACATAATGATAAAAAGCCCAATAAATAATGAAGAGTAGCTGTTGTCTTAGTAATGAGTTTAACGTTGTGGATTTTAACCATATTTAATTTCGCTCTGGGATCCACACAAAAACCCTCAAGCAACTCTGGGGAATATCAGGAAGTCTATATTAAATCTCAGCAAATGTATACCATCCACTTTGGGCGTTTCCTTGGTCATGATCCACTCTGCTGGCTGTAGCAGAGACTGGCCGTAAGACATGTCTGACTCAGTGCTGGAAGAGGAAAAGGCAGACGAGGAGGAGGGCGTCAGCTCTTCGAGCTTGAAGAAGTCCAGGCCCATGTTGGTACCTCCGAAGAACCTGCAGCCTCCGAGGCAGCCGCAGCGGTTCCTGCTGCGCTTGTTGCGAATGCCAGCCTCCTCTGGCCACAGGAACCAGAGTCTGAGGAGAGGAAGGGAAAGGGAGAGGTAATGAGAGTGAATGATATTGTTGTTTGTGTGTAGGAGTTAGTCCAGATTTGCAGACAAACCAGGAACTTAAAGATAAAATGCTGCATTGGTCTCCCCTCTTAGTCAAAATCCGATCATCAATTACCTCCTAATTTGTTCTGTCAAAGGGTAATTTTCAACTTTTTGTGTAACCTAAAAAACTAAAATCTAAAACTAAAATCACCATCACCAAACTAACCAGACTCCATTTAAATAAACAGCAATTTTAGCATGTATATAGCCAGCATATTTTCACATCTAACTGGGTAAATTAAGGGTTTATTTAAACCAATACAGTTGGTGATTGTTGAAAGTGGAAAGAAGAACCAAGACAGCTTTCGTGAATTTATGTTCTTTCTGTCGACTATGAATGGAGTGTGTTTTATGATGATAAAATGACTGTTTATTTAAATGGAGTCTGGTGAGTTTGGTGTTGGCAACTGATTTATGGTGAAACATAAAGGATCTTACTCTTAAACAAAAAAGTCTATCCCTGTAGGGATCCTTTCCTTATTGTTGTCAAACACTTATAATAACAATCTGCGTCTGTCAGTGGCACAAAACAAGCACTTTAATGGATGTACATTGACAATTTGCAAATGCCGGCTGTAGTGCTCTCCCTTAATACTTGACCAATTTCAAAAACATGTTATTAACATTACGAACTTAGACACAAACACGAGGGTCCAGGTTGAAAAATAGTTACCCGCTTAGTTTCCAGAACTTGTCTCTCCTTTGCCGTATGCTCATAGAAACATGAATGCACATGCATACTTCGCCATTTCTCATAAGCCACATACAGTGCATTGTGCTATAGTAATAAGAAACATCATGTCCAATTACAAGCTAGAAACGAACATCTGTACTGATAACGGCTCCCTGCAGACCTTTTATGAGATCCTGAATTATGTTAAATTCATTATCACAGTAGTTGGCCAATACGCCAGCTGATTATCACATATCATGAGCACGATCGCTGTACGTGACAGATAATGAATCATCTTGTTTTGTTTAAATAGACCTACTTTACATTATGAGCTGAACATCTTATGACTACATCAGTGAGTCATTATAAAGAGGTGTCATCCAGCAAGTGAGTCATTTCTACGCTGAAAAGAAGGTTTTCATAAACAGTGCTTTAATATTACCAGTGTTCCCTGATTCAATTAATTCTCAAACGCAATAAAGACGAGGCACAGTAGCAAATGACATAAGCCCCCACCATGCTGAAAAGCTGCTCTGGGGTAGCTGAGGAACAAATGTAGGATTCCCCCCCCCCCCCCCCCCCCCGACACACACACACACACACACACACACACACACAAACACATCATTTGAGAATTTCAAAAACATCATGTTTCAAAAACATGTTTCATGACAGTCTGTATTTCTACCTTTTGGTCTGAGCATCATGTAACTCCAGAAAATGCCTCTGGACTTCACATTTGGCTGGGTGGTCGGCGGCCAGGGCGATGTCTGCTGTGATGAGGTTCAGGTTGACCGAACCCGCCTCCAGCCAGACAGAGCGTCGTAGCAGAGGGGGGCTGACCGAGACCTATCGGCTGACCCAGACCTTGACCCTGTCCAGCTGGCTGCAGCCTGGTCGCCTCGCCGTGCTGCTGCTGCTCGATGTACTGTCGGATGTTTACGTCCTGCACCACAGCGCTAATGCCTTCTCCCACTGCCTGGTTGTGCAGGTTGCAGTTGGCTACGCGAACGATACCCGTCTGGGGGGAAAAGGACAGCAAAATGAACTTTATGTATACCAGCAAACAACAACAAAAGACAGGGAAATGCTGTCATTGCAGTCAATTTTCTCTGGGTTTGAACATTGTTACAAATGTTTTGGATAATGTGAACATACAACTCAACAAAATATACAACACTGGACAACTTGTTTTTAGATATTTTAATGTTGAGGAGTTACATATTCAGTCTTTAAACTGTTATACACAAACATCCCTACTTAAAATACAATGCATAATGGTGGGAGCTAATTACCTTGATGTTGGCAGCACAGCCATGCTCCACCACGAAGAGGTCAACTCCGTCCATGGCCAGTCGGGTCATGGTGTACTTCAGCTCCTCTGATGTGCGACAGTGACCCGGGAGGCAGCTCAGCTGAAAAATAACCATCATTTAGTAGCAGAAACTTTTTCAGTGGTTGCATGGAAAGCAACTTGAGTTTAGTGTGGCTGTGCTTTACATACTGCCACATAGCCTGTAGCCACAGCTGCTCGGCTGTCAGAAACTAATGAGGGCTCTCAGGCAGAGTTTTTAAAAATATCCTTGTTAGTATTCGCATACAAACAAGGCATTTTGTGAAACAGACTTGTTTTCTCTCAAAGTTATTTCACACATCATAGTGCTGTGTATGTACGCCATGTATGGCTGCTTTGAGTACATCAATCGTTTTGTGTTAGGGGCTGGTTCTTTTGTTCAGTTCTTTCAGCTGTGTAAAACTTTGCTTTCTGAGTCATGCATCATTAGACAAAAGGTTTGCAGTGGGCTCCTTTTATTATCTGATGTCATTTGAACATTTCCCTTCACACCAGACTCTTCTGACCTATGTTGAAATCTTACGGGAAAAAAAAACAAAAAAAAGCCATAAAAAGCCTTTCAGCCATAATGAGCTAATTTAGTAGCTTCCAGTGTGAGATTCAGACACATGTGGTTGCTAACTAGTTCAAACTAATGCCAGACACCTACTGTAGATGAAATGAAAGGGTGAGAAATGAGACTCAGACTGTGCAGTATTTCCAAGAACCCATCGGCTATCGACCTAACAACAATGAGTCTTTTTTTTTTTTTTCAGGAAGAAAAGTTAAAATTTTTGGACTGCAACTTCTTAAATATGGATATTTACTTGTTTCTTTCCTTAAGTGAACTGAATATCTTTGGGCTGTAGACAAAACAAGACATTGGAGGGCTTCATTTTGGGCTTTGGGAAACACTCACTATTTTCTGACATTTTAAAGACCAAACAATCAATGGATTAATCTGACAATGAAAATAACTGTAAGTTGCTTCCCTGAAATAAAGCTAAATTGCTGTCAGATAATAGCTGATGGGTTCCAAGAGTGCATTTGGGCCAATGAATTCTGCTATCTACACAGACTGTTTAACTGCAGCTAGAACGTGATTGGTCAATACTACTCTGACTACAACCCGAAATCAGAATGCTTCCAACAACAAAGTCTTGCCCTGTCACCTGCAGATGCCGCATTAATACGCAGATATCTGTTGATAGAGATAAGTACCTTGGCATCGCAGATGCGACGGTCAACACCATGCTGGCAGATGACAGAGGGCTTAGGTTGTTCAAGCTGGAACTCTCGGGACACTCCGTGGAAAAGGAAAGTCTCACCCCACTCGATCATACTGGCCACCTAATAATCACAAACACAAAGACACATTAGTGCTTCAAAACAATCAATGAATACATTTACTGCTTGGGCAAATGCACAGAATAAAAAAACAAGACTAAAATAAATACAGTCAGTGTGGGGGCGGACAAATCACAAGGAAAAGCTTAAAACAGAAAACAATCAACTGTAACACCACCACGAGCTATAACATCAAAAATGTATGACTCGTCCTGGCACAGTCTCAAATTAAGCCAAACATAATAAATCCGCAGTTGGATCATACTGCTCAAACAAGCAAGGTTTACAAAACAAGTTTCACCATAATCATGCTCAGTCTCACTAAGCTGACCTAAAGATCCATGATGTAATCAGAACCTAAGGCTGCACACATTTCTCCCTGCCACGAGCCAAATCACTCTTTTTTTAAGTACACGCACACACAAACAAACACAAACACACAAACACACACACGCACGCACACACACGCACACACACACACACACACACACACACACACACCTGTGGCACAGTGACCCTGCCGGTGAGCCCCCCAGCCTGCATGTCGATGAGCCAGGCGTACTCCAGCGTGTCGCTGCCCAGAGGAAGGCCCTGAGCGGAGAACATGGCGTGGGCCCTCATCTGCAGGCCAGACAGACTCAGGTGGCCATCCCTCAACACCCCGTCGGCTGTGGGACGCTACGGGGCAAAAGAACAGGTTCACACACACATTAATATTTTAATCTTACACATTGCAATCTACAGCTCAAGTGAAATCCATTCCATAATATCCCTGCACGTGCTATTAAAAAAGAAGCTTTTTATCTCTGGAGGAGAGAGATGACGGCTACACATTCCTTGTCAGGGATTAGAGACAGATATTCACTCTGAGCAGCAAATAGGATCCAACTCGTGGATAAAGCTTAGACATTCTGTGTGATTATACAATATGCAGGTGCTTATGCAAAGACGTGGCTGGTGAAAAGCATGTTTTACATTATGCAACTCAAACCTGCCGGCTTTATTCAGGGTATTTTCTAAGGACTGAGTCACCCTCTCAGTTTCAGATTAATGCGTATTTGTCTGTGTATTCACTGCTTTCACACATGAGGAGTGAAACATACTGCAGTTTACATTACTGTAATGGATTACCCTCCTTTACCCTTACCTAACCATTTAAAATAAAAGATAAATGTAAAGGTCAACGTGTCACTTTTAACCAAGTCATCCCAATCATTGTATTGTATTTTTTCTGCTTTTGGACACAAGCTATTTTTCTTCACTATATGGAACAAAAGTAAGCAGCACATCACATCAGGCACATGTGTAAGCTGTGTTTCTGACCTGGTAGTTGTCACTGACGAAGATGTGAATGGGAGACAGGAGCAGCTGAAGCATCGTCTCTTTGTAACCCTTCTTCATCTCAAAACACAGCCGCTCCAAGAAGCCCGATGGACCTTCGGGACCTTCGCTGCTGCAGTGCTGGAGGCAGCGAGAAAGTAGGAAAACATGTGGACTCATGCATCAAGTTGTTTTCGTAAACATAAACACACAACTCAAAAAGCATGGCTGGCAGGTTCAAAATCGAAAAAACAAATTTCTTTGTGAGCCATATAAGAAATGAGGTCAAATACACTGGACTTAAACGTACATCTACTTAAAGCTTCACAATTTATTATTTATTTCTGTTTATATGCTCTCTTTTATAAACTGCCTGCAGTATCTTTAGATTCTTTATCTATTTCTATATATGAAACGTATATTACATGTCTTTTCTCTTGCTTCCATGTCTCCTCTGCTGCATGTCATGCATATACCAGCATTTCCATCATTTTTATTTCACACTGCAGTGATGGAGTAGTTTCATAATCTTTGATCGGATCCCATTTGCTATACTTTGACACTGATCCCTCTCTCTCATTCTCACTAAGCCATCACACTGAACTATCTGGCAGTGTTCAGTTTTACCATTGGCAGTCGGCCGTGGACTTTGTAGAGGTTGATGAGCACAGTGATGTCCCACGGGCGCAGGTCCAGGGGATGGATGTTTGAGCCTTCCTTCTGTTCGCTGTCCTCCATTCCCAGAGGAGACCAGCCGAGGCCAGAGGAGGTGGAGGTGGATAGCACGGGGCTGGACACTGCCTCCTCAAAGTCTGTGTACATGTCGTCCTCACCAAAATAGTTTTCCTGTGGTGAAGACAGATAACAGGAAGAGGGCTGTGTAATCAGCTGTGGACTTAACATATTTTATAGTGTTCCTGCACTTTTCATTATTATCCAACAGCTCCACTGAGCATTCACATTGTTACAGAAAACTACTGACTACATTGAGTACAAAACCCCACAAAGACTGGTAACCAATGTGTCGCCAAAATCTAGAATTTTTAGTCATTAGAAACTGACTAGATAGCACTCAAACCTTGATGGAGATCAGTGCTCGGAGCAAAGGCCCATAGAGGAGGATCTGAGAGTCTGGGGACATTTCCATCTCCACGTGAAGTCTGTCAGGAGGGAGCTCTGAGGGGTCAGTGGGCACCCGGCTGTGGGCAGCTGAAGCTGACGTGGAGGTGTAGCGTGGCGGGGCGTTGTGGTGCACCGGGGCGTGCTCTGGGGGACGCAGAGCTGACAGCATGGACTCCTCCATCTCAGACACTTCAGAAACAAGTTACAGGTGAGTTAGACAACATCATACAAAACAGCTCTGTAAGGTGACTATGCAAAGATATTAAACTCCCCCTCTAGACATGTTTTAAGTATATTTTGTTTTACAAAAAAGGGACTGGAAACAGATCTACTTTTTTTTTCCTCATCAAGAAATTCTGGATCTGGCCTCTGCCCCGCCCACTACCACTGCTTGTGGTAGGTTTCACTTCCTACTTTCTCCAGCATTGCTCGTGCTAGGCTGACATGTGAAAAAACAGTGTGCATCAAGATGTCTAATGTTAGCGTGAGAGGAAACATCGGAGAGATTCAGCCATAGGCCATATGTTTGAGCCTCAGTCAGACCCAAATTTAGGATGAGAAGTCTGTTGCTCACCAAAGACAGTGACTAGCAGATGTTTCCGAATGGTAAGTGTAGTTAGCATCTTTCATTATCTCCGCCAGGTGTAAGCCTAAAACAAGGATCATGTGTTGGATTGTGTGTGTACATGTGAGTGTGTTCATCTGTCTGTCACCAACTAATCTCGCAAAGTACTGGACCGATCAACCTAATATTTTGTGTGTGCAGCTATGACTGGTTGCTCGAAGACCTATTGTGGGTGCACATGCCGTGCCTGTTAGCTGGAAAATTCAATCTGCTTTGCGTAATGCACTGCAGCTCTGTCAGAAATAAATGAGGTGTATATTTTTCTTAGCTTCTGTGATGCTTCTGAAATGCGCTAGAGTGGCCATGGTCAACCTGGGCAGCAACTCAGCCTCCTGGGGGAGATCTGCACTCTACTAAGTGCACATTCCTAGTTTGTTTCCGTGGTTTGTTAGCTTGTTAGCTCATAGGCTAACCTGAAGATGAACACATGTTTGAGTGAAGGGGGTCTTTAAAGGTAGTTACAGTTTGTTACACAGTCCACAGTCATTTTTTTTCATGATTGGCTTTAGAACAAACAACAAAGCACTGATACTAAAGCAGCGAGCTTACGCGACTGTTTGAGTTGCTCATCAGCCTTCTGGGGATAAATGGGGTGCCAGGTGTAGTCAATGATGAGCAAGAAGTTGGGCACACTCCAGCAATCCACCCAGCCAGCTCTGATGTAAGAAAGAAAAACAGAAAACCACACTCAGTACAGTCATAATGCTGAGTTTATCATCACTTCAAGTGGATTTTCCAGTACATCATTCGCTTTATGAACCGTTCAATTCAAGGACATACAGTAGAGGAGGCAAGAGACTGCAAATGGGTCACGCCTCTGATTTCTCTGCAGCACAAAGTGCACTGGTCCAGACAGAATTCGATCGTAAGCTCCCGGGGGGTAAGTGGGTCTCTCACAGTGCTGCATCAGTAGAGTCTGGATCTGAGCTATACATTATAAATGATCTGAATGTTGCGTTGTCATGTACAGAGGGCACGATGCATGCGCTACCCAAGACGCAAAGGTTCTCCGGCATCTCTGTGACCTTTCATTGACCTTAAGGGGGGTGCTTTGCAATGTGGAAACAAACCCTGCTTTGCAGCATTCTCCAAAAGGAATCCAGACTAAGATGGATGTAGAGCAGTTCTACAGATAATAAAGGGTCTATATGGAAAAAAGACTGTTATAACATCACTGGCACAAGCTTCAAGAAAAGACAGAGTTTATGCCTCTCATCTTTATCTCAAATAATGGACACCAAAAAAGCCCTATTAAACAGGCTATTGCATTTCACTTAAAATCAAGTGAGGCAGCAACTACTGAACTAAGCAAAGCATAAAAAGTGAAGGTTAGTGGTCCATTTACTTGAAATTACCGCCCACTACCTTGGCAACATTTCATTTTTACCCAAGTACTGATGTAAGTCAGTGTTACTATGATGAGTCATTCTGCTCTTTGCTAAAACGCTCACATTTTGCCCACAACCAGAGAGAACTCATTGCCAGGTTTAACTCACTCTGCGTGGGTGATGTTTCTCCAGCGGGACTTGGAGGGTTTGGGAGGGGGAGCACCTTGGTTCTCCCCTGGCATGAACATGTCTGGGGGCAGCTTGACATTCTGGTAGTCTTTGGCCAGGGTAAGGAGGGGGTAGCGGCTCGGGTGGCACTCTGGCAGGGACAGTCGCATGTCTGTGTCCTCTGCCTGGGGGGGGGGACAAAGCACATACACATTTTAGTAGAAGGTGTCAAAGTATTCACATGTGAATTAGCACAGTATGCACACTGGGGATGGGAAAAAGATGGATTCACATTAGTATTTTAATTTTTCTTTTTAATGATTGTGAATCCATTTTTAAATGCCTGGATCAATTTAATGTGAATATGGCAGTGGATAGAAGTTACTGCTTTTATTGTGGAAATCTTTGGGTAATGTGACGTCCTATGTTTCAAGGAAAACAAAGCCAAAGTGAGAAAGAAAAAGTGGTGGACAGTCTGAGGACATGGGACCTTTAGACTGTAGCAAACTCAAATTCAGCCAGCATAAACTCTCCACCCAGCTAGCAAATTTTCTGTTGATGCCGTTACAGACTACAAAGCTCAGACCCAGCCTGCTGTGACCCCCGGTGTTGGGGCACTGCTACAGCTGCTACTGAAGGTCTGTCTCCAAAGCTTCCACGATATTGTAGGGTTTACTGTTGGTACTTTCACAAAATACTAACAAAATGAGATCTTTTGTAAATAACCCTCAGTAATGTGGATTTAATGACTCAGTGTGTAAAGGAAAATAATAGAATACCTTGAACAATTTCGTAAGTTCAAGAAATTACATCACTTTACTTTAATGCAGCCTTTAGAACCAGGAAAAGGCAATAGGTCTCATATCACAATATCGATATGCTAGTGATATACTGTCCTGACTTAATATACATTTTAGTGAGTAAGTGAGTCAAGCATATTTAATATAGCACCTTTCACAGTGCAAGGTCACAAAGTGGTTCACAGGAATAAAACTGCTGGAAATAGCACCATAAAAAAAGCTATTAATTTGTTCTCTATGCAGTATATGATGCTGCTGATATAACCGTCAGAAAGACTGACTGGCATGAGATGTGCATCTTTTTTTTGGAATATGTCTGATGATATTCCATCTCTAGAAGTGTATGATTCAACTTTTCCCATGGTTTAGTGTTAAAAAGTCAACAAAAACTACCCAGAAATCTAAATATCAAAGTGCAATACTTAAAAATTTCCAATGCATATTGAATCAGGACACAGACGTAGCGTGTCATACATCTGTAGGAATGGTTTTCAGACAGAAAAGAAAACACTTTACAATTACATTTAAATAAAAAAGCAAATATTTGTTTTTGGAACAAATCATATTTACCTAAAGTCTAACTTACCTTTAAGCTGAAGCGGGTATGGCAGGTGGTGGGAACAAACTCATTGAAAGGCAAAGTGAACTCTATGTTGAGCGTCTCGCCACATGCTGCCAGGTACACTATGGGAAATCAATAATGCAATTGATTAGTCGGTCCTGCCCAGGGATTAAGCGGAGTATATCCTGTATATACAATATATCATGATTTAATACAGTCAAAGTCTCCTGTCATGGACATCAGCTGCCAGTGTTAAAGAGGGATGAAGTTTAATGATTGCTTTCATGGCTAGATATGGATTTCTGTTTTTTTTTTTTTTTTTGCATTAGTGCTAATAATAATGATTCAGTATATATAAAGATATAATATGCTGTAAAACTGCAAAACTACTGAATCACTTTATCGTACCATAGAAGTTTTTATTCCCATTCACTGAACATGAAGCTTTTTTATTTAATTCAGGTGGGCGGTCAAAAAATAATGTATTTACTTCAAAAATCATTAATTTGTGTAGTTTTGATGTACTGTACTGAATGGATGATGGCAGCTTATTCATCCAGACTCCTGGGGCTGCTTTCCAAATTATTTTATCAGCCAACGTTACAAAGCAGCAAACCGTAGATCCATGCAGCCTAGCTAAGTTACTGCTACAGTAGCTGGGCAGCCAATGACCTTACTATAACGTCAGTCGTCAGAGTAATTTACAAATGGCTAGCTAGTTAGTACTATGCAGCTGATGGTCCAAATGGTAATGTAATTCTATACATGACTCTAATGTATTTTCTAACATTCTATCAACACAATGCCAGTCGATGTTCAGTCTTGTGTATGTTACAACGCTGTTTTTGGCTGATACCCAGATGGTATGGAGCTATGCCTGCGGAGCGTGAGCAGCAGGATGCTGACTGCAGTACACACCAAACACTACACCAACTACTACAGTTAATAACAAATATTTTTCTGACAGTAATATAAAGAACCTTTAATCTACAATTTTACTTACAGCAGAAAACATTTATGTCAACCTGACAGTTTAGAATTCAGTTAGACTATTCAATAGATGCAGATCATTTGGATATATGCATCTTGAAGAACATCTTCCTCACCATTCTCCTGCTGCTTGGTGGAACAGTCGATCCAGTTGTGTTGGTTTGCCGCCCAGATCATCTCAAACTGGTGGAAAAGGACCTTGAACTTCCATGAATAGGGCACAAAGGAGTAGATGTCTGGGGCGCTGTCACTTGCCCAGTCCTGGATCAAATCTGAAAAGAAGAAACGTCAATGAAGTGAACCTTTTTTCTGTGACTGTTTATACATTTCACTGTTAAATTGTTACGTGCTATCTGTTTACTGGATGACTCACCGGTGAAGAAGTTTTTCTGGGCATAGATGAAGTGGTAGGTGGCCTTGTACACCTCGATCTCACACTGCCACGACTGAGGCATGTTCCATACCCGAGGGTAGCTGGCTATGACGTGAAACTGAAATACAGTTAGAGGCAGGAAAATGGTGTTACAGAGCACGGAGTATGTGTATGCAAGTTTGACATTGCATTTACTTAACTTTCCCTTACATCATGAGTCAATCAAGAAGGGACAATTATTCAAATTTCTGTCCAAAAAGTCAACTAAAAAGCTCTTGTATAACTGCCTGCTACTTACAGCCAGCATCTCAGCCTCCAAAAGAGTCCTGTACTGCATACTGCTGGTGGTGTCCACGTGAAGCAGCTGGCCTTTGATGGTAGGAGAGTAGCCTGAGGGCAGAGGAGAGAGACAAAGAGGCAGGGCCATCAATTCTCAAAACCCACAGCTAGGCCCAACTTCTTGCAAATAATGTCATTTACCAGCAAAAGCTGCTTCTGTTAACTACATTTCTGGAGACAGAGGAGAGCGCTGACTGATGACTGACATAATATTATCTGCTCAGTGCAATAAATTATCACACGTTCCTACTATCAGTACTGAGAATATCAGGGTTCCCTGAAGTCAGTTGTTTTATTCTGGATATGGTTTTAAATCTAATATCTGATGGCTTTACGTGATCTTTAGTCTGTATTACTGTATGATGGGGGAAAACTTCAATACTGACTTTAACCTCACTTAACCCATGAGCTGTGGAGTGATGCACCTTAACAATGGAGTCTTATATAGAAGAATTTACAAAGTTTACTAACTTTACAAACTGTGTGCATGGTTTAACAGCAGACAAAGAGAAACAGAGAACTTTAAACAAAGACATTCCTTGTGGTCTTTAATTCAAGGTGTTATAAAGTCAATGCAGTCTTGTTCACTTCATGATGTTTTGGACTTCTTTCAGTCTCATGCCAATTTTGACACAGGCTTTTCTCGATCTCCGCTATACTGCATGTTTCTAATGTCATTTACATAGCTCACAATATAAGAAGATCCTTTATGTTTTTAATGTGAAAATGTAAAATATTAATACAATAATTAGTCACAGCCACATGCTCTGCTTACCTGAAGTAGAGATTAAGCACAAAGCTTACGCATTGTTCGTATTAGTTTGTATGTACTCGTCATGTAGGATGGGTGGAGCTTTTTTTCTTTTAACATGCTACACAGACTTCGTATTTGAAGGACGTGGTTTCTGCCGTATTCACTGTGTGTGTACTGGGGTGTGCCAAGTGATAATGCAGCTGGCTATGCATGGTTTGGAAGCATAGGCTATATTAACTGGTAATTAATGAAGTAACTGGATCATTTAAACAACAGGATGTGTTGATTTGATTGATTTATTTTAATGTGAAATGTAAAACCCCCCATAAGGTTGCTCTGCTGCATCGCATTGCCTCTGGTACAATGAGGGATTCATTTGAATTATTTTTGAACAGACTGCACTCATTTTCTACACAGTTCTATAAAGTTTTTACACATTGGAGCTGAAATACATGGGGCTCAGTCATGCTACACAGAGTGTATTTGCAGTGTGTGGTTGCTGCAAGCTTCACTGTGTGTGTCCTGTGTGTCCTGGGTTTTGCAGGTTGATAATGCACTCGTACGTTATGCAGGGTTTGGAAGTGTATAGGCTGTTAACTAGTACTGAATTAATTAGTAGGATCATTTTACCTGCATGCAGGTAAAATGATCCTACTAATCCTGCAGGATGTATTGATTTGAACACCTACAAGGTTGCTCTCCCTTGTCACATTGCCTCTGGTATAATAATACTTTTTATTTTCTTTTTTACACAGTTCTATGGAGATTTTAACTGTTTAAGGGCCACAGGTACAGAAAACAAAAATAGACAACCCGTAAAAATATCTTTGAGCAGCAGGGTGCCTGCCAAGGTAAGCGCAGCTTTTGTGGTCAGCGTGGGACCAGTTGACTATAATGGATGCACTCTGCTACGGGCACTCTGCCGCAGACATCTCACGTCGTGTCTGTGCCCCGTGAATTTTGGCTATCAGCCTAAATGATACGCGCTCTAGCCAGTGAGCTTCACCTAGGTTTTCCTGACTATGGCTAAACTAGGATCCTGACCTATATGTGCAAATTTAGCCCTCTGAGCAACCTGATTACTGAGGGCCCTATGGGAAATACTGATTTTGAATTATAAAACTTTTTTTGCATCAAAAATGAAAAAGTTTTCATTTTGATTTATTACTAACACACTCCTCAGTTCTGCTGATTCCTTGTGGAAAACGTATTAGCTGTGACATAACACACCTGGTTAACAGGGGGTGGGTATTTGTTTTGGTAACTTGGAGAAACATTAATTTATATTTGGAGTCATGTTTCTGTCCACCTGATGAATGTTAGTCCAATATTCACTCTCTTTTAGCTCTGTTTTTGGTCTCCTCCAACTCCTGAGGGAAATATATGTCTTGTTAGCTGATAAATGCTCCGATATGTTCACCAGCTAGTCTCTAACTATGTCTGTATGCTGTTTGGTGCTGAGCAGGTGGTGCACAGTGGGGGTTTTTCTTAGAGCTTTTTAACTGGAAATAGCCACCTACTGTCTCATTTTTCACAGCCAGGAAGTTCACACTGAGGGCCTAATTCACAAAGAATGAACTGCGGCCGCTGATAGCACCTTGAATTGCACTTCACTTGCACACGCAGTTTGCTCCGTCTTAAAGTCGTATTCACAAAGGATACTGCGCTAATGATATACCAGCACAAACACGCCCACAAAGTTTGGCAGCTGAGTGCAGTTTGCCCCTGACTGCAATTAGCCACATGGCATGGCATGGTAAGTGTTTGGCAAAGTACTGAATACTGTATACCCTCATGTAGTGATGTCTGCTGGTGAGTCAGTCTAACAGTGTCGGATGGGTTGAGGCTGTGGATTTGACCAAGTTTGACCACTTTATCACTATTCCCTCTCACTTGTAGCTCTCTCTTTTAAATTTAATATGAATTATGGAACTGTTTATGTTCATGTTTGTTTCCCCTGTTTCGTAAAATAAATTAGTGAAACTTGCTTTTGAAGTGCATGACAGAAGTGCGTTTTGAGAACGACCGCAGACTGTCACCTGTTCAACACATCAATATCTTCGGATGCCATTAAAGTAATAATGATTATAATAATAATGTCAAAATATTATTTACAGACTGATTTAACAGACGCTTACTGCTGCCACGATCACTGGAAAGTCTGGGCAAGAGGCTTCCACAGAGGAGCGCCCAGTTTGCACCAGCTTTCTAAAGACGTTATTTACTTCACTCAAACTGCGGGCGGCTATTAGCACTGGTGTTAGTGAATTAGACGTTGTTTATCAATGAGGCTCATTTGCATAGAAAGGGGACATTTTTGCACCAAATATATGCATATTACCTCATTTAAATACGTGCAAATAACACTGGAGCACCGAGACGCAATCTGCTTGGCAGCGCAGTTAGTGGAGCATTTCACCCTCTGCGCATGCTTTGTGAATTAGATGGTATCGGTTTGCTCCATTTTTACCAGTTTAGCAGCCGCAAAAGCCACGCAATCCTTTTGTGAATTCGGCCCTGAGACTGGTGTTTGCTACAATCTAAAAAGACTCAGTAGTGGGCCTAAATAATATGTAAATCATGATTCAATAAATAAGAAAATCTGAAAGAAAACTGCAAAATTTGATGACATCTTCCATAGAAAATAGAAATCATCTAAATTTGTTTACCCCAATGAATTGGGGTTTTTTTTTATATTTCCAAAGAAAATATAAATGTCAAATATAAAAAGATCCAGAGTTGCTATGAGCAGCTTGAAAACTCTTCAGTTTTCATTGTACAACACTTTATGACATCCTGAAGTATAGGTTCACGCTGACATTTGAAAAAGCTGCTTATCGTGTCTGTTGTTCAGCCATTAGTCAGTGAACAGATCATAACGAAATGATGGAAAACTGTTGGAGTTGACAAGTGCTTCTATATGCGATCTGTCCGTGAACCAGTGGGACATCTGCTGTGGCAAGTGAGCCAAGTGCTGGCATTTTAGGAGACTTTTTTTCTGGAAACACACACTTACCATTCTCTCCCACAGTCATAGGGATGTTGACTTCCAGGTAGGAGCCTGCACCTACATTCACATGGATGGCATTGGTTTCCTAGTAACAGGGATGAAGACAAAGCATGGGGGAGAGAGAGAGCAAACAGAACCGTCACAAAAGCTGTCAAATAATTAAAGAGAGAGCTTTACTGCCGAAAGAATAAAAGAGTCACATAATGTGAACTGAAATATGTTCAAAAGAGGTAATAACATGACAATCTTCCCTGACTCTAGCCATTTTATGTTTTTATTCAACATGCATTTATGTTGATGTTTAGTATGCACTTCACATACTCAGCTTTGTGAAAATCCCTGCACTGCTCCAGGATGAAAATTTGAAAAAGCATAAAACATGAACCGATATCGATAGCTAAAACATGATGAGGCACAAAGACAAAGACGAGGAGCAGCAGGGAGAGGGAGAGAGATCACAGAGGTTGGTAAGAAAGAAAGAAAAGGAGAGAGAGGGGAGAAAGCACACAGGAGCAAGAGTCACCCTGTTTTTGGTAAAGAGCAGATCGATGGTGGCGTCAGCGATGATGTTCATGCGGAGCTCGAAGGCCTGGATCTGCCTAGGTTTTCCCGGCTGAGCGACCTCGGTCACTTTCATGTCCTGGTAGTCAGCCGGCAGGAAGAACTTCCACAGACAGTCCCTGAGAGAGGGAAGAGCTCACGTAAATGCAACACTGAATCTGTAAACCCCAACTCTAAAGTCTAATTCTCACCTGACTAGAACACACTTATTGTGCAACTATTACATTGTATTTGTCTTGCTGTACTGTTTCACTATATGCAAAAGAAATAAGACCAGAGCTATGTTTTATGAATTTAAGAGGAACTTCTATATTTCTCAACCTGGACCTCTTTTTTCCCGTGTTTTAGTGTAAAAGTGACATTCAACAATTTCTGCAATTGCTCCGGTATTCTTCTCACATCTATACCAGTTGTCAATAAATTCGTTTTTTTTTTAATGTAATATGCACCAAACTGTGCTCAGACTTTCAAGAGATTTCTTGTTAAAGAAAAAAAAAGATTTTGTGTGTCTGTGCATTACTCACCTCTGACGATCTGCCCAGGGGCCGTAGTTGAAGTCGGTTCCTTTTCCGCAGACAATATCTAGACCCCAACATGGAGGCAGGTCCTGAAGCTTATCGCCCTCACTGCATGTCTCTGCCTCCTCCCCACCCTCCTGCTCCACAGGTACCAAACCTGCACACACACCAAAACACACAGACAGATTTAGGCCGGGCTGCATGAACAACGATTGATTAGTTCTAATCTTAGCAAAACCAGGTTTACAATGAGTGAATCCAGATTTAAAATTAAGCAGAGCACTGTTGCACAATTAAAATCGAATCTCCCTTTATTAAACCCAAGTTTATTGATGTAAACCAACATTAAACAGAGAATCCGGCAGCTGTCTCCCTTGTTAGAGAGAAGAGACATACTAGTTTTTCAGATTTGCTATTCCCCTCGACACTCCGCTGACAAGCAGACAGTGGAGCCAAACAGGTCCCTATCTGCCCTTTGGAAACTCTTGGAGGAATACAATCTCAGGCTGCCAGGAGTTGGAGCGTTGGTTTTACAGCTGCATGTCTTTCACTGCCACATTTGACAGTTGATCCAATCTTCCCGTTTAGCTCTGTAACAGTTTCCCTGCTGAACCAGAGTTTTTAAAAATTCAATAGGAACATAAAACTCAATTGAATTGAGTCTGTCCCTTAACTTTCTTCAAGGAACTTGATTTAATTTTGCTTAATCCATCTCAAAAAGGCAACAAATTTAAAAGCAAAACCTCCTCAAGTGTAAGCTCAAAGTTAATAACAGATCACATAAGCTGAAGTTTAAAATGTTGGTGCAACAAAATTTAATTTCATCTCAGATTTAGAGTAAAAATTATGTTTCAAGAGAGGTTTATGTTTAATCGTTTTTAGTTTTAAAGTTGATGCAACATGATTTAAAGTTACAATTTAATCTCATACCAATGTATTTTAAAAATGTATTTTAAAAACTTTCTTTAACTTTTCAATCTTGTTCCCCGTTTCCATGACTATCTAAGAAGTCTGAAATAGGAAGGGAGGTCACTGGATGCAGAAATGTATTGGTTGCGTGTGAATTCAAGTTGCAGCTACATCAATGCTTGCCATGCTGGTAGAAGTGGTAACATTATCTGGCCTGGCTGCAGTAGGCATGAAATATGTGCACAACCTGGTAGTCTACTGAGCGGGAATTTGGTTGTTTTGATGCAGAGCCTCACTTCAGCGGGGCTAGGATCGGCCTCTCTCTCTCTTCAGCAATGAATCATAATTCTGATTCGAAATCCATACTTAAGTTAACACACGATTCCCAGGAAATTTTCTGATAAGCAAACTGCTTGCCCTTGCTAGCTTGACTTGCTCATTACACAACTCTGTCACCAGCAAGATGCATAAGCCAATGTGTATGACATGACACTAGTGACATTTCAGCGGTCACACCTCGCAACCATAGACTGTACAGAAGAATGGACGACATGACAGCTCCCTAAACGTTTGACTCATTTCGGGATTATCATGAACATACATACTGCACAACAGCCAATACGATGTGAATTCAAAACTTTTTCAAAACATTCTGTCCAAACCATTTCCAGGTCTGGAAAACTGTTTTTCTAATTTCATTTCTTTTCCAGGAATTTAATGACCATGGGAACAGTGTAATCTGGTTTTAAACTTCATCCTTGATGGTGTAACCCAGCCTTAAAGCCTTAGATGACTCTGACATCAAACACTAAACAAAAATACATGTGTACGAAAAGCCAATCAAAACTCTTGTACTACAGCTCCTTCATAATCATCTAGCAAACATTCTCATATTTTTCTGCTGCACTGAAACAAAGAGGGTTGTTAGACAGCAAAATACAGTATGTCCCAATTACGGGCAATTCTCAATGTTACCTCAAAGAAAAGACAGTTTCCCAGCATTTTTTTTTTTTTTTTTGCATTGTTTTAAGTTTGTTACTATTTTCAGATTTTGTGTGTATGTGCATGAGCATACCGGGTTCATCCTGGTAATAGTAGATGTCAACATCGTTGGACTGCATGACCACAAAGCCTTCACCCATCAGTCTGGGAGGTCTAGATAAGAAATCCACAAGGTCACAGGTTAGAGGCACAGTACAGATTTCATGCAGAGGTTAGAATTAATTATAAGTCGGGTCACAGCAGGTTAGCAGGAACCTAAAAGGTACCAAAGCATGAATTAAATATTCAGTCCACACTGAAGCTGGACTCTGGCATGAAGACTCTTTAAATTTTATAAATGCAGTGGCGTTCCTCTTGCATATGTTTGCTTTATCTCACTGGACGATCCAATAAAGCTTTAAGACACATCAAGGACTGTTGGAGGTTGAAATCACTCATGGCTTTTTCCAAAGGCTACAGCTGCCAAGTTTATATTGAGGGTGACTCCTTAATCACAGAGGGTAAATGCAATTTGACTCTCTGTGTCGTTTCACTTAACTAAAGTACAGATAATGGTTTATGGTATCTCTGCTTTTAATGCAATACAGTTAAAACTGTTATGTAAAAAATAAGAGCGGAGAAAAGGCCATGTCTTCTTCAAACATTCTGCCAACATCTTTGGCAATAAAGCAATACTAATACTGGAGATATTTTGTGGTTTCAATTATGTGTTTTTGGACATTTGAATCTGGGGCGCCGTAAGCCTGCATTAGGTGGAGTTGTGTTGCTACTAGAGCTTAGATCGAGAGATTTAAATCCGACATTTTTCAATAAGTTGGCTGTTATAATTAACGCTAAGGACACACCGAGCCCGTTAGTGTCGTGGAAATCCTGCGAGTGTACTCTCAGCAGGTGCTTGATTGTCCACACAGGCAGCGCATTTCTCTCCGCGGCAGTTAAACATCGACTCCACTCGTCTGTTCCCGTCAGTACTCGTTCTTTTCACTTCAACAGGTCATTTTAAACATGGGTAGGTCCATAATTTCATCGTTTTTATAGCGTAATAAGTTAATGACAATTTGTTATTGCATGTCCATGTATTGAATAGGGCATCTCTGTCTCTCTCTCTCTCTGTCTCTGTCTCTCTCTGTCTCTCTCTCTCTCTCTCTCTCTCTCTCTCTCTCTCTCTCTTCTCTCTCTCTCTCTCTCTCTCCTCTCTCTCTCTCTCTCTCTCCTCTCTCTCTCCTCTCTCTCTCTCTCTCTCTCTCTCTCTCTCTCTCTCTCTCTCTCTCTCTCTCTCTCTCTCTCTCTCTCTCCCCCCCCCCCCCCCCCCCCCCCCCCCCCCCCCCCCCCCCCCCCCCCCGCCTGGACCCGTCAGAAGGGTGGCGGGTCCCGGCCCGACTAAGCTCTAGTTGCTACCCCCTCTCCCCTTGGATCTCCACAAGTGATGTGGGAACTCTAAAACTTCACCTGAGCCTCCCTCGGCATATGGGTGAGTAGATAATGGCTGAATTTTCATTTTTCTTTGAGTAACAAGTGTGTTTTTGTCTCACTCCCTTTTGACTTTAGCTCTTTGTTGACTTTCCTCACTCCTGTTTCTCTTCTCATGCACTGAGCTGAACTGCCAATCAGAGTGATTTAATTCACCGACAGGCTGTGCTGTCACCGTCACTGACTCAACATGCTGAAACCACCAAAACTAAAATAAAAAAATCAGGGGCCAGGATACACTGCAGCGACTAGGATAACAGACGCCTAACACTGACCAATGGCCGACCATTGGCTTGGTGTGTCAGGGTCTTTACACAACAGTATAATCCAAGGCTCATTTATCCAGTCATATGCTCAGAACTTCCTAAACTCTTACATTTTAACTAAATTCTTACTATTTTAAACATAAACAGTCTCACACAAAGACAAGTAGAGCATCTGTGCTTTTTTTTTGCGGAAGTGTTAAAAACAGAATGGTGTTAGTGAAAATGCACGCATGTGGTACTGAGTATACGACTGGATAAAGATTATACTGTACGAGTTGTGTGACAGTTTGTAAATGGATGTTTTAATATAGTTTTGCTGTTTTTAAATGCAGACTCCATTAACTTCAATTTATCAAGAATTTTCTCAGATTTTGGATTCTTTGTTCACTATGGAGGCATGCAAGAAAAACAAAGTTTTCTTCACAAATTTTACATAATACTGAGTGAGTTACTAACATGAAAATGGTCATTTGGAACATGAAGTGTTGCTTTAAAATTATCAACTGTCCAATTCAGATATATACTTCCTGATCCATAGTCTATATCAAATAGCCTATGGCTTTCTAAAAACTGCAGCTACTGTACTCATCAAACTAAAAGCGGAGTAAAGCGGAGTAAGCAGTAAAAAGTACTTGAATGATTTGAGCAAATCATGAATACAAATAAAACTTTTTATTTGTAATTTACTTTTTTACAAATGTGGCACAAAACACTAATTTTAATATAATATTATTATGCTCCAATTTTTATACAAGCAGAGGAATATGGGGCGAGTCCTCTGCCTGTCTTTAAGATTCCACACCACACATTGCACGGTGCAAGATAAATAGGAAGAAACACAGGGAGAGTGGTGCACGGAATTATCCATTTCAAACTGTATAATGATCTCATTTTCTACAGTAATATGGTACGCTTCAAAAATGAGTGGCAAAGGATATTTTGAAGTTATTATTCTTCAGGCAAGAGCATTATCTCTAAATAGGTTTAATACCGACAGCAACGTAAGTTGAAAGATGATGTTTACGAGTTTCAGAAATTGTTTTGAATAAATAAATACCAAATTTTCATAGTCTGTTACATTATTCAATCCAATATGAATTCCACCCTTGGATTCAAACAGCAACGCTTCTTTTACTACCAGCTGATTTCACAGCAACTCTCACATTAATATTAAAAATAAGTCAATAAGCAATGTTTCCTCATCAGTAAGTGTGCTGGACTTACTCATCATTCTGCATGCCAAGGTAGCGTGGACTGGGAACCAGCATGACGCGCACATTCTCCAGGGAGCCTTTGACAATGTGCATGTACTGGTCCAGATGGCTGGATGGAGGCTTGGTGGCGTACGTCAGAAAGGCATCCTCAAAGTTCACACACAGAGTTTGGGGGAGGTAGTGGTTCCCAAAAGCCAAACGACCCTACAAGAGAACAACACACACGCAATAAAGAAACAAGGCCTCAAAACCTTAAAGCTGCTGCCTCTCTTAGTCCCTTGACCGAAGTCCAAACATTTTTTTGTTGAATTTGTGAGGTACTTACAGTGCTGATGTTAACTTTGATGACAGGAATGAGGGAGCGCCAAGATGATGTGTGGTCTGGACTCTCAGCTTTGATGTTGACACTATAGTGGGACCAGAAGGCATTCAGTCTTACAACAATTTAAAAGTGCTACATTTCCAGTCAGCACAATTAATTTGGCTGTCAGTGGGAAATGACAACAGCTCTCCTCTGTGCCGACACTTCAAATGTATTTGGTGATAACAGAGGAGCATTCATGCAGCTTTTTCAGACGGCTTGTCATCAAATATCCATTCATCAATCATCTCTGATGGGAAATTGCTGATTCCTGCTTTTTAGGGGGGACTGTTTACCACTTCAATTTGTGAATTATTTATTAAAAAACAGGCATCATATTGAGGTAAGACAGCTTAAAAAAAAGCAAGATACTGTAAGTACTTAGTCAAACAGAAGTTTTACTTCTACTTAACAAACTTAAAAAAAAACAATGCTGAAGTTTAATTTTCCCCAAAACAGCCCTAACACTGAATATGTGGAGAAGCTGTTAGCGGAGGCCTGTTGTACCTTTCTAGGGTCTTGTTCCTGTCCTCTCTTCCCCTCTCCTCATCTTTTTTGGGTGTTATGAGTGTGGGGTCCAGTCCAAAGGTCTCCTGCAGTCGGGCGTAGAGGTCGGTGCGGTTGTAGACGTGAAACTCAAAGCCATTAACTGTCACGTAAAGCCTGGTCTCTGCCTTGGGGTCTGGTAAAGAGAGACAGACAGCAAACTCAGAACTTCTGTTGACATTTTCCCTCCATAACTGGTTCATTAAAGGTTATACTATAAAGGTGTGTCATAATAACTACTTTTGCTGAACAATATATTGTCCCAGAAACTGTGAGAAACAATATTATTGTCATTCTGAGACAATTTTATGTCATGATATACAGGGAAGAATATATAAAACTATAGTATCTTCATAGGAGTAGCTCAGATTGCTCAGTTTGAGACTTACAGAAGTGTTTTACAGCTGGAAAATGGTCTATTCATAAAACTGGGCTGTCAACAGTAGAAAGGCACCAATACTTTCGAAATTGGTGATACATGACCAGAGAAAACAGAGGAAAAGGAGTGTGCTTTTGTCCAAGCGGTAGAAAACCTACAACGACCAGAGTGCACTGCACCACACCGGACCGATAAATGCTCACGCTGGTAGGTGGCGCAATGCAAACTCATTTGTTTGACACAATGGCAGCTGACTGGCAGCAAACGATCTCATATTATGGTTAAACAGTAAGCTAAAACACGTTTCTGAAAACATCTGAGGTGAGAAATAAGCACCTCAGTAACAGCATCTTGGTTTGTATTTCATCAGCACAGCCTAGTTTTACCGTTTGATCTCAGTTATTTTGGCCTCCATTTTCACTGTGCAGGAAACAGTATGCTGTCCACTTCCAGTTCATAGACTCTTGTTATTACAGCTCAACAGGGCACTAAAATATGTTTGTAAAGAGCACTTTAGGCAAGAAACTGGCAGTGCAATAACATAATCTTGGTTTATTTTTGATCAGCACTGGTTAGTTTAAACATTTGATCAGAGTTTGGTCTGAGTTTGAGAGAGACAGACGGGGGCAGGACTGTCTCTTGAGCCACTTCTATACTCTTTGTGCGCGCGGTGTCGGCATGGGTGGCGGGCAGTATGAAAATGCAGAAATACAGCCTGTAGTTTGAGCATGGCTGAAGGACCAGCAAAATTCTGCTGAATTACTTGTTTTGCGTCATCCAGCAGCATTTCACTGGGAGGGGAGCAGGGGAGTTTACCATAGTTCATTTAAACATACTAACCACGTTGTTTTAATACAAAGCTGGTTGAAAATCAGCTTTGTATTAAAACATCCTTTTAATATAAAATTTGGCCAACAAAAACAAAACCAAGTGATGCATACTGCGACTAATAGACAAACTTCAAAACTCCAGGAACACAGTTACCTCCACAATCCAGTGTCAATCTATGCTGCTTTGTTGAAAAATTCTACTGTAGCGCAAATTGATAGCAGAATCTCACTACCCTGTCAAAAAATTATTACAAAAAGGGTATGTGCACTATAAGAAAATGGGGAGCATATTTTGATACTTCATTGTAACATCTTTATTTAAGATTTCAGGGGTAGCTGATTTCAATAGACCAATATCCCATATCCAATAATCCTCCCACTGTAGTAGGCTATAATTCTATATTACACCCCCACTTAACCCATTCATACTGTAAAAAATTGTGACGTAGTACATCTTAATAGGTAACACATATCAACAGAAGATGGAGCTGTGTGGTTTTCTGGTGGATTCACGGAGTGGAGGATACAAAAGACTAACTTCTGGGTTTGTTACCAGAGGTTAGCAAGCTTACGACTATCAGGAATATGGCTCTTCCACTCCAAAATTGCAGCTGCGGGCTACCGGTAACCTGCACTGTGTTGTCTTTGATTTGTTGTTTTATTTTTCTTTAGACTCACTCAAGCAGACGGGTGGAGAGATATTTTTAAAAAATGTACGTAAACAAACACACATGTAAACACAATATCAAGGTCAGCAAAATGATCAAAATCATTTCCATATATCGTACGATAAGTCAAAAATGTGATTATTTTGACAGGCCTAATATTACATTATTATATATATGGGACTATAAATTAATATGATGATCAAACTAGGCCTTCACAGTTAAAAGAAATGACTTCAAGTACACGGAAAGCTCATTTAAGCTGCATTAATCAAAGTAACAGGCTAATTAAATTACGCTTCCCTAAGAATAAATATCACATTACTTACCATGCTGTTTCTGTTTTGGGTTATACATTTTCCACCACCGAAATATGAGGAAGCCATCCTGTATCCTGTTACACAGAGGAAAAATAATCAATCAGTGAGCAAGCTATAAGATTATAGAGGAGGAGATGAGAAGCTAACAGTGCAGCACAGGTCAGATTACCTGATAGACATGTCTTGGTTGATGTAGTAGACATCTCTGAACATGACTTTCCCCGACAGCACAGAGAAGGAGAAGGAGCCTGTGGATGGGTCGGACACCAAAGTTCAAATAAAATATATCCATAGACTTAACAGTGCAGTAGTGTTATATACAGTTGTATGATTACAAACTGCAATAGCAAGTGTAAGCCAAATTTGAATTTGATCACAGTGGTGAGACTTCAAGCCAAGCTAGCTAATTAAAATGTTGAACAAAGATGCAATTAGATGCTTGTATGAGCGCTGGTAAAAACAAAAACAGTCTGGCTGTCGCTGCAATATTTAATCACCTTGTTTCTCTTCTCATTGAGGAAAAATAATCTTAATTAGGATCTAATTGTACAACAAGTAGGTCAGAGTCTGTCGCTGAGGAAGACTCAACATCATCTTTTCATTATTAATCTTTTTTGGCTCATAACGTCTTTCTCTGTTTCGAGTGGTTTAACTGTGACCATCTCAGCTGACACTTCCTCATGTTTGGAGTACTTCTGACTTTTTTCTCTGTCTGGCTGAAAACAGAATGTGTAACTCAGTTCCCCTAACTAGGAGGCTTGTTTGGGTCAGTGTCTTCCTGTCAGTCTGCGCAAGAACTTTTACTCAACTCAGGCCTGGCAATGACACACATACCTCCAAGCACGTTCAAACCTGCACAACAGTGTCTAAAAAGTCAACTCAAAACTGTGCTGATTGTTATGAAGGCTTTGCTCTTCTTCTGTTTATTCCAAGCTTTTGTGCCCTAATGTGTTTGGGTTTTTTTTGCAAGTGCCCTCCCAAGTCAGAGAAACAATGACCTATTGTGCTTTTCCTTATTTTCTGTCTGTATAATGTTAATATGGCAGATGTTTATGTTAAATAAATGTGGCAAAAGTTTCAAATAACGAGGTTAACATATATAAAAGTAATCTGTGTGAGTAAAAACCTCAAGTTTCAGTTCCTTTTGAACACTTTGTTTCTAATGTTTTTGTCTACTTTGAAGACAAGCTGATGTCAACTTGTGACATTTTTCTTTGTATGGTCATCTACAGGCAAGCTACTGCAAACTCCTTTTTTTAGATCATATTCCTGCTGGAACATGTCCGGTTGTGAAGATGTTGGTTCCATTTTTCATGGTAAAAAGTGCTGATATACTCCATTACAGTCATTCCCAGCTTGCAAGTACACTACTACATTTAGCTTCATGCTAACATCGGGAAAAATGTAATCTTATTTGCCGATGTTGTTAATTTTTTCCTGGTTTCAGATCATATTGCTGTTGGAACATGACCATTTGTGAAGATTTTATGTTTGGTTATTCACAGTAGAAAGTGTTGCTATTCTCCATTACAGTCATTCCTAGGCTGCAAGTACACTACTACAGGTAGCTGCATACTAGTGTCAGGGAAATATGCAATCTTGTTTGCCAATGTTAGTAATTTCTCCCCAGTTTCAGAATATATTCCTACTGGAACATGTCCAGTTGTGGAGATATTGGTTCAGTTTTTCCTAGTAGAAAGTACTGCTATACTCCGTCACAGTCATTCCACATCTGAAAGTACACTGCTACATATAGCTGCATGCTAATGCACGGATTCCGGATCATATTCCTGCTGGAACATTATCTATACTTTATTACAGCAGAAAGTACTGCTAATCTCCGTTACAGTCATTCCCTGGCTGTGATAACAGTGCAAAGAAGATATGACAGACCCCGAAACACTGACCAATCAGCGCAGACTGGGCTTTTTCAAAAGGGGAGGGACGAGACAAGTGCTAAAACAAAGCCTTACAGACGGAAGATCAATTAGGCCCCGAGGTGCGCAGCTAAGTGGCCACTTCCAGTATTGCAGCGAAAAAAAACCCTTGCAGCCCAAAAAGCATTTTCCCATGGACCACAATTATAAAATAGATGTCTGTAAACTGTTGACAGGACACCTTGAACTTCAAACACGGTCAATTATGACTCTATTTTATGAGTTTTTGATCCATGGAGATTTAATATTTGTAAAACTTTCCTTGAGCTGAGGAAAGCAATTTGAAAAAATCTGCAACGTCCTCACAATGGAAAGTTTATGAGCTGTATGGGAGCTTGTGGGCGGGGCCAGAGAGAGAAACACTACTGTGCATACTGAGTGGGCTGCATACCCCTGAAGTAAACCTGGAAGCTAGAAAGTTTTTAGCGTGTGCGCAGGGCGAGTACCTCCATTGGACTAAATAGGTGCCACTTTAGGGTCCAGTATCTACATCTTATATTACATCCATGGGGTGAATACAGGTGTTCCAGCCCAGAGAGTATGAGGACAATAAAGTGTTTTCTGAACATTAAAGCAAGTAAACATGTCCTAATAGAAACCCAAAATACAAGTATGAGCCTGTAAATGAGCATAATAGGTCCCCTTTATGCTTGAGTCTATTTTTTTCCAAAGCCAACAAACTTAAAAATAGATTAGCGGGCACACGGGTGACTGCTCACTTTGTAGCAACACATGCTGGCAAAGAGATGTTAACTAAGCCAGGCTGCCATCATTAGATTTTAATGCTGCTTGGTAATTGTCCTTGCACTTCCTATTTACTCACAGCCAGTTAGCTGCATGTTTCTTTCAACATACTTTGCTATAAATTTGTCAATTTACTGATAAAATGTTCAACGTTAACGCATGCCATTACAAAGTACTTCACTATTTTTTTGGGAGTGTACAATACATATGGATGTATTGCTGAGCAGATGCACCTGACAAGGTCTACTCTTTAGTAAAGAAATTAGTGTTTTTGGAGGACACTAATCACTTGCTAAAAAATTATTGCAGAGTTACACTTAAATCTATGGCCTCAAGGTGCTTTCTAAATGAACCTCTGTGTCTTTTATGTAGAGAAATTCAATCTGGTGTTGGTTGCAGTTTGCTGTTCAGACTCAATGGAGATAATCACTGAGAGAAGCCGGCTCATCATGAAATATTCAGCAGACTGAGTTAACGCCTTGAACTGAGCGCTTTGGCAGCATTCCTGTTCCCTATTCATCAGTGTGTGACAGAGCTCCTGATGAACACACCAATATGGATGTAGCCATCCTTGTAGAGTCTGTTGATGATGAGGGTGAGGATGAGGCCAATGTTGCGGGAGTTGTAATAAGTTAAATAGATGATCCATCCACAGGACAGAATGGTGGCTGGAGGACAAAAACACAGCGTGGTCAGGTTTGTTAATACAAGGAACAACACAAGACACAAAACAACATTTTTCTGATGCTTGGAATAGTTTGTTTGCATCAATGGCGTTTGTGAACCAAACAGTAAAGCAGGCCTGTACTTTCAAATATGATCACTGATGCTAATTTGGCCTCTTTTAAGTCAAACACTTAAAATATACATGTTAATTACGTTGTTGTTTATAAGGTAAAAATACAATGTGCCAGATGCTGCTCTTCCCGATATGATGAACAGAGAAATTACTGCAACATTGCAGTAGTAGTAGTCACACCAGTAACAGATTTGGAAACCTTTTAAAAATTCCACCCAAAAATGTGTTCACCTGGAATTCATGTAGTAAGCTACTTATTCTTTCATATCTGGGCTGACAGCTGGGTTTTAATGCTGCACTTAAGGTTTTGTTTGATTATTTTTCCCCCGTACAAAGAAGATGGCAGCTTCATTCTGTGAGCCATTCGATATCTACCGAGACCTGCACCGAGAGCTGGACTGAGCAATAATTGGAAACCATCATTAGTCATGCGTTAATTTAATTAAATCACAATTAAACTATCATACAGTCAGCTGAATAAAGCATTTAAAGGAAAAACTAATTAAGACTTTTGTAGAATGAGATTTTAAACACATTATGTAATATTACACACTTTAACCATATTTTATATCAAGCTCCATGCAACAAACTTAAGTTTATTTAAAGATATACTGTGCAGGATTTTACTAAATAACAAAAAGTATAGGCGCATGCAGAAATAATCCCTCTCAATCATCACTTATAAACCATTACAAGTGTGTGGCAGTGTATCTGCAGAGACTCTGTCTGGATTTTGTTATTTCCTTCTTATTTTCTGTGACAGGATGTCTATGGGTGTGTTCCCCCACAACCCTAAAAGGAGGTCAGGGCTTTATTTACAAAAAAAAAAAAAAAAAGGTAGTAACCAGACCTTAAACAGCTGTCAGCTGTGACACAGCGCTGAAAACAAATGGCAACTTCTGCGAGGTAAAACGCTAAATGAGAGTGAATCTAAGGTTGGCTTTTACTTTTATTTTGCTGGCGAGCATGTTCACAGACAACATCATGGCACATATGTCAAAGGAACTTATCATAAACCAATATTGAAATAATTTTGAATGCCACCATAGCTACAGAATTTGCCAAATGAGCCACTGCTATGGCTTTAACGTTGCAACGGAGTATGAAGGCCAAAGAGGGTCAATTATGTCAGTGTAGACATCATCGAGACTTCATCAATCGCCTATTAAGTGAGAGGAACTGAAATAATATCATCACTCATCCAAATAGGAAATATTTATACCTGGCAGGATAACATGTTCGCCAAACTATGTTTAAAGGTATATATGCAGGAATTGTCTGTTAGTGTTTGTTTACAGTCTCGTAAGTGAAAGCCAACTCCAGATTCACTTTCGCTCGCTATATTGGCGTTTTTTTGCCGCTTCATCTACAACTTTCGCAACTTCCCCTCAGATGGGTCCCAACCTCACCTGCACGCTGTGCCCAGGACTGTCCCAACCACAGCAAAAAAGGAAGAAAATAAGAAAATACAGGCAGAGAACAGAGTCTCTCTGCAGATAAATACACTGCCACACACTTCTATTGGGTCATAAGTGATGACTGAGAAAAATTATTTTTGTAGAAGTCTATACATCGCTTCTTAGGAAAATCCTGTATAGAATATCTTTAATATACGAGGTATAAATCAAAGTACTACGTTTTTTCACATAGTTTAGACCAAAGGAAGTGATAACACATTTTCTATGAGGCTGCTAAGCCACTAAAATGCAACTTGATCCAGCGCTGACAGGTTTGCACTTTACATGTGACAGATAAGTTAAAATTTCAAGAAAAATATCCATTGATGTGCCTGTTTTTCCCACAGTGCAGACACAGACTACTTACCGACGAGGAGCCAGATGAAGTTCGAGTTGTGCTTGTTGAGAAAGTCATCCAGGTCCACGAAGCTGGGGAAAGTGCTTTCATTGTTTTTGACATGCCCCTCCATGGCTACAGGCTCTCAGTCGGATACCTAAAACTAGAACAGGCAAATTTTTTACTTTACTTCCATGGCACATGCACAAAACAGGATATTCACTGTAGCACCACAGCAAAGAAGCCAATGAGATACATTTTACAAGATAATGTGTGTTGAAACATATTCATGCACACATCCAATGGGTGCTGCATAAGTTCTCCAGGGAGAGACAGTTACCTAAAAGCTAGACCTAATTCTTAAATTAAAGTAGTGGTACATGGAATTGTATGCCATACAAATAAAAAGACATGGGTAAAAAAAATAACACAAATTCAGTGTACACCTATTTACCACAGGTGTCAAAAGGATGAAACTGTAAAATGTGATAATGGTATAAAAAAGAATGAAGTCAAATGTTCCATGAAGAGATGCAAATTTTAAGCAATTTCTATGGCTAACAAAATACCAAGTGCAAGACAAAAACATCTTGTCTGTATGGTCAAGACTGAGTTATATGCATAGATTGTTCAATGTCTCACTATGCTCATGAGAAAATTTCCGTTTTGCAAAGATAATAGTGCAAGGGAGGAACAGACCTTGTGAAAGACTGGTTAGATGAAGAGCTGTGGGTAAAAGGTGCGTTCTTTATTACAAATAAATTTGTATATGGTGCCAACATATCTAAAAAAAGGGTCAAAGTTACCTTAGCGTATAACGGTATATCTTATCTAGAAAGTTTTGGTGTGAGGTGCCGACTGTTGACGATATCAGCCATAGAGAATGAATATAATGGAACCAGATGGCACAGGGCTGTGGTGCTCAAAGTGTCAAAAAATATTTGAAAATCTCAACAGCAATGTCTCTATCCAGAAATGATGACCCAGTTACTCAAGATAATCTAGAACTTGTATTGAGCAGTTTCATGTAGAAACTATTTTCTTTCAACTACACCCATCAACTGTATCACCACGCAGAAGGAAGCATACATCTACTCATGGACAAAAGAGATGTCAACATTTTTGGAGGCCTTCTCTGCTGTGCTGTAACATCAGCTAGCTTAGTGGTGTTAAGTGAGCTAGCAGTAGGAATGAGAATCGATAATTGGACAGCTGCATATTTCATAAAGAAAGATGGTGCTGTACAGAGCTGCCTGCACAGTCTGTCAAATGATCATTTGAAGTAAGGGGGGAACAACAGCAATGAAACATCATCCTACACAACATGGGCCTAAATTCCAGAAATGCCATGTATTTGACACTCTACTCATGAATGCTTCTGCTTCCTGACTTAGCAGCATGTCTGTTACCAAAGATAAATATCCTGTCATAATAACAGAAACCCTGCTTGAAACGTGTAGTGTTTCCCCTACATACCTTGTCCTTTTATTAAACAAACTAAATAGCCTTATGTTAGTTATCTTATTTACACATCTGCATGTCATTTCTGTCTCTACATGGCCGCACGTTCACAATCCTCCTCTGCTCTCTGTGTTGCGCATGGCAGAGTTCGGCCCTGATGTACACACAGACACACAGACACAGGTGAGCACACAAGAGCGCAGCCCGGGCTGCATTTTTCCTGACCGACAATTCTAACCGAGCCCGTCTATGGAGCGGAGCCTGTGTTGCGTTCAGGTGTTGTCACGTAAATAACAAATGCCAGCACTTGAATAGGCTGTAGCACAACACAGCAGCATGTCAAGTGCAAAGTCAAGCAAAATAAAGAGATCATTTTGGGGTTCTCTTTACGCACAAAGCACATACCGGAACCAAACCGAAATCGTGGCCCAAAAAACCGAGGTGTGGGCCGTAACGTGGGTTACCTGTACCACTGCACCCCTACTCAGAAAGTAGAGCAGCTCATGCGGCTCCTCCAGTCCGCATGCTGAATTGCTCTTCTTTCTGTGTGTGAGTGTGTGTCAGTGGTAACTACTGAGAAGCAGGTGTCACCTTGTATGGTAGCCTCGACCACCAGTGTGTGAATGTTTTTGTGAATGTAACACGTAGTGTAAAAGTGCTTTGAGTGGTTGCAAGACTAGAAAAGCACTATACAAGTGCAGTGCTTCTACTATTTACCACCAATTGATAAGGGAACCGATAAAGAATCAGACTGATCAACAGAATCGATAATGGCACTGCTATCAATAAAATCTTTTCAGTTCACATCCCTAGCTAGCAGTAGATGCACCCTTCCTTCTGCATGGTGATACAGCTGGCAGGTGCATTTCGTTACACAAAAAAAATAATACACGAAACTGCTCACAACAAGGTCTATGGATTTTCTTATGTAACCAGGTCAAAATTTCTGAATAGTGACATTGCTGTTGAGTTTTTTAAATGTATTATTTTGACACTTTGGGCACCACAAGATGAGTGACATCTAGTTCCATTACACTGGAGAGAAGGCGGACATCCCTACGGCTGATATGTCCAACACACTTGATAAACAGCACCACAGGTAAGAGGAAAAATATGTATTTACGGTTTTGGAGTGAACTGTACCTTTAAAATAAAGGGCTTGCTATGTGGGACACCACACGTGATCATCATTAGCTATATGTGTGCACGTGATGAGGACATAGGCTACATTTGGTGACGTGGACTTTGCTTCTACAGGGGGGATTATTTTATTTTGTTTGTGTGTGGCCGGGCTGGTGGAAGGTTGTTGCACATTAATGGGTTTGTGTGTGTGTGTGTGCATGGCTACAAGTGTATACTGTGATCCCAGTCAGCCCATGCTTAGGAGTCAAAAGCTCGAATACTGTTACGCACGGGGACTCACACAAACACAAATCCTCATCTAATCCACCTTAAATGACGTTGGCTGTAAAACCACTGAGATGTAACCAAACCCTACACTCTCTCTTACAGAAAACACTGCTTCTAGATTTGCCTTTTTGACAAATATCTTAAGACACAAAATTTGATTTGCTTTTAAATTTGACATTCTGAAGACCTGAATCTCGCAGGGTACTCGACTAAAGATGCCTGCTGATGCAAACCAATTGATGGCTGATGCGTTTGTTTACTACGTCAAACCAGGCAGAAGGCAAATGCTCATTTAGCTGGTCAACTTTACCTCGAAGAAAGAAAGTAGTTTTTGAAATCACAACCACAATTACTTCACCTAAATGTAACACACTGTATATATACACAAGTATCTGTGTATCTCTCTTTACACTTCCTGACTGTGATTCAATCCATCTGAACAGATCACAGCACAGGTATTCCTGTACAGCAGGTTCATGTTCTGAGTAATCCCCTACATGAGTTATGAGATATGAGCACAGAGTATGCTGCCATCCCAGAAAGATCAGTGCTGTCAGTGACTCATCACAGGTATCTGAAACCTGAGTGTTTTCAGTTTTGGTTTACTTAGTGCGGACTTAAATACAGTAAGGAAAGGAATTCTGTCAGCTACGCAACTGTCTGCCACAGCTGCTTCCACACTTGTTTATGTTAACGACCCTCCCAACAGATGTTCACATCGGACCAAACACAGCCTGGGAAACATCCATCTCAACCAGGGGAAGGCAACCTGTCGCTCTGAAGCCACATGAGGCTCTAACCACTTTACACTGGCTCCCTGTTACTTTGACAAAAAAAAATCATATGGAAATGAACAATAGTTATTTTTTTTATTTTTTATTTTCAGTTGTAATTGTTGTAAGCCTCAAGAAATTTTTAGTCTCCAATTGTAAAATATGTAGCCTATACACAGAATTAAAAAAAAATTTTAACATTTCAACAACTAAAATCTATGTTACATATCCAAGTCTGGCACCTTTTCTTCTAAATTTTGCAGACCCCAATAGCTGTGGCTAATTGTGAGTCTGCCTAACCAGACTATCTATGGCTTCCAAATCCAAAAAGGAAAAGTCTCAGAGGAATTTAATAGTGCCTGGACAGACTGATTTGTTTGCTTTTACTGCCAACTCTTTAAAGTACCAAATACTCAGAAACAGTCCACTGCAGAGGAGGCACTTTATTGCAAAACATAATAATAAATGCTCAATTAAACTTATCGGTATTTGGTTGATAGGCTAATTTGGTTGATAGGCTAATTTATAACATAAATTTATAAATAATTTTTTTTATTCTTATTTTTAGACAGAAATGGTTCTTTTGACAGTAAAGGTTGTTGACCCTTGATCTAAGCAGTCACTATTGGATTACTTCTGCTTCTTAATGATACATAAAAAATAGCCAAGCACTGCACAATCACACTTGATCACAAGATATGTCACAGGTTAACAAACAAGCTTAAATATCAAGACATATAGTGCTGCTGCTGTCATGTTTATTACCTACGTGTGTGTACCAAACCTATCTGGCAGATCTGACCCTGCTCAACACGCCAAACTACATTAAAACTCCGGCTACGAACTTTAATCTGACCTTGCTTATCAGCAAAATACGCGCCTTTGTGAATATGACCTTTTTGGAGTTAGTGTGGACGGTTATTTGGCACAGTCCTGACTCCCAAAGCAACAGTTTTGCCAAAACAAACATTTGATTCAAATCACTTTCGTTTGCGTTTTAGGTGTTCAGTGTTGCATAACGTTAAACAAGACAGCAAAGATGACAAGAGAAAAGGGAACAGTAACTTATTGGGTGTATGTGACTGTCTTTTGGCTTTGTTTACATGTTAAACTGTTAAAGCTATCGTTGAGACGGCTCTCTAGCCTCACATAAGGTTGTGTGTTTCGCTAAAGTTACACATGACCAGGCGTGATCCATGGCTGAATTAACTATGCACTTGACTTCAAATATAATTCTGAACCCAGACTCGTACCTGTCACTGACCACACACCTAGCTAACGTTAGCTAATCCCAAGTCTTTCCTGGGCATTATCCTCAACACAAGCGAACTGTTCCCTAACATGTTTCGTTTGTTGGCGTTTGTAACGTTTCTACATCGGGCTGCTGACCCGTCCGGCCCGGTCAGTCAGCTTCTTTGCTAATGACGTTTTAGCTTGTGGATAATGCAGTTATTAAGCTAACCGCTGCATATCATAACGTTAGCATTGAGGTTAGCTAGCAAGCTAACGACGGCAGGCCGCACCCTTTAACTTCTCCTTTTCCAAACTGTGAAAACAAGTCCCTTGGTTATTGGAACATACCTTAATGTTCTCGATAAAGCATGTGGTTTCATCTTTGCTCCAGTTATTCAGGAGTTGCTGTCCTTTTGTCGCGTCCGACATGGGCACAGCTAGCATCCTCTGTTGAATATTTACCTGGCAGGCGGCCAGTTTGCATCTCTTCCTGCTCTGTCGAGAGCAGTCACAATATTGACCAATAGGAAAAATGGCAAGTCGGAGACTGACCAATAAAAGAAGAGCATTAAAGAGGCCACGCACACAGTTGACAGACAGTTTTTTCTACCTATCAACGTGAATGTTTTTATAGTAGAGGGATTTGAGCTGAGTTGTTGTGATGCTGTGTTGGTACAATTTGTTGAACCCACAGCAAGATCACCAAGATTTAGACTTTTTTTTAATTATCTGTTTATTAAAGTTTTCCGCAGTATAATAACCAAAAACAACACCATTATTAAAAATTGATATATAAAGAGCTGGATACACACTCATTATCAGGGACTGTTCTTTACTTGTCAGAGGAGGGGGTGGCAGGGATGTTACTTCTTTTTTTTTTATATTTTAATTTTTCTAAATTTTCTTTTTTATTTTGACAGTCCCTGAAAGTTTTTAATATTTTTCCTTCCCTTCCCTTTCCTTCCACTTTTCCTTCCCTGAGTGACTGGCAGAAAATACAAAACCATGGCTCTACTGTAAATGACTTATTATATTTTTTTTTTACCCTTTGATGTTCAAAAGTTGAAATCCTAGAGTTATAAAAAGCCTTGGTTTATCACTCTTGTCGTGCATGCTGGTTAGTTTGTGCAAACTGTTTTATTTTTTAAAATGCAGAATAAAGTGATTTTGATAAAATATTAGTATTTCAAGCTCAGATTTGGTTATGGTTTTTGACAAAAGGGTTCATTGCACATGAACATCCATGGATGAATTCGAAAAATCCAACAATATTTTCTGTTCTGGCTATGATAAATGGTGTAATTTTGGCGACTTTGAAAGAAAACATGGGCATGCTTCCTTTAAAACTCGATGGTAAAATAAATACAAAATACATCCATTTAAATATGTATGCCCCCCAATAAGCAAAAAAGCAAAACAAAACACAAGTGCCTCCCCAGTGCTTGAAAATATTTGACATGCCTCCCCCTTTTTGTAGCACCCCATCCACTTTCACAAGGAACAAACAGTCCCTAAATATAAGAAAATAAAGGAATCTACACAAACGATTTTCTAAAAACGAGAGCAAAGAAATATTTGTGGTTCATCAGCTTAATTTTCATAGTATTAAACTAAAAGCAATGAGCAAAGAGATTACCTCTCATTTAGAATTTAGATCAAGCCCTTTTGTCAGTGAATCCCTTTTCTGCACAAGCCAAGAGGTTATTCAGTATTATATGTGAACTATATTTCCTACACTGAAATATTTCCCTCATAAAGTGAATATGATACAGAGGGGTTGCAGATTTTGCTCTCAGTATGTATGTCAAAAACAAGGCCTCTGGCCTATAGGGTATTAAAGGCTAGATTCCATTTCTTAAGCAACAAAATGGAGTGCCTATGGGACAGCTCTGTGCTTACATGATTCAGGGTCAATGGGATGGTAGATGTAGTTGGTGAAGTATAAATTACAATTGTAGACTACTGTCCGCTGACATTACATTCCCAAAAATATCCTATTCTGTAGACTACAATTAGTGTTCTTTCCTGCCATCGTATTGAAACAAAAAGTATAATTTGTAGGTTGGTAGAGTAACAAAACCAACACACTGTATGCTCATATATTAATATATTTTATCTGACAAGGCTTTATACTGTTTAGCAGCATTATGATTTCCATTAGGCTATTCCCTTCTCTTGGAAATGGTAAAATATTTCATTTAAAATAATTTTACAATATTTTTTTGATTTTTTGCCATATTAATATTTAAATGTGTTACTTTTGTAAATACTTCCATAATTCCTTGACAGCTGGTAAATTAGGCTACCTGCAAAGCACATACTTAAATTTTGGATATTTGAAATGCTTTATATTAATTAGAATTTTAAGATCTTCTTTTTTTGGCTTTTTGTCTTCAATGGATAGGTAAGCGAAGTGTGAAATGTTATTACATGGGGCACCTGCTCTTGACACTAAGCCACAGATGCCCCTTAATTAGAATTTATACAGTCTGTTTAAACACAAGTTTACAGCACATGGCAACCCCCAGGGCTGAAAAATGAAGCCAATATGAAGTGCCAAAATTGCAGTTCCTTTAACGACCACTTGAGGCTGGCTCCAAGAGAGATTCAGCCCCTACTCACCCCTGTGTAAATATAAAAATATAAATATGTTTACAGCCTGGTACTCTATAGCTGATTTCATGACGACTGTACGTGTGAAGATTTTTTTTATATTACTGAGTTTAAATCTTGTTAAAGGTTAAAGTTATACATAGTAAAGGGAATGGCCACTTGGAGAGACAGGCTGGCTGCGAAGCGTCACCACAGTCTGTGAGTCAGATCCACACACTGCTCCTCCACAACTCCCACCTCGTCCAAAAATGGTCACTTCTGGCTCGAAAAATTCCCAAGTGCCGAACTCTAGGCTTCAAAACATGAGTCCACAAATCAATGGGTGATGTCAAGGTGGCCACGTACATTATTTTATAGTCTGTGATCTACAACCATAGACTCTTGCGCTGTGCTTTAGCACAGAGGTGCTTTGAGAAAATGCTAATGCTAGCATGGCAACATTCTGATGTTTATGATAAATTAGTATAATTACATGTTCAGCATCTTTGATTAGTGTGTTAGCATGCTAAAATTTGCTAATTACTCAGCCCAACAACTAAGTTGCAGCTGATGGGAGTGTGATGCTTGACAATGAAAATCCTGAGGTGACCATAGTGTTAGATGAAAAGTCAAGGGATCAAACATCCTAGAGGTCATCTTGAGGGGGGCAAGAATGTACCATAATCATTGCCATTCTTTGATTAGTTGTTGAGACATTTCAGTCAAAACCACAAACGTCCACCTCATGGTGGCACTACAGAAAAGCTAAGAAAATCATCAGAGTCATTAGGATTCATCCTCTGCAGACCATGAATGTACAATATTTTTTTGCACATCTATCTGGTAGATGTTGAGATTATTCCCAGGATGCGTGAAAACTTTGATGCAAGAGTAAAAGTCAAGGGATAACCAAGGTCAGTAGGATTCATACACTGGGGACCATAAATGTATTTGCAAAACTTCATGATAATAATTCAAATAGTTGTTGAGGTATTTCAGTCTGGACCAACCAATAGTTTATTGGTTGAGGTATTTTTTTTAAAGCTCTGCTTCAATTTGAGTCATTCCTACAAACAACTCCACCCCTGAAACAATGGATTCCTTGATTTTTTTTTTTTAGCTGCTGCTATCGGCAATGTTCCCAAAATGCTAACTTGGGAGCCAAAAGAAATGAATACAGGAGCCCATTTGATTTCCTGTTCTATTCAAAAACAATCCAATGTCAAAGCTCCAGAAACCGTTAAGGCTACAACATCAACTTCTGTTTTATCTCTAAGAATTGCCAGAACTCTAGGGTACTACGGGTATTTAGTGTAAGAAGCTGTTGTCATGCCCTCCTCCAGTCACAACAACAAAGCCTCCCCAAAGAACACGTAGGAGTCGTTTTACTGAAAAGGTGCCAAACATCAGGCTCAAAGCTTTTCCCTGCCAATCAAGTCTTCCCCTCAAGACCAACCTATTTTGGCAACGGCTTTAAAGGAAACGATATCTCCCATGAATTCTTTTTCTGTCTTCTTCTGAATTTTATTTCAACTAAATTCCTGTAGGAGGTCCTCGATACAGTTGCTACAGATATTCTATTAGTAATTAACACAGCTCCTTCACTTTTGGCTCAACCCCCTCCTGTTTTAAATATGCAACAGTTCAAGGCCCTCTAGAGGACACCTAATTATAATTTTCTTGCTTGAGGCAATTATAGATAGACTACAATCTTCAAGCTGCCTTTTTTCATCCAGTAGTTTAAAGAAAGCGGTTAGATATCATTTATGGATAACCACATCCCAGAGAAACTGCAGAAAAGGACTTCACAGTTCATGAACTGCCTCAGTCAAAGTTATTTCCGTTTCACTGATTAATCCACTGTTTTACCATATTCTTTTCAATTTTAATACTGTCTGAACCCCACAGACCAGTGTTATCATAATGTCATTCAGCTCCATCATGAAAAGGTGGTTAGCTCCCGAGTGTTCTAATGGTGTGTATCTGATTGATCGATTTGATATATGGTTTGCTCTCAGGGTTAATTTAAAACCAATGCTGCTTTCAGTGCATACTGCAAACCTCCACTCGGTCTCAACAGAACAGCACTGTGACTCGCAACTCTTTGCCAGACCATATACATTAATTTGTCAACTACTTTACATTAAGGCATCATGTACTGAATGTCTAAAACCTTCTGCAGTAAAGGGAAAAATATTAAGTGCAGTTGGCACATTCAGTCACATTAACCTTGTTAAGTACAGTCTGGTTATTATTATTTTAAAACAGAGTTTGTCATTAGATATTAGATGTTTGAATAAGACTTCCATTTCCATCAGCAGTGCTGTAAAAGTTGATGGTGATTTTAAGGGCCCATAGAGAGGGCACACAGAAAGTCCAGCCTTCCAAGGCAAATATCAGCATATTGATGAAAACTAATCTTGACTGTGACAAAGCACAAATTAAATAATATATCCAACACATGCAATCATCCCCCACTCTAGTGTGCCTGTTCATACAAATTCTGGTATTTTACCGATTTGCCTTTAAGGTACAGTTCGCGGTCCCTGAATTGAGTCAGAGTGAGCCTGATATCGGGGGATGATTGGTTCTTTGTTATCATGGTCCCATCAGCTTTGGAATTTGCCTTTTGAGGAGCTTCGGCGGGCAAACGTCAATATCAATCATCGGCTATCATCTAATGACGATAAAGCCTCTGGGGGCAAGGACAAATATTTTGGGCTGATCCAGTATAGCCAGTGGATATCCGAGCCAAGACATCCTCTTTATGCTTGTCATTTTGGGTAATCTCTATAAACAGATACCTGCAAATGACTGCAGATACAAGGCTAGTGTAGTCAATTCAATCAATCAATTTTATTTATAAAGCCCAATATCACAAATACAATTTGCCTCACAGGGCTTTACAGCATACGACATCCCTCTGTCCTTTGGACCCTCCCAGCGGATAAGGAAAAACTCCCCAAAAAAACCCCTTTACCGGGGAAAAAAAAATGGTAGAAACCTCAGGAAGAGCAACTGAGGAGGGATCCCTCTTCCAGGACGGACAGACGTGCAATAGATGTCGTACAGAACAGATCAGCATAACAAATTAACAGTAATCTGTATGACACAATACAATAATCTGTATGACATCCTCGGTAATGACAGTAGCTTACAACAACATTCATGAAAGTAATAATATTGTCGTTATAGTTCTGGCTACTGTGGCACAATATGTTGAAAGTATATATTAGTATCTGGCAGTATACATGTATGATAATAATCATATGTGTATAATAACAGTAGAAGTATGACTAATGATGGCAGCAGCAGCAGCAGGAGGCATCTGGCAGGACCACGGCAGCAGCACAACCACACACGTCACACTAACTTGGCATCAGACGATAGCCGATAGGTTCCGAGATTGCATTTTGGCCAATGCGCTCTCCATAGACATGTTAACCTGCCACCCAAACGCAATTTTTCAACACTACTCGGACTAAATGAAAACTAGAACACTTTCAATACCAAAATCTTGTACCATTGCCTATGGATTCTGCAAACACATGCAGATATTTATTCATAGACATTAGACCAACCTTGACATCAGCTGTTTGTCTTGACACTGACATTAGTTTATTCTTCTACAGTTTACTCCAAGTGTCATTAGCTACAGTGGCTCAACGTTTATCAGTCTGTTAGTCAGTTTCCCACTTTGGTTCAACCTGAAAAAGCCTTTACAACTATTGAATGGATGTCATGCAACTTTGTACAGACACTTGTGGACCCCAGAAGTAGAATCCTAGTAACACTGGCAATCCTCCGACTTTTGCTGCTGTGTCACCAACTGGTTAAAGTTTTCATTTGTTCACTAAATTATTTCAACACTTAATAGATGCATTGCCACAAAATTTTGTACAGACATTTATGGCTCCTGCCAGACAATGTATTCTATAGACAAAACAATACAGCAAACAATGTACAAATTAAAATAACAATGGTGATAACACTAACAAACTGTCTGGAGATGAGCCTCTATTCAGTCCACTGTTCCATTTGGCATTTGTTCAGTTGGTGTCACGTCTCATATAAATGTTTCATTTTTCCCAGTTCTTGTCAAATACATTCTCTTTGACTCTCAAAAGGTATGTCAGTTTTTCCATAAAAAAGATTTCCTGGACAATTTCCAACCACTGTTCCTGTCTTGGGATATTTACATTGAGTCAGTTTCTTGTGACCGCTTTCTTACTTGCTGCGAGTAATACTTTAGTCAAGTACAGATCTTCTTTCATTACAACCTTCTCAATATTCCCAGGATACATCACTGGACAAGTATTTGGGATTTCATATCCCAAGACATTTTTTACAACTAAATTTTTCCAGTATATCCTCATTTTTGTACAGTTCCAGAAGATGTGTGCATGGTCTGCCTCCACACTCCCACATAGTCTCCAGCAGTTTTGTTGTATAGCGAGTTGCCTAGATTTTATTTTTGGTGTTATAAAATAGCGAGTTAGCAGAGGTGGGCTGAGACCCCTTCCGTTTGTATGAATCCATAATGACTCCTATCACCTTATTTATAGTTTTAACTGACCTTATCTCTTTTGTGAAATAATCTCTTAACTGCATGTATCTATAGAAATCTTTGTTTTCGAGACCGTACTTTGTCTTTAGATCTTGGTAGCTTAGAAATTCTCCACCTTCCGAAACTGTACATATTGCTGTCATACCCTTTTGTGCCCATTCTTTGAATACTGGATCATACGTCACTGGCTTAGACTTTGAATTGTACGTGAACCGCCTCAGAATGCATATGTCCCTCTAAGGTTTGTATTTTCTTACTACAATGCTCCATATTTCTAGTGTAAATGCTACTATTGGGTTCATAGCATGTCTCAAAGCACCAATCAAATGTTTATCCCCCACCAATATCTGGGTCTGATAGCCCTGTATTTCCCTTTCCACTTCTTTCCATTTAGACTCACAGTCAGGTCTACACCAACAGGCCAGAGGTCTGAGTTGAGCTGCATAAAAATATTTTGTAAGGTTATGCAAAGCCATTCCACCCTTACTTTTAGGTAGTTGAAGTGTCGTAAATTTTATTCTTGTTTTTTTACTATTCCAAATGAATCTAGAAATCATCTTGTCCCAGGCTATACATTCGTTTTGGGGGATATTAATTGGAAGAGCTTGAAATAAATATAGCAATTTAGGTAGTCTGCATTCTAGTACTCAAGACTAACACAGGGGTAGACCACCTTTCAATATGTTTTTGAATGTCTTTATCAATTTCGCTATAATTGTTTTCAAACATGTCGGTGTTTTAGTCAGAGTTACACCAAGATATTTCATGGTTTTAGAATTCCATTTCAAATTATATGCATCTCTTATTTGTCGTGATGGAGAATAATTAAATGCAATAATTTGTGTTTTTGCTATATTCAGTTTATACCTGAATAATATTCATACGTTTCCAATGGAGACATTAGGTGTGGGAAACATATAGCCGGTTGTTCAAGAAAAATAATGACATCATCCGCGAAAAGGCCAATGATATGTTCCGTCCCCCCCTACACTGACACCCTGCAGTTCCTCACTCTGCCTTATTGCCTGTGCTAAAGGCTCGACATATAACCAGACAATGTGTTCTAAGGTCTTTGATGATCCAGACTTTTTCTTGTCATGTTCACATTTGTGATTTTGAATGGGTGAATTGTCATGTCATGAAATCTGGCAGACATTTTTTCCCCCTCTGGACGAATCTCCTGACTTTTTATTTGACAGCATCATCACTTCAAAACTTTTTTATCATCCAGTTCTTGTTAACGACCAAACATCTGCAAAACTATTGGCATTCCCATCAGCCTCTGAGTTATTTTGTGTATAGGGCTAATTAGCAAATGTCAGCATGCTGTTATACGAAGCTAAGGTAGTGAACATAGTAAACAGTGAACCTGCTAATCTTTGGCTCGAAGCATTGCAGTGTCCAAGTACCAACACAAGGAGCTGCTGGTATGGCTAGAGTTATGACATCCTGGGCACAGAATGAATGACCTGCTGAGAATCATGTACAGATAATCCTGGCTCACAATCTGAATCATACATAGACTTTGAATGTCATATACAGCCCCTTAAAAGTTGTTACTACTGTCCATCATTTACTGCTCACTGTACGTGTAGACAAAAATTCACTGATAAAAAAAAAATAAAATAGTGAAAGGAGAGGAAACACAAAGATTAAATGTAGAAACATGTCTGTCATTTGATGCATTTCTGATAAAAACATTGCTGAACTGTCTCTCCAAGTTGGAGCAAATGTTCTGAATTCAAAATTATATGTTTGTGTAGCTGGAGAATGGCAAAATATTATGAACTCATAATATTACAATTCCTATTTTGGAAGCAATACCCAAAGCACATAAACAAGATTGTTTGACTTTAAGACCACCAGTAAAGATGAATCATCCTAACAGCAAATAGCTGGGTTGTTGCTATGGGAGGAAAAAAACATCAGTGCAAATCCATTTTACGCACAGCATGGTACATGCATTTAATGATGATGCTCTCTGTCAGCGACACACAGATCTGCCTTGTCAGGAGGGACTGTGATATGATTTCATTTACAGTGCTTTTGTCTTTTTCTTTAATGAAACCCCAGAGCTTCATGATTACTCACAACCTTTTCATAATGTCACTTGATGTGCGCCATTCACATTCAGCACACATGTTCATTAATTGAATTTATAAAATAAAAAAAAAGGCAATTCATAAGTTGAAAAGGTTCTGAGGTTATTGTATAACACAGGCAGTGAAGAAACTAATAACTCATGTTTTAATAAATATAATTTTAAATTAAATTGCAAATGTCCTGGTGGGCACCTCAGCCAATTTTAACACCATAAATTAATACAGACCCTCTATTAACAGAAGGCATAGGGTGCATGAATAATTCATCCCGCTGAGAATAATTTAAGTCTTCTAAAAACATTAAGCTCACATTATGCTTACAGTTGATCAAGGCAATATATGAAAACTTTCATTCTTATGGCTCAAAACAGCAGTAACAATCTGTCTTTGAAATCATGCCTTGACACAAAAGGAAGGCAAAAATTATATTATTTTAACAAATATCCAGGCTAATGTTTGTCTCATGAATACACATGTACATGCACTGATGCAACTAAACAGAGCAAAGACAACATAACATCTGGTTCCATTAACTGTCCAATACATAAAGTGCAGGTGAAGGATGGAGTCAGAAGCTCATGAGCACGTCTCGTTCTTGCATGCTGGTGTAGAACGGCTTCCCGAACACAAACGAGTGAAGCCCTGCTCTCAGCTTCTCAGCGAAAGCCATTACAATGTTCAGGTCTCCCTCCACCGTCAGATCCAGGTCCGTCTTTAGGTTACGCAAGGATCGAAACGGCTTCTTCCCCTTTTGCCTGTGAAGAAAGGAGGAGAGGCTCTGTAGTGTAACTGTTAACAACCTACAATACTCAGGGTCAGAGGATTTACATTAGCATCTAGTTGGGCTGCAGCTGTGTGCAGGAATGCCATGCCACGATGAATTATGTATGCTGCTACGGGACGGCAACTGAGCATAAACAATGTTGTCAAGGCACCTGTAAAATAGTATGCCCTCTGACCTCAGGCTGTTAGCAGCACCATAAACAAGACTGCTTTTATCCTTTCACACGAGCGCACAAATAATGGTTTTGCCTGTGTATTTTCTGTTGTCTCTGGAGTGAGATACGTTCAGGCGTTTACTATGAAGTCAGAATAACAGCCGTGGAACCCTTTTAGACAGGCGGTAAAAATAAAAATCAAAGTAAACATTTCGTAACATCATGGCAACAACATCTGTAGTCTGACTCACAGGATGGAGACTGTAGGGCTGTAAAAAATATATGGTTCGCAGTTTCATTCACAGGGTTGACATTTAAATTCCTAATCAACAGATTAGACTACACTATTATTAATATTTTCCTTTTTGTATAATAGATTCCAGTGGTGGCTGCGAATGTTTTTGATTCATGTGATCTGAGTATTGTGAAGTCCAACAGTCAAAATGCATTGAAAAAGGATTTTGACCAAAATTCATGTTTTAGCCTAATGTTATATTCTGCTTCAATCTGTATTTGTTGGTGTTTAGCCTTTTGAAAAAAAGACAGTTTTAATACTGCCAAAAAACGGTTTGCTCTTCTTTTTGCTGCACACAAAGGGAGGCACAGTCTAGCAGCAATCTAACAGAATTATACATTACATTCTTTCACTGAAGAAAGTTAAGTTAATTAAAAAAAAAAAAAAAACCCACACAACTCATTTAATGCGATGAATTACTTTATTTAAATTGAGGAATTTGTTGGGGGATTTTTTTAACCTGGAAATCCAGATGCCCCACCCCCAGCAAATTCGAATTTGCACTGCACAGGGATCTGGCTCCGACGAGCACAGCCTGGTGAATCACCATCAGACCAATCAGATCTGACAGAGACGGGCTCTGGGCGGGCGTAACATGAGTCGAAAAGTAAACAGCCATGATGGCAGCTGCCGAAGGACCGCGTCCATTGAATTTAGCTTTGTTAGAAACGCTAAGCCAACTACACTTATCTTTTTCCTTGAGAGAGGAACAGAAGGCTACCCTAGAAGCCTTCGTTTCCAGGAAGGACGTTTCTGCTGTTTTGCCCACGGGATACGGCAAAAGCATAATATATCAGTGAGACACCCAATCCACTATGCTACCGATGCCCCAGGTTGTTTTTTTTGTTTTTTTTGTAGGAAATTATGTTATAAACAGTTGAAAAAAGACAATTTGTGCATTTCCTTTCCCTTGTGACCATTCAAGAGATATCATTCAAGGTGTGTTCTAATGTAAAACATCTCCTTTGTTTATCTATTTTCTTTTCCTCCTAAATTTTTAAATGTGTTTAACTGTAATATAGTTTCAAAAAATCTCATCTTTTTTTCACTTTAAACATCTACTCTTGGGGATCATTTAAGTGTACATTTTTTTAGAAGACAGCTCTGTAACCACTTCCACAGGAGACCTGGAGGTTTTAAATGTAATAGTTTTTGTAGCTTGCTTCCTAGACTTGCCTTGCCTTGCCTTGCCTTGCCTTGCCTACACATCCAGCAAATTTGGCTAATCATTAGCATTCATCTGAAGTCCTGTTTCTGGCCTCCCAATGACTCCAAGTCAAATATTCTGTCTCTTTTTAGCTCTGGTTTTGGTCTCCACCAACCTGTAAAAGCAATATCTGGACCTTAAGCTGCTAACTCAAGAGCAACCCCCAGGCTGAAAAAAGAACCCAACATGAAAGTGCCAAAAACTGCAGTTCCTTGAATGGCCACTTGAGGCTGGCTCCAAAACAGGTCATCCTCATACCTCCATGTTAATTAAAATGCCCAATGTTATAGCAGAAATAAACATGTTTACAGCCTGATACAAGAAGTGGTTTGGTCTCTAGAGCTAATTCCCCCTTCATGACAACTGTACAGGGGCTGAATTTTCATTTAACTCACCCATTTACACTTTATTAAGGCTGAAAGTTAATGTATAACTAAGGGCAGGGACCTCTTTGAGTGATGGGCTGTCTGCCGATATTGCTTGCTGCTTCTCAGTCAGATCCACCTCTAGTCTCTACATACAGACTCTACATTCAGTGAATGTAGAGTCTGTAGGCAAACCCCGGAGATCTTGCCTCCGGAAGAAGAGTGGACGAGCCAATCATGTTTGAGCCAGCTGCAGTTGTTGCCAGGTTAAACGGTCCGTGCGGTGAACTAACGAGGCGGAACATAATTGACGTCACTGCAAACTCTGAATCCATCGCAATGGTTCAGCATATTTACTTATATATAAACAGAAGTCGGAAACGGAAATTCGCTTTCTCCGCCCAAATTAAACCGGAATGCCAAAAAATTGGGGGTATGCCCCCAGAGGTTGTATCGCCGTCTGTTGTATGTCAGACGCAGGATACAGCCGATGGGTTCAGAGAATGATCCACCCCTTGCTCCTCCACAGCACCAGCCTTTCACCCAAGTATGGTCACCTCTGGCTCCAAAAAAACCAAGATGGCTACGGCCGAAAAGCCGAACTTGAGGCTTCAAAACGAGAGTCCACAAACATAAGGGTGATGTCCTGTAGCTATGTCTATTATTTTACACAGTCTATGTGCTAACTGCTACACTATGTTCACCAACTAGTTAGTAGTTACTACTGCTGCCAGCTACTGTTGGAAACATTGCTGATGAAAGTGATAGGAGTAAATCAAAACAGTAAAATCGCAAGCCACAAAACCAAAACAATAAGCTGACACACTGACAGGAAATACTCTGTAGAGCTGAGGGAAGCTGCAGAGCTGGGTGGGAATTCTCTGTAGGTTCTACGAGCAACCCCTCTCACATTACACATTATTATTATTTGATCTATTGTTAATACAAAAACATTCATCAGTGCAGCTCTAACATTTTTAATGTGGTGCCACAAAATGAATGTGCTGTTTGGAAACACAGGGGAAGAAAAACTAATGGAGCCATGGTATGATTAATTTTAGGTGTACAAGCAATTTGTTTGCACAGCGACTTGTTTGCATTTACTGATACAACATTTTAACTGCTGTTGGTAACCGTAGCTCTAGCATGTAATGCTGTCTCACTTAGTTTGCATTATGCAGTGTTAGCATAAATAATGTTCTTGAATTATGGTCTTAGAATAAATCTTCTTCAAGAACACCAACATTAAGACCAACCAGAAGGAACAGGTGGCAGGACCCGGAGTTACAAATCTTCCTGGCTGCTTACACACTTGTGCACAATAGAGAAGAATTGGCTCAAGTGTCCTCAGATGTCTTGTACAAACAGGAGAAAAGCCAAATCATGTAGAAATAAAAACAAAAAAAAAACCAACCAAACAAACAGGGAGTGACTGCTGTCCTGAAGGAGTGGGAAGGTCAGTCCACTGTTGGAGAGCACAGAAGGAGATGAGTCAAGCCCAGATGGAGCAATGACCAGGTCACCACGGGAACAGTGGCACGAAAAAAAAAAATTCAAGGAAAGCTGAAGAAACGACAGGCCGCAGTGTTTCGGATGAATTGTTGCGGCTTAAGAAGGTGTTTCTGAGAGCTGAGACAGAAGGGGGTTACTGTACCCTGATGGGACTAGAGCGTGACCAGAGATACAATTATTTCTAGTTCTTTTACAAGGAACTGAACAAGGTCCCCAGAGAGGAGGATAATTCCACGGATTTAGGAGGGTGTCAAGGTACAGTACTGGTTTCTAACTTTTTTAATCATTTAGCGAATGTTCAGGTAACTGCCTAAATAAGAGACACATTAATGCAAAGCCTGATGTGAGCCCATCAAAAGCAACCAGGTCACCTTGCCACCTGGCATACAGTCTCATATCTGCGCCTCGGGAGGGGGGGGGGGGGGGGCAGAGAAGTGAGAATTTCTTGTCAGTGATCAAATGAAGATCATAAAAACATCATTTAGAGCTTTGATGATGATGAGGGTCGCTCAGATGTTGAGCTGTGGCGACTGGGAAGGCCATGACATGTGCTTTGCATCATTTTCTCGCTCGTCACATTATTCACCAAACACATGCGATGTAGATGGGGGAGCTGTCATTCTGAGATGATGCCGAGGATTCATCACCCTGCCTGACAATCAGCTGCCTCCTCCCAGTTTCTTCTCAACACCAATCATCATCATAAACCAGTCCTGTGAGCCTGACTCGCCATCAAACAGGCTATAATTTGTTCATCTCATATAAGGTATCTTTAGGTATATATATAAACTATGGCTGCACTGTTGATTGATGATTTTTTCTAAGTATTTATCAAGTCCCTCAACCTTAATCTTTGCCTAAACTAGGGGGTTCACATTGTGTCGTTGTGTAATCTTACTTCTGTTTTAGAGTGGATGTGCGACTAATTTTCTTTGTTATCGCCATCTTCTTCATCTGTTTCTTCCTAAAAAGCTGTTTTTACGCTTAAAAAACATGTTAAAGTTTTACAAAAATTTTGTCAGGTGAGAAGGTAATGCTTCTTTTGTTTTGGGGATTCTTGTCCTTTTATTTGACTATTTTAAAGGTCCCACATTATGCTCATTTTCAGTGTCATATTTGTATTTTGGGCTTCTACTAGAAAGTTTTTACATGGTTCTGTGTAAAAATTCACCTGTCTTCACCATCTGTCTAAAACACCCCATTTTAGCGCCTGTCTCTTTAGGCCCCCTCCCGACAAAAGCCCAGTCTGCTCTGATTGGTCCGCATTTTCAGGTCTTCTCCAGTTGCGTCTTTGGTGTCTTTGCACTATCACTGTAGCTGGGGAATGACTGTAACAGCACTGTAGCAGCACTTCCCATCTTTAAGGCCCAAACACACTGAAAGCGTCTGACGCGCGCATTTTGAAGTACACTCATTGTTTTAAATGGCCAAACACGCACTGGAAGCGTTTTGACGCACATCTAATTGCCTTGATGTCTCAACTCCGACCTTGTCTCGATTTTTGAAGCATCAAATGAGGACCCAGCAACCAGAGCTGTTCTTTCTCCAGCTGCAGCACTTGTTTGGAGAGAGCTAAAATGAATAAAAAGGTTAGGATTTTTAATTGTATGCATGATTAATGAGCTCATTTGCTTGACTGACATGACATGTCAGCTTTTAAAAGCAACAATAGATGTAAAAACACACAGAGACAATACATCTGTGATCAGTTTCCTAATTTAATTTTAACAAGTTTTTCAATCTCCTCCAATTTCTCATTTTATTCTATGGAAGTGATCAATGTAAGTGCACTTGTCCTAGAACGTTCACGACGGTCTGACAGACCGTTTGGGTTTTTATAATGCAAATATGTTTAGATAAAACCTACAAGCCTCTCTTCCTATGTCTTTTCCTAAAAATGTGTCTTGTATGTTTTCTGAAGCCTATAAGTTACAAAAATTAAACACACTAGACTTCTGAGCATTTATACCTCCGACCATGCAGCGGCTGAAAATTATACATTTTGATACATAGGTAGGCTATACATATTGCAAAACTCTGTAAAAGTACACCAAAGCATACATTTTCCTTTCCAAATATTTATTTGAAAACAAAACCATTCATACGGTCAATAAAAGACACGACACTTGGAGGGGCGCTGTAATCGTGGTAGTCCTAGTGTTAAACTCAATTAAAAAATAAAAGCTGAAATCTGAAGGGAACTATCAAGGCCCTGATTACACAAAGCTTTTTGGTAATTATTTTGAGTTGTCACACGCCTGGTGTTTTTGTCAGAGCACTCTAAATTCCATGAGTTGAAAAAAACTTGAACTCAGAGCGGAAAAGTGCCCCTGATGATTTGAGAGGCGGGCCTTCTGTAGTGGTCACAACAAGTTGGTAAACACTGGAGGAGAAACTGGTGATAGCAGCTGCTACCCAGACCTATACGACTTCACAAACAGCAGATACCATGATCTCAATAGAAAACAGCAGGTGTGGAAAAGGCCATTATGGAGGTGAAACTGGTGCAACTCCCCGTGATCCACCCTCTTTTTTACTTTTACCCACACAGATCTCCGTTTCCCTGTGCCCGACAAACTATTTGCTGACCGCCTCTCACCCTAAACCAGAGCTACAGCAAGTATCGTCTGCCTAAACTTTTTAGGAACAGGATACTAATTACTGTGAAATAAATAAATAAACAAATGCTAGATTGATTACATGGGAAGGTTAGAGTAAGGAAATGAAGGGGTGGTTGCCTGACAATGATTAAAAGGTGCAGCAAGTGTTTTTTTTCTTTTTGTTTTGTTTTTTTTACTAGTGGCTTTCAATTTTTTTTTAAAAAAGGCAGTGCGGTGCGCGTTCTGTGTGATCAGGGCTTAAGTATGTTATTGCTGTAAAGTATGAACCTGTCTGTAAAGTTGTGACATCACAACTTCACTGAAGTCCTGACGGCTTGTTTTAAGGTACAGTTTATGAATACGGTTTGTGTGCATTTCTCTGTGGACTGAGCGTTTTGATACATTTACAGTATTTATATGGCACCTTAACCTGCTTTATAATAAAAAAAGTCTTTACATAATATGGGACCTTTAATGGTCGGCTGCTGAGGAACAAGCGAGAGTCGCTGCTCAGCGGGCAGCTGAGAGGCAGAGAGAAACAGGGGGAATAAACAGTGTGTTACAAACAGCATATTTTCACATCCAGCCTAACTCGATGAATTAAGATTTATTTTGACTAAACCAGAGTTGGTGATTGTTGGCAGTTTAATGTAAGTTTTGTTTTGTTTCTGTTGAGTTTGAATTTGTTTGACGATGTGCTATCAAGGTAATTCAAACAAGGAAAATACATGAAACAATATTTCCTCTCTTGACACATTATGAGTTTTTTTTGTTCATTTATTAGACTATAAAAGTTACGAGTGGCACATTGAAAGTGGCAGACTGACCACTTGAACACATCTCCCAGCTGAAGAACGCAACACTACAGTCTTTAAAATGTTCTCATATGTGATCTCAGGTCGTTTTCATGTGTTGTCCTCCCTGTCACTAATGGCTGATGGATATGGTACTGTAAAACCATCCAATTGATGCAGTATAGCTGTTGGATGTTCCCAGATTTTGTTCAATGTTGGCGCTGTGAGTGCTGAACAGGAACAATGAATACAACCGTGTTAGAACTGGAAGGGAAAAGTGGGCAGAGCAGTAGAAGTTTCAAAAGTAACATCTGCAAATTGCTTGTTTCATTTTACCAACAGTCCAAAACACGAAGATATTAAATTTACAATGACATAAAACAAACATAAACAGTAAATCCAGTATCAGCCATAACTGCGGCATCATCACAAGCCTAATTCTGCTCGGCATAAAAACTTCAGCAGTACCAAGGGAGCTTCACTTCTACAGTCCTGAATGTACAGCTTGAGGTCGATTCACGTTTAGTCTAATATTTTATTGTTTGCTTTACTGTGTTTGAAAAATTGCCCTGAACTACTAAAGGTCTGCAATGGCACATCATGCCTTCAGCTTTTCTGTTTCAGTCAAATGGCAAATGCTTTTTTGAGCTCTTCACGGCATACACAAACCAAATGAGGCGTGTCCCTTTTGAAGGGCAAAAATGGAAGAGGGGAATATCAAAATCATTCAAATACCTTCACTTGTTTCATCAGACGCTAACATCACCTCTGGGTGTGTGATGCTTTATAATCAGATCAGGAGTGTTATAACTTCTGCGTGTGAGAACACAGCGGCAATTCTGGTGTTCCCGGAAAAACAGGAGGAGATCATGAATATAGATTGCCTGTTGCTATTATAAAACATGTAATCTCTACATCGTTCCAGCCTCATAGAGGGGACAGAGAAGTTGTTGCCAGCTCAGCAACAGTGTTGGTTGAAGTATGCTCACACACACTCATGTGTGCATACTATGAATAATAGGAAGGCTTTGCATCTATTATGTTATGGTAGGGTTTCATGCATCTATTGTATCACTACTGTAACGTTAAAACTTGTTAGTAAACATTAAAAATCATTTCAGATATTCATCTGAGCAAATCTGCACAAAAATATATAAAAAATGATTTTGTGAGTTCTTATGAATGTTTGCACACACTGCGGATCCTACAGACATCCGCCTGCAGAAATATATATATCCAGTTCAAAACTAGCTTCCCTCTAAAATTAGGCTAGCCACAACAGCTAGCGTTAGCATAATATTTGGGGTCTTATTAGTTTATGTATTGTGTAATTAATGTTGGCCCCTTAGACATCATCTATCTGGATTAGGGATGTCAGTCTTGGTTAATTTTGCTTCCGATAGTCCGACACCTATTAACTGGTAACTACCCTGTTAATTTTTGAGGGAATTACGAGAAATACAAGAAGTGCTTTTCTTTCAGTCTGTCACTCCCTTGACTCAAGTATCATGTGAACTCAAGTAAGTATCTTGAGTTTTATTTCATTTTCCGTTGACTTGCTGACAGACAGCCGGCCAGCCACGTTAACATGCGGCAACCTAGATCTAACTGCCCACCCTGTGGCCTCCACTGGTTAGCTAGCCTTGGCCTCTTTGAACTGCGCGCCACTTGGGTTGGATGGGAGAAAGCTAGCAGCACAGCTCATCCTGGGATTACAACTGGGAGTGCCATCTTGACCCATGGTGGTGGGACAGCGTTGCAGTGGAGACATTGTGGCCTCCCTTGCGTCTCCCCTCAGGTTGCCCTGCTTAGTAAGCGGCTCCATTTTGAGGCACAAACCTCTTAGACAAGTTAAACATTGTTTGCTCCACCAACCATGTTGACATTGTTAACGGTGCTAACAGAGCTAATAGTGATAAAATAGTTGACAAGTCGGTTTGTGGCTCAAAATTGAGCCACAAACTGACTTGTCAACTATTTTAACCTTTAAAGTGACAAGTGTAACCGGTGAAAAATATTCTTGGCATTTCACCAATGAACAGTAAACCACTGACATCCTTAGTCTGGGTAGGGTTTTGTTGTTCAGAGTGGACATGGGCACTATTTAGGAGGAAACTCTTATTTTGTTCTGGACAAACATAAAACCTTGCAACGACGATAATCAGCACCTGACCCAGTGTGCATCACGGTCACGCAGAAAATTTGCATGTGTGTTTTCTGTATCCCAGTACCACATTTTCACATCACACTGGTGAGAGACGACTTTAACAAGGTAAAATACGTCCTATGAGTGCAGGGTGCCTCATCAGTGGAAAAATGTCATCTTGCAGAATGTCTTTTTAATTAGTGGCAGTAACTGTCCCCTGTAAGGCAGAGGATGTGTACCAACTGCTATCGCACCAAACAGCATGTAGGAATCATCAGACTCCATCACAACACTCAGCAGATGACGTTTCTCAGTGACTGCGTTTGTGCGTATCAGTAAAGCCAACTGCAGTGTTTGAGATGCATCACAGTCCGCCTGTTCAGAGCAGGGCTAAGGATGACTCACTTGATCACGGGTTTTTTCTGCTGCTCAGCAGAACTGTGTTCTTTGCACTACTTCTAGCCTACATGGTCACATGGAAAATATATTACACTCTTTCTTATCTGCGTCTAAAACACTGTTTCGGTTTAGAACTCTGAGGATGTGCGCACACCCCACACCCAGCTGGGCTCTCACAAAGAACTAACAGCTGTTTCTCAACTGGAGTTAACGTTGTGAGTTCCCTATCATTCCATGTTTGGTTATTTGGCCCTCTGAGCTTGCCGTACCTCCGCTCCTGTACAACAAAACCCTGGGGACAATATTACCAGCTGCAGAAAAACACTGACATAACTGTTTTGACTCCTAACTTGGAAAAGTGTATGACATCGGGCCACAGACTACATGGCTTTAGGGGTGTGTCCTGTGGGGAACCAGTGGTGCTCAGTAGTGATGTCACAATCAGTGCAAGGTCAGTGGCTGCAAAGTCAAAGCAAAAACAATGGCAGACAACGAGCCAATAATCAGCTCTGGTATTTAGACTTTGATGTTTTTTCTGTGGAGTGGGGTGCATGAGTGCTGTGGTCTACTGCCAAACAATAATCCTTTTTGCTATGTGGATTAAAGTCTTATTGGTGACAGCTCTTACGTTTCGTCCTCGATGTACTTGAGCAGTGTGAGGGCCTTCCTGTGGAGCAGCAGCAGGAACTGGGCCAGATAGGTGCTCCGCAGGGACAGGCCTGGCTTCAGCATGAACACCTGGGTACGACACAGGATGTCAATTAGTAGTCCACGCTACGGCTCTGCTGGAAAAGGCTGGAATTATACAATCGCCCCTCCTTTGTGCTAACCTTGAGACAGAAACATATTGCTGTTGTCATGAGAAAAACTTGTAACCGCAACTCTGGGAACACTTTCATAGGAACGGATGACAGGTTGTGACCCTTGGGAATAAAATCTACTGTTTTGTATCTATGGGCTCTAGAGACAGTATCAGTGAGATGGAAGCACATCATTTAAGTATTTGCTGCAGCCTGATATACGGACGGTTGTGTGTTCAATAGCACTGTACCACAGACAAAATATGAAAATGCATCTGTTGCTTTTAACTTCACAATAGTATACGCCACAGGAAAAAAGCAAGCGTGGTCATAGACAGCAATAGGAGCCAAAAACACCAAAAAGTACCACTTTATTTTCTACTTGGTGATTTCATTCTTGATTTTGCAGTGCTTAAAGTAACTGTATGCAACACCCAAGACATTATTATAGCAGCAAACAAGTGTTTGCTGTGTAAAGCCATAGTGGAGTAATGATGTTCTGAGCAGAAATGTCAGCAGAAAGTCTCTACCTTTGTGTGCTGTAATCCGAGCTTCTCTGTTTGTTGTTGCGCTTCCCCCTGAGATAATTTTGAAATTTACACGGCAAAATCCTATTTTCATGCGATAAATTCAAGGACTTTCAATGACCTGTGTACAGGGCTGGACTGGGACAAAAAATGCAGACATTTATGTATCTTATTTGTACTTGCACACATTTTATTAAAAATTGAAATAATAAATCTTGTAGAGTCTCTTTGGCAAGTGCTTTCACCATAAGCACTGTGTACTCCGGGGCCATCTACTACCACCACGATGTATATGAGAAGTGAATGAGCACATTGATTTTCTAGCCTTGGTACACTCTTCCAGAGCACGTAGGGTACTACTGAGATTTATTTTAATTTTGGGAACAGCGTAGTGTGTGCATATGGCATTTCACCAATCATAGTGGGCCTCCATGGCCAAAAATGCCAGGGCTATTTTTTTTTCCATTTCATTTTGTTTCAGTCCAGCACTGCTTTATACCTCCCGGGTTTCTGCAAATTACGGCGTGACATTATGATCTCGATTCGACAATTCCAGCAGCTCGTGTGCACCACTAAAGTTCCAGTGGACATTGACGCCTGGCACGGGATGGAGCGAATCCGTTCCAATGTTTTACCCCGTAAGAGGGAAACCACGCCACCAAATAAAAGAAAAAGATCAGATAAGCGAGGAAGGGACAAAACGCGAGTGAATATCGGCGTTGCTTATTCCAGGTGGAAAGAACTCCTGAAGAAGGATTTCACAAGGGATGGTTAGGTTGCCTGCTTTCTACTAGACCGGTAATTCAATCTGATATTTTAAAATCATTTTGGCTTCATGCTTGCAACTACTTTTCCCTCTCGTCTAAGTTCGAGTGATGGCTACGTTTACGTACTAACGTTATCCTAGCCTTGGCTAACGTTATCCCAGAGCTACAGCTAAATGGTTAGCCTAGCCTACAGCCTAATCTGTTGATTGCTCTCGTGCTTCTGCGAAGGCTGCCACCCTCTCCTCCTCCTCTTCCCTCTGGGTAGCCGAGACACACCTCTTCTCCTGGCCGTTCCTGCACCGCCTCTACCCCCTTGACCTCTTCCTCATCTCCCTGTGTCCTGTGGAAGAACACTCTGGAAACGCATATATTATAATCGTACCAACCTATATTTGCCGCACTGTGCCGTGACTATCACATAAAACGTGTTATTTTAGCATCATTGTGCTAATGCTCGTGTTACCAAAGCAATTAGAAATAAAACACTCCTAACATATATCTCACAGATAACCTTTATCTCACTGGTAAGCTATAACATATCGTAATATGGTTTAGATTCCTAAATAAATATTCATTCTCGTTGCTTGATACTCCTGAAAAACTCGAAAAACTCTGCTGTCTGCGCAAGGCTCTCTGTCCTACGAGGCCACCGTCACTTACCCGACGGGAGGGGTGAGTGAGCGTGAGTGAGTGCTGCAATCTAGAATTTGACCGCTGATGTCACTGTTACTCACCATTTTTACACACTGAGGCTTTCATGCAGCTTGCAGGCTGTCTGTCAGTGAAACCAACAGAAACTAAAATACAACAACAAAACATTAACATTTTACCACCTTTTCATGGACAGCGCGGCGGTGAGGAAGTGTCAATTAATGGCCCGTTTGTGGGGCAGTGGAGGGTGGACAGAAAGCCAATCTCCCGATCCCGCAACTGTCTTCAGTGGGTTTGTTTATGTTGCCTACAAAGATCTATAGAAAGTCTGATTGTCATTAATGTAGTATCTCAGAGTTAAAGCTTTCCTTTGTAGGATAGTTAACACAAGTTGTTACTCACTATAACATTAAATCATAGGAAGAGACTGTATTTCTTGTCCCTGCAGACTGTGGGAGTCTTTCTGGTCTGATTGCTGGTTGCATGATGTCGGTTATGTTTCTTCAAAAGTTGAATCTTTTTCAACTTTTTGTCACAAACCTAGACACACTATCCACATTCAAATGAATGGACACGGAGTGGCATTTTTGCCACAACACCTCATTTTGTGTGAATGCATCCATGTCACCATAAGCCGCTAGCCACCAGCTCAGCCACCTCCATGTTGAGAACTGTGTGCAAACAACCCTGCCCAAGACTCATGACAGATATGCTCTGAATGTTGCATACAGCTCCTTTAACCCCTTGACAATTAGTAGCTGCTGAAATCCATATGCAGAGCTGACAAACTGACTTTCATTATTCAAGAAACACAGATAACACACAGATAATCTTGTGATTATTTCTGAGTGAATCATTTAAGAACTTACTATCACTGAGACAACACTTGTTTTTGTATGCATTTTTATTACACTGTAATAAAATGCATACAAAAAACTACTTCATTTTGCTTCTGTAAATTTGGTTTACTATCACTTTATCTAATTCCGACTTTTTCATCACCTGACCAAAGGGATCAAACAGTATTATCATGGGTATGTCTTCAGGTTTGTGCAAAAACAAGTTTGTTAATGAGTTCAACAACACTGAGATCCGTTGCTGATCTAATATTCCTCTACTTGCTGCGGAGGAACATTTCTATCCAAATTCAAATTCAGTTGAAAGCTCTATTATTTGTTTATATTTTGTTTTCCTGACGCTATTGTTACTATTTCAGATGGAAACCATTTACATAGCTCTCACAGAACACAGCAGGTATGCCAGGACAATGTGACAGAATACATTTCAGCGATATTCATATTCCTAACTAATAGATTCCTATTGTGAGTAAAAAAAACAAAAAAACAAAAGAAAGATATGACTCAGGCCTTCATAAAACTGCTATTTGATTTGAATGGTGAATAGTGCTTTTATCTAAAGTGCTTTACAATTCCTCTCTCATTGTTCTCTTGAATGATGATAAATAATAAAAATGGTTGCTGTTGTGTTATCTATTATGTTCTATTTTTGTCAATATGTTGCAGGGTATATTTATTCTTTCCCTATTGTTTCTGACTGGGTTAGGAGTGCTTTTGATGCTTTATTTTCTATTGAATCAATATGAAAAAAAGGTGCTGCTATATTCTTACCTCATCAATAAATGACTTCACCAAAGTGTCTTTATGCATGACATCTTGAAATATATTCCTACAAAAAAAGGCATTATGGTTATGATATTAACATTTGAGGAAACCAAGTAATACTGTATTAAAAATGCAGAACTATAAATTTGGTGCGAGGCTTACAGGTCAGGTGTGAAGGTTTCGTCTGTGTGAATGATTGTGTCGGGGGGTATGTCCTCCTCGCTGTCCGTTTTCCAGAGAGCGCTGAGCTCAGAGCGCATGTAGCGCCGCTGGTTGTACGTGTGCTCGTGGCACGGCGGCATCTGCTTGACTGTGTTGATGTCGACGTCGATGTGCGTGGTTGGGTATGGGGAGTAGAGCACCTGGCGGAAGGGCAGGACGAAGCTGCCTGTGGAGTCCTGGCAATTAAAAAAAAAAAGAAAGGGGGGAAACCCACATTGAATACCTGCCAAGCCTCAACCTGGTCTGTTTTTTATGTGATATGCAACAGCAGGTTTTTATTATTCTGCTTAGTGTGTAGCAAATCTGTTCCCTTAACCACAGTCTGTCCCAACTGACAGAGCAGACAGCACAGAGCACACTATGTTTCTATAAGAAAAAACAACAACAATACGTGAAAAGTGAAATTATTTATTAGAACGTCTGACCTGCATATATAAACAAAATGCAATATATCAACAAAGAAAGAAAATCAGAGCAGCTCTCCCAAAACATCCTTTATCCATGTCATATATGCTCAAAGAAGCATTAATAAATTATTTCCCTTTTTTGCAAGCAAAAAGCATCCTATTTCCTTTTTTGTTGTTTCTCCCTGGGCCAGTTTCTCTCATTCCCCGCTGCATTTTATGTGGAAATCTATAAGAAGATCCTGCAGGAGCTCCACAACACACCCTACGTGCACCACACTGACTCTTTATGACTGCACTAACAAGCAGCGCCATGTTTCCTGCTGCCTCTTTTGCTGTTCTTATTCACTTGCCTGTGTAACACTGAGCCCTCATGCCTCGCAAAACAGCAGTAAATAATGTGGCAACTTGGTCTTCACAAAGGCCTCAGTTCTGCACTTGACCACAAGCGATTGTAATGGAGTAGAAGAACAAACAAAACATATGTAATGAATGAAGATGTAGCAGTATCTTAAAGGAATGCTTCATCTACAAAATGATCATTTGTATATCAGTTACTCACCCCGTGTTATGTTAAATTTGTGCAGCCTTGCATGCATCAACTGTGAACGAAGAATCCAAAAACAGCAAACATTCTTGATGAACTGAAATCATAGGGGTCCAAGTTTAACAACAGCAAAGCTATATCAGAACATACGGTTACAAACTCTCACAACTCCCGTGCACTATAATCCAAGTATTTATCCAGCCGTATGCAAGTCATAATGCACTCTTCACCAAATATAATTCCATTTTAACAACAGAGTAATTACGTATTAAAGTTACACAAATCATAAATGCTTTTTAAAATGTGTATTTCTGTTAAAAACAAATTTGCTGGAAGTTGTCTGTCTGTAATTTCTGACCTGCACATTTTACAGACTGCAATTTGGTTTTTGTTGACCCCCAAATATTTTTTGCATGTGAACAAAATCATCTTTGGTATAATTTTTTGGAACTGGGGCCCTGTAATGTAAGTTCTTAGTGGTTCACTCTTGCAACTTGATAGGATAATGTGAGATTGGTTCAGACTAAGTGGAACATCTGGGGAATTAAGTGTCAATGTGATGACTGACAATATATATATATTTTATTTTCAATAGTTTTAATAGCTTAATAGCATATTGCACATTTTATTCTATATTTCTAATGCACATTTTCATTTCTATTTTGTTGCTTTATATCAACATACTTATATTTCATACTCTTATTCTTCTTGCAATCATAATTTCCCCTCACGGATCAATAACCATGGGCGGCACGGTGGTGCAGTGGTTAGCATTGTCTCCTCACAGCAAGAGAGTTCCTGATTCAAATCCCGGGTGGGGGAGCCCCTTTGTGTGGGGTCTGCATGTTCTCCCTGAGTGAGCTTGAGTTTTCTCCAGGTACTCCAGTTTCCTCCCACAGTCCAAAGACATGCAGGTTAACTGGTGACTCTAAATTGCTGTAGGTGTGAATGTGAGCATGAATGTTTGTCTGGACAGTGTTATCCAAATCGAGTCCAAGTCATGTGACTTGAGTCCACACTTCTGGTACTGAGCAAATGGCAGGATAAATGAGACTTGGATTACACAGCACGAGTTGTGTGAGAGATTGTAAACAGATGTTTTGATATAGTTTTGCTGTTGTTTAATGTGGACCCCTATGACATCAATTCACCAAGAACATTAACCTTTTTTTTAATTTTATTTTTCTCACCGTGGAGGCATGCAAGAAATACAAAGATTTCTTCATAAATTAAACATAACACAAGGTTAGTTATTCATATACAAATCATCATTTTATGGGGAAAGTATTCCTTTAATTTGCACATTGTAGGTGGATGATTAAAAATAAAAACATATGAAGACAACAGAAAATGCAGCATGCATTAAGACAGATGTGAATCTAATGCAGTGCGGTAATAAAAATATCTTCATTCAGAGAAAAGAAATTAGGTCAGAACAACAGACTGGGCAACATCAAATGAGCAGGCAGAGCAGAACAATAACCAGGCTCTAATTCATATCTTACTGTATGTATAATGAGAGGGAACTGGTGGGTACCTTGAGCAGACCCTGAACAAACAGGCCTGTGTCATATTTGAAAGAAGAGTCGGCCTTGCAGAGGCGAGAGCACTTCCTCTCAGCCGGGGTGAGGAAGAGGCAGAGAGTCCGTACAATCTGTGAGGCAAAAAAAACAAACAGTCAAATTTCAATGTTTTGACAGTCATGGGTAGTTGTACCATGGTGTATTCAATTGCTTTCAGGAAACATAATAGTTAAAGCTTGACAGAATTGCAACAATTCCCCGTTAGAATGGGTGTGCAAACTGCAACCATGCTGCATTAGGGCTCCCCTTTTTCAAACATGGACAGAAGATAAATGGGCTTTTGTTTCCACCTTGATTTTCCTAGCTGTTAGGTTAAAAAGTGGTGGATCTGTGCCCACTGTCAGCACCTTTATTCTACAAGCTCCATCTCAAAACTCACTAAAGAAGCCACATTTTTGTCATAGACCTTAATCTGACATGAAGCTTGAGGCAAGTTGTTAGATACAAATAAAAGTCTTGATTTAATTGGTGTTCAGTTCAGGCCTCAACTCAATAAAACTTCAAATTAAAGCTGCGTAGCCCTTTGATATTCATTGGGCAAAATGTCAGTGACTGTTTTCTGGTGCAGATCACTTAAACAGCGCATAGTGTGCAATATCAGTTTTCTTTCTCGGTTAGTGTGGCCAGCTTTTCTTCTTTTAATTACAATATCTGCCCATTTTGAGAAGCTTATCATATAATTTCTATCTTTTTGGAAAGAGTTGCAGCAGTAACTGTGCTGCCAAGCCCAGACAGACATTCAAAACACCGACTCAAGCAGTAACAGAGACTGAAAAAGTGCATGAGGGGCTCATTAAACTCAAAACAACAGCACAGCGCACTTCAAAACATTTTAAATTATGTAGATGCATCACAAATTTGTCTGCGTGCTGCCACTAATACGTTACATTTACCTTATTTACTTTCTCTGGGTTGCTTCCAACCACTATTGAGCAGCCGCAAGTCTGCAGATGAGAGCTGATGGCCCTGAACCACAGAGACAAAGACATGCAAATCAGAGCCAATTATCGCCATTAGCATTCCTCTAATCATTAATGACAGCTTTTAGGAATAACGATGGAGACAGAGGAACTGGTCCCGAAAAACATTCATGAGACTTTACATGGAGGAGGAATCAAGATGGGAACTGGCTCTGGGCCAGTGAAGAGTTACATTTGCCTGGTATTCCTTATTCTGACCTTCTGAATATATTCTTAGGTATTAAATAGTCCATTTCATACCTTAAAGGGACAGTTACCCTCAAAATTAAGAAAAGTATTTCCGTCTTACCTGTAGTGCTATTTATTAGTCTAGATTGTTTTATCGTGAGCTGCAGTGTTGGAGATATAAGCTGTAGAGATGTCTGCCTTCTCTCTGATATAATGGAACTAGATGGTACTCAGCTTGTGGTGCGACGAAAAAATACATTTCAAAAACTCAACAGCAATGTCTCTTTGCAGAAATCTTGATCTGGTAACTCAAGATAATCCACAGACCTTGCTGTGAGCAGTTTCATGTCAAAATTATTTTCTTTCTGCCAAACTACACACACTGGGTCTCATTCATGAAAAGTGAGTAAATCTGTGTGTAGATTTGCACATAAAAGCCTACTCTACTAAAAACCTACTCCGGATTCAGGAACGCTGCGGGAAACTCAGATTTGATCGTAAACACGTGTGTATGATCATGAATGCCAATCCATCGTAAAGTGACAGCGCGCTCCCGGTAATCAGCAATTAGCATAAATCCCCGCCCATGAATAGCCAATGACCACCATATAAGGAGGTGTAGGTGCTTCCTGTCGACCCGTCAGTCATGGCGCAAAGAAAGAGAGAAGGAGAAAATATTTTTTTCCGAAGCGGAGATCGGAATAATTTTGGGTGAAGTGGACTTAAGAAAAAACATTTTATTTTCTTCAGTTAGTAGTGGTGTGACAGGTGAAGCACAGGCCTGGAGGGAGGTAACAGATGCTGTTAATGTTGTCTCCGTAGTACAAAGAACCATGTCAGAGGTGAAGCGTAAATGGTTTGATATGAAACTGGAGGCAAAGAAACGCATAAGCAAACACACACACAAAATACAGCGGTCACCAAACAAACAGAAGATTCATTTGTGGGGTTTTGAATGAAGTGGGAACAGGAAACCAGAGATGTTTTGTGCGTAATGGATAAACTAAATCAGTGATCGCTGTCGGAATGTAGAGCTATTTAACATTTATTTTAACACCGATAACATATAGCCTACAGCAGTTTGTATGCATCGTCCTCAAATTATTTGAATCTTAATAGCCTAAAGCTCTGTTTGATACAACGTAAATTAATCATTTTCAAATCAGATTTATTCATTCAAACGATCGTCCTCCTTCCACCTGCTGCCCCTGCTGGGCTGCTGAACCCAGGCATCGCGGCGGAAGAGGCTGTGATCCGGCTGTCCTCACGGATATTTTTATTATCATCATTCAACGTGTAGAAAGAACGTGTAATCTATTGAGTCGATTTACGTAGATAATTCACAATCATGAACCTAATCTGGATCTAACTAAATGTGTTATATTTTTAATATTTTGTCATGTTTAGATTACGTGTTTCAAAGGCATCTGTGTATTGTGTGCATAACAGAGCGCAATACGAATTAAAATTGTCATTTCCAATAGTGAAAAGCAATATTTATGTGCATTACTAAATTTACACAAGCACTACGAGTGGTCAGGAGCAGGAGTAGATTTTGTTAGTAGCTACGAAAAGATCGGAGCTACTAAAATATTGATGAATGCGGACACGCACGTAAATTTCCGTCTGCGAACAGTTTACACACAAATTCCTTCTGCTCACGTTTCATGAATGAGACTCACTAACTCTATCACAGTGCAGAGGAAGTGTGCATCTGACGCTAGCTCAGCTAGCACTACTTATCTAGCTAACACTACAGCTCAGCTAAGGAGGACGCCATAAATGTTTACATTTAGTGCTGTCACGAGCACAAGCCTCTCATTCCGAAGCAGATGCATGATAACTTCTGCACGGTGATACAATTTGCGGGTGCAGTTAAGTAAAGAAAATAGTTCTTACTGGGCTTGGGCAGTATCACAGTATTACGGTATGTCAGGGTATTTAGATATCTGGTAGTATGCTTTTCAGCACGGTCAAAAATACGGATGCTCGCCTCTTTATTCAAGTCTTACAGAGAGGATGTATTGATGATGTATTGTATGTAGTGCACAGAACACACCACCAGAGTTCAGTCTCTACTTGTGGAACAAGCAACTGAGCTGAAAAACATGGCAACTGCGAGTGGTGGGGATACCTGGGCCCTAAAGAAGTGCGGCAGGCTTTGACAGCAATTTTTGTAGTGGGAAAACAGTGGAAGTACAACTCCCGAGTTTATCATGTGACGCGACTGAACCCAAAAAGACTTTTTTTCCCATATATTTACATTGGGAAATAGACATCTGTAAATCAGTGGATACATTTTTCCGAGCGCCACAAGCCTGCGAAATGACTCATTTCACTATCAGGATTTAAGCCTTCCAGTTCCATAACATTTAAAAAGTCGAGATGAGCTGCAAGATTAAATCATTTTATCCCCATTAAAGTTAGTGGAACACTAAACCGAAAACAGCCAGCTCAGCTGGTGTTAAGTCTCCAGTGCACTTTCTCTTTGGGCCCAGTGATGCGGAAGCAGCAACAATTAGGTGGGTATTTTCATACTGCGAAAATAGAGCTTTTCTGGCTTCATGTGCCACTGAGCAACTTTCACAGAAATGATCAAGGCCCTGCCAACAACACTTCATCCTGGTCTCTTAATACATCCATAGGGATAATGTTACAGGATAGTAAACAGCTAGGATCAATGGAAGACAGAGACCATGGGGAAAAAAAAGCTCTTTTTCATCAAGTTTTAGTTTGTTTCTGTCGAGTTTGAATGAAGTTTGTTTTAAAATGAGTAAACAAGACGATTAAGCTACCTTTTGTCTTAGTTTGGTGAAAGAGAGAATAAATTTCCCCTGTTCATAAGGAAAACAGGTGTAAGAATATCACATTCCTTGTCATTTTGTGAACTCATTTTGTTTCTTTATTAGACTGAAACAGCTAAGGGAGCTTGTGGAACATAGCAAACTTGCCAGTCGGGATGGCAACCACAACACAAATACCGTCATGTACCACATACCCAGTAGAAATTTCAGGAAGGTATGAAAAAACAGATACCGCCCAAGCTTAGTTACAACATGAAACTCACAACAACGTCAGTGGATTATCTTCTGTAAATGGGTCATGATTCCTGGAAAGAGATATTACTGTTGAATTTTTCCTATGTTTCTTCTTTTTTTTTGTTGTTGGCACATCTAGCTCCATTATATTAGAGAGAAGGTAGGCATCTCTTCGGCCTATATCCCAAACACTCAGCACCTCTCACAGAAACAATCTAGATTGATGATTAGCACCACAGGTAAGAAAAAAACATGTATTTTTAATTTTGGGGTGAACTGTTGAAAAACAATTTTGCCTGACTGGTTTAAAACTTAATGTTACATTTCCTCAAACATACGACCAGTCTGTTGTTCTCTTATTAAAAACCTCCGTCAGCTATAAATAGCGTTAAGATTGAGATAACAAAATTCCAGTGGGCCGATGCTTTGTCATCACCACAGGATGCTGAGCTAATCCTGTTCGACTCTGAGCAATTGAGAGCTTCACTGCTGAAATGGACTTTCCGGACCCTAACACTAACAGCGATTTAGCTTTCGTCCTTTCTCTGGAGGAAACTTTCGGCTAAGTGGAGAGCCATTACTCATCATCGGAAGGTTGATGGGTGTTAAATGGGTATTGTTCATCATCTGTCTCCATTTGCCTGTACGGGAGAGCGCTTACTTGTGGAGGAAATCCTCGTGGCAGCTGTCCCCGATGTCATCATCATTTAGCACGGTGTCTTTTATCTACTCAGCGGGAGCGAAACAAATGAGTCATTTTTAAAATTGGTCTCAACAAAGACAAAAGTGCTGATGGGCACATTTGCAGGCACTGTGATGAAAATAAGATGCAAAACCACCAACGTGTAACAATGTAGGAAACAGCAAGAAAGATTCCAGGGAGCTTCTTTGTGCTGCTTTTTTTGTCACATTTGCATATTAGAAGGGAGCAAATGTGTTGAATCACACTGGGTGGTAATCTAGGCAGAGAACCTGGAAAATTTCAACCTCAAAGAAATCGAAACTATTTGAACAATTAAATAATGAAATGACTGAACTTTAACAAAGTTGGGGGTGTTTTTCTTTTCTTCAAAAAGTCACAAGTGAGTGTATTTAGTAAAGATGTTCACTTATTAACATTCAATCACTGAAATCATGATGCTTAGATGTAAGATATAAAAGGAATACTTCACCAACAAAATGATCATTTGTATATCAATTACTCACCCCATGATACACTGAACTGGTGAAGAGAACTTTGTTTTTCTTGCATGTCTCCACAGTAAACACAGAATCCAAAAACTGAGTAAATTCTGGATGAGTTGACCTTTTTTTAGTTGCATGTGTTTTCACTAAAACCTCACTATTTAAAACATTCTGCATACGAGTAGCACACATGGGTCAGTGTGTGCGTTTGAACTCTGCTCGTTCATTCCATTTAAGCAAGAAATTAGTGCATTTGGGAAGTACTGAACATACAACTGGATAAATGAGACTTGGATTCTACTGCATGAGTTGTGTGAGAGTTTGTAAACATATGTTCCGACATAGTTTTGCTGTTGTGAAACATGGCCCCCATTTACTTCAATTCATAAAGAATATTGTCTGTTTTTGAATTCTTTGTTCGCCATGGAGGCATGCAAGAAAACCATTTTTTTTCTTTACAAATTCAACATAACATAAGGTAAGTCACTGATATACAAAAGGTAATTTTGTGGGTGAAGTATTCCTTTAACTCTGCCTTAGACAGGTAAATTATTCACAAATCTACGGTGTTATCTCAAAACTCTATATTCCTTTTGCTGTCATGTTAAAATGTATTCAATCATTTGGTGTGTGAGTGTGTGTGTGTATGTGTGTGTGTGTGTGCAGCTCACATCTATATCTTCTGGCACACTGTGTGTCTTCATAGAGGCCAGCAGCTCCATAATAGGGACAATCTCCAAGCTCAGCACTGAGATGATATTGTATCCCTAAAGTTGAAGGAAAGTAGAAACAGTTACCTCAAGCACTGCACAGATACTAAAGCCGGTCGACTGAGGGAACTGACGACATTCATTTTTGGGGCCAGCGGCTAAGATTTCTGGCTTTTACATGGCATGATCTGCATTTTAATGCACTTTACTCAATCCGCCATAAAGGGCGTGCTACAAGCTGTTGGCCTGGTGAAACTGGCTGTGAAAGCTGGAAGCCTCCATCTCAAAATGAAAAATACAAGTGATGAAGATGTGTTGTTACTACTGAATTCTGCATGGTGATACACAACAGATAAAAGTCATAAGAGGTGTACTGATAAACTGGATAGGTACTGATATACACAGTTTTACGTAGTTTGTCCTCCAGACAACATGGACAAGTTTACTTTTCAAATGTAAAATGTCTTGCTCAGTACTTTTTTTTGGTCATAATTTGTTTAAAAAAATAGGGGCTCCATGCTTTTTGATTTTTTAAAAACTCATATTTCTCATAGGCCAATATTTGCTTTCAGATTCCAGCGCTGGCTGGAACATCCTGGAGGTAAATTAGCAACAACTGTAAACACTCGGTTAAAAAAGGTTAAAAAACAGTTAGGGCTGGGTGATACATAGATATTGTATCAATATCTTGATACAAGACTAGATCAGTGTTTTCTTTTTTATGGTTTAAAAGGCGTTATTATAGTTAAGGGATGTAATTTTCTGAGCTAACCAGGCTGTTTCTATGATATGCCTTTACCTAGTTAGGGACTGTGTCCACCAAAGTGTGTTTTCCTGACACTAATTTATTTTTAAAAATGTTTCTGTGGTGGGGGTGCCACGTATTTACACTTCACTATAAAGGCCAGCAGCACGATGAGGTGCTGAGTGTCTATACTGCGTTAAGTGCTGCAATTTTTTGGAGTGCTAAGAGAATAAAATTTTGAACTTTTGGTAAAAACACTGCACTCATCACTGTCACTTTTTACCCAGCCATTCAATCACAATGGACGGGGGACAAATACCACTAAGAACAACTGTCACATCTTACATGTACAAATGCTGAACAACAATGATGGAAGAGGAACATGTTCATATACTGTAGTTATTAATATGTTTCTTCTCATTTACCCACAAAGACAGCAGGTCCGTCCTCTCTCACATTGGTGGACACGGGGCAAAAGTCATTATATCCATATATTATTATTATTATTATTGATCAAAAATCTCATTGTGTAAGTATTTGTGAAAGCACCAATAGTCAGCCCTATAATATCAATGCAATATCAATACTGAGGTATTTAGTCAAAAATATTGTGATATTTTATTTTCTCCATATTGCCCGGCCCTAAGTCTAAATACACACAGTTGTACCAGTACTTTGCCTTAATAAAACAATAAAATCTAGGAAAAATAATGATTTAAATCTGAAAATATTTGATAAAAAAATAACTTAGAAGTCACAAGGCTATTATTATTCTGGCCAGATGTTTGATGCCAACTGTACTTGACCCCTTCTGACACTTAACGGTACACATACATACAGATACATTATGGTACGTGCCAAAAAAGCACAGAGGATCAATACCCAGCTCTGAGGTTAGTAAGCAGTATTTGCCAGCAATGAGGCCTCTGATGCATTAAGTTTTCAAAGCAACACAAGATGATATAGGTTTTGGCACCAAACAGGCTGAACTGCAGGTGCATAGGGCAAAATAAAAAACCCACTAAAATGTTTACTATGTCAGGGGGAAGACTCTGACAAGAGAAACACCATTCAAAAGGTCAAACTAACAAACAGGGATGTGTTAAACATATGCAGAACATAAGGGATTAATAAACAGGCACACTTCTGGCTGACATTCAACCTAGTGGTCCCAGTTTTACAGCAGTGTCTGCTATGGTGATATATTTTTAGTGCTATGCGTCACGTTTTTTTTTTTCCCACCCCTATTATTACCTCCTCACTAGCTTTCTCTGTAGGAGCTCTCAGACTTAATTAGCTAATTTAGTCCTCTGTGTTGGGAGACTGCAACTTTATTATTCTGCCAATATTGTTGCCATCCCAAATGGGTAAAACAGAGGTGATAGATTACTTAACACCCCTTTCAAATAAGGAACTAAGGACAGATCAGGTTTTAAAGTAGGTTTATGTGTATAAAGGGTAATAATTTGTCTACTCTTGTGTCCAAGCGTGAGAAGTCAAGAGATCAGGGTACCTTCTGCATCCAAATGCGTCCCTTGCGGATAACATGCTTTAGCCTCTCTACACAGATGGTGTGCAGAGGCAAGTAGAAGGCAAGCTCTGTCTGAGGCAGGATAATGGACAAGGCACATGTGTTCTTGTCGCCCTTCAGCTCGCCGTCGAAGATGAGGGACACAATGATGACACCTTTTTCTGCCAGGACAAAGAACTTCACATCCACGGCGCCGCACTCGGCACTACGCAGAATCTCCCCGTTAAGTGTATGGTTGGCCAAAAATGTGACCTCTCCATCGCTGAGGAACATAACTTGGTCTCCCTTTGGCGTCCAGATGTGGCGCACCCGTGGGCCCAGGATGTTGTCCCAGTAGGCAAAGGTGGCAGCCAGCAGCGGGCATTCTCCCTCTACTGAGACCTCAGACTTTGCCACAGCTGGTGACTGGGGTGGACAGCCAGAGGACATTGGAGAGGCTTGAAGATGTCTCTGCCTTCCTGAGTGTCAGAGTGATAATGAACCTATATCATAAACACAGGAAACAGCAGTCATCAGCTCTTGGTAAAGAAAGAAAGAAAACAGAATCTACTTTAATTCCAAAGGTCTTTAAAATAACCCATCTGACTTGCCACTTGTAACCGCAAAATGATCAGAAATACCCATGTTCAGGTCACAAAGTACAAGAAATCATAAACCTGAGGCTTTAAGTGAAAACGGAAGCATTTGTTTGAGATGCTGTTTAAGTCAGCTGATACTTCTGACACCCAGCCAAAAGCAACTTCTCTTTTTCAGACATTTTTCTCTGCAAGGACAAACACTGCACCACACTTCCTTGAAAAGAAGAGGCAATTTCATGTGTTATTGATTTCTTTGGCAAATGTTAATGTAAAACGCTTCCCCAAAAGCCAACGCCAGTCTGTATAGACTCCTGTGTAATTCGGCATCAATATTTAATGTGCTTACTCTTATTTTTCACTTTACACTATAGCTCTCTCTATGTTAACCGTTAGGTGTAATCGGCGTATCAGCGTTAGACATGCAGCGCGTAATATATAACGCTAAATAAGAAATACAGGTGCTACTTTATTGAGAATATGTGAGCCGAATTTACCAGAAACATCTTTTTAATTAATATTTGTAGATGTCTTGTTGCCAGGTAGTTCTGTATATCCGCAAAAAGCAATGCGGATTTATATTGCCAGCTTTTACAACGGAGTTTGGTGCTCTATTTATCGTTATTTACAGGTACACGAATAGGAAGAGAAATTAAGGTTTACCTCTCACATTAACGTATTGTAAACAAAAGTGACAATCTACAGGGTTAGTAAACATTTTTTAGTTTAGGGACGGAGCAAGAAAACAAACAATTTTAGCGTTTAATATTTTAATTCAGGGTTTGAAACCAGCCTAGCTCGCTAACTAGCGTTAGCCAAACCAGCACTGACAGAGCACATGAATAACACTGTCATGACTTACTTACTTGTTCAGCCCTTTTGGTGTTAAATCACCACACCGCAGCGTTTCTACAGGAAGATTTTCAAATGATTCTGACAAATCATTATTTCATTTCCCCCTGTTCTTCCCATAGCATGTAACACTTTCTATGTCGATTGACCAGCTGCAGTGTTGTTGTCTGCAAGACACTTCCTGGTACGTCAGCTGCACGTCACCATTAAGACACACAGCGTCCTCTAGCGAACGAGGCACAGCAGTGGACAGCGAGTCAATGATGTCATTTTTATTCCAGGCAGCCACCTGCAGAATATTAGTTATTTCAAATGATTTACATGGAGCCCAGTCAAACGAACTGATGCGTCTGCAGGCGAAACACTGTGTTTGCCTTTTAACTTCATCCTCTGAGGGTGCTCTGAGTCCAAATTAATAACAGCACACCTCCATCCTGGAGCCCTACTGCCTCTTTCTTTGTTTCCTTTCAATCATGCCACTGTACATCATATTCAGTACATCTCCCATGAGTGCCTGGCTGCAGGTCTGCACCAGGGGAACCTTAAGACAACAGATGTTAAAATGATTGTGCTATTTTCCTTGAGGATATATGCAATATTTTCAAACATAGAGGAATTTTAAACACCCTCAGTCCTCCTTTACCTTAAGGGAAATTAGTAATTCCCCTGCACATCCACAGAGGAGAGCATACTATGATGTGGCTGTGGGTGAAAATATGAGCAATACCAAGCAGTTATCCAGTGAGCCCCTCCCATCACAGAAATTTAGCTGAATTAATGTAGGACCATGCATACTTTCACACCTATTCTCAGCCCTGTATATTTAGCTACACACTGTATACACACTTGAGCTTACACCTAATTTACAGTATTATTCCTAATAGTCTCAGGAAGACACAAATGGGATGGGTGATGCTGCTGGCTCTAAATGGCTCATTAGCGATTCAGGTACTGAATTGCTATTGCAAACAGTGAGCCCTAATTATGTTCCACAATTACACAGAGTAAGAATCTGATATTCAGATGTGCCACCATCACAGACAATTTTGGGATAAGCTGTCATTTTAGGGAACATGCTTATTTGCTTTCTTGCCTGGCAACCTTAGGATGACGATGACATTTTATAGCTATGGTCTGGCATTAAAAAACTGGTAGAATTACTGAATAAAACAGTTTTACGTTATTAGTTAGTGTTTCTCTGACACTGTTCGGCTTGTTGTGGAGAGGCTGGCAGCCCAGCACATGCTAATGTGTGCTCGGGTTTTTTCTCTGATAACTTAAGATCCAGACGTTAAGGAGGTTTATACCATGAGGGGAATATCTGCAGAGCTCTCCTCCTCTACAAATCAAACAGACCCAGTGATATAAACCAGTATAAACACTGAATAAAGCAGTTTCACATTAAAAAATCAATGTTTCTCCAATGCTGTTCGGCACAGCAGGGGCTGGAGCCAAGCTGCCACTAACATTTGCTCAGCTTGTTTCTCTGATAACTTGCGATCCAGATGTACAATGACTTCAAATCCTTTATCTGGTTCAAACATACAGTTAAAAAGCCAGGGATATGATGCCACTGACAGGTGATAGCGACAAAATGACATGGCCCTTATCCTTGATTAAAATGACAGATTTCTCTGGGTTTGAACATTGTTGGAAACATTTGGGATAACATAAGTACACAGTTTAACAAAATACACAACACTGGTCTGGCTGTAGACATTTCAATGGGGAAAAGTTACATTTTATATCTAACAAAACAAGATGTTACGTGACAGTGAGCTTTAGAGTGGCTGGTAGGCGGATTTTGTTACGTTTAGACAGTCAGGCTTGACGTTCCCCCCTGTTGTCTTTATGCTAAGCTAAGCTTACAGGCTGCTAGTTGAAGCTTCATATTAATTGGACAGACATGAGAAAGGTCTAGATCTTCTCATTCAACTCTTGGCGGAGGTCGTCTAACCTCTAACCCCCCAAGCCCTAATCCTAACCCTAACATTTGCCTCAACCTTACCACTTGTTTTTTTTGCCTTAAAGTTCCAGTAGGCAACATTGTTTTGGTATAATTGAGTAAAAATGTTATAATATTCTCTAAGCATAATGTAAATCAAGTGGTCTGAGACAAACAATAGGTTTCTGCACCTCACCATGACTCTGTGTTCAGCCTCTAAACAATCAGTATCGCGCCGATGTGCATCAGCCAGTCAAAGGTCAGCTCAGACCACTGCGTTCCTATTGGCTGTTCTACTGCATCCACTGCGTTCCTATTGGCTGTTCTACTGCATTTGCATGTTCCTGTGCCGCCAGCGGAAGGGCAGAGCACCAACCCAATGGCGAACAGTGCACCAGGTAAAATAGCTATCCCAGCACTGGCTATAACTGCCTACACGGCTAAACCCCAAAAAAGGAAGACAGAACTCGGTTCCCCGCGAGGGAGGGATGGGGAGGGCTGCTGCGTGGTGAAGGAGAGCGGGGCTCTGGAGTATGTGCGGGGCCACGAGGGAGGGATGGGGAGGGCTGCTGTGTGTTGAGGGAGAGCCGAGGCTTCCAGAGAGGGAGAAATAGAACCAAGTAGAATAAAATACTCGCGTGCTCGTCTGGTAGGAGGGGCTCAGGGCGGAGACGAAGGAAACCTAACTCAGATGACCCAAAACTCAGCCATTTTCAGGCTTTCTACCTACTGCAGCTTTAACCTTACCACATATTTTTGTTGTTCAACCCAACCAACCTAACACCGACCTTCACCCGAAACAGTGGTGTTTGCGTCCCGTATGATTCTAAAGCCAAACCCTGTTTTTGTTGCCTAAACCTAACCAGGTGTTTTTATAGCGTAAACCTAACCATGTGCTTTAGTTGCCTAAATCTAACCAAGTTTATGTTGCCTAACTCTAATCACGTGCTTTTGTTGCCTAAACCTAACATTTGCCTAACCCTGACCATATATTTTTGTTGCCTAAACCTCACCACATGTTTTTGTTGCCTAAACCCAACCATGTGTTTTTGTTGCCTAAACCTAACCACGTGCTTTTGTTGCCTAAATCTAACCATGTGCTTTTGTTGCCTAAATCTAACCACATTTTTGTTGCTGAAACCAAACCACGTTTTTGTTGTCTAAACCCAACCATGTGTTTTTGTTGCCTAAACCTAACCACGTGCTTTTGTTGCCTAAACCTAACCACGTGCTTTTGTTGCCTAAATCTAACCATGTGCTTTTGTTGCCTAAATCTAACCACATTTTTGTTGCTGAAACCAAACCACGTTTTTGTTGTCTAAATCCAACCATGTGTTTTTGTTGCCTAAACCTAACATTTGCCTAACCCTAACCACATATTCATGTGTTTTTGTTGTTGAAGGGAAAAAAAATATGTGGTGTTGTAACGACGTAGTGCATTGTATTTTGAGATTGTATGTAAACGTTAAATTTCCTGTTTTGAAAGAGGAGAACTTGACACAGTGTCCCAGAACGTCAACAACCTTGCTTGTCATATGTGGACATGTAAAGTCCATGACCAAAACGTCAATATGTGACAAGGTCGGAGTGAGAATGTGTTGCTTGGCGAGACAGAGAATAAGCGACTGTACTGTCCTTCAGCCAAACTAATTACATCCAGACAGGAGCTGACAGGAGTGTTGCTGTCTCTGAATATTTAGGGCTTGTGTGAACTTGCTTTAAATAATAGGCTAATGAATATTCTTCGACACACTCCTACTCTTTCTTTCGTATCTTTCTGTGTTTCTTTCAATAATTACATTATTTCCTTTTAATTTCTGCAAGTCTTTGTTTCACAGTCATAGTATGGACGAAAGTGAACGAACAAATCTTTTTGAACAACTATTTTTAGTGTCCAGTATATGGCCTAGTGGATCAGCCTGTCTAATGTCTGAGTGCTCATAAGTCGCTGACTTCCCTCACTCGCCTGTTTACTGTTAGTTACTGTTAGTACTGATTATGCTGCCTGCCACAGTGAGGGAAAGAGAGGAAATTGACTTGGACTTTAGTCCAGACAGTGTTGTATTTACTGAACAAGACTGAATGAACCGTTCTCTTGAAGTGGGATGTCTGTTGCTTGCCCAGGAAGAATGACAAATCGATGCAAATCCCATTTCTCTTGGGCCAATATAGCCTACTTACATTCAAGTGGGATGCTGACTCAATGCATTAAAATGAATATTTTATTTTTATTGATATAAACTTATTCACGATGACTTGTAATGCATTGAAGAGAAGTTTTGTTTGCGTGCAGTGCTAGCTGTCAAATGTTCATGTACTTTGCAAAAAGTATCAAAACTCAAAAGGTTCAGGGGCACCGGTGGCTTAGTGGATAGAGCGGGCGCCCCATGTACAAGGCTCGACTCTAGCCTGTGGCCCTTTGCTGCATGTCACTCCCTCTCTCTCCCCCCTTCACACTTGTCTGTCCTATCAATTAAAGGCTAAAAAGCTCAAAAAAATATCTAAAAAAAAAAACCTCAAAAGGTTCAAAGGGTTTGATACATTTTCATGGACCAACTTGAAGGAATGGATAGTGTGAAAAGAATTAGTCTGCCCATCACTATGTTCTATCAAGGTGTTTGCTCATTGCCAGCTCTTCCCCCTATGACCGACTTTCTATGTGCCACATGAAGAAACACTCCTTTTTCCTACAGAGCTCAGCAACAGCAAATTCGGACAATATGTGGACGGTCAGCCAGCAAGTCAGCTGAAAAAAACTTGGCTCCTGCTGAAGTTTTCAAGGTCACTGACTGTCAACAGACACTCCAAATTGTGTACCTCCTGGCCACCCTGCTGATGTGATTGCACTCTGTGAGCAGTATTGCAGCCTTACAGCTGCAACAGAGGTGAGAGGCTCCCCACTTCTCTTCACTCCTCACAGTCAGAGAGGTAAAAATTCTTATAAGTGGCCTATGGCATATTTGTAGAACCATTATTTATATCAAAGGTCCATTGTGCAGGATTTAGGGGGATACATTAGCAGACATGGAATATAATATAATAAGTATGTTTAATTTTGTGTATAATCACCTGAAAATAAGAATCGTGTTATAGTTGCCTTAGAATGTTGTATCTACACAGGGAGCCTGTCCTTGTCCACAGAGATCGCCATGTTTGAACCATGTTTCTACATCAGACCAGAAAAGACAAACTCATCACTGGCTGGATTAGGGACCATTTGTGTTTTTGCATCAGCCACTGTAGTTAGCAGCCCCTTCATGACAAGCAGTGCCACAAAAACACAGATTCTATAACGTGAAACTGCTTTATTTAGTGTTTTTACTATTTTAAATCAAGGGCTCTGTCAGTTTTGGAGGGGAGAAGACCTCTGTGGATAATTCAGCTCCTGGCAAAAATCTTATGAATGTCTGGATCTTATGTTATCAGAAAAAAGGGTGAGTACAGATTAGCAGGTGCTAGGCTAGTGGCCTGTCTCCGATTTGCCGAGCAGCATCAGAAAAACACCAAAATTTAACGTGAAATTGCTTTATTTAGTGTTTTTACTGGTTTAAATCATTGGACCCATTTGTTTTGGAGGAGGAGACCTCTTTGGATAAAAGCCTCCTGAATGTCTGGATCAGTATTAAGGTGAGCAGACATCAGCGGGTGCTGGGCCAGGGCACGAGCCAATCAGTGTAGGAGAAACACTGATTTGCAACATGAAACTGCTTTATCCAGTGCGTTTACTGGTTAAAATCACCAGATCCATTTGTTTTGGAGAGGAAAAGACCTCTGCAAATAATTCAGCTCATGGTAAAAACCTCCTGAACAATGAACACAGGAGAAAACATCATGTTTTACAGTAATACTCTTGGTGGATTGTCTCTATTAATACTGAATGCCTTTTGTCTTTTCTGCCCTGATAAAGACTCTGTCAGGTTGAAAGTGTGAGGTCTTCATTTTTAACCATTATCACGCCATATTAAAAGAACTTTAATCTACGTCATCACCTTGCTTTACATAAAAGTGCCTCAAGATCTTTTCCCTTCCACTTATAATTCTTTTCATCTTCAAAGGCACCTTCAGGTTGCTGGGCCTCCCATCATGAGAAATTGATCAAGCGCTTGGCGTTTTGTATCTCTTTCAAATCCTCACAATTGTCAATTTAGAACAATGACTTTTATTGTTTGGATCAAAAACTAGATAAGAATGAATTCCTTTTATTCTGTTTGTTCTGGGTCAATCCTACCTTACTGCCACTTGCTGTATGCTGGTAGGCTATAGCAACATATGTGCAACATGATGAAAGGGTGGCAAGAATACACTACCTACCTACTCAGACACTTTGTGGCCGCAGACCACCACAAAGATGCAATCAGACTCTCTAACCACCCACAGTCAGAGCAGACCCGGCCAATAACCAACTTACTGCCAACGTCAGGACACTGTAATGGTGTTACTTTGTTCCTTGCAGGTTTTCTTGCACCAGGACCGCGGCTTGGATAATCATGTATGTCGCCCACAATATCTGTGTCTCCAAGTACCACTTTTGGAAGTCTGTTACTTCCCACCTGCTTCAGTAGGTGCTAACCACAGTCTTATATTCACACATTTGGATTTTTATCATTGCACTGAACACGTAGCAGTGAAACAAGAACTCTCTGCCTTCACATCTTGCTTGGAAATGTAGGGATAGAGCCATTTGTTAATGCTGAGGTTAGTGTTTCTGTCTAAACAGTGTTGTAGTTACCTCATATACTATCAGGTGTGGTGTAAAGGAGCAGAACATTTTGGGAAAAACGCTGACTTGCTTTCATGCCCAGAGTTAAATGAGAAAATGGACACCACTCTCATATTTAGTGGTGGAGTCTCTCAGATATCTTGGCACTTCACTGGACAATATCCTCAGCTTCAGTCAGCATACCATAAACAATTACAAACACCATCAGCAGACACTTACAGCCATCCATAAATTAAACCACCTGCCAATACAACCTCATCTTATTCTTCTCCTGCATTATTGAGCCACTTTTTTGTGTGATGCCATCTGTTTTTTCCATATGCCCATAATGAGAGTAAACTCTTCAAGATAGCTCATTTAGCCAGCAAACTCACAGGTATTCCATCTCCTAACCTAACTAATTTTGCTACCTCATCCCTGATCTGCAAAGCACTCACAACCCAGATCATCCGCTCCCCCAGTATCCATGTTCCTTCTAGTTGCAGGTATAGACCCATGTGCAGGAGGGGCTGTTTCAGCAGGAGCTTTCTTAAGAGCTCCAAAGAAGAAGAATCTTCTTTTCATTTGAAATTCAGTCTGTGGTGAATCGAATGCCAATCCATGTTTTTTTTTGTCTCTTGTGTATTAATTCTGTGTGTCTTACATATCTGTGATATGCATTCTGTATGTCTTACTTGTTTGTGCTCTGTATGCACTGGATGTGCAAAAGATTTTCCTCTTTGAGGACAAATAAACTCTTTATCTGCCTTTTATATTCGTTCGTAAAATACTCCCATGGGAAGCAGGAGACGTCAGCCTAAGACTAGATATGGGGAAACATCAAGCCTGTCCAAGGGTTTTAAAAAATCTACCTACCAACATCTCTAAAGATTACTGTTGAACACATTATAGCTTACAGTGTATTGCTTGATTGCAGCGGCAACAATCTTGGGACAGCTGGTGTTGTTTTCACTCTCGGGTCTGTCTGTGTGTGTGTGTGTCTGTGTGTGTGTGTCTGTGTGTGTGTGTGTGTGTGTGTGTGTGTGTGTGTGTGTGTGTGTGTATGCATGTCTGTCATCATGGTAAAATGTGGTCCAAGTGACACCAATTGTAGGGGGAACTACCACAGAAGTGGTTTGGAGTATCTTGCCAGGTGTTTATATGTTGTTTTGTTTATATGTCTGTCTGTGGACAGATTTTCTCAGAGTGATGTGTCACATCTGTGCAGGATGCAGTCACAAAACTTTTCAGGTGTGTAGTCGAGATAAAAATAAAGGTCAAGATGTGAATGAGCCGGACAAGGGGGCCAGAAGTAGGAGGATAGGAAGGAGGTAAGGTACCATTGCCCCCCAAATTACACCTCTGACCCACAGTCCTCTTAAAGGTCCAGTCTGTAGGAATTAATGGCAGAAATGGAATACAATATTCATAACTATGTTTTTATAAGTTTATGAAAACCTGAAAATGTGAATGACTGTGTCTTGGTCATCTTAGAATAAATCATTTCTATCTACATACAGAACAGAGAACGAACAAACCAAACACTGGCTCTAGATAGGGCCATTTGTGTTTTTGTGTTTTCGTGTTAGCCACCATAGTTCCCCTACACGCTTGGCTCAGAGTTGAACTATTGGAACGTAGCAGCATACACCGCATGTCATGTGACAAGGAACAACCAATCACAGTCGACAAAAAGCTTTTCCACCTTCCATAAATATAAGTCTGTGATAAATGTGGAGAAGGAGTTGATCATTTTAGAGCAGGGCTATCCAGGGTTTTACATCTGTCTCACAGACAATATTTTAATAATAATATTGTGCTTAATACACACTTAAACACAGCACGTGGAAGAAAATCAACTCTACACTCAGGATTACATGTAAGTGGGCTATGATGCAGTGCTTGTTGTGGTTGCTTAGCAACTTCAGACGCGACCTGTCTCTGCATTCTTGAAAGCTGGCACAGAAAAGGCAAAAATCGCACACAAAGCCTGACCTCGTGTTTCCCAGGTGGTTAAAGACGCGGCATGTGTAATATGATTCATTAAGGAAAGTCTAAAGGCTCCTTACATAGTTTCAGTCTACTATAATGTCAGTATTTTGTGAATGCATGCAGCTCAGTCCACACTAAAATCACTTGACACAGTGTTCCACAGTTCTGTCTGTTTTACTACTGGGGATGGTTTTATAACTCACCACTTGTGAGCTGTATCAGAATGTGGGATGGTGCTCTCTCACTGACGGGGGAAAAACATTGTCTCCTTTTTGTTTATAAAGCATTAGTAGCAAAGCTACCGTTCTTTCAAAAGTCAAATCCATCTCTTATGACACATGCTCACAGGAATTTTTATCCCTTGAAACTCCTCAGATCAGCACAGACCTCGGTAAATTAGCTTTTTTTTTTCTTTTCACCTTTTTACTGTTTTTATTGCTGTTTATAATTCTTAATAGACATTGCTACTTATTTGTTTTTTTCATCAACATTGATCTGACATTATATATCTGTATCCTTCCAGCCCATTGAATGAGAAGTCAGGGTATTCATGTAAAAGGGCTTAATGCTCAGTCTGTTTTCCTGAATAAATAATGGTTTAATTGAGGTTAAATGTTCAATGTATGTTTCCCTAAGCCAATATGTTGATAGACTGTTGAATATACAGGCAAGACAGTTTTCATATCTCCGGTGATTTTTACCGTTCAAACTGCATCTGAAACATCTATGTACCTTCATTCTCGTGTAGTTTGAACTGCAATACTCTTACCGTCTTAGTTAATATAAAGAGCCATGGGACCCTGGGAACATAGAGATGACCCTGTGAGATGAAAGATCAGTCTTACCTCGCTGTCACAATCCACAACTCTAGTTTGTTGTTAACCTCTCTATGCACTCTCAGCTCCTTCCCACATCCTGTCTTACCTCCTGTATTTACTCTTCCTCTGTTAAGATTCCTTTTTACTAACTTACTCAACTTTCCAGCCTCTCCGATTTTGTCAGAAATGCGCCTTTGTCAATGTAGACTCTGTTCTCTTTGACAGTAGAAAGGCTGTATTTTAAATTTGCATGACTTCACTTTTATCCCAGCTCATCATTCAACTTGGCGAGCAGACTTTTTATGCAGTAGTACCGTTCTCCTCGGCTGCCATTTGATCTACTATATTTGCCCCAAATGAGTGGGAGGTAAATCTGTCTGTGCTGCCTCCCATTCACAGTCCATTTTTCCCATTCACAGTGAATGTGAAAAAATCATTTATTTATTAATCATTTATCTAAACTTCAGTTGCCCTGGCTCCAAATTATGCCTTTTTCATCATGATTATAACTCACTTCACTTTAACAGTTTCACACATATTTAGCTGTGGAGTGAATTCACCAGCTGCCTGATCTGACCTGTGCGCAGATGATGCTATAAAGAGCACACTTGACAGCAGTGACGGTATATTCATGTGGCTGACCTATTACATGAATGGAGAGTTAGTGGGTTATTTATTTATTAAGAGATGAAAGAACCCACTGATTAGTTTTACACGCAGTGTTGCAGCTCTGTGGATGGCAATGTTGGTCTATGGGTTGCTACAGACTGACATATCTCAGTCATAGACTCTATAAAATAATGAATGCAGCCACTGTGGCATCATGCACTTAGATCGTTGCCAGCTTGGTTTGTTGGAGACAGAAGTGACTGTATTTAGAATAGTGACCATATTCAAAATTCAGCCCCTGTACACCTGTCATGAATGTTTAAATTAGCTGTTGTGACCAAAACCATTTCTTGCACCAGGCTGCAAACTTGTTTATTTCTGCTGTAAAGTTGGGCATTTTAACATGGGGGTCTATGGAGATTGACTCACTCGTGGAGACAACCTCTAGTGGCCATTAGAGGAACTAGCGGTATAATCATTTATCACAGTGGGTACTTGTGATCTGCCATACGTGCCACTTTCTCAGTTAATCCAATAAATTTCCACTAACTCTCGTCCACACATCTCTCGCCCATCACACCCGCCTCATTAGGCCAGCTCCCCTCACCTGTGGCTCATTACTCACTGCCACTATCAATACTCCAGCTTCACAGATTCTCGTTGCCAGATTGTTCTTTGTTCTTTCCGACCGACCTACAGCCGGCTCCTCACAAACGTGTTTCCTTCTGTGTTCAATAGGGGTGGGAATCGAGAACTGGTCCCTGTTAAGAACCGGTTCCAACTGGTTCAATTCATCGACATCATTAGCCTTTATGCTTAACGATTCTCTTATCAATTCTTTTCATTACGCCGAATCTATGCTCGTCAGTCAGCAGCATGTTCAACAACAGAGAAGCCGTAATGGCAGAGGGGACAGAAGTGGTCAAAGCCATGGTCAAAGCTGCTAGCCCGCTGTGGAGCCTCGTCGCGTCCCTGCTCCAGGTAGACAGTGGCCAGGACGCTGTTGTCGGATTTCATGGGAACACCAAGGATGGTAAGATATGGGCAGTTGAGTTGATTTGCACGCCATTTGTTGTTATAATACGCTAGGCTAGCCGCGTTCGCTGCCTCACCTGAGTTCGCTGCACTAGCTGCGTGGTGTTGACACACTCAGGCTGTGGATTTATCTCTAGATCACCAGCTAGCAGTAACATTAATGACATTGTGGCTGTTGTTGTGACATAGATAACTGTATGCCAATGCTGGTTTATGACTGTGAAAGCTGCCGTTAGTTTTTTGTGTGGTTAGACAGCGTGCTTTTTTTCAAATCTTTCTCATCGTCTTTCCAAACTAGACCATGACTTTAAGGTTCATAATAAAACGTTATGAAAGCAGATGTCTTGGGTTACAAACTACAGGAGGTGATATCATTAACTCACAGGAGGAATCGATAAGGGAATCGATAAAGAACCGGATCGATAAGCAGAATCAATAATGGCACTGATATCAATAAATTCCCATCCCTATTGTTCACCTAGTATCGGACCCTCTGCCCATCTGACAATGTCTCCTGTCTGCTACCTCGAGGTAACGCTGCACACTTTTGAACCTTTTGCTGGGTATGTGCAATCAGCGGTCACCAGTGACTCACCAGCTCTCTGCTCCAGCGTACTACATCAAAAGTATCGGACTGAATATATGTCCCGGAAGGCCCCGCGCCAAGAAACTGACTTTCACTGTTGTTTACATGCCTGCTCATTCTGTGATTGACAAACAGTATATATAACTTCATTACAAACTGTCTTGCCTGTGTTTGGTGCTATTGGGTTCAAACCGCACGCGTTACATTATTGTCTGGATTTCCCTGAAATTTTGCACATACATTGTAACTCCCATATGTACCATAATGTTGTTGGAAATCCTGCGACATTTCTCCTAGCACTACGATGAGGTTCCCATTTCTGATTCTGAGTGAAATGTCACTTGCACAATGAATAGCCTAACTTCATCATTACCATCATCAGGTTTAAATTTTGATTTGTCCAAAACTTTGGTTTTTGATCAGTTACATCTAAAAGTGTGACATTTCTATCAGCCTCAACTTTACTTATATTTAGAGCTACTTAGCAATTGTAGTATGATAATATGCGACACTACAATGGTTAACAGGGTTAATGTTATACCTGCTAAACATCAGCATGTTAGCATTGTCTTTGCATGCATGCTGATGTTAGCGTATAGCTCAGTGCCCCACCTCTTGGTAGTACCCAAGGCAACCACCTCTGTTGTCTATAGGACGCTCTGCCACTGATCACAAATGTAAATCACAATAAGCAATTCACAAAAAGCCATAGTGCTAATTATGTGACATTGATTTGACTGCCAGCCTGCTCTTTTCTTTTGGCCTTGTGGTAACACTGAATAGCATTTAGTTTATTTTCATTAATCATTTTGAATTCAAATTAATTACATTTCATTATTGTAAAATTAGCTTTAAGGTAAGAATGTTAATTTTCTAGTCTTGATGAAGACAGCCAAGTCACTCAATAGTATCCCACTAAGTCATTGCAAATGGATCTGTAATGTGTTTGGCACAGTAAATAGCTCATGAATTGCTAATTTAATTTGGATTAAACACGATTAAATTTGGATTTTTAAGTACAAAGAGCTGCATTGGATGACTGAGCAGTGATCTGTGCTAAAAGCTCTGAGGTTATGGAGTCTGCGGCTGTGCCTCTGTATCCGCGGTTCACTTCATTAGCGTCAGTGTTTTTGCTCAGGGAGACGTGATTGAGAGAAGTGACAGCACAGCATCTCTTTTCATCTGACATTAGACAGACAGACGGGCTCCTGCTTCCGCCCTGGCCGGCAGCCTGATGCCCGCCGCCAACAGCCATTAGGAACGGTTTAACATCAGTCCTTTCCCCACTAACCTACATGGCTATGAGAAATGGGGCAAAACTGCCCTCAGAGCAGCCTCCAGGGCCTCCATAGCTTTCCTCATCCTGCCATCCCACTCCACTCTCTTTGTAAAATAACCTCCTATATCCCTTCACGTCCCCTTAGATTAGATCTGTTAGATCTGAAAATATCACACATATTGGTGGTAAAGCTAGAAATGCTGAGTACATGCTGTTTTGGGCACAATGACTTATACGATTAGACAACATAAAACACTGACAAAAATGCACATTGCAAATAGAGTGGGAAGAGGAACAAAACAGATAAAGATGAATCAGATAAGTGTGATCACAAAGATGCAAAGTCTGTCACGCTCGTGATCACGCTCAGCAAAGGCTGATCCTGCCAAGTCCAATTACTTCTCAAAAGGGCAAAGTATGGACAAGCTACTGGGCCATAATAAGCCGGATCCCTTTGTATGGTTTCAAAGCAGGCTCCAGGTTTGAAACAAGGCACGACAACAACGATCTGTGTTGCCATTCAAAAGAGGGAACTTCAAAGAACCTAATTTTCTCTTGCCCAGCTGCACTGTGGCTCGCTGCCACAGGCCAATCATTATAATGAGTGAAAAAAAAACTACTTTGAATAGACAGCTAAACTGCCTAACACTGCAAGCTACTGTATATAATCTGCCTCTAATACTGTGTCAAAGACTGATCATGAGATGTTAGGATGATCAAGAAGAGGAGATTTAATGGCAGTTTATACTTGCTGTCCGAGTAGCAATACCACTAGATCTCAACGAGTGCGTATTTGTCATAAGGATTATAGTAATAACTAAAAATTGGAACATAATGCACAGTATGAGGAGTCAGATTGTTACAATGTAAAGGGGTTGCATGTTCAGATCTGTGTGAACTTTGAGTCATTTTAAGGTACATCCTCACCATGTTTCTTTTCCAAAACCTAACCTCCGTAACTTTACATTAATTACGTAACTAAATAATAATAAAGCCAGGTGTTAGCAGGTTTTTTGTGCGGTTGAAATGGGGCTATAATGTGAAAGTGACGAAAGCAGCTGACATGTCATTTGAAGGGCAAGAAGTGAAAATGCTGAAGTGTCAGAATATTAAAATATCTGCTCCTGTAAACGGACGTGTAACAGACGAAAGCAATTGAAGTGTCACTGACAGTGAAGGTAAAGACACTGCAAATGTCATGGAACTTAGGTTTCCATGTGAAATTACCACCAAATTCCTCCTGTCCAGCAATTATCCCAAAATCTATCGATAAATATTGCAGCATTATTTGAGAAGGTCATAAATAGCTGATGATTTCTTTAATACATTTCCAGAAAACTAATAGTCAGTTAACTGATATGCACAATGCTATGGAACTTTAATAGAAGTTTATACTTGCTCTCTAAGCAGCCATTTAGTTACTTTCAATGGTTGTACATTGAGCCAGAGATTCAATACAACATTTATCATCAGGAGCTTCTGTGTAAATAATATGAAGAATATTTAGGTTTTTTTTTTTTAGCAATTTTAGGAATACCTAATAACTGCATCTAAAAATATAAAGACTATTAATTGTTATATGTCATACCAATTTGGTCTTACTTCTTTCAGTGTTTCTCTAAAATCTGCCAGAACTCCAAAAACTTTAGACTGGATCAATATGAATTACCTGAGGTCTCCGTAAAGATTTCAGGGTGCCAACATCAGGAATGTCCTTAGCAGAAAGGAATCAATAGCTGCTCTTCTAAATGGAGAATATATTAAAAGCCTGAGACTGTTCCAAGCAGATTTTCATGGCAAAAAAAAAATCAAAAGCCTTTATTCTGTGCTGAAAATCTGAATAGTTAAAACTTAATGACACGTTTCACCTTGAACAAGCCTTCATCAGGGTGATGCTATGTCAACAGTGTAGCTCCGACCTTCTTTGATTTTTAATGCATCACTTCAGGTTTGATCAAGATCTACTTCAAATGCAGTCAGAAAGGGATTTTTATTGGCTTCCTTGATATCACACATACTTGTCTCCCTTTTTATCCAAGCTGTTATTGTATTAAGACTTTTAATGTGCTGTAGAAGTCATGAACTGCATTTCTGGTTCAAAGGCGCCAGTTATTGTCCAGTCCAGACCCACTGGCTGTGTTTGTGTTTGGATTTCATGCCCCACATGTGCTCATCATGCTTTATTTGCTCTGCTGTAAGCTGCGAGCCCTTTGAACACCTGCCTCTGCTCTACCATTTTGCAGTATATTATAGGTTTATGCTGGTGTTTTCTGGTCACCCTTATGTGTAAATATGCATTGTATGCTAAGTTGACTGTCTGTGTTTATTCTGTCTCATCAGATGCGGTGATGCATGATGAAAAGGCCATGCACATGGTCCTTTCAGCCGATTTCGAAGCTGCCTTCTCTGGCTTTGAATCCTGAACTCAGCGCCAACGCAACAGTAGACTGGAAATGTATAACCCTGCAAATTCATATTACCAAAAATTCCATGGGACACCTCCTGTCTACTGTCTTTACAGCCTTCCAGCAACAGCTGCTACAGTAGCTCAGCGTACTGTACCTAAGCGTCTCCCTTTCATGTGTCATTTAATACGTCTCCCCATGGCACACAGAGCTCCACAACAAAGCTCCTCTCTCTAAGTTTTCCCAGTCTGTCCCCTGTCTGTGCTTGAGAATCTATTTTAACTCACCTTGTCGCATCCTTCTTGCAATATTCTACCTCTACGAGCAACCTGCTGTTTTCTGAGGGTGTTGCTTTGTCCCTCGCAGGTCTTCTTGGGTCAGGACCAAAGCTTCCCCAATCCCTTTGAACTTGTTTTCCAATTCCCTATGTCTAAGTGCCACTGGCACTCAGTGGGGCTGCTTAACTCAGAACTCAGACCTGAGCAGTCAGACACTGAATTCACTCATTATTTTGTAGGACTTTTTATATAGCTTTCTATAGCTGTCCATAACACTGTAGTCCTATCTCACATATAGGTTTTCAACAGCCAATATCAGAGGAGTTGAATCCATCTGCCAACGACTTACATCTAATGCCAGAGTAATTCTAATGTGTAGTGCCAGTGGACAGAGTGAAAAGAGTTTTCTGTAGCAAGGCAGAAGTAGAGGTGTGTAGGCATGCAACACATCTAACTTTGATGCGCCAGATAAGAGTTTGTGTGTGTGGTCACTTTAAGCCTTTTTATTAACCCTAACCACAATCTTTCCCAACAATACCCAAGTATTTTAGTGTCCTAACCTTAACTTTTCCATTCTTTATTAGTTACTATGAGCAGGTATTGTAGACATTTATAATTTTCTTTGCACTGGATGTTGACTTTTAACATATTCATGATAGTTTTGCAGAATCTTCTTGTTCTTGTTCAGGATGGGCTTGGTTTTCATTTAGAGCAGCTACATGTTTGTAACTGCTAATGAAACAGTCTCAATTTAATATTAATCCCTCTGCACGAGCTATATAAGCCAACGAGACCATGAGTGAGAAGATTGGGTGTTTCTATATATTCTTCATGCCTGTCTCTGTGTCTGATTCCTTGCTAAATCAGATGAAACAATTTGCTGCAAGCAGCCTGGAAGAGCCTTACTTATTTTCCCAGATGGGCAGTGAGTAGTACGTTAACTAGTTAAAAGGAAGCAGGAGATTTTTCTTTAGAGAATTATATGTTTTGATGTTATGTTTTGTGAATATGAGGCACGATCAGCAACGAGAAAAAGAAAAGAACAGAGCAAAGAACTAAAAATATACATATATGTAAAGGATAGTGATAAAGCAGGGGCAAAATCACTGGTCAACCTTAGGTCGGTAACCTATCCTGATTTGGCCCTCTCCCTTCTAGACGGGCATGTAATCAGAATGTTAATAACTTTAGCCTTCTCAACAAATGTACTGTTACTAAGCAACCAAATCTGTTAGTTGTAGGCTTCCAAGTAACCTAGGTGGGCAGTATAAAGAGGGCGAAAGTCTGTATACAGTGGAGGTCGGGGAGGTGGATGGGTCAAACAAACACAGGGCTTTTACCCATGAGGCCGCCCTGTGTGAAACTAAAACTTAATGTTGACATCTTTTAACTTCATGTCCTTGTGTCTTTTATGTAGCATTATGTGACATACATCACTTTATAATGTACTTGCATCTCATACGTCACAATTGTAGTTATTTTAATGTTCTTCTTTCCTCATTACCTCAACCTAACCAAGGAGTTTTGCTGCCACCTTGTAATGTTATATTATCCTTTCACGTGTTTTTGTGAGAACACATTGTCCTTCAGGAAGCAATGGTGCTCATGGGAAATGCAGTCTTCATTCTGGGAAACAATGTTGCTTTTGCCCACAGGGGCCACCAAAATCAACTCAAAGGATGCTTTCGCTCAGTGCTGGAGCGCACCCCCGCACAATCTGGACCCTTCGTAAATTCAGAGGGCTGTTGGAATGTACCATTCTGTTTTCGAGAACACCACGCTCTCGGAGCAGCAGAGCGTCCTGTGGGCGCTCTGTCTGGGGAGACGGAGCAGCAGAGCAGCAGAGCTCTAAGCGGAGTGAATGTATGATTAACTTAACTGTTCATTAATTCATGCAGAAATAGAATGCTCTGTTTCTTTGAATAACAGCGCTCTCGTTTTGGTAAGGGGAATCAAATTTGAATTTCTGAATGCACTCAAAATTAAAGTTCCTTGTCGTCGGTTTAAATAATCTTTTTTTTTTTTTGTTTTACAGATTATTATTTGGCATTTTTGCTTCTATTTGAGAGAGGACGGAATAGCAATGGGGAGAGAGAGGGGTATGACATGCAACAAAGGTCCCAAGGCCTGAATCGCACCCAGGGCGTTATGATTATATCACGTGTTGTGTGCTTTTTAAGTAATTTCTTATTCTTCTACTATCAGTGATATTTACATGACCAATTTAGTAAGCTGACTTACTTGTATGCACAAATGTTCTTAGGGGTTCATTTGTGTCCTGTTGCTCTTATTAACATTGTGCCTTCAGACACTGTTAAGTGTCAACCCCAGTCTTTTTCTGCAGAATGAAATTCCTCTAGACATCTTTCCTATACTGCTAAGACATTAAGGGACTCCCAGTCATATCCAAACCGTGACAGTGTTTGGAAGGAAGCCAAGCAGACAGGCGTCTGGGTTTCCCGTACGTCTTTTATCCTGGATCAAACAATCAAGCAGACAACATGAAACACACAGCACCGGCACTTCTTCTGCTTATTGCTTCCTTTTTGGGAAAGAGCTGAACAGGCTATAATGATTATTCAGGCTGCCTCTCTCTCCAGACGTGCTTGAAGTGACATCCTGCCGTCTGCAGGCTCAGTCCAACTCATCTTGCAGCACCTGCTGAGACAGGGATGTATATGTTTAGGAGCAGGTGATCCTTGTTACCCCGATACACTGCAGCTTTTTTTAGCTCATCATTTAATTTGGCAAGCAAGCAAATATTTTACATAGTCACTGTAGTTGTCACATTGTCCATAAATTCCCTGGCAGAAGGGAGGTATATTCTTCCCTGCATCTAACCACGATGCACTAACAATGATCAGAGTGTGTGCTGTGTGGTAAAGAGCCAAAAGCTGTTTGTGCGACGAGTTTCCTGCTATCTCACAGCTCTACCCACCTTACACGCTGCATATATTTGATTTTAACTGCAGGTATTTCACGGCTTAAAGTTAAAAAATTTATACTTTCATCAGTGGATATCTCATGGGTTTATCTCCTCTACTTATGCCTTCCATTCTGTTGGTAATTGCATTTACCCCCTCAGGCCCCCGTCATTCATTCTGTCTAATTAGCTCTCCTGACCCTCTAAGCATGGCTGTGACCTCTTCATCCAGTAAAGGCGCTGACTCCTGCCTCATCACTTTGACTGCTGGCTGACACATGACCAGCACCAAACCAAGGAGGGATACTTCTTGGGCTGATATGTGCAATTAGATCAAGGTGTTCATAGCACTTTTGAAAGAGATTTAATTATGCTTATGTTAATTAATAAAAAGCGCATTTGTTGTAGCTGTCCCATGTTAGGTCCAAACAGGCTGCACAGAGGTCACGTCTTTGTGTTTAAACAGTTGTAATACATGCATTTGGTGTGAAACTAACTGCCATTGGCCAGCCCCCCAGAATGCACCAAATTAATTGGTGACTCACTGACAAGAACACTGGCATGAAAAGACGCCTGTGTCTTGTGAGAGCGAATTTCAGTTGAACAATGGGCCTATTTAAAGCTGACTGGGAGGCTTGTTGTAAGGAGAATTAATGTTTGAATTAATCAGCACCTAGCTTTGCTTTTCTTCCTCTGTGATTTAGTATCTGCGGGAGGAAACAGGGCAGGGAGTCATAACTCACAAATTAATCATTTATAATCATTCATCTCACTTGTTGGCTAACTGCAGTGCAACAGTAAAAAAAGAAGATGTACTGGTAAGATACACCGATATGTAAATGACATGTTTCTCACCATGGTTTATCCTTCAAAATAAAGCTATAGCTCTAGGGTTTTATAGGAGCAATGCCGCAGTGCTGCTGAGTATAAGGCAGCTCCAACACTTAGCTGCCTACAGGGATAGTGTTCACTCGGGTTGCAAGTGAAGCCCAGAGGACACCTCTAATATGACTGTAATTCTCCACGGCCTCAGCACAAATCATGCTGCACGCCTTCAGGCACCCAGCTGTTATTCTTTATACACATGTAAAGCTCTGCAGGGAGGACGCCTTCACAAGCCCCCGGCCCAGGCTCATGCAACTCAGGGGAGAAGTCTGTAAAATGACGTCACATTGAACCCTTTGCTACCCCCAGAGGTTTGGACGACGTATCAATTCAATCCACACCCCAGGGGCCGTCTGCTGATGCAATGTGATGTGCCTCTTTTCTGTTATTGCTCTCATCTTTCACACTGCACCTCTCGCTGACACTTGCCACAAGCTGCGTTTTAATGGGGCAGTTCCATCGAGATGAGATGAGTGGTGCTCGACTTTGACCAGAGCAGGGTTAAACGGGAAGCTGCTGGTGAGTGTGGTCTCATCATTGCTGACAAATGAGAATAAAATTCAGTGCTCTCAAGCATGAGACATCGTAGATAAGTGCACTAATGCAGGCTGTTCTCGTGCACCGTTCATATGTATACCTACGAAAAGTAATGCACCACAATTCATATGTAACCCATGTACTCATGGGGGGGGTTGGAGGAGCAAAACAAACACAGGACTTTACCCCCGAAGGCTGGTGTTTGTGTCCTGTGTTAAGCCAAGTGAACTCTGACTTATTTTAAGGCACATTGTCAGAATGTTCCTTTTCCTAAACCTAACCAAAGTAACTTTATTTATCTAAACCTAACCTATGTAACTGTACGCAAAGTATGTGTCTTTATGTTAAGTCCTCAACGTCATTGTTGGGGTGCTAATTTGTTAGATATAATATCAACTGTTGTATGTCCATTTTTGTAAGATAACAACACAGCACCTTCCCCCAGGAAACCAGTTTTTATGTCCCATGTAAAACCAAGTGAACTTTATTTTAAAGTAAGTCATCACCATGTTTATTTTTTCTAAACCAAACCTACATAAACACTCTCAGTACATAACTTTACATTAAGTACGTAATGTTATGTGCATTTTCATAACATTATATGAACCGTTACAAGGGTTTTTCCATAGACCTGCTTTAATTTGCATTTTTAATTTGCCTGTTAAAAAAAACCTGAGTGATGATTCTGAAAGTATAAAAACTTTACAAAAATATTTTTAGGCTTGGCTGGGGTGAAAAAAAGAATAAAAAAAAAAGTTTATAAAGCAAATAAAGCATGATGTACATGAAGCATGTAGCTTATTTTTCACTCAATATTTCTCTTTACTTACTTTATGACCCTCATACAATGGGACAAACAGAAATACCATATTCAGGTGTAGATTTTCAGGAGGAAATAAAGACATAAAAGTAGCAGTAGTTTTGTGATAACATTGAAGACATTTCCATCATAAATTGATGCAGAAAGGCACAAATCAATGCAACAAATGCACCAGAATGTAGGAAATATAGTGTTTTGTGTCCAAATTTTCCAGGGGGATGACCTTAAATTCCATTCCTCCATTTCATATGTGTCCCCGACAATGTTGAAACAAAATCTAAGCCTTCATATTTCTAAAGTGGTTTCCACCCTCTGAGGCTTGACGGACAATTTTTAATTAAGTCATCTCTATGCGCCCTCTCCTGCAATGGTTTTATGGCACCCCACTAAAGACTTAGTGCCACCAGCTGTTTTTCTTGATATGGCCAGCTCTTATATTTGCACATCAACAGTAGTGGATGAAAATCTTCCCTGACTGGCATTGTCAATTACAGATTTTATGGAAATGCAGTCAAAATTTTCAAATGGAAAACTGACTACAGATTAGCACTGTTAAAAACCACATCAGTGACATCACACTGACCATTTTAGAAACTGCAAGCAATGGACTTCCACCACCATAGGAGCCATTAAGTTACTGGTCATACTACACCAAGTGGCTGCAGTCAACCCAGTGGCCTGAATAGATGCTGGCATTGAAAATTCTGCTAGCCACTGATATGTAACATTTGTACATTATTATGTAATAATAATATGTTGAAACTTTATGTTTCTTTACATTTCTACAATGTTGTAGTTAACGTGGTTATGTATAGGTACAAAAAACAGTTATGGAGAAGATCATGTTTGGGCTCAATCACTGCTGGAGATGCTCACTAAAAACAACAGGTTTTGTTGTTTGTCTTAAAAAGTGGTCTGCAGTTATGTGCCGCCTATGTGTTACACCATTTACCATACCACTCCATCTCCTGATGACAAAGTTAGCTCATACACATGTAATCTGAACTATGTTACTTTAAAAATGCTAATGATACTTATTAAATGTACAAATGTAAGGTATCAGTGGTTTGCAGAAATGTAAAATTCTGGTGTTTGGGCAGCTGTAGTGGCAAAATTGTTAAGTGCTGTAGGAAATATTGATGTTACATAATTTATAATTTATTTTGTGGCAGCATTTATTAAATAAATGCTAGCCAAAATTCTCCACCATTACATATATGCAAATTTTAATTTGATTATAAACAGTTTATTCAGGTGCCTACGTTTTTCACCATGAATACTGTAGGGTTTGATTAGCTCAATATTAGTAAAAAGTGACGTTAATAAGAATTATTAAACATAACCACTTTAATTATTCGTCCAGTGATATAATTTCATAGTCAGACTAATAGAACCACTTTGGGGAAATTATTAATTTTCAACTGTCAATTCAAGTAGAGCTCAAGTAGCTACAACTTTTGTACCCGTAAAGTGACTGAATGTAATCCTACAGAAAACCAAGATGACGACTTTATAGACAAACATTTATCCTAAACTACTGACACAGGAGACCAAGATGCAATACAACTAATGACAGACAAGACAATTGGTGAATGCAACTATGAGTGGAATGAAATGAATACAACAATGCATAATGAATGAATGAACGAATGACCAGAGTGAACCAGATGAGGCAGTGAGCAATGGTAAGATAATTAGCAGAGGAAACTTTGACATGGACCTGTGAAAAGCACCATTCAATAGTTGAGAGGCATGGGAAGCGAAAAGGGAAACATCTGAAAACTTAGGGGAAATCCTAATTTTATCTAATGCTCCCTACCATACTGATTAAACTAAACATCAAACCCCAGCACGGGAAAATTATGTTGTTTCACCTGAGTTGTTGCAGACCAGAAAGAAGATGCTCTGGAGGGGGAAGAGGAAAAGGCGGCGCTGCTCCTTGTTGTGAACTGCTCTTGGTGCCATCCTTCTCTTCTCCTCAGTCGAACTCCTGGAGCCTTTGGGCGCTTTTGGGCGTTCCTGAGCCCACATGGCAACCTTGGCTCGGATGATCTTGGCCCTCCAGGTCGGTCGTCATCACACACCCAGTGTGGGCATGCAAGAGTCTGCCTTTCTTCAGTCCTGACCTTGCTGGTCCAGGACACAGGAATTAGGCAGACTTTGTGGCATGAAGTTCTTTCTGTTGGGTTCTAGCATGTTCAGTTCTGCCCAGGATGCCATGGAGCTGCCCGGCGGGTCACACTGGATGGAGCCCCGCATGGCCCGCAGGCTTCTCAAAAGTCCTTCTTCAGTTCTTTGTCTCTTTCTCTCTCAACTCTTAACTTTTAACTCTTAACTGCAAGACAAAAGTCACTTCTCATCTTATAGTTGTTCCAAGGGGTTGAGACTGGCAGGCAGGCTCCGGCCTCTGTGCTGTGATTGGCCTTTCCAGCTGTCTTCTCAGGCTGATGTCCGGTGGGAGCAGTTCACTGTCACTGGCGGGACATCTCACTCCTTCCCTCCTGTACTTTCCCTAGTTCTTTCCCTAGTTTAAAGTTTTATGTACTTTAATTGCTTCCTAGATGGTTAATGAAGCTTGAAACATTTCTAATGCTTCCATATCTATCAATGAGGCACTGTCTGCTATTGCATGGTACCAAACACACATTGTCTGCAACAGGATATTATCAACTTATAAATAAGTGGTCAACAGACACTACTAATTCAGATTTAAATGTTATAAATGGTGATCATGTTATAACGTTAGATAGATATACATGTGTATGTATATACACTGAAATAGAAAGAAAGGTGAAGCATAATATTACAATTCAGCATGTTGGTTCCTGGAATCTGCATTTCTGTCTGTCCTCATAAGGAAAAGACAACTGCAGAGAAAGGTGTTATCACATTAACATACAGTACACACAGTCATCTGCACCATCTTCTTACTGCATGACACCAACATGTTAAATAATAAAGTTACGTTTGAAACACCTTTCAGGCCATGTGGCTGAGTTTCTGAAGGACCCAGTGGTTGGTCACCAATTCGTCTTTGATGTCAGGAAGCTGAGTGAAAGTCCATTGGTGTGAATCCAGAATAAACAGGCTTGAACATCCTACAGTACATTAAATTGTGCCAACTTGTGTTATATTGCTTCTAAATGTAACTTTCCACGTGTTAAAGAAATAAGAAATAATATGTTACTTTGTCTTTGAAAAGTCTCATAAAAGCCTCGTGAATGTTTTCATCTATTTCATAAAATCAACTCACATCCTTCTGTTACTCACTGCTGCAGAAATATATCTGTGGATGCTTCAGATGAAGAAATTTCCAGCACAGTGAGAGATGCCAAGCTGCAACTTTAGGGGCTGTAAACACAATTATAAATCTGGGGCTCCATCTGTTTTTGCACCATTAAGTGTATGATTACTTCTGGTCTGAAAATGAGCCCTTTTTGAAAAATATGGCACTGAAAACTATCAGTGAACTAAGTTTCAAAATGATTTTCCAGCTTTTCATTTCTGTGTCATATGTAAAATGATAGGTCAATAACCGGAGTACTTAATCTTCTGTAGTTTTTATCAAAAGTGATGAGAAGAGTGATTAATGTACTCACTGTATCTGCAGTAATGTACTGTAAATGCAAAGTAGGCTGTACTGTGTTGATGGATGGTCGTTGGAGAATTAGTTCAACTACATGGCTACAGAGCAGCAGCTTTTATTACAACAGCACAACACCAGCACCATCAAAACCAAAAGGCTATATAACATTACATTTTTACAGCTCCTTACTGAGGGCCTTCTGGGGTCCAGTGTGGCATGAACCTGCAGGCCAGCTCGATTAGTGACTGACCTTTCATTATCGTCTGTCCATCATCAGCAAGCCTCAGGGCACTGGGAAGAGCCAGTGCACCAAACTCCAATATTTTTTATGGATTCGGGTACTGTGAAGCATGCATCAAAACAGCACAGATGTCTGGAGCAACCAGACAGTGAAATGTAGCAGTGCTAATGACTGGTAACACAAGTAAAGCAGGGGCAGTTTGGAAAATGATTGGTGTCTTAATAAGCTTGTTTACAAGGCCATAATAACGATAGAAGTGGTGATAAGTTGTAACAAGTCTGGTGTTAAGTTAATTAACTCTGAAATAAAATATGAGGCTTATTGTTAAACCTCAGAAACAAATAACAGCAAAGTTAAAGTTCAGAATTAAAAACATACAGGTATTATTATTGTTATGAGGTATTATTTTTACACTCAAAAGTTAATTTGCTTAAGTAGCACTAAAAGGATTTGATGACAATGAATCCTGATTGTTGAAAGCACTACATCATTTTTTTTCCCAACTGCACATTTAGCCCAGTTGCCAGAAATAAATATGGGCATTGTATGTTTCTGCAAACCATGTCTATGTTACATTTATATGTTTCGTACATATCTTATCAACATTCGTATCAGTAAAGTGATGTGGTTCATCCAATTTCTCATTAAAAGGAGGGGAGTATAGTGAATGGCATGATACCTAGGCGTGGTGACTGTCAAGCAGTAGAAACAGCAGACTGCTGTGTGAGACTAATGAAAGCCAGTGTTTTTTAAGAGGAGGTCGAGACGCGTTCAGCTGTCTATGTAGCGACAAAACTGCATGTTTTTTACAAGAGTTCTGGAATTGTCCAGCTGTATGTGCAGCAACTAAAGCAAGAGTCTTGTGGGACCAGCCTCCCTTACTTCGGAATGGGAGTCTGGGGATATTCGTCTTTCGTTTTGTAACAGAAATGGGTGGGGATATCCAGACCACGTGACGGCGTTGCCATAGGTAACAGAGAATGAATCAAAACTCAATCAAATGAAATCATATCTATTTTAATCTCTTCTGGCGATGTACTGAACACTTCTTTTTCTGTTGTACTACGGACAACAGTTCGGGGAACAGCAATTCCGGTGTAGGCGGGTGTAAGGCAAAGCTAATCAGCTATTGGTCGAGGAAGTACAGAAGTACACAGATTTGGATCCAATCACATCACTGTTGCTGGCAGCCAGCGCTAGCCAGCGACTCTGTCATCTGGTAATGTCCACAGACGACAGAGTCAGCCGGCGTGCTGACGTCATCAGCGTCTGTGTAAGAGACTACCAAAGTGTTTTTTAACAAGAGTATGGGACATGTCTAGCTGTATGTGTAGAGCGACATGAGCAAGTGTGTTATTTGATGAGAGTTCGGAACATGCCCAGCTGTATGTGTAAGAACAAAAGCAGGTGTTCTTTAACAAGAGTTTGAGACATGTCCAGCCATACGTGTAGCAACAAAAGCAGGTGTTCTTGAACAAAAGTTCGGGACACATCCAGCTGTATATGTAGCAACAAAAGCAGGCGTTGTTTTTATCTTTTTTTTTTTTTTACAAGAGTTTGGAACATGTCCAGTTATATGTAGCAACAAAAGCAGGCCTGTTATTTAACGAGAGTTCGGAACATGCCTAGCTGTATGTGCAAGAACAAAAGCAGGTGTTCTGTTTACAAGAGCTCGGGACATGTCCAGCAATATACGTGGCGACAAAAGAAGGTTTTTCATAAAAGGGTTTGGGACATGTCCAGCCATATGTGTAGCTACAAAAATTGGTGTTTTTTTAATTATTTTTTTTACAAAAGTTTGGAACATGTCCAGCTGTATGTGTAGCAACACCAGCAGGTGTTCAAACAAGAATTCGGGACATGTCCAGCTGAATGTGTAGCGACAAAAGCCGGTGTTTTTTACATGAGTTCGAAACATGTCCAGCCATGTTTGTAACAACCAAACAGGGTGTTTTATGGCTGGCTTTTTTCCTGCGTAGTATACCTTTAAGGCAAAACAAGATTTTTCCCTAGCCTTAACCAATTGTTATTTGTGTCTTTACCTAAACATTTTTACCCCTGCGTCACAACATGAAATTGAAAATTAAAAAATGAAGAAAGTTTCATCATAGTTGTTACAAAAGATCACAGAAGAAACACAAATCTCTTGTGTGAATTAACCAACATTGCTTTAGTATTGGCATAAAACGTGTTCTTGAAGGACTCCATTGCTCATTCAAGACCTTTAAAAGAGGTTTTTGGGAGATATAAAATAATAAAGTGAAGGTGGCTGTGGAAAAAAATTGATCTTATGAGACAGGATGACCTTATAACCCCCACTGCAAAACCAGCCAACAAATTCTTTTCATTGCAATCACTGGCCAGTGGGTCAAAGATCCCACATTAAATGGCTCATCCACCCCCGGAATCCTGGATTTCTAGCCAGATGAAGCTCCTCTTTATCAACAAAGCTATACTCACGTGGATGCAGCACCCAGGCTCACAGTGTGGTTCACTTTGATTCATGCTCTTTGATGAGGCTGCGAGGTTATGACGGATTCTTTATGATGATCCTTTATGATGTGTGAAATTATTCATTTAGCAATGCATGGCCATGAGCGTGAACACCTCTACACCACCAAACACTCCTCAAGTGTTTTAATTCACTTAAAATCCTGGCATCGTATATATTTACTGCAATAGATGATAGATCAGGTTTTAATCACAGGCGTAAAATGAAGCTAATAACATGGTGTTGCTTTGCCAAATCATTGAGCAAGGGAATCTTTTACATTCTATAAATTACACACTGTTAACTGCTTGTTTGAGCTCAAATCATTAAAGAACTGATTTGGAAAGCCTCCATCAATGAGAGATATGATGTGAAGAAGCTAGACAGATTCATTACATTTCCTCTTCATTGTTTACAGCACTCTCTCTGTAAAAGGGAAGCTGCAACAATAATAATAAAAGCCTATTGGAGTGACTTTGATCTCCTCTTCATGATGCCACAGCAGCAGCCTGAATATTCCCTGTGAGCCTTCACACACAAAAGGCTGATATTCTTTTTTTATCATTAACATGATAGCATGAAGTGCTGCCTGCAAAAGTTGCTTTCTATTTGAGCAGGATGCCAAATTAGCATTTCCTTTTATCAGATCATCAGGTGAAGCAGCTGTTAAGAACTTTTTATCAGTGTAGCAGTTATCATGTATGAGAAATACTGGTATGATCATAGGTAGGTCATGGAGAGTTTCACCTTAAGTGTCAGGTCATGTAATGCGGTGTGTTTCACTTGCTTAAAGGCTATTTTTGCTACATACATGCTGCAGCTCACAGTGTCCCCGTTCTGATGTTTTTTTCCTCATGTGTCCCAGTTTTGATGTTTTCTGATCAGTGTGAACAGCAAAAAGCTGCAAGGAGTCATAGTTTTCCAGTTACCATCTGGACCACATGGAAGTGTGATGCACCATCAGATCAGGGTGTGCAACCTCTCGCAGCTTGAATATGAATACACAATCCAGAATTTGTCAGCACTGCCATGACTCTGTTACTGTGTGAGAAGATATGCCAGTTAAACTCAAACCAGAGGACATACACTGGAAGTAAATAGTGTGGTGCTAGCTGCTCTGTGAGACTACTTAGGCACAGTGGTGCTTTGCGCTAAATGCTAACATCAGCATGCTAACATGCTCACGGTCACAATACTAACATGCTGATGTTGAGCTGGTGTAATGTTTTCATGTCCACCATCTTAGCTTAGCGTGTTAACATGCTAATATTTGCTAATTAGCACAAGCTGAGGCTAATGGGAGATGAGAGGAGATTTTGGCTAAGCTGCAGCCAGCAGCTAATGGTGTTAACAGTGCTTACAGCATTAACAGTGATGACAGAGCTAATGGTGTTAACCAATAGATTTATGATAATACCTTGTTATCGCATGGCAAGAGGGTGCCTATTTATTCCAGTGGAGCTGCTCAACTGGCGCATACGGCAAAAAGTTTTCTCGCTTTCAGGTTCTAACTTAACATTGTAATGATGTCACAGATTTTTGTGAACCACTTTTTCAGTAAATTTTTACAAATATAAAACCTCTTCGGAAAGAATCATAGTCGACCTTGTTTACAGTTTGCGGTGTCCAGTTAACAGTTTTACAAATGTCTTTTACAATGGTGGCCTGCAGGGAAAATGCTTTTTGGGCTGCAAGGGATTTTTTTTCTGCAATACCACGAGAAGCCACTGGGAAAAAAGCTGGAAGGGTTAGTGGCGTTTGAGGTTGCCTGTGTTGCCAGGGGGAAACTGGAGGATTGGCGCTAACGCTTTTACAACAACGCTGTCACATTCGGCAGTCACAACTGTAGGAGCGCAGTGCAGAGCAGCAGCACTTAGCTAGCTAGTGAGATACACACACAGGAACTTACATGCACATAGGGCCTGTGACCACATAGCATTTTTCGTCGTCAGAAAAGCAGTGGCAGGGCAATAGGGAGCACTTCATAAAAAAGCACTTTCGACATTAACATTAGCTAGGTAGCCAACCTAAGATTACATTAACAGGTTTGACTACATAAATAACAACAAGCTTACAACATATATGGTGATAAAAGCACAACACTCACCAGCAACACTCAGTGTCCAGCAGACACTGACAAAAAAAACAAAACACTGTGGACACAGGCACCGACATGCACGTGTGGTCAAACCATATACCACAACATGGAACAGAGAAGCTCACGTTACAACACAAAGAGGTAGTCTGTTGTCATCTCGGCTCATAATACCATTACTCCACTATATCTTTATGTAGCAAGTAGCTGTTTGCCGCTATATAATTTCATGGCAATCTCTCCAATAGTTGTTGAGAAATTTCATCTAAAACTAAAAATGCCAACCTCATGGTGGCCCTGGAGGAAAAGTCAGGGGTTCACCAGAGTCATTAGGATCTATCCTGGGGACTACGATTGTTTGTATTAAATTTCTTGGCAAACCATCCAAACCAAAGTAGACCAAAGTGGACCAATCAACCACCAAACAAAAATGCCATCCCTAGAGCCATGCTGCTCGAGGCAGTAAAAGTCAGATAAGAGCCATAATTTGGCCTTGATTATCCGTAGTGTGGCTACTCGTTGCTACTTTATACATATCAGCTAATAATAGCCAGCCACTATGTGTTTACTGTCGCGTCACCGTATGTTATTCACCATGGTGGGTACTGTTCCTGATGTGAGTGGGAATGAACACAGTGTTCAAGCTTGACTAGTGCATTAACACCTTCAACAGCCAGCTGGTAGACAAGTCTGGACAGGGGACACAGACTGAGCTGTCAAAACAGCCTGCGAAATTGCAAGGAGTATACACTAGTATACAAATCACATTGCCCCTGTAGTATTATACTGAAGTAAAAATGACATAAATGTTGAGTAGTTACAACAGAACGTTTACTATATGACATAATATAAATAGCAAAAGAAGCTGGAAAAAGTCATGACTGTAGATCAATACAATACTCAGCAACAGAGAAATATCATGGGTTATAGGAAAATGCAAAATATACATGATATTGTAATTTAGACAAAGGGATTCATAGGACAGGTATTAAAGGAAATATAGTAACATCGCTGGAAAGCCAGGAAACAAAATTTCAACTACTGGAACTCCAATTTTTAGGGGTATGATTAAGATTTATTTCCTTTTGAAAATATACCCATAAATTTGTCATATGAAAACAATTATACAACCTTGAACAATTTATCACAACAGGATCACACAAGTTAACACCCACGTCCCTGCATTACAAAGAATTGCCCTTAATTGGTTTTTACTGTTTTTTTCTTTTTCTAAACATTTAAAACATTTTCAACAAAAAAACTAAAACAATACAAGATTCCACTACGACTCTCAAATTGCCGTCTATTAAATACCCAGAACCCCTTGGTGCCCTAGGGAAGAATCCGGACACGCTAGCTTGAAGTGGTGCAATCAAAGAAAAATGTGAAAGGGGGGAAATTCAACCCATAAATCTGTGAAGCTCAACTTTGTCTTGTCCCAGAGAGGCCACCGGCCAGTAAATCTTTGCCATTGTGTCTGGCTACCGACTCTTTTATATCATATCAAGGGATTTGTCTGGCAGGAAAATCTGCCCATGATTTATTGTGTTATAAAATGGGTTTAACATGCCATTTCTGTAGCTGGAAGCTTTTCCAGAGTAATAACAACACTGACCACTGCTATTTCTCAAGAAAAGTGTCTAGTGTTGCTTGTAAGTGAGCTCTATGGTAAAAACAAAGCCCAGACTTCACATTGTAGCTAAGTGTGTGTGTGTCTTCCTTGAGTTTAGAAAAATCCCCATCTAATATTGGAGTCATTCCAAAGGGGGCAATGACCTCTCCCAAAATTTATGCAGCATTTCTCTTGAATATAATAATTGTGATTTTGCATACAAACATAGACAATCCTCTGTTTTACTCAACAGTGACATTACTGTTGTTACATGACCAAACAAGAACAAAGGCCTGGAAAAATGCTTTGGACCCTATCATTCATTTTAATTGTTCCGTTCAACGAGAAAGGCAATGCGTGCACATGCACAAAGAAACGCACAAATGCAACATGCGCACACTGATGCACTCACTCATACACACACACACACGCGCACACATGAACACAATGCACACCTCTCGAACTGCAGCTAAGATGGGTATTAGACAATTTAGTCCTGACATGTTGCAGCGATGATAGCTCTACTGCCACGTGAAGATGTCCCCCGTCACTCCCAGCGGCTCCCTCCTTCACCTTGATGTCACGGTGAGTCGACAACATCATTACTCATCACGTCACCACTGAAACACATGCCTAGTGCAGCACTATATCACTCCCATATTGATATGTTGGTTATAGTATTATATTCAATGTACTGTATGAGAACATTATTTCATATAAACACGTCCACGGTTTCATATATCACTTTTATATTCACATGCCCACTTTGTCACTAGATCACTGTCATATTGACACCCACTATATTAGCACGTCACTTTCATTGGTCACAAATCCACTGTGTCATAAAAAAAACTTTTTTTTTCAGCTGATATGTGTGCACTTTGCTATCGTAGGCGTCAGTCTGCATCGTTTTCAAATCATTTTCATGTTAACCCGTCGTGGGCCGCTTGTTTCTGTTACGTCTGCTGAAGCCCCGTTGGATTTGCGAGGGACATACTCAATATCAAAGTTGCTCTTATGGCGTCCCTTCCCTCGGCTCCAGGCAAACAGTAGCAGGAAGCAGAAGATGACCACACCCAGGAAGGACAGGCAGCCCATGGCTGTAGATATAATGATAGTCTTAATGTCTATGGGGACTGTCATGTTATACAGTACTGTCCCATTCCCCCATGTGCTGTTAGAGTCTGTCAGATAGTTTGAGCTCCTGTTACTATAGTGGGATCTGTCTCCAATGCCCAGGCTCTTCACAGCTAAAGAGGCCGACAGGCTAGCGTTGCCAGCAGGGTTACTGGCAATACACAAATACACCCCGCTGTCATGCAGCTCCGCTGCCTTGATCTCAAGGGTTCCATCTGGTTGGACTTCCACCCTGCCGCTGCTCTTGGTTGTGATGTAGCGTCTGTGAGGTGTAATCCATACCACTGAGGGCCGAGGCGCTCCCTCTGCCATGCAGCTCAGACGGGCGGGCTGACCCTCATCAGCCATCAGTAGCTGGGTCGTGTTGGGTCCAATCCGTGGTTTGGTGCAGGTCATGTATCTGGAGACCAGAGGCTCCTTGAGGTCACGGAGAGATTTCCCCAGGAGGTGCTCAGGGGCGCTGCACTCTGGCTGCACATCCAGAATCTGCAGAGAGGGAGGCTTGTGGCTATTGAGCAGCCAAAGCAATCTGCAGTCGCACACTAATGGGTTTCCACCCAGACAGAGCCTCTGGAGGCTGTCTGGTGAGGCAAACACTCCCCTCTCCAGAGAGTCCAGGCGGTTCTGTGACACATCCAGTAGTTGCAAAGATTTGAGGCCCACAAATGCAAAAGGCTCAATAGAAATCAGTTGAGCCCCTTGGAGGTGGAGCTCCAGCAGGTGAGGGAGTTGACCCAGCTCTCCCTGATGGATGTGCTGGATGCGGCAGTAGGACAAGTTGAGATGTGTGAGGTAGGGCACGTTGCGCAGGGCTGCGCCAGGGAAGGCAGACAGGTTAGTGTTGGTTATGAACAACGTTGTGAGGTTGAGGCCGTGCAGTGAGAGGGGAGGCAATGTGTCCAACCAGGGCCAGTAATCAATCTCTAGTCGGCGGAGACGTGATAACCTCTTAAAGGAGAAAGGCTTTAGAAAACTAATGCTCAAATAGCGCATGCGCAGCTCAACCAGGCTGTGCAGATGTGCCAGAGCGTCAGTAGGGACCACGGTCAGATTGGAACGCTCCAAGGTCAGACTTTGGAGTCCAAGTAATCCTGTAAAGGCCCGCTGAGAGATGAAAACCAGCTCGTTGTCACCCACTTCCAGGTACATCAACTTCCGCAGATCTTGGAAGGCATGATCCAGGAGAACCACCAGTCGGTTGTGGCTGAGGTCGAGGCGAGTGAGGTTGGTCAGGCCTGACAACACGCCAGCAGGAACCAGCTGAAGCAAGTTGCTGCGAAAGTTGAGTGAGCGGAGAGCAAGCTGGGACCGAAACGAGCCGGGCTCGACCACACTGATGAGGTTGTCGCTGAGGTCCAGGTCTTCCAGCTGCTGGAATGAAGAGAAGTTGTCTGGTGTGATGATGCGTAGCTTGTTTTTACTGAGGTCCAGCACACGCGTCTCGATGGGGATGCCTTCCGGGATGGTGGGCAGGCGCTTGCGGTGGCAGCTGACCGACTTGCTTTGGGCAGAGCACTCGCATCGGGCGGGGCAGCTCAGAGCCGGGCTGGCCAGGAGAAGCAGCAAGGCCCCGCCCAGGAAGAGGTGGCAGTGGATCAGGGCCGGGTGTTGCATGTCTCTTTTACCCACGTTGCCCTCTGTCATGCCACAGCTTCTTGTCCACACAGAGCACCATCACGAACAAGCCCTGCAAGACACAATACACGAAGAAGAAAAGTGTTAGAATACTCGACGCTCAGCTCAGCCTGCCATCACCTCCTTACCTCTCACCTTCTTACATTTTCAACATTTTATGTCTCTTTAAAGTGCCAAGTCTTTTCTCCCTTAATGAACTGTCCCTTTTCCTGGCAAGGAGGATATAATATAATTAAACTCACAGGAGGGCGAGACACAGCAAGAGAAATATCAGCTGCAGAAAATTGTGAACCTTCATCACTGTGTTAGCACAAAAGGTTGCAGGCTAACTGGGGATGTTTCATGAGGATGGAAGATGTTTCGACCCGGTGGCGAGAAATGACCCTCGTTAGAGTGCAGTGAGGCTAAATGCCCAAGTGGATTTGGTGTTGCTGTGTGTGTGTGACTGTATTTTGCATCAATGATAATGGTGTGTTTATGTGTGTGAATGTGGCAAGTATTCAAGCTAAAATACAAACTAAACAGAGAATGAAGTGGCAGCTTGTGTTTGCTTCTATAAGTGAATCCACAGAGTTTTGCTGCAACGTTGCCAGGCGCACATACAGCAACAAATATATGTGACTCTTTAATTAGTAATCAGCATACTGAGTCATCTCACCGGCTTGTTGTTTCAGTTTACACTGAATACACAGAGTTTCTATATTTATCACTGACATCGTGTGTTTCAACCTGCATCTATTTATGTAGAGAATGCATACATCTCCCGTTTAAAAATCAATAAAAATAAAAGCAAGCAATGAGCACGAGCGCTGTGAAAAATAACACATGCATGCATTTACATAATCCCCACAACAGTTTCTATTTGCTTCATTGCTCTTGTAGTTTCTGTTTACGGCTACTTACTGCAGATTACTGCTTTATTTGTTGTTGGATTGCTTTTTTTTTCTATAGCAAGTTTATCTTATGATGAAGCCATTTGATGTGTAATGTAATGTGCAGCACTTGCTCGGCTATACAGTGTGGCAGAGCAACATTACTGCAGTCACATGTGCTTGTCTCTAAAGCACACAGCTCAGCTCATGATGATACAAAGTGTATTGGTATTGAAGCACTTTCTGCTTTACATGACAGGATAAATGCACTTTACCTGTATAAAACAAAAAATAAAATGAAAATGACTAGTATTATTTCATATTTTAAGTTGGACCATATGTTTGAGTGGAAGTAAATTAATCTGTGAAGTTTGCACTGATGGTTAAAATATATCGGGATTGTTTTTGCGATTGATCAGTTTGATTTGTGAGGGTTTTTCTGGTTGTTTCTTTTACATTTTGTTCATTTATTTAACTTTTTTTTTTTTACATAAATGTTACATTTTCTATACGTATTCAACATTTTCCACATTTATGTTATATTATCTACACTTATTTTACAATTCCTACATGGATTTTACATTTTCAACATTTATTATGTTTTCTATATTTATTTTACACCACTTTCTACATTTATGTTACATTATCTACACTTATTTTACACTTTCTACATTTATTTTACATTTTCTACACAAATTTTACATTTTCAACATTTAATGTTTTCTATATTTTCCACTTTCTACATTTATTTTACATTTTCCATATTTATTTAATGTTTTCTACTTTATGTTACATTATCTACAGTTATTTTACATTTTCAACATTTATTTTGTTTTCCACATTTATTTCACAGTTTCTACATTTATTTTACATTTTCTACATTTATTTTACGTTTTCTACATTTATTTTACGTTTTCTGCATTTATTTTACATTTTCATAATTTGCTCAATGAACTGTTGCTTCAAGTCCCAGCCGCCACACACAGGGGTTTTATGGAACGAGAAGATAATGGCGGGGTAATGAGGGGAAGGATGCATAGTTCAACAGTAAAGCATGATGTTCTCTGAGTGCCATGCCTCCTCACAGCCCGGAAAGACACAGACTTTGACAGAAAATCACCTTCCAGCAGCCACAGGTTGTTGAATTGACAGATGGCTATGTAGACAGTGAGGCTGACCATAATTGCCTCATTACCAGTAGTATCTGCATTCTGCTCATGGCTATCTCTGCCAATTAGGTGTGCAAAGCGTAAGACACATCTGTGAGCGACGGAAATCTGAGTGCACATCATAAAGGCAAAGAAAAATGCTAGAAATATGAAAGATGCCTTTAAAAAGCTTTAGACTGCTTGCAGAGCTCTGTCAGTCACTGCAAAGCAAAAAAATCCAGCCAAGGTAAGCAGATGATGAGCACGCAGACAGACACATACCTTACTTTGATAGTGAAGTGAGTGACATTCAGAAAATAGCCGAGATGAGGCAGAAGGAGCCGGAGAGCACACACACACACGCACACACACTCTTCCCCACAGCACTCACCCCTCCGCCCGGCTCAGCAGCTGCACTGCTCGCATCTCCATATCTCTCCTCTCTCCCTCTTCTGCCTATCGCTCTTTTATCTCTCCGTCCTCCTGTTCACACATCTTCCACCTAACTCCTTTTTCTCTCCCCGGTCCTGCCTGGCCTGGCAAAAGCCCCGGTCCGTTCATCAGTCCCTGCAGGCTGGGTTTTTATCGATCGCAGCGCAGAAACATCAGATGCCAGGAATGTAGCCTTTAACAAAGAGCAGGCCGTTGCCACAGCAACTACAAACCCTTACTCCCATCCGCTCTGTGTAGTCTGCCAATCACGTTAATGAAAAAAGGAAGAAATAGAGTAAGGAGGCTGATATGTTTTCTCATATTCCTTCAGTCCTTGCATTGAGAGAACACACAAATTGAATACATTCCTGGAAATTCGGTGTCATTGGTATAGCAGAGCCTAGTTTAAGGTGTTTCCAATCTGTCATTCTGGCCGCCTTGCTATTTGTCGACCTGTCTTGTTGCCCATCCATCTGCTGCTCTGGTAACTATCTCTGTCTGTCTACCTTATTATCCGTCCACAAGCCTGCCTCTGTCTTTGTGTATTTATCTGTCTGCCTTTACCCGTCGGCCTCTGTTCCTCTCTGCCTCTCTGTTTAATAATTACAGTCCAGTTGTCTGTTGCTGCAGTGGGGAACTGCTCTGGCGATCTGTCGGAGAGTTGTGTGCCAGGAAGCACGCAGCCTCACCACGGCAATGCTGTTGCTTGAGACGTTGCGCACATAAAAACACTAAGTTATTTAAGATCATATCAGAAAAAAGCACATTATAAAGTAGCTGTTGTTGTGCTGGAGGTTTTTTTTTTTTTTGCTTTCTCCAGAGTTAAACATTAAAAGAAACAAAGTTCAGCTTCTCTGACAGGCCACAGAAAAAAAAAATCCAATGCCTTAACTCTAAATATATTCCATTTTACTGAGACTTTTCAGCATTTTTGAAGCTGCACTCCTCCTAAACAAATCTGACATATTTACAGCAGATATCATAAATCTAAATCTCTCCCGATCTAGGTTTCACGGTGCAGACACTGATAAAATAAAGATGATTTCACAAAGACTGTAAATCATGTCCTTGGATTAAAACACTATTCCAGCACTTGTACAAGTCCATAACCTTGAAAAATGATGTAGCTTTGATTTTGCTGAAGACCAGCAGTCCGTTTGATGTCCCAATCCATATCTGGCATACAGAGCTCACTGTCCTCCAACTGCTTTTGTTTTCAGTATTTTGCCTTAAAGACATGTTTCTCCCACCACTAAGTGACTGAATGGACGGTTGATAAGGGCTGACAGAATGTAATACATATAACGATATGCGATCCTTCAACTCTTCATGGCAGAATGTGGTTTTGAAAAATATAAAATTACGGAGAAACAAAAGTAGTTTGACAATAACTGCACCTTTAAACGGTAGCATTGTAACAAACCACGTCTTCAGAAATCAGTAGGATTAAAGAAATATGTAAGGTCACTGCTGACTAAAAATGGTGGCTCCTGCAGTGTATATTTTCTTTTGTATTGTGTGGCACCTGTTCAGAGTTAGCCTGAGATTTAGTAGCTTGTTTTAACGAGGCCTCTGTTTTTCCAGCTAATCAGAGCTAAAGCTTCTCAGACTTTCTGGCAATGGCAGATGGCAGAAGGAGTGAAAGGCAGATGGAAATAAAAAATTACTTCCAAAATGTTAAGGAGCAGCTCTGTCTTCTAGAAATAATGTTTATATACAACTAATCCCAAACGGCAAGTACCTTTTTCAGAGAAATGCAATGCCAGCAAATTATCTTTTGTATTAATGAGGAGATGTTGCCAAATAACCAGGCAAGTCAAAAAAAAAATGCTGATACCGAATGTATCAGCAAAATGTTCACTGATAACTTGTTCCATTTGTTTTCCACCAGAAAAGACAATCTTGCAATACACTATCCACTCATAGTGACTACAGCATTTTTATTTTTTTTTGTGAAAACAGTTTTTACCCTTTAAGGTCAGAGAAAGATTGTGATTTTGGTTAAACGATAAAGGGTCAGTTTGGATTTTTTTAAGTGGGGTTTCATAGGGTACTTATCCAAAGTTAGTGTATTACATACAGTAGATAACAACCGGCACGCCCCCAGTTTGGAGAGCCAGGCTGGAGTCAGACATGGAAGCCAAGAAATGTTCACGTGTGGATGGGGGCCAGCGACAGAATGTGTTTGAGGTTTAAGTCACCTCAAAAAAGTCCCAACTAAAAAGTCAGTTAGTTAAAGTGTGCTCTATATTGAGAGTATTCCCCATCCCTCCATCCGTCAGACAGCCCGTCCCAATGGGGAAGTCATTAGCATCTTCAGTTCCCCATTTATGCTCTCAAAGCCACCAGATTCCATTGAGAAAAACAGTCATTTCAGCTCGCCGAGAACAGGAGCTGCTGGTCTACTGCTGCCTCAGTCAGTTAGTTTAGTATGTTATTTTGTGACTTTGATGAATTCAGACTAACCCTTTAAACGCCAAAGGTACACCAACAGCTCCTTTGTTCAGCAATGTTACATCACTGTTTGCTCAGTGGACTCTGGCTTTGAGGAGGAGACTCTGGCTTCACTGGAAATCGCTGTCTGACTGCAACGTACAGCAGTAAAAATATTCTATAAATGGCATACACTTAAACTGATATTGTTCTTTGTAGGTGGAATGTTTTTAAGTGGCTGAAACGTGTTTTGTTGCTGACCTCTCCACAGCTGTGGATTGCTTAGCCTCTATGTCAGACTCTAGCCTGCTTCTTTAAACTGTGGGTGTTCTGGCAGACATCTACTGTGTGTAATATACTGTTTTTGTAAGTACCCCATACTACACTACTACAGAATATCTGAACTATTCCTTTAGCCAAAGTGCTTAAGAAGTAATGTCACATTAACTCTATGGAATGATGTCTCTGAACATAATCTAGGCAACAGTTACATGATTAACACAACGTAATTGTGAATACATTTTATAAATATACAAATCTAATTTCTAGGAACACACATAACAGAGTAGCAGAGTGCAACCATTATAATTAACTGAAGATACTATGGTCAGTGTAGCATCTGCTCAACTCTATTTTTACGCAGTTGCTCTTTTTTTCCCCCTGTGCACGGCTCTGCTGCCCTCCAACAGGTGAACACGATATAAAACTATGTAAAGAATGAGTACAATCTGTGAAATTATGATTAAAATGAATACCTCATGGCACCAGGGGCAACGCGAAGCAGCAGAGCAGCCTTGTGGGTGTTTTTACATTTCATATTAAAATGAATCCATCAAATCAATGCATCATGTAGTTGAAACGATCCAGTTAATTAATTCACCATCACCTATGGACCATTTTATTGCTATTCTGTTACTAGGGCAACAACTTTGGTCCCTATTTACTTCCTGTCAGCTTCTGCATTAACATACATTCAAACAGGAAATACAAAGGAACCCATTTACAATGTTTATGTTGTCCAGTTTGAAACGGTCTATATGCACATCCATGCCTTATGTACTTTGATTATAATAAGAGAACAGGAATCTGCTGGGTTCACAGGAAGTTAAAAATCACACAAGGAACAGTTTCAAGTGACATTTGAAGGATACCAAATTTATACTCTGTGATCTCATTGATTTGTGGCCTGTAAGAAATACATTCTTGTAGATATTTGAAAGTATGACATTTATGACCATTTAAAGCAGCACTAATATTTTTATATTAACACTGAATAAAATGACTATGTGTAATGTGAAGGGTGTTGGTCCCAATGGTATAGTGGTAGCTGATGAGGTGGGTGAACTTCTAGATAGATGGGTAGGTTACTAAGGAGGAAGTGCATATACTCTCCTGTATATGCTTATGGCTTTTTGACTGATAGGTGGGTATACTGTAAACAGCCAGATAAAGAGGTAGGTATATCCCATAAACCTGCATATACCCTCCACTACACCGCTTGTTGCTTAAGGAACATTTTAGCGTCTTTTAGCTCATTGGTTTGGTTTTACATCTCAACCATGTTTCCACTCACAGCTCCCACAGAGGCAGCTGTTTTCTGTACACTACCTGCCTCAACGTATTCTCACTGAGTGGTTTGTATGATATCCCACGAAAAAAAAATCATGGTGGGGATTTACCTTAATTAAAATGACTCCAAGTTCCGAATACGCCACTCCAGGGTAAAGTCTCGAGTGAAAGTCTGTTTCTTTGTGACCCATCCACCACCCCGACCTGCTACCTTACAAGCGCTCTTGACTGCTTCCCTGTCAGCGCATTGGTCACGTTATCGCAGCCTTTCAGAAATACCTGAGATATGTACAAATTCGGGTGCGTTGCTTTTCGTAGGAAAAGATACATAATATTTGTGAGAACAGCCTACCTGCCTAGCACCACAGGTCAACAAAGCTAGCAGCTAATGTTAGCTGGTGAGCATAGTGAAGAATGTAGCTACTAAAGAGCCAGCTACTTCCCTTAGGAGGTGGTGGAGACCTAAACTGAGCTCGAAAAAGAGTGAATATTGGACTTGTGCCCAACTAACCCTGAATGCTAATGTTAGTCCATGTTTATTGGATGAGTAAAGAACATGCTTGCAATAACAACTTTATAATCTGATAATATTGGCCTCAATATATGTCATGTCTGCAAGAAATATTGATGCAAGATCAAAGAAAGAACTTACAGACTTTAAGTTATCTATAGGACATCATGACTCTTTACTCTGAGTGGCCTATTTCTATACAGCTAAGTCTCTGATAGGCTGACCAAGGCTGACCTAGGTGGCACACATACAGTACTGTGGTGGCCATTTCTTGACTCCCTTTGAGCCCAGCCATATTTTTAGAAACACTTGGAGCCAACTGTGTCATGGGCAAGATGGAAAACATACAAGATCCCACAGAATTCTGGGTAAATGGTAATGGTGAGGGGGGTCATTGAGAAGGGCAGCCTACAGGGTTGAGCATTTTGGGATTTGGTTCTGAATTGGATTAGAGTCAGTGAAACTGTAGAAAATCTGACAGCCGAAAAGGAGCTGTAGGGTGATGCATGAGTCACTGTGAGAGTGAGAGCGAGAGAGAGAGGAGGGAAGAATAAAGAGAGCGGCGTATATAAAGCAGAAATACATGAAGAAATGAGGAAAGCCACGCTTACGAGATTAGATAAAACCCTTGTTTGCTCGAGTTGACTGTGATTTCTAATGTGCTTTTAACCGAGTAAAGCTTGGGAAACTGATTCCAGCTCTTCCACGAGATCTTCGTAATACTCAAGTAACACTCGGTGCACGTGTTGATTTTAATCTGGCAAGACGAGCACCATTAAAACCCTGTTCATTATCACACTACTCTCCAAATCTGTGGCCTTTGACAAGAGCAGAGCAAAATCCTGAGAAGGACTTAATTGGACTGTACCAATTAATTTTTAACATTACCCCAAATTGCAGTATTGATCGCCACAAAATTATTCATGAATTAATCATGACTTTTTATTGGCAGAATGTGTGTCTCACACTTTTCTTCATGCCCTTAGGTGTCCATTAAATCAATGTTTTGTATCTTTGTGAGAAGTACCATCTGCAGTACCGCAACTTTTATCTAATGTTATTAGCGCAGTTACCTCAATATGTGTGGTTAGAGGTATAAAACATTAAAGGCATGGGTGGTTTTTGTGGCGACCGCGCATAATAATCTCGACTATAAATCCTCTCTCCCCTCTGCACAGCCTTGCAAACATGAGGCTTTGAATTCACTTACATGGATGCAATTATTTTGCGACCGGCTCCTTGGAAAGGAGCCATTATTATTTTCCTCAACATAAATCTTATTCAGTACAACCTCTGCAAAGAAGCTTTAATGCACAATTTACATTTGTTTGCTCATTAAAGGAAAAAGCTTGTATTGCTTTTAAGAATTTACTTGTCACTTTGGATCACTGGAGTCATAAATGAACACAGTATTCATTCATCCTGCTGTTTTTCCTTGAAATATTAAACATATGCCTGACTGTCCTGCTTTGCTCGTTTCCAGATATAATAGTGGCTTGAATAATGGAATTATTTCACGAGAGAGTTCACATGTAGGCAATTACTGCCGCAGTGTGAGCATGTAACATGACATACTCTGCATGATAACTGACCTAAAAGGACACATTGTTAAACCAATCATCCTTTATACATTTATGTGTTGATGCACAGACAAACATGCGTGCAAATTGTGTTTACCACCAGCAATGTTTCACATGTAATTTACTGTTGATTCAAAGAGGGGACCTTGTTGTGATACACTGAATTAAGAAAACATGAGATACATGTTCTATTCATCAAGTTGTCTGATGAAACAAGGAAAATCCCTGTTGATTGCCCTTTTTTATGTCCATCCCATGACACAGACTATGAACAGAAAGAGAAGCAGAGGACTTTTAAGATTGGTTGAGATGTAGGCTGTGCAAAAACACCAGGAAGCAATACTTTGTATTGTCAGTGTAGCCTGGTCTCAGTTTAATGATAATTCACTGTGTATTCACAACAAATGCTAACAAGCCAAATGCATTTTCTATTCTGGGAATTGTGGTACTCTGCACACCCACTGCCCACCCTGCAGAGTGCAAAATGTCAGCGGAGTTTTCAGGATGCTGTTGGGAATCGGAAGTTGAACCGTGTTCTTCGCGGCTAATTAGTGCTTGTGCATTCAAACTCTGCCAATTAAGCAGCTCCACTGGCCATGTTTCCTCTGAAGCGGTGCCTTGTTGAGCCATCAACAGCGGATCCTGTCTTCCACCATGTGGCTTGTTGTACGTCTGCTGTGCTGTGGGCTCACAAGAGATGTTGCTTTACCCGGCAGTCTCAGGATTTAGAAAAGTCCAGTTAATACTTAGTCAGTGTTTGCTCATACTGATAGACAGAGGGAAGGATGGCGTAGTGCCTCTGAACTACAGCCTCCGCAACTGAAACAAAGGCCACAAACACTCTGGAACAGAGCCTCCATGCTGTGGACATGAATAATGTGAATATTATGTTCCTCCACCAGCTGAATTATGTCACAGCAGTATGTGTCTTTCTTCCTGTTTGTCACTATTGAAACTGTCAATTCAAATTCAATTCCTTTTAATTGCTCCTTATTACAGATACAGTATGATGCCAATTTTACATGTTGGGCTTACTTCTCATACTAACCCAAAATGTTAGTATTGTACATTTCTGCATACCACAGATATGTTACTTTTATATGTTTCGTATGTTAAATTTATGTGTCATATGTAGTGGACATGTTGAAACTAACAAACACATTAACCTCAGGATTAACATGTGGTTAGGTGTAGGCACAAAAACCACATGGTTAGGGTTCAGAAAACCTAATGTTTTGGCTTAACATAACCAGTTTGGTAACTTAAAATACAGCTGGACATGCCCCAAATTCTCATTAAGAAATGCCTAGTGTAGTCGCAGCAAAGACATGTTCCATAATCTTGTTAAAAATACCTGGTTTTGCCACTACAAACACAGATGGACATGTCCCAAACTCTCATTAAAATCACCCAGGTTTGTCGCTACAAAAACAGCTGGACATGTACCAAGCCGACATTTAAAAATAGCTGCTTTTGATACTACAGACTCAGCTGGGCATGTCCAAAATTGTCATTTAAAATACCCAGTTTTGTTGCTACAAACACAAATGTACATGTCCCAAACTCTCTTTCATTAAACAAGCCAACTGATTTTGTCACTTAAACATGCCTGGACATGTCCCGAACTCTTGTTAAAAATACCGAATTGTGTTGCTGCAAATATTGCTGCACATGTCCCAAAATGTCATTAAAAAATACCAGGTTTTGTTGCGACAAACACAGCTGGACATGTCCCAAAATGTCATAAAACAAAAAACAAAAGTTTTGTTGCTACAAATACTGAACGTCCCAAACTGTAATTAAAAAAATACCTGGTTTTGATGCTACAAACACAGCTGGACATGTCCTGACACGTCGTTACAAAAAATGTCCGGTTTTGTCGCTACAAGCATGGCTGGACATGTTCTGAACACTCATTTAAAAATAGCTAAAAATAGCTTTTGTCTGCCTAACACAGCTTGAAATGCCATTAAAAATACCTGGTTTTGATACTACAAACACAGCTGGACATGTCCTGAAATGTCATTAAAAAAAATGTCCGGTTTTGTCGCTACAAACACGGCTGGACATGTTCCAAACTGTCATTTAAAAACAGCTAAAAATGGCTTTTGTCCGACTAACACAGCTGGATATGTCCTGAAATGTTGTTAAAAAAATACTATGTTTTGTCGCAACAAACACAACTGAATATGTTCTGAACCGTCATATAAAAATAGCTAATTGCTTTTGTCTGCCTAACACAGCTGGACATTTCCTGAACTCTCATTAAAAATACCTGGTTTTGTTGCAGCAAATACAGCCACCAAATATGCTGCAAGCATTATGGCTGTTTCTTGCTTTGTCTGAATAAGGCCATAATACATATTTATGTAACAGGCATCTACTGGATGATAAAATGCAATTACTTTCTGCTTTCAGCCACAACAAAAACTTTGGAGACGTTTTTGAGTCACTAATTTACAGTAGCACATGGATGGAAGAGCTTGAATTGATACATTAACAAGCCATTAAACCTGCTCTTTTAAATGTTAGTAAGTAATTAATTACTGGCTTTTGCTACAGACGCCTCTTCCAGAAGTTAAAGGACCAAAAAAGTCCTTTAAGGTCCTTCCTCATTAATTAATGAACTAGTTAAGTAGCTCATCCATTAACTGCTTGCCAAATTGAAATTTGGTCCCCCAAACATTAACATGCAGGCACTCAAATCTGTTGCTCACGGTACACAAAATCCTGTATCAATATTCATACTACATTGTACACTTATCCTTTATGCTATTATATATTCTACCTCAGTGCCGTTGTCATTGAAGGACAGTCACACAGTAATCACATTGCGTGAAATGATTGCTTGAAAAGACACCATTGCTTCATTTCAATGGCTGCTTAGGTTTCCTCCAAAAGGAATAATCAGATTTTCCACGCTGTGTCGACTGGCATTACATTTCTCTACCTATCTTGGCGAGTGTTCTGTGGAATAGCAGATTTTTCTCACCCTCTGTCTCTTGTTGTTGCTTATAAATCAGAGTGTTACTTGAAGGACACTCACCGTATTAGGTTCCTGTCTAATTTTAGTCTCGGGAGGTAGAACTCATCCATTTTTCATGGTATATGTGTACCACCACTGATTCATAGGGCTCTTTTCCATTCACCAAAATGAGATTTGTCTTAGCATATTATAGCAGTTTTTTTTTTCTGCGCCTGCTCTAGTAGTGTTATCATCTGCAAACAAATTCCATGTAATATGCTTCAAAACGGCACTAACGTTTAGTTCCAACTTTCAGCAGTTTGTAACAGTGCCATGAAAGGCTCACTACAGCTGGGTATAGGGGTTAGGATTATCTCCAGTTAAGCTTGTGTGAAATCCTAACAATCATACTAAAACACCAAAATAGCCCACATACAAGTTTTTACTTAACCGGAAAAATCTACACACAATGTAACACATGATTTGGGGAAGGAACTAACCCATGGCTACATTCAAAGCTCTGTCTCTTCCAATCTCAGACGACGCCAAACCACAACGGCAAAGAGGCGTCTCCACTTTTAAAAGGTCAAGTGTTAACTTACATCTATTCCTTACCTCTAAAAATAAAAAGGGAAAAGGAGCCCGCTGATGTTAGACGGTCTCTTGTTGTCAACATTTTTATGTTTGCCACAAACTCAGGGGAGACATTTGTACAGTCCTAGTAGGGGCCTGTTGCAATTATATGGTGCCCACATCGATCCCAAGTATTGATTAAAGTCCGTCCTTGATTTTAAGATTCAACAGACGCGCCTCTGGATTTCAGAGGAAATAAGAACACTGGAAAGTGCTCTCGTTTGAAAACAGCCAAGAAGCTCATAAATAAGACATATTTTATTAACTTAAAGAAGAAACATAAATGACTTCCAACATCTTGTGTCTGTATTGTGTTCATAGGAACAGAAGCTTTGATAAGAGTCAATATAAACAGCTAGATTAAATTACCGGGAGAGATAAGCAGGTATGATGCAACAGCTTTTTTAAAATGAAATTTCAGTTTAATCCATCATAGAGTGAATACAGAGAGCAACCCTACAAGTCAAACTATAATGCTCTCGGTCATCCTGTAGCGTCACCTTTGGAGGCTCAGGGACAGCATGTCAATCTCCGCTCATGACAGGCAGTGTCAAATCAGCTTCACAGGAGTTGTACAATTCTTGCTTATTAAATGGGTTAAATTAGGTTAAGGCAACAAAAGTTTGCCATTAGGTTTAGAAAAAAAACATGTCTTGGTTTAAAATAACTAAACTAAATTGAAATAACTACATCCTACCAAGTAATGTAATGTCACATATTACAAGACATACTGCGCTACGCTGTTGAAATAAAACACTGTTAACTTTTGGTTTCACATGGGACATGAACAGCAGGCTCCTGGATGAAAGTCTGAGTCTGTTTAGCGTGCCGATGCTAAAGGGTGCCTCGGTGCATCAGTAACTGATGCTAAGGGCCACTGACCAAGCATCGGTATTTGACAAGTTGGGAGTGAGGACGTGTTGAAGCAACACATCTTACTCCCTGTATGTAGTTACTGGTACAGCGTAAGTTTCCAAGGTCCAAACCAGTGATTATATTTCACAGTAACTGAAATGGAAATATGCAGATTAACTTAATATTCTCCTATCTGTAGGGCTGTCACATTCTGGTCGGTTGGTCAATATGCTCTTGTCCGACCTAATTCTCATTTGTCGCTGGTGTTACTTTAAGAAGGCCGTGTGTCCACCAAAGTGTTTCTTTTCACAGCTGAAAATGGTAGTTGTTATTCAGCACTTATATTTGTCTTCTGTGATGGTTGGTCTTTGTGGTATTTGTCCCATCCCTTCTCCACTGCGATTGGACGGCTGGGCACAGTGGATAAACGCAGCGTTTTACACAAAGTTAAGCATTCGTAAAGTCTCATTTTTAATTGGGAAAATAGATAAATAATCACAAAAGACATTCAGTGTCGGAATTATCACTATGGATTTATTTTACTAAGTCTCTCAAAAGACACTGCAGTTCAAGGCTGGATTACAAAGCCTCTGAAAGGAACAGGATCACAGCAGAGCAGCACCATAGCTAATGGTGGCTAAAAATATTAAGTCTCTTATGACATCTTCATCCACAGAATTAACTTCTATAGTGTCCAGTAGGTCAGATTTTTCTCATCTGTCCTGTTCAATGCTTGGTGCTGAGATGAACTCACACACGCAGCTCAACTGGATGCTTCCAGATACACTGCGCTGCATATTTTCAGATAATATTACAGTGGACATCCCATTGATTTTTCACTTGAGGCATTTCACTTGCCCAAACATAGAGTTTACTTGCCCACCCTGGACAAGTGTTAATGTGGAGCTCTGTGACAGGAAAAAAACACAGACAAACAAACAAACAGGACTTTGACCCAAGAGACTGCTTTTTGTGTCGCATGTGAAACCAAAAGTCAATGTTGAGTTATTTTAACTTAGGTAAAAGCTTAATGTAAGTTACAATGTTGACTTAAGTATTGTACTTAGCTTATATCACGTAAGTATGCTATAGCTTACATCACGTAATTGAATGTAACTAAAGTTATGAAACAAACGTACCTACTTCAATCCAAATCATGATCTTTTCCTAAACCTAACCATGTAGCTTTGTTGTCTAAACCTAACTGTGCTATCCACTTGTTTCGTACAGGTCATTTTGTGGTAAATTTCTTGTATTTAAAAATGCTCCTGGGGGTTGTACAAGGGGGCAGAAACAAATAACCTACGTCGATGTATAGGTTGAAAGACTTGTTGGAACAAAGTTTCACATCAATAATATCTTACATATGTATAAATAAATACATAATCAAAATAAAAATGTTTGTTTCTATGTTTTTAAAAACAAACAAACAAAAAAATTACCGTAAAACTTGAATTTAAAGGCTGGGCTATTATTTTCTTAAATAACTAAAATCTACGGCCCTATACTTGGGACAGGCCTTTAATTCCTTTCACACAAAAGTGTTGCTCAACAAAGATGAGAAATACAATCAAATTGTGTATTTAAACCAGTATTACCTGTATAAAACTTAGGCTTCAGATAACTTATCTTACTATATAATGACGAAAACTCTGTCTGTGTGTCTGTTCCACGTTTTTCTCCTCACTGACTTGGTCAATCCATGTGAAATTTGGCACAGTGGTAGAGGGTCATGGGAGGATGCGAATGAAGCAATATTACATCAATTACCCCGTATGTTGTAGAGACACAAAACTTTGCACAGAGACGCCTCTCCTCATGAGGAACACATTTGCCCCAAGAACCCATAACTTCCGGTTATATAGATTTTCCACCTTTCTGACCTTTTTGAAAAACACTTAAAATCAATCTCTTCCTAGGAAGTTTGACCGATGTGCATGAAACTCAGTGAACATAATCTAGGGACCAATATCTAAAGTTCCCTCTTGGCAAAAGTTGGAAAACTTACTAAAACTGAGCTTCTATAAGGCAATGAATATTGCGGAGGGCGTGGCTCATCACACAAAGGTGTATAACATCTCAAGGGTTTAACCGATCACCACGCAACTTTGTAGGCATATGACCACACATAATCTGAGGGGACCCCTCCATTATTGACCCCATCAAACAGAATGGGGGCGCTAGAGAGCTAATTTCTTATCTAGGCCTAACTGCCATATTGATTTTTACTAAACTTGGTAGATATGTAGAACAGGACGCCTCAAGGTGACTGGAGAAATTTAACTCTAATTGGCAACTGGGTGGCACTATAACAACAGAAAAATGCTTAAAAATGGCTAAAATGCGACCGATCGCTGTGGCTCCCCCTGTGGCCCAATGTTTTTTTTTTCTTCTAATTTTTGGTATGACTAAGTCATGGTATGGTATGCTGTACATAATCACGGAAACTGTCAGTGTGTCATTCTGTCAGTCAGTCATTTTGTCTGTCCCACGTTTTTCTACTCACTGAATCTATGTGAAACTGCACATAGGCATTGAGGATTGGCATAGGTAGAAGGTGACAAACAGTGGCGGTTCTAGGCCAGTTTCAATGGGGGGGCCAAGCTATGGCCAGTCCTTTTGATACAGCGACACATACAAGTAGGGTCAAATATCTAAGTCTGAAATATATATATATATATATATATATATATATATATATATATATATATTGTTCCAAATGTCTGGGGCAAGCTCCCCCGGAGAAAATTTTGTATATATTTGATTTAATCTTCATCAATCTGGTGAATTCTGAGAGCCAAGTTATGATGGCAGAATATGCCTAGATTTCAACATCTTTATGCTTTTTATGTGTGAAAAATGTACTATTATTATTGATAAAAACACAAAGCTACCAATGGGTATGGACTAGTCAATTATGAATCATTCATTCAATCACACATTGGGCATTTTATTGGGACTAGGCTTTTAAGTTAATTTTTACAGTAGGTAAATAAATGGCCATAGAAGTAGAATTTGTGATACAAACAGAAAATCATATATGCAAATTTTATTTCCATTATATATATATTTTTCTAATTCTGCCTAAAATCCAATTAACACCTCAACATTTATTCTTTAATTTTCAGACAATTACTTAATGTGTCAGGCTTTAGATGGCAGACTTAGGAGATTGATTTTCTCATCTAACCCTGGGCACGCAAGTGAATAAGCTTATGCCCCAAAATGTCCTTTAATTTTGTCCCTTTTTACGTGCGTGTTCTACTATCAAAAGATATTTTTAGACCTTTTTGTCATATCTCTTGGGTTCATTCCCTCCCAGCTTCAGGCCTCTCATTCAGTCAGAAAAGATGATTCATCTCGGTCAATGAGAGGCCCACAGTTAACAATACTGTAGTTGCATCACAGTGCCAATAATTACATGATTAACTTGTGCATTTTGAATTAAAGTTTCCAATTCATTTGCAGTGCTTGGGGACATCTTATTTCTACTTTCTGCACACTATCTCGAGGTCACTGCAAACCTCACTTCCATCATTTTCTCTTAAAAATATATTTCAAATGATAATTAACATTATCCGTGGTTAGGTTAGGTATCAGAAACCTAAGCCAGATGCTTCTGACAGCTCTATAATTAATACTAGCTCTAAAAGTCAGTCATTTCCTATTAGCTGCCAAGGGATTCACGATCATAATGTGCTTTCATTCCCAATTTTTTTTCTCTTAGAACTTACACTCCTCTCGTTCCCTGGAAAGTCTCCTCCACTTACAAACTATGTCAGCATGGGACCTGATATTTCCTCTGTATTCAGCTCCACATTTCTAGGAAGTAATTTTGCCTGTTAGCAATTATTAATAACAAGAATCTGATGAAAGCCTGAATGCTGGGTAGATCTCTGGAGCAGCCAGTTTTTCAGACAGATGTTTGAACTTGTGCGGACGTTTTGTGCCAAAGCCGCAACATGTTCTCACTGGCTTCAAATCACTTTGTATTTACGAAGGGGGTGAGAGAAATAAACTGCAGCAGCATCACAGCTTCTTTCAGGAACTACAGTTTTAAATAACTAACACAGACTTAACAGTTTTAGAGTGAAAAATCTATTTTGACAAGTCTTAAAATTGAGTTAATCCTATATTAATGATATTTGAATATTATGCCTGCTTAAACTTGATATCATATTTAAAACTGAGTCAGTTTCTCCACTTATAAAAATAAGAATTAAACCTGAAAACAGGTTTTTAAATCCCACAGAAGTCCATGTTCCCTAAACAGTCCTGAAAGCTATTTGACTGTGGACTAAGATGTCTTTTCATTCTGGTGTCAGTCACCACATACGTTTTTGGCTTAGACCCAAATGATATTAAATACACAGAGCACCAGTAAATATTCTCAGTGTTAACATCAGTGTGTGCTGAAAGCATGAACTTTCTCCTGTAATTTTCCTAGAGAGCCGTTTAGTTAGCGCCATCTCTTTTTACATTAGACCCTCAGCGAGGGATTAGGCAGTCCTCACTGGCACTGAATAACATGGGAGGATTAGCACTTTCGCCTGTCACCAAATCATTCTGACGGATTAGCAATCTCCACCGTCACTCCCGGGAATTCACTCCGGCTCCAAAAGAATTCAAGTCGCTGTGACAGCCAAGGTGACATTGGAGTGAAAGGGAAAGAGTCATTTTCCTCAACCCTTTCTGACAGAATGCCCTGCATGGACAACGTTAACATGACGGGCATTTACCGGGAGCTGTAAATAGACAGCATGAGCAGCAGCAGTCAGGTGGGCTTACATACTGCTGAATGAGTAAATAGGCTACAGATCATGGATCACTTCTGTCAGCTGCACAGGTGTTTGTTTTTACTACTGACAGATTCAGATTGTTATTCTTAGTGTCTGACAACATTATGGAAAGAATCCCTACAGAGATGGACATTTTTGTTAAAGAGCAAGAGACAGAAACAGCCCTGAAAATGCTATCTGCGCCAGACTCCATTTAAAAAAACAGTAATTTTAGCCTGTATATAGTCGGCATATTTTCATATCTAACTGGGTGACTTAAAGGTTTATTTCAACAAAACAGAGTTGGTAATTGTTGGAACAGTAAAAAAATGAACCAAGATGTTTTTTTGTGAGGTTTTATCTTGTTTCTGTCCTCTCTGAATGAAGTGTGATTTATGATGATAAAATTACTGTTTCTTTAAATGGAGTCTGGTAGGTTTGCTGATGCCTATCTCCGAGCTGTTTTTGGTTCAACAAAAAGGCTCACTCTTAAACAAAAAGTTCTCTCTCTGTAGGGAACCTTTTCATAGTGTCAGACAATTAGAATAACATTTTGAGCCTGTCAGTGGCAAAAACAAGCAGTTTTCTTGGATTTAAATTTAGATTAAACAATAACCCATTAACAGTATATTGCAGTCTGTTGTCTCGCTAAATACCGGACCACTTTAAAAAAATGTCTTCATTATTTACTGACCCCACAACAAAGTCGCTGATGGACCTGGCCAGATGCGGGTGGCTAGCTAGTGTGCTGTCGCCGAGAGCTGTTAGCAAAGTCATCTTGCAGAGGAGCTAGTAATATCTTCTCGCGAAGATCTCTCACGTTGACTGTCACTGTACCAGCTGAACTGAAATGAGTTGAGTAATGTACTATTGAAAGAGCTGATATATAGGCGCAAAATGGGCTATGGAAATGAGCGCAAAATTCTAAAATATAGATTAATTATCAACTGCATAGAAATCAACCTGTGGTCAACAATCACTTTTAATAGTGAAAAAAGCTTCTTATTTTTCTTTTGTTCAAGTAGCTTAACCCTTGCGCAGTTGTCATGAAATGTTGAAATTAGCTATAGAGACCAAAACTGTTTTTTGTACCAGGCTGTAAACATGTTTATTTCTGCTGTAAAGTCAGGCATTTAAACATGGGGGTAAGAAGGGAATTACTCTGTTTTCGAGCCAACCTCAAGAGGCCATTGGATGAACTGCAGTTTTTGGGACTTGGGCATTGGCTTCATTTTTCAGCTTAGGAGGTTGCCACTTGGTTACCCTTAAAGGGTTAAAGATATGCAGAATTAAGGGTGAGGATACATTGCATGACAGGCTGTCTGCAAAGCGTCACCATAGCCTATGAGTCAGATCCACCCCTCACTCCTCCACAGCTCCACCCTCTCGTCCAAATCCAATCACTTCAATGGCCGAAATGCAAACCGAAGTCCACACATGCTCTACGTGAAACTTCATTACTATCTGCTCACTATGTTGCACTTCTTTGTACCTGACTTGATTAATTGCCAATTTGTTTGGGATTCTGCACTGCGGGCACAAAGAAATATCTAACTGGGTCCTGGCCCTTTCTTTGCTGTGTTAAATCATATTGCCTCAAACTAACTGACACAGAAAACCAAAGATCATTTAGCACTCTGTCATAGAGGTGTTGGCTGGTCTCTTGGTCTCTGTGCGCACTGTACTTGATGGAGGTGACAGGCAACAGGGGGGATTAATAGGAGCCTGACAAAACATTTTTGCTCTGGGGTCCCCTAACAGGCTCCTCCGGCCATGGCTCTACATAACACATTTCACTCCAACTGGCTTAAAAGCCTTTTTCCCTAGCCAGTAAAAAAGCCAAATCACTTTCATTATTTAAAGATTTAGCGAGATGATTTCTTCTTAGGTTACTTCACTAGATGTTTTTCTTTTCACCTGTTTTCACAAAGCTTTGCATAGTTATCAACAAACACGCTGATTCCTTATGTGTTTTTCATCATTTTGTATTCTCATTTGAATTCTTTAAACAAAATCCTCAATATTACTGAACACAAAACACAAGACTCTCGAATAATGTCACATTCCACATGTTGTAGTGACCAGTTTTAATTATTTCAGCTTTGTGTCTGATAAATGTTTTGTCATTTTGGCACGGCAGTGGGTCTACAATACCCATGAGGTTAAACGCTGTTGCTATGGGGACAAAGCCAGTTAGTGAATCAAATTCACTTTGCCATTGCATTTGTGAACAAAACACAACACCATAGTTGCTAAATTCACCCAAAGTTGACTCTTAAATCAAAAGTGAAAGTCGGTTTCTTCAACACCATACTCTTTGGAGGCACTGGGGACGTAGGTGACAGAAGCTTCAGATCAGTGATTGGATGCACTTTGGGAGTCATTCATTTTATGTATACTGGCTTCTACCTTCAAGTTTTTATTTAAGCGCCAGATATTTTCTAATGCAGTTGTAAATCTTGGACTGATGATTCATATTGATTCAAACCGTACAAGTGCTCCAACTGTGAGTCACCTAAAACTCCATAAATCCAACTGCTTTATTTTTTTTGTACAATAACTAAAAAAAGCTCTGCACACACCAAACAACTGAGAGAGTTAGCAGGTAGTGATAGGTGGATGGATTCTTTTCAAAGTATCAATTCTGTCGAGTTGATATATGTAAATGTATCAAACCTTTTGAGTTTTAAAACTTTGGGCAAAAATTCAATACATTACCAATCATTATGTATATGTTTAAATTAATAAAGATAAAATATTAATCTACAGGCACTGATATAGTTTCCCACTTGTAGGTAGGTAGACTATACACTCAATATGATGTCAAAGGAATGTCACTGACCAACGATCCCTTGCTTATTGAGGAGCAAGTAGCAGACATCCCAGTTACCTCCACCATTTGTGCTGCATTATTGTTGTGTTGAAATAATCTAAAGAATCAGTTTTCAGTCATATTTCATGGCTCTGATCAGCCTCCTTTGCTCTTAGTTATCAGCTTTTCGTTTAAACATTGAACAATATAATATGACACTCAGCTCAGAAACACACCAAAGTTGGAAGAACGTCCAAGGAGCACACGAATGCACCATTGGCCTTGGCTGGTGAAGGTCTCGACTCGAGTCCACTTTAATTGCTTTTCCACCATAGCAGGCAGTGTGAGCAGTACCCTGTGATAACAGTGAGTGGAAAAGTTAGAGATTTATGAGCACTTGAACCTGGTTCAAGTACGCTAAAAAGACTTGTTCATTTTCGCCCATCACTATGAGCAGCGCTGTGATCCCATCATTGTACCTCGCCTCTCTCTTTTCATCCCCTCTTAGAGCGAGCCATAATCACCTTTACCTTTAAGCAAGGTTGGCATACTCATTGTACAAAACTAGTTTGTCTCCAACATATCCCCACCTTTAAGGCCTTTGCACACTGAGTCCTTTTTTAAATTCAACATCTAGAAAAATTTACACAGACACCTTGCAGACTGAGGCTTCTAGTTTTCTGGCCGCAGGGTGGCGCAGAGTGGCGAACCCCGCGCAGAGCTAGTTTCGAGCAGCGCAACCCGAGGTGTGCTCAGTTTGGTAGTTTGGCAGCCCGAGGTGTGCTGAGATGGGTGTGGCGGCACAGCAGGGGGAGGTGTCAACAGATCCAGCTCGCCGCAGTGACAGTTTCGTGCTAAAAGCTCGCCAGCTGAAACCAGGTCTACTGTCAGCGCAGGCGGAGCGCAGCCAGGCTAGTGAAAGTTTGGCTGACCGGCAGACAGTGCGCACACATCACCAAAACCTCACAGGCAGGTTTCCAGAATGTCAGGCACATTAATGATGCAATAAATACCCACAAACACCACTATTCAATGCAACTATCTGCAATCAGCACATAAATGTATCTCTATATCGACTGTCCCGTCACATCTGATGTCAGATCAAAGGGGACTGGCACTGTTTGGCACGTTTGGCACGCGTAATGGAAACCCAACCTAAGTTATGTTCGGTGTCTTAAGGGTTTACCTGCTTCATGCGTGTGCCCTTCTTGCACTGGGCAACGGTTTATCCAGGCAACATTGATTTACAATTGCGGTGACCTCTTCCCAGGCTACCTTTGCATCATAGCCTGTGGAGGTCTGCTCGCAGCTCCGTATATTCGGACACTGCGAGCTTGGACCTCCCGGACCAAAACATCAGTTTCCTCCTGGGAGGAGTTTGGCCGTCTGACGCTGCTGCTCTCTTCTGCCATGGTGAATTGAGTAAACTCTCATTACGCCTTCACGCGGCGCATTTAAGGGCGAGGAGAGGGGCTCATTTGATTGGTGTGGTGCGTGTAAAACCCACTCCACGCCTTCTCTCCTCCCTCTTTCCGACTTGCACAGGTAGGAGGGACGGAGGTAGGAAAGAGGAGTAGCTGCGCCACACCCAGTGCTCGTCTGGTCTGCGGAACTAGAGGCCTGAGTCTTATGTGTTTTACTGTTCTATTCATTGCGGAAATTCACAATATGAGACAAAATGAAAAGACACATTTCCTCCCTTGCTCCCCTCCACTGGAGATACCTAGCTGGCTGTCACCACTCTCCCCATGTCTTGCATTCTTGAACTATCTTCCCTCTCTGTCTCCCAGTTTCACTCTTTCCGTCTGTGCACCGTTTTGCCAATTTGGTTACTCCAAAAAACAAACATATATTATATTGTTAAGCCAAAAAAAAGTCAAATTTCCCCGGAGAGCTATTTGATGCCTTCAGATTGCTTGATTTATTCAACTGACAAATTAAAAAATCCAAAGATATTCAATTTATCATATATAAAACAGAGAAAAGCTGCAACTTCTCACATGTAAGAAGCTGTAACCAGTTAATGTAAATTGATTTATGAGTCAACTAATTGAGTTGTTTAAGCATTTTTTCAAATACAAACTAGATTCTCATATAAGACCAGGTTCCTCAGTTGGATCTTTCCTAGAAATCGTTTCTACCAGTATTGTTGGTGCAGTTTGTAATGAGGAGCAGCAACGATCAATAATTACTTAATCCTCCTAATGTATCTGTTGTTTAGGTGAAACTGTTGCTGCAATAAAAGCACTGACTGCAGTATACCGTATGTGGATTTCAAACTACAAATGTGACAGAAGCCTGAGGCTCACTGTGACTGAGACACAAGCCCTCCTCCTGTGATTTGTTTTTACGCCAGAATGCGGATCCACAGACTTAATGTAACAGCATCAAATTAGAGTGTGTGTGTATATGTGAGCTTACTGGTGTTTTCACAGGATATTACCTGCCTTTTACACCTGCCGCATAATTGGCTTCCTGCAAATGTAGCCGGAGACTGAACTCTTTGGGGAATAAAGCAGGTTTGGACCACTTAAATGTGCTTAAATGCACTGAAATCCCAGGCCAACTCATATTCACATGCATGCATAAATATTCCAAAACATTATGCACAGTCTGATATCCACTTGAAAGCCTTGTGACTAAGTGAGAAGGAAAAATTCTACCACTGCACAATGACTTGAGTTCATACCGTCTCTGCTCGAAGGAAGTGTGGTTTGGAAAGAGCTTCTATTATGTGTTTAAACACAGTTTCCCTCATGAAGTCATCAAAACGACTGGTACCCTAAAAAGCAAATCTCCTGGGGAAGCTAGTTTAAAGACCATCCGATAGAGAAAGTAGCACAAAAATCATTTAGCCCGACTCCTTTTAGACAAAGTGAAGCCACGCATTTTTATCCTTCTGCAGTCTCTGTCTATACGCAGCAGCTAAGCTGTCCCAACATTCTGAATCTTACAAATTGTACCATTCAAGAAAACCAAGCATATGCCAGAAAATCAATACACAGAAGCTGAGGACAAAGGGGCCTCTGTAGCAAAGCCCGTGTCTTACACAGGATGGAGAACTACTGGTGGCACGCATCCATTAGCACCTCATCTATTTTCTATCAATGGAACACAGAGCAGCAGAGTAAATAGTAGCAGCTGCTCCGGCTACCACAGAAATTTCTCTGCAATTGATACTACCTCTTTCTAATATGATTTCAAATCTGGACCTTAATATCTTTGTGATGCTGTTGTTTTTATATTTCCTAGGGCCCAATGCAGATCACCATACAGGTGATCATAGTCATGAAGGAGATGTGTGCAGTGGATTTCTGGGTGTGCCTTTTCCTTACAGAACCTTTAATTTTTTTTTTGTCCTTCACATTAGCATTTTGGAAAACTGGATAAGGACTCTTGTCCCTTTTGTTGCCCTATACTTTAAACCAGGCTCACACTGGATGTGGAAGGGCCACGAAGCACACTGTCTTCCATGGAGAGCTGCCTGCTTCCCTCTGGCGCCCATGTTAACCAGTTAGGCTGTTCACACTGGACACGCCTCACCTCCGCTTATGCTAATCCCTTATGCTAATCAAAATATTCACTTTCTTAAACAATAATTATTTATCTGGGACACATATTTAAAGGGCCAACAAGAAATATATTTGAAAACAAAAATGATTATAGCAGTACATTTTAACACTGATGTCATCAGTGTGTAGTGTTAGTTTTAGATTTTTTCAAAAAATCGTCTTATTTTATATAAATAAATCTTTTGAAAATAATGTTTCACTCCAAAAAGAGAATTAGTGTTGATGGGTTATTATTTTAAGGCTTTCTTTGGTGGGACATGATTTGTCTGAATTCTCAGGAATGGGTGATATTCAAATTAGGATTGAGTGGGACACTTGCATGAAATGAGTGTCTGGTATAAATAATGTACTTTTTAAGGGAACAAGTATCCTCCAAGTAAAATGTGTCAATATCTGTACTTGTGATGACGGAAAATTCATCTGTGTAGCTGTGTTCACTCTCTTACTCTTGTGATCAAAATGGTTTGAAGCTCAATTCTGAGATTGTTCTGGGAATAGTTTTCTAACAAATAATCAATACAGCGACTTCTGACCAACAATATTAACTGAGGGTTTAAAATACAAACTTTCAGTTAGGTCCGACCCATTTCTGGGTTAAACCACACCCACTCACATTCCAGCCCCGCCCACTCCAAGTACGGATATGGATATAAATAATTCAGTTGGTTGAACAGATACAGATACTGGTGCACTTGCTTATCCCAAAATATAAATGAACAGGTTCTCATTAATTATAGAATACACATCCCTTACTTGCTTACTTATCCCACATATTTGTCAACTGTGTCTACACACACACTAGCAAACAGAGACAGAGCCCTACGTGTGATAAGAAAAGAACAGAATCGCTTGCTGACCAGAACCCAGAAATGCGCTTTTGGTGTGAACAATCAGGCGACTACTTGTGCAACAATTTACAAGCAAACCACTGAATATTCGTATACACTGCACAAGATAACAACAGTACGGAGCACAAGAGAGAACAACATTGATTGTCCCCATTTTCATGCTGGTTTCAGGCACATGAATACTTTGCCAGGATTTTTGGAAAACCAGAAATCTAAGCAACTTTTTTTGGGGTATGAAAAGCATGTCAAGAACACATCAAGAGCTATTGATTTTAGAGACATGAGTGACTTTGCAAGTGATTATCCAAACATGGCAAAGCTCAGTGATGGAGGTTCTGTCCATGTGGGAATGCTGAGTGCACTTAGCACATGTCTTGGCAACCTGAGTGCACCCTGCTTGTTCCCTCTCCTGTAATGACCCATTAAAACTGACAAATGGCCGGAAACATTACAACCACTTAGTTGCTCACAGAAATAGTATTCTTACTTTTCTGAGAGCAATCAGCAACAAATTGCCTAATTAATTTCCTCCAAGCTCTTGTAGCTCAACAAGCCATATCCTATTTGGCTTAAGTTAGAATGCAGATTTTTCCCTTTTCCTTTGGAAATTAGACTTAGTAGACCACAATGCAATGCAGCCACAAGATATTTGATTACAGGACATGATGCTGACTTTTTTCTATGCAAGTATATTCTCCCTTCATCACACTTCTATTTTTTTATTATTATTAAATGCTGTGTTCTACACCGACATGTAAAACTCAGCTGAATGTGATCGTGTCTGACCTCTGGAAGAAGCCAAATGGACCTCTGTGAGCTGAACTGAGAACTTACTTACTGTATGAAATATGAAGTAGGCAAGGCAGTTTAAGGGAAAGAAACAAGAGATAAATTACAACTTTGTGTCACAATAGGAATCCCTTAATGCACTTAACAGGTGAATAATGGCATACTGCGCAACACTGCACTGTCTGAGGGTGAAATTAGAAGCGATTCTCTGGTGAAAACTCTGAAAACTCTGACTTTGGGAAAATGTAAGTGAAGGAACAGAATTATTCTTTAGTAAAATACTCCGGCAATCCTTCTTCCTCTAATGAATCCCAGGGTGAGTTACTGAACAAACTATGTCTCCAGACAGGGGCTGTTAGCCACAACATCCTAAATATTTTCCTCAGTTTTATGAAGTTGTTGGTATTAGCAATTAGTAGTTGAAACTTTGCATGTGTTATTATATTATGTAATCCATTCAAGTTACTAATATGATGGAAGGAAGGATTGGATTTTAAAGTTACAGTCCTTAAGACTGACACCAAATCAAAGCCAATTTTATTCCAATATGATTTATGTCTGGCATTTACTCGGCAATTAAATGTATTTACACCCATTAGTTACCTCTCCATGTATTAGTTTGCATCGTCAGTGGCGGAGTCCGCCATATTGGATTTTGAATGGAGTGCACATACACCAGGGATTTACATAAAATGACGCATGTTGGAACTGTATGAAGTTTGAAGGACAAGAGCTGTCGAATGTGCACATAGATTGTAGATGTGTGCATATGTCCTAATGACGTGTAATCTGGAAGAGCTGGTAAAACAACTTATATGCTTCAGTATAAGCTCTGCAGCATCTTACAAATAAGACAAAAGTTTCATCATGACTGACAAATTAAATGGATGATAACAAGGGGAAAGAAAGTGAATCTTCCCCAGTATCTAATAAATGTGTCATTTCACAACCCAATCACAAGTACAAATGTTGGCATTGTACATTTCTGCAAACAACAGATATGTTACATTTGTATGATTCGCATGTGCATATACTGAAGTTTTAATTTTCAATTTTATGTTGTATCACTGGTTAATGCTATGGTTAGGCTTAGGCACAAAACTCCCTTGGTTTGGTTGCTACAAAGAGGGCTGAGAATTGTAACAATAGTCTGTAACGTTAGTTCAAACCATTTTCTCACTTGTGGATGCCCATTAAAGTAAAGAGACAACAGAAAATGGCCTAATAACAAAGTTAGATGATGCATGGTGTAAAAGTTTAAGTGACTACTACTAACAGTGTGACGTTTGGTGTGTTGATAATCCAAGTATATCATGCCCTTTGTAATGACAAGCAGTAAACGGGACAGTGCTGTCTGCAGCCATCTTAACAAAGCAACCTGATTTTGCTTCAGATGTCTGTGTTGTACTCTTATGAGAAGTAATTTCCAATCTGTGGGCGAGACTTTTTAGCTGCAGCTCTCACTCTAAAGTTGTCGAAATCCGGCATTCGGGCAGTGACCTGCAGCGTCAGAAACCAGCAAAAAAAGTTATCCTTTAACATCGGCATAATACGTAGCTGGTTGCCATTATACTTTAATTGTACCCGATAGCGTCAGGGGGAAACACGACGGGACAAGGACGAAAGTTAAGGACGCAAAAGACCAAGGAGGGTGGGCAGGAGGGGTTGTGAATGGGTCCAACAAACACCAACCTTCACCAGAGAGGGCGCTGTTCGCATCCTGTAAGATTCTAAAGCCAAACCCTGTTTTTCTTTCCTAAACCTAACCACATTTTTTTGTTGTTGTCTAAACCCATCCATGTGTGTTTGCTGTTGGAAGGAAAAAAAACATCAATTTGTGGCGTTGTACCAACGTAGTGCATTTATTTTGAAAGAGACTGTGTGTAAACGTTAAATTTCCTGTGCAAACAGAGGTGTATCTTGAAAGAAGAGAACTTGACATGGTGCTCCAGAACGTCAACAACCCACACACCCAGGGTACCTTGCACGTCGTATATGGACATGGAAAGTCCATGACCAAAACGTCAATATGGGACAAGGTTGGGGTGAGAATGTGTTATGGTTACAGTGACAGTATTCTGTATGAACACTGAACATGTGCGAGCTGCATCAGTTCAGCGAGGCAGCCGTCATGCGATGCTCTTGCAGGTAGTATGATCTGGGCGTTACTAAGTTGTGACGCGCTGATGCATGTTTTGTAAGTGGAATTATTTCTGAAGCTTCTGAAAGCAACAGGATCACCCTGGATTTTCTCATCAGTCCCATTCAAGGCTTGGTGGTAAGACAGACTTGCGCACGCAGCTCAGCTGGACACTCGTACACTCATAGTGTGCAGTTTATTTTCAGAAAATATAACACCGCACATCGCATTTATTTTTCACTTAAGTGTTAAAGTCGAGCCCTGTGTTAGAAGAAAAAAAATGCTTTGGTGGACAAGAGCACTACCTGGTAGAGTGGCAATTTAGTTAACCTAGAGACAATGTGTAGAGTTTTTTCCACATTGACAAATCAATTGGTTGCGGAGTGGGTAGAATTTCAGTCGACCTAGATTTCTTCTTTAGTTGATTACAGCCCTATTTTATTGCTACAAGGCTGGAATGTCCAGACCTCTCGTTAAAAAATACCTGCTTTTGTTGGCCTCAGACAGTGACCTGCTGCTTGGTATCGGTCTCGCCAAGGTGTCACGCCATCTACCATCTCCTCCTCCACCTAATGAGAAACCACTCATATAGATGTAATCCGAACTAAACGCCATATGTGTGAAACAGAAAAAATTTTTATATACATGGTTTGCAGAAACATACGATGCCAACATTTTATCCTGGCAGCTGTTCTGCATTTCAAATGGCACTTTGGAACTTGTACTTAGCATCAGTAACCACTAAACCAGAACTGCTAAACCAGAACTAAAATCTCAGAGGTTTTTAACAATACAAGAACCTCTCGGCTGTCCCAAGATCTCCTCAAATCAGTCTCAAATGTAAAATACAACCTTGAGTAGCTTGTTGCTTCTACAAAGTCAAAGCCAAGAGATAATTCAGATAACCCAGGGGTAAAAAGCAATAATACTAACAAGCAATAAGACTGTTGCAGCAAGCAATATAACTCTGGAGCAGTTAAGTACTCGTTTCTGTACCAGCGATGAATTTCGATGAACACATATGCCTGTTAATAATTAACTGCTAACACTCTGGTTTCACCTCATAGTCAGGTGTGAAACAGAGAACTTTAACAGGTTTATAAAGCTGGAATTAAAATGTGTTAAACTACAAAAAAAAAAAATCAAAAAATCACAGCATTTCAATTTACACCTTCATACCTGACATTCATTGACACTGGACGCCAATTTTCCTCACTGAAATGAGGGGGAAAAAAACATTAGATCCTCCTGTGCAGCAACTATTTTCAGATCAAGTGAAAAGAGAAGTTACAGTATTTTATTTTACAGAAAAGTATATTACCAAGTTAACACCTTGCTGTCTCTATCTCTCAGTTTCCTGAAGCATGAGCTGTCTGTGTCTGTGTGTGTGAGCGTGATGCTGGCCCACTAACAGTGTGTGAAATAAGGGACAGTCCTTTTTCTGCAGTGGATCCATTTCCAACTCTGCTATGCTAATTAATCCCCAAAGCAGCTGACAAACAGCAAGAAGGACTGCTTGCACATTTTGCAAGATTAGCGAAATGCAACACATTCAGGATGTTCTCTCGTCAAATTGTCACTGTCCCAACAGCAGCTCTCTGTTCACTTACCCACTCCAAAGTGTGACATTCAGATTGCTACGCAATATCTGGCTCGACACTTCGCGCTCTTAGTGCAGGTTTCTACAGTCAGACGCTTTAATTCATTCCAGTGTGTTTGCCAGCTGGATTGCAAGAATCTTACAGCATTACAGCAAATGCACTTATTTTGGCAAACAAGCATAGCCTACAATTACTTAAAATTCGCAGAGCTTGCATTAATGCGCCACTCAGCAAGATGTTTATGAATAAACTCTGCCATCTTATCAGCCTAAATCTCTATGTAGAGTACATCCCATTTGCAAAACCCTATGATGCAGATGTCAAATTTTCCTTGAAGTGGAATATGTTTGGATTTAGTTTGCTTCTATTTAAATTCATAAGTCAGTGACAGAATTACACAACTTTACATTTATTCTCTCCACCAAGAAGGTTTTCAGTTCAGTCAGGATTATGGGAAAAACTACAGGCTCAATTTTCATAAAATCTGTGCAAGGCTGTAGCCCGGACGAAGGACAAAGCTATTTAGTTTTGGAGCAGATCTGAATCTCTGGACAGTTACATGAATTATTTTTCATTTTCATTAACATTGTGAAATAGGGCAGATGACAGGTAATTCCAAAAGCCCTTCTAGTCACACTGCAAAGAAATGATTTGTTTGAAGTGAGATTGTGTCTAGGCTGCATTCAAATTTTGAGTTGACTGAATTTGAGATACAAGTTAAGGTATTTTTGTCATGACTCAACACAAACACTGTTTCTTGTCAAATAAACTTAATTCAGTTGTACTTAGTTAACTTAACTAAAGGATCTAAGTACTAAAGACCCTCAACTTGACTTTTCAAATTCAGTCAACTGAAAAATTTTAAGGCAGCCTAGACACTTTTTTTAAATTAAAACAATTAGTTTATTTTTACAGTGACTGTTTTTAAATCCTGTTTTGCAGTTCAAATAATTAATGGTGAAATTCATTATCTTTTCTGTCCAGGGAACCTCTCTGCTCATATACCTAAGTACTAATTTTTGCTTAATCACCTTACAATGTTTCTGCCGACTAGATTCCTTCTTAAATTAAACATAAATATTTTAACACAAGATTAACATTTTGTTTTTGCTGACTTACAGTGATTTAACTTCTCCCCTAGCTGCAGTGATGCAGAGGTGCACTCCAGTACACCATGACATCACTGCTGGGTTTGATTAAGTGCAACACACCCATTTTTGAGCACAACTGTCAGAGGATGAAACACAACCCAAATGGAAAAAATGTTGGCATTGTACACTTCTGCAAACCACAGATTTGTTTGTACATTACTATATAGATGATACACTGAAACTTTACACTTCAATAATCCTGTTGTTAATGTGTGGTTAGGTTTAGGCACAAAAAACACTTGGTTATGGTTAGGAAAAGATGATGTTCTGGCTTTAAATACCTGCTTTTGGGAGCAACGGGTCGCTACACAACATCTGCATTTGGTGACCAAAAAAAAAAGAAAAAAAAAAAAGGTGGAAACACAGCCACCAGATGCAAAAACACAGCCGGTTTTGTTGTTTGTTGCTCTCGACAGTGGTCTGCAGCTTGCAACTGTCTACTCTTGGTAACACGCCATCCACCAACCCCTGATGACGAAGTCAGTTGATATACTATGTCACTGTTGAGACGTTAATATAAAATACGCAAATGTAACAAACATGGTGTGGAGAAACGTACGATGCAGACATTTTCTATTGGTGACTTGGCTATGAAACAGGCTGAAACTCTCAGTCAGATAGGGCAGTAAAACAGTTTTCAGCCTGGTGTTAAGTTACTCCTTAATGGGTCAGTTCACCCAGTTATCCCTTCCAAACAACACTACATCTCTTCCCATGACTTGGCCCCAGTTTCAGTTTAATTTGCTGAGATTTTAAGATGTCTGCTGCTGAGATTTGCCGCTGCAGTGCAATGGAGGTGAATGCAATTTGAATGAAATCACTTCTACTGCTCCTTTGTCATCCTCCTCTCTGCCTGCCTTACACTAGAAATACGTTTTTTTCTGCACAGTCGAATAAAGCGAAAATTATTGATGAAAAGTCATCTGTGGCTGTCTCCAGCATCTTTGATGTGTTCAGGCAAACAACCCACATCAATGCAAACTTTTCTGCAACCAGAGTCACATTTCTCCCTGCACGGAAATCTGAAACACTTCAGAGAATAGTACAGGTCACACCGACTGGGAAACACATTGTGATACAAAACACTCCTCTCGTGTGACTTTGTCTCAAAGGAGAGAGTGACTGTCGATAATTACATAAAACTTCCCAAGTTAAATTAACTCTTAGGTCACTCACTCAGGGAATCAAAACAATGCCAGATGCCAAGGACAAATTGTTACTGCTTCTCGCACTGAGTCCTTTGCACATGTGGCGCATGCACATTTCATTAGTGAAGATACACTCAGTCAGTCAGCACGCACATTCTTTTGGTGTATCTGAGCAGCACACTTGGTATTCTAACCATTAACACCAATAACTTTAAGAAGAATTTTTACATACTACTAACAACACCTGCTTCCTTTATCTCTGCATACACAGTCGAGGCCAACACAGCTGTATCGTACATTTCGTTTCATGTGTATCACGTAACATTTCTTAAGTGACGTAATGTATGAGCAAACTTTGTCATCAGAAGATGGAGGGGATGGTGGATGGTGTGTCACCTTGGCCTGCCAAGCTGCAGACCACTGTCTGAGACCAACAAACAACAATACTGGCTGTTTATTAAGCCAGTCATCGCTGTGTTTCCTGTGACTTCTTAGGCACCAAACATGAGTGTTTTTTAGTGACCTGTTGCTGTGTCCAGTGGGGACAGTCCTTCTAAAAGTAATTGTTCTTTATCACTACATTGATGCATTTCCTACCAGGAAAGTGGCACGAAAAGTGGTTGGTCTTTATCAAGACATCACTGCATTTCCAGTGAGGATTGTGCCCCCAAAACTACTGTACTACTGTACTACTGTACTACTGTAAAACTTCAATTAACAGCCCAGGTTATTATTTGCTTATATCACTGAACTCAGCAGGTGTATATTTAAGACAGGCCTTTAATTCCTTTCACATAAAACGGTTGCTCAGCAAAGATTGGAATATTATTAAATTGTTTATAAAAACCAGTGCTTTTATAAAAATGAGGCTTTGAATGACATCAGTTATGAATCATTCATTTGAACTAGCTTTGAGGGACAGCAGTTCATAGAGAGAAAGAGTTATGACACTCATTTTATGGCATCCGACGATTACGGCACCCGGCATACCGACTCAACACCACTTTATCCTGTTAAAACAATACTCACTACATGGATTATTTTTGATGATAAACCATTTTGATTCTTTTGACCAGTAGACCCTTACGGACTAAAGGAATATGACTAACTTACAGGGAAATCAAGGAATGGACACATTCTGACTTTAAGACCGCCTCAGAGGAAAGGAGTCACCACTTTTTTTCCCCCATCTCTCTTGTTTACCCGCTGGCAAATCTGAATGAATTACTGTCTTCTTTGGTGTTCATAGTTTGCAGAAAAATGATTTGAACAATTGAATTGTAGAGACTTTACCAGAGCTAAAGATGTGTAGCATCTCCATGTTGACAAACATTTGTATTTATATGCATGATCTAAGCAGCAAACTAACGTTAGCGCAAGTGAGTAGCCAACAACCCCGTTTTATACATCCAAAGGACTTCTATAACAATTAACTGCTTGGCAACCTGACCAGACTAGTAATTGAGACAGTTTGTATGTCGAAATGTAACTATACTGGGCTAGTAAAAGGGACTGGGGGTTTAATTTGGACTAGGCTTTTAATCGAAGTTTTACAGTCTCTTAAACCGAAGTATGGCCCTTTCCTAACAATAACAAGTGATTTTTGTGCCTCAGCATAACCACAGCATGAAGTTTTAACACATCTGTTAATGTACAAATGAAATGTATCTGTGGTTTGCAGAAACATAATTTCCCAACATATTTTTATTTGGTCATTTGGTCGACATGTACCATGCATTATGCCAATAATATGTAAATACACCAAACAGTACAAATTCAATTGAAAAACCTACATAAAAACTGAATGGAAAAATACCAAAATTCTAATTACCCTGATTGAGCAGCAGCTCAGCACACCACCTTCGGTTCAGATGCTCAGTGTGACAGCAGTACAGACGGACCCAGCTATTCCAGGGCATGTGGCGCTGATGCTGTCATCCTAAAAAGCCACTGAAGCTGTGGCTTTGGCCGTCAACCAGCCACACCGCCCCACGGCAAGGAGTGTGCTCTCAGACAGAGGATCAACCAGAGCGCTGGCGTCCACACAACAGGACAGCTGAGAGGCCACAGGCTCCGCAACTGGAACCAAACACGCAGGCCTGCGCGCTACACTGTCAGTTTAATGGCCTTTGTGTTCTTTGAAGTGCTTTATAATGATGAGGGGGTGAGTGCATTAAGACTACAGCTCGCTAGGCCAATGGTATTGACAGGGTGGTTACCAAAGTATAGCAGGTGTTCCCTGGGAGCGCTGCTCTGTTCCCTGCCTGAACAAACAACCTGTTTGTATCCCTGCTCACTGTTTTTATTTGTGCTATTACTGGGCACTCCAGCGAAGCCATCCCGCATCCTGTCACAGAGGTGAATAAAACCATATTGACCATCTTAGATTGGAACAATATTTGTTCTGAGATGTGCACCAGCCGGCCGTCTCTCCCCTTCTATCATACATGACAGGCAATCAGCAGCTGTTTTTATTACCGCGCATATGATGTCAGGAAATCAGTATGATTTGTGTTTGTCTATCACCCGGTGTCATTTATTACACTGTGGCTAGGCCAGGGAGCCTAACACGTATAGCATCTATTTATGCTGGAGTTTTATTTTGACAGTAATAAACATTTTATGTTGCATGATGACAAGGTCGTTAAAGATGTTGCCTTATCTTTACTTTACAGGGCAATGAAACGCTTAACTATATAGGTGGTGGTATGTAATTTATCTTCATCCCTGCTGCACACACATCAGAATCCAACACACCGAATACATGTTAGAGAAAAACATGAAAGCAGAAACAATCAATATGAGCCTTGCAGTTACCGCACGTTGGTATTCATTTTCAGGTTGCACTGAAACATGGCAAAATTCCAAATTTAGAACCGTAAAAGATCTCATTTGTCTTTTAAGTCAAAACATCTCATTTAGATCACGCTTCCCGCTCACCTACCACCGCTCTCACTTTCAGAGTCCTGTATCAGATTTACTTTATTTTATGCTGGGCCGTTCGTGCACTTTAAATGACATTCCAAAATGCCTCCCTGTTGACTTTTGGCATCATTTCCGCTCTATTATCCAATTCAGGTCTGTATAACCTTTCCTTGCTCATTTCGGTCTCCCTCTGTTTTAGTTTCACAAACCCCTCTGGGCTCTCATTTCTATCACCTGCACAATGTGTAATCTATTTCTTTCTTATTCTTCTCTATCATTTTAACTATATATGCAACTAAAGTAAATTTGCTGTAGCAGAGATAGAGGGAGGCAGCGGGAGTGAGGTCGGGGGAGCTAATGATAGAATATGGGCCAGATGCAGGCAGAACTCCTGGAGATGCAGGGTTGCCTCGCTGTTGAAATAAATAAATACCAAAATGGAAACAGATGAGGGTGAGGGCGGGAGAGCCGGCAGGTACTCTGACATTCTGATATCAATAAATCTGCCTCTTGGCTTATGTCACATTTAATTCCTCACCTCTGCTGTCTGTTTCCACAATGGTTTGTCTGCTGCAAAGCCCAGTGAAACGCAAATTTTCATGCAGCATGTAATAGATTTTTTCTGGCATTATAAAATGTTTGACTCTTTCGAATGAAATATGACTGCAGTTCTTAAGTAGAATTCAACCAGTGTCCTTTCTGTTATTTGTCATTTGCAATTTCCATAAGTCAAGAATTTTCTTTTAATAGATAGCAGTAGGAAATTATGAAACAGTGATGTATGTGGATTATCAAGAATAACCAGGACATTGTTTTGGAAAAACACATCGATGTTAAATGAAATATAATTTTTCAATAAGAGAAGGGATGTATCAACTCGTCGATTAAACATTGCTAAAATTATTATTATTTTATGCGATTCCATTCACTAAATGCAAAATAGTCAGTCATTTCCTTAAGATTTATTTTCCTAAAGAATGTCGTCTTCAATAAATATCACTTGTTAATCTTTATTCAGTGAATTGTCATGTTCTGTGCAGTGTTCATAACGCTCCATGCAAAGTGCTACACATTTTAGGCATTTTTCGAAAGTGATTCATGATTTCAAATGGCTCCTATGACAATGTTTTATACCCCTGTAGATTAAATTGTGCTCAATTTTGACTGTTGTCTGAGCGTTTTATTACTTTTAGACTCATTGAAATGTCAGGGAAATTAGTCATTAAAACATCCCTAAATCAGATAGGGATATCTAAAATAATAGAATGCTAAAATAAATGTGTCATTTGGTTGAACTGACTCTTGAAGATAATGGTTTTAAATTGTATTTTAAGGGAAATGAAATGACTGGGTTATTACTAGAAACTAATTTAGCTTCTAATGTAGCTTTTTTAGCTAATGCTAAAAGAAGATATGATATTGGATAAAGTCAGAATTATAGTGGTCTAGAAAAACACAAGGCTGTTTTTAAGGTTGTGAAAAGGTGAAACTGTTTGGATATTCAGTTTATTAGCCACCCAGGAGAAATATAGTGCATGCTAAAATGCCTTGTTAGCTAACAATGACAGAACCTGCATAAAAAGCTCAGAAAATGTAATTCAGAGGGGAGAAAACGTCTTCCTTAAACTACTATGTTAATGAATGTACTGCTTAAAAAAAGGTCACCCAGCTCCTATTACCGACTGTGCTCTTAAATAATCTAAAAATAGGCTTCTAAGGAACAACTACTGTCAGCTTTCCTCTGGGTATGTGATAATGCCTACACTAACCTGAGAACACCATTGTGCTGAAAGCCTTTTCTCCTGTTTTGCTGCCGTCTCTTACAGTAGTGTGTCCTCCAGGGACCTGCCTGTTGCTACGTTTTCTCATTTCTCAATGGGAATGATGTGTGCCATTATGTGCCCTTGACATTGCTGAGAGCTGAGCATCTTTATATAACACAGCAAGACTGACAGGCACTTACAAACATTTTGACTTTTAGCACCTTAAAGGTGTTTTCAGACAGGAGCACTTTCATCTAGTACAGTATGTGCTGTGCTGTACAAGACACAATAAAGATCGCCTTACATTAAAGCAACAAATAACCTTATTAGTTATTAATGTGATGTGTAGTTGCACATCAGTCTAGACTGTACAGAGCAGCATGAACACTGAGCTCTTAAAGATGCTACATGTGGTATTTTAATGGGAATCAACTGAACAGGCAGAAATGAGTGAAAGAAACTCAATATAACAACAATATTTCAGTGTCTAAGTCGCTCTTATCACAGTTGATTTGATAAAATATACTTAAGATGCTGCACATATCCATGCCAGAAAACAGTAAATGTTGGCATTGTATGTTTCTGCAAAGCACAGATATGTCACATTGCTGTACGTTCAAACCAACAGAAAGCAGAGCCTCCAAAACAGTGGAAGTCATTCATTTTCAAAGAGAGCCTGGCGACTTGCGTGACTTGGGTGACTTGGGCGATCTGTTCGTCAACCACGCATCTTGGGCAACAAAAGCGACTGGAGCGGGTCCGGAGGAGTTAAAACTCGCGACGAGGTCTGACGCGGTTTGGCAGCAACCAAGCGGAATGCTGATATGCTTGAAGTGGGTCCCAGAGAACAAACCAGGTAACTATGGTTCCTACAGCACACTTCCAACAATGGATATCGAGAAGTTGATTAATTGTGTTCGCGCCAACTCAGTCCTTTATAATGTGTCGCTGTTCGGTTACAGAGTCCAAAATAAAAAGAATGAGGCTTGGGACCGCAGTATGTAATTATGTAGCACTGGGATACGCAACTTGCTTTTCCCTGGGGGCCACTTTTACAAAATGACAGGAGGCCAGGGGCCAAAAACAGCTCAGGTATACACACGGGCGTTTCTAGGATTTGAGGACCTTGTTTGGGGGGTCCTGGGGACCCACCTCTGGCACTTTTTTTGATGAACAAGCTCTACTTTTATGCTTTTAATGCACTTTCTGCATTAAAAGTACAAAAAAAATTTAATCAATTTATTTTCATTTTGAATTGAAAAATGGTTGGGGGGGGGCACCAGGCACCTTATCGCAGGCCAGATTTGGTCCAGGGGTCACAAGTTGAGTACCACTGATGTAGCAGATATGTTGAAATGTTTACATTATAATTTTCAATTTATATTGTGATAATGCTGTTAATGTATGGTTAGGTTCAGGCACTTGGATAATGTTAGGGTGAGGAAAACTTTATGTTTTGGTCTTGTCATGCAACAAACATGACCTCTCTTTAAAAACACCAAGAACATCTTCATTTCCGTTGTGCAGCAATTATAGTTCTTACAACACTGTTTTGAGTTTTCTTCTGAGCTCCTATTTTAGAGCAGCCCAAGAGGAACCATGAGGGATGGGCTGGAGTGAAACACTCTCAATGAAATATTTAAAAATTTGGGTTTGTGCATTGTGTCCTTTAAGATCAAATAATCAGTATGTCATCCAAGAGAAACAATAAAACACATGGAATGATCAAAGTTGTCATTTTGACATATAAGGCGTGTTGATTGATTCACATTGTCAACTAATGCATTGTCTAAAATGCTAGAAAACCTAGCTGTGGGCAGTCAGCACAGTGAATTAAATGATATTTTCTCAGTCTGAAGCTGCTAGCTGTTAGCTAGTAAAGATAAAGAGGCAGCAGAACACCCTTTCATTTTATAGTTATAGTTATAGTTCACTAACTTGCCAGGGTATGATCAGTGGTTACATAAGCTTAAAAACTAGCCACAACTCAACCCTGAACAAGAGTGATGGTTCTCTATTGACCAATCACCACACTGCAGTGTTTTTAGCTCCGCCATTTAGTATTGGATCAGTGTGCTCAGATATCACAACAGAGGGGTGATGAAAAATGAGAATGTTCTATGATACTGTCCACAACTTTTCACAATGGCAATGGAAAAATAACCATTCTAATGTGTACCGAACTGAACTGAACCGACTGCTTGAGAATGAGGCTATAGAGTCCCCAGAACTGTTTCACCTGAAAACGCCTATTGCCTGCTTTTATTTTTTGTTGGTCTTGAGCAGTAGTCTGCTGTCGTTGACTGCACGGCAGCCGTCTCGTCTAGGTGTCACATCATCCACCATCCTCTCCTCCTCCTGATGAGAAACTCAGCTCATATACACTGCTCAAAAAAATAAAGGGAACACGTAATCATCACAGTGTAACTCAAAATCAATCAAACTCCTGGGATATCAACCTGTCCAGTTAGCAGGCAATACTGATTGTGAATCAGTTTCACCTGCTGTTGTGCAAATTGGACAGACAACAGGTGGAAAGGAGAGGCAATTACCAAGACAACCCCTATTTAGGAATGGTTTTGCAGTTGGTGGCCACAGACCATTTCCCTCTCTGCGTCCTTTCAGGTTGATTCTTGGCTAGTTTTGCATTTTTGCAGTGCCCTCACCACTAGTGGTATCATGAGGCGTTATCTACAGCCCACAGAAGTTGCTCAGGTAGTGCAGCTCCTCCAGGATGGCACATCCATACACGCAGTGGCCAGAAAGTTTGCTGTGTCTCCTAGCACAGTGTCAAGATTATGGAGAAGGTACCAGCAGACAGGCCAGTACAGTTTCTGCCCAAACTGTCAGAAACAGACTCCATGAGGGCCCGACGTCCACAAGTGGGGCTTGTGCTCACACCCTGGGACCGTGCAGCCAGATTGACATTTGCCGGAGACCACCACAATTGGCAGATTCGCAACTGGTGCCCCGTTCTCTTCACAGATGAGAGCAGGTTCACACTGAGCACATGTGATAGACGTGACAGGGTCTGGAGATGCCATGGAGAACGTTCTGCTGCCTGCAACATCCTCCAGCATGACCTGTTTGGTAGTGGGTCAGTGATGGTCTGGGGAGGCATATCCATGGAGGGCCGCACAGACCTCCACGTGCTAGCCCGAGGTACCCTGACTGCTGTTAGGTTCCGGGATGAGATCCTCAGACCCACTGTCAGACCATATGCTGGTGCAGTGGGCCCTGGGTTCCTTCTGATGCATCACAATGCTCGGCCTCATGTGGCTGGAGTGTGTCAGCAGTTCCTGGATGACGAAGGCATTGATGCTATTGACTGGCCTGCTCGTTCCCCAGACCTGAATCCAGTTGAGCACCTTTGGGACATCATATATTGTAATATCCACCGCCGCCACATCGCATCACAGACTGTCCAGGAGCTCACTGATGCCCTGATCCAGGTCTGAGAGGAGATCCCTCAAGAAACCATCCCCGACTCATCAGGAGTGTGCCCAGTCGTTGTAGGTAATGTATACAGACACGGGGAGGCCACACACTACTGAGCCACATTATGAGTTGTCCTGAGGAAATTCACAGAAGTTGGATCAGCCTGTGATCTGATTCTTCCACTTCGATTTTGGGTATGATTCTGAATCCTGTCCTAAATGAGTTAATGATTTTGGTTTCCAGGGATTGTTCTTACATTATTTTGTTCTCAACAAATTACGCAATGTAAACAATGTAAACAAAAGATTTTCTTCTGGAATATTTCATACATAGAGATCTGGGATGTGCGATTTTAGTGTTCCCTTTACTTTTTTGAGCAGTGTACATATAATCGGAACCATGTCACTTTAGAAATATTGGTATAATGTGTTTGAAATGTGCAAACCTGACGTATTTGGGGTTTGCAGAAATGTACAATGCTGATATTTTTTTCTGGTAGCTGGGCTGTACATGTAGCTCTTTTTCTATTAGGAAAATATAACACCAACATCAAGCCATGTTCCTGCATGTGTGTCTCTGTAGTGGGATGTATACAGTCGGCTGACACCAATACAGTATATTGATTTTCTGATAAATGGCCCCGATACTTACAGGCTTTCATTAAGAATCAGCTTCTTACTGTTGTCTACAGCAATGGATATGATGCAGTTTGACTGATCACATACTTATTTTTAAATGGATCAATACTATGCTGGTTGTCTGTGTGAGGATCATGACCTAACTGAGTCTGATGGAACATGTCAGTAAGATTACATAACCATGTATACGGTATTATTATCATTATGCAACGAGTATGTTTGTTATTATAATTATGACAAGGTTTATTTTTGACTTTGAATTTAGTGCAGTCTCATGATTATTTGAAAGCTTTCAGCAGTGCTCCTCTTTTAAAGTTGTTTCCACGCTGCCAATTATTGTCTTTGCCCTCTGTGTTTCTAGGAAATTCACATGACTCTCATTTCCAGAAATGTCCTCCTTCACATTCATGCATTAATTTTTGATATTGAATATCTGCAGAAAATAATAGCTGCTGGCAGCTTTGAGACGATTTGGGCTCCGCCGCTGAAAAACCCATGTGGGTCGAGCCCTTGTGTGTATTTATGTTCGAGAGAAAGAGCAAGAGAGTGTGTGCAAGAGGAGGTGCAACATACCTGAGCAAAAAATAGGCTCTGTGAGTGTCGGAGCATAATTCTACTCTTGTGAATTTCCCACGCATAACTGTTACATTTTAATCATGCACTGGAGACGGGGGGAACCTTGAGTTTGTTGAAACTGACGCCTACAGAAACTTGCATCTGCAATGCTAATCACACTCCAGCAAAGGGCCCCACAGACTAGCCTTGTCTTCCCTGTCAAACTAAAAATTCGTCTCCAATAACAACCGAGCACTCCATAGCTCGCTGCATCGCTAATGTGTTGCGGGGCTACATCTGGAGAGAGTCTTCACTGTCCTGTTACTTTGGCCAAATCTGTATTCAGAACAAGAGCACGGAGATTAAAAGAGCCAGCATACTGTCTGCTACATTGACTGTAGGCATGCTGTATCATTGTTGTCCCCTGATGACTGCATGTGTGTTGCTGAGTGTGAATGTTCTTGGTGCTTTCATTTTAAAGGGATAGTTCACCCCAAAATCAAATCTGCATATTTTTCCTCTTATCTGTGGTGCCTTTTATCAGACTGTTTTGTTGGGAATTTGCGAGAGTTGGAGATATTGGCCATAGAGATGTCTGTCATCTCTCCAATATAGCAGAACTAGATGGCACTCCGCTTATGGTACTCAAAGTGCCTGATTTTTTTTTAATTTTTTTTAAACTCAACAGCAATGTTAATGAACTTTATTGTGAACAGTTTCATGTCAGAACTATTTTTTTCTACCTCACTACACCATATCACAGTGTCAAATGAAGCTAGTATTGAGATGCACACTTCTGTCTGCTTGGTGATATGGTTGGCATTTGTAAGTTAGTAGGAAGAAAATAGTCCCTATTAGGGCTGCCCCAGACTAAGAATTTCCCTAGTTGACCAATAGTCATCATTTAGGGCCATTAGTTGACTAGTAACTCATATGTTTACGATATTAATTTAATTATAAAATTACATATTTTGGTTTGAGTTCAAGGTCTGAGAAAGAATAGTATCAGTAACATTGTTAACACTGTGCTACATTACAGAGAAATACAAAACCGCACTAATGAACCTTCATTAATATAGGCCTATATTTTATCTACAAGTGCACGTCACACACTGAGCGAGCCGCCTGTTAATTGCGCTGTCAGCAAAGCGATAATGCCCATTAGCCAAGTGGCTAATGGGCATGTAGTTACTTACATGTTTACACACACTTACACACTTAGGATTTCCTGACTGACATGTTATTAACTAGCCCTGTGAATTAACGCGTCTCCTGTCTGACTGCTGAGCGTGAACACTTCTTGTGTTTGCCCTTTCAAATGAATTTTCCTTCATGGTCCAGTCATTTTGATTTATTTTGACAAGTTGCAGCTCCTTTGAAATCTTGCCAACTACTGACCTCTTTGATCGAATGTTTGGTCGACTATTAGGGGGCAGCCCTAGCTCCTACGTGAAACTGCTCACAACAAGGTCTGTGGAGTAACCAGGTCATGTGTTTTTCAAATGTATTTTTTGTCTCTTTGAGCTCCACAAGTGAGTGCCATCAGTTTAATTATATTGGAGAGAAGGCAGACATTTGAACAGCCAATATCTCAAACACTTGTCAATTCATCCAGTTCTAGATATAAGTAGCATTACAGGTAAGAGGTTAAGTGTGTAATTATGATTTTGTGGTCAACCATCCCTTTAAATCAGACATCTGTGAACCTGCCACCCCCTTTACATAACTGTTCAGTTAAAATTCAGTGCATACACAAGCTTGCCAAGATTTGTAGATTTTTTATGGAGAGTTGTCTTTTAGCTTTTCAGCCATTCTGGCAGAGCACCTAGTATTGGAAGACTGAGATGCACCCTGTTTTTGTGACTATTTTGAGAATACTCTCAGAGAGCTCTTAACGTCACCTAAAGAGCAGTTCCAGTTTAGGAGTGGTTCCATCCCTGCAATTTGAAGCACGTCTGTGTAATTCAGCATTCGGATGACTTTTCTTGTCTTGTTGCAGAAACCTCTTCCTTTGCTTAAGAAATCTATGAGCTACATAAAAGTCCTCCTCCATACTGCACCTTACACTGACATCTGCACATTCTGAATAGCTTGTTTTGTTTTTTTTGCTGTGATGTAATCCTGTACAGGAAAAGCCTGAGAACTTGACAGCTTTGTAAATATCACTCTTCAGGTGTGATCACGTTTTTGCTGAGAATATACCTTTGAATGGAAGTGAAGCTTTTTGTCTCATGCTTTTCTACTGCAATGCATTTGGCATTGCTTTACTGTCTAGACTGCTTTGGGGAAGGCACATTGAAACAGTTAATTCTCCACTAATTTCGCCACTGCTGTCCATTAACAGTAAAAGAGAGAAAGGCTCTCTGCGCTGACTCGTACACACAATGAGCGTGTTGGATGCTTCACTGCTTTAAGATCTGAGGTTCAATTACTACAATCTACACAGGAACACACAGGAAAGGGCCTGAATTAAAACTCTCAAGGAATGTTACTGATTGTGAAAGCAATACACTGCAAAGCACAAAAGAGCTGTTGTCCACTGAAAATTGCTTTTTTTCTTGTTTGTCTGTCTAGAAAAAACTGTTTTTGTAGTACAAGTCAGATATTCTTTTTGCAGCAGGTGGGTGTGCTGCAAACAGTTGAATGTGTTTCATCCAATCAGCCACTTGTTTTCAGGTAATCTCAGAACACTATAAAATAAACTTTAAGAGACTGTCCTATTCTATGAATGATCTGGGTCCAGAAGCCAGTCGCTTCCCATAGATCCCAATATGAAAATGCCCAACTTTACAGCAGAGATAAACATGTTTACAGCCTGGTACACAAATTAGTTTTGGTCTCTATAGCTAATTTCTCTCTTTATATCAACTGTATGGGGGGTGAATTTTTATATAACTTACCAGTTAACATTTTATAAAGTCTTAAAGTTATGCATAATTAAGGCTGACAGGCTGCGCGCAGATAGGGTCACTTCTGGCTCCAAAAAACACAAGGTGGTGACAGTCAAAATGCTTAACTCAAGGTTTCAAAAACTATTGCACAAACCTATAAGTGATGTCATAGTGGCTATGTCCATTATTTTTCAGTCTGTGGCCCTGACATACCAAGCCAACAGTTGGCTGTCTGTCAATGTCAGGCCATCGGTAAGCGTCTGTTGCCCTAGTTTTTGTGCTGTGTCCCTTACCATTGGCATTAGTTGGCCATGTATGGTGTTTTTCGGTTGACTCTGCCTGTTGAATCAGCGTTGGAGCCAGTGGAGCCCATCCATGAGTAAAATAATAATAATAGTAATGATAAGCTATTCAAGTGAACGAAAAATGAATTCAACATCGGGTTGTATTGTTAATGTGCAAACTATTTTTTAATGATGAATACATCAAGAGTTATTTCCTCCCATGCGGTCACAGAATGTACACACTCGTTGGCTGTTGGATGTAGTCTTTGCGATGTGTTTAATTGCAACTTTCAAGCCAAGACAGTGGCGTGAGGCAGAGTAACAGTTAGCCTTTGTTGCAACTAGTTCTTTGATATTAGTTGTCAACACATTGCATTTGTCTGTAACACAATAATGTAATGCATTACATGTACGTTTTAATGTTATAGTGTAAAGTGGCAATTACATGCAGTGATGTTGCCGAGTAACACAAAAGTAATGTAACAAGTAGTGTAACAAACTACTTTTACTGTGAGTAAATAATGACAGTAATCCATTACTTTTTTGAAAGTAACCAGTAACCTGTAATACAGTTCTTTTTTTGAGTAACAATCCCAACACTGATCATTCCATTAATGCGATTAAAAGTGTGTCATATTGTTGGTCTAGTGCAGTTTTATTAGCATGTTCATGTGCTGGAGGGAGGCTCCAACATCTGGGATATTATGGTGTAGAAAAAAGATCATTATTAAAGCAATTAAAGTTGTGTGTGTGAATTTGCCAAGTCCTTGCATTAATAATGGTGCTGTTCAGCAGCCAGCTGTTGTTTTATTGTGGTTATAACGGTTGATTGCAAAACAATGACTTAAATGCGTGCACTAATAGCAGAACGGGGGTGTAAGAGATAAAAAAAAAATAATAATAACACACAGCTCTAATTTGTCTGGATACAAATAATTTGACTTTCTAATTTAGCTGATTAATGCCAATCTTACTTTAGCAAGCACAGTAAAACAGGCACTGGGTGACTGACAGCTGATCATTAACTCTTACTAAAATTATCTGGGAGCAGCTGCGCTTAAACACAGTGGACTACTGCTTTGGCCTCAGCAATATGTCAGTGCTAAGAACCGGTTCCAGTTGAGACCTGGTTCCAAATTGTCTGATCCATCAGAACCGTATGCCTCCCAACTAATCAGTTCCAGTTTTTCCTAGCAGTTGTGCTCTGCAAACAATGATGTACAACTTGTGCGTCACTAATGAAACTTGCAAGAAAGAAGTCACGGCAGAGGGGAAGACTAACGTATGGCATGACAACAGTGTAATTTCAAATAAGGGTGGAAACAGCAGCAATACGGTGAAGCATCTTTCTACACAGCATGGGCTTAAAGGTTAAATCTGTAGAATTTAGGGGGATATGTCGGCAGCATTGGATTATGTTTTCTTTAGTATATAATGACCTGAAAATAAAAATCGTGTTTTTGTTACCTAACAATGAGCCGTTTATATCTACATAGGGAGCAGGTCCTTGTCTACAGAGACTGCCATGTTCACTACGCGTTTGGACAAGAACAAAAGTTAAGGCGTCGGAAGTTTGAGTAGGGTGACATCCAGTAGAGCAGTTTTTGCATCCCATTAGATTATACTTTTTTCCTAAACCCAATCACATATCCAACCACGTGTTTTTGTTGCCTAAACCCAACGAAGTGTGTTAGTTGTTGAACAAAAAAAAAAGTCAATCTGCAGTGTTGTACCAACGTAGTGCGTTTATTTTGAAAGAGACTCAACAGTAAATTCTCTGTGAAAGTGTAATTCGAAACAGGCAGAACTTGACTGTCCCAGAACATCAATAACCAACGTACCCAGGGTACCTTGCATGTCGTATCTGGACTTGAAAAAAATCCATGACCAAATGTCAATATGTGATGTGGTCACAGTGACAATGTGTTGAAATCACCAGGTTCATTTGTGTCAGAGAGGAGGAGACCTCTGCCGATAATTCGGCTCTTGGTAAAAACCTCCTGGATCAGAAAAGAGGCGAGTTCACATCGGCAGGTGTTGGGCTAGCGGCCCATCTATAATCTGCCAAACAGCATAGGAAAAACATCTCTAACACGACACTGCTTTATTCAGTGATTTTACCAGTTTAAATCACTGTGTTCTTTTGTGTTGTAGAGAGGAGGAGACCCTCAGCGGATAATTCAGCTCCCAGTAAAAACCTGAGCAATTAACACTGTAGGAATTCTAACCAGGAGACGAAGGAAAACAAATGCTGTGCTGGGTTGACACTGTAAACCGGTGCAAACCCACTTTTTCCACACAGAAAATTGATCAGGAATCATTAAGGGATTCGATAAAGACTTGGACCGATAAGCAGAAGCGATAATGGCATTGGCCTCAATAAAATCTCATCAGTTCCCTATCAGTGCAACTCACCTTGCATTTCTCAGCCTCCATTATGTTACCTCATCCTGCTCTCACACCGCATTGGAAAGACAGGTACAAGTTAATGTATATTTTCTCCTTATGCATACATTTCACAGTACATTTCACAATTTGAATTCATGAAAGTGTAACGTGCTTAACTTCTGTGTAAGAATCTGGATCTCTAGGTCACACTTGTTGCTGCAACATGTGACAATTGTCCTTTTACAATAAGGATTAAGGAGATATTTTACATCATCAGTTCCAGAGTTTTATTGTGCATGGCTTCATTCTCACATTCAGCATCAGTGATTTTTTTTAATGTTAATTTACTGTGGGTGTGTCCAGATGTGCACTGTATTGTGTCTGTTGAGTCGAAGCTAAAAGCCACCGATCACGGACGTCCTAACAATACCAATGAAGGTAATCAGTAGAAGTAAACAGAGCTAAACACTCGGCAGATAAAGCCCAAACACTGGCATTGCTTCTCCACATAATTGGCACCATCTGACGGAAATAGAAGTGCCAAGAAGCAACCAGCTGGTTGGTGCGCAGCCACATGGGTGGGATGTTAACTCATTAGTTAGCTCATCAAGAGGAGTGATAAACGCAGGGCTTTGAACTTGACCAACGAAGGCTGCGGAGGTCAAGATTTTGGTCAGGGTTAGCGTGACTCACTGAAGACATATCAAGGAAACGTTCAAAGAAAAGAAAGTGCAATCAAAGTCAAAAGAAAACCATCAGGAGGCGGAACGGGTTGAAACACTCTCACGCACTTGATGATAACCATGAAAACCCTCCCATATGACACAAACGCAGGCATGACGAGCCCTGCCAGTTACTTCCAAATGAGCAGAGAAGGTGGCGTGAGGAAGAAGAAGAGGAAGCCCGGGAGGGAGAGCAAAACACGGGAAAGGAGGAAAAGCAAACAATAGGAGGTGGGGGAGACAAACCCACCTTCCCCTCTTCCCTCCATTATCTCCTTTCCCATCCCCCTCTCACCCTTAACGAGGGATAGTTTTCTCCTCGCTTCTCATCTCTCTCCTCCCCTCCTTTCCTCACCGTCTCCAGGGACCAAACACACCCCTGACAGGTTGCCATGGAAACGCCTCACACACACTCTCTCTCACAGACTCACTCTCACTCTCTCTTGCAGCGGTAACGCCTGTATCCTCTCTCTCCTCCATTAGCATCCCTCTTGCTTAGAGACAGCAGGGGCGGCAGTTGTCGAAAAACCCTGACGTACGGCGAAGTCCCCGCGCCTCAATCCATTTGTCATGAGAAAACTTACTTTGATATTCCAGATTCATGGGCACAGAGATGTAGAAATCTGGTGATAAATTATTTGACACAGCTCAACAAACTGTTGTTCCTGAACGCCCCCCTTTTTTATTTTTAGATATGGCTTACAGATGCATATCTGGCAATTTCCCCCTGAACTTTGCTCTCCGTTAGAAAGATAAGAACAAGCAGATTTAATTACCTTAGGCATGCCATACTCAATTAATGCCTGCTGAAGTCAGACGAGAGACAGTAGCTGAATCCCTTGGCTGAAGCATAACTCATTTATAATTCAGTCCTATTTCTCATACTTAAGGTCAGGATAGAAGTGTGTAAAGTAAGGTTCTTCTTTTTTTTTTTCTCAAGCACTCATCCGCATGAAAGAATATATCTACACTACATCTCACCCCCGCAGGCTTTTAGAGATCCTGGTCCACTCTGGGGGGTACAAAAAAAGGACTGTGTTCCTCTGCTGCAGGGCCACTTTGACTCACAGCAGAGCACCAGCCGCCAACTTCATACAGTGCATGTGTCATCCCCCGCTGTGCAGCTCGGGGAGGGTTTTATCCACCTTGTGAAGTGTGTTGGTGTCATCATGTCGTCCAGGGCACAGATGCAATCTCTTTGCTGCATCAGTGGAAGAAAAAAAAAACTACAGTCCCATCCACAGGCGACACCACACCATTGACACATTTTTTTTTTTTTTTACATGTAACATCACTTAATTGACTCCCTTTTCAACCCACAATGCTGGAGGGAGGCAAGTGTCGTCATCCACCCAAACTCACACACTGAATGCACCACATTCTTCTCCCCTCAACACCTACATCACTCCCAAACTGAGGCTTGAGCTTTTATCTCCATCCTCATTCATCACAGACGTCATGGGCACCTCATCACTTCTCTTGTTTGTTTATTTATTTATTTAATTACTTGCATCCAACCCCAAAATGCTCACACCTCATGCCCAGATAGGGACTACGCCTACAGCCTGCTGATGAAACCAAGTGTCAATATCTTTTTTCCTGCGAGTTAACAGTCAGTTATTGGCTACTGAGTCGTGCAAGGAAAAGATTTTCATTCATCCTGGCAACAGATTGGAGCCACCGGAGCTCCAAACTGGAGTGTGAGAGCTGTTCAGTGCTCAGTGGAGTGTCATGAGTCTTACCTTTTACCTGCTCCTCCACATGCCAAAAATCCACCTTCACGTTTTACATCACTGAGCGGGGAGTCCGAGGCACACACTCACACACTCACACACACACACACACACACACACACACACACACACACACACACACACACACACACACTCTCTGACTGACACACTCACACTCTTGCACACACTAGGGATGCAATCCTCTCACTGAGTTGGTCTCCTTCCACTCTGTCTTCCATCAAAAACTACCTTCTTAAAAAAAATCCGGTTTTTCTTTTTAATTTTGTCTCTTTTTCTTTTTTCTTTTTCTCAGATGTGGTTTTGTCTCCGGTAACCGGGCAGGCTCATCCTTCCTGGCGGCGGCTCCGGGTTTAACGAGGCATCGGCACAGCGCTGGGTGACGGCGGGTAGAGAGAGGTAGAGGGAGGCAGAGGAGAGAGACAGAGATGCGTAAAGCGCGCAGCTGCAGCCACACAGACACTCAGCTGCTCCTGCCTTCACAATAAAAGCCTGATAGAGAATATAAAATAACAGATGAAAACATTAAATAACCAAAGACAAGGTGGCTGACGTCACTTGTGTGCACTGCAAATGTTAGCACAAAGGATCACAGAAAAAACCTGCAGGACACTGGTTATCCAGAGATCTTTAATTGCAAATCAGGCTGTGTGCCTGCTGCTGTCTTACACAGGGGTGAATAAATGCACTGAAGAAATTATTTTATTAGTAAATACATTAAGAAACTAAAAGATAAAATACACTCATATGTGATGGAATGTGTCTCGTGTGGATTCATTTTTCTTTCAGCAGGATCCTCTTTTTTTTAATATGATTTGCCGTATAGAATTTTTTTTAAAAAAATGCTCAAATGATTCCAACCAAGCACATCAAATTAGTGTCATCCATTTTCATCCACTCACCCAGGGCCAGGTTGTGGAGGCAGCAGGCCAAGCAAAGCATCCCAGGCCAGATAAGATGTGTAATCCCACCAGTGTGTTCCGAGTTTGCCCCGATGCCTCCTACCAGTGGGACATGCCTGGAACATCTCCAGTGGGCGGCACCCAGGAGGCATCCTGATCAGATGCCTGAAACACCTCATCTGACCCCTTTCGACACGAAGGAGCAACGGCTCTACTCCGAGCTCCCCCCAGATGTTTATCCTCACTTGTGAACAAGACCCCGAGATACTTGAACTCCCTTGCTTGAGGCAGTAACTCATTTATTGTCATATAAACCTTTTATGTTCGAAAGTAGTCCGATCACTTGTCTTCTAACCACCCAAAGCGCTTTTACACTTTATTTACAGCAGGAGCAATTTGGGGTTCAGTATCTTGCCCAAGGATACTTCCATATGCAGGAGGAGGACCTGTGGATCGAATAATCGATCTTCCAATTGGTAGACGACCCGCCATATCTAATGTGCCTCAGCCGCCCCATATAGCATGTTTGAGTAGTATGCATAGTCAAATGGACTTTGTATCACCCATGGTACAAAAATGAAGCTAAAATATTCTGGATACAGCCGCCGCCATCCTGCGCTGGTGACCTCATTTGGAGCCAAACTTATCAGAAACACTTGGACCTACATCAGTGTGATAAGAAGTACTTAATATGACAAAAAATGATTAAATGAATTGATTTGATGAGTACATGTTTGTCCCATGTCCTATCTGCTATCATAGTGTGGGTGAGGTTTACAACCTGTACTGCAGCCAGCCACCAGGGGGCGATCGAGATGTTTTGGCTTCACTTTTGGGAAGCTGTACTGTTGTCTGTCTCAATATACAGTCTATGACCCAGGCGCAAACACAGGGAGACACATAGGATCGGTTTAAAAAGTCATTAATAGTAAAGCACAGGAGGGTAGGGGGACTAGAGGCTGAGGAAGGTAAAGAATAGATGAAGGTCAGCAGGGTGTAGAGGGCTTCAGATTGCAGAGTTTGAGGCGCTGGCTAACTGCTGGGGAAAAGTAAAGGCTACTGGTGAGTAATGGCTGACAACAAAAAAAGACTGGCAAGAGATAAAGGTAGTTAGGGTCAATAGGTGGGACTCAACAGTAGAGGTCTTCATTAGTTCCGAGTAAAGGAGTCGGAAGCTATCCAAACTATATTTATCTTCCTGAGACCCGAACGTCTGTGTAGTGTGCATTTTTAATTCCTCCTAGCTATTTGGGATCAGTAGGACCCGATAAGAATGATAAACTACACATTGTCAACAATAATTAAATCCCAATGTCCTCAAATGAATTCTTCCTAATCAACAGTGTCTTAGCTTATTACTGTTGCTAAAATAGATCAAATTTGTTGCTGTATTGAACTACAGACATTACTAATCATAGATAAACAAGTTTTAACCATAACATCTGATCAAGTTTTGGACCTTGTCCACTTTTGTGTTGGGATCAGCTGCAGACTGACTTGGCAGAGATGGCTGCCATCTTGTTTTTACATGGATTACTGTATTGTGCTCTTACTACCACTAGATGGCACAAAAAAGTGTCCATGAATGAGGACAACAGGTCTAAGTTGAGTAGAATGAAGTATAAGGTCAAGTAAACCCAAAATGTGATGTCCATACACGAGGACAGGGGGTCTAGGAGGTTATAGGGCTTTTTCATTGGCACTTTAGAGTACGTGGAGTCAAACCCTGTTGATTTGTGTTTCCATTATCAGTTTAAACGCACCAAGTTGTGCAGAGTCACATCTAAGATAGACCATCTCCAGAGTCAGGCGAAATCGCCCCACAACCACTTCCAAGCGGGTGATGTCAGCTGGGCTTCTTCATCATTACAATGAATGATAATAATTTATATAATTAATAATAAATGAACCGTCAGAAAAGTGATGCATATTTCATGCTGTATGCATGCAAATAATTTCATTCACTGCTTCTCAAAGGCTACCAGCAGCTTTCGGGAGACTTTTAAAGTAGAATGTTTTCTTGAACATTACTCAGTGCTTGAGTTGATGTTATGAATCAATCAGCGCACCTTAAATGTCAATATGACAACTCTGACTTTTCCATTTGTTTTTATTGGTGTTCTTGCATGACATATGCTTCAGTGAGAACTGTATCTTCACGCACTTAAAAAATGTATATGCATTTCAACTGGATTATATTCATTATCATCTGTTCTTGTACTATTATCAATTTGTCATGTACCATGTTATTGATTGCCTAACATATTTCACCATTTATTCATCTTTTCCATCCATCCATCCATCCATCCATCCATCATTCATTAATTTTCAGTCACTATGGTCCTCTGTACAGTACGTTTGACCAAAGTGGAGCAAATTACCAACACACTAGCCCTATTATGACTATTTGCATGCAAACAAAAGTCATTCACTTTGACACTAAGCTTCTTGTGTCAATCCCAAATTTAGAATAATGAGAGGCACAAGAAGGAAGGAGACATGATAATGATGGTGAACACTCATGCTTTTGTGTGTAGAATCGGATCAAAATGTCACATTAGCATCAACTTAAAGGCTTCTCATACTGGCATCGATCAATTCTCCAATCAATTTCTGTTGAAACAAATGAATCATTACATCAGAGGTGGACAACACTGGCTTCAAGATAAGCTTATCTGGGTTTTAAGAACAGATCAATACCAATGGCTCACATAGCCAATCACTCAAACCCTGATCACATCTCTCCTGAGCAGGATTTGCTTTCAAGTTTAAATATAGACAGTAGTAACTACTTTACAACTAGAGTGTCCAGGGAAAACATGTATAACCAGAAAATATATCAGACTGATTTTAGATGGTTTGTCTGAAATGAATTTTGCAAAAAGCACTCATGTTTAATGTTTTATTTTGAAAGTTTTTACAGGAAGTCCTATTTCATATTCTGGCTGGCTTGCTGCTGGGGTGGTGGGAATCCAGTCTTCCAAGTTAATCAGTCTGCTGTTACCAGTGAACAGCAGCTCACAGCATGAGGCAAAAAAGAGAGGTGCGTCTGTGGGATCTATTTTGTTTCTACCTCCCCTTCCTCTTTTTTATTTCCTGTTTCTTCCTAAGTCTGCTCTGTGCGACTCTTATCCTGAGATCGTCTTTTATCCATTCTTACCCTTTATCCTCGTTACTCATACACGCCACACTTCCCTTTATCTGTCGCGTATTTTAATCTCATGTGACATACCCCCATACTGTGAGTCACAGGGGACCCCCAACTCACACGTGGCATAATGAAGACATGAAATGTGTGTGAGAGGGTTTCTTACAATTCTATTTCTGTGAGGACCAATGTCCTCACAAAGACAGCAAGATATGAGAAAAAATCTTCCAAAGTATGGCATATTATATAGGTTTGTATCGTGGAAGGGATTTAGATTATGGAGCAGGAAATGCTTGGCATAGGTATTTACACGTTTTACATCCGGTTTGTTTAATCCACACAAAAACCAAGGAGAGGAAAGCTGCTGCAGCTTCATGGGGAGTTTTACGAGATATAAGGTGTGAGTTAGCGAGCTTTAGAGGTGCTGGTAGGTGGGTTTTTGAACTTTGGGGAGCCAGGTGAGCTGTTGATAGTCTTTTTAGCGAAACTAATCCTGGCTGTAGCTTGGAATGTAACCAGCGTTGCCAGATGAGAAATGTTAAACCATGGCACCAGAGGTTTAAAATTATTGTACTTTGAAGAATCGTAGCTACAGAACAAATATTAAAACAACTTTCGATATGCCCAGAAATCTATTCACTCTTTTTTCACACAATTACAAGACAGCATGACTGACAGCCTGTTCATATTCTGCATGAAAACAGTTAAGGCCATAAAACTAAGAAAATTAAATAAATAACTAGGTACACGAGTGCCTTCAAACAATTTTAACACAGCATACCTTAGTGAGCAAAATAAGTTCATCCCTACTTGTCATATTTTGACGCTTAGGCAGAAGCCCATGGCACCATAACAGTGCTGCAGGGTAAGGGCGTAAGTGGCTAGGTGAAGGCAACAAAGCGACTTGGTAATGGTTATGAAATGATTGTGGTTTATGTTTGCTGCATGAGTCAACTCACGTGACTGAAAGGGGGTCCACAAACATTGGGATAGTGTGTGAGTTTACTCGTGACTAAGAAGGACTCGGCAGGTAGGTTTAGGAGACAAAAGTACTTGGTCAGGGTTAGGAAAATATTGTGGTTGATGTAATTATCAATTAACATGACTAACAAATGACTAACGAGTGAACATCTGATGTGAAAGAATAATTTAACTTTGACTTTTAGTTTTACATGGGACACAAACACCAGTGTCCTAGTCAATGTCCTGTGCTACTTGTCCCCATCCATCTCGCCTCCCATCCATCCTAAGCAGACTTTCATGCTTTTTATACTATGTCTGTTGCTCTGAATGTCTGATAATGAAAAGGGTTTACACTGAAGGTTGTTGAAAGCCCATTGCGTCTCATACAGACACTGGTGGTCAGGAACTACCGAATCTTTGAGAGCTTGTACCCTATTTTCACACTGGAATTGTACCCCACACACATACTGTCACTGGGTAATGTAGTACATATATGCAAAACTAGTCTTGTCACATATTGATGTTTTGGTCATGGATTTTCCATTTCCACATACGACGTGCAAGATATCCTGGGTGCGTTGGTTTTTGACGTTCTGGGACATCATGGCAAGGTGTCTTCTTTCAACATACACTTCCATTTTCATAGGAAACTTAATGTTTACGTACAGTCTCTTTCAAAATAAACACACTATTTCAGTACAACACTGCGAATTGACATTTTTTTTCCTTCAACAACAAAAACACATGGTTGGGTTTAGGCAAGAAAAACACATGGTTGGGTTTAGGCAAGAAAAACGGTTAGGGTTAGGAAAATAAAACAGCGTTTGGCTTTAGAATCTTACAGGACGCATACACAGGTTAAAGTCTGAGTGAAACTACGACGGTAACTAGCTGTGTATCATGCCGACGTTTAAGGGCGCTGTTTTTGTTGATTTCTGATGCTGCAAGTCACTGCCCAAGCACTGGATCTCGACGACTTCAGAATGAGACCATGCTCATATATGATGTGGATGTGTTTGTCACATCACATAACAGTCTTTGTCGGAGGGGCATATGGTGACCTTTTGTGTATATTCTTTTTGGTGACTTCTAGAGGGAGATCCGACTGATGTCTTTTTATGTCTTTTCGTGTCATTCTGGTAATTGTGTAGAGCTTGTGGATGCAAGACAAATTTCTGTTGGAATGCTGCATAGAACTCTATGCTCCAAGAATGCACCTGTGGTTCCTAGAATCTCCAGAAGTAGAATGGGAGCCAGAGCCCTTAGCTATCAGACTCCACTTTCATGGATCCATCTCCCAGTTTCAGCCCAGGGGGGTAAACACCATCCCCACATTGAAGACTAGACTTAAGACTTTCCTCTTTGATAAAGCTTATAGTTAGGGCTGGTTCAGGCTTGCCTTGGCCCAGCCCCTAGTTAGGCTGATATAGGCTTAGTCCGTTGGGGGACTTCCTGTGATACACTGAACAGCTCTTCGTTTGGATAAATTCATGTCCCATTACTGCATGTTACTAACCTGGCATCTTTCCTGGAGCTTTTGTGCTTTTTAGTCACGCAGGTTTGCACGATTCAGGGTTGTACCTGGATCGTGACTCATGGTTGTGATGCCTGATGCCCACTGCTACTGCAATTATTATTGGTCATATTTCTACTGTTATTATACACATGATTATTATTATTATTATTACATACATATACTATCATAAGTCAATATATACATAGGATATATGTGTTACTATATATGCTTTTTTGTTTTTTGTTATATATTGTTGCTGTGCATCTTTCCTTTGTCTTTTTTGTATCATTTTGTCATATGGATTGTCTGTACTCCAATTTTATCATGTTGATCTGTTTTCTGTACACAGGACATCTATTGCATGTTTGTCCAACCTTAGAGAGGAATCCTTCCTCAGTTGCTCCTCCTGAAGTTTCTACCATTTTTTCCCCATCAAAGAAGGTTTCTCTTCCATAGCTATCGGAGGTATAAATTCCTCTCGTTTAATGTAATTGTTTTGTTTTTGCTTGTTTTAATTGAGGTGTTTCAGTAACATTCAAATCCATCAAATTAATGCTTTTACAGAGCCTCATCCAAGTTAATGTAATTAAAGTTGCTTTATAGCTGAAAAGCTGAGACGAGGACAATGCATCAAACTAGGAGAGGAAATATTTGATGTTAACATCACGAGTAATGGGAGTGTAATAAATTACAGAGCGATAAAAAGTGTGAAGAGCTACAGACATTTTCGGTTAGGCTTTAATTCCTCCTCAGCTTGGTTGCCATAGATGCCAGAACCGTGTTCCTCTTTGGTCTCTAGTTCTGTCTTTACTGCTTCTATTTTGGTCTCCCTCTCAGTCCAAAGTGTCAGGCGGCGCAGGAGGGGAGTGGCAAGCCAGTCTTTCACCACAGGGACAGAAGCGCAGTGTTAGGTTGTCTAGCCAGAACCCCATAGAGACATTAGCCCCACAGGTACATGCTAATGAAGACAGTGGAATCAATATTCCTGCCACCCCCCCCCCCACAGAGACTCACACACACACCACACACACACACACACACACTCACACACACACACACCACACACACACACACACACACACACACACATTTGTTTTTTCCATACTTGTGAGGACCTACCACTGCCTACACTAAGTCCTCAATCCCACACCTGACAGGTAAGGTACAGCCTCAATTATACTGGTAAATATCATTCATTAATTGTATTCAGTACTTTCTGGCAATCCCACTTTGCTTTAAACTGCGTACTATACTTCAGTAAATTACATTTCTCACAATGCATTTTGTACACCACCATCCATTTTTTTTAAATATGCTTGTGAGGAGACCAGTAATATTAAAACCACATGCCAAAACCTAGAGGAAAATGTCAATACCACTGTCATGTCCGTTTGTTCTGAGCAAAATTATTAGTGAACAACTCATCACCACAGCCTTAGGATGTTCCCTCTGAGCAGTGATGTAGTGTATATGGCTGGGGCTTTTATTGTGAATGGTAAGAACACAGAGAGTGAAGCTATTGTGCAGCTGTTGATAATGTGGCCGTCTTGATTTAGAATACAAGCTTCAGCTGATGTCCTGTATAGTAAACAGTGCCTCAAAACTCAGAGTTGTTGTTGTGGCACCATGTAGATACACGTAATACACATCAGCAGTGTGTGTGTGTGTGTGTGTGTGTGTGTGTGTGTGTGTGTGTGCGTGCAGACTGTTTTTTTCCCATGTTGTCCTACAAAAAGCAATGCACCTAAATTCATACATATCCAACGTATTTTGAAAGGCTGCGATCACGGAACCAATGTGCTGACTACAGTAAACAAGGAGGCTGTCCTGAGTGCTTGTAAGGAGGCAGGTTGGGGTTGGGGTGGTGGATGGGAGACTTCTCCCTGGAGTTGCATGTTCAGATCCGTGTGACGTTTGAATGGAATTTGAGTCATTTTAAGGTACATCTCCACCATGTTTCTTTTCCTAAACCTAACCTCAGTAAATTGCCTAAACCTAAAGACTCCAAACCATGATTCTTTTTTCTAAACCTAACTACATAACTTTTATTGCCCAAGCCTCACTTCCGTAATTTTACGTCAATTACGTAACTGTACATTAAGGACGTAACATCATTCGTAGGGTGCAAATTCGTAGGATATTATAAGAACTGTTGTGCATACATTTTTAGTAGGATATTATACAAACTGTTCTATGAGAATATGTTGGTGTGTGTGTGTGTTAAACCCTGACGCTGCAGCAGAGGAGCAGCAGAGCAGTGTGCCTGTAAATGACACCAAAACACAGTAGATTTTCAACACATTACATGACTATTTTAGAACAAACCTGCCAGTAATGTGGATAGTCTGCCGAATTTGCATTTGGTGCTTAGCAGGTGTTAACTACATAAAGCATTGCCAGATGTTTGATAACTTTGCAATCTCAATGTATGATCAATAATGCCATAATTTACGATATTTTTTAAATATTTTTGGGGGGCATTTTTGCTTCTAATTGAAAGGAGAGCTAGGTGTGAAAGTGGGAGAGAGAGGGCATGCAGCAAAGGGCCACAGGCTGGAGTTGAACCCAGGCCACTGTGGCAACAGCCTTGTACATGGGGCGCCTGCTCTACCACTAAGCCTCCAACACCCCCATAATTTATGATAATTTGACCATTTTGTGATGCTTACAATTAGCAGGTTTTAGTCTGCACTGTCTCATTTTAATTCATTTCCTGACATAAACAGGATAGCAAAATATGGATCCTACGTCTGCGCTTACGCATCTCTTTTCAGCCAGTCATGCTTGGAGTTGGCTATAGGTAGCTTTATACTTGTGCGACAGCTCTTCGCAGAGCCTTTACCACAGCCCTATGCATATGGCCTATGCTGTTGTGAGCATTTACACTTTTGTGGTGGTGTGTCTGTGTCACTCTGCAGTTACACCTCCAAAACACTAGCTGGCTGTGGGATTTCTGTGAAGTGCTGTAAAGTTTAGTTGATTCAAAGCACACATTAAACATTAAACATGGCTTAATAGCAACAGTTTCAATTACAATCACACAAGTTGCCTTCATTATAACTCACAGGATTTAGAGACAAAGCACAGCTCTTTTGCTGGACAAGCTTATGGCATTTTACATTTTACAAATCAGTCTAGTGCCTAGCAGACTCATAAAAATGTGTGACAGTGTAGGTATGGTGTTGATTCAATGCAGAAGTATAAATCCCGCCTAAGATGAATGCCACTTGCCAGCACAACTGTCGTAGCAGCCTTATCTTTCTCACTACAGCCTCATCTTACTTCCAGGGCATCAAAAATGGTCACTGTTGTAAACCTTGCTAATGTGCAATACAAATAGGAGAACAAGGAAAAGCAGCACCTAGAGCACACACCCCTGGCTACACAGAGGCAAAAACCCACCTGTAGTTCTTCCTTCTTCCAACTACATCCCTGTTACATCAAATGATGGCGGTGGATGCAGAAAGAAAAGATTTTGCAGCTACAAACTTCGCTTTCTTGGTCAGTGCACTGAGGAATTTATTTCTTCAATCAAGTACCACTGATTGGACTTCCACGTAAAAGGCAGTGAATTTTCCTTTTAAATTTACCTGCTGTACCAGATGGAAATAAGCCCTGAATAAAAGCTACAATAAAAAGCAACTGGATCCTGAGAACTATGGTGACAGATACCCTAGTGGAACAAATATAACTAAGTGAATAAATATCTAATATTATTCCACTCATGTCTGCACAATTGCAGACTCCTGCCAAAACTGAGAAAATGTTTTCTTGATTGATGGCAAATAATGACGGAGGCAAGGCTATAAATAAATCCGAGGTTCATTTTTGACATTTCAGATTGATAAACAGGAAAAATTATTTCACTGTATTAATACCCTGAGTGATTAAAACATAGGGTACATGACATTTCAATTTTCTTTTTCTAATCTAACTGAAAAGGTCAGATGAGGAGACTGTAAACTTAATTTGAGACTGACAGCCCTTTCAGAAATGAGGAGCACACACTGCCAGATCTGGGTGACAGTAATTATGTCTTATGAAGTAAAAGTCACTTTTGCAATCATTTAATTTGTCCTGATTTTAATACCTGTGATAATTAATAACTGCTTGCTTCACCCACTCCTCCCAGCAGGCTCATTATTAGGGACACGGGCCAGGGAGAAAAAAAACACACAAAGCCAAGAAATGGGAGAATGTAAGAAAATATTAAACTTGACAATGCATTGTCATATTTAAACTGAAGCCAACTGTGTACAATATCAAAAAGAAAGAAGCAAAGAAAGTGATCAACCTAATCTGAAAGATCTACGGGGGCAAAGTGACAGGCTGCAGGTCAGCCTACTTCCCAACACGGCTTGCTTCCACTGTTAGAGCCTGGTGACGGTGCAGCCTCAGGATCACAAGCATCTGGCTTACATTGTAAATGTCGCCTGTACTCACGCAGAGGTTGTGCAGAAAGGCAGAAACAACAGAGACAGAAGGCACACCATTTGGTCTCACCTCCAAGGCCTCGAAGAAAACAATCGTGCCATCTTGACTTTATCATTCCAAAGGTGTTTTGTGCCTGAGTGAGCCTTGAGTTATGGCATCAAGGTGTACCCAGTTCATGTATATCCTTTGCTTTTTACAAGGCAATGATTGCACACACCAGGTCTTTGTTTTCGGGCCCAAAAACCTCAGGGGGACCCCCCATGAACCCACATTGTTTCTGTCCAAGCCTGACCTAAGCAAGAACCACGGCAGCAGTTTTGGGCCCAAGCCTGGTTAATAACCTGGATTTTCATTTGTAAATTAAACATTTACATGCTAAAGCCAATTAAAGTCTTTCAGTCTTTCAGGGCTGACATTTGTAACACAGGGTGCATTCATAAATAGTCACAATGTGCGCTCGAGTGCACAATACATTCCATGTATTTCCATGTATTTCTGTGAGACCAGGTTGGAAACAAAGCTCTAATCTTGGGTAGCTCATTCATTCCTTCCCCTGCGAACACAAACTGTCTATATTCATCACAAACTGTATGCATTGAGGCAAAAAGTTACATAACACCTACACCTTCCCCAAGTCCATAGTGGCATGTCCCTCGTTGATGTCTGACCAGCCTCCTGGTGATCTTGTGAACCGCAGTAGGGTTGCATAAGGCCTTGCATGTTAGGCTGTGTGACAGCTCGCCTTTAACCAAACAGCAGCACCTCCAGCTGATGTGCTCTGCTCTGCATCCAGCTGTTGAGTCAGGTTGTTTACTGCCACTCTGAGCAGTCAGAAATCTGCTTAAAGGTCACGCTTTGAAGTAAATACACAACACAGAGATGTTTGGTTTGCTCTGTCTTACTTCTTGGCAAAAAGTCAAATGTTATTTGACATTTAGTAATTGCTGAATGCTGTACACTCAAATCATTTTCATGGGTGTGGAGAGGACTTTGTGGTCAGGATATTTTTAAATAATAATAATACTAATAAATAAGAAGAATAATTCTGGATATATTTGTTTTCTTGTGGAGGATTGGATGAGAGTATTGATACCAGTTTTATGTCTGTACGTTAATATGAAGCTAGAGCTCGGTATAAGGTTAGTATGAAGACAACAAAGGGGAACAGGTAGTCTGGCGCTGTCCACAGAAAATGATAAGTAGCACCTCTAAAGCTCCAACACGTTATCCACCTTGTTTGTTTAATATCTTCAAAAGTGCTAAAATGACAAGTTGTGGTTTTACATGGGATTACATGCTGGCACTATTTCTTGGGCCAAATGCAGTGACTTTCTGGCCGTCACAGCGAGGTTTCCAGGCAACCAGCAGAGACGCAGGTAGTCACTGATCCTGGAAAACTATGATCAAATTTACTAGCTTTGGACAGAGATAGGCAAGGTGTTTCCCCTTCACATAAACATGATTAATCTGTTACAGAACATTGATCACTGAATAAAGAAAATGAGACTAATATGAGGGAAACTTCTACCTCTACACTTGTAGAAATAAGAGCTGAGGTTCTACTCAAAACCATTTTCTTGTGAAGAACCCTGTTTTTTAAGAAAGGATTCTTTGAGGCCTCTTTGTATGACTAACAGTTCCCTTTATAGATGCGAGAGTTCTTCAAGGATTGTTGAAAGCATGGGTGTTAAAGGATCTTCACCTTCAAATATTCTAATGTTGACTTATGTTTCAAATGGTACGTTTAAATGTAGATTTACCTGGAATCTCCTTAATTAATTTATTTTACCTGTGTTCTGCCATAGTTGATTTTGGAACCAAGTTTTGGTTCCCAACCCCACTGCACCATTAAAATAGTTTAAAAAAAAAACATTATTGTGAACCATGAGTGTTGTTGGTTGCCATGGCCTTTTAAGAGTCTCATGAAGCCTAAATTTCCTGGAAATGGTTCCCTTAAATCAAGACTAACCTGTAAAACTAAACCCGTGATTGGTGTGAGGGAGTTCGATAGGTAATGTAGACAGATACTTCTGAACCCTTGGAATTTGAAAGGGTTCCCAGCAGAATCACCTGAGTAGGTTTTAGATGAAATCCTTGGTATATAAAAGGTTTCTTGGTAGAACTCCCTGGGTGGGTTCTAGATGAAACCCTTGGAATTTTAAAAGTGTGTCTTGTAGAATCACCTGCGTAGGCTTTAGATGAAACCCTTGGTATATAAAAGGTTTCTCAAAAGAACTTCTCGGGTGGGTTCTAAATGAAACGTTAGGTAAAACCTTTGGAATATAAAAGGTTTTCTGGTAGAATCATGAATATTAGCCCCAGACAGGGTTCTGGGTGGAACCATTTCACCATAGAATGGTTCTCTGTTGAACCTCTCATAGGGAGCTCTGGGGCAAATCTTTAAGAAAGGTCCTACCAGGAACCAAAAGGGGTTCTCCTATAGGGACAAGCCAAATAATCCCATATGGCTCTAGTTAGCACCTTTATTACCAAGGGTGTACAGCACAAGAGAACAAACACTGAACTGTGCACTGTATGTTTTATTAAAGGCAGAATTTGCAATGACCCTAAAGCTTAAAGTATTTCTGTTTAGCTCACTGTGGTGTGGCTTTTTTCACTATCTGCACAATTTTCAGACTTAGCCTATAGGGATGTAGATGCTGGATGTTAGAAAGTAGAGGATAAAGTGTCTGGTTAGCATTAGAGGCAGCAGTATTAACCACTTTATCACTAGTCAAGCGCCTTGTGACTTCACAGCATCCAGCAAGGAATACTGCAGCATCTATTCCTTTTCACTGTGTTGTGGGAGGCAAAGTGTTTGTGTGAGAGCAGAAAAACCCGGTGAGCGCCTGTAATAATAAGTGGCTGGGTGTTCAAGACGTGTAATGAAATCATTTTACCACCAATAGCTGGTAAATGAGAACACGGAGGCAGTGATCAGAGGATGAGGATTCAGACCACAGAGCTATAAACAGGTCGTTAATGGAATGACATGGGAGACAGAGACTGAGCCTAATGTCAATAAAATATCCAGCATATTGTGATAACTTCAAGATAACTGGCAAATTTAAAACTTTTAAATGTTTTGTCTGCACAGAGAAAATGTGTTTATAGAGCAACAACATACTAAAATGAGCATCAGAGACAAAATAACCCTTATTTAACCTTCCTTCCTTATTGCAGCCCTCTACAGCAGTGTTTATAATTACTTTAAATGTTCATTATTCTGAGTTAGGCTCAAAATATAGTATCATTTCAGCTGTACCCGTGGAACTCAAGCAAAAAATACTGTACAGTATACGCCTCAGAGGAGCAATTAAACGAAAAGCAAAGCCAATTTACTGTGCACATTAAATTCACACAGGCCAACTCTATAACAGTCTTGCACAAATGCACTTGTTTGGAGAATTACTGAGATAACAACCATGAAAAAGTGACAAGTGGCTCCGAGGTGGGCGTTGAATAGTTGGAGGCTGCATCAGTTGGTGAATGCAAGCCAAGTGCACAAAGGCAGCAGCTGACTGCAAGGCACTTGAGGCATTAAAAACAAGCAGAACAAAAAAAGATGTGGTTGTCATCAAACGCATCTAGCTGTAACTTACTGGAAAACACTAGATTTAAAAGGTGGCAAGAATTTTGGTTTATAAATAGTCACTGTATCTCACCAGACTCAATTAAAGACAACTGTGTTTAGATAAGTATTATGAATGTCCGCTGATTTAATGGAGTACTTTCTTTCATTTATTCCAATAAAAGGCCAACAAAACTCAGCATACCAATACAATTGTGTTAAGGTTAGGGCTTCCCTCTGGGGACACCCATTATAAATATGTAGTCTGTGAACTCTTGCACTGGCAAAAGTACTCCTTGACATACTAGTACTGCAAATAAAAAACATGTATCTACAGAAAGAAGGCTACATTTTGAAGGACATCCGTGCTTCTTCCACAACAGCAGCAATAATGTTGCCGAAGTCCTTATAGGGCAGCGGTGGCCTTGAGGATAGATCATCCATAAGACTGTGGCAGACAACATAATATGCTTTCCTCCTTTTTATTGCATGCATACAGTGCAGTCTTAGTGCCTGAAGTACAACATAATTTCTTAATTCTCTACAAGCTGTTACAATGTTCTGTTTATTTTCTGTAAATGTCTTGTACACCAAAAGTATGAGGAGGAAATCGCTCTCTGAAGTGCATCCCAGAGGGTTTCTTCTATTATTTTAAGTCTACTGGAATAATAGCCATGTTCCAATTCTTTGATAGGCTAGATACTAACTGCATACTCTATGCACCATATGCTAATTGTTAATGAATGGTGTTTTGCAGTTGGTATACACACAGTTTTATACCGACAAAAATTAATGGATACAATCCATCAAACTGTGGCTGTCAATTCATCTTCAAAAAGGGGAGGCAGATGTTTTTCAAAGATTTAACACTTATCTTTTGTTTTCCTAGATATTTATGCAGCTTTCTCACCACCACCAGCAATTAGTTTAATTTTTGTTCAGCTGTGAGCCACTTATTTATTCCCTTTGTGCATTAGATTGTGGGACAACAGTGCACTCAAAGGAATTTTTTTGTTTGTTTGTTTGTTTAGAAAATCCAGTGTGAACAAACCACACACTCAAAACTTGATTAGAACTAGTATGTAGTATGGAACTGAGACATAGTTATTGTATGTATTAGCAGGCTACACAAATAATCATGGCTTGATTTGTACAGTTAAAAACAGGCAAACATGAGCTACAGAGGGGTCATCCAGGTGGTTTTAGCGATTAGTTAATTGCTGTTCTAATTAGTCAAATTACCTGTAAGCTACACTTTACATGTTAGCTACACTAACACAACAATAGATCAAATGACTATGTTTATGTAAAAAGGGGTTGTTCGTAGTGACAAACCCTACTCTCTACGACATCAAATCTCTCTGCAGTGAAATATGGAGTACCTCAGGGCTCTGTTCTTGGCCCTCTACTTTTCACCTCTTGGCCAAATGATCTGCATACTCATCTGTATGTTTTTGTTGTGTCCAACAAACTATCATAGTTCTTACCACACCATTTTGTGAAACGTTTTTAGCCTCTACTCAAGAGTAGGTACATTCCCGCCACAAGACTGAAATAGCTGTATATCAACTGGTCAAACACATCCAATGCAGCACCAGCAAATGCCATTTATAAGAACCCATTAGACATGTATGGAAAAGACAAGGCAAAACACAAACAACAGCTCATAATGACACAATGGAAGAAAACTGATAAATAGAACAACAGTGACATCCACCTCCTAAATGAACAGTTCCTCTCAGGGAGTCCCCAGAGCTGCTTGGTCCGAAAACACCTATAGACACCAGATGATCAAGTAACAGTAACTCTTGCCAACAGTGTGATATCCCAAAGTCAGACCGCCAAGAATCTTGGTGTTGTCTTTGATACTATCAGCACATTAAAGAAATCACCAAGCCTGCCTACACAACATACTGTTGCTAAAATTTTGATATTTCTCTCCATGGCTGATGCAGAAATCCTACTTTACGCCTTTGTATCATCCAGACTTGATTATTGTACCGTTTGTTGTCAGGCCTGTCACATGCAAGTACTAAAGGTCTTCATTGGGGTCCGAATGCTTCAGCTACAATTTTAAGTAAACCTACAACATCTGACCATATTATACCAATTTAGCTTCCCTTCAGTGAATCAGTATCCATGTCAAATCAGACTTTAAGGTGCCCCTTCATATCTGTCTCATCTCCTTAGACTTTATATTTCATTCTAGCTTTGTGTTCAGAATACAAGACTCCTATCTGTCCACAGTTTTAAGAAGAAGTCAAAAGGCGGCGGGGCCTTTACCCATTGGGTCCCTTCCCAGCCCATTCTCATTCCCAGCTCATCATATACGATGCTTTGGCATGTGATACAGATGCCAAAAGCACCCTGTAGCGTCTTTATGAGAGTCATTGAGGCAAGTAGGAAGGGTGGTGTGGTGGGTGGGTCAAAGAAACACAGGACTGCTACCCAGGATGTGTGAAGCCACAAGTCAGCCTTGTTTAATGTAAGGTTATGAATCTAAACCTAACCAAGTAGTTTTGTTGTTGTTTCAAAAATGTAAGGATGCCTGTGGCGCTGGTATGAGATGCAGACGGGCATGACAAAGTGTTGGTAATTGACGACCTATGAATGAGAATGGGTTGCCTTTTTCTTTACCTGAATCAAAGGTCAAATGACAGAGGTGTCATACGTTTCTTTGTAAAAGATTGTAAAACCCCTTGAGGTATATTGATGATTTGTTGTATTGGGCTGTACAAATAAAATTGGTAATAATGAAAATCTGCAGATCCACCTCAGCACAGTAATTTAGAAACACTGCCACCATTACATAGCTAACTTTTCAACTGTAAAATGTCCTGCTTAGTATGCATCTTGGTCACAATTAATTAAATAAATACATTTTTACATTGCCAGTGCAGGTAGGACATAACAAAATAGTATGAAATTAAATCTTAGGAAAATATTCACTTCAGTGAATCGGGACAACAAATTAAATATGTCTACTGAATCTCTTGAGCTCATTTGTCACAGATGAATGATGCTGGGAGTGCACATGGGGTTATTATTACCAGCCAATTTAATACATAACTGTGAGTGCAAACACCGTGAAACGTCACAAAAGGCTACGCTAATTATCTCCAGTTTGTTTGAACCCTGCCAGTTGTGACCTCACCATCCTTTGAATGTTAGATGAATGCACAGCTCAAATGAATGAGAAATTCTATTGATTGAATATCTTCAAGCTGCTTCGAAAGTGCTCAAACTCATTGACTGACCCAGTTGTTTTAGCAGAAACAACCTTTTAAGATTTTTCTTTTTCCCTTCACATTCTTTTCAAAACAGCAGTTTTCCATCCTGTGGTTTCACAGTCCTGCTGGTTTTTATTCCAGACATCTAATGAGGGACTAATTGACACCTGCAATGCTAGGTGACTACGATTAACTGCAATTAACCACCTGGTAAGATACATAAACAGCGGGACAGGACTGAGAACGACTGTATTAAAGAAACAAATCACTGTGCTAATTAACACAATGCATACTAAATATTCATTTTTCTATGAGCAAAGGAAAGAGGAAAAGGGCAAAGAGGTTTGTAGCAATGATTACATGGTCAAAAGTCAGATTCTGAAAGTCACAAAATTACCACACACAAAAGCAGCTTGGATAATACAAATGGCTTTAGGGAAAAGTTTGACATTTTGGAAAGTGCAGTTATTCATTTTCTTCTCGTGTCTGTCCATTTAATATGAAGCTAGAAGTCGGCTGGCATAAAGACTGGACCCTTAAAACCCAACCAAATCACAAGAAAAAGTTTGACATTGTACATTTTGAAAACCAGGGATATGCTAGATTTGGTTAACATGTGGTTAGGTTTAGGCACAACAGCTACTTGGTTATGGTTAGAAAGGTCATGCTTTGGCTTAAAAGACCTAGTTTTGGGGGGCACAATCCTGGCAGGAAAGGCAACAATGTCTCTGTAAAATCAACCTTTTTTCTTGGCACTATGGTGGTGGTGTGTCGCTACAAAACACCCACATTTGGAGCCCAAAAAGCCATTGGATAAACAGCGACAGGTCACTACAAAACACCCACACTTGAAGTCTTAATAGCTGCTGAATAAACAGGGACAGGTTGCTACAAAACACCCGTGTTTAGAGCCTGTAAAGCTACTGGATAAACAGTGAAGGTTGCTGCGAAACACCCATATTTAAAGTCTTAAAAGCCGCTGGATAAACAGCAATAGGTCACTATAAAACACCCATGTTTGGTGCCTAAAAAGCCGCTGGAGAAACAGCGATAAGTCACTACAAAACACCCATGTTTGGTGCCTTAAATGCCAATGCAAAAATAGCGACAGGTTGCTCCAAAACACACACATTTGGAGTCAAAATAGCTGCTGGATAAACAGCGATAAGTCATGAAAAACACCCATGTTTGGTGCCTTAAATGCCAATGCACAAACAACGACAGGTTGCTACAAAACACACACGTGGAGCCGAAATAGCTGCTGGATAAACAGCGACAGGTTGCTACAAAACACCTGTCTTTGGAGCTTAAAAAGCCACTGGAAAAATAGGGACGGGTTGCAACAAAACACTAACATTTAGAACCTAAAAAGCTGCTGGATAAACAGTGACTGGTCACCACAAACCACCCATGTTTGGTGCCTTAAAAGCCAATGGAAAAACAGTGACGAATTGCTACGAAACACCCACATTTGGGGCCTAAAAACCCACTGGAAACACAGCAATGACTTGCTAAAACACAGCCAGTTGTCGGTCTTGAGCAGTGGTCTGCAGTCTGGCAGGTGTCTTACCTGGGTGACACGCCATCCAACATCCTCCTCCCCTCCCAATGACAAATGTGGAAATGTAACATATTTGCGATTTGCAAAAATGTACAATGCCAACATTTTCCTCTGGCAACTGGGCTGTTAAAACTGTGTTGTTTTCGCACTTTGGCTTTAGTATGAAGTAAACAATGAAATACAATATGTTAATTGGTGAGTTTTAGAGGTGCTAGTGGGCATTTTGTTTTTAGCTTTGGACGGAGCCAGACTAGTTTTGTCCCCCCTGCTCTATCTTTGTGCTAATAACATCTCCTGGCTTTAGCCTCATATTAACGGACAGAGTGGTATCGATCCTTTCATCTAACTCCTGGCAAGAAAGCAAATAAGCACATTTCCCAAAATGTCAAACAACTCCTCGGCCAGGCACTAAAGTTTCAGGCTTTCAGAATTCCATACCTTTTTGAAGAGTGTGCATTAAAACAGGACACAAAGTTGGAAAGTTGCCCAAGGGACCAGAAAGCTTCCTCAGCTCCTCACAGACAGTAGAAACTTAAGAGGAAAAAAACTTGGTACTCCAAGATGTGCTTTAAATGTGACCAATAAAATGATAAAATCAATCCCACACTGCACTGGGAGCCAGCAATGAGAAGCTAAATTGAGGATAATTCTGTGTTTCTTCACTTGGCTGTCAGGAGTAGGGCTTTATATACAGTACATAGACTGGCTCAGACAGGTGGAGAGGGAATTTGGATCAATACTGAAACCCCCACTATGTGTACAATGGCTGCTTTACACTGCATGCAATGATTGTGTCTCATGGGCCTCTCTGCCGTATGTATGTTAAGTATATGTCACTGGGCTTTAAATGTAATCCAAGCATTCTTGATCACAAGGCTGTAAAGTATAGGCTAACTGCCTCTCTGATTACCCTCTTGGTTCATTTAATCTGGGTTAGCAAATCCAGCCATTGATCCTGACACTACTGGGAGAAAAATGAACACCAGAACATACCCTGGGGAAATTGATCAGCCATGTACAGAACAGTAAGATAATAAAGCATTAAGCTTCACAAATGGCCATGACTTATATGCTTTAGCTGTTCGGATATTGCACAATGCAATGTCCAAGTTATAGCTGCTGGCAACATACACCATACGTAGCCTAATACACATTTCTTTGCTGTTGAATATGTGATTTAGACATGTGCCCAATCCAAATACATTATTTGGGAAAGCACAAATAATATGATTAAAAAAACAGATGTTTCCTCCACCTTAAGTTGGTTATTATTCAGGCAAAAAATTGACATGCTTGTGCATTATGTTTCGTCAGATTGATTTGTATCATTGCTGATGGTCACTAGATAAAAATGCCTGGTCTGTTTTCATCATAGGCCTCTGTTTTCACTAACTAGTCGACTACCAATTGTGATCACTATATCTTGATAGTCCCATCTGAGTCAGCGCACAGTGGACTTAGAGCGCATTCAAGAAGGAGGCGTCCTGCGCAGAAGTAGTGAGACAAAAGCCTGCTGGGACAGCTGGATTTCTTTCAACCCCCCATATGTTAAACATCAAAATGAAGCTTAGAACCAAGCTGTATGTGTTCATTTCCTCCATTGTAATTTAATCAGTATTCATCCATTTGAGATGTATGCATCAGTCGTAGGTTTCATGGGATTCTGACTTAGCATCCACTAACATCCTACAAAGTATTTCATGGATATTTAAACATATGGAAATAAAGAGAGCTGGGAAATAAATATGGCTTTAGATACGGAAGCCTCTCACTGCCACGCCAGAAAGTAAAAAAGGATCAGTGTCATGTTTTAATATGAAAAGTATCTTGTTATGACAAGATGTTTTCATGTTATAACAAGGAACTTGTCTTGTTACTTACAATGCAAAAAGTTTCATGTAAAAATGTGATAATTTATTGTTAGAAAATGTTTCAATTATAATAAGATAAATTGTATTTTTTATAACAGTAAAGGTTTCTTCTTACAATGTGGTAAGTTTCTCTGTTGTTACAACATGATCTTGTTAAAACACGAAAAATATAGGAAAATAGGAAAAAAGAACAAGGTTTGGCTTTAGAATCTTATGAGAAGAGGAAGCCAGCCTCTGGGGGAAAGTCAGTGGTTGTTGGATGCATCCATCACCCCTCCCTCCTGCCCCGCTGCATTTCACTGTTATACAATAACAGCGACTGGCTGCGTATCATGCTGAAGCCGTTTTATGTTGGTGTCTGACACTGGAAGTCACTGCCCAAGCACCAGTATTCGAGTGAGTGAGACTGGGTTGGCCATTTTGACTTGAAAACACTGGTTCCAGTTCAGCCCTGGAAGTCATGCCCATAATTCACACGAGGCATCATGGGGGCAGGGAATAACCTTCTAAGGTTATTCATATGTATTTCCTTATTTATTTATTTCAGGATTTATTTCAAAGGCATATAGGCAGTTCATAAAACTTATAGTAATAGTGTAAAAATATGACGTGACTTCCTGTATAAACCACACCCCCTTCCCATCTTCTATCCGAATATAGATACAGAGACAGTTAAATGTGTTGCAGATAGGTCTACAGATAATCTAATGAAATCTCATTCACTGTATACACTGCTTCTTGACATTAGTATCCACCCATTACACTGCCAGACATACTAACACACAGAAAAGCTCCTTTTTGATGTTTTATGCTTTTGCAGATTGTCTGAAATTCCCTCCTCACCTCAGCACACAAACAATACATTTTTCAGCTTGTGTTGCTGCCTAACTTAATTGTGAGCTGCCACCATCAAAGCCCCAGATAGGAAACACCCAGGCAGACAGACAAGACCACAGTGTAATCCACACAACACTGAGCCCCTAAATCACTGCCTTTTAAGATGAAAGCCTGCAGGATGTAGACTTACGGCTGTAAACAAATCCATCCCCTGTACTGCCTACTGGCCTTACAAGCACCAGTTTAAAGTGAAATGGGGTTGCAGCTCCCTCCAGTGTAAAGTGATGGACAGCAGTGAAATTATTACCTATTAAAACCTGCCTGAAGCCACATAGCTCCAACACGAATGCCCCAATGCAGCCCTAAAACAAGTCAGCTGGATAAATATTCCACAGTAATAATATTTTGTTGAGGCTCTTTGTGCTGTTCTGCTGGATTTGGGTCAGAGTTGTAGCTCTAAATCAAATTGCTCCAGCAATACTTTTTCTTTTCGTGAGTCTGTTCGGAATTTAGCCTTCATTTCATATTTCCCCTGCTGGATTATGTCCTTGTGCCCGATTGATTTGACTGCTTATCTCACATCGGAGGGTTTGGGATCTCGATAAGTGCCTCTGATTGGAAAACAAGGAGGTCCTGCGGCAACTGGGGCCGACTGGAGACTGAGAAACTGTGCTCAATTCAATTTACCACATTGATTGCATTCATTGCTGCCAAGGTTAGTCTGTAACCCCATTTAATAAAGTGACCGTGTCACTGGCCTTGTGTTTACCTGTCTGCACGCACTGGGCCATTTGTCTTTATTACTATTCACAACACAAACATGAAACATATTTTATTCATCCGTGTTGGTGGGCAGTTTTTAATAAATGCAAAATGTGGACAAACCTGCAGTTATTACCACATGCTATAACTTTACAAATAACACTCTGTGTAATTACATTCTTTTATGTCAGTGACTCAAATTTCTGCTTTATTGCACTGTTCAGATAAAAAATTGAATATTTTGTCCACTCCATTTATACCAGAGCATAGACTAAATACTTTAACACCTCTTGGTGCGACGCAATTCAACATCACCACAAGTTACAGCCTCCAAAATGACAATAAAGTTGAATAAACACCTCTCACCAAAAAATGAACAGGGTTCCCACACCCTTTTACACATCAAATTGAAGGGCTTTTCAAGGACTTCCCAGGGCTATTTCCCTCAGATTAGAAGGCCCAACACAGCATAGTTTGGGATATTGATCAAGGTTAATTATTGTTACAACAGTGAGAATTTTATAATGAGGAGCAGCAGGCTTCACAGAAGCTCCCAGACAACAATTAAAAAGAGAGAGCAGCTTGAATGTGTGAATGCTTCTCAGTTGTGCTGTGTAGGTGGTTGGCAGGTGGTGCATGAAACAATGACAACTGTGGGAGACACGCGTGCAAACAGCTGAACGTGGCATATAAAAATGTCAAAAGAATTTCAATTTCTACAGAAGTGTAACGCATTCACTTGTGAAAAAAAAAATCTGCTGATGTTTCTTTGAATTAAGAAGATAATAAACTTTGTAATTCAGAAAGATGAGAGCCCTATGTTTTTTCTACATGCATACTTTTCTCAGAATTATGAGATAACAATCTTGTTAATTCAGAGAAGAAACAAGCAATGTTCTTCTCATTGAGTGCATTACGCTTCTTTAATGGAATTTAATTCTGTTCATGGGCAGCCCCTTCACTCTGACATCTCTCCATTTAATGCATGTATAGGTCCTGCTCGAGTATGTGTGTGTATTTCTGGCCTGTGTGTACATGACAACAGAGTGAAAAGAATGTATTTCCCCTCGGAGATTAATAAAGTATATCTTCTTCCTCTTCTTCTTCAACAAAACACCAAGGGGATTTTTCTATTGGATTTTGGATTATTGAAGAAAATCAGCTTTGTGGCAAACAAACGCTTATAATACTTCCATGTTTTGTTCAGCAAGATAATCCTCACAAATGGACACCACTTTAATGGTTTTTGAAGCCTAAATGCAATCACAGAAGTACCATTAGGCTATAAACGAACTACACTATGATCACATGACCTTTGCATCACCACCACAGGCTTTAAATCCTTCTTCAGTGCAATGACACTCTGTAGTCTCATTTAGCCACTTGAAAGCAACTGCTTTTTTTTAAGACACATAAAAAGTTAAAAATCCAAGTGGGGTATTTACAGACGTACTTTATGTCATAGAATAAAATGTGGAAGTCTCTTCCACTTGTGTTAATCACACACCCTCTCTCAGGCATCTAACCAAAATCCCATTCAAAAAACCTACTGACTTAAAGGCGAGAGAACCTGGGAATGCTAAAATCCTAACTCATTCTGGGTTTTTGGACTCATTCTTGCACATACATAAAAACTCAAGCCTTGATCCAAATAATGAAGCAGATGAGTTCTTCGATATTTCTCTTGATTTGGTATACTTTCACTATAAATGTAATAAAACATTATGATGACTGAGAGACATCGTAACATTAAAACATCTGAAAAATGTAATTTATTGAATTAAAACTTAAATGTATCGTTGTAAATTGCAAGTTGTAAATAATCATCTTGGTAATAAGTTACATTTTACAGGCATTAATTATCATTGTGGTGGGAGTCAACTCTTGTGGGATAAGGACCAGCTTCAATGTCGTGTTTGGTGCAGCAGGCTGGTGTAGTCAGCCCCTCCAGGATGTCAATCAATCCAACAATGGATTCTGTGCAACCTTGCAATTTTGTCCAGTCAGTGACACTTTTCTACAAGTTGCACCAATCATTGTTTCCCACAAGTCACCAAACTTCCTTGGACCTGATTTTGCAACATGAACATCTCACATTTACCAACAAAAATCACTGCTAAAGACTGTGATGTTCTCTAGGAAAATGGGGGTAAACTGTTTTCCCCAGTGTGCAACATCATGGTGGAGACAGAATGGCTGAAACAAGTGGACAACAGACAAGACAAATCACCTATAACAGAGGCTGCTGCAGTACTAAGGTGAGTTAAATTAGATACGCATGGTTAGTGCTAAATGATAAAGGCCTGTTTGCGTAACTGTGTATGTGATAAAGAAAATAGTAAAGGAATAAAATGGCTTAAAACACCGAGAATAGTTTTATTTTCACAGGAACAAGTAACCTGTGTTTTTCATGAATTATACCCCCCAAAAAGGCAGTTATTTTTCAGTCCCCACAGAATGTAGTGATATTGCAATCGGAAAAAAAATGCTAATTCAGCCAACGCCCGTGAATTTATGGCAAATTTTACTCTTAAAAATGGGTAGATCTATTGTCGTGGCAGAGCTGCATGCAGTGCATTGATTCACTCAGCTCTTTCTCTCTATTTATCATGAGACTGCAGCTGTGGGACTGAGTCACACACAAACAAAATGACAGAGCTAACTGTTAGCATCACATGGCTAACAAAAATGCCTATAAATCTGCAAGATGCATCACAATTATTTAGAAGAGCTGCCATGCTGCAACAATCCCCAAAACAGCCAGCAAAATCATGGAGGCACTGTTTAGAACAGTGGCATGAGTTTGAAGGACGGTTTGATTTTGTTACCCTTCCCACCCATTAAAAAGCTCTATATAGCACACTGGATGTGGGATGCTCACAGGCACAACTTATGTTCTCTCGTGTTGCCTTTATTGCGATGCTCTTTGTGATGTCAGCTCTACCAAGGTGCTATAAACATACATAATACTCACTACTGTGTTTATCATTTGAGTGCATGGTTGTCTTACATGATAGATGAGCTGGCCTTTAAAGGTTACTACCACAAGCATGCCGTAACTTCAACAAGGCCCTAATGAAGCTCCGACAGCCACTTAATGCTTCATCAGATCAAGAAAGGATCTTGTAGGAGATGCTTCGCCTGCTGGCTTAAAGAATACCCATCCTTGAGAACGTGATGACATTTGTCATGTTGAAGTGACATTTTTAAAGGTGGCGATGGGAAGAAGATGGGAAGCCATGTTGCCCAATGTAACCTTTTCTTTCAAAGTTCTTTTTATACTGACATTTTAAGGGATCTTGAGATGATGGGGAGGAGGTGGGTAGGTTTGAATTAGGCACTTTCAATAAAGCGCATGGTGAATCCTACGTTATTTGGAAGCTGAGGAAAGGACTTTGTTGTTTTCCTGAAACAGAACATGTCTCTGTCGGTATTCTTGTTTCATACACTGGGAATGTAAACCAGTGGAAAACTATTGGATGGTCTACAGTAGACGTCCTCAGCAACTAAAGGTCAATATCCTCCAATACAGCACCACTGCAAGTCAAAAGGCAAATCTTTTATGACAGGGAATGTACCAATTACAGGTTGCAAAAAAAGTATTACACAATTTAACAACTAATAATTGCAAAACCAATGTTTTAATTATATTAACACTCAAATGAATATGAGTCATGAAATACTTTTAAAAGGTTGATTACGTGCAACAGTTCAAGGCAAAAAAAGCATAAAACAGAGGCCTAGCAATCTAATCATATGCAGGCAAATTAATAATAAATTAAAAGGGTTTAATGTCATTAAGGATTACAGCAACCCAACAATGCTGTAGTGAATGAGAGAGAAATATACATTTTTTTGCATTTCAGGATTCCCTGACATTAAAGAAAAAAATCAACACAAATTTCTTTAGTAGAGTATGCAGCACTCTAAATCTTATCCACTAATAATACCTCTCATTGTTAGTGTTTTGGAAGATTCATGTTCATCTGTGATTTCTGTGTTTTTTTCCTGTGGTTCAAGTCCTGGGCAGTTTATGGAAACACTTGGCATGTAGTCTTGGATCGCTTTTTTTTTTTTCTTCTTCTTCCAGATTGCATTTCCGCAGAGTCTTTGCAGCAAAGTAAACATATGAACCAACAACAAATAAGACAAGAAAATGAAAGAGGCACATAGGGCATTTCTCAAACGACAAATTTGTTCTTGGTGGTTGAACCGCTTTTGGTAGCTGTGTCTGCGTGAGATTGGTAGCCGATAGTCATCTTCATGGGAAGCCCCAAGCGCTCCTTGTAAACTCTCCTGTTGACAGAAGAAAGACACCGTGAGAGGATGCAGGGAATAATTTGTATTTATGAATGGAAATGTTTTGATGCAGAAGACACGCCTCACCCTATGTGTGTTACGGCATCCCGGTTCTCATAGTCTGATGTCCAAACAGCTATTTTATCTCCTTTCGTGCGGATGTTGACCACAGCTCCGCAGACATCATCACTGTAGTCGTCGAAGGCCTCTCCGACTAGGCACAGGAGCTGTTGAAGAGATGAAGTGCAACAAAAGCTAATGTCATGACCTGTTTATTCACATCTCCAACTTGATTAAGTACAAATACTCCACATGGACCAGCAAGAAGTTTGAGATTCTTTCTCATAGCTGCACCAGTTTTACAAGAATGTTTTCAGGCTTTGTGGCAATAGAATGCTGCAGCAAGAGTCCCAAAGGTCATGACAAAGACTACAGCTGACTAGCATGTATGTTCTGCGCCTGCGTGAGAAGAAATACCTCTATAACAGCATGTGGTGGTGGTCTGTATTCATCATTCAACAAGGAAAACTGGAAGGGCGGATTCAAGACATTAGCTAGCCGATGCTGAAATATCAAATGATATTTACCACAAGCTAACGAAAAATACAACATGTTGATTTGTCCGAAAAACAGCCGACTGGTGACAATGGTGCAGGAACCGTTGGCTTGGTGTGTCAGAGCCCTAAAACCTGGAGATAAGTTAGCATTTATGCACTTGTGGGTCCCTCTTGTTGAAGTCAGTGAGTTTTTTGAATGTGTTTTTGGTTAGACATGGATGATAAACAAGGTCTGCGGTTAACACAAGCTTAAGAGACTTTCACAGTTTGTTTTCTGACATATATCGGTTAAAACCCGTCCGAGAATGTGGAAGCTTTTACATGTCTTAAAAAAGCTGGTTGCTACGTTTGGTTACAGCCTCATTGTGGTGGTGACATTAAGGTCATTCGACTGTGGTGTAGTTTATTTATAGCCAGAACCTGATCATATATCCACTCGTAAAATTTATTACGTTAAGAATGTTGGCAAAACAAACTCATTGGACAGCAGAAAAATGTCTTAGTAAGCTGTAAGCTGGGTAAAGACAACATTGAGGGGTAGAAAAGTAACACCAACATAACTATGTGCTGCTTATCAGTGGAGAGCTCAGTGCTGCCCCTGGTGGCCAGATGAAGAATAAAAGAGATTACTACAAAACATCTTTTGGTAGCAGCACTGAGTGTTACTGTGCATAGCAGTTCTCCAACCTTCTTGTGTTTTTCCCCCAAGCTTATTGACCTCCTGATGAGTTTGATATTTAAACATTCTTCCTATAACACATTTTATGTGCAGATCACACAGTTTATGTCAAGTTGAGACACATATCCCTGCAGGTCCTGGACCAGCGCTATGGATCACGACAACCCAGTATTGCAGCTCAGCTATTAAGAAAGTCCACAATCATTTTTGTGTCCAGCTGAAGTGCGAGACTTTAACATCTAAACGAATGCCTGTTACATTCATCCAAACAAGTTCCCACAATGCTGATTAAGCTGCCATGGAAAGTTCTCTGTGTTTCTCAGAACACCAGAGTTTTGTATTGGGCGTTTGATGAGACTTTCCTGTGCTGGTGCAACATCTGTGCATTTTATTTCAATTGTGGAGAGACCATAGCACCGGAGCAGCAGCTAGGAGTATGGCGTAAGCTGCTGTATGCAGGAAATCTAAGTATCCACTCAAAGTTTGTGGAGTGGATGCTCCAAATAAAACACACACACAGAGCTTGGTGACAGGGGAGATGTGGCGAGCCCACCTCCAGGCATACATCATAAACGCGTGTCTGCAGTGTTTGTGGTAGTTACTCTCACTGCCAGAGGGCGGAGACAAAAGTACCACAGTCCAGCTTTAACATATGGTAAACAATCAGCCCAGAAAGACCAGTGGTTACAGTATTAACAGTGAAGTAAACGTTCTGTGCTTACTGGAAAGGCACAGCCTGCTGGATGTCTGTATCACTGTCAGTGACCTTTAAGAGCTCGTCACAACACTGTGAGGACTGCACACTTAGCAGAAAGCAAGCCAATCTTAAGTTGCTCTCACTTGACTGTGTTGTGACTCCTTATCATTGGTCCAGCATGCAGTCAAGGCAATGTCACATATATGTTTTAGGTATCATAGAGGACCTTTTGTACAAAAGGATGACAACACTGTAACAATCTGATCTGTGGCTCACTGCAGGTATGCTCTCCGCAGTATAACAAGAGCGTTACATGGGTAATTAGTGCACAAGGGGCTCAAGAAAAGAGAAACAGCATCACTCATTTGAGTAACAACACTGAACAAGATACAAAGGACAGCGGCTAGAGCCAAACCTACAGTTTCCAGCCAGAAGCGGTCCAGGTCTAATCTCCTCTGCTGCTTGTTGAGTGTGATCAGCCAGCGCCCGCCACGCTTGTTCCTCTCGTCCTCCCACATGGGTTCAATGCCATCCTGCAGCAACGGTTCAAATTGTCAATACATGTTTTAAACCACTAAAAGTTCAAAACAGACTTTAAAAGTAAGGTTGAGCTTAATTTCCACACTGCCTGCAGGAAATATATCTTTTTCAACTCTTCAACAAGTGCTGCAGAAATTCTTTCAATCTGATTTAAAGCTTGCAGCGGTTACTAAAAGTTTGGCGAGATCCCAACATTAGTCCAGTGGTTGTTAAATAGTGAGTTAGCATGTCTTTCTCAAGTTGCATTTATGCCCTCCGACACAAGCTCTGCCTCAACATTCTGGCACAAGATTTCAGGTGTAAAACTTAAACTGCACAGGTGCTGATAAACTAACTCTCTGCTGTAGATACAAGTTCACTGGTTAGTCTTCGCCACAGGTGATCCTGCTTATTACTTCAATAAAGGCACACTTAATTACAGACTGCAGTCATACTTGATTACTGCTTTTTACATTCATTATCATCACCTATCCATCTCACACAGTATAATTAGTGGCTGCTAGCCACCTCCTGCCATTTACCTTACTGAACTTCCACAAACACTTCTTATTTTCACATCATGTTAAATGTGGTCTTTTGCAGATGAGCTGAGCTGGTGCAGACAGTTAGTCAGAGAAACTCCTGCAGTATTGTTGTTGTTTTGAGTGAAATTCTGTGACGACAACTCAACAAGGTATTCATCTGTTTTCAGGAGCTTTATTTGATTCTGTTGTCATTAAAATTTGTCTTAATAAGTAAGCTTGTGTTAAAAACATTTTTTATTACATTTTTAAACTGGGACCCTACCTGGACCCTTTTTACCCATGTTTTTGTGTCTGAGTGACTAGCGGAGACAACAGCTGTTGTAATTGTTCAGAACTGAGAGAGAGAGTGCTGCAGCCACAGCAGCCAAACAGGCTGCAATGTAATCCCTTCGGGCAATTGTGCAGGGTCAGTTTACATCCAATAAACGTGGATGTTTTTGCCACGGACAGGCTCAGATTGTTATTAGAAGTAGCCCCTTTTACCCTGCCTCTTCAAAGCGGGAATTTAACAATAGCCCCTTTTACACTGCCAGATTTTCAGCGAATGTTGGGCCATTTTGCCACCAAGCTGCAAGCGAACGAGGTGCCCAATTTTCCGCCTCGTAGGGTAGTTATATTAGAGGAACCTTTTTGGTTTAAACAGAACGAGGCAGCCTTCTGCAACGGGAGGGGCTGTTGATGACATTGTACGTGCGAGCCACTGGCGGTGGATAAACAGGAAACAGCTGATAGCAGGAATTAGCGAGTAGCTACTGTAGTAGCAAGAGGGACACGCAAACCTGACAGACACTGTAAAGATGCAACTGGGGAGACAAGGAATTGCGTGCCCTCCTTGCCCTCGCAAACTAAGAGGCCATTAACCGTCAAATGATGGGGACGGTGAAGAACGGGCCAACTTATGAGAGAACTGCCGAAGGACTAGTCGAGGCTTCCCTCCCACGTCACTGTTTATGTCACACGCTGAGCTACACGCTGAGCTTTTGTTACTTGCTCACGACCCCCATTGCCCCGAAAAAGGCACATTCTGTATTAAGTAGGCAGGCGGCATTTTGCTGCACTCCCTGATTTTGTTTTTATACCACCAATGTTGAAAAAAAGACTGACTGGGCTTTCCTGCAAATTTGCAGAGTTCCTGTTTAAAAAGGGCTTACGTTATTCCGGATTGCTGTTCTGTATAAAAAGTGCAAATGCACATGGGGGGGAACAGTCGTCCCACCACTAAGTCGGCATTAGAGGCAATAACAGCACCGAAACAGTGTCTGTATGAAAAGGACAGCTGGTAGGATGGGCTCATGGGCGGCACGGGTGTGAGGTTTTGATGACAGTTATGTGTGTGACCCACTGCAGGAGATTTAAAGAGTGCTGTAGCAGTTCGCAGCTAAAACTAAAGAAGCAGAGCAGTGGCTAAGAATGTCCGCAAATTAGGAGCAATATAACAGGGCAGTAAATGATTGTTATTACCATGTTAATTCCATTTTTATTATTTATAAAGCGCTGCTGTATGTTGTATGTCACACTGGAGACTGACGCTGTTGTATTACATGTCACACCCATCAAGCCTGTTTCGCTTCCGCATGCTGTCTGAAGTCACCCACTGGAGTGAAATATTTCTGCCGTTGTTTGGTTGTGTGTAAAAATGCAAAGGCTGCATAAAGACGGGACTTTGTAGTGGCCCTGTAGTGAGATATCTGTGTAAAAAGGTCTAGTGTCTGAAAACATGATGGAGAAGACCTTACAGATATATTAAATGCATTTTTTACTTTTGCTTATCTGGTTTGTGTGTCAGCGTGTAACCAAGGCTGTGTTCAAAATCAATCACTATTTCGTGAGTAGGAAGTAGTGAATGAATGAACGATATTTAACACAATCTCAAGTCTTACTCAAGGAAAAGTCTCATTCTGAAATCTTGAGTATTTTTTCACATTGTTGAAATCAGCTTTAATATAACACTAAGCTATGCTCAACAAACTCTTTGTGGCACTCCTCTCTCAATCTTTCACTAACATTTCCAACTCTCACGAGACCTCCGAACGAGACTTCTCCTTGAGGGAAACTTGGTCACAATAACAAACAGAACAGCGAAAGGTAAAGAAAAATCTTTGATTTCTCTTTAGGGTGCTTCCCATAATGTTGTCAGACACTTTTAATAACCATTTGAGCATGTTACTGCTAAAGACAAGCACTTTTACTAGACATGCATTGATGGTGCAAAACTGCCCGTGGGGATAACACTGCAGCCTGTTTCACTGCTATGGCTCCAAAGTGATCTCTCTCTCAATACTGGACCAATGTGAAAAATGTTTGTTTCCATCAGTCACTTGGACAGAAAAACACAGGAAAATAGGGTCCAGGTTGAAAAATAGAGAACTTTCCTTTTCATCTTAAATATTCTCACAAATGTTTTTTCAAATAACTAGCTTCCACTTTGAAAGGAAGGCGTTTGTAGCCATTTACATGGTAATTTTGTTTCACTGAGGTGGAAGACAACACTATTGTCCCTGTACATACTGTGGAACACACAATACAGTACTTCTAGACTCTGGTTGTAAAATATAAAATACTTCTCTCAGCCACCACAGAGGACAATGGTATGCAAAAATATTTTTTTTAAAAAACACTGGTTTTAACTATAATTTATTCTGTACTTGAACTCCTCACTCATCACATTTACATAAATGCTAAATAAATCTTACGTACCTTAAAAAGAGAGTAATCACAGCCTGACATGAGGTTGCTTGACAACTGGATGTGGTTGTAGAGACTGAAATAAAGAGACCACAGCATTAACAAAACATGCTGATCTGACAGTATTTCAAAACACATATTAAGTCATGACAGTTTACTGCTGCAGTTGCTCCATGGAGGTACAGGAAAGGTAAAAGATTTATTGCTCCTTACGCCCAGAAATCTTCAACCGTGTCAAATGTAGAGATGAGTCGCAGGTTGGCCTGCCATGTTTTGCTCTTGTCATTCTTGAAGAACCACAGGGACCATCTGTTAGATGAAAACAAGAAAAGGAATTTGCATAAATGTAACAAGCCTCTAATTAAACACGAGGTAAACAAAAGTAACCAAAAGCCACTGAGCTTTGGAGCAAATGAGTGACGTATGGATGCACCTGGATGCTGCAAACTGTTCGGTAAATCATGTCATCACTGTCTCTGTACAATTAATTGTGACACTGTGCCATACTTATTTCATGCTAAATCCTCTCATGGCTCAGCAACTGCCTAAAGCTCTTTAGGTTGAGAAATATTAAAGAAAACTGTGGCTGTTGACGCTATTATAAAGCCATTATAGCAGCCAGTCTATCAGCAGGGGTTTAAATGAGAGCACAGTCCAAATAAATGCCACAAATTGAATTGAATAAGCCAACTGATACAAATCCAATTCCCTTGACTGGCACAATATTTGCATAACAGAGCGTCTGATGAGCAAATACAACAATCCGACACATTCGTTTCAGTTTATGCCACAATATGGTGATACTGTCGGTGGGCATAGTTCATTAGAAAGAAAATAGTTCCTACATGAAACTGCTCACAACAAGGCCTGTGGATCATTGTGCAACCTGGTCTTAACACCTGGAAAGAGACATTGCTGTTGAGTTTTTCAAATGTATTTTTTGAGCACCATAAGCTGAGTGCCATTTAGTTCCAATGTATTGGAGAAAAGGCAGACATCTCTATGGCTGATATCTCCAACACCTGGCAACTCACACCAAAACAATCTAGACTGATACATAGCACTACAGGTAAGAGGAAAAATATGTAATTTTAATTTTGGGGTGAACTGCCCCTCTAACTATAGGCCATAGTCTGTGGCAGCATATTGTATAGTCCCTCAGATGGACCTTCACAGGGTGTTTCTTTGCCTTCTAGCACAAACTGGGATAGCCTCGTGCACCCAATGACACTATAAAGAAATAAGCAGGTCAAGAAAATCAAGGAATGCTAAAAGGCAGAAGTTGTTTGACCTGGTACTAACATAATTAAGCTGTATGGAAAATCATGTTGGATATACTGCACCAATTTAGCCAAACTAATTTTGGTTATTGGTCAATATGGGGAAATATTTTTCTATTAGACTTCAACCAATGTGTTTGTTGACCCTGTTTCCAACTGGGAAGCCATTAATGGCTTCAGCTGCCCATCTACGCTCTCTTCAAAGCCACCAGACTCCATTGACAAAACAGTCATTTTGCCTCACTTAACACTGGAGCTGCTGGTCTGCCACTGTTTCAATCAGTTAGTCGTCTTGTTGTGTTATTGTGTGACTTTGGTGAATCCCAACTAACCGTTTAAAACACCAAGGTCACACGGAAAAAATAGACAAAAAAACAAAAAAAACAAACAGATTGAGACAGTGGTAGACCAGCACCTCCTGTGTTGAGCAATGTTAAATAGCTGATTTTCTCAATGGAGCCTGGCTTTGAGGAGAGCGATGTAACGGCTTTGGTTCCCCAATGGAAATCACTGTCTGACAGTAAGGTAATGTGATAAAAAAATACTAAACATAGTGTACATTTACACTGATATTGATTTTTTTAGGTTGCTAAAATATGTTTTGCTGCTGACCCATTGATAGCAGTACATTCCTTAGCTTTTGTGGCGGTACGTTTGTCTGCTTCTCCAAACTGGGGACATGCCAACCATCATCTACTGTATGTTATACACCGACTACGGATAAGTGACTCATACAACCCCACTTCAAAAAGATCCAAACTATCTCTTTAACTCATGACGAGCATGAATACACACAGCAAGGACTGAAGCCATAAGTCACACTGCTAACTACTGAGTCACTAACTACAGGCACAGTGTTATAAATCACTGAATTATGTATGACACATTCTCAAATATAATTAAATTGGTTGTTAGAACAAGCCCAAATTTAAAGAAATTATCAAAATGTAATCCCATTTATTTTCACATAATTTTACTTTTTAAAAAAAAATCCAAGTTGAAAATGGATTTTTGTTAAATAAACTGCTCAGTCTATCTGGAAAGCGAACATGTTTGAATTTGAATTCATAAATCTTTTAACATGCTCAGCTTCTTCATGGTGAACAGAGTGTCCATTGCCTCTGGTGAATGGTAGATTCATGTCTCGCTTTCACTTCTGTATGAGCAATCACCCATTCAGCTTTGTGAAAGAAGGGTCATTCAGTTCTTGAACTCTGCTTAGCCATCAAAGAATTGTGTGACACATGAGTCACCAATCTTTTTTTTAAAGCTGATGATGCACACATTTTCCCAGCTTTGCGTTCATACGGTTTCACATCTGGGAGCAGCCCATTATGATAATTGGGTGACCAGATAATGGTGTATCTTAACAGGGGCCAATAGATAGGATTTTCTGGTTTTGCCTCTCCAGTAAAAGTCTAAGCAAATAGCAAAATGATCAGTTTAATACATTCTGTTCCACCTTGTTTCAATTGAAACCCTCCAATTCAAAAAAGCCGTTATTACAGCATTACTACAGCCAAGTGCATAAGTTTGTTTCAACAATGGTGGTGACGCACTTTCAGCTGAAGGTGTGGGGGTCCTCCCCCAAGAAATTCTGAGCATTAAACACACAATTTCCTGCATTCTGGTGATTTAAGGTGGACATGTCTTTATACATTAAGGGTGGAGAAAAAAAAATCGATATAGCATAGTATCGCGATATTTCTATGTGACAGTATTGTGTCATCACAGAGTGCCAAGTATCAAATTTTTTATTATTCAAATTATCAATATTACAAATACAAATTGACCTTTAGGTAGCATACCAGAATAATATAATCAAATGTTTTTTTTGTCCACTAGATACATTTTGCTGCTGCAAAAAAATGGCTGAGGTCAGATGAAAAGACTTGAAAATTTACCTTATTAGAAAAAAAAAAAAGACGCCACACTGTAGTCCAAACTTGTTACAAGTAAAAATGACTGGAGGCTACAGCAGCCTATGGAGTGTCAGAAAATGTTAAAACATGATTCACATATGACTTGAAATATCACACCTTTTTTCTTGTAATGTAATGACTTAACTCTTGAAATCTCTCTTCTAACAGTGGCTCCGTCGTAGTTTGACAGGATTCTGCATTTTGTTTATTTTATTCTCTAGCTAATTTACAGCTGAATCAGAGCAGCATCTGCAGTGTTTACTCCAGCCCACCCTCAGGACTCCTCCTGCAGCAGCAGCAGCCAGCTCTCCCTGCACAATCTGTCAAAGCAAAGCCTCAACATTGCTTCTTCTCCCCTTCCCTTTTATGGCAGATTGCAACCATTGCTCCTGGGGTTGCATATTGTCACCCAAATTACCAGAGACATAGCTGCATCTATGAGCGGTGTTCTAGTATAGCGGTTCCTCTAAATAAAAGCCCTTTGTCTGCTACTTTTATGGTTTTATTTATTGGGGGGGGGGGGTACATATTAAAGGTGTATGTGTCTCCTCCATCCCCTCAAAACCTACATCTATGATTGCAGCTAAAACGAACTATTATTTATATCACAAATCAATCTGTTAATGATTTCATTGATTAATCACTTAATCAACTAATTTTTAGTCTGAAAAAAAAAAAAAAAAACAAAAACATAAACAACAACAACAAAAGCTCATTAAAGTTCTTTACTTCCATGGTGATATCTTTAAGCATCAACAGTACAAGTCAGTACAGCCTCTAACCTGTTCTGGAGGGGGTGTTTGATGTAGGCCTCTGGGTTCACAATCTCTTGTCCAGTCTCCTCAGCTCCATCTTCATCAGGCTGGGATGGGCTTGGGTTGGTTTCCTAAAAAGCAGTTTGGTAGAGGTGAGACACATAAAAGGGGAGTAGGCAGTGGGCGTCCTTTGCCCAGTACAAATAACCATACTATGTAGATGTAATGATCCTGTGACAGCAGCACGGTGCACAATTTCTCAAGTAAAAAACTTTCCAGTTGTTGACAAGATATTTATGAGTGAACCCTTCAGCCAGGGCAACAAGATGTTGGTACACTTAACCTCCTGTGACTGTGCGTCTTCATATGAGGACATTATATTTTGTGTTTGCTGCACCTTATAGTTTATTCTGCTTCTTTTACACTTGTTGTTCTCATTCAGACACTTTTACGTAATATCTAGTGGTAGCAAAAGCACAACACACTACTCCATGTAAAAACAAGATGGTAGCCATCTCTGCCAAGTCAGTCTACAGCCAATCTTGACACAAAAGTGGACAAGGTAAAAGACCTGATAAATGTTGTGGTTGAAACTTATTTTTTTTAAGCTTAATAAACTTTGTAGTTTGATATTGTACATAGATTAGACCAATTTTAGCAATATCAACCAGCCAGATGCTGTTACTTAACAGCTAAAATGCTGTTACTACCACATCATCGCAGCATTTCACACAGGCTGATCAGGTGTGACAGACTGTTCCTACAGTCAAAAAGGAAATTCCTTGACTGGAGTATAGAGTGAGAGAAAAACCATAGAATTACAAAGAAGGCTTTTAGATATGTTGCATTGTTTGCAATTTAGTCATTGTAAGGCCATGCTCAGACATTGAAATGAACAGTTTTGAATAGTTTTAGACTTGAAAATTGACCTCTAACCTATAGAAAAACAAAACATTGAACAAATGTTGCACTGTTTGTAATTTTGTTTTTTCCCAACAATGTTCAGGCACTGAGATAAACTTTATTACACACTTGTGGCTATTAAAAATATGAGGACAATTGTTGTTGTTTTTTTTTTAATTTTTAGAAATCAAAAATGTACACTAAAGAAAAGCTCAGGTCTCAGAAGGTTAAGCAGAAGTCAAAATTTAAAAAGCGCCCATCAGACAAAAGAGTAGTAACATTAGTAGTAGTAATAGCTGTAGCAGTCGTGTTTCTATTCTCAAACAAGATTAGTAATTTCCTAAATACATTTGAATAAATATGAAAAAGTGAAACCAATATAAACATCTGGTACACACTTCACCAATAAGTGGCTAATTAACTCTGCAGCTAATTACTGTGTAATTCCCATTTATAACTATAAGCCTGTTGAAAAATTACTTTCTTTACATTAGAAAGTATCTGCTATGATATAACCTTCCAATTTGGTCCAAATCTTGAATTTGGCACATATTTCATACACTATGGGACGGTACTTTACTTATTAAAGGAAGCCGATGGGTCAGGTGTGCCTTTGTTTTTTGTTTTGTTTTTTTGCCTTGACCCTTACCGAAACCTCAAATATTTTTTCTTGAGCATCATAATTGACACTCCCTTCACCTCAAATAACCATGTCGGGCAAACATGATGGGAATAAAAAAAAAAAAAAAATGTACACAACAGTGGCAGTGGCAGTAACTTGGCACAGCAGACGTCATTAGATTTTCCAAACTAACCCTTTGATGTTTGAAAGTTAAAAGCTGAAAATGAAATTCTGCTTTGTTTTTTTAATTATAATTATTTCATTTTGCTGGATCTGGTTGGTGCAAAGATGAAAGCCTCCATGGCATGTGATATGTTCAAGGACTGTCAATTTGAAAATTTGACAACAATTTCTGTTTTCAGCTTACTGGCTGTGTTATAAATGGTTTAGTTTGGATGGTTCCTAATTTAAACATGCCTTATAAACTCGCCAGCAGGAAGTGGTGTTTAGAGGATATTTTAAGTAAATACAAAATACGACCATTTTAAGTTGTATGTCCCTCCCCTTGGCCAACATTAAAAAACACAACTCCCTCCCCTCCTGCTTAAAAACCAAGAACTCCCTCCAAAATTAACGAACAGTCCCTAAATAGTGTTTAATGGGGGGTTGAAAAAAAAACTTTAAAAAGTGACACTGGAGCTGTTTTACCATCATCTAGCGTTAGCTAAGTTAACGTTAACGTACCTCAGCCAGTAAAGTTGCTAACTTTGCATCGTAGAGGTCACCGGGAAGCAATGACAACCACTTTTGACAGCTGAAATTTAAGCTACAAAAACAAACTACCACTTGCATTTGTTGCATTATTTTACGTGCCGAATTAACTGGTAGTTAATAATTATCATGACTGTCTTCAACACTTGTTACCCATGTATGTATTTTTGCGGTTAACCTGAGCAATGGCAAACTGACTAAACTTGTAATGGAACTTGGTGCGGCTCTGTTCGCAAAGGTGAACGGCACGTCGGTTAGCTATCACGTCAGCATTAAAGTTGGGAGATCTCCACACACAGGCATTCCTCTCTTACGCTTGGGTCGTGGCACACAAGACAAACTTAAAACTAGTCAAAACACCACGTGTGATTGTAACAACTGTCCGTTTCCACTTGAAGACTAACGTTTGAAGTTATACGTAAACTTTAAACGTGAACTTGCCCCGTAATTACAGCAAGAAGCCCCCCAAACGTTTTGATATGTTCTTAAGAGAAAGAGCTCACCGGTTCGGCGGTCGCCATCTTACAAATCTCTGTTGGGAAAGTTTCTGTTGATTGGACCGAGCTGTGCAACGTGACGGCGCCGCTGCGGACATGCGCTGTGTGCCGCCGCTGGCTGGCTGCTTCTCCGCGACTCCACCCCTCCTGCAGACGAAGGCATGGCGAGCACCGAGGCTAGAAGGGAGTGTGAGACGGAGGGCTGCAACAAGGACGCCAAACTTCAGTGCCCGACATGTATCAAGCTTGGTATTCAAGGCTCCTATTTCTGCTCACAGGTACTGCTGCTTTTTCGGCTTGTCCGCTTTAAACCTCGGCTGTAGCCACACAACTAGGCCCTCTGTGTCATCACGAGGCTGCTAGCTGTCAAGCTAGGTAGACATGTGTAGGTGCTTTGTAAACCGCTATTAATGCATTTGCTTAATGTTAACTGATGCCCACTGACTGTGTAATGTTACACAGATTGCAGAGGATGAATAATGCAGTCAGTAATTGTAACTGATAATGCACCGGTAACTGTAGGCCGAGGGTTTGTCAGCTAGCTAACTTGGCTGATTAGCTTAAGTGATACAACGTCCCTGCTTAAATTGAAAAGCCTATATTGTTAAGTTGTTTTTGTTGACAGCGTAAAACTGTATGAAGTAATGAATGTGTAGGAACCAGGTGTTCTAGTAATGCAAATGACTGCAAGTAATGATGAGTAGTGAAGTGCCACAGAGTTAATGTTGCGTGATGAAGCGTTTGGTGTCACAGTGTTTGACCCTCGCACTCACCAGCGAAACCAAAGCCCATTCACAAATCTGTCAGTTTAGCGATGGATTTGTCACAGACAAAACCTCATACATGGCTGAAGCCCTTGGGAGCTTAACAGAAGCTACTCTCAGCTGAGCGTACAGATGTTCATCTGAGCAGGACTTTGCTTTAACTTTTATTACTGACAAACTCATACAGTTGTTTTTCACTCAGGTACTAAGATAGCTTGTAACAAGTCATGTGAATCACATGTAAGAGTTGGTATCATGGTGTTAAAGTTTTTGCATGCTTCTGTTGGGCTACTTTTTTTTACACCACACACTATTTTGGAAAAGGTCTATGCCAGAAAAAAAATACACATTAAACTACAGCAGTCACTCTCTGTGGAAGCGCTCTGCGATTCTCTGAGTCTAAAGCTTTATAAATAGTTGGGTAGGCTGGCAGTTTAAATTATCTTGCGCTGCCATGGTATTTGACCCTAGAGATCTTTGCTGTGATTGCATTTTTTGGCTGTGCAACTGGACGCTGCTTTCTATATTTCCTGTCTCTCCCCCGCTCTGCTGTTGACTGTCCAGTAAAAGCACAAATGCCATTGAAATTAGCAATACATGATAGAGCAATTATGCCAGGATACATACAGACATATCTATAAAAAGGCTGGACTTTTATGGCACTTTATATGGTGCAATATCTGTCGGCCAAGCAGTCAGGTTTGAATCAGCACAAAGTCAGTGACCAGGCATGTGATTGTTAAGCGTACTTTCAAGCACAGTTTGCACTGTGTGAGTAATAAAAATGCATAGGTCAGTCTGTCTATCATTGTGCACCCCAACTTAGAGATTGTCTTTTTTTTTTTCAGGAATGTTTCAAAGGGAGCTGGGTGTCTCACAAGTTGCTGCACAAAAAAGCAAGTACGTATTATGGGGTCATTTTCACTTCTGTACTTTGTTAACATCTGTGTTGGACTCATTTAGAGTATATGAATAACATGCATGTTGTTTTGGTTAATAGGCTTTCAACAATTAAACCTTATACACGGTGATGTTCAATTAGCACATGTTACGGAATTCAGAAACAGATGAATTCAGTAACAGATGATATCCCTGGACTGTGAACTGACACTGTGCTGCCAGGTGCTTCAGATACTTTGTGCTGTGTTTTGTCAGAGGAGGACAAGAACCTGAATGAGTCTAAGAACTGTGTGGAGAAGGACATCAACACAGACCCATGGCCAGGCTACCGCTACACAGGAAAGCTTCACCCTCACTACCCACTGGTAATTTCTTCCTTTTCAAAAAAAACTCTAATTGTACACACTTTGTCAGGTCTGATTTATTAATTAAAAAATTGAAAGAAGACTCAAGTGCAGGCATGCATAAACAATGCCACCCTTTTTGTCTCCAGTTGGTTGTACTGAGTGGTGCTAAACTGATTTACCACATTTTTTAAATGTCAACTTTTCCCTTGTGACATAATTGTGCTGAAAGGGTGTCAGTATACACAAACTGGTTTCAGGCTTTGGATATTACATTAACTCTCTCAAGCAGAGATGATTAACAGTCAGTGCTACACACCACACCATGGAAACCAAACCATGGAAAAATCCAAAACAGGGTCATACACTGAAATGTGTTGGCGTATATTTGTTTTGGATGTGTCAAACTATTGTATAACACCAAATGGCCTCCTAAAAGAAAGGAGGAAAAGGGAAAAAAGAACTGGACAGAGGGTAACAGGAAATGTTAAAAATTGTAGCTTGCTTCAAGTATTTCCTCATCCATCTGCTGGTTTATGTGAATTCCATAACATTTCTGTCCTTTTCCTTGCCCCTGGTGTAGACTCCCATGAGGCCCATACCCGGTGACATCCAAAGACCTGACTATGCTGATCATCCCCGAGGTAACCATGCTTTTTTCTCAAGGAAATATGTTTCAGTTGATCACATTTACTCATCCTTCACTTGGGAAGCTTTGGTATCTTCTTTGAAATTTAGTTTTTGACATAGAAAAATGCAGAAAAATGGAATTGTAGCTTTGTGTGTATTTCTTTAGCTCTTTTCAAATAGGAATTGTGCAAATTTGCAGGAAAGCCCAATCAGTCTTCTTTCAACATTGGCAGTATAAAAACAAAATCGGGAAGTGCAGCAAAATGCCACCTACCTACTTTTGTTTATACTGAATGTGCCTTTTTCGAGACAATGGGGGGCGTGAGCAAGTAACAAAATGAGTAGGCTGGTCAGTCCTTCAGTGATTCTCTCGTAAGTTGACCCGTCCTTCACCGTCCCCATCATTTGACGGTTAATGGCCTCTTCGTTGCGAGGGCAAGGAGGGCACGCAATTCATTGTCTCCCCAGTCACTCATCTTTACAGTGTCTGTCGGGTTTGCGTTTCCCTCTTGCTACTAGCTGCTCGCTAATTCCTGCTATCAGCTGTTTCCTGTTTATCCACCGCCAGTGGGTCGTACGTGTGGCGTCATCAACATTTCCTCCCATGGCGGAAGGGCACCTCGTTTTTAAACCAAAAAGGTTCCGCCAATTGGTCTACTCTATGAGGCGGATCACTGGGCACCTCGGATCTTTTAACATGGGGGTCTGTGGGGACTGACTGGCTTTTGGAGCCAGCCTCCAGTGGCCATTAGAGGAACTACAGATATTGACACTTACATTTTGACTTCATTTTTCAGCCCCAGGGGTTGCCGCTTGCCCAGTTAAATCTTATTCCACTGGAAGAGTTGCCCTGCAACATTCACACTGTCAGTCATTGAATCTAAAATGCGTCCTAAAGCTCGCCTTCTTTGGACGACTGGTTGCTGTGCTGTTCCTTCAGGGTTGGGTTCTGCCTTTTTCTTACCATCAATATACTGTTATCTGGTTTTAGGAAAATCCATATTTGATGGTATATGTTAATCAGTTCGGACCCAAAGCAGATGAGAATAGTGATTCTTAAGTAATTATTTTTTTACTCATCCCTGCTGTTAACCCATATAAATGTATAGTTATTGGTGGAAGATTCGAAGGATTTTGTGCAATCCTGAGTGAAAATCAATCTAATTTTTGCCTACTGGCAGAGTGAAGAGTGCCTAATGACCCCCCCTAAGATCCACAGATTCTTTATATCACTTCATCATAACAGTTAGCCATTGGTGGCATAGATCTGCCAACATATGAATGCACATTCTGAGCTGCAAGCTGTTGAAGGCCCGTCTCAGTGTGTTACAATGGTAGACAAAGCAGCCATCCATGCATGTTTTATGTAACTTTTTGCATGAATACCCAGATAGGCTGATATGTCTTGTGCTGTAGGCTAGAGAACTCTGTACAAACAGGACGGTCAGAGTGTCTGCAGTCCTGTAGCATAAACTGAAGACAGAGAAATGAGTGAAGAACAAGACCATCAAATGTACAAGTTTTGTAACGACTCAGAGCAATAGTTGCTCACTACTAACGTCTTAAACACTGTTTTGTCACCAGTTTATATCATGGAACATCTGGTTTTCCTCTTTAAAGGAAACAAAGTAAAAAAGAAAACATGATACCACATATAATGTGGTGTCGTCACTAACAACCAACTATTTGTGAATAAGGTCACACAATTCCACTCTCACTATATGGTTTGAGCGAGCGGCTAAAAGCTGAATACAGCTGCAGAATGAGGTGTGTGCTCTCAGTGTGGCTGGCAGTAGTAATACAATTTCACTGACTTAACTTTGATTCAGTATTACAGTGGGAAAAAAAGTTTTTAGAATTGATTTCTGAGTTGTATACATGGATATCATAGTTTTATGCAATTCCTCAGTTCCTCTTAAAGTATTTTAACGCTTCAGAATTTTGCGTAGTTCCCTATCTCCTGATGACATTACTTTCAAGGCTGACATTTTAAACTGTAAACTGGAAGTGATTTTGCTTTGTTAAACAGCCCAGTAATATCTCATATCTCTTGCCACAAGTGGTTTCAGTTTTATTGCAGGAAACAGTCAGTCTTCTGGCAGGTCGGCAGTCATGCTATGTTTTCATGACCGGTTTGTCGCTTTCGTGTTAATTATTAGACACCTTTAATTATAACCTAACTTATTTACATCTGTTTCTCTGGACAAGTCATTCATTTCCTGCGCAACCATGGCAACCTCCACATCCTTGTCATCTGACTGCATAGATCCATACTCAGGTAGTCATGGTTACAGTCTCTTCTCATTCTCCTGTGATGCCTTCTCAGGGACTGAAGCACAACTGTTAGACTTTAGACTTTATTGTCCCCAAGAGGAAATTCCTTTTCACTGCACAGAACCCATCAGACACCAGCATATATATCAGCACACAATAACAACATGCAATTACAACAGTATATAAAAAACAGCACATGATAACAGCATGCAATAACAGACAATAGAACTCACTCAGGCTTGTGCAGCGAGGCCTATCGTTCAAGGCAGCTATGGCTGCACTGATCGGGCTTTTCCCAAAGTGAGCCCCTCTGCACCTCAATGCTCTGTACCTGCACCCGGAGGACAGTAGGGTAAAGTGGTGATTGAGTGGGTGTGTGATGTCCTGTCCTGTTGAGGTTGCAGTGCTTGCAGTGGCATTATCATTTAGCTCTGCAAGGTTGGGGTGTGAGGAGACCAATTATCCTGGCAGCAGTGTTGGTTATGCATGTGATTTGGCCCTATTAGTAGCAGATAACGTGATAAAGAAGCAGGTGGAAGAGTTCAGTAGTATGGGCTGAATGCAGCAGAGTCCTTCATGCTTTTGTGGCCCCCTTTTGGTTGTCAGAGCTGAGTCTTTTGTCCAGCATTCCTCAGAGGTGTTTGAAACTGTCACCTAGGGCTGCAGCAATCAGTTATTTTAGTAATCCAGCATCTACCAGTTAATCTATGAATTAATAGAATAATCAGATCAGAAATACCCCTTTTGTAAAGAGCAATAGTAAATATACAAAGGAGAAAATGTGAGGTCTCTTAAATGAACAACTAATTGGTTTCCTTTTTTAAAAATCAACCTTTTTTTATTGCTTATATCACATACTTAGACTCAAAGTGCTACTTACACCACAGATATTCTGCCAATTAAACTGATTCATGTTAAATGCTAACGTAAATTGATTAATACTTTGTCTTAAGTCCATTCTGTGGACTGGTTGTGTAGATTGGATGCTTTCTGTTGAGATGCAGAAGCACTGACTTTATGCTGTTATGGTGAGCTAGTTTGGTTTAGCAACAGATGCACTGTACAAAGTTTTTAGATTTGTTTCAGCTTGAAAGGATCCCAAACTTTGGACACTTCCCTTCATTCTCTCTGGCCTGTCTGTTCTCTTTGCCCCTTACATTTTGCAATCCATGCAATCAAATCACATTTTCTATTTTAGAATCTTCTTCAAGTCACGTGTCCACAGCATAAGCACATTGTGCCACAGTAATAATCATCCATGTGAAACACAGTGCTGTATGTAGTTATATTGATTAAACAAAGCATCGATGCAGATAATGTGAATCAATGATTTTTAGTAATTTAATTACTTGAGTTTCTTGATGAATCATTTTAGCCTTACTGTCAGCCATTTCAACTGCTTGGCTGTTGATAAGAATGTGGTGCTGAGGTGAGGGGGGACCAGTTATTTCCTTTGTCATCCTCACATTGAGGTGAAACAGGCTAATGCTTTTTAACTTGGCACTGTTACTGAGCTGAAGTCAAATCTGGAACTGTTTTTATTTTTTAAATAAAACATAAAGTGGTTATTATAACCTCTGCAAAACCAATAAGGATGTATCATGAAGACATCATAATGTGCATGCTGTAATTCTCTCACACTCTTCTTCCTCTCTGAGCAGCTGTATCAAAGCGTAAGTAAGTCTAATTGATTGGTGCACTCACACTGTCAGCTCTGCAGCTCAGGAGGTCTGTATTTGACTTGTACACAAACCTGTCTAAAGTCTGTGTTGCTAGGCAACCGTTCATGTTCATCGAGCAATCATCTTGTTGAGTTTATAAATTATAGATTAGTGAATTGTTGATGACTCCATTGCATTGAACAACATCCATGTATTTACCATCCTGATGTGCTTCTCAGTCAAAGAATTATATAATCTTGTTTAATCTGTAGTTGAATTGCGAGTATGTGTTGCCAAGCCGACAGCACTGCCCCCACCCCCATGCTCCTATTAGTCTCCATATAACAGTAACAGTCCGCTCTGTTCCTTGGAGTCGACAGTGTGAGTGTCATTAGAGTCTGCCTCTGCTCAGGTGCTGATGCTGTAGCTTATTCTGTGCAAAAGCAGCTAGATGACGATAGTACCATAGCACTGTAAATGCCTTTATGTTCGTTAGAAAATTGGGATTTAAGTTGACAGAATGGCATAACAAGAGAACTGTTTAATGTATGAACCATTAGAAAAAGGCCTTATGTTGAAGATGAGGTTTGATAAGAGATTTCAAAGACGATATCAGTATTGTAACAGCAAGGAGTTCCACAGCTGTGACACAAGCTCAGACCAAAAGGCAATCCTTTATATTTCTGGTTATTTTGAAAAAGTGCTTTGCAGTCTGTAAGGGTGAGAAATTATGCAGACTCAACATGTTAAATAAAAAAACATGCTTGTGAAATTATTTAAGTCCCTTTTTTAAATTTGGAATTTTGGTCACTGGTTTGAAATCAACCATTTATGTGATTTTCTTTAATTGTTCAAATTTGATCCCAGTGAAGATTTAAAGGGTTACGTCGGTATTTCAACCTGGACCCTTTTTTCTTGTTTTTTCGTGTCTGAGTGACTAATGGGAACAACAACTTTTTTTGGAACTGGTCCAGTTCCAGTATTAAGAGCCAGCAGCAGCCAAACAGGCTGCAATGTAATGCTAATGGGAAATCGGGCACTGCCATGTTACATCCTCTGAAACTGTTTGCTTTTGCCACTGACAGGTTCAGTTTATTATCCTGTGTCTGACAACATGAAGAGGTTCCCTACAGAGATAGACCTTTATGTTAAAGAGTGAGATCCTTTTTGTTTAACCAAAAACAGCCCTGAAGTCTCTATCGCCAAACCCACCAGACTCCATTTAAATAAACAGTAATTTTATGATTGTAAAGCAGACTGCATTTAAAGTTGACAGAAACAAAGTTAAACTCACTTGCCACTGTTAAAACAGTCAGTCAGCTCTGGTTATGTTGAAAGAAACCCTTAATTTATCCATGCAGATGTAAAAAAAAATATGCTGGCTCTATACATGCTATTATTACTGTTTATTTAAATGGATCTAAGTCTTTAATAGAAAAGTCTGCCTCTGTAGGGATCCTTTCCAGAAGTTGTCAGACTCTTAAAAATAACAATCTGAGCCCATCAGTGGCAAAAACAAGCACTTTAGTGGATGTACACTAATGGTGCACAAATGCCCCAAGTGGTGACATTGCAGCCTGTTACACTACTGCCGGCTTGCAGTGCTCTCATTCAGCACTGGACCAGCTAAAAAAATCATAGTCTCCATTTGTCATTTAGACACAGAGACACGGGACAATAGGGTCCCAAATACAGAAGTTACCCTTTAACTTCACAAATATCACTGAGCGATATCAACAAAACCAAGCACTGACTTGTTATTCAACCCAGTCTTAGACATGGCTTATGCTGCATGTAGATATTGCTTACAGTAAATAGAGAGTGTTTTTTTTCTTCTTCTGATTAATCAGTGAAAACAAAAATTTCTCTAATGTACTCATGGTCTGGAGTTGTATTAATCGTGTACTCTGCTGAAGCTGCCAGGAGTCAGACACGACAGAAGGTAAAAGATAATAATACGGGTGGATTCAGTGGCTTAATATAATCCATCCACTTGATATTGCACCAGTTATTGTGTAACTGCAAAATAACAGATGAAGGTGATGTTTGTTCCTTCTCGGCACCAAACAACTTTTTGTTAACTGTCACTTATATATACAGACTAATCCAATTAGAGGTATGCAAATCTGACTGTGATGGTCCAAGTGGATGCTGCGTCTAAAAGTTGACAGACTTAGAGCTGCTTTAGAAAGTCCTATTTTAGTCAGCTCCTCAGCCTCGCTGAGCATTGACGTGTGAATAATGCCAGGCGTCTGTCCTTGTTTTCTTCACAGGGATATCTGAGTCGGAGCAGTTTCTGAAGGGGACGTCACAGATCAAGATCCTGTGTCCTGAGGACATTGAGGGCATGAGAGTGGTGTGCAAGGTAACAAAAACTGCTGTTGCTGTCATGATGTTGCCATGGTTTGTATTTTTAGTTTTCCATTGAATGACATGAACGTTATTTGCAGCTGGCACGAGAAGTCCTGGACATCGCAGCAGAGATGGTGAAACCTGGTGTCACAACAGAAGAAATCGACCATGCTGTACATCTGGTATGTTTATATATATATATATAAAAACACACACACAAGTGCATTAGGATGTAGAATCACTGTGTACACATACAAACTTCATTAACTTGTAAGGCTGCTACATGAGGGGCACAGGGTCACTCATCTTCTTACATACAACCGTTCTTGTCTTCCTCTGTTGTTGCTTCTCTACTGTCTCTTTAACCAACATGCTTTGTGTTTTCAGGCCTGCATAGCAAGGAACTGCTACCCCTCCCCTCTCAACTACTACAACTTCCCCAAATCCTGCTGCACGTCTGTCAATGAAGTCATCTGCCATGGCATCCCAGACAGAAGACCATTACAAGAAGGAGATATCCTTAACGGTAAACTCAGCTCACTGCACATTACATGATTTTCAGACCCTAGTATTTACAAATCTCTGCCATGGCAGAAGTGTAGCAAAAATCATACATTTCAGCAAGGGATGCATGATTTTTTTTTTTTACTTTCTTCTTTGTATGAATGTTAAAAATCCCCCTAACAAACCTAACATTGATCTTCCTCATTGAAACTTTCTCACTGCTGTCGTGTTCTCAATTTTCCGACCAAGTCCCAGGAACAGTTTAGCTAAGTATGGATGTGGAGGAATGTTTTATTAAAGAGAGTGTGGGGGGAAAAGGATCCCTCCTCCATGACAAATGGTTGTACCAGCATCTTGAAATGGTGTCAGCAGGAGTTTGGCCAATTTTAGCTTCTTTATGAATATTTCTGCTAAGGCGATGTCTTCCATCCGCCACTCCCCTCAGAGCGTCTGATGGAGCACTTGCCAACAACTCATCTCTCGCTGCGTGGTCCGACAAGACAAATTGTTTCATTAACCTTTTAGCAGTGGGGATTTGCTTGTCAGGTTCTCTGCTCTCTATATTTCTCCTCAAGTGGGAAAGGTCCCAGTTGCCCACTAGTAATTCCAATTTCATCAGCAATTTTCCAAAAGAGACATTTTGTTTGGCCTTGCAAATGGGTCTATGTTTTATAAAAATGTTCACCCAATACACAGTGGGGTTTTTTCAGGTTATTCAAATCAGCACTGTCTTTGTGTTAAACATAATAGGATCCTGTTTGTCATGTAACACAGCGGCTCTGACGCATGAACTATCTCACTCTTGCACAGTGGACATCACCGTTTACCACAACGGTTTCCATGGTGACCTCAATGAAACCTTCTACGTCGGCGAGGTGGATGAAGAAGCAAAGAAACTGGTTCAGACCACATATGAATGCCTTATGCAAGCCATCGACTCAGGTAGGGACTCTAGCCTGATTTTCTTTCATTTACTGAAGATGTATGCGTACAGAATACTACACTGCCAGAGAGACGGCAGCAGCTTCACCGCACTTTGTTAAGGATTTTGTGCAGTCCTACATTATTATATAGCTGTTGGGCTAGAAGGGTTATAATCAAATATTGGTATCGGCATATATGTCAAGTAACAAGAAATGCACAAGGTGCATTTAATTGATTTTAGAAACAGTGTTGCTATTACATAGTCTGTCCACCAGAGGGCACTTACATATCAAAGCAAGTTGAGATTGATTTTGACAGTTACTTTTCTGCTCCTGACCTGTTTTCCAAGGTCAAGAATGAACTTTCAGTCTCAAATTTTAAGCTAATCTCAACCATACACTAGAAGACTGCAGAAAGACATTTAAAAAGCTAAAGTGTGACTCTCTCACATTGAAAGATAATGTGAGTTTTTAAAACTAGATTCCTTTTAAGGTTATTTCTCGCTCCTGGTGTGAAATATTACACCAGACTTCCTCTAAGAAATACGAGATATTAACGATTCCTTATGTGTACACAGGAAAACATATCATTCTAGAAACACAAGATAAAGATGAACTGTATTTGCGTACAACCTATATTTTGGAATTTGTTGCCTCAACTCCCTGCCAGCCTCCGTTGGTTAGCTGAGCTTTTTTTTAATGAGAGGAGATCGGGAAAATGAGAGGTGAACCATTTCAAACATTAAGATTTCTAACTAAAATAAGTGCTGGTTGGTGTATCAGCATCAGATACACGCCGAATTAAACTCGGACATTTGTTCACCCCACAGCTCCACCAATTTTTTCCCCTTTTCCAAAGTACAAGAGAACCAAAACTTTATTACAATTTGCGCCTCCCTGAAGTGTCCTCCATGTTTACTTGTAGCCTGTTTGCTGCTTCCTGATTGGTGATAGAGAGAGCACAGTTACTGCTTGTTGACAGTGTTCACATCATTGAACTTCAGTATTTGCATACGCCAAGACTAAAAAATTAAAATGATATTTATCATGTTTAGTACGAGAGAAAAGATTGAGTTAAGATGTATCAGACTGAGATTTATGACCGTCTTACACCAATTGATTGAGATCACAGGAACGCACCACAGCTTGAGGAAACTCTTATGGATTTAATCCGACATTGGAAAATAGGTCTGCAACAGTGAAATAGTTGCTGTTGGCTGTAAGACCACCATAATGGGTGCAACTGAGATCACAATTTCGGTTATGGTTGCTTGTTTGTTGGTTTCCTCAATTTCATTGTAAAATGAAATAATGGTAATGCCATCAGATTTCTTTCTCTCTCAAATATCAATATTACCCTCAGAATTTCTGTCTCCATGAGACTAAAAACTACAGTAAAATTTTCAAGGCCTGTAACCCTCATGCTTACCTTTCTACAGTGAAGCCTGGCATACGCTACAGAGAATTAGGTAACATCATTCAGAAGCACGCTCAGGCCAACGGCTTCTCTGTGGTGCGGAGCTACTGTGGCCACGGTATCCATAGACTTTTCCACACTGCTCCCAATGTGCCACATTATGCCAGTGAGTAGTTGCACACACACACATGCCATCATACATAAGTCATTGTTGAATTTCTTCCATGCTCTCCAACAATAGGATGATTTTTATATCCATTCATTTCCCAGAAAACAAAGCAGTTGGAGTTTATGAAGCCTGGCCACGTGTTCACCATTGAACCCATGATATGTGAAGGTGAGTGGAACTGCCTTTTGAATGAATAATGTAAGCAACAACAATGATAATTATAAAGATAATAATCATTGAATCAGTCATCGGTAGAAATAACATAATAGCCTTAATTAAACAATTTGCAAAGTTGTAGCAATTTTATGAAACAAATGTCCCTGTAAAGAGAGTAAAACAGACAAAAATATTCATTTCCAATTAACTAATATGCATTATTACTATACAAAACTAGAACTGTCTTAAAGCAAAGTTTATACTGTTGCTTCTTCAAGTGTGATGCTGAAAGTCAAAAATGTTGTCACTTTTACTCGCTTTATGAAACTAAATGTAAAAGTGACAAAATAGAGGGAAAAAATGCTCTGACTTGTTTGTATTTCTTTAACCCGTTGCCTCCCAGCCACGCTCATCTGCAGGCATCTTTTTGCACAAAAATTCAGGCGAGAATAAAAAACCTTATATTTTAGTGTGTTCAAACTTATATTACTCAATGACAGTAGCACTTACAGTGATTCTTACAGTTTGGGAAAAAACTTTAGAGTGTTTCCTTTCAAAAGAGACCAAAACCATTCATATACTCCAAACGGTTCAAGAACAGTGTTCAATTTACTTTGGGTACGCCTTGGACAGGCATTTAGGCGAAATTTACAGGAATGGAAAGGGGTTAAACCAATCACAGTTGTCTTGGAGCTAAGCCCAGGATGCAGTGACAGTGCTCTCGCAAAATGTTGTCGTTTTGGAAGTTGTTTTGGTGGAATAGTTGCATGTGGGGAGGTGAGCAAGGTCATTAAAATGGCAAATTCTCTGCAAAAGAAAATACCACAGAAACAGTAATAGACAGAGGTCAACTTGCTGGCTTTATGTAGCTCTAGCTTGTGTAAAATGGAACATATCGGTAAACTGGTGAAGTCAGGGTCACTAGCGCATGCCAGTACCAAAAGATGTGGCAAATCAACTCCAGATGGCTGTGTCAGAAATCAGGGCATTAGAATCCTGCCAGACGGAGCCTGGGCTTTTCTGAGGTGCGTTTACAAGTTGTTTTATTAGTTGTAGATCTTTGTAACAATTCTGAGATGGCAAAGCAGGTATACTTTGTTGCATGATCCAAATCTTCATCAAAACATTTTCAGCCCAAGTTGAGCTCAGAGTGTTAATGTTTCCTGTAAACAAAGGGGATTTTCAAAACAGCAACACACAGATAGCCAAAAGGAGTTAGAATGTTGGTTTAAATAGCTGACCAATGGCAGGTTTATAGCCAGTCTACAACCGGTGAGTCAGACTATTTTACACTTTAACCTAGACTCGGGTACAAGGATTTGAGACTGTTAACTGGCACAAGGGGTTAAATAAGGTGTGATACAGCAGACCCAGTCATGCTTTAAAACAGGTCATTAAAATCCACTCTCTATCTCACTGGTTCAGATCGCCAGACTTAAAGTGTTTGTTTCCACAACTCTGTTTAATTAATGCTGTGTAAGCTGAAGCTGTGTGTATTTGTGTGTCATGTCTCAGGTGGCTGGCAAGACGAGACATGGCCTGACGGCTGGACAGCGGTGACCAGAGATGGGAAGCGCTCAGCTCAGTTCGAACACACCCTGCTGGTGACGGAGACCGGCTGCGAGATCCTCACCCGCCGCCTGGAGGACAACGGTCGCGCTCATTTCCTAAATCAAATGTAGGCCGGACTTGAACGCACCAAGGACTGGACTTTCCAGACACAGACACCCAGCACCTCTGGGCCTCACAACACACACACACACACACACACACACACACACACACACACACACACACACACACACACACACACACACACACACACACACACACACGTCAAATGAGGCACCACTGCTAGAGCTCAGTGTAACTGTGGCTCTCATTGTTCTTCGAATTAAATATCGGTTCCTCAAAGTAAATGGAAGTACTTGAATGTGTCTTATATCCAACGTGGATTGCTTTATTAGTGAAAACTGTATCCTCTGAAGGAATTATGAACGTATTTATGAGATTTGGTTTCGCTTAGTGGTCAAGCTTGACATCGGGCCTTTTTTGACCTCTGGATCATGTGAACCAGAGATTTTACTGGCTGGCTAGTTGTTGTCTGTGGTGTGTGGAGCTCAGGGCAAATCCAACTAGTACGCCATGCTTCGCTTCTTTTTTTCCTCAGCTTCTGCTAACTTAATCAGATTTCATGTGAATATCCCAGAGATGGACTGAAAAGACTCAGCAATACTAGAGACAGTGGAGGGTTTCCTGGAAACGGGGTCAACAAGTCTCACAACCTCAACAACCAGCGACTCACAACTCCTTTTACAAATAGAAAACACCAGGGCCAAAAATGTATTTAATAAAAGTTTAAATTAAAGGCAACAAAAATCATCCACTTGACAGTTTTTATGCAGACGAAGCAGAGATTAACGGCAGACACATTTAAAGAAGTAGTTTGAAATTTTTGGAAACATGCTGTCACTTTCTTGGCCAAGAAGATCAAAACCACTCTCATTTCTGTCCCTTAAATATAAAGCTACAACCAGGAGACTGTTAGCTTAGCATGAAGACTGGAAGCAAGAAAAACAGCCAGCCTGGCTCCATTCAGAATTGAAAAAAATATAACCACCAGCACCTTGAAAGCTGTATCTTCATGTTTAAAAAGGATAGTCCACCCTCCAAAGTAAAAATAAATTTTCATCCTGCTAATTATCAGTCTTGATTATTTTGGTGTGTGTTACCGAGAGTTGGAGATGTCAGCCGTAAAGATGTCTGTCTTCTCTCCAGTATAATGGAACTAGATGGCACTTGGGTTGTAGTGCTCAAAGTGCCAAAAATACATTTGAAAAACTCAACAGCAATGTCTCTTTCCAGGAATTGACCCTGGTTACTCATAATCCACAGACCTGAACAGTTTCATGTAGGAGCTATTCTTTCTACCAAACTACACCACCCCTATCACAGCCTAGAAGGAAGTGCATCTACTGCTACCTCTCCTTGCTCCACTGAGCTAACTAATGGTACAGCTCAGACAAAAGGACGCCATTAATTTTTACATCTTGCACTGTCATGAGCACGATCCCCTCGTCAATGAGTAGATGCACGCTTCCTTCTGTGCAGTGATGCAGTTGCTGGATGAAGTTTCGTGCCTGCATGAAACTGCTCACAACAAGGTCTGTGGATTATCTCGAGTAGTGTTTATTCCAGTCTTTACTCTAATCTGGACTGAGCTAAACTGACCTCTCTTGGCTGCATCGTCATATTTACTTGTGTGTTGAATTTTGCTCATCACCTTAAGTTTACCAAAACAGCAAAATCAGCATTTTCCCAAAATACTGAACTGCTTTCTGTACTGGCTTTGAAAGAAAAATAATCAGTAAACATTTAGTCTATCGCTTCAGGTCAGCCATAATTATAGTACCAGAGGTGTGTACTACGAAGCAAGTTTGACACAGCTAGACTTTCGTTGTGTTAGCTGGCTCGTCAAAGCCTCCGATTATACCCATACTCTGCCGTCAGCTTCTTGAAGCCATATTGCCTGACTCCAGATCTAATAAACACTGCGGCGCCCGGCTTAACGCAAGCCGTGGCACCATGTTTCTTTTGTCAAACAACAATAACAACAACCCTGCAAATAAAAGAAAATGGTGGCACTAATGTGACATTGTGGGCTTAACACGTTTGTACATAATGTATTCCTTCAGCTGGGAATCTGTTATCACTCATAGATTAACTATTGACTATGCCCAAAAGAGTTGATGGTGATGGGATTTCAATCTGAAACTTAACCTGCTCCAGACCAGGTTAGGTCAGCATCAGCACAGGTTACCATGGTGATCTAGCCAGTGTAAAAGAGAGCCGCCTTCGAAGCAATCATATTGCCAAAATATTCTGGTTTTTGCCCTTCATCCAAAAATGACAATATTCCTACTAAGTTGTTTACATGGCTAATGGAAATTTGCATTCCACTGATAATTCTGTTTACATGCAGCTGTGCATGCTTTGATTAATGTGCCCTAACATGCTGTTTTACAAATCAAGATACAGAACAGTGGAGCTCCTCGAGCTGCTCATGATTTTGCTTTTTCCTTTGCTTACTGGTGGCAGACTTGTTCGATCATGCAAACATAGCCTCTTTCCTTCCTGAAAAGACCAGTGTTGGGATATTTGCACATATCCAAAAACTTGTCTTTGTCATGTCATCTTTATACTATCTCTACACTAGCCCTGCAACCTGTTGTCAAACCCCAATTGAGACGTATATCTAAACAGAATGTGCTGTTTACATGTCCTGCATGAAGTTGAGAATATTGTCATATTTGGAATAATAGTGGATTATTAGTGTGCATGTGAAACCAACCAAACTCGCTAACCCAGTAATTTGGCCTCAGAGTACACACCTCTGGTCAGCTATCACCATCTTATTTACCTGCTGATGTGTCCAGCACAAGCCCTCTACTTCAGTTATTATATCTTGACTGTGGCTATTATTAGTGCACACACAGTTTTCCAGTAGATTACGTCAGCCATGGTTGCTAGGAGAATTGTGACGCAACCACAGAGCATCTCCATTGAGATCCAGAATGAGAATAACGACATTGATCACAAAGTCGTTGAAGTGCTGAGCTTGTTAATCCTGCTTTAAGGAATATTCTTTTGAGTGTCTCATGTTTCCAATAGCCCTGGTGTAGCAAATTGAGCCTTAATGTGTGAACCTAGGAGTTAAAACTTGCCGGATATCTCGAGGCATTTTAATTGATGTATCCCCTTATCTTGACAGTCACCGTTTACCTTGACGTGGGGAGTGTCCTGGTGTGAGCAGCATCCGTTCTTTCTACATTTTCAGAGGACTAATGTGATCACAGTTTCTCTGCCATCTTTGTATTTCTTCTAATGGAGTAATAAATGACTCTTCTGTAGCTCTGTGTGGGCGAGTTTGTCCTTGAATAGATTGGTGATCGAAGTCCCCAAAGTGCTTTAATTTACCAGGCTTTTATTACTGGAAATGTGTAGCTGTGGGCCTTAATGCCTTTTTAAACTCAGTGGAGTACAACGGTAGTCGAAACTGCATTTAAGATTTGATTTTGACACTGTTTCCTTTAAGCTGTACTAGTGTGACTATATCAGCAGATCTTGAACTTCATGAAGTTACAGTGAAGGTTCTCTGCTTCTATAAACATACATGACATACATACATGGCCCATAAACATGACATCATTCGAAACTTTGCCAATACAGTATTTAGTCTGCAGCTACTAATACAAGACCATCCTTGCTCATAGATTATATAAAATAATGGATGCAGCCACCATGATGCCACCAATTTGTTTGTGGACTCCCGCTTTGAAGCATCAGGTTTGTCATTTGGCCGTCGCTCCCTGGAGTTTTGGAGTCAGAAGTGACCAAAATTGGACAAGAAGGTGGAGCTGACTCAATCTGTGACAACACCTTGCAGTCAGCCTGCTACTTAAAGCTTAATTTTAAGCCCTAACAAAATGTTAACAGGTAAGTTTTAGGTAAAGTTGAGACTGATCTTGGGTGTCCGCTTTGAAACTGTGCTGATTGTATGGATCTTCTGTGCTGCTGGGTCAAAGGTGTGTGAAGCATCCATGATTTAGAATTTGTAGCACCTTTGCAGCATCATCTATACTTGAAGCTTTAGCCCTATTCGGACAGGATTAGTTTGACGTTTTAGACGTGGGGTAAAGTAATTCTTACCCAGGATTTTAGTCCTGTCCGAATGCGCCATGTCTGTAATCATTACGGATAATGTCAGTAAAAATTAACAGTCCGGAGAAAATACCTTGGGTAATATTAATCCCGTACAAACACGATCCTCTGTGAAAATGTATGTTAATATTTCGTCACATCCTGTTTAAAACTGTTTTTTCGCATTTACAACTAGTTAAGCATTTTGTCGATGATGGAGGCGCTTGAAGAAGCATTCGGTGTCGTCGGCAGTCATGATGGACATTCTTCTAATGATATCATAGCCCAACGTGGGAGACCAATCAAAAAGGCCAAGAAGAAAGCACTTTTCAGAGCCACAAGACCTGTGGTTGTGTTAGGTAGGCCTAATATAAATCCATATTGCTAATCGTTGTGTACACACAATCCTGATCATGGGCAATAATTCATATTGGGCTAATCCATTATTATTATCCATCAGCTGATTCTTTCAGGAAGCAATGTAGCACGCACATGCCGACAGGGAGGTGACGCCAGGGTGCAAACTGAGTTACCACTCCCATCTCTGGTAGAATTACAGAGATTTCTTGTCCTGTGCGAATCGGACACTTATGGCTACATGAGCCTGGACAGACATGGATAATTGCTCCAACATGACTGATCCATAGAAACATACAACCGCAAGGAAGTTCATTCTAGTTTCTTTTTCTTTGCAGCAGATATCTGCTGTGGGTGATACGCTTGGGCTTGGCAGACTGGCTCAACAGTGCCACCTAACAGCTTTTGAAGTAAAAGCCCCCACCTTTAAATTTCATGTAGATGAATGAATGTTGGAAGGTATATGTAACATCCTTAAAAAAGCCTCTTAGAGGTATCCCCAACAGGAAGTCAACCTCATGTGATAAAGATCATCTGATATACTCAAAATTTACATAGTGTGGTCTACATGATATACAGCAACAAAACCTGCAGGTAGTGAATGTTGTCTAGCACCATGTGGTGGCCATTGTCCATTAGTCATGGGAATGCACGGCTGCCTGGCGGTAGAACTGGTCTCCTGCCAGCACCCCCAGTGTGCAGGAAGATGCAAGGGTCGGTCCATCTCTGCTTTAATTAAACTTTTTTTTTTCCTGCTATGAATGAAATGTGTGCATTAGAAAAGGCCTTTTGAGAATCCAATATAGTTTGAGGTTAATCAACCCAATCAAGCTTAAAGGCCCACAGTCCTTTGAGCCAACCATTTCAATATTATGTGTCCTCATTGTCCTTGTACAAGAATCCTTAAGAAGTTTGCCTCACAGGCGGCAGACCAGTCTTCATCACCATGGAAATACAGAGGAGGAAAACTTTTTTGCTTCTGGGTCTCCACTGTAAAGCATGAACTAAACTGTTGGGAAACATGGCAGTCTACATGTTTTACCTAACTGAGTCTGAGCACAAGCTGTCGTAGTAATTCTCTGAAGTCTGCTCCAGTTTGAGTCAACATTTTGAAAATGAAAGCACCTCACCCAAGCTTGGAGAGACACTTACATCTGTGAGAAGTTATGAAACAGTCCGGCTAGAAGCAGACTTGTTCTCAAATCCTACGGGAGGATAATCAAAGGTTGTTTTGCAACTGTGTCAGCAGGCGAGTTTTACTTCATCTGCTGTGTCTTAAACACAACTTCATCAGGCCTTGATGTCCATGCTGCTATCAAAAAGAACCGCTCAAAAATCCTCATCGATTTACGCCCCTCCAACTCTGATGCCATTTGGTTGTTTGTGGTTGTCGTAGCGTATTATTCATTCAGTCTGGATCAAAGAATATTTCAGAGTAATCTTGTTTTGGTTCCTCTGTTTTTCCTTCACACAATGTTCTCTCTGTGTATGTGCGTTCCTTCAGGGGCGAAACACTGATCAAAGAGGTGTCTGTGTATTGTTCAAATAAAACACGAACAGAAATTTGCCACATTATTTATTAAACTGAGCAGCGTAAACTTGGAGTGACATCATGGTTTCCTCTGCTCTTCTGCATCTAGAACTGAAGGACGACGCGGATGCTGAAAGATGAAAGTTGGATTACATTGTGTTTTTTAAGACTGAAAATATATAACTGACTAATTCAGTGCTCATATTTGAAGAAAGAACCCTCATTGTGCAAATAATTATGAAGTCCTGTCTTACAATCACGTCTCAGCTTTGTCCTTAACAGAGGGCAGCAGTGACGCATAATGTCTTCAACAGTCAAAACCCAGAGGGACACTGAACCACAGTGCATATTAACATAAACAACTTCAAAATGTTTCTTAAATCGTGGCTTACCATTTCCCAGCATGCATGAGATCAAAACCATCAGTGATCTTCTCGAAGGGCAGAGTGTGAGTCACAAATTCATCCACTTTGAGCTTCTTGTTCATGTACTCCTCCACCAGTTTGGGGACACTTTCCACACTCTTGTATCCTGGGAAAAGTGTAAATGAGCTCATTAAGTAGAGGAAAGTGGCAATGTGCGTTTTATCAAGTGGTTGCATTAAATCTGAATGGCACGAAGTTACTGACAGGCTACAGTCAGGGCGGAATACTGAGCAAAGGACAAGTGTGCTTATGTGAATTGAACAGAGCTGTTGCGTCAGTGTAAAATGAACCTTGAATCCTTTCATATAACAACATAGCCTCATCTCTAAGGAGGCTAAGATGTTCATGCATGTGAAAAAGCAAAGATTATAGTAGTGAAACAGCTGAGCTTCAACAGAAGTGACAAACTGAGGAATGATTGTTCTAAATCTACACCTACACATCTCTCTACGTGTAAATGCTTGTGTAACAGCCTGGCTTCAATCCACAGTCACAAAGCACTGCAAGAAATTAATGAGTAGTTTGCTCTGTGCAGTATGAGCTCATTATGAGCCACCTTCCCTAAGCTGGGATCTTTGATTGTTACTGTAGAAGCAGGTTCCAGTTTGAAATTTCAGTCAATGCAGTTATATTAATTTTAATAGCCTGATACCCACCTTGAAAAACTTTGGGCCGTATTAAACAATCTATAGTGCATTGTGCATGTATTTAGGGCATATCCAATCACTTTTGTTGGTTAAGTGGTGCAGAATTTGGGCACAAAATAAGGTGCAAGGGGCAAAGGGGTTGCAATTAGTCCCTTAATTAATTAATCATAGGTGTGTGTTCAGCCAGGCAAAGTGTCATCTGCACTTCCCTTGGCGGCAGTGGCTCGGCCCATAGGGACTTAAGTTGAGAACAAGAGCGTTGTCGATTCAAGTCCCTGTCCCGGACCAAACAGTGGTAGCTGGAGAGGGGCCAGTTTGCCTCCTGGGCAGTAAAGCACTGAACCCCCAACGCTTGGAGCACCTGTCCATGGGCAGCCCCCTCACTTTAACATCTCTCCGATTAATGCTTGTATAGGTCCTGTTTGTGCATATGTGTGTAATTTGGGGCTGTGTGTGTACGACAACCTCGGGGATTAATAAAGAATATATTCTATCTTCTCCTTCTTCTTGAAAAGCCAGGTGCGCCTGCAGCTGGAACGCTGCTATTTATGTGCTCGATTTGGTAATATGGGAGAAGCAAGTGTTTTTTTGCTGAGAGTAATGCAGTAACGTCACTGCAGCAAATATTGTGGGACATTTAAGCAGCAAAATGAAAACTGAAGTTATAAACTTTATAGAGGACACTGAACTAAACTTTTAGCTTCTGAAGTTACACTGCTTCTCTCGTGTAAATGCGCACAGCGTCTCTCTTAATGGGCAGTTGGACAGCAGCTCTGCTCTGATCTCTGCTACGTTCATATTTTACAGAATGTAGGTAATATTTTCCTCAATATTGATGTTATTATCTCACTCATCCACAACCTATCTGTGTGTCCCTGTGTGTGTAATTAGCAGAATGTAAACGTGTTGTAAACCCACCTATGTAGGTGCATCTTACTCTATGATGAAAGTGCCCTTTAAACAGCAAAAAACAAATAAATACTGCGCCATTCTGACTTCAGACCAGATTTTTGCTGGTCACTTTCTGCTGCCTCAAAATAGCAATCTCAGTTTAAGAACTACAGGCCCATGGCCACTGAGGGCACAAGAACATTTGTTACTCACACAACATCAGGCCACTTTGCATCAGGTGTAAGATAAGGCCCAAATAGTTCACAGCCATTAGTAATGGGCAGTTCTCGTCAGTGTACTGAATCACTAGAATCCGTTCATTAAAAAACTGTGTTAAAAGGAATCGTGCTTGACTGGAGCTCTGACTGCATGTAGGCCCACCTACTAAATGTATACAGTTCAGTTGAGGGCAAAGCAAATGTGGTGCGAATTTAGTTATAAAGCTTCCATTTATAAACTAAAAGCTGAAGACCTTCTATATTATGTACAACACATTTATTTTTAAGATGCCTTATTTCCGAGTTAAATATTTTGTCATACTTTCTACTTTGAGTCTCCAAGACATGAGGGAAGGGTGCAGGCTTCAGTGACTCAGGGATTCACTCAGAGCTCACATTTACTGTGCAGTACATTCAGTGAACGAATCACCGAACATGCTGTTCCCTTGAAGTTAAAGGATCTGAGACCGTCACAGGCCTGAATCACAACTGACTAAGAGCTCAACTGAACTGAGAAATTAACAACTTGTTGATGTCCATCTTAGTTTAGCATTTTAACATGCTACCTTTCACTAACTGGGGCTAGAAACCAAGTGCAGCTGAGGCTAATGGGATTTGTGCTCGTTTAGCAGGTATCTGATAGTAGCCTTTTGATCAGATTAAAAGTTGGACCTAATGATGGTGCAGCAAACCTCCTTACATCTGCATCACAAAACAAATCATTCTCAGAACAACTAGCTTGTTACCTCCAAAAGCTGTGCCTTTCCAGGTGCGTCCAGTCACCAGCTGGAAAGGCCGAGTGGAGATCTCTTGTCCAGCTGCTGCCACCCCAATGATGACGCTGGTGCCCCATCCTTTATGACAGGCCTCCAGGGCTGCCCTCTGCCATCAAGAGACAATATCAAGATGAAACAGAATCACATCAACCTGATCCAAACAGCACCTGACCAGAATATATGTGAGCATTGCCCAATTTTGTTTATCATACATTTATTCTTTTTTTAAGGCCTGATGTATGCCGACATTTTTAGAGGAGGAGTGGGCTGTGCTATGCCTCCAAATTCCCATCCTGCCAAGAATGAAATTGCAGTTATTAACAACTGAATTTAAGTTATTTGTATTCTGTGGAATAAAAGTATTCAAAACTACAATATACCTGCTGCATAACATCAATAATATGGGATTATTATTTCCCCACTCACCATGATTGCCACATTGCCCACACATTCAAAGGAGTAGTCCACACCTCCATCTGTCATCTCCACCAGGACCTCTTGGATCGGCTTGCTGTGGTCCTTTGGGTTCACCATGTCTGTGGCACCGAACTCTCGAGCAGTTTTAAACTTATCGGGGTTGAGATCGATTCCAATAATCCTTGTTGCCCCGGCTGCTTTGCAGCCCATGATTGCTGCAAGGCCCAGCGCCCCCAGGCCAAACACTGCACAGGTTGAGCCGGCCTCCACCTGCAGGATGAGGCAAATACAGGTCAGCACATTTCTGCTGCTATTAATGGCACAGCACACAGCAGGGAAAACAAGACTGATGTTGAATAGGACACCTTAAATTAATGCTACATAATGATTAGAAAAGGGGCCAACACATTTTGCATGTGCTTGCGTCTTTAGGTTTCAGCTGAGTTTCCCCCTGGCATCAGGTAAATACTGTAGGTACACACTGGCTCATAAACAATAAATGGACATATATTAAAAATGCTCCCAGCAGCTTGCTGGGACTGCAGGCACAGCGGTGCTTTGACCAAATTACTAACATCAGCATGCTAATATGCTCACAATGACAATCTAACATGCTGATGTTTAGTAGGTTTATTGTTCGCCATGTTCATTATCTTAATTGTGTTAGCATGCTAACATTTCTCAATAAGCATTAAACACAAAGTGCAGCCAAGGCTGACGGGAATGTCATTAGGTTTGCAGGTATTTGGTTATAAAGAACTGGACAAATTAAGATTTTGATGATGGTGCTAAGGAAAATTTAAGGATCACAACAAAGTTCATGGCAATAAGCCCCGTAGTTTTTAAGACATATAACTCAAAAATCACAACTTAACCTCACGGTGGCACTAATGGAACTCAGAGGATCACCAAAGTCATCAGAACACGTATTCTGGGGACCGTGACTGATTGTGCCAATTTATCCAGTAGACATTGAGGAATTTCACTGTGTAAGAAAAAGTCTAACCTGTTGTAAAATTAGAGGGTTTCATCCTCTGGGAACCATGAATGTCCCTATTAAATTTCATGGCAATGCATTTAATGATTGCTAAGACATTTTAGCCCGGAACAAAGTGGTGGGCCGCTATCCCTTGTTTCATGCTGCTAACGTGGTTTAACAATACACCAGCACTAGCTTACAGTCAAAGAACTTACAGTCCTGGTCATACAGAGGTTAAAGTTAATGTCTGCTTAGCATTTAAATGAATAAAAACTTGTGACCATACTGAACACAAGCATAGATGTAATTGCCGTTTCAATCCACATACAACCATCAAGTGGGTTGGAATCTGTAATCTTGCATGACTGTTTCAAACCAGCAAGGTAGCAGCCATTAGCCTGCAAGTCAGCAAAGCTACTGGGAAGAATGTGGTAAGACAGCTCATGGATAATATTCAAGACACTCAGACACAGAGTATCGGCTTTCAGTGTGGTCTGATGAAAGTATACAAGTGAGACTTGGTAATTGAAATCGCAACCGAGCCATTTAGGAAGCAATGGGGAAACAAATGGTGGAGAACAGCTACAACCATTTGGTTATTTGAGCCCAACGGAGTGATCAGATTCCAATTGTATCTAGACAAACTAAAATAAAAGTGCATAAAGGGGGTCTTAGTGACCAGCTGCAATGACTGATCATAGCACCGTGACATCAGAGGCAGCAGACTCACCTTGGCAGTGTTTAGAGCAGCTCCATAACCAGTGGTGATGCCACAGCCCAGCAGACACACCTTGTCGAGAGGAGCCCTGTTGTCCACTTTAGCCAGGGAGATCTCAGCCACCACAGTGTACTCAGAGAATGTGCTGCAGCCCATGAAGTGGAAGAGGCTCTTGCCCTTGCAGGAGAAACGGGTTGTCCCATCTGGCATCAAGCCTTTGCCCTGAGTGAGCCTGGAGAGCAAAATATAAACACAGATCTGACATGTGATCAGCTGCACAAGGCAAGAGTTTTATGTTCGAATCTGATGTACACAGTCGCACATGATTTAACGCTGGATATTTACCTGATCTTTTGACACAAGTTGGTTTTTGGATTCTTACAGAACTTGCACTCTCCACACTGTGGGACATACAAGGGTATGACTGTGTCCCCTGCAACAAAAACAGCCTGTTTGAGCATTTCCATGATATATAGTGATCCTCAATGAAGAGAAGAGAAGAAAAGAGAAGAGAGAAAGAACCTGGTTGAAACTTGGTGACTCCCTTTCCGACGCTCTCCACAATGCCAGCTCCCTCGTGGCCCAGCACTACAGGGAAAACTCCCTCGGGGTCGGAGCCGCTGAGTGTGTAGGAGTCAGTGTGACAGATCCCTGTGGCCACAATCTGAAATGAGGGACTGTGATCTGATCCATGCTCAATTGATTTATCATGCTCTGATCTGAACATGAACTCCTGCTAATCTGAGGAGATCAATTGGTTCACAAATCAAGTGTTAATGGTAATAATTTAAACCTCAATTTGTGAGAGTTACTTTTGGTAGAGGTTAAGTTTCTGTTGTAGATATGGTATTAAGTTAAAGAGCAGGTCTGTCTTGCTCAAGGTAAATTAGGAATACAGTAGCAATACAGCAGACTCTTTTCTTTTACAACATATAACCAGATATAACTACAGGGGCAAAGTACACTGTAGTGTTGGACTGACTGAGGAAAAACTGAGTACAGATAAGCTTTTAGGTGGAGCTGGTTGTCATATAGTGTAGATTATAAAGACCATACTGTACATTCAGTAGGTACAGTGACTTATCTAAGATGAAAAGGCAGCAAACTTTGCTTTAAATTTATAGTTTTAGTTGATCAGGCTCAGATGATTTCTTAAATGTTCTTCAACATATACAACTTTTATAGATTTGAATGGAGGGATCAGTTTGAGGTAAAAAAACAAACAAAACAGCACATTAAAAGAGAATAGCCTCCAAATCTACCAAGGGCGGAGGCTTGTTTCAATATTTGAGGAGGGCACATATAAAGCGAGGGTTCAAGGGTTTTCCCCCTGAGAAAAAAATTGAGTGTCAGATACTTCATTTCCTCCATCCTGGTGAATTTTTGTTCATCATTTTAAGATATTTATGTAACGAAAAACACAAAATTCAGGCAGGGGGTGTAAATTCAAAACACAAAAATAATATTTAAACTAATAAACTTATAAACTCCTGCATGTAAACTCAATAGACCAGTTTGTTGAAGTTACTGATTGGTGCAGACATGTTTCAGATCATTTTAGAATCAGTAGGCTGGGTTTTTTTTAAAAATGTTACTTCTTTTCAACAATGAATATTTGTTTCATCTATATTTACACTGTGCTGTGTAATTCTGTTTTACAGAACATTTTGAACTTATGTTTTAAAAAAATGATGGGGTCATAATCAAAAAGGAGTGGAGGCACACCCACTGTCCCCAGTGTAAATTAAACTTGTTTACTTGAGTAATGTATGGAAATCTGGCTGCAACCATAGAAACACTGGTTACATAAACTTGGAAAGAGCCACAGCTGAAAGGTGTGTCTGCATGCATAGGTGTGATTCAGTACTTAGACAAATAACCCTTAATCCCTACTGAGACGTCATTTTTTGTTATAAGAATGAGCTTTTTTCTTTTCTTTCCAACTTTGAACAGTCACTGTATTGACTTTAATAAACTGTAGATACATTATAAGCATGACAGATGAGTTTGCAGCAACATATTTATCTTGTAGATGCAAATATCTTTAGTAAATGAGTATCATTAATAAACACATCAGCCCTGTGTCATTACCTTGAGGCGAACTTCCCCATCTTTAGGAGGTGCCACCTCCACCTCCTCCATGGCCAGAGGTTTCCCAGCCTCCCATGCTACCGCAGCTTTACACCGGATGACCTAAAACACAACATCCAGGGTCTTCAGCAGGCCTGGCATCACTCACGGTAACTACTCTGTGGACATTTAACCCATTCAGGACTAAAGTGGAAGCAGCCGTGATTCAAAGGGTGGAGGGAGAAACGCCGCAGATTTCTTTTACTGTAGACTACTGTAAAACAGGATTAAGGTCTGTTTATCATTAGTTCCCCAACCCTGTTTCTCAATGGCTTAACATAACAAGACCATAAAAAAAACCTGTCCTCAAAAAAAACCTTCTAACTTTTTTCTCCCCCCATTGTGCAGACATGTTGCAACAACAGGAAGCCTTAACCAACACTCAAGCAGATACACAAAACTTTTGCCTATTATAGATTGTGAAACAGAGGGTCTGTTTCTCTTTTACGGCAGTTAAATTTAAAAAAAAAAAAAAAAAAAAAGTCCCAATAAATAGCAGATCTAACCCCACTCTCCTCACCCCTCCTCTTGTACTGTAAACATTCCCTCTGTTCCATAAACACTTGACTGAGCAGAGGACAAAGTCCCAGCAATTCTAGCAGTGTTGATGCACCCAGAACAGCTCAGATCCATTCAGACATTTACAGAAAGTCATTACTTTGATGTCATTGTATGTGAGGAGAAGTCAGCGTGCTTACCTTCCCTGCAGTTGCCATGTTTCACAACCAGACTCTCGCTCACAAGGTTAGCTGAAAGTACAGGTCTTATCAGAGTTTAGACCAATCACAAAGACAGGCGCCGCCTGCATGAGCTGTGGGCTGTGTCCACACACGTTCTGCTGAACTTTCCACTTCCTGCAATGCTCATTTCCTCTGACCAATGGCTAACCAGAGGGGAAGATGGGTGTATTCAAACAAAACACACACTTAATAAAGATTTATAATATGTAATACATACATTTCATGAAAACCACATTTGTTTCTTTCTATTAAATCCCAGTTTATGGTGTGCCATTTAGTTTAACACTTCAGGAAACAATTTAACACTGGTTGAGTTTTTCATTAGTTTTTGATTTTTTTCTGTATTTATTTCTGTTTGATTCCAGTTATATTTCAGTTTGGGTTTAATGCTTCTAATATAGTTATTTGTATTCATCATTCATTTAATATTGGTTTTATTAATTACCTATTTATTTTGCACTAAAGTCCAAATGAAATGGCATTTTGAGAGCATCTATATCTTGTGAAACAGTTCCATGAGCAAGATATAACACTGGGAGTAATGTGATTTGATCATTGAAAAGTGGCCATGTCATAACAAACATAGTCTCAGTGGTGCATGCTGTTGGGAACTTGTGATTAAAAGTGTTAAAATGGCTGTGAAATAATTTATGATTATGATTGATAATTATTAATTATATTAAACAGTATGATTTCATTTACATTGAATCATATCATGGGAAAGCATTTCTGAAAAAGGAAAATGACAGCCAATTAATTGATTCGGTCTCATAAGATATACACTGATTGCTCACTAAAATAATAACTATAACCAAAATCATCCAATCAGTAGTAAATATTGAAAGATTTTGGAGTTTTTTACAGAGAAGAAGTTGGCACATTTACTCCTGAAGCCAAATTAACTGCTCAAAAGGTACTATGAACTAGAGCCTGTCTAACTTTCTGTGCAGACGTGGACTGTGTTTATAGCTATGACCATTAGAAGCGAACTCTGGAGCTCTTATGCTTACCTTGCTGTGAGACATTTAGCGATCTGTCACAGTTGGATGTGTTAAATTTGCAAAATTGAACAAATCATTTGTCCAACAACACCAAATGCCCAGGAACAGTGTTGGCATTTAAGCCAATCTTCTTCTGAGTCCATCAGTAATGGGGCCCAGAAAGACTTTTTTCCCATAGATGTACATTCTGAAAAAGGCGTCTATATAAATCAGTGGCAACCCTGCAAAATGACTAATTTCACTATCAGAATTTGAGCCATTTGAATTTGATAACATTCTAGAAGATGGCCAGATGATTAAATCATTTTTATCCCCAATCATGTCAGCAGACAGTTGCTCAGCCAATGAAAATTAACTGCTTGGCTGCCACGAGTCAGTAGTCTGCTTGCTCTATGGACCCTATGGTGCAATAATTGCATACTGCAGAAATCAATCATCTGGAGCTGTCAGATATATCACTTTCCTCAATGTGAAGAAATTAGCCCAGTGACCATGGTATGTTTGGAAAATAGAACAAGGTTTGGAAAACACCAGAAGACATACTAACGTAGCATGCTGTTGCTAGCTGGCTAACCAATGACTTTCTCTGTGCTGCTTAACGTTGCAGATTTATTGATGGGTGGATGTCGTATTATTGGTTGAAACTGGTTGGTACTAGCTACGTTAGCATACATCATATTTTATTTTACAGGAGGACATCATGGTTGGATTCCAATGTAAAAATACAAAGAAATATATTTCTTTTTTTTTTTTTTGTTTAGCATATATTTGTGCTGGGTTATTCTAAAGATCAAAAGTGTGACAGTTTGAGGCTCCTCTGGGAATCGTAGCACTATGGGGTGCCGTTTGTAAAGTGGCTCACGCTGAAAATAACATCAACATTTTGCCACATTTAGCTTCAAACAATGTTTAAAAAAGTGTTGTGAATTTTTTAACGTCACCCTTTACCACATTTACAGCAATATTTGTTAACTTAGAAATATATTAAATAGTTAAATATAAATATTAAATGTGGCACCTAAATGTTAAATGTTAAATCTAAATATTAAATCTAAATCTAAATGCTAAATATGAATATAAATCTAAATGTTAAATCTAAATGCTAAATATAAATATAAATATAAATGTTAAATCTAAATGCTAAATATAAATATAAATGTTAAATGTTAAATCTAAATATTCTGGGTGAAACTAAATATTTAGCTAGCAAATTCACACTGCCGGGTAGCGGAAGTACCAATATAAAAGCTCAAGATGGTCAGACTGTTTATAGAATCAAATAACGAATTAAAAACAACTTGGGGGGGAAATGGACACTTGAACATACATAAGCGTGATAACAACTACCTAAAATAACAAGAAACGTGTTTGGAGAAATTTTATTTGATGTGTACTTTGAGTTGTTAGTGTCCCTTCGGAGGGAATCACCTTGTTGTTGTTTACAAATACTTCCGGGTAGAAAACCAGCGGAGTTTAGCTACATATATATATATATATATATATATATATATATATATGCATATCTCACATTGTTCATGTCACTATATCACCGTTTAGACTAATCTGGTGTTTGTAAAGTCTATAAACACTATGATTGAACAAAAATTACTATCACGTTCTGAAATTAAAAACATGGTTATCGTAGATTAGCGGGGCTAACCGTTAGCTGTTAGCCCCGTTAGCGGAGTCTGTAATGACTCATTAACTCTAAACGGTCCGTGAAAAAAAAAAAAAATTCCAGCGGATGTCTTAGTTACTGTGGAAGCCCATTTCCGCCACTTGATGGAAAAAAAATAAGATCTATTAACTCAAATAATGAGATACTAAGTCAAAATTTTGAGATACTAAGTCAAAATAATGACTTACTAAGTCAAAATAATGAGATACTAAGTCAAAATAATGACTTACTAAGTCAAAATTATGAGATACTAAGTCAAAATAATGAGATAGTAAGTCAAAATAATGAGATACTAAGTAAAAATAATGAGACACTAAGTCAAAATAATGACTTGCTAAGTCAAAATAATGAGATAGTAAGTCAAAATTATGAGATACTGACATCACTGGGACTTGTAACAGTAAAATCACTCCGCTCACAGGTGTTATAAATATAAATACAGCCGTTAATTAACCAGCTGTCACACTCGCTACATTGACGCAAACTGACACTAGCGTTACACCAAGAAAATGGATATTTTCCCCCAAATCACATTTGAATTAAATTATGAGTGGTCGTCAGGAGAGGACGAGAAAAAGGAAAGCCAGGACTCTTCTGTGCAGACTCCAGTGTTTGTGTAACATCAGCCGACCTCGACAAACTGGAGAGGAGCAAAAATTAAGCGAACTTGGTCAGGAATTATCAATGATCATCTGTTGAGATACTGATGAGGATCAGGGAGAGTGGAAGCTGAATCCGGCGGTGCCAACATCCAGGTTTGCCAGCGTTTCATCAGCCGAACTGGACGAAGTTACACAGCTGCAGATCAATGTAAATACAAAGGGCTAGCTTGTGAGTTCCTGGCATGTGCAGTGTTGCCAGATCTCGCGAGACAAATAAGCAACCAGGCCTGTGAAAACAAGCCCAAAACAAGCGACTTTTTCTCCAGAGCCCTCCTAGGTTCCGGGGAGAGAAATTAAATAAACTGTGTGTACGGTTTTACAATCCGTGGGGACGGATTTAAACTGTGGGTACAGATTGTCAATAATATTTACATCCATGTGGACAGATTGGTAAACTGTACGTTTTGCAAAACTACCCACGGTAGCTACACAGTTTATTTATTTTTCTCCCCCCTGAGCTTCAGGACAATGACCACAAGAGGAGTTAAACCACCTTTTAACATTATTTAACATTAGAAAACAAATGGGATATCAAATGTAGACTGATGTATCAGCACATTATATACACAGTAAACCTCTGATAATTTAAATTTGCACCACACAAATAAATATCATCCTTATTTCACAAATTATTTATTTATTATTGCTTTTATGCACTCACCTAACTTTTTTTTTTTTAGTTGCAGGATTGATGTTTTCCTAACCAGAAAAAAACAGATTGCCCTGCTCTGCCTCTGACTGCTAGTACTCGCTGCCATCAGGGTCAGAGCCAATTAGAAGCAGGATGCGGGTTGGAAAAACTCTGGGGAAAGGGGGGGGGGGGGGGGGGGGGGGGGGGGGGGGGGGGGGGGGGGGGGGGGCAGAGGGAACAGGCAAGACAAACTATCCTACGTTTAAATAACATCGAAAATATCTGCTTGACAACTTATTATGGAGATGGGAACAAGCCCAAATAAGCAACTACGCTTTAGAAACAAGACCAAAAAACACGACCTGCAACTACCAATATTTGTAAGCAACTTTACAGAAAAGCAAGCCCAAAGTCGCTTTTAATAAGTGGACTTGGCAACACTGGGCATGTGTGCTGCGTTGCCTGGCAACAGACCGGGGGAACTGTTTTTTTTTTTCGCGGAGCTACATAACATACTTAAATAATTTATTTAATCACCTTTTGTTAACATTTCCTTACTCAGCATTGCTGTTTAAGCTGTTGATGAACTGTTGTATAAAAGCAATAGCACAATTGAAGCGATAAAATCACTCATGTTTATGCTCTGAGTCTCCGTTGCTATGGTTACAAACTAGCAGTTGACCCAGCGCAATAATTTAGAACCTGTCATCAGGCACGGATACCCTGCAGCCAATCAGAATTGAGTATTCACCGTTCGTGCCTGATGACAGGTTCTAAATTTTTGCTCCTCTCCAGTTTGTCGAGGTCGGCTGATGTTACACAAACACACCTGGAGGTCTGCACAGAAGAGTCCTGGCTTTCCTTTTTCTCGTCCTCTCCTGACGACCACTCATAATTTAATTCAAATGTGATTTGGGGGAAAATATCCATTTTCTTGGTGTAACGCTAGTGTCAGTTTGCGTCAATGTAGCGAGTGTGACAGCTGGTTAATTAACGGCTGTATTTATATTTATAACACCTGTGAGCGGAGTGATTTTACTGTTACAAGTCCCAGTGATGTTATACTCTATATCAGCACGGACGGAATGCCTCTCGTCCAATCAAATTACTTATTACCTCATTGTTTTGAGTTAGTAACCCTCTATGATGTTATCCATCGTGACTGAGAGATGAGGAGTATGGATTGTCGAAGGCTGTAACTGTACTCATTCACCTCATTATTGGACTTGGTATCTCATTATTTTGACTTAGCAAGTCATTATTTTGACTTAGTATCTCATTATTTTGACTTACTATCTCATTATTTTTGACTTAGTATCTCATTATTTTGACTTAGCAAGTCATTATTTTGACTTACTATCTCATTATTTTGACTTAGCAAGTCATTATTTTGACTTAGTATCTCATTATTTTGACTTAGCAAGTCATTATTTTGACTTACTATCTCATTATTTTTGACTTACTATCTCATTATTTTGACTTAGCAAGTCATTATTTTGACTTAGTATCTCATTATTTTGACTTACTATCTCATTATTTTGACTTAGCAAGTCATTATTTTGACTTAGTATCTCATTATTTTGACTTACTATCTCATTATTTTGACTTAGTATCTCATAATTTTGACTTAGTAAGTCATTATTTTGGCTTACTATCTCATTATTTTGACTTAGTAAGTCATTATTTTGACTTAGTATCTCATAATTTTGACTTAGTATCTCATTATTTTGAGTTAATAGATCTTATTTTTTTCCATCAAGTGGCGGAAATGGGCTTCCATAAGTTACAACATGATTGAGCTAACTGGAGTAGTTTCATGTCGAGGCTTTTAACGGATGACGTCCTGATGTTAGCTTTGCTGTTGCTGCAGCCACTGATGCTTTCTAGACATCGTGATTTCCCAAAACTGAATAAATACCACACATCGCAACACAAAACTGCTTTGCTAGCTCAATCATGTTGTAACTAAGATATCCGCTGGAAAAATTTTTTTTTTCACGGACGGCTTAAGAGTTAATGAGTCATTACCATACAGTCTATGGTCATTACAGACACTGCTAACGGTGCTAAGAGCTAACGGTTAGCTTAACTTAGGTTGTTAGTCCCTCCGAAAGGACACTAACAACTTAAAGTACACGTCAAATAAAAATTTCTCCAAACACGTTTCTTGTTATTTTAGGTAGCTATTATCACGCTAATGTATGTTCAAGTGTTCATTTCCCCCGATAAGTTGGTTTTATTTCGTTATTTGATTCTATAAGCAGTCTGACCATCTCGAGCTTTTATTTTGGTACTTCGGGTGACCGGCAGTGTGAATTTGCATATTAGCTAAATATTTAGTTTCACCCAGAACATTTAGATTTAACATTTAACATTTAGATTTATATTTAGCATTTAGATTTAACATTTATATTTATATTTATATTTAGCATTTAGATTTAACATTTACATTTAGATTTAGATTTAATATTTAGATTTAATATGTAGATTCATATTTAGATTTAGTATTTAGATTTAACATTTAGATTTAGATTTAATATTTAGATTTTTATTTAACATTTAGATTTAGATTTAATATTTAGATTTAACATTTAACATTTAGGTGCCACATTTAATATTTAGATTTAACTATTTAATATATTTCTAAGTTAATATTGCTGTAAATGTGGTAAAAGGTGATGTTAAAAAATTCGCAACACTTTTTCAAACATTGTTTGAAGCTAAATGTGGCAAAAAGTTGATGTTATTTTCAGCATGAGATACTTTTCAAACGGCACCCCATATAGCCCCACATCTGAGGAGGCAGAAGTCCAAGCACCAGGGTCCTATTGACCTACAGCAACATCTGGTAGTCCATCTGAGGTAAGCTGTAGTGTGTCCTACTGTCAGCTATTTTATTGAGTTTCCTAGCATAATGCAGTGAGCGTATTGGAGTACCCTCCAATTAACAGTTACACAATGTATATGTCTGGGGCTTTTGAGCAGAACTGCCATAAGCTTGTGCTAAAACCATTAGCATGTTGTATTTGTGGGGAAAATGTGTCCAGCAAAAGACAAGTACTTTGTCTGTGAATACTGTGAGTTATAGTGAAACTGATGAGGGTTTGAAATTGTTGCTATTAAGCCATGTTTAAAGTGTGCTTCATGTTTGTTTTGGGTGTGTTTTGAACAAGCAGCAGCCTCTGGGGATGACGAGTGAAGCCAATGCGGACGTGCCAAAAACTGCAGTTCGTTTAATGGCCACTTGAGGCAGACTCCAAAAGCGAGTCAATCCCTGTAGAACCCCATGTTAAAATGCTCACATTTACAGCAGAAATAAACATGTTTACGGCCTGGTACAAAAAACTGTTTTGGTCTCTGTAGCTAATGTCCCCTTTCATGACAACTCCGGGGGGGGGGGGGGGGGGGGGGGCGATCTTTTTGTATGTCCGATCTCTCAGCCATGTTTGTGCCTTATGGATATTTTGTTTCATGAGGGAGCGGGCACCAAGCGGGAGCATGAACAGGGGCAGCCAACACCACAGGGCTAGACAAAGTAGCGTAGCTTGTTAGCCTAGCTTGTTAGCCTTAGCTAACTTAGCAGCTTCGAGCGAGGTGGGAGTGTTTAAGCAACCAGGCTTCATTTGGCCTGCCTCTTTGCCCATTTTTGATTGGCCGGGAGTTGGGCGGAGTCAGGCACTGCCAAGATGGTGACGGCCAGAGCCGCCTACTTTGAGCTTCAAACCTGCTCCTCAGAAACCAATGGGTTACGTTCCATAGTGACTAAGTCCATATTTTTATATAGCCTATGGTTTTGAATCAACTAAACTTCAATCAACTAAACTTAACAGAAACCTCTGCTCCACACGAGTATAATTTCTCACAACGGCGTAGGCCATGTGGTCATGGTGTAGGGTCTGCTGCACAAGTATAAATCCCTTTACCTTTATTGTGAAAAATAGCAATGGAAGGGGTCGATCTGTGATGCCATGCCTTTGTCAAGGTTGAAAGGGGAAACAAAAAAAATCCATTTTGTTCCAACATTTGAAAAAAAATTATTCATGTCCTGTGTGAAGATACCCCCCCCCCCCAAAAAAAAAAAAAACAGTTACAAAAAAAAATACTGACATGTGAATTAATCCTGTTCTTACTTACAACTGTCCAATTTGTGTGTCTGTCTAAGTGCTAGGGAAGAAATAAAGTTCTTACACTTTTGAGCGAACTAAATAGTGCATACAATTAAGAGTTGGATGGGATCATGTACCAGCCAAGTAATGCCTCATCTGACTTGTAATAGGTTCTTAAAAGGTTCAGACTGCATGATTGAAACAAGGTAACACAGTAAATCTAGTGTGGTTGAACCTAAATGAAGATGCTGCTGAATCAGCTTATGTTTTCCCAAGATCATAATGATGAACAATTAAAATCAAATCATGGTCCCTCTCAGCTTCAACATAGAACAATCATGACCTGTAATTTCTTCACCATAAAACCTCACAGTGCCAAACAACAGCTGTTTATGTACCTATATGGCCTCATGTCATTTCATTTAGTGTGCCTGGTGTCTGCAATATTGGATCCTTTATTGTAAATTCTTCAATAAACAGGCAGAAGCTGCTCAGGGATAGATGCTGGAGCACATCCTAGCTGAATATTTACAATGCTGTCTGCCAAGTTAAACAAATGTTGATGATTAGACTGGTCTGAGTAAATCTGAGGGAAAACTATTTGACGGACACTTAAAACAGTTTAACAGAGCATTCAAAGACATGCTGCAGATATGTAAATGCTGTGCCAATGACATACAACACCATAAAACCAGAACACAAACAAGGAGGCCACAGACCCCATCTGTCAACATCATTTATTTTGCTCTATAAACACCAGACATGTTTAGCTTTCTTTATGTGAACACTGCAGATAATTCTCACGATATGCACATACTCCTGAATAGTATTCACTGTTCAAATCAGGCATGTTTAATATGCATAATTTAAGAGATTTCTTTATTATGGGTATTGCATTATTTGTGTGAGTATTATGCTAAGATTTTGTATCATATAGTGATAAATTACAGAGTTACTTCGTGGTCACTGAAAGCAACATAGTGATCTTATTGTGGAGAAACAGTCAGGACGGTCCGGATGCTGTAAGAAAAAAAAAAAAAAAGATATGAATATTAACTTCTCTGTGATACTGTGAAGTCATGAATGGTAGAAGAGTATAGCTCTATAAACCTACCATTTGCCTTGTTTCATCAGTTCAATGGCATCATTGATCTGGTCCAAAGTCATGTTGTGAGTGATGAACTCATCTACCATCACCTTCTTGTCCAGGTAGTCTTTAACCAACTCAGACACAGCATCCCGACCCTTAAAGCCTAAAATCACAAAATAAAAACATAAAAGTCTAAATGATAAAATATAAACTTAAGCCCAGATAGGAATTATGCAAATTTGCAGGAAAGCCCAATCAGTCTTTTTTCAGCATTGACAGTATAAAAACAAAATCGGGGAGTGCAGCAAAATGCCGCCTACCTAATTTTGTTTATACAGAATGCGCCTTTTTCGGGGCAATGAGGGCATGAGCAAGTAACAAAACGTGCAGCTCAGCGTGTGATATAAACAGTGACGTTGGAGGGAAGCCGTGGCTAGTCAGTACTTCGGCGATTCTCTTGTAAGTCGACCGTCCTTCACCGTCCCTGTCATCTGACGGTTATGGCCTCTTTGTTTGCGAGGGCAAGGAGGGTGTTTAATTCTTTGTCTCCTGTAGAGGCAGATAATGTTTCATCTTGTACTAAAGGTGAAAGATCAGGTCAGTTACACAAGGTTTAGGAAACAACTGGTCAAATATCAGATTTGGCAGCAGTAGTTTGTGCGTAAATTAAGCCTTGGGAGTTCAAATGATGTAGAACATTCTGGGTTAGGGTGACCTGACCGGTGGAACAGATGTGCCAATTTTGGCAATATTGGTGCACAAAGTCCAGTTTTAGGAACAAACAAAGGGAATCAGGACAACTTTAGATTCCTAGGGAATATGATCCAAGCGTGTTCACACACGCTTACACACACACACACACACACACACACACACACGCATGCACATGAACGATCAGACGCTCATTATAAAAGCATTTGAAGGGTATAATGCACCGGGCACCTTCTCTCTCTCTCTCTCTCTCTCTCTCTCTCTCTCTCTCTCTCTCTCTCTCGCGTATCCTATTACTGTATCTTTTTAACTCGGCCATTCTGGATGTCACTAACTCGGCTTCTTCTCCGGAGCCTTTGTGCTCCACTGTCTCTCAGGTTAACTCGTATTGCAGCGGTGCCTGGATAGTGTGACGTGTGTGGTTGTGCTGCTGCTGTGGTCCTGCCAGATGCCTCCTGCTGCTGCTGTTATTATTAGTCATACTTCTACTGTTATTATACACATATGATTATTATTATACATGTATACTGCCAGATACTAATATATACTTTCAACATATTGTACCACAGTAGCCAGAACTATAACGACAATATTATTACTTTCACTAATGTTGTTGTAAGCTACTGTCATTACCGAGGATGTCATACAGATTACTGCATTGTGTCATACGGATTACTGTTAATTTGTTATGCTGATCTGTTCTGTACCACATCTATTGCACGTCTCTCCGTCCTGGAAGAGGGATCCCTCCTCAGTTGCTCTTCCTGAGGTTTCTACCATTTTTTTTTCCCTGGTAAAGGTTTTTTTTTGGGGAGTTTTATAAATAAAATTGAATTGAATTGAATTGAATTGAATTGACTGTTTGGGGCTGTTTTACTGTTTTCACTGTATTGATGTTTCTGCTGGTGTCCTGTTGTACCGACAACCTGTATACTGAGTTCTGCATTTAAAGTGATCCCGTTGGCTGTAACTTTTCTCCGTGGTTCTCCGAGTCTCGTCATTTCAGCGTTTGCTGAAGCTGAGCATGTTCCTTACACTCCCCAGTTGCTTATCTTTACAGTGTCTGTCAGGTTTGCATTTCCCTCTTGCTACTAGCTGCTTGCTAATTCCTGCTATCAGCTGTTTCCTGTTTATCCACCGCCAGTGGGTCACATGTGCAGCATCATCAACAGCTCCTCCCACAAGTCATCAACAGCCCCTCCCATTGCGGAAGGCCACCTCTATCTTTTTAAACTAAAAGGGTTCCGCCAATATGACTACCATATGAGGCGGAAAATTGGGCACCTTGGATCGACTCACCAATCCGGCTCTATGTGTCTAAACGCTCGCAGCTTGCCTTAGATAATGGCAGGACATAAGCCCAAAGCCATTCAGTTACCGGAGATTCATTAGTGGTGGTGGTCATACTTGTCTCACCTCCAAATGCAGAGCCCGTCCATGCGCGTCCAGCAATGAGTTGAATGGGTCGTGCAGCAACGTCTTGCATGTCTGTCCAGCCAACAATCACGCTGACACCCCAACCTTTCACACATGACTCTAAGGCACTGCGCTAGATGGAGAAACAGCACAAAGTCAGTGGGCTTGTAACATGATGGGTGCTGGTCCAAATCTCTTGAGCAAGCTGCAACCTCCAGGGCTGAAAAATGAAGCCAACATGGAAGTGCCAAAAACGGCAGTATCTTGAAAGGCCACTTGAGGCTGGCTCCAGAAGCAAGTCATCCCCCATAGACACCCATGCCCAACTTTACACCAGAAATAATGATGCTTACAGCCAGGTATAATAAACGGTCTTGGCTTCTAGCTAATTTCTCACCGATAACATTTAAGTAAGACTTTAAATTATTAAGGGCTTTGTGTAACAAGCTGTCAGCAAGACGCCACCCCAGTCTATGAGCCACATCTCTCACTTGCTCCTCAATAGAACCAGTCTCTTGTCCAAATATAATATAATTTCTGGCTCCCGAAATACCACAATGGTGACAGCCAAAATGCCAAACTCAAACTTCAAAATGGCCGTCCACACACCAGTGGCTGACGTAATGGTATCTCCATCCATTATTTTATCTATCCATTTGTATATATATATTTTGTATATAATACTTGAACCACATGAAATCTAGTGTCTTTACCATGACTTCCACATTCCCAACACATTCCAGGGAGTAGTCCACTCCTCCATCGGTCATCTCAGACAGCACTTGGCTGATGGGTTTACTATGATCCTTGGGGTTCACAAAGTCAGTCGCACCGAACACCTTGGCTTTCTCAGACTTCTCTGGATTGATGTCAACAGCGATGATCCTCTTGGCTCCTGCAGCCTTGCAGCCCATGACTGCAGCCAAACCCACAGCTCCCAGGCCGAACACAGCACATGTTGAGCCCGGTTCCACCTAAAGTGTTACAGACTGTGGTCAACATGGCTCTTCAGGTAAGACTTGTTAATGCACCATAATAAATAATGGAAAGGCTTAGTGTTCGATGATGAGTGTTTACTCTTTCAGAGGCTTTCCAATTTTTTTAAAACAAAAATCTTTTATGTCATAAAAATAGTAAAAAATAGCCCCTGAACACAAATTTCTCATTCGTTGTTTCAGTCTAAAATAATGGCAGTCAAACAAACACACCTTAGCAGTGTTAATTGCTGCTCCATATCCTGTGGTGATCCCACAGCTGAGGAGACAGACTTTATCCAGAGGAGCAGCGGGGTCGATCTTAGCCACAGCCATCTGGTTAACCACAGTGTACTCAGAGAAGGTACTGGTTCCACAAAACTGCAGCACCTTCTTCCCCTTACAGGTAAACCTGGAGTCTGGGCCGGACATCACTTCGTAACGACCCCTGGATCTGAATAAGAGTTTATTTTTTTGACGTTAAAACCTGAAACAAAATTTGAGTGCTGCTCTTGTCCTATTAGAGGGTTCACTGAATATTTGCAATAAGCTTATTTTGAAAAATACTGATAGGGACACAGAGTAAAAATGTTTCTGTCTGTGGAGTGCAATGGATAGACAGAGATGAGTGCTTGTTTTGCTCACAATGCCACATCACACATGTTGGTCTTTGGACTCTTACAGAAGCGACATTCTCTACACTGAGAGATGAACAGAGGGATAACCTTGTCTCCTGAAAGACAAAAACAATGTTGCTATGTGTGACAGTCACGTAAGTATGTATCTCACAATGTTGTGCCATTCCAAGCTGACCTGGCTGATATTCAGTCACTCCAGGCCCGACACTCTCTACGATGCCAGCTGCCTCGTGGCCGAGGACTGCTGGGAAGGCGCCTTCATGCATATTCTCAAAAAGGTGGTACAGGTCTGAATGGCAGACAGCAGTCGTCACAATCTGCAGCAAAGACAGTAAAGGCACAGAGACAATTAAGGGGACAGGATGATGAGTGTTCACTCTCAGTGGGTTCAGCAGCACTAGCAACTAATTACCTGGAAAAGTAACTATAGCGTTACTTTTTTATAAAATACTCAAATATGTCAAAACAAGCTTGGACACACCCCTCTTAATGGAACTGTATGTAATGAAACTCAACATTGAATATGTTAAATGATTGAAATTGACAGTTAGAAAACATAATTATTATAAAACATTGTACACTTATCTACACCAGTTCAAGAACCTCCATTATTCGCGCAATTTAAATGTGAAAAGTTTCATTGACTGACCGTCACCTGTGTGTATGTAAGGGGCAGAGGGAGCGGAGCTGTGGAAACATCCTGCAGTCCGAGTCATACCAACATGTATTTAAATAACTTATTAGATGGATATATAGAGAGAAAGGCTACTCTGCCTCTGATTGGTTTATGATGAAATTTTACTCTCCCTAAGCCAATCATCATCACTTATGCGGTTGTCTCGCCCTCCCTTCCCCCTCATGTGCCCACACCAAAGAAAAAAAACTTTAGAGCTCCGCTGAGAGGGAGCTTGCTTGGGTGAAAACTGCTTCAATGAACTCAAGTAAAGCCAAGTAACGGCGCATTTCATTATGGGTAAAGGTAACGGTGTTATAATGGGGGAGACAGTAATTTCTTTGATTACTCGTTACTGAACAAAGTAGCGCCATTAGTAATGATGTTTATTTATAACGGCGTTATTCCCATAGATATATATAATCATAGATGACTCATTCCTGTGGCTACTGTGCATCAACGTCGCCACCATCTTGGGGAGGTCACTGCCAGCTGGTTAGTAGGCTACTGTTGTGTATGGAGATAAGTCTTCAGCAAACTCGGCGTGCTCACTCAAAAGTCTTAAAGTGTAATCGGGTGCCGGTCCAAAATATTACAGCAAAGCAGAAAAACCCGACAGCACTCATTAGTAAGTATAATACTTTTTAATAGAGTGGACTGCACAGCAGCAGTCGAACGGATGCGTTTCAGCTCATAGCCGTCCTCAGTGTTAGGAAATGGCCACTTTAAAGTGAAAATACAGACAGTAGGCCTACTTACTGACCCAGTGTCCAGTGTCCAGTGTAGTTTTTTAATCCACAAAACTTGTTCGGGGTATCGGAGGATAACATCCAGGAGAGCTGTGTTTACATGGCAACTTTTAGTGGGGACGGTGGAGTCGTGTCCACACCAATACCCAGTGAGTGCTGCAATGTCCCCACCAATAATTTGGTACACAAACAGTTAACCTCTAGTCGCGCTTCATTTACTGCTAAAATGCTTGTGACAGGATCCCCTGAAAAATATTTTCAATACCTGTGGGAAACACTGCACTGTGTGTGTAAATGTATGTCTTGTGATAGTGGACACCTCTGACCTTGATGCGGATCTCGTTGTCCTGGGGCGGAGCTACCTCAATCTCCTCCATCACCAAAGGCTTGTTGGACTCCCAAGCCACTGCTGCCTTACACTTGATGACCTGCAGGCGGTGACACCACAAGACATTACCCAACAAAAACTACTGGATAACAGTGCCATGAAAATTTGTAGAACTCTGACTACTGAGTGAAGATAGAGACAGATAAAGCAACATATTGTCAGTGTTTCACATTGACTATAGAAGCAACATGCTACATTAGCAATAAGAAGGCTATAATGTTGCAGTGTCTGTGCTCTAATTCAGTGCCAACACTCATCTAGAGGCCCATTTCAATGTCAAATCAACTGACTGCCGCACAGAGCAGTATCAGTATCATATCAAGCAAACAAATGGGTGTCATACCCCCCCCACACACACACACAGACACACACAATCCTACACTTACCTGTCCTGTCCATTAAAGGCAAAATGCCTAAAAAAATATCTTTGAAATAAAAAAAGCAACAGTTTTAAGTCCACACACATTTATTTATTTGGAGTTTCATTATGTAGGTGTAGAGTTTTATTATGAATATTATGAATAGAAGGTTAGCAAGTAAACCACTGAGTAAATCAGTTGTCTCTGATCTGATGAATCATGTGGTTTGTCTTGATCTCATTAATTTCCCATGGAAATATAAATTATTCCACTATTACCATTACACTTCCAACCATTCACGCTCACATACATCCTTATGGACGCTTTAGAGTCAGAGTCAGTTAACCTGCATGTCTTTGGACTGTGGGAGGAAGCCGGAAAACCCAGAGAAAACCCACGCTGACGCAGGGAATAACAATAGCAATTCAAACAAACATACCAAAAATTTAACAAAGCAATGATAGTTCTTATTAAGTGGCAATTAAATCTAAAAATTGTCTTAGCCAGGGTTGCTGCTGGCCGAGTGTAAATGCTTGATAGTGCCCCATCATATCATTATTATAATATTATTATTATTATTGTTATAGTGTAATTCACAGAACAAATTTAAAACTACCATAGTCAGTATTTCTTGTATTAAAAAACAACATCCATTTTGGGTTTGCAGGGTAAAGAACCAGTTTTAACCACTATGTGTGAATTACTTTTCCTTTGTTCTGTCTTTCTCTTGCAAACAATCGTGCAATGGTCATCTACACTAAGGTCAACAACAATACTTACATAAAACTGACTGTATAGTTTCAAACTGTGTGCCAAGTGATAACAGATAATGACATATTTCACAGGCAGGGAGGACAGAGAGACAGATAGAATGTCAGAGACAGAAAGACATGGTATGTTAAGGTAAAGCTATCCTATGGCTTAACTATTACTTATCAATTACAGGTTCTATTGCAGTGAAATTAAGATACTTACTATTGTTTACGAGAAATACTTACTGTAACTGCATATCTATAACCAGATACACATTAAACACTGCACAGGAAAGTACTTAAACCCTCACATCAGGTACATTGTTTTTTCAATTATTCACTCTCCAGTTAATTAACATGCCTGATATACACAAATGTGAAGTGCACACAATACACAGAAGAATCTACCATACTAATTTTTAGTGTGTGTGTATAAATACACAGGTGTGTCATGAGATAGACAATATTCATGCACACCGCAAAAAAACCCCCAAACAACAAAAAAAAAACCCAAATACATCACATAATGAGTGCCCACTTGTTGGATTATACTCACTTTACCAGCTGTTGCCATTGTTGCTGCAAAGACAAGAGTAACCACGCGAGAGAGGAGTCAAGAGAGGACAATAACCACAGGACAGGAGTGGGGAGGAGAGACCTTGGACTTACACCTTGGAAATCAGTTTTGCAAATATTAGGGTTGGCTTCCGTGTTTAGCATATACATGCACCTGAGCCTGCATTCCTTAAAGTAGAAATCTCTTAGAGTACAGTTTATAACGTTACATGGTTTATTTGAAAATATATCTCAGTTGGGACTATTGATAAGCCTGATGAGGTTGAGTTGTTTTGATTAAGTGAATGCTAACATCACAATTTGGATACAAGATTCGGCCCATGTGTTAAGCATATTTCCATGGAGCTATAGTGTAATTGATATTCCAAATTCCACTTGAATAATGTTAGTGCTCAGGACTGCTTGATTAACCTTTCTAACTTAACCACTGTGCTGATAATTACACCATAAGCTGAGCTCCTCAGCCAAATGGCCAACACACTTAATGCTAGCTATAGTGTTGAGTACCAAAATTGGTATTTTTAAGGACACTGACCCAAATTATGTCAATAGTACCAAGCACTGATTCACCTTAAATCCTCCATGCCACCAAAGTTCGGTACTTGTGAGTGCATCTACAAGACACGCTATCCACAGAGCTGAGGATAGCACCACTTAGACACTCTGTCGGCTGCTAGACAAAATTATTAACTGCAGCACTGGTCTGCCGTGTTATTCTTCTTCCTATATAATGACGAAAACTCTGTCTGTGGGTGTGTCTGTGTGTCTGTTCCATGTTTTTCTCCTCACTGACTTGGTCAATCCATGTGAAATTTGGCACAGTGGTAGAGGGTCATGGGAGGATGCGAATGAAGCAATATTACATCAATATCTAAAGTTCCCTCTTGGCAAAAACTGAGCTTCTATAAGGCAATGAATATTGCGGAGGGCGTGGCTCATCACATAAAGGTGTATAACATCTCAAGGGTTTCACCGATCACCACGCAACTTTGTAGGCATATGACCACACATAATCTGAGGGGACACCTCCATTATTGACCCCACCAAACAAGATGGGGGCGCTAGAGAGCTAATTTCCTATCTAGGCCTAACCGCCATATCAATTTTTACTAAACTTGGTAGATATATAGAACAGGACGCCTCAAGGTGACTGGAGAAATTTAACTCTAATTGGCAACTGGGTGGCGCTATAACAACAGAAAAATGCATAAAAATGGCTAAAATGCGACCGATCACTGTGGCTCCCCCTGTGGCCCAGTGTTCGGGGTTTTTTTTTTTTTTTTTGGTATGACTAAGTCATAGTATGGTATGCTGTGCTCAATGGGTATGGACTTGTTTTTTGTTATTACAGAGAAAGTAGCCTACCAGAAAAAGGTACTGTTGGGTACCATTAGTGAATTCCAGGTACCAGAACCTATACTGGTATTGGTTCAAATGTGAACAATACCCAGCCCTAGCTGTGACTAAAGAGTTTTTTTGTTTTTTTTTGTTACAGCAATGGTGGATCGTAGAGCCTCTCAATAGTTTCTAGAAGTAAGAGGCACAAGCTAGCAGCACAGTGGAGTTACAGCAGAAAAGACCATTTGTGTCCTCCTTTAAAGAGTAAGACGTCGAACGAACTAGATTCTATATTGACAGCATACCTTAATCAAATAAACATGTGCATTAATTGCCATTCCTGTAAATTTCGCCTAAAATGCCTGTCCAAGGCGTACCCAAAGTAAATTGAACACTGTTCTTGAACCGTTTGGAGTATATGGATGGTTTTGGTCTCTTTTGAAAGGAAACACTCTAAAGTTTTTTCCCAAACTGTAAGAATCACTGTAAGTGCTACTGTCATTGAGTAATATAAGTTTGAACACACTAAAATATAAGGTTTTTTATTCTCGCCTGAATTTTTGTGCAAAAAGATGCCTGCAGATGAGTGTGGCTGGGAGTTTTTAGCTAAAACACACTGTGGGGCCACCACATTTAGCCTTAACTAGTCCCAGTTCAAATGTGATAACAATCCAGGTATTTTTCACATGTTTTTCTGAGGTTATGTCTAGGCATTTCCAAAACTGTGCCGTTTGGACACTCCAAAAGAAACATGTTCACAAATCTGCAGCTTTCTCCTGCAGTATGTTTACTGTGTGGCATCCTTTTTGCCATTTCTAACTGAAAAACTCTGTAAAACACCGTCAAACTCCGTCTACAGGCAGTCTCTCTCTCTCTATGCGCTCTTTGAGCAGGATGGACATTCTCTATTTCGGCGTTACGCATGGCTCTGCGCTCCCGGAGTTGATGTGTGACGTCATGCGGCATATCATCGTTTTCAGAATTTCATTGCCTACACGATCCGTCAGTCATCCGATCATTTGGTTCCAATTGGTTCAAGTTATACATGCTAGAAGAGAGGCAGGAGCTTCGTGTCAACACAGGCTCTCGTTGGCTGTTTCAGGCTCTGGAGGGGTCAGGGAAGCTCCTAACTGGTCAAGTGAGGTGTCAATCGAAAGCTTAGAGTGCCGGCCATAGTTTGAGAGCCGGATCACCGGCAAAAATAAATGTAAACACGAGTAAAAAGAGAAATACGGCGGAGTTTTTTGATATTGACCGGCGCATTTCAAACAATGAAGGACCATTATGTGGATATCTACCGGACCTATAATGTGTTTTGGACTAAATACTTTACTGGATTCAATAGACTGGACCTTTGTGAATGTAGCAAGACCATGTTTGTGGAAATACTTTTGACTGGAGGATGACTATGAGGCTTCATCGGTGAGTCACGTCAGCTTCGTAATTGTTTGTTTACGTGTTTGTAGTCTGACAAAGGTATTGATTGTACCTGCTGTGGTGAAATGGTTGGTATCAATTTAATCACAAGAATCTTAGCTTTCCAGGGGTATGAGGCATGAGTAGCTCACTTGACATATAGGTAGTGTAAATTACATCTTTTGTGTTTAAATCACAGCCCGTGGGCGGGCCGTCGGAATGTCAACGGGTTAAAGCATGTTAGTGGATTATCCCTTGCTAAATTAATCGATGTACAGAAAGTTAATAAATAGGCTAACACATCGGGCTACTGTACATACTATACACATAATGTTTATAAGCCTATTTGTAATTTCCTTCTCTTAATGAGAAAAAGGCCTCTAATCATGATTGCTGTTGGGTCAGTGTGAGTTAAATGTTAGCTTAGTGAAATACAACATTGGCTCATGGGGTAGTAGAGTGGTGAGTGGAAGAGGTGAAATGAGGATATAACTTTGGAGTTTGAACAGAATAGAATAAAACTGAATAGAAAGCCTTTATTGTCTTGTATTGTGCAGGACACAAAGAAATTAGGAGTGACACTCCTGGTTGGTGCATAAGAGTTTAAAAAAGACACATATTGCATACAATATTAAAAGAGATAAGCACACTACAAAAACCTTATTGTACACAAAATAAAGAGGTAGCTATAAAAGTGCCAGAGTCAACAAATTGCCCTGACCACAGTGGTTATTGCACAAATAAGATCAGATAATTGCCATGTAGAAATAAAATGTCATTAGAGTGTTGTTGTGAGAATGCTTCTGAGAGTGCACTACGGCTGTTCATTTTGTACGCTGATTGAGAGAGTGAATGCACTTAGGAGAAACTGTTCATGAGTCTGGTGGTCTGAGTTTGTCTGAGGGCAGGAGGTCAAACAGGTGGTGGTCAGGCTTTCTGGAGAGGTACTGTAGTGTGTGTTTGCAATGTCTTGAAGTGAGAGAAGAGAGCAGCTGATCATTTTTTGGGCTATGTTAATGACCCTCTGTAAAACTTTTTGTCAGCTGCTGAGCAGCCAGTGTACCTGACTGTGAGGTAGTATGTAAGGACACTCTTTATTGTGACATGTTAGAGGGTCACTGGATTAGTTTTCTTAAGAATTCTCAGGAAGTGCAGATGCTGTTGTGCCTTTTTGACAGCACCCATGGTGTTGGTGGACCAGGAGGGATTGTCTAATATGTGGGTTCCCGGGAATTTGAAGTTCTGAACTTTTTCCACACAGTCTCTGTTTATGAAGATGGGAAGGGGGTCTGCTCTGCGCCTCCTGAAGTCTATAGTTGTTTAGTTGTTCATAGACTTAAGGAAGCTAATATAATGAAGTACACGAATTAAGGAAGAGAGCTTTTTTGTGATACGTTGCTATTGATATGGATTTAGAGCGCCTATTTGAGTCATCTAAACAGTAAACAAAAATGTAACTTATGGGAGGTAAAGAAACATATGAATACATCTGATTCTATATCGCAGTTTAGTCTAAACTTGGCAAGATGGACACTGGCTTCCAACTGTGGGCAAAGAAAGTGATAAGTAAAATTTCTGACTGATTTGATGAGCTTTGAAAAATTGTGTTAAAGGGGCAAAAAGTGAAATCATTTCACCGCTAGGTTTGCTGTTGTGCACTGCCTGTAGACCAAAACAAAGTGTGTCATGAGCCACACCTCCCTCTACCTCTGCTCTCCAGCCCCCCACCCCACTCACCTCATTACCTGTCTGCGTAGCCGAGCACCACAGCATCTCCAAGGACTATTACATCCAGAAAGTCCTGGTGTTTCCTCCGCAGGCTCCACTTCACTCAGCTGCCCGATATACCCGCTGCTTCTTCCCACTTTAACCTGAATAACAAACCAGGGCTCGGTGCTCCGGTTGGATCCAAACGGAGAGCCGAGGTTAGCTGGGAATCTAGCGGGGGCTAACTGGCTGTGCTTCCCTCCGATCATGCTGCAGCTAACGCTCCGCTAGCCGCTCCCAGCTTGCTCCTGTTTGTTATTCCGGAGCCTGTGGAGGAAGCACCGGCTAGCAGTGTTGCCAATATAGCGACTTTGTCGCTATATTTAACGACTTTTCAGACCCCTCTAGGGACTCTTTTTCAAAAAAGCGCCTAGCGACAAATCTAGCGACTTTTTCTGATGTTATTGAAGACTTCTGGAGACTCTGTTGTGAGAGCACGTATCATTCTTAATCTTCTCAACGAGCAGCGGATGCTGCCATGGGCTCCTCTCTCGCCCCAAAGCACTCACAGGCGGCCCAGTCCTCCCTCCCAGCAGCAGTCAGAGCAGGAGATGTTAACTCTGCACGTCCAGACTCCAAATTGCACATGCACGGAACAGCTGCTGGCTGATCCTGACCTCTTAGCTGGCAGTAAATAACTGCACCTACAGCTGATATTTGAATTAAGAACATAGAAAAATAAATGAGGTATGTACAAGGGAATATGTAAACCATTTAATGACTGTGGAAAACTTTGACCATGAAAGTCCCCTCTTTTTTCCTTTGTAAGAGGTACCATATATAAATGTAAACATTTGTTGTATCATGTCGACAATAACTTCTGGACATTAAAAAAGCAATAAAAATATTGATTTCAAAAAAATTTACTGATGAGTGCTTTTAAAGGATAACTTTGGTATTTTTCAACCTGGGCCCTATTTCCCCATGGGTATGTGTGCGTATGTGTGTGTGTTTCATAGGTACAACTCATTTTAAAATGGGTTCAGTATTGAGGGAGATGGATGCAGCTGGCAGCCGCGAGGTAGATATGGGAGCAAATGTGTCCCGTATAAGTTTGCGCATTGAAAGTGCTTTTTTTCACCACTGACCGGTTCAGATCGCCAGTGCTATCAATGTAAATAGCATACTAAGTGTTTCCCTTACCCTTCACCACCTCCCAGCTGTGTGTGACATTGTCTCGCCAGAGCTTTGCTTGTTGCCGGAAGAAAACAGAGGAGCCATGCTGCGCGCCGCTCAGAGTGGTGCTGGTTGTCCCGGAGTACAGTTGAGAGTTTTACTGTATCAGTATCATGGCTGCATATTTACCCGATTTTGAGAATGAAGATGAGCCCTTTTATTACAATGGCCGCCCGTACTTGATTTGATTAACACAGTTACAAACTAATGAGTTCACATCCCTCTCAGCCAACCACAAGCAGCCACAGCATCAGATAGGGAGTATATATTCAGCATCTGTCATCTTAGAAAAGCCAAACGAAAAGAAACAGAGTGACACTGCGAGAGAGAAAGAGAGAGCGCACGCACGAGAGACAGGCAACATTGATTTACGATTGTGGTGACCTCCTCTCAGGCTACTTTTGCATCATCAGCCTGTGGAGGTCTGCTCGCAGTTCCGTATATTCGGACACTGCGAGCTTGGACCTCCCGGACCAAAACATCAGTTTCCTCCTGGGAGAAGTTTGGCTGTCTGACGCTGCTGCTCTCTTCTGCCATGGCGGATTGAGTAAACTCTCATTACACCTTCGCACGGCGCATTTAAGGGTGAGGACAGGGGCTCATTTGATTGGTGTGATGTGTGTAAAACCCACTCCACGCCTTCTCTCCTCCCTCTTTCCGACTAGCGCCGGTAGGAGGGACGGAGGTGGGAAAGAGGAGTAGCTGCGCCAGGGCGCACGGTGTGCCAAACTTGCAAAACCCGCCTAACCACACCTAGTTGGCGAAGTGCAGTTGCGCTGCGCCTCCGCTGTGCCCAGCCTGCGAAACTAGAGCCCTATATGTCAACTAGTTCCGGCAATAAGGAATCATACTTGGTATGGATTATACTGTGTTTTGTAAGCTTCACTCACTGGCCAATAAAATAATGAAACCCTATTGAATAGCTGCTGGATTTTGAAATCCACCTTATAGTCCATCTTATAGTCAGGGCTGGTTCAGGCCTGTTTTGGACCAGCCCCTAGTTAGGCTGACATAGGCCTAGTCTGCCGGGGGACCTCCTATAATACACTGAGCACCTTCTCTCCTTCTCTCCTCTGTCTCTCCCTCCTTTGCTAACATTCATGCCCTGTTACTGCATCTCGCTAACTCGGCTCTACTACGTGTCACTAACTCGCCTTCTTCTCTGGAGCCTTTGTGCTGCACTGTCTCTCAGGTTAACTCGTATTGTAGCGGTGCCTGGATAGTGTGACGTGTGTGGTTGTGCTGCTGCTGTGGTCCTGCCAGATGCCTCCTGCTGCTGCTGTTATCAATAGTCATTCTATTATACACATATGATTATTGTTGTCACATACATACAGTATACTATCATATATTAATATATACTTACAACATATTGTACCACAATAGCCGTAATTATTATAATATTATTACTTAAATTAATGTTGTTGTAAGCTGCTGTCATTACTGTCTGCCCTGCATCTCTCTCTGTCTTTCTTTATGTCTCATTTTGTCATATGGAACATTGTAAATGTATCATGATGATCTGTTCTGTATGACAACTATAGCACATCTATCCGTCCTGGAAGAGGGATCCCTCCTCTTATTTTTTTCCCCTGTTAAAGGGTTTTTCCTTGTCCGCTACGAGGGTCTAAAGGACAGAGGGATGTCGTATGCTGTAAAGCCCTCTGAGACAAATTGTGATTTGGGCTTTATAAATAAAATTGATTGATAGATACATCCCATAGTGGTTTAATGCACAAAGCATGAAGGACCATTTTTAACTTGGTGGACATACACTCATTACATATCAAAAAGACAACCAAAAACACGAGACAACTTCAATTGAATTCATCTCATCAAGTAACTGATGCCACTCGTCATACTTTGTCAAACTTTCACAACTAATGGTGTTCCATAACTTAAGTTGGGGAACAAAGACACACCTTATCTCCCAAAGCGATTTCCCACCCAGGCCTCTATACTGTAGGTGTGCCTTACCCTTTCTCCTGTCTTTTTCATACCCTCTGTCTCAGCACAAGACTGACATAGGTTTTCAATGGAACCTGCAATGAGACAGCACCCTCACCCTGAGTCTCAACTCCCTCGGTTTTACAAGCCTTTCTCTGTTCCTTATTTTTAATTATCCAGACTCTCCAGTGGTGTGGTCTTTGTGAAAAAAGTGCTAACACAGTTCTTGAAAATCATAACCTCACATATTTTTTGTTGTTGTAATCTGCAGTGAGTATAAAATTGCTCCTGTTTACTTGATCCAACATTTTTTTCTCATCTCTGTGTCAGTGGAGAAAATACATAGGTAACCCTTACTCCAAACGACTGGAGCATCACCATGTAGCACCCCAAACCATGGTGGAGAGGTGGAGTTTTTTTGAGATTTAATTAATTCATAGCAGTAAATAAGTGCATAGTAAAAAGGAAAAAAAATACATATATGTTAGAGATGTCCGATATTATCGGCCTACCGATATTATCGGCCGACATTGGCATTAAAATGTAATATCGGAAATTATCGGTATCGGTTTTTACTTTTTTAATGACACAACTTTTACAGCATGCACATATTATACATCAAACTCTTCAGCTACTTCTCCTCTCACTCAGAATGTCAAAATATGAGAGATGTGGTGTATAGTTTTTGAGATATCTTTGTTTGTTTGTAATATGTGTAATGTTAGTTGCCTAAAATGATTTAGTTTTTCTTTTCTTTTTTTTTCTGAGGGGGGGGGGGGACCCGCATATATCGGTATCGGTTGATATCGGTATCGGAAATTAAGAGTTGGACAATATCGGTATATCGGATATCGGTAAAAAAGCCAATATCGAACATCCCTAATATATGTGTATAAACTGCTGCTGCTGCTAGTCCACTGACCCTTTCTGCTGTCATTTACAATCATTGGCAGCTGTCGATGTCCTTCATTACTATCTGAGAGTCATAAGGATTACATTAGTCATTAAATCATAACATTATCAATAAATAATAAAGGATGTGATTGCACTTGACTACCAACCAAGACTGAGGACATCATTTAAAGGTTATCTTAAAATATGTCAACAAGGAAGATAATTTGTTTGATAACAGATACGATTACACATATTTACATTGTGAAATTATTCACGTCAGTTGTTATATAATTATGCTATGTCATCTTTGTTATATTTATTTGTGTGCAGTTTCCTATGTGCAAGATTTAGTGTGGTGGTCAGCACTCTCTCCTCACAGCAAGATGGTTCCTGGTTCAATCCCAGGAAGGAGCCCTTCTGTGCGGAGTTTGCATGTTCTCCCTGTGTCAGCGTGGGCTTCCTGCGGGTACTCCAGCTTCCTCCCACAGTCCAAAGACACGCAGGTTTTGGGATGGGTTAATTGGTGACTCTAAATTTTCCATGGGTGCGAATGTTTGTCTGTCTCTATGTGTCAGCCCTGTGATAGTCTGGAGACCTGTCCAGGGTGTATCCTGCCTCTCGCCCGATGTCAGCTGGGATAGGCTGCAGCCCTCCCACGACCCCCAAGAGGATAAGCCGTTACGAAAATGGATGAATGGATGAATGTAGTTTTGTATTTTTTATCCTTATTTTGCACTCGGCCACTTTTTCCTTTATTTATTTTGCTTCAGACTCTTAACTTGCTCTAACATGGGAATTTCCTTGGCAGGGGCGGACTGGCCATCTGGAGGTTCTGGAGAATCACAGAACGGCTGGTACTGCAGGACGGCTGGCGGCTGCCACGCAGTCATCACTGTTTTCTCTTTTCTTTTTTTTTTTTGTCTTTTTTTTTTTCTCCCTGATAATCTACTGTTCCACGTCCAGTTCGCTAGGTGGCAGCCTTTAAATTGGATGCCAGCCGGCCCATAGATATCTATGAGCTGGCCGGCCGCCAATCAAATTGAAGAAGAAGGAAGCACATATGTCACGCAAATCGAGCGGCCATGTGCAGCAGGTGCAGATGGGAGGGACCGCGTGCAAGATAACAGTATGGATACTGGTATTAATAAAAAAAAACGGAAAGAAAGGTGGGGCTGAGAAGGTGAGGGAAAAAACAAAGGCGAATAGAAAGTGAAGCCTCAATGAGTTATGATAAATCACAGTGTTAAGAGGCTGTAATTATACAGTTTAACTTGAATACTCGCTGAGAAATAAACGACACAGTCCAGATGTCTCTCTGCTGAACAATACAATGCAGGTGACTGCCTGAAACACAAGACATGGTATGAGACTCATACCATGTCTTGTTGTGTTCATTTCTCAGTGAGTATTCTACACTCTGCTCCTAACACAACATCCAGCCAACATCGGTGCTATTGCTATAATTTGGAAGGTATGGTATCGTGTTAAGATTTAAGTATTTTGACCCGTGTTTGGGGCTGAGGAGTTTCCGTGCACCCGTTGTTGTGGGCTGAGCCGAGTCAAAGTCCAGGACTGTTTTTTAGTCCCAGGAGGCCGATGTGCTTTATGGCTACTATTATAGGCTACTAAATGTAGCTAGCTATCACAGTAAAAAGTACAGGCGCTGGCATGTTTTTTAACTGCCTTGTTATGCTAAATGTCATAAAGAAATCAAGAGAAGTGCATTCAGTGAAGCCTTGAAGGGTGAAAGTGGATAAACCTGGTTCAAGCACCCGCACAGGATGCTCTAAGAGGTAAAGTGAAGCGACTGCAGTGAGGCAGGGATCATTTCACTGGTCAGCACTACACCTGGCATTCTATTGGTTGGGGAATTTTGACAGGGATGTTGCACAAAAACATCCAAAAGCAGAGAAGAGATCTGAGAGCATACAATTCACAAGCGCACAGAAGGAGCCTGAATGCTGGAACGCAGGAAATCCATGAAAGCAACATTATATCTAAGAGTAAGCATTTAGATCAGAAGCAGAACAAATGAGCAGGGGCTAGTCTCAGGCCAGTGGCTTAAAAAAATGACTTGACAATGTATATATATATATTAGTGCTGGCCAACGATTAAAATTTTTAATCTTAATTAATCCATGATTTCTGTAATTAACTATGCGATTAATCTCAAAATCGTTTTTTTCTAAAATTTCAAGGAAAAAGTTAAAGAAAACTGTATGCTAAGATGTAGGTAAAAAAAGGAAAATATTTAGTAGCATCCACAGGCTTTTATTTAACAGAAAGTGCATCATCAATATTTGCAGCCTCTACAAGGGCAATAAGTAACATTGTGTCTGGTCTGGACAGTCAGAACGTAGCCTGGAACCAAAAAGACAGAAGGTCTCTGTGCCCCAGTGGGCAAGAGCATTTTAGATGTTTTAGACAGTACTTAGACTTAGAAGTAGAACATAAGCAAGAACAAGCAATATCAAGTCAACAACAGTAGGCAAAAGAAATAACAGCTGGTCAGACCTAAGAAAAAAAAAGTACGTGGCGTAAGTAAGTGGCGTTACCTTTTCCATTTTTTTTAAAACAGCAGCAGATAGGTTAGACTCAGACTCGTCAATTAAGTACTGCATTTTTCTTTTCTTTCTGGTTTGTTGTTTCAGAGCAGGAAGCGATGGAGTTTTTTCAGCTACGGAAAAATACATAAAGCGTTATGCTTTAAAAATTTTAATGGCGTCAATACGGCAAGGAATTAACGCTGCGTTAACTCGTTAATTTGGCCACCATTAATATATATATATATATATATATATATATATATATATATATAATGTATATATTCTGCTATAAACTTTTTATACATCTGACATGCAACAGGCCATACATTGAGTATAACTGATGTCGCCCTGCCCAATCAATAGCTAGTTAAAGCCTGGTGGTGATTTGAAAATTATTGTTTTATCAAAAAGTTATTTAGGTGTAAAAAGAGATTTACATACACTTGTGTTTGTTCATTCCACACAGGCTCCGACTTGGTATGAGACTCATACCATGTTATACCATGTGTTTATTTCTCAGTGAGTATTCTACACTCTGTTCCTAACACAACATCTAGCCAACATCGGTGCTATTGCTATAATTTGGAAGGTATGGTATCGTGTTAAGATTTAAGTATTTTGACACGGGTCCGTGTTTGGGGCTGAGGAGTTTCTGCGCACCGGTTGTTGTGGGCTGGGCCGAGTCAAAGTCGAGGGCTGTTTTTTAGTCCCAGTCCGCCCCTGTTTGACTAACACGAGTTTCATTATGTAGGTGTAGAGTTTTATTATGAATATTATGAATAGAAGGTTAGCAAGTAAACCACTGAGTAAATCAGTTGTCTCTGATCTGATGAATCATGTGGTTTGTCTTGATCTCATTAATTTCCCATGGAAATATAAATTATTCCACTATTACCATTCCACTTCCAACCATTCATGCTCACATACATCCTTATGGACACTTTAGAGTCAGAGTCAGTTAACCTGCATGTCTTTGGACTGTGGGAGGAAGCCGGAAAACCCAGAGAAAACCCACGCTGACGCAGGGAATAACAATAGCAATTCAAACAAACATACCAAAAATTTAACAAAGCAATGATAGTTCTTATTAAGTGGCAATTAAATCTTGGAATTGTCTTAGCCAGGGTTGCTGCTGGCCGAGTGTAAATGCTTGATAGTGCCCCATCATATCATTATTATAATATTATTATTATTATTGTTATAGTGTAATTCACAGAACAAATTTAAAACTACCATAGTCAGTATTTCTTGTATTAAAAAACAACATCCATTTTGGGTTTGCAGGGTAAAGAACCAGTTTTAACCACTATGTGTGAATTACTTTTCCTTTGTTCTGTCTTTCTCTTGCAAACAATCGTGCAATGGTCATCTACACTAAGGTCAACAACAATACTTACATAAAACTGACTGTATAGTTTCAAACTGTGTGCCAAGTGATAACAGATAATGACATATTTCACAGGCAGGGAGGACAGAGAGACAGATAGAATGTCAGAGACAGAAAGACATGGTATGTTAAGGTAAAGCTATCCTATGGCTTAACTATTACTTATCAATTACAGGTTCTATTGCAGTGAAATTAAGATACTTACTATTGTTTATGAGAAATACTTACTGTAACTGCATATCTATAACCAGATACACATTAAACACTGCACAGGAAAGTACTTAAACCCTCACATAAGGTACATTGTTTTTTCAATTATTCACTCTCCAGTTAATTAACAAGCCTCATATACACAAATGTGAAGTGCACACAATACACAGAAGAATCTACCATACTAATTTTTAGTGTGTGTGCATAAATACACAGGTGTGTCATGAGATAGACAATATTCATGCACAACGCAAAAAAAACCCAAACAAACAAAAAAAACCAAATACATCACATAATGAGTGCCCACTTGTTGGATTATACTCACTTTACCAGCTGTTGCCATTGTTGCTGCAAAGACAAGAGTAACCACGCGAGAGAGGAGTCAAGAGAGGACAATAACCACAGGACAGGAGTGGGGAGGAGAGACCTTGGACTTACACCTTGGAAATCAGTTTTGCAAATATTAAGGTTAGCTTCCGTGTTTAGCATATACATGCACCTGAGCCTGCATTCCTTAAAGTAGAAATCTCTTACAGCAGGGGCGGACTGGGACTAAAAAACAGCCCTGGACTTTGACTCGGCCCAGCCCACAACAACCGGTGCGTGGAAACATCTCAGAGTAAGCATTTAGATCAGAAGCAGAACAAATGAGCAGGGGCTAGTCTCAGGCCAGTGGCTTAAAAAAATGACTTGACAATGTATATATATATAATGTATATATTCTGCTATCAGGGGCGGATCTAGAAAAATATTTATGGGGTGGCAAGAGGGGGGCAGGAATTTTTGAGGGGTGGCAACATATGGCAGGCGTATATATACTGAATTTGATCACAGTTATCACAGTTTGATGAGAAATAGTATGTTTACACTACATAAGGGCACGGGCTGCCATTTACAAACTCACACAGACAAACTTAATCTCATGCAATCAATGTCTTGCATTTGAGGTTTCATGTGAAACAGTTCATATTAGGAATAAGTGTTCAAAGAGGTTCAACAAACCCTGAGTCTAACCCTGAACTCTGAGTTGATTTACCTGAGGTGGGAAAACTCTGAGTTACCGGTTCCAGAACAGCTGATTTGAGTTAGTTCAGTCAACCTGAGTATGTTCACTCTGAGTTAAGCCGACAATAAAAAGCCATCATCAATGGAGCTCCGACTCCACGATTCACCATGGCAACAGGTAAATAAAAGACAGCGCCTCCATTTTAATCCAGTGGATGTAGAGATATTAATGCATGTGTAGCATACGGTGCATGTTTATCTTTAAAAGAAGAGCCTGAGTCAGAGCGAGGAAAGTGTAAATAAGTTAACCATAAAGTTAATAAAAAAGTTTATTCATCATTTATCAGACTTACATTCCTCAATGAAGATAAAGTGGTGGAATCTGACTGTGTATCAGGCTGTAGTACATTATATTATATTAATAATATATAATAATATATTTGTTCAGATTTAATCTGATGGGGAAAAACACAGGAGGCAGCAACTGAAAAATAGGAAGATTTAAAACATATAGTCTAGGCTATAGATCAAAGACATAAAGACATGACTGTAAACTCACAGTCTGACCCAGTAATAATATGTTTGGTGATTTGCACTTGAAAAGACGTTGAGGTTAAAATACAGTAGATTTTAAAATGTTGGACATCTATTTGTATCTTGACTCAGCAGCATTCAGTGACTTTATTTCAGCTACAAATGCAGTAAATTTAAAGACACTGAAATGCTGCACCATTGCTCACTCAGAAATATTAACATATAATCCCCAATATTAGGCTATAGGAATTATGTTCCATCAGTGCGACCAATGACATCAGTGATGGAGATCATTAGTCATTGATACTACGTGTCTAAAGCTTCATACCGATTTTTAAAATTTAAATAATTAGACCTACACATTATGTGCAATAAACATGTCGGAGCTGCTCTAACAGACTGATAGCCTGATCCTTGTGCACAGTGTTATAAAAAAATAATAAATATAAAAAGGACAGAGGTTTGATTCTGAGCTGAGGATGAATTCTTGCTGTGTAATATTTGAATGTAAAGACAAAAACTGATGTCCAAAGAAATGATTGATGTGCATAAATTCAGTAACTTAAGACAGTCCTGAGAAACAAACTAACATCCAGCAGGATTTAGACTGTGACAGACGGTAAATCTCCGCTAATTAACGCACTTCGATACAAGCTTTGACACGGACTGAATGAATGAGGCAATGAAACAGCGTGTAAGTTGTCATGGTGATTGACTCAGAGTTTGATTTACCTCTTTCTGGAACTGAAACCCAGAGTTTCCCTCATATCAAGGTTAACATACTCAGAGGTCTTCCTGCAATAGGCTGCCTCTCTGGCTCCGCTCAGTTTTCCAAACAAAGCGGTCTCTTGCCGCTCTGGCGTTATCTCGTGCTGCATTTCTTGCAGTCGGACATTGGAGATTCGCGCTCGTAAATGTCAAATTGGCCATAACTTTTCTGTGAATTCTTTGCTGCCAACTGGGGTGGCAAGGCTTTCTTTTAGGGTGGCAGCTGCCACCCCATGCCACCCCGGTAGATCCGCCCATGTCTGCTAAAAACTTTTTATACATCTGACATGCAACAGGCCATACATTGAGTATAACTGATGTCGCCCTGCCCAGTCAATAGCTAGTTAAAGCCTGGTGGTGATTTGAAAATTATTGTTTTATCAAAAAGTTATTTAGGTGTAAAAAGAGATTTACATACACTTGTGTTTGTTCATTCCACACAGGCTCTGACTCTCTTGCTTAGGTTTGCTTGTCTGTGAACTCAAGGAAGTGATAACAAGTCTCCGCCCATCTGAACTCTGCTGGCAATAGAGTCCAGGGTCTGTTGTTGTGTCCTCCCCACTCCTGCGCTGCAGCTGGTCTCCTCTCTTAACTCTTCTCTTGCTTGTTTACTCTTGGCAGCAAAAATGGCCACAGCTGGTAAAGTGAGTATAATCTGACATGTGGAAACAAATATTTATCTAGTGTTTTTATTAGGGGTTTTGTTTATGTTAATATGTGCATTCATATTTCCTATGTCACATGGTGTTTGACAAATCTGTGTAAATGCACACACAATGAAAACTGGTGCCACAGTATGCAGAGTAATGAAACTAACACCACCAAGCAATCAGACTCATTGATATTGTGTATGATAATTTATGAGTAATAATCATTTGAGTGTGCTTCTCTATGGTGTGGATAAGTGTAATACCAAGTTGATATCTGCTCTGATCCACTATTAGAAGGACATGTCAAAGCTTTCCTGTGCAGTATTTTGCTGCATATCTGGTTACAGATATGTATCCCATGTAACAGTTAAGTTTTGGGGTATTTTAACCTTGAAATATCTGATCTTTCTGTCTCTATCTCTGCCTCAGTGACTATCTCATGTCCAGTTTTGACTTGGCACACAGTTTGAAGCCATCCAGTCACCTCAGTGGAACTGTTGATACTGACAAGCTGAGGATAGTATGTTGGGTAGGGTAGTAACCCAAAAATAATGATAACAAAATGAATAGTGTAAGCCCAAGATTGCATTACGTTTCCACGGTGAATTAAAGAAATAATTATAGCTGCTGCACAGCAATGGTCAGGGCCGGGCAATTTTAGGCAAAATTAGGCAATTCTGATCAACAATCAGAGTGTAGGAAGATGAAAAAAGGTGTCATTCTAAGCATACGAGACTATGCTCTATCTCACTGAGCTAATTAGCAAGAGACAACTCTGCGGTATATATGTTTAAAACTTCTTCTAGCTCATTATAGGAATTCTACAGCTGCAATGATTAGTCAATAAATCAATAAGTCAAACACATATTTAATCCACAAACTATTTCATGATGGATTGATTGTTTCAGGCATCAGTGTTGGAGTTACCTTCGCAGATTTGAGGATATCCTCCTCAAATCTTGCTTTATCATGGTTTTGGACCTTTAGTCAGACAATGTGAGATGTTTGTGGATGCCAGATTGGAATTGGGGAAAGGTAATGTGAATTTTACATAATTTTATAGACAAACATTTAATATAGAAAATAACTGGAATGCTAACCAATAATGAAATGATTCATAGCAGAGATAGGCCTATTTGTAAAATTGTAAATGCACCATTACAGCTTCATTTTAAAAGGAAATCAACATTAACTTTCAGCAGCGAAACTGCACAAATAAAATAAAATTAGGCTAAGCAGAAAAAACAGGGAAAAGAGACAAGGGATAACAGGGAAAAGTGTTGATAAAGAGTATTTGTCTCTCCGCGAAACTGCCTGGATCATAATTATTTTAACCTTAGTCGTCTCTAATCCACATAGCATGAAGACATAGAATGTCCGATCTGCCTTAGCTGAGGCTTGAACTCACACCTTCTGAGACTGAGTTCCATCTTCTAGCTCACTGAGCTAATTGGCAAGTGACAGTTCATATGTGGCTTCACAAATTGACTAAGCCAAGCATCAGGGTGCCAGACAGTAGCCATCCATGCCATGGAAAAGCAAATTTCAGAGTGAAAGTTCCAAAGCTGTAGCACATATGATTGATTTGTTAGGAATTTTCAAAGTTTTGAAATTTAGAGGCTTGCTGTAGCGCCACCATCAGGACTATTGTCTTGTGTTTCCACTTGGGACATCTGGCATGGGACTGGACCTTTATGAAAAGTTTGGCTAGATTTCTCATATGGAAATGTTGCACAGGCTTGAACTCACAATCTTCAACACCAAGAACCACCTTCTATCTCACTGAGCTAACTGGCAAACAAAAACATCACATGTAGCTTTACAAAGCCAGTCACCTGTGTGCAAGACAGCAGCTGTTAGTGTGTAAAGGCAGATTTCAAACGGCTGTCAAAAATTCAGTTATTAAGACAAAAATCCGTAAATACACAAATTGCATCTGGACAGCATGGAGATGTTGGTAATTTGTTTTTAACAATGATTTATTGGCTCCATATATGAAAAACTGATGTTTAAAAATGCCATTTCTGCATTGACTCCAATTGTTGGCATGAGAGCGAAATTCAAAATGCTGTAAGAAATTCAGTTTTTGAAATAAAATTCTGATATTTTCCAAACATCATCTACCATGACTCCAAATTTTGTCATTTTTTTAATGAACATTGAAATGTATTTAGCAAGAATTTGCAAGTAGGCAAATTTTTGATAAATCAAATCTGTGTGGATGGTTTGTGTAGGTGGTTTGTGTAGGACAGTCTAAAGATGCTCTGTAGCAAGTTTGGTGTCAATTGAGCAAAAATTGTGGGAGGAGATAGGTTTAATAAGTTTTACAGTTTTTGAAAACCCCAAAAAAAACAGAGTGATGGACTTCATAATTTGCAACAAGTTTCAGTGTACAAAACTTTCTTCAGTGTTGGGGCTACATTTTGGTGAAAGTTGCAAATCTGTAGCACATATTGTTGATTTGTTGTGAATTTTCAGAATTTTGAAGCTTAGAGACTTGCTGTAGCGCCACCATCAGGACTATTGGCCTGTTTTTGCAGCTGAGGCAATCTGGCATGGGACTGGACCTTTGTGCAAAGTTTGGTGATTTTTCGCGCAAGGGAAGTAGGATTCCCTTGGAAGCAGAAGAAGAAGAAGAAGAAGAAGAACATGCAGCAGAACAATAGGGTCCTGGCAGCTTAGGCTGGCCAGCCCCTAATTAAGAATTCCAAAATACTCAAGAATTCAAGAGAAAATACTTGATTTTTCAAATCTGAACAACTGATTCACTCAGTTATATTAACTGTTGGGATAAAAATCGGCGTGGGCACTCCGGCTTCCTCCCACAGTCCAAAGACATGCAGATTGGGGATTAGGTTAATTGATAACTCTAAATTGTCCGTAGGTGTGAATGTGAGCGTGAATGGTTGTTTGTCTCTATGTGTCAGTCCTGCGACAGTCAGGCGACCTGTCCAGGGTGTATCCTGCCTCTCCCCAGTGTCAGCTGGGATAGGCTCCAGCCCCCCCGCGACCCCCAAGAGGATGAAGTGGTTAGAAGATGAATGAATGAGATGAAGATAGCCATTGTGTGGACTTCAACCTGTTGGTTTTCATGTTTGCCTTTACCAGTAGCAACTATATTAGAGCCAGTGAAGCCCCTTGCTGTTGACTTAAGTTGTAAAGCAATAAATTCATAAAAAGAATACGCGGTGGATGTGAAACCCAGTGGTTTGCTTGATATAATACTGAATGGGCCTCTGGCTGAGTGTCTGCCTTAAATTATAGCACAAAGACTGCAACACTATATCACTGTTCTTGCTAATGTAGCATGTTGTTTTTTACAGTAGATGGGAAAAGCTGATAAGCTTTTTGTAGGGTACCCCACTTCAAATTGTTTAACAGTCCCCAGTAGTATTTGTCATACCTCATGCTGGGTAATTAGGGGCCGGGCAGCCTAAGCTGCCAGGACCCTATTGTTTTACTGCATCTTCTTCTTCTTCTTCTTCTTCTTCCGAGGAAATCCTACTTCCCATGCGCCAAAAATCACCAAAACTTTGCACAAAGGTCCAGTCCCACGCCAGATTGCCTCAGCTGCAAAAACAGGCCAATAGTCCTGATGGTGGCGCTACAGCAAGCCTCTAAAGTTCAAAAATCTGAAAATTCACAACAAATCAACCATATGTGCTACAGATTTGCAACTTTCACCAAAATGTAGCCCCAATACTGAAGAAACTTTGTATATTTAAACCTATTGCAAATTATGAAGTCCATCACTCTGTTTTTAAAAAACTGTAAAACTTATTACACCTATCTCTGCCCACAATTTTTGCTCAATTGACACCAAACTTGCTACAGAGCATCTTTAGACTGCCTACACAAACCATCCACACAGTTTTTTGATTTATCAAAAATTGAGCCTACAGTGCATCAAAATGTTTGGCTGTAAACGGTATTGTAAACATATACTTGCAAATTCTTGCTAAATACATTTTCAATGTTCATTAAAAAAAAAAGACAAAATTTTGGAGTCATGGTAGATGATGTTTGGAAAATGTCAGAATTTTATCTCAAAAACTGAATTTTTTACAGCATTTTGAATTTCGCTCTCATGCCAACAATTGGAGTCACTGTAGAAATGGCATTTTAAACATCAGTTTTTCATATATGGAGCCAATAAATCATTGTTAAAAACAAATTTACCAACATCTCCATGCTGTCCAGATGCAATTTGTGTATTTACGGATTTTTGTCTTAATAACTGAATTTTTGACAGCCATTTGAAATCTGCCTTCACACACTAACAGATGCTGTCTTGCACACAGACTGGCTTAGTCAATTTGTGAAGCTACATGTGACATTTCTCTTTGCCAGTTAGCTCAGTGAGATAGAGGATGATTCTTGGTGTTGAAGACTGTGAATTCAAGCCTCAGCCTGTGCATCATTTCCATATGAGAAATCTAGCCAAACTTTTCATAAAGGTCCAGTCCCATGTCAGATGTCCTCAACTGGAAACACAAGGAAATAGTCCTGATGGTGGCGCTACAGCAAGCCTCTAGATTTCAAAACTTTGAAAATTCCTAACAAATCAATCATATGTGCTACAGCTTTGGAACTTTCACTTTGACATTTGCTTTTCCATGGCATGGATGGGCTACTGTTGTGCACCCTGACGCTTGGCTTAGTCAATTTGTGAAGCCACACATGAACTGTCACTTGCCAATTAGCTCAGTAAGAGAGGCTGGACCTCAGTCTCAGAAGTTGGGAGTTCAAGCTAGATCAGGCCGGTTTGTTCATAATTGCTAGCAGTTAATGTTATTCTTACTTTCTTGTTCTTGAGTTTTTTTCTTTCCTTTGTATATTATGAGTCTGATCACTTCAGCCGCTCATCCACAATGTGAAGGGCATGCCATAATTATATGATGTAACTTCTATGTTGTGATATGCTTTGTTTTTAGTGTGTGTTGCTCAGAATTGTCTAATTTTGCCTAAAATTGCCCAGCCCCGACTATTGCTGCGCAGCAGCTATAATTTCATGTGGTGTCCCCGTGTAGGTCATCAAGTGCAAGGCAGCAGTGGCCTGGGAGCCTAACAAGCCTTTGGTGATTGAGGAGATTGAAGTAGCTCCGCCCCAGGAGGACGAGGTCCGCATCAAGGTGAGCGATGTGCGCTATCAGAACACACACAGACACACAGTGTTCCGGTTTAAATTATTTTATTGTTATGTACACAAGAGTTATAGTGAAGCAGGGAATAAAACTCCAACTCTCTCTCTTACAAATACAAAAAAGTACACAGACATTACATATAATGTAGTCTACGTAATGAGAACAGAAGTAATACATATGCTGAGATGTGAACAGCAGGTAACCAGGTTGTAAGTAGGTGGTGCAGTAGGATATATATGTACAGTACCAGTAAGTCCAGTGCAAGTCTGGCAGTAGTATCAACTTTAAAGTGACACCCATGCATAGGGGGTGTGTTTGTGTGAGTAAAGCATTATAGTGACTAGCCTGAGAGCTCAAGAATTTAGCAGTCTAATGGCCTGGATGGCCATGGATTACGCTGCCCCTGAGCCAGGTGATGCAGGACCAGATGCTGCGGTACCATCTGGTATGTCCCCAGCCAGTTTGTGGTTGGGATGATTGGGAGCTCTGATAATGCCGTTGTCCTTCTCCTTGTACTCCTGGGTGTAGATGTCCTCCATTGATTGCAGCTCTCCTCCATTGATTGCAGCTCTGTCATAGTAATGTGCTGAGCAGTTTTTACCACCCTCTGTCATGCCTCATGGTTGAGGGCGGTGCAGTTGCCACACCAGGCGGTGATGCAGCTGGTCAGGATACTCTCAATGGTGCAGTTGTAGATTGCAGAGTATCCTGTAGTCCATAGCTCCTAAGTCGCAAGAATTTGAACCCAGAGTTACATGAAGCTGCTGATTCTGTCCAGCATAGTCCCATTGATGGTGATGGGGGTGTGTCCATCTCCCTGTTGCTACTGTAGTTCCCGATCAGCTCCTCTGGTCTGCTGACACTGAGATGGAGGTTGTTGTCCTGGCACCAAGATGTCAGAACTCTAACCTACTCTTGGTAGGCTGTCTCTTCACTGTTGTGTGATCGTGCCAATGACAAGTCATGTTGTCAGCAAACTTAATGATGGTGTTGGACCTGTGGGTGGCCACGGTGTCATGATTGGACATAGAATACAGGGGAGGGCTGAGCACGCAACCCTGAGCAGTGCAGTGTTGAGAGTCAGGGTAAAGAAATGTGGTGATGCCTATCCTTATTGCCAGGGTCTGCTCATCAGGAAGTTCAGGATCCAGTCACAAAGGAGAGTGTGGAGTCCTAGGTCTCTGAGATTTATGACAAGTTTGGAGGACACAATAGTATTGAATGCTGACCTTGTGAGCATGCTGTCAGTGAACAGCATTCTCAGATGTTCCTCTCCCAAGGGGGAGATGGCAGTGTAGAGGGCCTCTCCCACTCCCAATTACTTTGTCCCTGTATAGTTTCATTGAACTACAAGTGCATATCTGGACTTCCTGTATTCATTCAAATTGTCCAAGTTTGTGTAGTTTGCATGTTACTGTTGTTATCCTGAAACACATAGCACTCCATAGTGCTGAAGCAGTGACACAGGGCCGAGAACATCTGCCGGACCAATGCAGAATGATCTGCTTCAACTGTGTTTTATTGAAGCTTCTGCATGAAGGCAGGAAGGAGCAGAAGTAAGAAGTAATCTGATTTCCCCCAGGTTCTCGAACTCTGGCCATGAAGTTTTTTGTTTTCAATTCTGCCAAGCTTATCTAATGTGTGGATGGTGTAGGTGCGTGTGGAATGTATACTGCTGTGAGAATGACAGATGTAAACTCATTCAGGAGATAATGAGGATGGCATCTAATCATAAGGTGCTCTGGGTTAGGTGAACAGACAGTAGAAATGATCTCCCCATCTGAGCACCACTGATTGTGGATTACAAGCATTAACCCTCCGGTCTTCCCGAGTTATAATGTCTTTTCTGGCTGTTTCTAGAGCCCTTTTGGGGACCATGGTCAAAGGGTCAAGGCAAGTCTCAGTCAAAACACTAAGCATGTTACAGTTCTTAGTGTCTTATTGAAGAGCATGCCAGTCCTGAGTTCATCCAATGTATTATCCAGTTGCTAAATTAATACTCATAGAGCAGTGCCAGTCTGCAAGTGTCTCCAGCCTGTTCAGGACCCTGGCCCATGCCCCTCGTTACTTCTCCTATGTGTTCTAGGTATAGCAACAAATAATCCAAGCCACTGATATTCCTTATTGTTTGTTGATCATGGTGAGAAAGTGCTGTTCACTGATCAGATGTGCAGAAGTTGTTCTCTATCATATTGTATGATGGGTTCTCCTTGGAAAGCACACCTTCATAAGCCTATAAGTCATCTATGTGCATTCACTGTTTGGTTTCTGTCTTCGTGCAGATTGTGGCAACTGCGGTGTGTCACACAGACCTGTACCACCTTTTTGAGAGTATGCCTAAAGAAGGCTTCCCAGCAGTCCTCGGCCACGAGGCAGCTGGCATCGTAGAGAGCGTCGGGGCAGGTGTCACTGAATATCAGCCAGGTCGGTTTGGAATTGTACAAAATATCTGTGTGTTCAGTATAGAACTGAGACGTCTTTAGCTCAGCGAAACCTAGCATTCACAATGGAAACAGCTAGCCTGATTGTCCAAAGTTCAAAAATACTGTGACCAATGTGGCCATCACGTTTATTGGAAATTCTTTTTTCTTTTACTTTTTAAAAAACTCACAGCCCTAGTGACCAAAACCTGTAGAGCACACTATCAACAAGTTCTTAATTTTATGCATACATTAATGGAAATGCAATATGACAATTTGGGGTATAAGTGGAAGTGTATGAGGGATACAGACTGAGGCCTATCTGTGCCATTCAGCCAATATTTGTATTTACACCAAAAACTGACTAGGACTAATGTGAATGTCACAAGACAACATTGTTTCTGAATTTCAGGAGACAAGGTTATCCCTCTAACCATCGGCCAGTGTAGAGAATGTCGCTTCTGTAAGAGTCCAAAGACCAACCAGTGTGACAAAGGATGGTGAGCTATCCTCCCTACCATTCCATTTTCTCTTAATTTTCAATTTTTATTTTCATTCTTGCTTGGGTATGTTGATGCATTCATAGACAGAAACATTTCATTCAACACTGTAGTAACAGTAGTGCTGCCTGAGGATATCCCTGGACATACAGTTTAGATCTTTCCTTGTTTTGTTTTGTTTTTTGTTTGTTTTTTTATCAATTGTAAGTATTTGGTGAACGCTCTAATATGACAAGAGCAGTACTCAAAATTTGTTTCAGATCATTTACATCAAAAGATTATCTTTTCAGGTTGCCTCCCCCAGACAGGTTTACCTGTAAGGGGAAGAAGTTGCTGCAGTTTGTGGGGACCAGTACCTTCTCTGAGTACACTGTAGTTAACCAGATGGCTGTGGCTAAGATCGACCCCGCTGCTCCACTAGATAAAGTCTGTCTCATCGGCTGTGGATCTGCACAGGATATGGAGCAGCAGTTAATAATGCTAAGGTGTGTATGTTTGACTGTTGCAGATTGCTTCCAACATTACTTTAGATTGAAACAACTGAATGAGAAATTTTGTGTTAAGGGTCTTTTTATGACATTAAAATTTTTTGTATTAGAATTCCTGCTCACGTTGGAAAGCCTCTGAAAGATTAAGCACTCACCATGAGACTTTAAACCTTTTCATTATTTCTATTTGGAGCATTAACAAGTCTCATCTGAAGAGCCATGTTGACCTAAGTCTACTTTTACTTTAGGTGGAACCAGGCTCAACATGTGCTGTGTTCGGCCTGGGAGCTGTGGGTTTGGCTGCAGTCATGGGCTGCAAGGCTGCAGGAGCCAAGAGGATCATCGCTGTTGACATCAATCCAGAGAAGTATGAGAAAGCCAAGGTGTTCGGCGCGACTGACTTTGTGAACCCCAAGGATCATAGTAAACCCATCAGTCAAGTGCTGTCTGAGATGACTGACGGAGGAGTGGACTACTCTCTGGAATGTGTCGGGAATGTGGAAGTCATGGTAGGGATGCTAGATTTTATGTGGTTCAAGAATACATTAAGAGATGTTAATTAACTATTAAAATAAAAACCTTTATTTTGAACAAAGACAAGTGAAGTTCCAGTGGCAGGTACTGGAGAAGAGCTTTGTGTCGTTCATTAAGTTACTCGGCAACTTTTCCTCAGCTAGTCCAGAGATTTTGGCCAGCAACTTTCTGGTTACAAGTTCTCTGACATGCTCTTTGTGCTGTTTCTCCATCTAGCGCAGTGCCTTGGAGTCTTGTGTGAAAGGTTGGGGTGTCAGCGTCATTGTTGGCTGACAGAATTAGAAGACTTTTCTGCCCGACCCGTTCAGCTCATTGCTGGACGCACATGGAAGGGCTCTGTGTTTGGAGGTGAGACAAATATGACCTTCACCACTGACTTATTAATCTCTGGTACTCAGTGGCTGTGGGGTTATGTTCCACAATTACAGACTTCCACAGAATTCCACACTAGCTAGCTGTATTTTGTCTTTATGTTCTTATTATATTATTCTTATTTTGTGGCTTAGGCTTTAAGGGTCGGGATGCCGTGCCTCAGATGGTTAAAGACTACCTGGACAAGAAGGTGATGGTAGATGAGTTCATCACTCACAACATGACTTTCAACCAGATCAATGATGCCATTGAGCTGATGAAACATGGCAAATGGTAGGTTTATACAGCTATACTTTTCTACTATTCACTGACAACAAAGATAAATTAATCTGCTCATTTCTCTTTTTTCTTGTTCCACAGCATCCGGACAGTCCTGAATGTTTCTCCACAATAAGACCACTGCGTTGTTTCAGTGATCCCAAAGTAATCGAATAATTTACCTCTTTGTCCATGATCTCAGGCCAGAACTTTCACCAATAGGTACCAGAGGTGTGGACTCGAGTCATGTGACTTCGAATCGAGTCTGACTCGAGTCGTGGATTAGAGGACTTCAGACTCGACTCGACAAAATGTACAAAGACTTGCAACTCGACTTGGACTTGAACATCAATGACTTGTGACTTCACTTGGACTTGAGCCTCTTGACTCGAGAAGACTTGCGTCTTCTCATAAAAACTGAAAAAATAAAAATAAAAAATAAAAATCACATGGCCGCGCAGATCTCAGTTCATCTGCTTCTGCAAAAAAAGCGCCAACACCACATGCATGCTGAGAGCACGCGCGCTGCCGGCTGGCAGTTTTGACTGGGCCCAGGACAATTACGCACGGCTGCACGCTCTTTATAACTCACTGTGAACCTACGTTGCATAATAAAGATTTGCCCCCCTCAGTAACTTCATCCTGGCTCCTGAATTTTATGAATGGAGGGGAAAAGAGGAGACGCATTCCCCTGCAAAATGTATTTTATTACAGTTATTTACCCGTATTTGCAAAACAAAATCACTGAAGTTAAGGTTCTGTCACAAACTATATTGTTACGGATCTTTGCACATGTTTAAGTGGGTGTATGGAAATCCTGGAGCTTTCTTAGTGGGTATACATGACGTGATGAATGTCTCGACCTGTCATTTCGGATGGATTTTGATTGGCTGTCAGTGTTTCTATCGTTCATCAAATCGCTCTGAAAGTGATCCAAACGATATCATCCACCACTATCGTTGTCGTTATAGTTGTAGTGTGGACGCTGCCGAACACTTGAGTTTAGAACGATTTTTAAAACTGTATATTTATAGTTATATTTATAGTTATAGTTCTTGGTGTGGACGGCCCTTAACTCTCTCTCTGTCTCTCTCCACCCCAGCCCTCTCTCTCTCTCTCTCTCTCTCTCTCTCTCTCTCTCTCTCTCTCTCTCTCCCTCCCCTCTGTATCTATCTATCTATCTATCTATCTATCTGTCTATCTATCTATCTCCACCCCTCCCCTCTCTCTCTCTCTCTCTCTCTCTCTCCCTCCCCCTCTATCTATCTGTCTATCTGTCTATCTATCTATCTATCTATCTATCTATCTATCTATCTCCACCCCTCCCCTCTCTGTCTGTCTCTCTCTCTCTCTCTCTCTCTCTCTCTCTCACTTACACACACACACACACACACACACACACACACACACACACACAGACCAGTCTAAATGGAGGCATTCCAGTTACGTATATATAGTTTTTCAGAAGTGAAAATTTTGAGGAGTGAAGATTTTATTTGACGTTTTAAGCGCTATCTAGTTCTGTCTCGTTCTCCCATTCTCTCTCTTGCACTCTCTCCACCCATCCATCCTAAAGAGGAAAAGACATGCACAGAAAATGAGAGGAGTGTGGAAAAGCCTGGTTTGTTAAAAAAAAAAGTAGAGATGAAAAGATTAAGTTATCTGGTTGAAAAATGTAGGCTAAAAGGACCCATGTCTATTTGAACGAATGACTTGTTCCCACCTCTGATAGGTACCACCCAAGGTAGCAAACTCTAGTCAGGTGTTTTTAAAAAGTCTATATATTGATCCTATTCTCGTGAACGTGGTTTCTCAAGAATTCCTCAAAGGAATTTCTTCAAATTTGGCGCAAAGGTCCACTTGAATTTTACAATGAACTGATTAAAGTTGGGTGGTCGAACATCAAGGTCAGTTCTACCTTGTCTGTCTTATTATTGTGAACTCAGTATCTCAAGAATGCCATAAAGGAATTTCCCTTAAATTTGGCAAAAACATCCACATGGACTCCAGGATGCACTGATTAGATTTCAATGTTTGAAGGTCAAAGGTCAACGTCACTGTGACCACAGGACATGGTTTTAGTTATAAACTTGAATTATGTATGGCTTCTGTAGATCTTGATGGCTCAAACAATGCCAAGAGTCATAGCCTCTCATGTCCCTGAGTTGCCTCAGATACTGACTTCTCTTTTCTGAAGTGAGATCGTATCCAGTGACTGCTCCAGTTTTCAGGCTAAAATCCTTTATTCCTGCATCCGTCTGGGTGTCCCTGCTTACAGTCTCCTCAATTGTTTGGTCTAGTGGAATCTTTCCAGCGAGATCGTTTGTTGAGGGTGTTTTTTCTGTCCAGCTGAGAACAAAGTGTACGTGAACACCAGGCTGATTAACCTCCAGGCAGGACATTTGAGCATGGTAGTATGTGAGAAGTCTGGTATAGTTACGTTTTCATAAGCAAAACCCCACAGACTAATGTCTCTCCTTACTGCAAGATGCTTTTATAAGGAAAAGAAGTATCATTGTGTTTTGTTGCCTTATAATGAGCCCTTTGAAAGGAGCAGGTTGCGAAGAGATTTCGCCACCTCAGATGGTACCAAAAATATGACCTGGCCCATGACCTAACAGTAGTATACAAATACTCAAATTATGCCCACTATGAATACCTGACCTTAAACACTCAACACAAAATCAAGTCAAATCAGATCAAGTTGATTTATATAGCACAAGTACTGTACAAAATAAAAGAAGTATGCGCAAATAAATAGCAATATAAAATGTACACAAAGATAAAACAGAATAAAACTGGTGAGAACAATTATGTACGTAAATCTAAAATACTAAGATATTAAAACCACTAGAAACAACCAAAAGCCGTTGAAAACTTATGTTTTAAGATTTGTCTTAAAGGTGTCAATGGAGAGGAAACGTTGGATTGTGAGTGGGAGACTATACTAAAGCTTTGCAGCAGCTACCGCAAAGGCACGATCTCCCTTAACCACCAGCTTCGATCGTGGGACAGTAAAAGACATTGTTTGGAGGATCTAAGAATTCTGGAGTTGGAGTAGGGACAGAGAAGTTAAGCTATATACTGGGGTGCCAGCCCATGTGTGGCTTTAAAAACAAATAAAAGAGCCTTAAAATCAATCCTGTATTTGATAGGCAGCCAGTGCAGCAGATTATGTGTAGATTGTGAGAATCATCTGCAGTGTTTAGTAAGGAAAAGGTAAACATGTCAGGTATATATATGTCACAATAAATGGTCTTAACAAATGGCTTTCTTCTTTGTGTATGTCACTGGAGTGGCATGTTAGTGTGAAAACTATCATGTAGCAAAATCCCGTATTGCATTGTGTTCAGTGTTCTTCTTAGAGAGTCTCAGACCAGCTAACCCTATGGGCCTGAAGCATGTTTGGGGTATTTTTACTGCCTTTACTTTTAAGCTCATATCAGTCATTATAAAGGCTACATACACATGCTATATCTTGGGTTTTTTTTTCAATTTTTATATTAATGATCTGTGTTACTAAATTCTTACATTTTTACATGTATCTCACCATAGCAAGTTGGAAAAAGACATATTCTGCCATACATGAAGAGGGGAGACTGTCTGGAATCTGGCAATATAAAAACAATATGAAAACATTGGATTACCGACAAGTACTAGGTCTTGTCGGAAAGCTACAATTCCGCTGTTTCATGTGATATGTGTGGCTTCTCGCTATGACGCACGGTCACGGAGAAAATCAATAGAGAAGGACAGGTATGAATTTGGACGTACTAACGTTATGTGTCATTCGGGCCCATAGGGTTAAGTTATATCAATGCTTGCTTAACATGCCAGGCAGCTTTAAAATTATCATTCCAATATAAGTCCAACTGTCAAATTGCATTTTTTGTTCTGTTACAGCATACATATCTGCTCTGTAAATTACTTGCCCTGTGTTCTCCTTAGAGGAAAAAAAGGGCAGGCCATTAAACAAACAGGAAGATCTTAAAATCAATTTAGCAGTGAACTGGAAGCCACTGCAGGACAGCCAGGATGAAGTTAGTATGCGATCTTCCTGTTTCCAGTGAGTAGCTTAGCAGCAGCATTCTGGGCGAGTCATACCGAGTAATATCGAAGTATATGGACTTGCGGTAGTTGATCTGTGAGGATGAAGACAGGGATGACTATCTCCTGGGTGGGAGAGGGGAGTTATTAATGTGGCTATGGATCAAAGCTAAAAATAAAAACAACAAAAAAACTGCATTTAGCTGTTAATCAAATTTTAGGACAGCACTAAAGATGAAACCAAGATTAGTAGCATGCAGCTTAGGGGATGAGACAGTTGGACTAGGTCATTTTAATAAAGTCTGGGGGGAGGGGCACAGAGCACAACCTCAGATCTGTTTACATATAGCTGTAGGAAATTAAGGGCCATCCAGCTTAAGATGTCCTGAAGGGAGTCTCACAGGAAATTTAGGTCTAATGGGCAGTTGGGTTTCAGGTGTAGGTAAAGCTGGGTATCCATACCCATACATGCAGAACTCCATAGGAGAGACTGGCGGGAGGGGAGGAGAAATGGTTTATGCTAACTGAAAACGTTTTATTGGTGAGATAGGAAGAGAAGCAAGCCAATCCAAGAAGTCCTGGTAGGGATGACAGATGCAGGTGTGGACTATTTCTTAAAACATGTGGGCAATGTGGCAATCGTGAGATTCTTAGAAGAAGAAGATTGCAATCATGTCCATAATGTTATCCCATACTGATCATTAGCTCCCACGCCTAAAGCAGTTCTGTGTGTACTGAATGAACCATATGAATCATGACCCAAGTGTGCATGGTTTCATTGAACAAAATTGCTCATGTTACAGATTACATGACAAAGTTTTAAATTTACAAACAAGATAAACTGAGTATAGAGGTAGGGATGAGGTCGTGGTGCTGTTTGGATCAGGTTGATGGGATACTGTCCTGTCTTGGTGGTAGAGGTCAGACCTGGAAACCTGCAATAAAAACTGAGGCACTAATGTGATCATTGGGGTGGAAGCTGGTAGTTAAGCTAGCTGGTATCTTAGACATCAGGATTAGTTTGTTTAGAGACGTTAATGTATATCAGTTTAATTCAAGTTTGTATAATACCTTTTAGGAACACCTTGAGGAAATTTCTTGGAATTTGGCACAAACATCCACCTGGCCTCAGTGATGAACTGATTAGATTTTAGAGGTCAAAGGTCAAGGCCACTGTGACTTGTCCTCCATCTCACTCTTATGAACGTAATATCTCAAGAAGGCATTCAGAGAAATTATTCAAATTTGGCGCAACCAGTCACAGTCGGGTTTGGTGCTATGTGGATTGGGCAGCAGACCAAGGCGGGGGCCTTGGCGGTCCGATCCTCGGCTACAGAAGTTGGCTCTTGGGACATGGAATGTCACCTCTCTGGCGGGGAAGGAGCTGGAGCTTGTGGAAGAGGTTGAGCACTACCGGCTAGATATAGTTAGCCCCAGTTACTGAGTGATGTTCAGTTATTGGACTTCTGTGCGGGTCGCAGTTTGGCCATAACTAACACCATGTTCAAGCATAAGGATGTCCATCGGTGCACGTGGCACCAGGACAGCCTAGGTCGCAGGTCAATGATTGACTTTGTAGTCATATCATTTGACCTGCGACCATATGTTCTGGACACTCGGGTGAAGAGAGGAGCAGAGCTGTCAACTGATCACCACCTGGTGGTGAGTTAGATCAGATGGCGGGGGAAGACGCTGCGCAGACCTGGCAGGCCCAAACGAACAGTGAGGGTCTGCTGGGAACGCCTGGCGGAAGAACCTGTCCAGATGATCTTCAATTCCCACCTCTGGGAGAGCTTTGACTGCGCCCCGAGGGCAGAGGGGGACATTGAGTCCGAATGGGCCTTGTTCCACTCTGCCATTGTCGAGGCGGCGGTTGCGAGCTGTGGCTGCAAGGCTGCTGGGGCCAGTCGTGGTGGTAAGCCGTCAGGCTGAAGAAGGAGGCCTACAGGGCGTGGTTGGCCTGTGGGTCTCCGGAAGCAGCTGACGGGTACTGGCGGGCCAAGCGGAGTGCAGCGGCGGCAGTCGTGGAGGCAAAAACTCGGGCGTGGGAGGAGTTCGGTGAGGCCATGGAGGAAGACTATCGATCGGCTCCAAAGAGGTTCTGGCAAACCGTCTGGTGCCTCAGGGGAAGGCAGCAACTTGCTCACAGAGGGTGTGTTCCAACTACAGGGGGATCACACTGCTCAGCCTACCCATTAAGGTCTACTCCAGGGTGCTGGAGAAGAGGGTCCAGTCCCTGTACCGAAGGAGCATGAGTCTGGTTCGCGTGGCAGGCGATAAGTCGGACCTGTTCCCGGTGAGGGTTGGACTCCACCAGGGCTGCCCTTTGTCACCTGTTCTGTTCATAATTTTTATGGACAGAATTTCTAGGCACAGCCGAGTGGTGGAGGCTGTCAGGTTCGGTGACGGGAGGATCTCGTCCCTGCTTTTTGCGGATGACGTGGTCCTCCTAGCTCCATCGAACAGTGACCTCCAGCTCTTGCTGGGACGATTCACAGCCGAGGGTGAAGCAACTAGGGTTGAGAATCAGCACCTCCAAGTCTGAGGCTATGGTCCTCAGCCGGAAAAGGGTGGATTGCCCTCTCCGGGTCGGGGGGGAGGTCCTTCCTCAGGTGGAGGAGTTTAAGTATCTCGGGATCTTGTTCACGAGTGAGGGTAGGATGGAGCGGGAGATTGACAGGCAGATTGGGGCGGCGTCAGCGGTGATGCAGGCGCTTAACCGGTCCGTTGTAGTGAAGACGGAGCTTAGCCAAAAAGCGAAGCTCTCAGTTTACCGGTTGATCTACGTTCCAACCCTCACCTATGGTCACGAGCTCTGGGTAGTGACCAAAAGAATGAGATCACAAGTACAAGCGGCCGAAATGAGTTTAAGGATGCCTTCAAGGACGCCTCCCTTGGGGGGTGTTTCGGGCGTGTCCAACTGGGAGGAGACCTCGGGGCTGCCCCAGGACACGCTGGAGGGACTACATCACCCAGCTGGCCTGGGAACGCCTCGGGGTCCCCGCGGAAGAGCTGAGGCTGCTGCCCCCACGACCTGGACCCAGATAAGCAGACAACGACGACGACATGGAGTCAATGATGAACTGAAGAGATTTTGCTGGACAAAGGTCAAGGTCACTGTGACCTCAATAACGTGTTTTTGGCCATAACCCAGTAAATCATACACTAATTTTGACAACATTTCACACAAATGTCCAATAGAATAAGATGAAGTGATGAAAATGTATACCCAAAAATTCAAAGGTCGACCTCTCTGTGACATAAAAAAAAAAACACTGCAAAAACACTTTTCTGGCCATTATTGAGTGCCCAGGAGCTAAGTAGAGACATTTGGTTAGAAACTGAATTGTTGTCAATAATCTTGGATACCCACCTTGAAACTGAATTTCCATAGATCTTTTGTCCTGTGGGGTTGAAGAATTGTGTGAAGCATGAATATTTTAGAATTTGTAGCTTCTTTGTAGCACCATCCATATTTAAAACGTTGTCAATTGTCATGGCTACGAATGTGTCTGGACAGTCATGGATGTAAACTATCTGTAACTTGACTGGTTCATGGAAGAATGCAACCACGAGGTGGTAATTCTAGTTATTTTCAAATGTGCTAATAAAGTGATGTGTGACAGATGCATTTAGAATGCTGCCCTGCCCATACCATATACCATACAGTACAGAGACACTGTAATTTTGTGAAGCCACCTGATACAGTGCACATCTTCTCTCCACTGACTAGATGAACTCAATAACACTCTTCCCAGGATAGGCGGGAACAGTGTTCCCAAGCTGGTGGAGGAATACATGAACAGGAAGCTGAGAGTGGATGACTTTGTGACTCACTCTCCACCCTTTTAGAAAGCTCATGAATATCTTGTGTTCCTCTGGGTTTAGGGGCATTTTAGTCATTCTGGGGCCTCAGGCAAACACAGACTACCCCCTTTTTAGTCCTTATGTATCTGGAAAGGCCTAATTGTAACTTCTACTCTTTACCAGTCTTTGCACAGTGATGGCTGCCCTCTGTTGAGGACAAGGCTGGGAAATTATAAGAGAAACAGGATCTAAATGACTTGCCCTGAGGACTTTTTTCAAGTACAAGACAAGACAAGTTGTGTCAGACATGTAAGACATGTTAGACTGGAAAAATCATCAAATAACTTAAATCTTATTTTCTCATGTCCACCAGTTTCGACAGCTGCCAGTTTATTCCAAACAGGCTCCACGTGTATTGCCCAGATCTGGGTAGAAAGTCAAGGAACTCATAACATGGCTGCAAGGGCTTATGGTAGTCTCACATCCCTGCCCATCTGAATGTGTGCCAAGCTTCACTGACACCCTTTAAAACCTTGTTGCCTCTTGTTGTCTCCTTCCCACTCCTGTCCTGCTGCTGCTCTTTTGACTCTCACGGCTCTTCTCTGGCTTTATTCTAATCTTTGCAGCAAAAATGGCCACAGCTGGTAAGGTAAGTATAATTTAACATGTGAGTACTTATATTTATGTGGTGTTTTTATTTGGATTTTTGATTTTGATTTTTTCCCAATGTGCGCATGAGTATTTCTTATGTCACATGCCACAACTGTGTATATATGTGTAATGGAACAAAACATCAAAAAGCTATGTGACAATATTATATTGATATATTTTACATGAGTATTATTCATTGGAGATTTGTCTATGCTCCTGTGTTGTGTGCAGTTCATGTCTGTGTATATGAGGCTGGGTCCTTGGCTGGAGGGTGAATGGGTGAAATACAAAGATGGTACCCAAAATGAGTGTTTCAGTGCTCTGCTGTGCTGTATTGCACTTTGTAACTGGTTACAGCTCTGCAGCCACATGAAGTATTTCACGTCAGTAAGGTTAAAAAGTTTCCTTGTTCTGCAATAGAACAATAACCATAGGGCTATTTACCTCAAAATACCCCATCCTTCTGTCTCGAACTTTATACTCTGCCACAGTAAATATCTCATATCCTGTTTTGACTTGGCACACAGTTTGAAACTGTCCAGTCAGTTTTGTTAGTGTTTATATTGGCAAAGCTGTGGGGATATAGCCAGAAGAAAAAAATGATTGAGGGGGAGTTCATCCTCCCAAAGAATGCTTATGAATTCAAGGCAAACCGCTAGTTTTATAAAAACTGAGACAATATCAATGAATTATAGCACAAAAGATTGCAAATAATTATTGCTAATGTAGCATGTTGCTTTTCAGTGCCGTGCACAAACACTTTTGAGGTGAGGTACTCAAGCAAAAAGAAAGGGCAGGGGTCATATAATAGGTGGGGGTCTGTGGGTCATCCCCTCAGGAAACTGTGAGCCTCAAACATTTCATTCCCTGTACTCTGGTGAAGTTTTCTGCATCAATTCATGGTGAAAATATCCTGATTTAGAGTCTCTGGAAACCAGAATCCACAATAGCCTTCTAACTATGTAATTTAGGGTCTTATGTACATAATATTAAACATGTAAAAACAATTAGAAATCAGTTTCCATCCAAATTCGAAATATCTGTCTTTTAAGTTTTTGTACATTCTTGAAATTGGGTTTGATTGGGCCGTGGTTATCTCTGGGATTTATTATGCACTAAATTCCAAACCAATATAAATCATCCGCCAGTTGTCTCATCCCGCCCCCCCAGTGGCAGCGCAACAAAACCTTCTTCACCTTCACCTAGTCTGATGTTTGTTTGATGTCAACACACATTTTACAGTGTAAAAATGAGAGGCCATGTTCTGCAGTGAGGTTTAAATGGTTCTGGATGCACAGAAGCTGCTCTGACACACTGATGCAGTTTGGGGTTGCATTTTTGATGTATGAAAGGCGCTATATAATTAAAGTTTGATTGACTGATTGATTGATTGATAGGATGATTTCTATCTCATAGTTCTGCAATTAAATATTAAATGTACAAAGTGCTGAAGAGAAAAGGGTCTTTGGGGGGATGTTTGGTTCATTTACTTTAAATTCAGCTTCCTACAAACATGTTTTTCTTTTCTCTACATGCCTTATTGGGCTTGTTTTAATATTTTCTGTTCTTGTTACTTTCCCATCAGAACCCTTTAATTTAACCTGCCATGCAGTCAAATGGTGTTTTATGTCTTGCTGGTTCATAAATAAAATAAAATCCAGTTTTTAAAATTCAATCCACTGCCTGAGAATTTGTAAATGGTGAAGCTTGTGTATAAAAGAAGACCGTTGTGGTTCCATTAAACAGTCACGTATAAATTCTGTTAATTATCTCTTAAGTAACCTTTAAATATTCATAAAGAATCCCAGCTCCACATTCAATTATCATTTAATCATTTAAAGTTAAGTTTGTTTTCTTTAAGTCTTGGAAGGGGAAAGCAATTCGGCATCTGTCTCTGCTCACACCAGGCAGCTGATGAACCCAAATCAGAGAATTGGAGGACTTAGACTACTAGCTTACTTCTTGTAAAGTTTAATGGCGGGTTATTGCCTAAAGTAGGCTGGCTGTAGTGAGATGTTTTTATAGCTAGGCTATTTAATTTTACAACAGCTGTAAACAATGCTGAGGCTTAGGGCAAACACTATTGTTACCTGAGTGTCCATGACATGACACTGCTCTACAGAGCCCTCACTTTTGCGTGCACTAACTTAATTTAGCTGCGACAACAAGGAAAGTTGAAGAGGCAGGGTCTCCTGCAGTCTTGCAGAATTAAAACTCAAATGCAGTTGTCGGGCATACAACACGCATTTAATTGAAAAGGTCTTGCAAAAAGGGCATGTATCAAGACAGAGGGCATCATTTGGGGTCTATCTGTGCACATGCCTGTTGCTTTTTACCAGAAATGTAAAAAGGTAGTAAAATGCTGTTTTATCTTACTCTGTCTTCACTCAGAGCAGTGGACTGAGTATATATATTAAGGGTTCAGAGTTCAACAAAAGGTCGTGGCACTGTTTTTTTGTTTTGTTTTTGGAAACACACCCTAATATAGTCTAGTCCCCAGTAGTTTTTGTCATACCTCATGCTGGGTAATTTTATGTAGTGTCACTGCCGTGTAGGTCATCAAGTGCAAGGCAGCAGTGGCCTGGGAGCCTAACAAGCCTTTGGTGATTGAGGAGATTGAGGTAGCTCCGCCCCAGGAAAACGAGGTCCGCATCAAGGTGAGAGAGCACTATCGGAACACACACATGTGCATACATAGTGTGTTACTGCACTTGTCCCTTCTCTGCTTCTCAGCCTCTGTTTGCCATTAGTAGTGATGGAAGTGTAATTTTATATAAAAATCCTGCCTGCAACTCCTGAGGTCCATTTAATGAAGTGATTGATATTGTGTCACTATAATGCTAAAAATGTTGCTCGTACTGCTAAACCCACTAAGAGTGGGTTTCCTTAACCATCTTCCCGTTTTCATTGTTTGGTCACTGTCTTCGCTGCAGATTGTGGCAACTGCAGTTTGCCATTCAGACCTTTACCACCTTTTGGAGAATATGCATAAGGACAGCTTCCCAGCAGTCCTTGGCCACGAGGCAGCTGGCATTGTGGAGAGCGTTGGGCCTGGAGTCACTGAATTTCAGCCAGGTCAGTTTGGAATGGTATAACATTTTGGGATATTTGCTTGACTGTCACATGGCAACATTGTCTTTGAATTTTCAGGAGACAAGGTGATTCCTCTGTTCACCGCCCAGTGTGGAGAATGTCGCTTCTGTAAGAGTCCAAAGACCAACCAATGTGATGTGTGGTGAGCACAATAAGCTTTAATCTCTTGCTTTCGTCCCCATCTTCTCTCTCTTTTTTTTATATTTTTTTCATTCCTCAAAGGTGTATATACGGTAATAGACACAAATAATTTTTTTCTGCATGTTCCTATCAGTGTAGGAAATTTAGGTGCTGTCCAAAGAAAACACAGGACAGTTTGATTTGATTTGATTTGGTTTTATCAGGATCCTCATCAGCGGATGCATAACATCAGCTACTCTTGCTGGGGCGCACCCAAAACATAAAAGACATAACAGATTTGACGCACATTCTCACTCCAACCTCGTCACATATCGATGTTTGGTCATGGACTTTACACATCTACATATGATGTGCAAGGTTATTGATTTTTGGGGACGCCATGTCAAGTTCTGCCTGTTACATGCATTGTCCTGTTTTTGCAGGAAGTGTACAGTTTGCAAACAGTCTCTTTCAAAATAAACACACTATGTCAGTTCAACACCACAAATTGATGTTTTGTTTTCCTTCAACAACAGTTTTACCCCCGACATGCACATGGTTGGGTTTAGGCAACAGAAGCACGTGATTGGGTTTATGACAAAAGAACAGGGCTTGGCTTTGCAATTATACAGGAAGTGAACACTACCCCTGCCACCCACCCTACTCAGAACTTTGGCTGCCAGAGCTTTTGTCGTTGTCCAGCCACGTTTCCCTCTGATGCTGCCGGATGCCGTTAGACCATGACAGCGACCACCCATGTATCATGCCAGTGTGAAAAATCATAATTTTTTTGTCAGTGTCTAATGTCAGAAGTCACTAATCAGGCGCTGGTTTTTGATGACTTTGGTGTAAGACTGGGTTGATTTGACACATACAGACCAAACAACCAAACAAAATTAAAATCAGAACTACTAACTAACTAACTAACTAATAACTAACAATCTTTTGATCTCAAACATGTTAGACATTGACATTATAAATACTCTTATTTAACCACTTTTATGTATATATTAATACACACAAAATTCAAGATCTATGTTGATTTTTTTTGTTAGTTTTTTAGTATAAGAATATTGCAGGTATTCAGGGAGGCTCCCCTAATAGTTTTTAGTTTTAGTTTTCTTAGTTCTCTTTAATGTCAAAATTGTATTATTTCAGGACCAGAATTCGTTTAGAGGTGATGTCACCATCAGACTCCAGGTTTACCTGTAAGGGGAAGAAGATGCTGCAGTTTATGGGAACCAGTACCTTCTCCGAGTACACTGTGGTTAACCAGATGGCTGTGGCTAAGATCGACCCCGCTGCTCCTCTGGACAAAGTCTGTCTCCTCAGCTGTGGGATCAGCACAGGATATGGAGCAGCAGTCAACACTGCTAAGGTGTGTATGACTGACTGTTGCAGATCACCTGCATCATTATTTTGGATTTAAACAACAGAATGAGAAATTTAGTGTTAAGTGCCTATAAATTTGACAATTTTGTATGATAAAGACTTTTCAATCAACATTCTTCCTTAGATTGGAAAGCCTCTGAAAGAGTATGCACTCATTATGGGACATAAAACCTTTCCATTGATCATTACTGTATGATGCATTAATAAGTCTGACTTAGAGAGACATGTTGACCAAAATCTGTGTTTCTTTGAGTGGAACTTATTCCAAATCTTACCCAGATTAAAAATAACCCCAGAGCCATACTTAGGGCATTTTGTCCTTATTGGACTTACCTCCACTGCTTTACGGCAAGAAATCCCAGACTGCATAATTACAATCCCAGTGATCTTTCCCTGTGTACCGCACTTACATCTGCAATGACATTAACGACATCAGAAATGTCCATATATACCTTTCGTTGTAAAGATTCTCTCTGAGGCTCTATCCACATTAGAGCAAGGGAAGCGACAGTTCCCCCACTTAGAGTCCCGACATTCCCTGTTCGCCCCCTCTTTCCCACTTTCACTTCCATGCAGACCTTTAATCCATCATATTCAATAAACTAGTCAAAATCTTTATCTTTATTGGTGTGGTCTTTGTTAGTGAATTACTGTATGAAGCATTAAGAAGTCAAACCTAAAGAGCCATGTTGACCCAAGTCTGTTGCACTTTAGGTGGAACCGGGCTCAACATGTGCTGTGTTCGGCCTGGGAGCTGTGGGTTTGGCTGCAGTCATGGGCTGCAAGGCTGCAGGAGCCAAGAGGATCATCGCTGTTGACATCAATCCAGAGAAGTCTGAGAAGGCCAAGGTGTTCGGCGCGACTGACTTTGTGAACCCCAAGGATCATAGTAAACCCATCAGCCAAGTGCTGTCTGAGATGACTGACGGAGGAGTGGACTACTCCCTGGAATGTGTTGGGAATGTGGGAGTCATGGTGAGGCAGATTTGATTAAATCTAGTTCAATATAATAAAGAAGTGTTACCTAACTATTAAACAATAACCTTTATTCTAATCAAAGTCAATTGTTATTGGAAAAGAGGTTAGTGTCATCCAGTAAGTTATTCAGCACAGCTAGTCAGAGATTTGGATCAGCATCTTTCATATTACCAGTCTACTGACTTTGTGCTGTTTCTCCATCTAGCGCAGTGCCTTGGAGTCTTGTGTGAAAGGTTGGGGTGTCAGCGTGGTTGTTGGCTGGACAGACTTGCAAGATGTTGCTGTCCGACCCATTCAGCTCATCGCTGGACGCACATGGAAGGGCTCCCTGTTTGGAGGTGAGACGAATATGGCCATCATCACTCACTAATGAATCTCTTGTTACTGAATGGGTTTGGGCTTATGTTCTGCCATTATCTAGCTCATTGTATTCTGGATAAGACTTTATGTTCTCATTTGTGATTTTGCGGCTTAGGCTTTAAAGGTAAGGCTGCAGTGCCTCATTTGGTTAAAGACTACCTGGACAAGAAGGTGAAGCTGGATGAGTTCATCACTCACAACATGACTTTCGACCAGATCAATGATGCCATTGAACTGATGAAACATGGCAAATGGTAGGTTTATACAACTATACTCTTCTACAATTCATGACTTAATGACAACACAGATAAATTAATCTGCTCATTTCTCCTTTTTCTTGTTCTACAGCATCCGGACAGTCCTGAATGTTTCTCCACAATAACACCACTGCGTTGCTTTCAGCGACCCCAAAGTAACCGAATATTTCACCACTATGCTATACAAAAGCTCAGCATTATATGCAAAATCTCAGCATAACACTCATATAAATAATACAATGCATATAATAACACGGCTTTCAAATTATGCACACTATACATGCCTGACTTTGAACACTCAGTACTCTTAAGTGGATCACATGCAAAATGTGAGAATCATCTGTATTGTTTGTTTAAAGCTGAACATGTCTGGTATTTATAGAGCAAAATAAATGGTTTCAACAGATGGTGTCTGTGGCCTCCTTGTGTATATTGTGATTTTGTCATGTTGTATGTCCCTGGAACACATTCAAGTGTGAAAACTATCATGTGACAAACTTCTGCATTGCATTGTGGTAAGTGTTATGTTGGGAATGTATGGTTCAAAATATTAAAATGGCTATCAGAAATAATTAATAATTATTTGAAATAATCATTGATCATGTTAAATAATATTATTTAATTTATATTGAATCCCCTCACAGGAAACCCATTCCCAAAAAAGGAAAAATGAAATAATAACTGTAACCAAAATTACCATATCAGTGGTAAAGATTTAAGGATGTCAGAGCACTTGACATAGCACAGCGGATGGCGATTCATTCACTCTTGTGCAATATTAAACAGACAGCGAGTAGGATTTCAAAGTTACTCATTTACAGTAATGCAAAATTTAAAATGAAACATACAATTCTACAATCTAAATAAGTCTAACCAAAGACTAAAAGACAAAGGATGTGTGTGTGTGTGTGTGTGTGTGTGTGTGTGTGTGTGTGTGTGTGTGTGTGTGTGTGTGTGTAAAGGACATAGACAAAGACGTGTGTCTGCTGAAGATGCTAACTTTTCTGCTGTCATTGGAAGAGTTGAGAATGGCTGTTTGAGCAGGCCAAGTTCAGAGAGCTCCTCGACTCCTTCGAGATGAGCCAGGCCTGCGCAGAATCGATCACCAATCACCACACAATGCATTCCAGTTAGACCTGTGTCCAACTTCATCCCGACTTGCTCTGACATCATGCACAAGTGGACGATAATCTCACAAGATTGAGACGGCTTCAGTTTTTAGAGCCAGGCACAACCATTGAAGTATTTAGCAAGACAAAGACATGTGGTAAGGGGGATGTGAGGATTTCTCAAATAATATCTGTACAGATGTGAAGCCCTGACTCAAACTGATCTATAAAAGAAGCTATTGTCTTTCATCTGTGTTTGACTATTAATGTTTTCAATGTATTTATGTAGTTTGAGGGGGACACATCTGCTCAGCTTATTTTATATACAGCAGCAAACTAATATGATGCAGACGTACATGAGAATTGGTTAAACCATGAACAGAAATCACAGATTGCCAAGCATATAGGCTACTCTGTTACAATAAAAACAGAGAAATACATAGAAAAGCTGAACTGAAAAAAAACCAAAAACTGATGTATGGGTCTGATAACATTTGAATAAATTGGAATCGGATTTAACAGGATATGAGTGTTTCTGTGACTTCCTCCACAGACTGAAGGCTGTTGGAAACTATCTGACAGCTTTTTGTCAGTGCCTCCTGCTGCTGCCACCTGATCTTATTTGCCAGGTGAGGCGCAGCTACATGCACCAAGGTGAGAGGAAGTGGAGGAAAGGTGAGGCAGCTTTTCCAGCACTCACGAGTCTCCTCTGAGGAAGTCCTAGGCGAAAAAGACAGAACAGGAGAAAGATTCTTTTTGGCGTGGTGGCATTGCAGGGTCACATACCACAGTGACCAGCTGTGACTGAAGAACAACTTCTAGGCAGCCTTTCACACAAAAACGTGAAAAAGCAAAGGTCTGTGGGAAAATTAGTACAAGTTGCGCTTTGTCTGATGAACAAAAGGAGGAAATGTCAGTTTACACAGTCCAGTACTCCAAACAGTAACAAAAGTGCTCTTGTCACAAACAGTTTAAGGTCAAAGCTACTCAGACCAGCTTAGTCATATCAATGTCAACTACTATAAATTGACAGGCAGTGTTGAAATTATATTTCCAATGTATTGCATTCCTTTAGCCCTTAGCAGTAATGATTTTATGAGCTTCTTTAATGACAAAATTCTAACTATTAGAGGCAAAATTCATGACCTCCTGTCCTCAGATAGTACCTATCTAACCTCAAACACAGCTGTAACACCTAATATTTATTTAGATTGCTTCTCCCTAATTTCTGTTCAAGAATTGACTGCAGTGATTTCTTCATCTAAATCATCAACGTGTCTCTTAGACCCCATCCCAACTAGGCTACTCAAGGAGGTCTTACCTTTAGTTAACACTCATATATTAGATATGATCAATATATCCTTATTAACAGGCTATGTACCACAGTCTTTTAAGGTAGCTGTAATTAAACCTCTACTAAAAAAGCCCACCCTGGATCCAGAGGTGTTAGCCAACTATAGACCAATATCTAATCTTCCCTTTATGTCAAAGATCCTTGAGAAAGTAGTCGCAGACCAGCTGTGTGATTTTCTCCATGATAATAATTTATTTGAGGAATTACAGTCAGGATTTAGAGCGCATCATAGCACTGAGACAGCACTAGTTAAAATTACAAATGACCTTCTGATTGCTTCAGACAAAGGACTCGTCTCTGTACTTGTTTTATTAGATCTTAGTGCAGCGTTTGACACTGTTGACCATGAAATTCTGCTACAGAGACTGGAACACTTAATTGGCCTAAAAGGTTCTGCACTAAGCTGGTTTAAATCTTATTTATCTGATCGTTTTCAATTTGTTGACGTTCACAATGAATCATCCGTACGTACTAAAGTTTGTTTTGGAGTTCCGCAAGGTTCTGTGCTTGGACCAATCCTATTTATTCTATATATGCTTCCTTTAGGCAACATCATTAGAAATCACTCTATAAATTTCCATTGTTATGCGGATGATACACAGCTGTATTTATCGATGAAGCCAGAAGAAAGTGATCAATTAACTAAACTTCATAATTGTCTTAAAGACATAAAAACTTGGATGAGCACCAATTTCCTGATGTTAAATTCAGACAAAACTGAAGTTATTGTTCTTGGCCCCAAACAACTCAGAGACTCTTTATCTGATGACATAGTTTCTCTCGATGGCATTGCTCTGGCCTCTAGCACTACCGTAAGAAATCTCGGAGTAACATTTGATCAAGATTTGTCTTTTAATTCTCATTTAAAACAAACCTCACGGACTGCATTTTTTCATCTGCGTAATATTGCAAAAATTAGGCCTATCCTGACCCGAAAAGATGCAGAAAAATTGGTCCACGCTTTTGTTACCTCAAGGCTGGATTACTGTAACTCTCTATTATCAGGTAGCTCTAGTAAATCATTAAAAACTCTCCAGCTAATTCAGAATGCAGCAGCACGAGTACTAACAGGAACTAAGAAACGAGATCATATTTCTCTTGTTTTAGCTTCTCTGCACTGGCTCCCTGTAAAATCCAGAATTGAATTTAAAATCCTACTGTTAACTTATAAAGCTCTAAATGGTCAAGCTCCGTCATATCTTAGAGAGCTCATAGTGCCATATTATCCCACCAGAACTCTGCGCTCTGAGAACGCAGGGTTACTCGTGGTCCCTAAAGTCTCCAAAAGTAGATCAGGAGCCAGAGCCTTCAGCTATCAGGCTCCTCTCCTGTGGAATCATCTTCCTGTTACGGTCGGGGAGGCAGACACCGTCTCCACATTTAAGGCTAGACTTAAGACTTTCCTCTTTGATAAAGCTTATATAGTTAAGGCTGGCTCAGGCTTGCCCTGTACCAGCCCCTAGTTAGGCTGACTTAGGCCGAGTCTGCCGGAGGACCACCTATAATGCACCGGACACCTTCTCTCTCTCTCTCTCTCGCTCTCGCGTATCCTATTACTGTATCTTGTTTGCTCGGCCATTCTGGATGTCACTAACTCGGCTTCTTCTCCGGAGCCTTTGTGCTCCACTGTCTCTCAGGTTAACTCGTATTGCAGCGGTGCCTGGATAGTGTGACGTGTGTGGTTGTGCTGCTGCCGTGGTCCTGCCAGATGCCTCCTGCTGCTGCTGTTGCTGCTGCCATCATTAGTCATTAGTCATACTTCTACTGTTATTATACACATATGATTTTTATCATACATGTATACTGCCAGATACTAATATATACTTTCAACATATTGTACCACAGTAGCCAGAATTATAACGACAATATTATTACTTTCATGAATGTTGTTGTAAGCTACTGTCATTATCGAGGATGTCATACAGATTACTGTATTGTGTCATACAGATTACTGTTAATTTGTTATGCTGATCTGTTCTGTACGACATCTATTGCACGTCTGTCCCTCCTGGAAGAGGGATCCCTCCTCAGTTGCTCTTCCTGAGGTTTCTACCATTTTTTTTTCCCCGGTAAAGGGGTTTTTTTGGGGAGTTTTTCCTTATCCGCTGTGAGGGTCCAAAGGACAGAGGGATGTCGTATGCTGTAAAGCCCTGTGAGGCAAATTCTATTTGTGATATTGGGCTTTATAAATAAAATTGATTGATTGATTGATTGATGTGTAAGTCCAACTGTACTCAAATTGCTTTTTTCCTGCTATAGCATACATATCTGCTCTCTTAATGACCTGTCCTGTGCTCTCTCTTTAGTAAAAAAAAGCAAGAAAGGAAAATCAACAGTACAAAATAAAATTTTGATGCATCCCATGTTTTTGCATTAGTTTATAGGAATACCGAAGATCTTGTTTACAATATACTGCCTGTATGAGCCAGATATTTTCTTATTGGCTCTTACAGGCTGAACCCCACGTGTTCATTGGCTATCACTCAGTGGAAATGAAGAAATGAGCTTTATTTACCTTTACGCATAATGGAATGAATGAATAGGATGATTTTTCTGACACCGAAGCATGCAGTTAACTTTCTGAACACAATACACATCACAACAACAAGAAGTGTGTGGCATTGAACAGAAGCAAGCGCATCAGCCAGGTCAGGCCGAGTTAGATACCTCAGTACCTCAGCTTTAAGTAATAGATTTAGATCATAAACAGTAAAAAATTACATAAAGCAGTAAAGCCAGCATCTTATCATTGGCAGGACAGAACGTTATGCTGAGCCAAATAAAGTTTCACTGGGGAAAAGTGCATGGCTGACGTCAGTTTGCTGGCTTGATAGTACCTGTTCTTAGTTGGTTAGCTGGGCCATTTAAGGGTAGTGTGGTCTTTTCTGTCTGCCCCTGACATACAGGCAAATTTTGTTAACTTTGTCTCGCAAACCCTATGGTGTTGCTGTCAATCCATTTCAGACATCAACACGCCTTTTCGTTCCAGGCCCCCCACACTGGACAGACAAAATATCCCATTGAGTAGCATTTGAAGATGCAGTAACACATTGTTCCAGTGGTTAATTGGGCATGACATCAGTATTTGTATTTGATCAAGTCTGACAGAGCTGATATATTTTCTTTCATTTCCATCTTTTAGAACATGTGATTTTTTTTTTATTATTATTATTAAAAATTGAAATAGCAATTGTAATTTTATTTATATAGCACATTTCACTACATGTAAACACTAAACACTAGTGTTTCTCATTGAAAGACAACAAGAAAATATGAGAACAAAGGAGTCACCAACATCAACCTAATCAAAGAGAGAAGACAAAAACATACACAATCAACTAAAAAAAAAAGTGCTATCAAATGAGTGCATGCAAACACACACACACACACACACACACACACACACACACACACACACACACACACACACACACACACAAGCAAACAAAGAAAGTCAGCATAACCCAGGGAGAATAAGAGAGTTTTCAGTTTGCTTTTAAATATGAACAAAGTGGTGCTGGACCTCAAGTCAGCAGGCAGCAGGGCCACAGTAACTGAAAGCACCCTCAGGAACAAGATCTGATTCTTGGCACAGCCAGAAAACCTTTACCTAATGATCTGAAACCTGGTTATATCAAAATCAATGAGCAAGTCAGAAATATACTGAGGAGCCAAAGCATAGTCCCTTGTAGACTATTAGCAGGATTTAGAAGGTGATTCTGTATTGTACTGGGAATCCAGGAAGTAATTTCAGTACTGATGTAATATGTTCAGATTTTCATGCATGTGTAAGGATTCTGGCTCCAGCATTTTGAATGAGTTGGAGCTGTTTGATGGATAATCCTGCAAATAGAGCATTACAGGAGTCTAACCTGCTTGAGATAAACACATAACCAGTTTCTAAGGGTCAGTTTGAAGTATGTACGCTTTAAGTTTTGATATATTTTTTAAAGTGGTAAAACACTGTTCTTGTGATATTGGTTGTGTGATTTTTTTTAACATTGAGATCAGTATTCAAAACATTGCCAAGGTTTCTGACATGCTCAATGTATACCAGAGACAGTGTAAATCATTTTTTTGGTCTCTGACGTTTAGGACCAATTACGAGTGTCTCAGTCTTCTCCGTATTCAGCTGTAAAACTTTTCAGGACATTAAGCAAATAACATCAATTCAGTTGACCTGTTTGTTAACATGACTGAGATCCAACGCTGTAGCCAGATTTTTTTTAAAATAATGTCAAATAATAATAAACTAGTGACTAGAAAAAATGTTGATCAGGGTTGAAAATGATCACAAGCCCCCAGCCAGACAGTGGTAAAATATGCAAGTGGCGGTTGATTTGCCAAAATCAGCCAAAAAACAATGGTAACCTAGTCAGTGGCTGGTAGATTTTAGGATCCAGCAGTGGCAGGTGGCCAAAGAGTTCATTTCCAACCCTGATGCTGATACAAGTCTGGCTGCCAACAGGAGTCTGAACATTAGGATGAGACTGTTATGATGTCATTATTGGATGTTAAACATCAATATTTGTTCCTGTTCCATCTTTCACCTCCATGTCACCTGCTCTCCCTGCCGTGTCGGCACTGCAATGTGCTTTCTGTCCAAAACATTCGTTTCTGCTCCATTTAATTACTGACTTTCTTTTATTAAAATGATATTCATTTTCACAGTTACTGTTCCAGCTCAAAATGTTGTATTGGCATTAATGTTACCTTTAATGCATGTCCTTACTGAAGTGAAGTGTTGTTACTGATAGGGTGTTACAATAATTAGGTTTCCCATCAAAAACTGAACATTAACAAATCCTAACTTTACGCAAAGCTAACAAGTGGTTGCCTTATACCAGACACAACTGTTAAAAACTCACAATCACCATAGCTTACGTAACACTCACATTGAATACTAGTTTTTGACTTTTTAATACATTTTAAGCAATGAAATAGAGAGAGTACAGTATCTCTGTCATCGTAAAGGGTCCATGGAAGATATGGATGAGCAGTGATGGCGTTTCCATAGGGCAGGGGTGGCCAACCAGTCAGAGACCAAGAGCCACAAAAATTACCGTGGTAGTACAAAGAGCCACATCATACACGTGTGCTTACAAACACACTCCCTCTGTCACACAAACATGAAACGACATAAAATCAAAATCCAAACATTTCCAATTTACAAAGCCAGATTTATTTATCTCACACACAAATGAATAACCATGAATAGAGATACACACAAACACAGTCTCTCCCTCTGATACTATCTTTCTCCATCCCCCCTCCACACCCACAGTCTCTCCCTCTCCCACTCTCTCCACACACACATCCACACAGTCTCTCCCTCTCACTCTCTCTCCACACACACATCCACACAGTCTCTCCCTCTCACACTCTCTCCAGATTAGTGTTGTCACAGTACCAAAATTGGGACTCACAGTACGATACCAGTGAAAGTGTCACGGTTCTGAGTAGTATCACGATACCACAGCAGAAATGAGGCAGATGTGCCTTTTGTCATTTATAAAAAGATCTATAATACATCAATGATATTTCAATGGAATAAATTACTTATTGTCTTATTCATACTTGAAAAACAGCATCAATAAGTGATTAACATAAGGGGGGGGGGATCAAAATAAAATAAATAAATAAAATAAAAATCAACCAGCCACCCTCTTCCCCTGACAAGTAAAGAACAGTCCCTAAAGTGCGGTGAGGTTTGTGGACAGTTACCTGCCACAAGAGAGAAAAGTGAACGATTCGTTTCTCCTCTGACACGCCACATACCTGTGTGCTGCCATGGCTCGGCTGTTCAGGTATTTCTGGGCAGTCATGACAATAAATTGATTTTTTTATGACGGAAGAGCTGCACGCCACTGATTTTAATTAATGGATTGAAGAGCCACACACTGATAGGCAAAGAGCTGCGGGTTGGCCTAGTCTAGTTGGGTTTCTGAGACAAGTTTGCCAATGACATTAATACAATAAATACAACAACAGAATTTGTTAACACTGTAATTGAGGGGTTTTATTCATGGGAGACCTCATTATGAATAACATGCGACAATGGGTGGCCCTAAAAAATCAAGGATTTAATTTCAGGAGTCTCCAATGACTTCACTGTCCTTGCCTTTAACAAGAAGACAATAACACTGAACTTTACACTGAACGCACTTAGCAAGTATTTCAGAATATGATAGCTTTTGCCTTTCTGACTCTGTGATTAGATTGTAAAGGGGACCTGGTCATGATCACTGATTAGTCGTAACCTGAGAGGCTTAATAAATACAGCCCTCACACAGGAACAGATTAAGAACTCGAACAGAACACCCAACTCATCCCAAACGTTACTTTCAGGCTGTGTGGCAACGCAAGGCAGTTTTATGTGTATAGCACATTTTCAAACAACAGGGCAATTCCATGTGCTTTACAGGGTAGTAAAGAGACAGTATAGATAAAAGATTTACAGTCTTTTATCTTTATTATCCTAACAAAACTGGTGAAATATTTGATTCTATACAGGTCTCAGGCTCAGTTGTGACAAAATGGCTCAGTAGCACGACCTCAAAATTGCCCATGAAGTAGCTCCTGTGGTACGTTTCACTTAAGTGTACCAAAATTGGAGTCACATGTAACATCACAAGACTTTAAAAAAGCCTCTTGGAGCCATACTCTGAACCAGGGCCAGCAACTTTTACTATCAAAAGAGCCACTTTTGACAAAAAATAATAATAAAATCAAACTCTGTCTGGAGCCACAAAATATATTTTAGCCTTATAATAAAGTCATACTATTACGTCTAAATTAGCCAATCAACATTGATTGTAGGTCTAAATGAGCATTTATTAATATGTTTTACCACCAGGTGGCTATTCTGCAGAGGGTTTATGATTAATTGGAACTTGAACTTTGCGGAGCTGGTGGTAAAAGTAAATGATGCTGTCCACACACTATTAAATTCTGTATTCTCCTCTGAAACTATACTTTTTTGGAATTGGAATCCACAAGTAGCCTACCTGGAGTGCCATAGCTTTTGGGGTTTGGCAAAATGTGGAGAAAAAGGCATCAGGCCATAAACATTTGAAGCACATTTTAGCTGACGAAATGTTTAAACCTTTTTTTTGTGTGTGTGTATGTGCATAAATGCCTACAACAATGATAAACAAAAATTTAAATGCTAAAGAAATAGTCATAGTCTAGTTATTCATTTTCACATGTAGCTCTGAAGCCACAGGTTGCCTACCACTGCTTTAAACTCTAGGGCCAGTCCCCAAACCCCCCCCCCCCCTTGGCCCTAACCCTACATTTGCGCATTCCTGTGAGGGGTAGGGGTGTCCCAATTACTTTTTGTGTGTAGGGGTAGGGGGCATAACGAAGGGTAGTGGGTATGAAACTAGCCCTTCAGAGCGAAGGATTTCAGATGCTGACTTGCCAGCGAGGGGACATCGCCATGGCTACCACCGAGCAAGAGACTGGGAAAAAAGTTCATACATCGTACAGTGTACCCAATTGTGAACTGAAATGAGTGAATGTAATTCCATTTTTCAATCTCTCTTCTTTATTTTCTTTTTTTTCTGTTTAAATTTCATATAAACATAAGCTTTGTATTTTATAATGTAAATTGATGAAATTGTATGTTTTATATGTAATGTAGTGTAATATTGTATGTAGGTGTGGACCCCGGGAAGACTAGCTGATTGCCAAGGCATTCAACTAATGAAGATCCTTAAAATAACCAAATAAAAAAACAAATAAACATAGCTTACGTTACCATCGTCAGGTTGCTTGTTAGCTAGCTAGCTAGCTTGCACTATCTGGCGTCTGTCTTCTGTCCTGTTCTGCAAAATTGTCAGATTTTTTACATTACGATAACACGCCAGCTGGTATAAGTATGCTGCCTTGTAATGTTAGCTGTCCCCTGTCGTTCATCAAACGATGCATGATGAATAATGAATAATGCAAACACGATCTGTGGGATGAACTCAACTGGAGACTCCATTGTAATAATAATAATAATACATTTTATTTGAAGGCGCCTTCTTTGCACTCAAGGACACTGTACAGATACACAAAATGACATTAAAAAGACAACAATTTAAAAACAAAACAACAACAAAAAAAAAGGGATGTAGATGGGATGCAAATGTAGATGGCTCGCAGCTTCCTGTTTAAAATAGTTACGTATGCGTCAAAGTTATGCGTGCAACGTCCGACAGTTGACAGTAAATGCATGGTTGTGTGGAAGAGTGACCTGCCAGTATCACTGTTACGTAACACTCACATTGAATACTAGTTTTTGACTTTTTAATACATTTTAAGCAATGAAATAGAGAGAGTACAGTATCTCTGTCATCGTAAAGGGTCCATGGAAGGATATGAGCAGTGATGGCGTTTCCATAGGGCAGGGGTGGCCAACCAGTCAGAGACCAAGAGCCACAAAAATTACCGTGGCAGTACAAAGAGCCACATCATACACGTGTGCTGACAAACACACTCCCTCTGTCACACAAACATGAAACGACATAAAATCAAAATCCAAACATTTCCAATTTACAAAGCCAGATTTATTTATCTCACACACAAATGAATAACCATGAATAGAGATACACACAAACACAGTCTCTCCCTCTGATACTATCTTTCTCCATCCCCCCTCCACACCCACAGTCTCTCCCTCTCCCACTCTCTCCACACACACATCCACACAGTCTCTCCCTCTCACACTCTCTCCAGATTAGTGTTGTCACAGTACCAAAATTGGGACTCACAGTACGATACCAGTGAAAGTGTCACGGTTCTGAGTAGTATCACGATACCACAGCAGAAATGAGGCAGATGTGCCTTTTGTCATTTATAAAAAGATCTATAATACATCAATGATATTTCAATGGAATAAATTACTTATTGTCTTATTCATACTTGAAAAACAGCATCAATAAGTGATTAACATAAGGGGGGGGGGGGGTCAAAATAAAATAAATAAATAAAATAAAAATCAACCAGCCACCCTCTTCCCCTGACAAGTAAAGAACAGTCCCTAAAGTGCGGTGAGGTTTGTGGACAGTTACCTGCCACAAGAGAGAAAAGTGAACGACTCGTTTCTCCTCTGACACGCCACATACCTGTGTGCTGCCATGGCTCGGCTGTTCAAGTATTTCTGGGCAGTCATGACAATAAATTGATTTTTTTATGACGGAAGAGCTGCACGCCACTGATTTTAATTAATGGATTGAAGAGCCACACACTGATAGGCAAAGAGCTGCGGGTTGGCCTAGTCTAGTTGGGTTTCTGAGACAAGTTTGCCAATGACATTAATACAATAAATACAACAACAGAATTGTTAACACTGTAATTGAGGGGTTTTATTCATGGGAGACCTCATTATGAATAACATGCGACAATGGGTGGCCCTAAAAAATCAAGGATTTAATTTCAGGAGTCTCCAATGACTTCACTGTCCTTGCCTTTAACAAGAAGACAATAACACTGAACTTTACACTGAACGCACTTAGCAAGTATTTCAGAATATGATAGCTTTTGCCTTTCTGACTCTGTGATTAGATTGTAAAGGGGACCTGGTCATGATCACTGATTAGTCGTAACCTGAGAGGCTTAATAAATACAGCCCTCACACAGGAACAGATTAAGAACTCGAACAGAACACCCAACTCATCCCAAACGTTACTTTCAGGCTGTGTGGCAACGCAAGGCAGTTTTATGTGTATAGCACATTTTCAAACAACAGGGCAATTCCATGTGCTTTACAGGGTAGTAAAGAGACAGTATAGATAAAAGATTTACAGTCTTTTATCTTTATTATCCTAACAAAACTGGTGAAATATTTGATTCTATACAGGTCTCAGGCTCAGTTGTGACAAAATGGCTCAGTAGCACGACCTCAAAATTGCCCATGAAGTAGCTCCTGTGGTACGTTTCACTTAAGTGTACCAAAATTGGAGTCACATGTAACATCACAAGACTTTAAAAAAGCCTCTTGGAGCCATACTCTGAACCAGGGCCAGCAACTTTTACTATCAAAAGAGCCACTTTTGACAAAAAATAATAATAAAATCAAACTCTGTCTGGAGCCACAAAAAATATTTTAGCCTTATAATAAAGTCAGACTATTACATTCATAAGCGTGAATGTAACTGACGCAGTGACGTAGTAAGTGGTGTCCCAATTCCTAGGGAAAGATTTCAATTCCTACCCTTTGTCGCTTCATTTTGAGGGCCAAGGAGTTGTGGACAAGGGCTAGGTGTAGGGTAAAGGGCTAAGGGGTAGTGGGGATATTGGGATTGGGCCTTAGTGTATTTTTTTAAGATACTTTTTGGGGCATTTTAGCTTGTAATTGATAGGACAGACAAGCGTGAAAGGGGGGAGAGAGAGGGAGTGACATGCAGCAAAGGGCACAGGCTGGAGTCAAACCCGGGCCGCTGTGGTAACAGCCTTGTACATGTGGCGCCTGCTCTATCCACTAAGCCACCGACGCCCTGGACCTTAGTGTATTTTTACCAAAAAACTCATGGCTCCACCTACTGACAACAGAAAGTTAGCCTTATGTGACAGACATCATCCGATTTACATGAAATTCACATGGTGTGGTCTACACATGATAGACAGCAACATGAAGTATATTTACCAACATACAAAGCGGACACATAAGTACTACAAAATCTGGAATAAATCATTTTTTAAGCCAACTACAAAACAAACATCTTCTGTCTACTGAATAAATGAGCTCATATACACTTTTCCCAAGACACAGGAGTGTCGACAGTGTTCCCAGGTTCTTGGAGGAGTACATGAAACAAAAGCTGAGAGTGGATAAATTTGTGACTCACATTTTGCCCTTTGAGAAATCTCATGAATACCGAGTGTCCCTCTGGGTTTTGTCAGTCTTATGTGTCACTGCTGCCCTCTGTTGAGGACAAAGCTGAGAAAAGTACAAGTTGTGTCAGCAATGTATGGCACGTTAAAGTAGAATAGATCTTCCCATCTAACTCTCAACAAGGCAAAAACATATTTCCCAATATCTCAAACTATTCCTTAAAGTCCTTTACTTTTTTTTTTAAATCCATAAGTCTCAACAGATGCTTGTTTACTCCACACAGGCTGCACATCTGTTGCCCAAATTTAGGTAAGAATTCAAGTTCCTCATCACATTGCTGTGGGGGCTTAATAAAAAAAACTATACTCAGTGGTTTATTTACTGACCCTTCATTCATTTACTTTGTCCAACTTCATACTCAGTTTGGGAAGGAGCTGAAAGGACTGATAACAAGACTGTAGGAGCTTTTTAAAACTTTAAATTAGAAAACTCACATTAATCAAATAAATCATGTGGACTTTGTACTGGTGCCTTTTTTGCTTGTTTGTTTTTACGAGGAGCGGCAGTGTTTGCACTGAATTACAGCACAGGGCATAGACTGCGGAACTGGGGGGACCAGGGGGGCCATGGCCCGGGTAACTTTTGTACTCATAGAGGGCTGCATTGGGACCTGGCGGGACCCAACGCAAATAGTAATAGTCACTCCACCAGCTGGTGGTGGTAATGGGCCAATTTGCTGTTTGCCAACCGCCATTAAACAGTAGAGAAGAAAAAAAGTTGTAGCCTAGCGACAGGAGTCATTGAATCATCTAAACAGTAAACAAAAATGTAACTTATGGGAGGTAAAGAAACATATGAATACATCTGATTCTATATCGCAGTTTAGTCTAAACTTGGCAAGATGGACACTGGCTTCCAACTGTGGGCAAAGAAAGTGATAAGTAAAATTTCTGACTGATTTGATGAGCTGTGAAAAATTGCGTTAAAGGGGCAAAAAGTGAAATCATTTCACCGCTAGGTTTGCTGTTGTGCACTGCCTGTAGACCAAAACAAAGTGTGTCATGAGCCACACCTCCCTCTACCTCTGCTCTCCAGCCCCCACCCCCCACTCACCTCATTACCTGTCTGCGTAGCCGAGCACCACAGCATCTCCAAGGACTATTACATCCAGACAGTCCTGGTGTTTCCTCCGCAGGCTCCACTTCACTCAGCTGCCCAATATACCCGCTGCTTCTTCCCACTTTAACCTGAATAACAAACCAGGGCTCGGTGCTCCGGTTGGATCCAAACGGAGAGCCGAGGCTAGCTGGGAAGCTAGCGGAGGCTAACTGGCTGTGCTTCCCTCCGATCATGCTGCAGCTAACGCTCCGCTAGCCGCTCCCAGCTAGCTCCTGTTTGTTATTCCGGTTAAAGTGGGAAGAAGCAGCGGGTCTGTTGGGCAGCTGAGTGAAGTGGAGCCTGTGGAGGAAGCACCGGCTAGCAGTGTTGCCAACATAGCGACTTTGTTGCTATATTTAACGACTTTTCAGACCCCTCTAGGGACTCTTTTTCAAAAAAGCGACTAGCGACAAATCTAGCAACTTTTTCTGATGTTATTGAAGACTTCTGGAGACTCTGTTGTGAGAGCACGTGCGGCCCAGTCCTCCCTCCCAGCAGCAGTCAGAGCAGGAGATGTTAACTCTGCACGTCCAGACTCCAAATTGCACATGCACGGAACAGCTGCTGGCTGATCCCGACCTCTTAGCTGGCAGTAAATAACTGCACCTACAGCTGATATTTGAATTAAGAACATAGAAAAATAAATGAGGTATGTACAAGGGAATATGTACACCATTTAATGACTGTATAAAATATGGAGGTATAGACAACCTTCTACAGGAGGAGAACAAAGTAGTGGCAAATCCCAGAGGTGGAAAACTGACCATGAAAGTCCCCTCTTTTTTCCTTTGTAAGAGGTACCATATATAAATGTAAACATTTGTTGTATCATGTCGACAATAACTTCTGGACATTGAAAAAGCAATAAAAATATTGATTTCAAAAAAATTTACTGATGAGTGCTTTTAAAGGATAACTTTGGTATTTTTCAACCTGGGCCCTATTTCCCCATGGGTATGTGTGCGTATGTGTGTGTGTTTCATAGGTACAACTCATTTTAAAATGGGTTCAGTATTGAGGGAGATGGATGCAGCTGGCAGCCGCGAGGTAGATATGGGAGCAAATGTGTCCCGTATAAGTTTGCGCATTGAAAGTGCTTTTTTTCACCACTGACCGGTTCAGATCGCCAGTGCTATCAATGTAAATAGCATACTAAGTGTTTCCCTTACCCTTCACCACCTCCCAGCTGTGTGTGACATTGTCTCGCCAGAGCTTTGCTTGTTGCCGGAAGAAAACAGAGGAGCCATGCTGCGCGCCGCTCAGAGTGGTGCTGGTTGTCCCGGAGTACAGTTGAGAGTTTTACTGTATCAGTATCATGGCTGCATATTTACCCGATTTTGAGAATGAAGATGAGCCCTTTTATTACAATGGCCGCCCGTACTTGATTTGATTAACACAGTTACAAACTAATGAGTTCACATCCCTCTCAGCCAACCACAAGCAGCCACAGCATCAGATAGGGAGTATATATTCAGCATCTGTCATCTTAGAAAAGCCAAACGAAAAGAAACAGAGTGACACTGCGAGAGAGAAAGAGAGAGCGCGCGCACGAGAGACAGGCAACATTGATTTACGATTGTGGTGACCTCCTCTCAGGCTACCTTTGCATCATCAGCCTGTGGAGGTCTGCTTGCAGTTCCGTATATTCGGACACTGTGAGCTTGGACCTCCCGGACCAAAACATCAGTTTCCTCCTGGGAGAAGTTTGGCCATCTGACGCTGCTGCTCTCTTCTGCCATGGCGAATTGAGTAAACTCTCATTACGCCTTCGCACGGCGCATTTAAGGGTGAGGAGAGGGGCTCATTTGATTGGTGTGATGTGTGTAAAACCCACTCCACGCCTTCTCTCCTCCCTCTTTCCGACTAGCGCCGGTAGGAGGGACGGAGGTGGGAAAGAGGAGTAGCTGCGCCAGGGCGCACGGTGTGCCAAACTTGCAAAACCCGCCTGACCACACCCAGTTGGCGAAGTGCAGTTGCTCTGCGCCTCCGCTGTGCCCAGTCTGCGAAACTAGAGCCCTATATGTCAACTAGTTCCGGCAATAAGGAATCATACTTGGTATGGATTATACTGTGTTTTGTAAGCTTCACTCACTGGCCAATAAAATAATGAAACCCTATTGAATAGCTGCTGGATTTTGAAATCCACCTTATAGTCCATCTTATAGTCAGGGCTGGTTCAGGCCTGTTTTGGACCAGCCCCTAGTTAGGCTGACATAGGCCTAGTCTGCCGGGGGACCTCCTATAATACACTGAGCACCTTCTCTCCTTCTCTCCTTCTCTCCTCTGTCTCTCCCTCCTTTGCTAACATTCATGCCCTGTTACTGCATCTCGCTAACTCGGCTCTACTACGTGTCACTAACTCGCCTTCTTCTCTGGAGCCTTTGTGCTGCACTGTCTCTCAGGTTAACTCGTATTGTAGCGGTGCCTGGATAGTGTGACGTGTGTGGTTGTGCTGCTGCTGTGGTCCTGCCAGATGCCTCCTGCTGCTGCTGTTATCAATAGTCATACTTCTATTATACACATATGATTATTGTTGTCACATACATACAGTATACTATCATATATTAATATATACTTACAACATATTGTACCACAATAGCCGTAATTATTATAATATTATTACTTAAATTAATGTTGTTGTAAGCTGCTGTCATTACTGTCTGCCCTGCATCTCTCTCTGTCTTTCTTTATGTCTCATTTTGTCATATGGAACATTGTAAATGTATCATGATGATCTGTTCTGTATGACAACTATAGCACATCTATCCGTCCTGGAAGAGGGATCCCTCCTCTTATTTTTTTCCCCTGTTAAAGGGTTTTTCCTTGTCCGCTACGAGGGTCTAAAGGACAGAGGGATGTCGTATGCTGTAAAGCCCTCTGAGACAAATTGTGATTTGGGCTTTATAAATAAAATTGATTGATAGATACATCCCATAATGGTTTAATGCACAAAGCATGAAGGAACATTTTTAACTTGGTGGACATACACTCATTACATATCAAAAGACAACCAAAAACACGAGACAACTTCAATTGAATTCATCTCATCAAGTAACTGATGCCACTCGTCATACTTTGTCAAACTTTCACAACTAATGGTGTTCCATAACTTAAGTTGGGGAACAAAGACCACACCTTATCTCCCAAAGCGATTTCCCACCCAGGCCTCTATACTGTAGGTGTGCCTTACCCTTTCTCCTGTCTTTTTCATACCCTCTGTCTCAGCACAAGACTGACATAGGTTTTCAATGGAACCTGCAATGAGACAGCACCCTCACCCTGAGTCTCAACTCCCTCGGTTTTGCAAGCCTTTCTCTGTTCCTTATTTTTAATTATCCAGACTCTCCCAGTGGTGTGGTCTTTGTGAAAAAAGTGCTAACACAGTTCTTGAAAATCATAACCTCACATATTTTTTGTTGTTGTAATCTGCAGTGAGTATAAAATTGCTCCTGTTTACTTGATCCAACATTTTTTTCTCATCTCTGTGTCAGTGGAGAAAATACATAGGTAACCCTTACTCCAAACGACTGGAGCATCACCATGTAGCACCCCAAACCATGGTGGAGAGGTGGAGTTTTTTTGAGATTTAATTAATTCATAGCAGTAAATAAGTGCATAGTAAAAAGGAAAAAAAATACATATATGTGTATAAACTGCTGCTGCTGCTAGTCCACTGACCCTTTCTGCTGTCATTTACAATCATTGGCAGCTGTCGATGTCCTTCATTACTATCTGAGAGTCATAAGGATTACATTAGTCATTAAATCATAACATTATCAATAAATAATAAAGGATGTGATTGCACTTGACTACCAACCAAGACTGAGGACATCATTTAAAGGTTATCTTAAAATATGTCAACAAGGAAGATAATTTGTTTGATAACAGATACGATCACACATATTTACATTGTGAAATTATTCACGTCAGTTGTTATATAATTATGCTATGTCATCTTTGTCATATATTTATTTGTGTGCAGTTTCCTATGTGCAAGATTTAGTGTGGTGGTCAGCACTCTCTCCTCACAGCAAGATGGTTCCTGGTTCAATCCCAGGAAGGAGCCCTTCTGTGCGGAGTTTGCATGTTCTCCCTGTGTCAGCGTGGGCTTCCTGCGGGTACTCCAGCTTCCTCCCACAGTCCAAAGACATGCAGGTTTTGGGATAGGTTAATTGGTGACTCTAAATTTTCCATGGGTGCGAATGTTTGTCTGTCTCTATGTGTCAGCCCTGTGATAGTCTGGAGACCTGTCCAGGGTGTATCCTGCCTCTCGCCCGATGTCAGCTGGGATAGGCTGCAGCCCTCCCACGACCCCCAAGAGGATAAGCCGTTACGAAAATGGATGGATGGATGAATGTAGTTTTGTATTTTTTATCCTTATTTTGCACTCGGCCACTTTTTCCTTTTATTTATTTTGCTTCAGACTCTTAACTTGCTCTAACATGGGAATTTCCTTGGCATGGGATTAATTCTAAGTCTTATCTTGATTTATATAGTTCTAACTGTTAACACTAGATACTAAATATTAGCAATTTTATTGAGCTGGGTTGACAGTCCACAACTATGGTTTTGCCCACTTATGTTAGCTTTTTTCAGTTTTGTATATTTTACTTTTTCATTCTGTTTTATTTTATTTTACTTTATTTCATTAAAAAAAAATTGTAGTCTTGCACCTGCACAAGGTTCGTTTATCATTCTATAATGGAAGGTTTTGTAATGAAATGCCAAAGTTTTAGTCCTTTTATGCTACTGACAAAATGACAATTTGACAATAAAATAATATAGTAATAAACTATGCTTATGACCCTGCTCCGTTATGCTCAGTAATAGACAAAATGCAATGCCATATGGGTTAATTTTACCTGCTGTTGCATATAGATATAAATGCTCATCCTTTAAACTATCTGGCCTCATCTTGAAAATGTTTAACAATAGGGGTTTCTACATAATACACAAAATCGCAGACTGGGGGTCCTGAATATTGTATTGGAAAAAAGTTACATACAATTAAATAACAGCTGCAGGCAAATTTTACCCTTTAGTATTGTTTGACATTAACCAGCAGTGTTAATGGTGATAAATTAGGGAGTGCCATCATGAGATCAAACAAAAACAGTTTGGGGTTTTTCCTCAAAGGAGAACACAGGGCAAATCATTTACAGAGCATATAGTTTTGCTGCAGCAGACAAAAAAATAAATTAATTAAAAAATTTAATTTGATGGCTATTAGACTTATATTGAAATAATTTCAACACGCCCATAAAGTGATGCAAACATTGATAAATCTAAGTTGGTGTGAGTAAAACTGCTAAAAAAAATGTTTTACTGACAAGTTTTGTCACAATAAACATAATGCAATAAAGAAATTCTTCACATGCTGAAGGGATGTAGACAATGTAGTGTGGCCTGATGAACTGAAGAATGCCGCAATGTGTAGCAAATGCCATTTAACAGGATACAAGTAACATAAAACAGTTCTCAGTAGCTTGCATAGTAACATTCAGTAGTAGCCACCTTGACTTTCTGACTCATTATACACAGTCTCAACTAGTACCTGCTTTGACAGTGCCAACTAGTGGTCTGAAGCAGCATTCATTCATTCATTCATCTTCTAACTGCTTCATTCTCTTGAGGGTCGCGGGGGGGCTGGAGCCTATCCCAGCTGACATCGGGCGAGAGGCAGGGTACACCCTGGACAGGTCGCCAGACCATCGCAGGACTGACACATAGAGACAAACAACCATTCACACTCACATTAACACCTACGGACAATTTTAGAGTTATCAATTAACCTAGTCCCCAAACTGCATGTCTTTGGACTGTGGGAGGAAGCCGGAGTGCCCGGAGATAACCCACGCTGACACGGGGAGAACATGCAAACTCCACACAGAAGGGCTCCCACACCCGGGATCGACCCTCTTGCTGTGAGGCGACAGTGCTAACCACTACACCACCGTGCCGCCATCTGAAGCAGCATATCTATATCTATATATATATATATATATATATATATATATATATATATATATATATATATATATATATAAATAATAGACCACAACAGATACCCTAAACTCCATTCCAGCGACATACAATACAACGCCAGGACAAAAAAAAGGAGACCACTCTGATGTTTACACCATTTATTTTGCTCTAAGCTTTTGCTTACATCAACACTGCAGATGATTCTGATAGTCTTCACGTAATCCACTGAATAGTGTTGAGTGTCACTGGCGCTGCGGTTTACTGTTGAGAGACATTCAGGACAGTCCGGATGCTGTAAAACAAAAATAAAAGAGAAAGGAGCAGACCTGTACCTATTAATTTGTCTGTGTTGTTGTTGAGTTATAAATTGAGAAGAATGTGTAGGACTGTAAACCTACCATTTGCCGTGCTTCATCAGTTCAATGGCATCATTGACCTGGTCCAGAGTCATGTTGTGAGTGATGAATTCATCCAGCTTCACCTTCTTGTCCAGGTAGGCTTTAATCATCTGAGGCACACCATGCTTACCTTTAAAGCCTAAGCCACAAAATCACATGATAAGAGCATGGCATCTTAGCTAGAGTACAACTAATGAGATGATTGACCCTTTGCTAAGTCCCACACCCCAATCATAGCGTGGCATCGGCCAGCTCTGACAAGGGCCTGACAACAACACAGCTTTGCTCCACAGACTCTCATCAACATCAACAGCAATCATTTCAAATTTTTTTTATTTTCAGGCTAGTTTTGTGGATTTTAAAATAAACATTGTGCCTGGGACATGTGTATATATGACACTTTTTACCTGGAGAGGTTGAAAGGAGATACACATTTCCTCCCCATTCCAAAACCAAAATCAAACCCTTGAAGGTGCAGCGTTAGTCAGCTAGCTAGCTACTGAAGTTATAGCCCACTGACTTTAACTGCATATTTTCAACCAGCTGTGTGTCATTGCAGTTTGTGCAGACGAACAGTGTTTGGCTTTCCCCAGAGCTTTTCCGACCGATGGCGGAGGACCAGGTGCTGGCGGCATGGAGAAGCCAAACATTATTCATCTGCACACACTGAAATGACAGACAGCTGGTTGAAAATAAGCAAAATTTTCCTTTATATTTATTGTTTTTAGCTGAGTGACTTTGACATCCTGGATATATCCTTCAAACACATTATGTAGACCCTTTAGTCTGCTTCTCTCTGAAAATGGTTTTTTGTATCTCCAGAAATTTAATATTTCCTCAGGGGGGTGTAGCTAGTTGTAGTGTGGGCTTTGTGTAAGCTCTGACAGCTTAGTAAAGGGCCATTGCGGAGAACAAGCCCACAGCAATTTAGTTACCAGAGATTTCTAAGTCAGTGGTGATGGTTATATTTGTCTCACCTCCAAACAAGGCGCCCTTCCATGTGCGTCCAGCGATGAGCTGAATGGGTCGGGTAGCTACATCGTGCATGTCTGTCCAGCCAACCAGAACGCTGACACCCCAACCTTTCACACAAGACTCCAAGGCACTGCGCTAGATGAAGAAACAGCAAAAACAACACACTTCTTGAGGGAAAAAAATCGTACCTATCTTGAGTCTTCTTGAGCCAATTTGTATCAAATCTTTATGCAAACCTCTCAAGCTGCCTCACCATGACTCCCACATTTCCAACACATTCCAGAGAGTAGTCCACTCCTCCATCAGTCATCTCAGACAGCACTTCACTGATGGGTTTACTATGATCCTTGGGGTTGACGAAGTCAGTCGCACCTAACACCTTGGCCTTCTCAGACTTCTCTGGATTGATGTCAACAGCGATGATCCTCTTGGCTCCTGCAGCCTTGCAGCCCATGACTGCAGCCAAACCCACAGCTCCCAGGCCGAACACAGCACATGTTGAGCCCGGTTCCACCTAAAGTGCAATAGGCTTTTGTCAACATGGCTCTTTAGGCTAATGCTCCATACAGTAAATCACTTACAAAGACCACATTAATTAAGATATACATTTAGACTAGTTTATTGCATATGATGGATTGAGCAAATGAAGGGATAGCGGTATGAGGGTTGAGGGATGAAGGTCATGGGATAAGGGGAAGAATCAGGGTCATGACCAGATGCATGGAAGAGTGTGATTGCAGTTCCCTGTCAGCTGAGGGTGGGATGGAAGGGGTGAACAGGGGTAGATGAGACTCCCGTTTATACGACAACGATTTCAACTGAAAATGGTAAACTTTAGTTGCCTTTTGGCCGATCGTTTGCACGACAGAGGTGTTTTGGGTGCCTGAAAACAGAACAGTGTTTTGGGTGCCTGAAAACGGGTTCCAGAGTGCATTTTTTTTTGAAACGGCACCGTCTCCGTTGTCATGTAAACTTGCAATATGCAGTTCCTCTGAAAACGGAGACTTTTCACACATGCGCATTACGCTTCCAGTCACTAGGCATGCATGTGAAAGTCGACCATCAAGGGTTTGGTCATTTTTGCGGATCCGTGTGCATGGTGATTGTTATCAAAATGTTGTTGTCTAAACACGGAACTTTTTTCAAAACGAAAATGAGAAATGATTCTATTTTCAGTGGATCGTTTTTGTGTAAACATGGCCTAAGGCAGATAGAGTGCTGTACGCTGGGAAGACCAGTGGTCAAGGAGGTCTGGGATTCCTGCCTTAAAGCAATGGAGGCAGCTCCAATAAGGAAGGAATGCTCCAAGGGAATATTTTGGATCTGGATAAGATTTGGCGGTAGGGGTGGTGAAACCAGAGACCAATTGGCCTATCTCAGAGACACACAGAGGGTCTTGAGGAGAAGCTTGGCTGGCTAGTCTTGAGTTTAAGTAGTCGCAGGTGGGTTCATATGGACGTAGGTATGACCCTAACCGAAGAGGAATATGGGGTTGAGATTGACCTCTGGTTGGTCTTGCTGCTTTTGAGGTTGTATATGGGGTTGGATGAATGAAAGGAAATGACACGGTGGCGTGTTGAGATGATTGGAAGCAGTAGCTGTGAACTCTTAACAGCACAGAAAGCTAAGGAATTTATAGACTGTCTATTAATGGAGACAGAAAGCCTGTGGAGGGTTCAGCTGCAACAGACAAGCAGGTCTAAAGTGAAGGGCAAATGTTTTAGCATAGGATGTGGTTCAGCCTTGTGGAGGCCTTTAATCAACATGCTGATGTGTGAGTGGGACAGGGGTGGACACAGTGCCCCTGAGGACAGCTTCATGAAGAAGTGAACGTATATAAGAGAGGGAACCCTACTGATGAGAATGGTGTCTTTCAAAGCAGTGACTAACAGTTCCAGCTGTGGGGCAAAAATTAAAGATGGTGGAGAAAAAAAAAGTTGGGCCTGAAGTCAGAAGAGGGTCGAAGGCTGGAACCAGTTGTCTGAATTTCTGGAATGAGAAACGAGAAAGTGAGTCGGTAATTGAGTTTTTATGACCTGTAATGTGGGAGGTCTGGATAATGAATTGGTGCTGGGCCAAAACCAAGGTGAGCCTTTGCAAGAACTGCATGATGTCTGGACAATCCAACCGTTCCTTGTTTACAATGTTAACAACACTGTTGTTAGAGTAGATGGCGATGGATGTCGTTGACCATTTGTGCCAAAGAAAGGCTGCAAGCTGGACAGATACATTTCACAGATGGTGGAGGAAGAAGTAAAAGATGAGAATTCGGACGGCCGTTCAGTTGAGAAACAGCACTGGAGCACTGGAAGGTTTTGTATTCCCGTCTTAGGGATGTTTGAAGCAATGGTATGGTGAATACGGCTCGCGGTGGTGTCACCTGTTGTTCGAGCTCCTGGATTGCAAGTAGGTTGGCAAGAGGTGTCTGAAGGGGACAATGTTGCTCGGACGCCGGAGATGGAACCTTCTCCTGAAGTTGCTGCTGAGGCTATGACACTGGAGTTGTCGACCAACCAAAGTTGCTGACAACATTGCATGGAAGGAGATGGAGAGAGAGACATATGGACCTAGGGAGTTTGTGGATCTTCTTCAAACAAATCACTATCAGAAAGGGTGAGAAAGAGCTCCTGGTCCATGGCTTATGTTAAGCAAATGTCCGTACTGTCTGTCATGGGTCATATGAGAACTGAGTCAAAGGAGAAGAGAATAAATCAGGTGTGCTTAAATACTTTTGTCTGAAAATGGGACATGTTCAAGGTGTGGTCATTGCTCCTGAACTTAGTTATAAAATGTCATTAATCAATGAAAAGGTTTTATGTCCTACAATGAGTGTGTACTCTTTCAGAAGCTGAGCAAGAATTTTAATTTTAAACAAAATGTCTCATTATATTGTTTTAATCCAAAACAATGATGTAGGTAATCTGCAACAATCAAACATACACACCTTAGCAGTGTTAATTGCTGCTCCATATCCTGTGCTGATCCCACAGCCAAGCAGACAGACTTTGTCCAGTGGGGCAACAGGGTCGATCTTAGCCACAGACATCTGGTTAACCACAGTGTACTCAGAGAAGGTACTGGTTCCCACAAACTGCAGCAACTTCTTCCCCTTACAGGTTAAGCTGGACTCTAAAGGTGACATTGCATTGAGACGATCAGTGGACCTGGAAAATATAGATTTTTTGATTTAAATAATCTGAAACAACATTTGATTGCTTGTCCTGTCCTATTCAAGGCTCCACTGAATATTGCAATATGCTTAAAGGTGCTGTATGTAAGAATCAATCAATCAATCAATCAGTCAATCAATTTTATTTATAAAGCCCAATATCACAAATCACAATTTGCCTCACAGGGCTTTACAGCAGACGACATCCCTCTGTTCTTTAGACGCTCACAAGAATGTGGCCAAAGCGGTTACTGCACTCAAATTCAAATACTGCCGCGAGTTGTGTCCGCCCCCCCTCCCCTACAGATTCGAGGTTGCTGGACAGCGGCACACAGGAAACTGATTTGTTTGCCCACGGGTGGCTGCTGTGGCAGGGCCGCGTCTCCGCATCCTTGATCTTCGGTTTTCCAGTGGGCCGTTCAAGCAAGTCCGGCTTCTCTGCTGCTAATGCTGTTAATGCTATGTACCGGCTGCCGGGACAGAGCTGAGGAGGAGCCGGCTGCTAATGCTATGTACAGGGACACTGCTAACGCTGCTGCCGGGATACAGCTGAGGAGGCACCGGCTGCTAATGCTATGTACCGGGACACTGCTAATGCTGCTTGCAGTGCTGCTGTAGCTCAGTCGTAACTGTAACTGATGCTGAGACTCTACTGACTGTGTGACTGGTAGATGGCGGTGGGTGGCGCAACAGGCCAAAACACAAATTCAAAACATAAACATGATTTGCGGACTGTAAAAATGTTTTTTAAATGCGAATATTCTGGCTGTACTATTGTTGTCGGTGAGATCAGTATGTTATATTAACATTATTCCTTAGTCTCTGTGACATATTAGAATGATTTTACAACTATTTGCTTTAGATTTCTTACATATAGCTCCTTTAAAATTAAAACAAACAACCCTCTAAACTATCTGTCCTGTGGTATTGCCAAACAGCACCTAAAGTCGCTATCTTGACAGAGACATATTGAATAAAATGTGTCGGTCAGACAAAGATAAGAAAGATAAGTTGAGCTTACCATCCTGTCTCACACTGGTTGGTCTTTGGACTCTTGCAGAAGCGACATTCTCCACACTGGGAGAAGAACACAGGAATCACCTTGTCTCCTGAAAAAAAAAAAAACAATGTTGACATGTGAAAGTCAAATAAATTTAGGCCAACTTTTACGATTTATATACGGTTATAAGAATATTAGCTGAATGGCACGGATAGATCTCAGTTTAAATACCTTGTACAATTAGCTTAGCTGGGCTAAACATGCCCCAGCTCCGTACTCAACAATCAAACATGAGACATATCAATCCTCGAATCCCACTCTCAGAAAGAAAGCAAATAATCTATATTTAAAAATGTTAAACTATTCTGAACTGACCTGGCTGAAATTCAGTGACTCCAGGCCCAACACTCTCCACAATGCCGGCTGCCTCGTGGCCGAGGACTACTGGGAAGCCGTCTTCATGCATATTCTCCAGAAGGTGGTAAAGGTCTGAATGGCACACCGAAGTTGCCACAATCTGCACCAAAGACAAAAAAACACTCAAGTCTAGTCCATATGTACATGAATACTTCTGAAAACAAGGTTTTTCCTTCCTAAAAAGAAAAATAAATAAAAATCCCTGTCCACACAAGCACTGTTAAAAAAAAATCTCTGTCCAAATGAAAACACAAAAACACAATTGAAGCACCGTAAAGAGCATACCAAACCAACAGGCGGTGATATAAATCAAGCATGCGATAAAGAACAAGATGTTGGCCAATCAGAAGTCCAAAAAAAAGCTACTGCCTAAAGTCTACCTGGTGCAGTAACTGCAGTGCACTCTGATGCCTCCATTCGAGACCCTGCGTCCTCCTATGAGGACATCATATTTTTGATTTCCTGCACCTTTTACTTCATTTTGCTTAACTTAGACCTGTTGTCCTTGTTTGTGGACAGTTTTTGTCCACGTCAGAACAAGATGGCAGCCATCTCTGCCAAGTCATTCTGCAGCCGATCCCGATACAAAAGCGGACGAAAACTCATCAGATGTTCTGGTTGAAACTTTTTATTTATGATTGATAATAGTTGTACTTTAATATGGCAACAAATTTGACCAATTTCAGCAAAAATAACAAGAGTAACAACACTCTTTATTAGGAAGAACTCGTTTGAGGACATTGGGAATTTATCATCAGCTTGATGAAGGACATTGGGATTGATCCCAAATAGCTGGGAGAAATTAAAAATACATACCAGACAAATGTTCAGGTCTCAGGAGTATATAGTGGAAGAGTAACTGTACATTTATGTATAAACATGTAATACATGTTAGCAAGGTTAGAACCAGCAGTATTTTGTCAATGTCTGCCAAATTGCACAAAAAAGAAAAAAGCCGCCTCATTTGTGACGCCTCACAGAGGAGGTGCTCTGACATTACAAGCAAATTCTGTGTTTTCACATCTGTTTTCACGCATTTACACGTCAACACTGAAAACAGAGTTTCTGAAAAAACTTCACCCTGGATGGAGTTTCACAAAAGGTCTATTTCCAGTGACCTAAAACAGATGAGGCCAAAGATGAATAAAGAGACAGGCTCATGAGAGGTCACTCTCAGTGGGTCCAGCTGCACTAGCAACACTTCAAAATCCATTGACACTTTAATTTGGTGTTCATATCAATCATATCACTAAGTGGACCTCACACTGTGTGTGTGCTCTTATTGTGGACGTCTCTCACCTTGATGCGGATCTCGTTGGCCTTTGGCGGTGCTACCTCTATTTCCTCAATAACCAAAGGCTTTTTGGGCTCCCAGGCTACTGCTGCCTTGCACTTGATGACCTACAGGCGGTGACACCACAAGACATTACCCAGCAAATACTACTGGGGACTGTTAAACAATATCAGCATGGCTTAAAAGAAGAAGAAGAAGAAAAAAAAGCAAGGTGTTTTCAGCTTTTCACATTTACTGTAAAAGCAACATGCTACATTAGCAATAAGAAGACTATAATGTTACAGTGCCCTGTGCCATGGACCGTGGAATGCATCTGAACAACGGGGGGGGGGCACAATTTCAAGTCACGTGGAGGAGGTGGGGGGGGCACATGCATTGAAACAGACAATATTACTGATGTATTAAATAACGTTGCGGAGCACTTTTTTTATTCTGACGCCACACAGTCACCTCTACAGTACACGCATGAACACGAACACTCTAACATTCACACACAACAGGCCAAGCCTATTTAGCCTATACATTAACGCACAGATGAGGCCACAGTGGAAGCTGGAGTAATTTGATCATTTTGTTTTTTCTGTTTACTTGAAAAAAATCATTCAGAGTTCTGTCTCTTCATTTTCCTGAATTTCTGACTATTACCGCCCACAACCGCAACGTGTGTGTTACACTCCCGCCCACTCCCGCAAAACTCTGAGAATTTATGCCCACACAATAATAGCGATGCGTTGATTTTGTGTCTTCTCCCGTCCCGCAGGAGAAAACATGTCATTTTATAGGCTATTAATAAAGAGATTCATGGGGTTGTTGTTTCCCTGGCCTACATGTCTTTTGACACACTGGTCAGGAATAGCACTCCTATTTCGTTGTTTTCATTTAGTTTTTAATGAAATAAAGGCTGTTTCATATTCTATTCTCCTCCTCTCCATTTTATTTAGGCTATATTTCTACCTTTACATGATCACGCAGTGATTGAGGTTAAGACAGGCCCGGTGCCAGAATGAAGTTACTGAGGGGGCGGTTAAAAATTACGAGGGGGCAAATCTTTATTATGCAACATGGGTTCACACAGTGAGTTATAAAGAGCGCACAGCCGTGCGTAATAGTCGCGCGTAATGACAGCTCGTCGCCGTGAAACACAATAAACTGCACGTCTTCTTTCATGTTTGTCTCATGACGGATGGAGCTGACAGACAGATAGACAGACAGACAGACAGACAGGTGGAGCAAGCGGCAAATTGGTATGAAAGCTGGTTCTGGGCATATTCATCCATTTATGAATAAATATGGAGTGGAAACGCTCATGCATGAGAGTTCCTGTGTTGACATCCTGTTGCTAGGCTACAGCTTTTTCTTCTTCTTCTACTGTTTAATGGCGGTTGGCAAACAGCAAATTGGCCCATTACCACCACCAACTGGTGGAGTGTGGATCAAAATGACTATTACTATTTGCGTTGGGTCCCGCTGGGTCCCAATGCAGCCCTCTATGTCAGAGTACAAAAGTTACCCGGGCCATGGCCCCCCTGGTCCCCCCGGTTCTGCAGTCTATGCCCTGTGCTGTAATTCAGTGCAAACACTGCCGCTCCTCATAAAAACAAACAAGCAAAAAAGGCACCAGCATAAAGTCCACATGATTTATTTGATTAATGTGAGTTTTCTAATTTAAAGTTTGAAAAAGCTCCTACAGTCTTGTTATCAGTCCTTTCAGCTCCTTCCCAAACTGAGCATGAAGTTGGACAAAGTAAATGAATGAAGGGTCAGTAAATAAACCACTGAGTATATCAGTTGTATCCGATTTTTATAAATCAAGCGGTTTTCCATGAATTCCTAAGCATTTCTTGGAATGATTTTTTCACTCTTTTCATCTGGCTGACTATCCCCACAGCCTTGCCAATATAAACAGTAACACAAAATTGACTGGATAGTTTCAAACTGTGTGCCAAGTCAAAGCAGGACATGAGATATTTCTCTGAGGCAGAGAGGAGACAGAGATATGAAGCAAAAGATAGAAGGACGGGGTATTTTAAGGTAAAGCTACCCTATGATTGAGCTATTACATAACAATTTCAAATTCTATTGCAGTAAAATGAAGATTTTTTAACGTTGTTAAGGTGAAATACTTCATCTGCGTATGTCATCTGTGTCTGTATTTTCTATCTGCAGCCAGATACACAGCAAAGTAAAGCACAAAAGAGCACTTAACTTTTTATTACATTCATCCATCCGGCAGACAATGAACCAATCTCATACACACAAACGTGTCCCGCACACAATACAGGAGCACAGAAGAATTTCAAATAAATATTACTAATGTAAATCATTTTAATGTTATATTGTTATGTCTCTTTTTGATGTTTTGTTCAATTAATTTTCACTGTGTGTGCATAAATACACAGGCACATCATGTGATGTAAGCACTAATCGTAAGTGTCAACATGTTAAATGGCTCTTACCTTGCCAGCTGTGGCCATTTTTGCTGCAAAGAGTAAAAAAGCAAGAGTGGAGTTAAGGGAAAAGAGCAGCTGCAGGACAGCAGTGGGGTGGAGACAACAACAGTTTTATACTGTGTCAGTATCATTTGGCACACATTCGGAAAGGCAGGGATGTGTTGGCTTTGCTGTAAAAATACCATTGGTTGCTGGTAACTGGATTTTTTTTTATTAAGCCCCCACAGCAATGTGATGAGGAACTTGAATTCTTACCTAAATTTGGGCAACAGATGTGCAGCCTGTGTGGAGTAAACAAGCATCTGTTGAGACTTATGGATTTAAAAAAAAAAAAAGTAAAGGACTTTAAGGAATAGTTTGAGATATTGGGAAATATGTTTTTGCCTTGTTGAGAGTTAGATGGGAAGATCTATTCTACTTTAACGTGCCATACATTGCTGACACAACTTGTACTTTTCTCAGCTTTGTCCTCAACAGAGGGCAGCAGTGACACATAAGACTGACAAAACCCAGAGGGACACTCGGTATTCATGAGATTTCTCAAAGGGCAAAATGTGAGTCACAAATTTATCCACTCTCAGCTTTTGTTTCATGTACTCCTCCAAGAACCTGGGAACACTGTCGACACTCCTGTGTCCTGGGAAAAGTGTATATGAGCTCATTTATTCAGTAGACAGAAGATGTTTGTTTTGTAGTTGGCTTAAAAAATGACAGTGTCTATGTACTGTGTTATATGCTATATGTCAGTTACAGGGCAGTATCCTACATGCATCTGTCACATCTCACTTAATCAGTACATTTTAAAATGAAAAGGACTTATACAACTAAAGCTGCAAGCAGCACACCATACAATTTTATCCATAACAGAGATACTGGCAGGTCACTCGTCCACACAACCATGCATTTACTGTCAACTGTCGGACGTTGCACGCATAACTTTGACGTGTTTTCCTGCATGGTGCTGGGCACTGGAAAAGATTTATTCCAGATTTTGTAGTACTTATGTGTCCGCTTTGTATGTTGGTAAATATACTTCATGTTGCTGTCTATCATGTGTAGACCACACCATGTGAATTTCATGTAAATCGGATGATGTCTGTCACATAAGGCTAACTTTCTGTTGTCAGTAGGTGGAGCCATGAGTTTTTTGGTAAAAATACACTAAGGTCCAGGGCGTCGGTGGCTTAGTGGATAGAGCAGGCGCCACATGTACAAGGCTGTTACCACAGCGGCCCGGGTTTGACTCCAGCCTGTGGCCCTTTGCTGCATGTCACTCCCTCTCTCTCTCCCCCCTTTCACGCTTGTCTGTCCTATCAATTACAAGCTAAAATGCCCCAAAAAGTATCTTAAAAAAATACACTAAGGCCCAATCCCAATATCCCCACTACCCCTTAGCCCTTTACCCTACACCTAGCCCTTGTCCACAACTCCTTGGCCCTCAAAATGAAGCGACAAAGGGTAGGGACTGAAATCTTTCCCTAGGAATTGGGACACCACTTACTACGTCACTGCGTCAGTTACATTCACGCATATGTAACTATTTTAAACAGGAAGCTGCGAGCCATCTACATTTGCATCCCATCTACATCCCTTTTTTTTTTGTTGTTGTTTTGTATTTAAATTGTTGTCTTTTTAATGTCATTTTGTGTATCTGTACAGTGTCCTTGAGTGCAAAGAAGGCGCCTTCAAATAAAATGTATTATTATTATTATTACAATGGAGTCTCCAGTTGAGTTCATCCCACCGATCGTGTTTGCATTATTCATTATTCATCATGCATCGTTTGATGAACGACAGGGGACAGCTAACATTACAAGGCAGCATAGTTATACCAGCTGGCGTGTTATCGTAATGTAAAAAATCTGACAATTTTGCAGAACAGGACAGAAGACAGACGCCAGATAGTGCGAGCTAGCTAGCTAGCTAACAAGCAACCTGACGATTGTAACGTAAGCTATGTTTATTTGTTTTTTTATTTGGTTATTTTAAGGATCTTCATTAGTTGAATGCCTTGGCAATCAGCTAGTCTTCCCGGGGTCCACACCTTACATACAATATATTACACTACATTACATATAAAACATACAATTTCATCAATTTACATTATAAAATACAAAGCTTATGTTTATATGAAATTTAAACAGGAAAAAAAAGAAAATAAAGAAGAAAGATTGAAAAATGGAATTACATTCACTCATTTCAGTTCACAATTGGGTACACTGTACGATGTATGAACTTTTTTCCCAGTCTCTTGCTCGGTGGTAGCCATGGCGATGTCCCCTCGCTGGCAAGTCAGCATCTGAAATCCCTCGCTCTGAAGGGCTAGTTTCATACCCACTACCCTTCGTTATGCCCCCTACCCCTACACACAAAAAGTAATTGGGACACCCCTACCCCTCACAGGAATGCGCAAATGTAGGGTTAGGGCCAAGGGGGGGTTTTGGGACTGGCCCTAGAGTTTAAAGCAGTGGTAGGCAACCTGTGGCTTCAGAGCTACATATGAAAATGAATAACTATATGACTATTTCTTTAGCATTTAAATTTTTGTTTATCATTGTTGTAGGCATTTATGCACATACACACACACAAAAAAAAAGGTTTAAACATTTCGTCAGCTAAAATGTGCTTCAAATGTTTATGGCCTGATGCCTTTTTCTCCACATTTTGCCAAACCCCAAAAGCTATGGCACTCCAGGTAGGCTACTTGTGGATTCCAATTCCAAAAAAGTATAGTTTCAGAGGAGAATATAGAATTTAATAGTGTGTGGACAGCATCATTTACTTTTACCACCAGCTCCGCAAAGTTAAAGTTCCAATTAATCATAAACCCTCTGCAGAATAGCCACCTGGTGGTAAAACATATTAATAAATGCTCATTTAGACCTACAAGCAATGTTGATTGGCTAATTTAGACGTAATAGTCTGACTTTATTAAGGCTAAAATATGTTTTGTGGCTCCAGACAGAGTTTGATTTTATTATTATTTTTTGTCAAAAGTGGCTCTTTTGATAGTAAAAGTTGCTGGCCCTGGTTCAGAGTATGGCTCCAAGAGGCTTTTTTAAAGTCTTGTGATGTTACATGTGACTCCAATTTTGGTACACTTAAGTGAAACGTACCACAGGAGCTACTTCATGGGCAATTTTGAGGTCGTGCTACTGAGCCATTTTGTCACAACTGAGCCTGAGACCTGTATAGAATCAAATATTTCACCAGTTTTGATAGGATAATAAAGGTAAAAGACTGTAAATCTTTTATCTATACTGTATCTTTACTACCCTGTAAAGCACATGGAATTGCCCTGTTGTTTGAAAATGTGCTATACACATAAAACTGCCTTGCGTTGCCACACAGCCTAAAAGTAACGTTTGGGATGAGTTGGGTGTTCTGTTCGAGTTCTTAATCTGTTCCTGTGTGAGGGCTGTATTTATTAAGCCTCTCAGGTTACGACTAATCAGTGATCATGACCAGGTCCCCTTTACTATCTAATCACAGAGTCAGAAAGGCAAAAGCTATCATATTCTGAAATACTTGCTAAGTGCGTTCAGTGTAAAGTTCAGTGTTATTGTCTTCTTGTTAAAGGCAAGGACAGTGAGGTCATTGGAGACTCCTGAAATTAAATCCTTGATTTTTTAGGGCCACCCATTGTCGCATGTTATTCATAATGAGGTCTCCCATGAATAAAACCCCTCAATTACAGTGTTAACAAATTCTGTTGTTGTATTTATTGTATTAATGTCATTGGCAAACTTGTCTCAGAAACCCAACTAGACTGTTAAGGCTCATTTATACTCCCTATGGCAGGGGTGGCCAACCCGCAGCTCTTTGCCTATCAGTGTGTGGCTCTTCAATCCATTAATTAAAATCATTGGCGTGCAGCTCTTCCGTCATAAAAAAATCAATTTATTGTCATGACTGCCCAGAAATACTTGAACAGCCGAGCCATGGCAGCACACAGGTATGTGGCGTGCCAGAGGAGAAACGAGTCGTTCACTTTTCTCTCTTGTGGCAGGTAACTGTCCACAAACCTCATCACCCTTTAGGGACTGTTCTTTACTTGTCAGGGGAGGAGGGTGGCTGGTTGATTTTTATTTTATTTATTTATTTTATTTTGATCCCCCCTTATGTTAATCACTTATTGATGCTGTTTTTCAAGTATGAATAAGACAATAAGTAATTTATTCCATTGAAATATCATTGATGTATTATAGATCTTTTTATAAATGACAAAAGGCACATCTGCCTCATTTCTGCTGTGGTATCGTGATACTACTCAGAACCGTGACACTTTCACTGGTATCGTACTGTGAGTCCCAATTTTGGTACTGTGACAACACTAATCTGGAGAGAGTGTGAGAGGGAGAGACTGTGTGGATGTGTGTGTGGAGAGAGTGTGAGAGGGAGAGACTGTGTGGATGTGTGTGTGGAGAGAGTGGGAGAGGGAGAGACTGTGGGTGTGGAGGGGGATGGAGAAAGATAGTATCAGAGGGAGAGACTGTGTTTGTGTGTATCTCTATTCATGGTTATTCATTTGTGTGTGAGATAAATAAGTCTGGCTTTGTAAATTGGAAATGTTTGGATTTTGATTTTATGTCGTTTCATGTTTGTGTGAGAGAGGGAGTGTGTTTGTAAGCACACGTGTATGATGTGGCTCTTTGTACTACCACGGTAATTTTTGTGGCTCTTGGTCTCTGACTGGTTGGCCACCCCTGCCCTATGGAAACGCCATCACTGCTCATATTCTTCCATGGACCCTTTACGATGACAGAGATACTGTACTCTCTCTATTTCATTGCTTAAAATGTATTAAAAAGTCAAAAACTAGTATTCAATGTGAGTGTTACGTAAGCTATGGTGATTGTGAGTTTTTAACAGTTGTGTCTGGTATAAGGCAACCACTTGTTAGCTTTGCGTAAAGTTAGGATTTGTTAATGTTCAGTTTTTGATGGGAAACCTAATTATTGTAACACCCTATCAGTAACAACACTTCACTTCAGTAAGGACATGCATTAAAGGTAACATTAATGCCAATACAACATTTTGAGCTGGAACAGTAACTGTGAAAATGAATATCATTTTAATGAAAGAAAGTCAGTAATTAAATGGAACAGAAACAAATGTTTTGGAAGACAGAAAGCACATTGCAGTGCCGACAAGGCAGGGAGAGCAGGTGACATGGAGGTCAAAGATGGAACAGGAACAAATATTGATGTTTAACATCCAATAATGACATCATAACAGTCTCATCCTAATGTTCAGACTCCTGTTGGCAGCCAGACTTGTATCAGCATCAGGGTTGGAAATTAACTCTTTGGCCACCTGCCACTGCTGGATCCTAAAATCTACCAGCCACTGACTAGGTTACCATTGTTTTTTGGCTGATTTTGGCAAATCAACCGCCACTTGCATATTTTACCACTGTCTGGCTGGGGGCTTGTGATCATTTTCAACCCTGATCAACATTTTTTCTAGTCACTAGTTTATTATTATTTGACATTATTTAAAAAAAAATCTGGCTACAGCCTTGGATCTCAGTCATGTTAACAAACAGGTCAACTGAATTGATGTTATTTGCTTAATGTCCTGAAAAGTTTTACAGCTGAATACGGAGAAGACTGAGACACTCGTAATTGGTCCTAAACGTCAGAGACCAAAAAATGATTTACACTGTCTCTGGTATACATTGAGCATGTCAGAAACCTTGGCAATGTTTTGAATACTGATCTCAATGTTAAAAAAAAATCACACAACCAATATCACAAGAACAGTGTTTTACCACTTTAAAAAATATATCAAAACTTAAAGCGTACATACTTCAAACTGACCCTTAGAAACTGGTTATGTGTTTATCTCAAGCAGGTTAGACTCCTGTAATGCTCTATTTGCAGGATTATCCATCAAACAGCTCCAACTCATTCAAAATGCTGGAGCCAGAATCCTTACACATGCATGAAAATCTGAACATATTACATCAGTACTGAAATTACTTCCTGGATTCCCAGTACAATACAGAATCACCTTCTAAATCCTGCTAATAGTCTACAAGGGACTATGCTTTGGCTCCTCAGTATATTTCTGACTTGCTCATTGATTTTGATATAACCAGGTTTCAGATCATTAGGTAAAGGTTTTCTGGCTGTGCCAAGAATTAGATCTTGTTCCACTGAGGGTGCTTTCAGTTACTGTGGCCCTGCTGCCTGCTGACTTGAGGTCCAGCACCACTTTGTTCATATTTAAAAGCAAACTGAAAACTCTCTTATTCTCCCTGGATTATGCTGACTTTCTTTGTTTGCTTGTGTGTGTGTGTGTGTGTGTGTGTGTGTGTGTGTGTGTGTGTGTGTGTGCACTCATTTGATAGCACTTTTTTTTTTAGTTGATTGTGTATGTTTTTGTCTTCTCTCTTTGATTCGGTTGATGTTGGTGACTCCTTTGTTCTCATATTTTCTTGTTGTCTTTCAATGAGAAACACTAGTGTTTAGTGTTTACATGTAGTGAAATGTGCTATATAATAAAATTACAATTGCTATTTCAATTTTTAATAATAATAAAAAAAAATCACATGTTCTAAAAGATGGAAATGAAAGAAAATATATCAGCTCTGTCAGACTTGATCAAATACAAATACTGATGTCATGCCCAATTAACCACTGGAACAATGTCTTACTGCATCTTCAAATGCTACTCAATGGGATATTTTGTCTGTCCAGTATGGGGGGCCTGGAACGAAAAGGCGTGTTGATGTCTGAAATGGATTGACAGCAACACCATAGGGTTTGCGAGACAAAGTTAACAAAATTTGCCTGTATGTCAGGGGCAGACAGAAAAGACCACACTACCCTTAAATGGCCCAGCTAACCAACTAAGAACAGGTACTATCAAGCCAGCAAACTGACGTCAGCCATGCACTTTTCCCCAGTGAAACTTTATTTGGCTCAGCATAACTTTCTGTCCTGCCAATGATAAGATGCTGGCTTTACTGCTTTATGTAAGATTTTACTGTTTATGATCTAAATCTATTACTTAAAGCTGAGGTACTGAGGTATCTAACTCAGCCTGACCTGGCTGATGCGCTTGCTTCTGTTCAATGCCACACACTTCTTCTTGTTGTGATGTGTATTGTGTTCAGAAAGTTAACTGCATGCTTCGGTGTCAGAAAAATCATCCTATTCATTCATTCCATTATGCGTAAAGGTAAATAAAGCTCATTTCTTCATTTCCACTGAGTGATAGCCAATGAACACGTGGGGTTCAGCCTGTAAGAGCCAATAAGAAAATATCTGGCTCATACAGGCAGTATATTGCAAATAAGATCTTCGGTATTCCTATAAACTAATGCAAAAACATGGGATGCATCAAAATTTTATTTTGTGCTGTTGATTTTCCTTTCTTGCTTTTTTTTACTAAAGAGAGAGCACAGGACAAGTCATTAAGAGAGCAGATATGTATGCTATAGCAGGAAAAAAGCAATTTGAGTACAGTTGGACTTACACATTGGAAATATAATTTCAACACTGCCTGTCAATTTATAGTAGTTGACATTGATATGACTAAGCTGGTCTGAGTAGCTTTGACCTTAAACTGACAAGAGCACTTTTGTTACTGTTTGGAGTACTGGACTGTGTAAACTGACATTTCCTCCTTTTGTTCATCAGACAAAGCGCAACTTGTACTAATTTTCCCACAGACCTTTGCTTTTTCACGTTTTTGTGTGAAAGGCTGCCTAGAAGTTGTTCTTCAGTCACAGCTGGTCACTGTGGTATGTGACCCTGCAATGCCACCACGCCAAAAAGAATCTTTCTCCTGTTCTGTCTTTTTCGCCTAGGACTTCCTCAGAGGAGACTCGTGAGTGCTGGAAAAGCTGCCTCACCTTTCCTCCACTTCCTCTCACCTTGGTGCATGTAGCTGCGCCTCACCTGGCAAATAAGATCAGGTGGCAGCAGCAGGAGGCACTGACAAAAAGCTGTCATAGTTTCCAACAGCCTTCAGTCTGTGGAGGAAGTCACAGAAACATTCACATCCTGTTAAATCCGATTCCAATTTATTCAAATGTTATCAGACCCATACATCAGGGTTTTTTTTTCAGTTCAGCTTTTCTATGTATTTCTCTGTTTTTATTGTAACAGAGTAGCCTATATGCTTGGCAATCTGTGATTTCTGTTCATGGTTTAACCAATTCTCATGTACGTCTGCATCATATTAGTTTGCTGCTGTATATAAAATAAGCTGAGCAGATGTGTCCCCCTCAAACTACATAAATACATTGAAAACATTAATAGTCAAACACAGATGAAAGACAATAGCTTCTTTTATAGATCAGTTTGAGTCAGGGCTTCACATCTGTACAGTTATTATTTGAGAAATCCTCACAACCCCCTTACCACATGTCTTTGTCTTGCTAAATACTTCAATGGTTGTGCCTGGCTCTAAAAACTGAAGCCGTCTCAATCTTGTGAGATTATCGTCCACTTGTGCATGATGTCAGAGCAAGTCGGGATGAAGTTGGACACAGGTCTAACTGGAATGCATTGTGTGGTGATTGGTGATCGATTCTGCGCAGGCCTGGCTCATCTCGAAGGAGTCGAGGAGCTCTCTGATCTTGGCCTGCTCAAACAGCCATTCTCAACTCTTCCAATGATAGCAGAAAAGTTAGCATCTTCAGCAGACACACGTCTTTGTCTATGTCCTTTACACACACACGCACACACACACCACACACACACACACACACACACACACACACACACACACACACACATCCTTTGTCTCTTAGTCTTTGGTTAGACTTATTTAAATTGTAGAATTGTATGTTTCATTTTAAATTTTGCATTACTGTAAATGAGTAACTTTGAAATCCTACTCGCTGTCTGTTTAATATTGCACAAGAGTGAATGAATCGCCATCCGCTGTGCTATGTCAAGTGCTCTGACATCCTTAAATCTTTACCACTGATATGGTAATTTTGGTTACAGTTATTATTTCATTTTTCCTTTTTTGGGAATGGGTTTCCTGTGAGGGGATTCAATATAAATTAAATAATATTATTTAACATGATCAATAATTATTTCAAATAATTATTAATTATTTCTGATAGCCATTTTAATATTTTGAACCATACATTCCCAACATAACACTTACCACAATGCAATGCAGAAGTTTGTCACATGATAGTTTTCACACTTGAATGTGTTCCAGGGACATACAACATGACAAAATCACAATATACACAAGGAGGCCACAGACACCATCTGTAGAAACCATTTATTTTGCTCTATAAATACCAGACATGTTCAGCTTTATACAAACAATACAGATGATTCTCACATTTTGCATGTGATCCACTTAAGAGTACTGAGTGTTCAAAGTCAGGCATGTATAGTGTGCATAATTTGAAAGCCGTGTTATTATATGCATTGTATTATTTATATGAGTGTTATGCTGAGATTTTGCATATAATGCTGAGCTTTTGTATAGCATAGTGGTGAAATATTCGGTTACTTTGGGGTCGTTGAAAGCAACGCAGTGGTGTTATTGTGGAGAAACATTCAGGACTGTCCGGATGCTGTGGAACAAGAAAAAGGAGAAATGAGCAGATTAATTTATCTGTGTTGTCATTAAGTCATGAATTGTAGAAGAGTATAGTTGTATAAATCTACCATTTGCCATGTTTCATCAGTTCAATGGCATCATTGATCTGGTCCAAAGTCATGTTGTGAGTGATGAACTCATCCAGCTTCACCTTCTTGTCCAGGTAGTCTTTAAATGAGGCACTGCAGCCTTACCTTTAAAGCCTAAGCCACAAAATCACAAATGAGAACATAAAGTCTTATCCAGAATACAATGAGCTAGATAATGGCAGAACATAAGCCCAAACCCATTCAGTAACAAGAGATTCATTAGTGAGTGGTGATGGCCATATTTGTCTCACCTCCAAACAGGGAGCCCTTCCATGTGCGTCCAGCGATGAGCTGAATGGGTCGGACAGCAACATCTTGCAAGTCTGTCCAGCCAACAATCACGCTGACACCCCAACCTTTCACACAAGACTCCAAGGCACTGCGCTAGATGGAGAAACAGCACAAAGTCAGTAGACTGGTAATATGAAAGATGCTGATCCAAATCTCTGGACTAGCTGTGCTGAATAACTTACTGGATGACACTAACCTCTTTTCCAATAACAATTGACTTTGATTAGAATAAAGGTTATTTTTGTATAATAGTTAGGTAACACTTCTTTATTATATTGAACTAGATTTAATCAAATCTGCCTCACCATGACTCCCACATTTCCAACACATTCCAGGGAGTAGTCCACTCCTCCGTCAGTCATCTCAGACAGCACTTGGCTGATGGGTTTACTATGATCCTTGGGGTTCACAAAGTCAGTCGCGCCGAACACCTTGGCCTTCTCAGACTTCTCTGGATTGATGTCAACAGCGATGATCCTCTTGGCTCCTGCAGCCTTGCAGCCCATGACTGCAGCCAAACCCACAGCTCCCAGGCCGAACACAGCACATGTTGAGCCCGGTTCCACCTAAAGTGCAACAGACTTGGGTCAACATGGCTCTTTAGGTTTGACTTCTTAATGCTTCATACAGTAATTCACTAACAAAGACCACACCAATAAAGATAAAGATTTTGACTAGTTTATTGAATATGATGGATTAAAGGTCTGCATGGAAGTGAAAGTGGGAAAGAGGGGGCGAACAGGGAATGTCGGGACTCTAAGTGGGGGAACTGTCGCTTCCCTTGCTCTAATGTGGATAGAGCCTCAGAGAGAATCTTTACAAGGAAAGGTATATATGGGCATTTCTGATGTCGTTAATGTCATTGCAGATGTAAGTGCGGTACACAGGAAAAGATCACTGGGATTTTAATTATGCAGTCTGGGATTTCTTGCCGTAAAGCAGTGGAGGTAAGTCCAATAAGGACAAAATGCTCTGGGGTATGGCTCTGGGGTTATTTTGGATATGGGTAAGATTTGGAATAAGTTCCACTCAAAGAAACACAGATTTTGGTCAACATGTCTCTCTAAGTCAGACTTATTAATGCATCATACAGTAATGATCAATGGAAAGGTTTTATGTCCCATAATGAGTGCATACTCTTTCAGAGGCTTTCCAATCTAAGGAAGAATGTTGATTGAAAAGTCTTTATCATACAAAATTGTCAAATTTATAGGCACTTAACACTAAATTTCTCATTCTGTTGTTTAAATCCAAAATAATGATGCAGGTGATCTGCAACAGTCAGTCATACACACCTTAGCAGTGTTGACTGCTGCTCCATATCCTGTGCTGATCCCACAGCTGAGGAGACAGACTTTGTCCAGAGGAGCAGCGGGGTCGATCTTAGCCACAGCCATCTGGTTAACCACAGTGTACTCAGAGAAGGTACTGGTTCCAGAGAACTGCAGCACCTTCTTCCCCTTACAGGTAAACCTGGAGTCTGATGGTGACATCACCTCTAAACGAACTCTGGTCCTGAATGAAATAATACAGTTTTGACATTAAAGAGAACTGAGAAAACTAAACAAAAAACTATTAGGGGGGCCTCCCTGAATACCTGCAATATTCTTATACTAAAAAACTAACAAAAAAAATCAAGATCTTGAATTTTGTGTGTATTAATATATACATAAAAGTGGTTAAATAAGAGTATTTATAATGTCAATGTCTAACATGTTTGAGATCAAAAGATTGTTAGTTATTAGTTAGTTAGTAGTTCTGATTTTAATTTTGTTTGGTTGTTTGTTGTCTGTGTGTCAAGTCAACCCAGTCTTACACCAAAGTCATCAAAAACCAGCGCCTGATTAGTGACTTCTGACATTAGACACTGACAAAAAACTTATGATTTTTCACACTGGCATGATACATGGGTGGTCGCTGTCATGGTCTAACGGCATCCAGCAGCATCAGAGGGAAACGTGGCTGGACAACGACAAAAGCTCTGGCAGCCAAAGTTCTGAGTAGGGTGGGTGGCAGGGGTAGTGTTCACTTCCTGTATAATTGCAAAGTCAAACCCTGTTCTTTTGTCATAAACCCAATCACGTGCTTCTGTTGCCTAAACCCAACCATGTGCATGTCGGGGGTAAAACTGTTGCTGAAGGAAAACAAAACATCAATTTGTGGTGTTGAACTGACATAGTGTGTTTATTTTGAAAGAGACTGTTTGCAAACTGTACACTTCCTGCAAAAACAGGACAATGCATGTAACAGGCAGAACTTGACATGGCGTCCCCAAAAATCAATAACCTTGCACATCATATGTAGATGTGTAAAGTCCATGACCAAACATCGATATGTGACGAGGTTGGAGTGAGAATGTGCGTCAAATCTGTTATGTCTTTTTATGTTTTGGGTGCACCCCAGCAAGAGTAGCTGATGTTATGCATCCGCTGATGAGGATCCTGAAAACCAAATCAAATCAAATCAAACTGTCCTGTGTTTTCTTTGGACAGCACCTAAATTTCCTACACTGATAGGGACATGCAGAAAAAAATTATTTGTGTCTATTACCGTATATACACCTTTGAGGAATGAAAAAAATATAAAAAAAGAGAGAAGATGGGGACGAAAGCAAGAGATTAAAGCTTATTGTGCTCACCACACATCACATTGGTTGGTCTTTGGACTCTTACAGAAGCGACATTCTCCACACTGGGCGATGAACAGAGGAATCACCTTGTCTCCTGAAAATTCAAAGACAATGTTGTCATGTGACAGTCAAGCAAATATCCCAAAATGTTATACCATTCCAAACTGACCTGGCTGAAATTCAGTGACTCCAGGCCCAACGCTCTCCACAATGCCAGCTGCCTCGTGGCCAAGGACTACTGGGAAGCCGTCCTTATGCATATTCTCCAAAAGGTGGTAAAGGTCTGAATGGCAAACTGCAGTTGCCACAATCTGCAGCGAAGACAGTGATCAAACAATGAAAACAGGAAGATGGTTAAGGAAACCCACTCTTAGTGGGTTTAGCAGTACGAGCAACATTTTTAGCATTATAGTGACACAATATCAATCACTTCATTAAATGGACCTCAGGAGTTGCAGGCAGGATTTTTATATAAAATTACACTTCCATCACTACTAATGGCAAACAGAGGCAGAGAAGGGACAAGTGCAGTAACACACTATGTATGCACATGTGTGTGTTCCGATAGTGCTCTCTCACCTTCATGCGGACCTCGTTTTCCTGGGGCGGAGCTACCTCAATCTCCTCAATCACCAAAGGCTTGTTGGGCTCCCAGGCCACTGCTGCCTTGCACTTGATGACCTACACGGCAGTGACACTATATAAAATTACCCAGCATGAGGTATGGCAAAAACTACTGGGGACTAAACTATATTAGGGTGTGTTTCCAAAGACAAAACAACAAAAAACAGTGCCACGACCCTTTGTTGAACTCTGAACCCTTAATATATATACTCAGTCCACTGCTCTGAGTGAAGACAGAGTAAGATAAAACAGCATTTTACTACCTTTTTACATTTGTGGTAAAAAGCAACAGGCATGTGCACAGATAGACCCCAAATGATGCCCTCTGTCTTGATACATGCCCTTTTTGCAAGACCTTTTCAATTAAATGCGTGTTGTATGCCTGAGAACTGCATTTGAGTTTTAATTCTGCAAGACTGCAAGAGACCCTGCCTCTTCAACTTTCCTTGTTGTCGCAGCTAAATTAAGTTAGTGCACGCAAAAGTGAGGGCTCTGTAGAGCAGTGTCATGTCACCCGGACCTGCCTTCATGGACACTCAGGTAACAATAGTGTTTGCCCTAAGCCTCAGCATTGTTTACAGCTGTTGTAAAATTAAATAGCCTAGCTATAAAAACATCTCACTAGTCCAAGTCCTCCAATTCTCTGATTTGGGTTCATCAGCTGCCTGGTGCGAGCAGAGACAGATGCCAAATTGCTTTCCCACTTCCAAGACTTAAAAAAAACAAACTTAACCTGAAACAAGGTTTAAGTTATATGATAATTGAATGTGGAGCTGGGATTCTTTATGAATATTTAAAGGTTACTTAAGAGATAATTAACAGAATTTATACGTGACTGTTTAATGGAACCACAACGGTCTTCTTTTATACACAAGCTCCACCATTTACAAATTCTTAGGCAGTGGATTGAATTTTAAAAACTGGATTTTATTTTATTTATGAACCAGCAAGACATAAAACACCATTTGACTGCATGGCAGGTTAAATTAAAGGGTTCTGATGGGAAAGTAACAACAAGAGAAAATATTAAAACAAGCCCTGCAATAAGGCATGTAGAGAAAAGAAAAACATGTTTGTAGGAAGCTGAATTTAAAGTAAATGAACCAAACATCCCCCCAAAGACCTTTTTCTCTTCAGCACTTTCTACATTTAATATTTAATTACAGAACTATGAGATAAGAATCATCCTATCAATCAATCAATCAATCAATCAATCAATCAATCAAACTTTAATTATATAGCGCCTTTCATACATCAAAAATGCAACCCCAAACTGCATCAGTGTGTCAGAGCAGCTTCTGTGCATCCAGAACCATTTAAACCTCACTGCAGAACATGGCCTCTTTTTACACTGTAAAATGTGTTGACTCTGCATTATATTCAATCATATATATATATATATATTATATATATATATATATATATATATGTATATATATATACATATATATATGTGTATATATGTGTATATATATATATATATATATATATATATATATATATATATATATATATATATATACATAATGCACACACACACACACACACATATATATATATATAAAATATGTATTGAATATTGTCACCTGCAGCCGGAATTTTGTGTTTTCCTTCACTTAAAGCTTGAAATAGTAAAAATTCATATATTATATCAAAGTCGAGTGTCTCAATCATCCACAAAAGTATAAGTGAAAATAACCATTCATAACTATTAGAAAACCTGGTTTAAAAACAGCTCATTTTGCTGTTTAGACCACTTGCTAGGACAGAGTGGGCGTGATAGATAACACTCTGATTGACAACTCCCTCGTTTTAAGCCCGGCCGCTCACAAGCCGCCTCTTCCTGCAGTTCCATGAGCTGCAAAGGCTCAGACTGTCCGGGCTCTGGAGCCAGTCAACCTGATTCGAGTGCTGCTGGGAGCCCGCTGGAGGCAGAGCCTCCGCTGGGTCGCAGCCGAGCGGTTCAGCCAGTTTACGATCTGTATTTTCTAAACGTCAGACTAGAAAGCTGTTTGTTGGCTCAGACTCAAAGGGGCAGATTTATATTGGTTTGGAATTTATTGCGTAATAAATCTCAGAGATAACCACGGCCAAATCAAACCCAATTTCAAGAATGTACAAAAACTTAAAAGACAGATATTTCGAATTTGGATGGAAACTGATTTCTAATTGTTTTTACATGTTTAATATTATGTACATAAGACCCTAAATTACATAGTTAGAAGGCTATTGTGGATTTGGGTTTCCAGAGACTCTAAATCAGGATGTTTTCACCATGAATTGATGCAGAAAACTTCACGAGAGTACAGGGAATGAAATGTTTGAGGCTCACAGTTTCCTGAGGGGATGACCCACAGACCCCCACCTATTATATGACCCCTGCCCTTTCTTTTTGCTTGAGTACCTCACCTCAAAAGTGTTTGTGCACGGCACTGAAAAGCAACATGCTACATTAGCAATAATTATTTGCAATCTTTTGTGCTATAATTCATTGAAATTGTCTCAGTTTTTATAAAACTAGCAGTTTGCCTTGAATTCATAAGCACTCTTTGGGAGGATGAACTCCCGCTCACTCATTTTTTTCTTGTGGCTATATCCCCACAGCTTTGCCAATATAAACACTAACAAAACTGACTGGACAGTTTCAAACTGTGTGCCAAGTCAGGATATGAGATATTTACTGTGGCAGAGACACAGATATAAAGTTCGAGACAGAAGGACGGGGTATTTTGAGGTAAACGGCCCTATGGTTTTGCTATTGCATGGCAATTATTGTTCTATTGCAGAAAAAGGAAAAATTTTAACCTTACTGACGTGAAATACTTCATGTGGCTGCAGAGCTGTAACCAGTTACAAAGTGCAATACAGCACAGCAGAGCACTGAAAGACTCATTTTGGGTACCATCTTTGTATTTCACCCATTCACCCTCCAGCCAAGGACCCAGCCTCATATACACAGACATGAACTGCACACAACACAGGAGCATAGACAAATCTCCAATGAATAATACTCATGTAAAATATATCAATATAATATTGTCACATAGCTTTTTGATGTTTTGTTCCATTACACATATGTACACAGTTGTGGCATGTGACATAAGAAATACTCATGCACACATTGGGAAAAAATCAAAATCAAAAATCCAAATAAAAAGACCACATAAATATAAGTACTTACATGTTAAATTATACTTACCTTACCAGCTGTGGCCATTTTTGCTGCAAAGATTAGAATAAAGCCAGAGAAGAGCTGTGAGAGTCAAAAGAGCAGCAGCAGGACAGGAGTGGGAAGGAGACAACGAGAGGCAACAAGGTTTTATAGGGTGTCAGTGAAGTTTGGCACACATTCAGATGGGCAGGGACTGTAAATTGTTTCAACTTAAGTGTGAGACTACCCTGGGTTAGCGGAAACTATAGGGAAAACAATTTTTTATAAGCCCTTGCAGCCATGTTATCAGTTCCTTGACTTTCTACCCAAATCTGGGCAATACACGTGGAGCCTGTTTGGAATAAACTGGCAGCTGTTGAAACTGAGCTGAGAAAATAAGATTTAAGTTATTTGATGATTTTTCCAGTCTAACATGTCTGACACAACTTGCCTTGTCTTGTACTTGAAAAACAGTCCTCAAGGCAAGTCATTTAGATCCTGTTTCTCTTATAATTTCCCAGCCTTGTCCTCAACAGAGGGCAGCCATCACTGTGCAAAGACTGGTAAAGAGTAGAAGTTACAATTAGGCCTTTCCAGATACATAAGGACTAAAAAGGGGGTAGTCTGTGTTTGCCTGAGGCCCCAGAATGACTAAAATGCCCCTAAACCCAGAGGAACACAAGATATTCATGAGCTTTCTAAAAGGGTGGAGAGTGAGTCACAAAGTCATCCACTCTCAGCTTCCTGTTCATGTATTCCTCCACCAGCTTGGGAACACTGTTCCCGCCTATCCTGGGAAGAGTGTTATTGAGTTCATCTAGTCAGTGGAGAGAAGATGTGCACTGTATCAGGTGGCTTCACAAAATTACAGTGTCTCTGTACTGTATGGTATATGGTATGGGCAGGGCAGCATTCTAAATGCATCTGTCACACATCACTTTATTAGCACATTTGAAAATAACTAGAATTACCACCTCGTAGTTGAATTCTTCCATGAACCAGTCAAGTTACAGATAGTTTACATCCATGACTGTCCAGACACATTCGTAGCCATGACAATTGACAACGTTTTAAATATGGATGGTGCTACAAAGAAGCTACAAATTCTACAATATTCATGCTTCACACAATTCTTCAACCCCACAGGACAAAAGATCTATGGAAATTCAGTTTCAAGGTGGGTATCCAAGATTATTGACACCAATTCTAACCAAATGTCTCTACTTAGCTCCTGGGCACTCAATAATGGCCAGAAAAGTGTTTTTGCAGAATATTATGCCACAGAGAGGTCGACCTTTGAATTTTTGGGTATACATTTTCATCACTTCATCTTATTCTATTGGACATTTGTGTGAAATGTTGTCAAAATTAGTGTATGATTTACTAGGTTATGGCCAAAAACACATTATCGAGGTCACAGTGACCTTGACCTTTGTCCAGCAAAATCTCTTCAGTTCATCATTGACTCCATGTCGTCGTCATCATCGTCTGCTTATCCGGGTCCAGGTCACGGGGGCAGCAGCCTCAGCAAAGAAGCCCAGACAGTCCTCTCCCCAGCCACTTCCGTCAGCTCTTCCGCGGGGACCCCGAGGCGTTCCCAGGCCAGCTGGGTGATGTAGTCCCTCCAGCGTGTCCTGGGGCAGCCCCGAGGTCTCCTTCCAGTTGGACACGCCCAAAACACCCCCCAAGGGAGGCGTCCTTGAAGGCATCCTTAAACTCATTTCGGCCACTTGTACTCGTGATCTCATTCTTTCGGTCACTACCCAGAGCTTGTGACCATAGGTGAGGGTTTGAACGTAGATCGACCGGTAAACTGAGAGCTCCGCTTTTTGGCTAAGCTCCGTCTTCACTACAACGGACCGGTTAAGCGCCTGCATCACTGCTGATGCCGCCCAATCCACCTGTCAATCTCCGCTCCATCCTACCCTCACTCGTGAACAAGATCCTGAGATACTTAAACTCCTCCACCTGAGGCAGGACCTCCCCCCCGACCTGGAGTGGGCAATCCACCCTTTTCCGACTGAGGACCATGGCCTCAGACTTGGAGGTGCTGATTCTCATCGCAGCTGCTTCACACTCGGCTGCGAACCGTCCCAGCAAGAGCTGGAGGTCACTGTTTGATGGAGCTAGGAGGACCACGTCATCCGCAAAAAGCAGGGACGACACCCTCCACCACTCGGCTGCGCCTAGAAATTCTGTCCATAAAAGTTATGAACAGAACCGGTGACAAAGGGCAGCCCTGGCGGAGTCCAACCCTCACCGGGAACAGGTCTGACTTACTGCCGGCCACGCAAACCAGACTCCCAGAGCACCCCCCACAGGGTGCCCCTAGGAACACGGTCGCAAGCCTTCTCCAAATTGGTCGGCAATCCAATGTTTTCATATTGTTTTTATATTGCCAGATTCCAGAGAGTCTCCCCTCTTCATATATGGCAGAATATGTCTTTTTCCAACTTGCTATGGTGAGATACATGTAAAAATGTAAGAATTTAGTAACACAGATTTGTTTTTTTCATTAATATAAAAATTGAAAAAAACAAGATATAGCATGTGTATGTAGCCTTTATAATGACTGATATGAGCTTAAAAGTAAAGGCAGTAAAAAATACCCCAAACATGCTTCAGGCCCATAGGGTTAGCTGGTCTGAGACTCTCTAAGAAGAACACTGAACACAATGCAATACGGGATTTTGCTACATGATAGTTTTCACACTAACATGCCACTCCAGTGACATACACAAAGAAGAAAGCCATTTGTTAAGACCATTTATTGTGACATATATATACCTGACATGTTTACCTTTTCCTTACTAAACACTGCAGATGATTCTCACAATCTACACATAATCTGCTGCACTGGCTACCTATCAAATACAGGATTGATTTTAAGGTTCTTTTATTTGTTTTTAAAGCCACACATGGGCTGGCACCCCAGTATATAGCTTAACTTCTCTGCCCCTACTCCAACTCCAGAATTCTTAGATCCTCCAAACAATGTCTTTTACTGTCCCACGATCGAAGCTGGTGGTTAAGGGAGATCGTGCCTTTGCGGTAGCTGCTGCAAAGCTTTAGTATAGTCTCCCGCTCACAATCAAACGTTTCCTCTCCATTGACACCTTTAAGCCTTAAAACATAAGTTTTCAATGGCTTTTGGTTGTTTCTAGTGGTTTTAATATCTTAGTGTTTTAGATTTTTTTTTACGTACATAATTGTTCTCACCAGTTTTATTCTGTTTTATCTTTGGGTACATTTTATATTGCTATTTTTTTGCACGTACTTCTTTTATTTTGTACCGCACTTGTGCTATATAAATCAACTTGATTTGATTTGACTTGATTTTGTGTTGAGTGTTTAAGGTCAGGTATTCATAGTGGGCATAATTTGAGTATTTGTATACTACTGTTAGGTCATGGGCCAGGTCAAATTTTTGGTACCATCTGAGGTGCAAAATCTCTTCGCAACTAGTTTATTTGTTGGGTCCATATAAAACTTTTAAACTTGACAGCCATTTCAAATTAGTGGCTTTACTAATTTTTGGGGGACAATAATGGTTTTTGCAATTATTGCCCTGCAGTATCTGCACAAGAGGTTTGCTCACAGTGTACAATATGTGCAGCAATTTAGTTTGAAGCTGATCCACTCTGGGCTAGAGGTGGTGCAGCATGGTGGGCTCCATGGAAGAGGACCTGCTCCTTTCAAAGGGCTCATTATAAGGCAACAAAACACAATGACACTTCTTTTCCTTATAAAAGTGTCTTGCAGTAAGGAGAGACATTAGTCTGTGGGGTTTTGCTTAGAAAAAATAACTATACCAGACTTCTCACATACTACCATGCTCAAATGTCCTGCCTGGAGGTTGATCAGCCTGGTGTTCACGTACACTTTGTTGAGGGTGTTTTTTCTGTCCAGCTGAGCACAAACGATCTCGCTGGAAAGATTCCACTAGACCAAACAATTGAGGAGACTGTAAGCAGGGACACCCAGACGGATGCAGGAATAAAGGATTTTAGCCTGACAACTGGAGCAGTCACCGGATACGATCTCACTTCAGAAAAGAGAAGTCAGTATCTGAGGCAACTCAGGGACATGAGAGGCTATGACTCTTGGCATTGTTTGAGCCATCAAGATCTACAGAAGCCATACATAATTCTAGTTTATACCTAAAACCATGTCTTGTGTGGTCACAGTGACGTTGACCTTTGACCTTTGACCTTCAAACATCGAAATCTAATCAGTGCATCCTGGAGTCCATGTGGATGTTTTTGCCAAATTTAAGGGAAATTCCTTTATGGCATTCTTGAGATGTTGAATTCACAATAATAAGACAGGCAAGGTAGAACTGACCTTGATGTTCGACCACCCAACTCTAATCAGTTCATTGTAAAATTCAAGTGGACCTTTGTGCCAAATTTGAAGAAATTCCTTTGAGGAATTCTTGAGATACCACATTCACGAGAATAGGATCAATATATAGACTTTTTAAAAACAACTAGAGTTTGCTACCTTGGGTGGTACCTATTGGTGAAAGTTCTGGCCTGAGATCATGGACAAAGAGGTAAATTATTCGATTACTTTGGGATCACTGAAACAACACAGTGGTCTTATTGTGGAGAAACCGTCAGGACTGTCCGGATGCTGTGGAACAAGAAAAAAGAGAAATGAGCAGATTAATTTATCTTTGTTGTCAGTGAATGGTAGAAAAGTATAGCTGTATAAACCTACCATTTGCCATGTTTCATCAGCTCAATGGCATCATTGATCTGGTCGAAAGTCATGTTGTGAGTGATGAACTCATCTACCATCACCTTCTTGTCCAGGTAGTCTTTAACCATCTGAGGCACGGCATCCCGACCCTTAAAGCCTAAGCCACAAAATAAGAATAACATAATAAGAACATAAAGACAAAATACAGCTAGCTAGTGTGGAATTCTGTGGAAGTCTGTAATTGTGGAACATAACCCCACAGCCACTGAGTTACCAGAGATTAATAAGTCAGTGGTGATGGTCATATTTGTCTCACCTCCAAACACAGAGCCCTTCCATGTGCGTCCAGCAATGAGCTGAACAGGTCGGGCAGAAAAGTCTTCTAATTCTGTCCAGCCAACAATGACACTGACACCCCAACCTTTCACACATGACTCTAAGGCACTGCGCTAGATGGAGAAACAGCACAAAGAGCACATCAGAGAACTTGTAACCAGAAAGTTGCTGGCCAAAATCTCTGGACTAGCTGAGGAAAAGTTGCAGAGTAACTTAATGAACGACACAAAGCTCTTCTCCAGTACCTGCCACTGGAACTTCACTTGTCTTTGTTCAAAATAAAGGTTTTTATTTTAATAGTTAATTAACATCTCTTAATGTATTCTTGAACCACATAAAATCTAGCATCCCTACCATGACCTCCACTTTCCCGACACATTCCAGGGAGTAGTCCACTCCTCCGTCAGTCATCTCAGACAGCACTTCACTGATGGGTTTACTATGATCCTTGGGGTTCACAAAGTCAGTCGCGCCGAACACCTTGGCCTTCTCATACTTCTCTGGATTGATGTCAACAGCGATGATCCTCTTGGCTCCTGCAGCCTTGCAGCCCATGACTGCAGCCAAACCCACAGCTCCCAGGCCGAACACAGCACATGTTGAGCCCGGTTCCACCTAAAGTAAAAGTAGACTTAGGTCAACATGGCTCTTCAGATGAGACTTGTTAATGCTCCAAAAAGAAATAATGAAAAGGTTTGAAGTCTCATGGTGAGTGCTTAATCTTTCAGAGGCTTTCCAATGTGAGCAGGAATTCTAATACAAAAAATTTTAATGTCATAAAAAAAGACCCTTAACACAAAATTTCTCATTCAGTTGTTTTAATCTAAAGTAATGTTGTAAGCAATCTGCAACAGTCAAACATACACACCTTAGCATTATTAACTGCTGCTCCATATCCTGTGCAGATCCCACAGCCGATGAGACAGACTTTATCTAGTGGAGCAGCGGGGTCGATCTTAGCCACAGCCATCTGGTTAACTACAGTGTACTCAGAGAAGGTACTGGTTCCCACAAACTGCAGCAACTTCTTCCCCTTACAGGTAAACCTGTCTAGGGGAGGCAACCTGAAAAGATGATGTAAATGATCTGAAACAAATTTTGAGTACTGCTCTTGTCATATTAGAGCGTTCACCAAATACTTACAATTGATAAAAAAACAAACACAAAAAACCACAAAACAAGGAAAGATCTAAACTGTATGTCCAGGGATATCCTCAGGCAGCACCTACTGTTACTACACGTGTTGAATGAAATGTTTCTGTCTATGAATGCATCAACATACCCAAGCAAGAATGAAAATAAAAATTGAAAATTAAGAGAAAATGGAATGGTAGGGAGGATAGCTCACCATCCTTTGTCACACTGGTTGGTCTTTGGACTCTTACAGAAGCGACATTCTCTACACTGGCCGATGGTTAGAGGGATAACCTTGTCTCCTGAAATTCAGAAACAATGTTGTCTTGTGACATTCACATTAGTCCTAGTCAGTTTTTGGTGTAAATACAAATATTGGCTGAATGGCACAGATAGGCCTCAGTCTGTATCCCTCATACACTTCCACTTATACCCCAAATTGTCATATTGCATTTCCATTAATGTATGCATAAAATTAAGAACTTGTTGATAGTGTGCTCTACAGGTTTTGGTCACTAGGGCTATGAGTTTTTTAAAAAGTAAAAGAAAAAAGAATTTCCAATGAACGTGATGGCCACATTGGTCACAGTATTTTTGAACTTTGGACAATCAGGCTAGCTGTTTCCATTGTGAATGCTAGGTTTCGCTGAGCTAAAGTCGTCTCAGATCTATACTGAACACACAGATATTTTGTACAATTCCAAACCGACCTGGCTGATATTCAGTGACACCTGCCCCGACGCTCTCTACGATGCCAGCTGCCTCGTGGCCGAGGACTGCTGGGAAGCCTTCTTTAGGCATACTCTCAAAAAGGTGGTACAGGTCTGTGTGACACACCGCAGTTGCCACAATCTGCACCGAAGACAGAAACCAAACAGTGAATGCACATAGATGACTTATAGGCTTATGAGGGTGTTCACTCTCTGTGGGTTACAGTACTGGCAACATTTTTATATTGTCACTTTTATTTGGTGTTAATATCTCACATACAGTATCACTAAATGGACCTTATGAGTTGCACTAAGCAGAATTTTTTTGTATCGGTACACTCTACAGCAACCTCACTTTGTCACAAATTTGTAGTAACAGAGAAGAGTGATAGAAACAAATGCAGTAACACACCTGACAAAAGGGGGGGGGGGGGGGGGGGGGGGGGGGGGCTGCATGCGTGCTTTCCAAGGAGAACCCATCATACAATATGATAGAGAACAACTTCTGCACATCTGATCAGTGAACAGCACTTTCTCACCATGATCAACAAACAATAAGGAATATCAGTGGCTTGGATTATTTGTTGCTATACCTAGAACACATAGGAGACAAAGTAACGAGGGGCATGGGCCAGGGTCCTGAACAGGCTGGAGACACTTGCAGACTGGCACTGCTCTATGAGTATTAATTTAGCACTGGATAATACATTGGATGAACTCAGGAGTGGCATGGCTCTTCAATAAGACACTAAGAACTGTAACATGCTTAGTGTTTTGACTGAGACTTGCCTTGACCCTTTGACCATGGTCCCCAAAAGGGCTCTAGGAAACTGCCAGGAAAAGACATTATAACTCGGGAAGACCGGAGGGGTTAATGCCTTGTAATCCACAATCAGTGGTGCTCAGATGGGGAGATCATTTCTACTGTCTGTTCACCTAACCCAGAGCACCTTATGATTAGATGCCATCCTCATTATCTCCTGAATGAGTTTACATCTGTCATTCTCACAGCAGTATACATTCCACCACGCACCTACACCATCCACACATTAGATAAGCTTGGCAGAATTGAAAACAAAAAACTTCATGGCCAGAGTTCGAGAACCTGGGGGAAATCAGATTACTTCTTACTTCTGCTCCTTCCTGCCTTCATGCAGAAGCTTCAATAAAACACAGTTGAAGCAGATCATTCTGCATTGGTCCGGCAGATGTTCTCGGCCCTGTGTCACTGCTTCAGCACTATGGAGTGCTATGTGTTTCAGGATAACAACAGTAACATGCAAACTACACAAACTTGGACAATTTGAATGAATACAGGAAGTCCAGATATGCACTTGTAGTTCAATAAAACTATACAGGGACAAAGTAATTGGGAGTGGGAGTGGCCCTCTACACTGCCATCTCCCCCTTGGGAGAGGAACATCTGAGAATGCTGTTCACTGACAGCATGCTCACATTCATAAATCTCAGAGACCTAGGACTCCACATTCCCCTTTGTGACTGGATCCTGAACTTCCTGATGAGCAGACCCCTGGCAATAAGGATAGGCATCACCACATTTCTTTACCCTGACTCTCAACATCTGCACTGCTCAGGGTTGCGTGCTCAGCCCTCCCCTGTATTCCATGTCCAATCATGACACCGTGGCCACCAACAGGTCCAACACCATCATTAAGTTTGCTGACAACATGACTTGTCATTGGCATGATCACCAACAGTGAAGAGACAGCCTACCAAGAGTAGGTTAGAGTTCTGACATCTTGGTGCCAGGACAACAACCTCCATCTCAGTGTCAGCAGACCAGAGGAGCTGATCGGGAACTACCAGTAGCAACAGGGAGATGGACACACCCCCATCACCATCAATGGGACTATGCTGGACAGAATCAGCAGCTTCATGTAACTCTGGGTTCAAATTCTTGCGACTTAGGAGCTATGGACTACAGGATACTCTGCAATTTCTACAACTGCACCATTGAGAGTATCCTGACCAGCTGCATCACCCGCCTGGTGTGGCAACTGCACCGCCCTCAACCATGAGGCATGACAGAGGGTGGTAAAAACTGCTCAGCACATTACTATGACAGAGCTGCAATCAATGGAGGAGAGCTGCAATCAATGGAGGACATCTACACCCAGGAGTACAAGGAGAAGGACAACGGCATTATCAGAGCTCCCAATCATCCCAACCACAAACTGGCTGGGGACATACCAGATGGTACCGCAGCATCTGGTCCTGCACCACCTGGCTCAGGGGCAGCGTAATCCATGGCCATCCAGGCCATTAGACTGCTAAATTCTTGAGCTCTCAGGTTAGTCACTATGATGCTTTACTCACACAAACACACCCCCTATGCATGGGTGTCACTTTAAAGTTGATACTACTGCCAGACTTGCACTGGACTTACTGGTACTGTACATATATATCCTACTGCACCACCTACTTACAACCTGGTTACCTGCTGTTCACATCTCAGCATATGTATTACTTCTGTTCTCATTACGTAGATACTACATTATATGTAAATGTCTGTGTACTTCTTTGTATCTGTAAGAGAGAGAGTTGCAGTTTCACTGCTTCACTATAACTCTTGTGTACATAACAATAAAATAATTTGAACTGGAACTCTGTGTGTATATGTGTGTTCTGATAGCGCACATCGCTCACCTTGATGCGGACCTCGTCCTCCTGGGGCGGAGCTACTTCAATCTCCTCAATCACCAAAGGCTTGTTGGGCTCCCAGGCCACTGCTGCCTTGCACTTGATGACCTACACGGGGACACCACGTGAAATTATAGCTGCTGCGCAGCAATAGTCGGGGCTGGGCAATTTTAGGCAAAATTAGACAATTCTGAGCAACAAACAATAAAACAAAGCATATCACAACATAGAAGTTACATCATATAATTATGGCATGCCCTTCAAATTGTGGATGAATGGCTGAAGTGATCAGACTCATAATATACAAAGGAAAGAAAAAACTCAAGAACAAGAAAGTAAGAATAACATTAACAGCTAGCAATTATGAACAAACTGGCCTGATCTAGCTTAAAGCTAAACATTATCCATGGTGACAAAGATGAAAACATTTTTTAAAATGTAAAAGTAGCTATTGGATAGACTCTACTGATAACTAAGCCAAATAAACAGGGATAAGAGACAGAGGATAACAGGGAAATGTGTTAATAAAGAGTATTTGTCTCTCTGCAAAACTGCCTGGATCATAATTATTTTAACCTTAATCTCTATCCCACATAGCATGATGCCTGAACATGGGACTTTCACATTAGAATAGCTGCTCTGCCTGAGCTGAGGCTTGAACTCCCAACTTCTGAGACTGAGGTCCATCTTCTATCTCACTGAGCTAATTGGCAAGTGACAGTTCATGTGTGGCTTCACAAATTGTCTAAGCCAAGCATCAGGGTGCCAGACAGTAGCCATCCATGCCATGGAAAAGCAAATTTCAAAGTGAAAGTTCCAAAGCTGTAGCACATATGATTGATTTGTTATGAATTTCCAAAGTTTTGAAATTTAGAGGCTTGCTGTAGCGCCACCATCAGGACTATTGCCTTGTGTTTCCAGTTGAGGACATCTGGCATGGGACTGGACCTTTATGAAAAGTTTGGCTAGATTTCTCATATGGAAATGTTGAATGAGCTGAGACTTGAACTCACAACCTTCAACACCAAGAACCAGCCTCTATCTCACTGAGCTAACTGGCAAACAGAAACATCACATGTAGCTTCACAAATTGACTAAGCCAGTCACCTGTGTGCAAGACAGCATCTGTTAGTGTGTAAAGGTAGATTTCAAACGGCTGTCAAAAATTCAGTTATTAAGACAAAAATCCGTAAATACACAAATTGCATCTAGACAGCATGGAGATGTTGGCAATTTGTTTTTAACAATGATTTATTGGCTCCATAAGTGAGAAACTGATGTTTAAAAATGCCATTTCTGCATTGACTCCAATTGTTGGCATGAGAGCAAAATTCAAAATGCTGTAAAAAATTCAGTTTTTGAGATAAAATTCTGATATTTTCCAAACATCATCTACCATGACTCCAAAATTTTTGTCATTTTTTTAATGAACATTGAAAATGTATTTAGCAAGAATTTGCAAGTATATGTTAACAGTACCGTTTACAGTCAAACATTTTGATGCACTGCAGGCTCAATTTTTGATAAATCAAAAATCTGTGTGGATGGTTTGTGTAGGACAGTCTGAAGATGCCCTGTAGCAAGTTTGGTGTCAATTGAGCAAAAATTGTGGGAGAAGATAGGTTTAATAAGTTTTACAGTTTTTGAAAAAAGAGTGATGGACTTCATAATTTGCAATAGGTTTAAATGTACATAAGTTTTTTCAGTATTGGGGCTACATTTTGGTCAAATTTGCAAATCTGTAGCACATATGGTTGATTTGTTGTGAATTTTCAGAATTTTGAACTTTAGAGGCTTGCTGTAGCGCCACCATCAGGACTATTGGCCTGTGTTTGCAGCTGAGGCAATCTGGCATGAGACTGGACCTTTGTGCAAAGTTTGGTGATTTTTCGCGCATGGGAAGTAGGATTTCCTCGGAAGAAGAAGAAGAAGAAGAAGAAGAAGAAGAAGAAGAAGAAGAAGATGCAGTAAAACAATAGGGTCCTGGCAGCTTAGGCTGCCCGGCCCCTAATTACCCAGCATGAGGTATGACAAATACTACTGGGGACTGTTAAACAATTTGAAGTGGGGTACCCTACAAGAAAGCTTAACAGCTTTTCCCATTTACAGTAAAAAAACAACATGCTACATTAGCAAGAACAGTGATATAGTGTTGCAGTCTTTGTGCTATAATTTAAGGCAGACACTCAGCCAGAGGCCCATTCAGTATTATATCAAGCAAACCACTGGGTTTCACATCCACCGCGTGTTCTTTTCATGAATTTATTGCTTTACAACTTATGTCAACAGCAAAGGGCTTCACTGGCTCTAATATAGTTGCTACTGGTAAAGGCAAACATGAAAACCAACAGGTTGAAGTCCACACAATGGCTATCTTCATCTCATTCATTCATCTTGTAACCGCTTCATTCTCTTGAGGGTCGTGGGGGGGCTGGAGCCTATCCCAGCTGACATCGGGTGAGAGGCAGGGTGCACCCTGGACAGGTCACCAGACTATCGCAGGGCTGACACATAGAGACAAACAACCATGCACACCTACGGACAATTTAGAGTTATCGATTAACCTAGTCCCCAATCTGCATGTCTTTGGACTGTGGGAGGAAGCCGGAGTGCCTACGCTGATTTTTATCCCAACAGTTAATATAACTGAGTGAATCAGTTGTTCAGATTTGAAAAATCAAGTATTTTCTCTTGAATTCTTGAGCATTTTTGGAATTCTTAATTAGGGGCCGGGCAGCCTAAGCTGCCAGGGCCCTATTGTTCTGCTGCATGTTCTTCTTCTTCTTCTTCTTCTTCTTTCGAGGAAATCCTACTTCCCATGCGCGAAAAATCACCAAACTTTGCACAAAGGTCCAGTCCCATGCCAGATTGCCTCAGCTGCAAAAACAGGCCAATGGTCCTGATGGTGGCGCTAAAGCAAGCCTCTCAATTTCAAAATTCTGAAAATTCACAACAAATCAACCATATGTGCTACAGCTTTTCACCAAACTGTAGCCCCAATACTGAAGAAACTTTTGTACACTGAAACCTATTGCAAATTATGAAGTCCATCACTCTGTTTTTTTTTTTCAAAAACTGTAAAACTTATTAAACCTATCTCCTCCCACAATTTTTGCTCAATTGACACCAAACTTGCTACAGAGCATCTTCAGACTGTCCTACACAAACCATCCACACAGATTTTTGATTTATCAAAAATTGAGCCTGCAGTGCATCTAAATGTTTGACTGTAAACAGTATTGTAAACATATACTTGCAAATTCTTGCTAAATACATTTTTAATGTTCATTAAGAAAATGACAAAAATTTTGGAGTCATGGTAGATGATGTTTGGAAAATATCAGAATTTTATCTCAAAAACTGAATTTTTTACAGCATTTTGAATTTTGCTCTCATGCCAACAATTGGAGTCAATGCAGAAATGGCATTTTTAAACATCAGTTTCTCACTTATGGAGCCAATAAATCATTGTTAAAAACAAATTGCCAACATCTCCATGCTGTCTAGATGCAATTTGTGTATTTACGGATTTTTGTCTTAATAACTGAATTTTTGACAGCCGTTTGAAATCTGCCTTTACACACTAACAGCTGCTGTCTTGCACACAGGTGACTGGCTTTGTAAAGCTACATGTGATGTTTTTGTTTGCCAGTTAGCTCAGTGAGATAGAAGATGGTTCTTGGTGTTGAAGACTGTGAGTTCAAGCCTGTGCAACATTTCCATATGAGAAATCTAGCCAAACTTTTCATAAAGGTCCAGTCCCATGCCAGATGTCCTCAACTGGAAACACAAGGCAATAGTCCTGATGGTGGCGCTACAGCAAGCCTCTAAATTTCAAAACTTTGAAAATTCATAACAAATCAACCATATGTGCTACAGCTTTGGAACTTTCACTTTGACATTTGCTTTTCCATGGCATGGATGGCTACTGTTGTGCACCCTGATGCTTGGCTTCGTCAATTTGTGAAGCCACACATGAACTGTCACTTGCCAATTAGCTCAGTGAGCTAGAAGATGGACCTCAGTCTCAGAAGGTGTGAGTTCAAGCCTCAGCTAAGGCAGATTGGACATTCTATGTCTTCATGCTATGTGGATTAGAGACTACTAAGGTTAAAATAATTATGATCCAGGCAGTTTTGCAGAGAGACAAATACTCTTTATCAACACTTTTCCCTGTTATCCCTCGTCTCTTTTCCCTGTTTTTTCTGCTTAGCCTAATTTTATTTTATTTGTGCAGTTTTGCTGCTGAAAGGTAATGTTGATTTCCTTTTAAAATGAAGCTGTAATGGTGCATTTACAATTTTACAAATAGGCCTATCTCTGCTATGAATCATTTCATTATTGGTTAGCATTCTAGTTATTTTCTATATTAAATGTTTGTCTATAAAATTATGTAAAATTCATATTACCTTTCCCCAATTCCAATCTGGCATCCACAAACATCTCACATTGTCTGACTAAAGGTCCAAAACCATGATAAAGCAAGATTCGAGGAGGATATCCTCAAATCTGCGAAGGTAACTTCAACACTGATGCCTGAAACAATCAATCCATCATGAAATAGTTGTGGATTAAATATGTGTTTGACTTATTGATTTATTGACTAATCATTGCAGCTGTAGAATTCCTATAATGAGCTAGAAGAAGTTTTAAACATATATACCGCAGAGTTGTCTCTTGCTAATTAGCTCAGTGAGATAGAGCATAGTCTCTTATGCTTAGAATGACACCTTTTTTCATCTTCCTACACTCTGATTGTTGATCAGAATTGCATAATTTTGCCTAAAATTGCCCGGCCCTGACCATTGCTGCGCAGCAGCTTTAATTATTTCTTTAATTCACCGTGGAAACGTAATGCAATCTTGGGCTTACACTATTAATTTTTGTTATCATTATTTTTGGGTTACTACCCTACCCAACATACTATCCTCAGCTTTGTCAGTATCAACAGTTCCACTGAGGTGACTGGATGGCTTCAAACTGTGTGCCAAGTCAAAACTGGACATGAGATAGTCACTGAGGCAGAGATAGAGACAGAAAGATCAGATATTTCAAGGTTAAAATACCCCAAAACTTAACTGTTACATGGGATACATATCTGTAACCAGATATGCAGCAAAATACTGCACAGGAAAGCTTTGACATGTCCTTCTAATAGTGGATCAGAGCAGATATCAACTTGGTATTACACTTATCCACACCATAGAGAAGCACACTCAAATGATTATTACTCATAAATTATCATACACAATATCAATGAGTCTGATTGCTTGGTGGTGTTAGTTTCATTACTCTGCATACTGTGGCACCAGTTTTCATTGTGTGTGCATTTACACAGATTTGTCAAACACCATGTGACATAGGAAATATGAATGCACATTAACATAAACAAAACCCCTAATAAAAACACTAGATAAATATTTGTTTCCACATGTCAGATTATACTCACTTTACCAGCTGTGGCCATTTTTGCTGCCAATATAAGAGTAAACAAGCAAGAGAAGAGTTAAGAGAGGAGACCAGCTGCAGCGCAGGAGTGGGGAGGACACAACAACAGACCCTGGACTCTATTGCCAGCAGAGTTCAGATGGGCGGAGACTTGTTATCACTTCCTTGAGTTCACAGACAAGCAAACCTAGGCAACAGAGTCGGAGCCTGTGTGGAATGAACAAACACAAGTGTATGTAAATCTTTTTTACACCTAAATAACTTTTTGATAAAACAATAATTTTCAAATCACCACCAGGCTTTAACTAGCTATTGATTGGGCAGGGCGACATCAGTTATACTCAATGTATGGCCTGTTGCATGTCAGATGTATAAAAAGTTTATAGCAGAATAAATACATTATATATATACACTGTCAAGTCATTTTTTTAAGCCACTGGCCTGAGACTAGCCCCTGCTCATTTGTTCTGCTTCTGATCTAAATGCTTACTCTTAGATATAATGTTGTTCCAGCATTCAGGCTCCTTCTGTGCGCTTGTGAATTGTATGCTCTCAGATCTCTTCTCTGCTTTTGGATGTTTTGTGCAACATCCCTGTCAAAATTCCCCAACCAATAGAATGCCAGGTGTAGTGCTGACCAGTGAAATGATCCCTGCCTCACTGCAGTCGCTTCACTTTACCTCTTAGAGCATCCTGTGCGGGTGCTTGAACCAGGTTTATCCACTTTCACCCTTCAAGGCTTCACTGAATGCACTTCTCTTGATTTCTTTATGACATTTAGCATAACAAGGCAGTTAAAAAACATGCCAGCGCCTGTACTTTTTACTGTGATAGCTAGCTACATTTAGTAGCCTATAATAGTAGCCATGAAGCACATCGGCCTCCTGTCAGTGTGCTGCAGGACAAAGCTGCATCTTTAAGTATTCTTGAGCTGCAAATATGACTTTGTCACTTCAATTTGTAGGAACTAAAAGCACCAATAAAACAAATAATCTCCCTTGAGATTCTTTTGGTCCATGTTCACCAGCTGATTGGCTACTTCAGGGATCAGCAACCTTTACAATCAAAAGAGCGATTTCTAGCCAAAAAAGAAAAAAAAATCCGTCTACAGTCACAAAACATAAAAACAGCTTTTAAGTCGAATTTAGCCTATCAACATTACTAATAGCTCTACATGGGCATTCATTAATTTGTTTTAGCACCAGGTGGCTACTCTGCAGTGGGCTATTTATGGTACTTTAACTTCCCTGACACTTTTCCCTTTTTGGATTCATAATCCACAGCTAGCTTAAATACACAGACTCAAGACTACTGTAACTATTGCTAGTGATGTTGTCAGAGGAAAAGGCACCAGGCCGCAGACGTATGATCCGCATTTGAGTTGATGAAATGTTAAAACATTTTTTTTAAATCGGTATATAGGCTACACAATTTTACAGTCAAAGAATGAATGAATGAAAATTAAGATGTTATAAAAATAACATTAATTTCATTGTATTTAACTATGAAAGCCGCAAGGAGCCACGGGAGAGGGGCTAAAGAGCCACATGCGGCTTGTAAAACCTTGTAAAGAAAGCATGGAAGGTACATTTAATAAAGTGTAACTACCTATATGGGACGCTCTAAGAAGTAAAACAAACGCGCCCGTGACAAGGCAGGAATCATTTTATTGGTGACCACTTGGGGTATACTAGGTAAATGGGGTCTACCCACCTATAAGCCATAATGGCATTGGAATATATAGGAGAGTATACTCACTTCCTCCTCGGTAACTTATCCATCTACCTCAGAGGACACCCTTCTCATCAACTACCACTACACCGCTGCATGGCAGTCTGCTGGTTGGGGGATTCTGACAGGGATGTTGCACACAAAAAAATCCAAGATCAGAGCAAAGATCTGAGAGCAGAAGATTCAGCACAGTTTGAGAAGAAGCAGAGCAACAGTAAGTGCAGAGCAGGGGCTATCTGAGTGCGTGGGCAGGGCTTTAAGGGAAAAGAAAATCAAAACTCTAAAAGTGAAATTAATAAATCTTGCTCAAATTGAAAAAAACATGCTCTTTAATGAAGACAGGAATACAACTCAACACACACACACACACACACACACACACACACACGCGAATAGACTCACAAACACGATACGTCACACGCACTCCGCCGCCCACGCGGAACACTCTCTCCACACACACACACACACACACACACACACACACACACACACACACACAGAATGAATGAATCACTACGTACAACAGCGCCGCGATAATACTTCAACTTTCCGCTATTGACATTGGACCGGAAGTTCACGCCCGAAACATCAACACTTCCGGCCCGAGAGAGTCGGGTTATTAAAAATAAAAGCACCATTGGCTCCGCTTTGATTTATTTCATTTTTAACAATATTTTAACCATACTTTATCTATTGTAACAATATTATATTTAAATTTGTTAAAGCAGCACTTTGTTTAGATTTATTATAACAATACTCTATTTAGCGTCATTGAAACAATGCATTATTTAACTTTGAAATAACAGCATTTAATCTAACTTTATTACACAACAATAGTTACTTTATCAAACTTTATTGTAACCATAGTTTATTTAGTGGTTTTGTACTTTACTAGTCCACAGTGGTTTAGAGGAGATTTTGAATGATTAAGATAGCCTTCATATTGTGTATCGCACTACAGCCTGTAAATGTTGCAATTTTATTCATAGGCCATATCAGCCACTCCTAGCTATCAAGACCTATGATCTAGACCCACTGTCTTAATGAAGTTGGACAGTGGGCTTTAAAGGAATAGCTCAGTGTGCCTTGGGTTTTTTTGAAGGAGACTACCTTTTTATATTTTTCGAGACAATATTCCAGTCATGTAAAAAGACCTTCCCAAGATACAGTAGAATAAGCACAGTACATCTGAAGTATCCAAAGAGCATCTGTGTGTGATCACCACAAAGACCCAGCAGTGCTTCTACTCCACGGTCCTAACACTAATATAATAATATGCTCATCTACTTTTTTGCTGAGCTCGATGAGAAGATTTATCACATCTTTATGTCTGTACAGTAAATATGTAGCTGCTGCTTAGCATGACAACAATTAGCCTGTCCTTGCTCAGCACATAACCCCTCTTGAAATGGAGAATGCCTCTTTTAACTTGTCTCCAGTCCTTAAGTGAACCCAAGCTAACCAGCTGCTGGCTTCTGCTACATACTGTACGCATGTGAGAGTTGTATAGATGTTCTTGCCTAACTTATGTCAAGAAAGTAAATAAATGTATTTCCCAAAATGTTGGTTGATTCCTTTAACACTTAGCCACAGTGGTTGCTGATTGACAAAATCAGTGTAAAAGTGTCACAAGAGAAATTTGGTGAGGTTAAGCCTTAAAAGATTGATGTTAAAAATATTAAATTAAAAGGGATTGCATGATAGGTTATGCATGTGTTTCCATTTAACTTCTGGAAACAGCTGGTTTAGATTTTGTGCATAAAAGCACTTGAAAGAAACTTGGAATCTGATTTTAATATTGTGCAGTGAATGCCAGATTAGTGGTTAGATCAAACTCTTTGTATTTCATTGTTTTATTTTTTATTTGCACCTGTTTTATTTTCCTTATGTTGTCTACAAAGGGTGTATTATGTAAAGCATTCTGAATTGCCTCAATGTGTTAGAGATGTTTTCAAGTAAACTTGTTTTGTCTTTTTTGTTTTCTCGTGCCAACTCCTTGTCATTCTCTGAGCTCCTTCCTCCTGTTACACAGTAATCCTTTTTTCTCTGCTCAGCTGCTCAGTTTCCCTTATCATTTTCCACCCTTTTGTTCTGCCTGACTGACCTAGGCTTTTGATCAACAGTAAATTTGAACTTTAGGTAACCTGCTTGTCTCTGGCTGCGTCTGGAAAAAGAAGAAAGATAACTGTCACCTCATTAATCCTTAAAAAAAACATACAACATGACAGGGGACAAACTAATATAAGACCCTGTCTCACAGCTCTCAGCTTTTTCCTCATCAGAGGGCAGCAGTGACCTGTGACTGACCAAACCTAGAGGGACACCCAGGCCACTATTCATGTTAACATAACAAACAACTTCCAAATAAACCTTAAGTCAAGGCTTTCAATTTTCCAGTATTCATGAGATCAAAATCACAAGTGATCTTCTTAAAGGGCAGAGTGTGAGTCACAAATTCATCCATTCTCAGCTTCTTGTTCATGTACTACATCAGTCTGAAACACTGTCGACACTCAACTCACCTATTCAGTAGAGAGATGTACTGATGTGTGTTTTACAAGGTGACTTCAGGAAACTATGTCTATTTGAAGGCTCACGGGTCAATTTTGAGGGCACAAAATAACTGTTATTGGATGGGAAGCATTATAAATGCATCTTTCACGTCTCACTTGATAAGGATAATTTAAAAGTAAAAGGGATTACTCAATTAGAAGTTACACTGATTCAGGCTTCATAAAAATCTCTAAACAAACTAATCCTGACATCTATGATACCATCTAAGCTATCAGCTTTAACCCCATTTTTACATCATGAGGCGTGGACGATTCCAGCTGCTTCTCTGTCAGCTCCACTAAATTTGTATTATATTGACTTGTCCTTTTATTTACTATTTATAACTTGGTGCACAATTTCAGTCATTCTCTCCACCCGTGGCATGAACATGGTGGGCAAGGCAGCAGAGGCAGAATGCAAAGGTCCCCTGACCAAGTCCAGTGCACAGCAGCCCCCCATGAGAGCCTTCATGGATTGCCGCAATGTCACCCCAACATCATCACCTGGCAGCAGGTGGACACTTAAGGTCCTGGAAAAAGTCATTGCCTGGTCAAGGATGAGCTTTAACTCAGCCAAATTCAGCTCCTTGGTGTTATATAGGGGCAAAGTGATGGACAAGGTCTGTTTCTTCTTCGACTGTAGCCTTGGCAATGCAGCTACTATCCAGGCAACCACCATGGAGCTTGACCGCTGAACCACCACAATGGACTAGTCACATTTACTGAGCAAATTCAAACCTCGGATGTACCAACACTACTTTGAATACTCTGGCTTCTGCTGTGGTATGAGGTACCCCTGATGACAGAGGGGGTGCTGGAGAGTATAAGTGGCTACCTACAGCGCAGCCTGTGCAGTGCAAGTCTGTATGTGAGAGCAGCAAACTACAGCTTCCTTTCAGCAGCCTGGCTAGAAACTTCAGGGACTCCAGGGAGACTTATGTGGCAACAGCAGAGACTGAGTCACGGATGAGTGAGGAAGGCCCAGGAAGGACTTGAGGTAGCAGGATCTTAGTGGAGACATAGGGTATTGGTAGAGATGGTGGTGTCTTGGCAAGCAGGGTTGCAGGAAGTGGGCACATTCTTGACAGTGTACAGGACAGGGACAGATGCCAACTAGTCCTGGAGGTATGGGCAGGTGTTTTGGAAGAACAGAATAGCCAGAAGATAGGAAGGAGCATGGACAAGGGGAGTGTCCTAAAATGGAAGATCTGATATCTGGTAGGCAGAACCCCAGTGCACTGAGTTTATGCTGTATGTGATGTTTCTCCAAGCTCAGTGAAACACTGTGTCTGGGGCAAGAGTTAAACCCAACCTATGCCCATCTATGCCCACTATGTCCTGGAATAGGATCATTTGAGCATACCCTCTGTAGCTGCTTGAAAGTCTTGGGAGAAGAACTTTATAGCTGGCGCTACAACCAAGTGCTTAATGCAGTGGCAGAGCAGCGAGCACCTCCATTACAACAGGAAACGAATCACCTTCATCAAGGCCGGAGAGCAACCCAGACCTCAGCCAGGAACGCCATCACATCTGCTTACCACTGCATCTGATTGGGAGCTACAAACTGGGAAGGCAACTTAAGTTCCTGGGCCACAAAACATCATCTTAACTGAGGCCTGATGTAGTCCTAATTGAGTGAACAGTGCCTTGGGGAGACTGCATTGAAGAGGCCAATGAGTGGAAGTGGGCCAAGTGCCAGGAGTTGGTGGATCAATGCTGGGCACAAGCCCATCGAGGTAGCATGCAGAAGCTATGCTGCCCATTCACTTGGCATCTCTAGAGCTGCAAAGAAAAAAGCCATGAAGTCCACCATAGAGGCTGCTGAGGAGACCTTGAGATGGCTGTGGGATCGGGGGAGGGAATGATCTGTGGCACAATGCTGCTTGGACACAAGTCAGAATGTGATCTGTCCCAGCTGGGTCACTTGAGGCAGGGTGTATGATGTTGAAAGACCCAAAACATCCATATGACCTCAGGTAACATCACTGATGATGTGTCCCAGCACATCCTTGGATGTATCTTTGAATGCTGATGACACCATTTTGAATTGCCCTGAATGCTGCCCTGACTTCCCTGCAACACAGCTTCAACAGTATCCAATCGCTCATTCCAACCTTCACTTTCTCCTGAATACTAATAAAACAAAATGCATAATCTTCACCCAGAAATTACCTTAAGTCTCCAGCCACCTCAAAATCTCCTTCCTGGATGGGTCAAAACTCAAATTTGTCAATTTCTATAATTACCTGAGCATCTGGCCAGACAGCTAACTCTTCTTTTGAATACACATCAGCACACTGCTCTCGAAGGTTAGATCAAAAATTTGTTTCTTGTACCATCATAAAGTATTTTTCACCCACTCTGCAAAGTACAGTTTCTGGTGACTGCACCTGTTTTTGAATTTGCTCTTCTGGAACACAGTACATGCACCTCTGTTTTTGTATATACTGTATATATTTTTTGTATTGTTGTTTTATTGCACCAGCTGTATCTATGTTTTAATGACTTGCCTCCTGTAGCTGCTTCTTGGCAAGGTTGTCATTGACTGTGTTTACAAGGTCTTTAGTATCCCGGTTTTGAGCATATCCGGGATATGATGTTTACATGGAACACAGAGAAACCCAGTTATTCATATCCCTGTATACACGATAAATACCAGTAACCCATTTTCTGATCACTGCATCCTATCTGCGCAGGCCTGTGTTACGTCTTTTGTTTACAACAGATTGAGTGGGAATTGTGATATATTTATTATATTTAGAAGTAAGACAAAAATGAGACCTCTGTCGCTTCTAGCGGGCTTAGCGTTAGTAAATACTCACATCGCATTACAGCTATGGCTCATCCACTTTATCTTCAGCAATGGGAAGAGAGAGCGACAACAATTATTGTATACATCACCAACTTTGATAGGTATTCGGCTGTCACTGCCACCACGCAGTACAAGGCAACAGTGGATGAAAATTCGTAGCCGTGACTGGAGGGATAGAATCGTTCTCATGGAGTTTACAGATTCAGTGTGGAGAGAAAACTTCAGAATGAGTAGGGCATCCTTCAGCCGGCTGTGTGATGTAGTTGAACCATTCATGAAACTGGGATAAGGCGTATACATGCTCCAGTATCCCGGCTTCTATTGGAGTACTCCAGGTGGCAAAACCGGGTTTCTTGAAACCAGGAAAAGGGCATAACCAGGTTTCTGAATTTGGGATTTGGTGTTTACGTGCACAAAAAAACGGGATACTTAAAAACCCAATCAAAACCAGGATACTAAAAGACCTTGTAAACACAGTCACTGTAAATGAAAATGGGTTCTCAACAGATTTATCTAAGTAAATTAAAGTAAAACAAATTACAAAAAAATAAACAAGAAAGCCACAGATCCCATTTGTTTATTTGAACACATTTATCACAATCTGCATGTATTCCATTGAATAGTGTTCAGAGTTCAAGACATCAGGCATCAGATTCTGCCACAACCTAAGTAAACCAATTATCTCATTGTTGCCAAAGTTTAAAACTTCTTTCCTTTCTATTGTCACCTATCATTTTAGTGTCAGATCAATGTAACCCTCCACCACCCCTTTAATCTCATATTTCTATCACAACCAGTCTTCCCAGTTCACCTTCCAGTGAGCTCATCAGAAGTCCCGCTACACATCCCATCCATCCAGATCTTCAGCCATTGCTCTTGACCTCTTCACCACTGCCTGTGTCTAGACTTCATTGAGGGGATTTTCCTGTATAGCTTATGGTATCACTGCTTCTTTAAATTATAAGGTCATGATGGGATCTAATCACAGATCTAATTTTTCTTCAACTCCTCTATTGTGCTCTTTGTCCATAAATTAATTTTGTTACTCTTTAAGCATCTCTTTCAATTAAGTCTTCCCTGACTGAAATGTTTTGGCATCACTGAAAGGAACATAATGGTCTTTATGTGGAGATCGGTGGAGATACATTCAGCACTGTCCGGATGCTGTGGAGCAAAAACAAAAAATCAGTTAGAGGACTTGCATGTATAAACTTTTCATCTCGTAGCTGGTTAGTAATTCCTGAATGGTGGAGAAAGTATGGAGGTGTAATCTACCATTTTCCATGCTTCATTGCCTCCATGGCATCATTGACCTGGTCTAAAGTCATGTTGTGGGTGATGAACTCATCCAGCTTCACCTTCTTGTTGAGGTAGGCTCTAACCATCCAAGGCACACCATCCTTACTCTTAAATCCTGAACAAAAGAGAAAGATTCCTGAAGATTCTTATCTTAGTAATAGTTGAATGATTGCAAAGATCAGGTGTACAGCCTTTTGGTTATTGTGACAGCCCAGGTGGTGGTTGTTAAATGAGGGGATTTAACTACCATTAAACCTGATGGCTGTACTGGCTACAAGCAGGCCATACGTATGTGAAATGCCTTCAGTTGCCAGTTAACAAGAAAGGATGCAGGCCTTACCCGATACCCAGATTAGCTCATCCCAGTTTTGCTGTTGCTCATATTACCCCAATTACTATTAAGACCCGCACCCTTGAGATAACCAATCAGAAATCAGAAATGATAATTGACAATATGTGACTGTGGCAGTTAAAGTAGTGCCATTAGTAACTGTAGGATGGTCATATCTTACCATCCCACACTAACATAGGCATCTCACCTCCAAACAGGGAGCCCTTCAATGTGCGGCCAGCAAGGAACTGATTAGGTCGAGTGGAAAAGTCCTGCAAGTCTGTCGCACCAACAATCACGCCGACACCCCAACCTTTCACACAAGACTCCAAGGCATTGCGCTGGATGGAGAAACAGCACAAAGTCAGTTGCTGTAGGGGATCAAATCCACAGAGCAGCTAAGAAAATGTGTGCTCTAACATTTGGATAACACCTCTTGGGAAAAAATGTCCCAAATAATGAGCCTTCTTGAAGACTTTTTTTTTTTTTTGTATCGAACCTGCAAAGAAACTTGCCTCACCATGACTTCCACATTCCCAACACATTCCAGGGAGTAGTCCACTCCTCCATTAGTCATCTCAGAAAGCACTTGGCTGATGGGTTTACTATGATCCTTGGGGTTGACAAAGTCAGTCGCGCCGAACACCTTGGCCTTCTCATACTTCTCTGGATTGATGTCAATAGCGATGATCCTCTTGGCTCCTGCAGCCTTGCAGCCCATGACTGCAGCCAAACCCACAGCTCCCAGGCCGAACACAGCACATGTTGAGCCCGGTTTTACCTAAAGTAGCACAGATATTGGTCAACATGGCTCTTTAGGTTGGACCTCTCAATTCTTAAAACATTAGTTCTCCCTGAACACTGTGGTGTCAAAGGCAGTTAGTATGTTTCATTTCCAATGTCAGATGTTTAATAGAGTGCTGTATGGGGAATTCGTTACTGTAGGTATTAGCCTTCAACAATACATGTTGGACTATCCCCAACAGTCAAACATACACACCTTAGCAGTGTTAACTGCTGCTCCATATCCTGTGGTGACCCCACACGCAAGGAGACAGACTTTGTCCAGAGGAGCAGCGGGGTCGATCTTAGCCACAGCCATCTGGTTAATCACAGTGTACTCAGAGAAGGTACTGGTTTCGATAAACTGCAGCACCTTCTTTCCCTTACAGGTAAACCTGGAGTCTGCTAATGCCATCACATCAAAACGATCAGCAGCCCTGAACAGAAAATTTATTCAAATGAAAATACAAATTCAGACTAAATTTTTGCATTGAACCTGAGAGGATGAAGCGAGTATTTGTTAACATGAGCAATATGCTAAAAAAAATGAAAAACCAAAGACCCAAACAGTCTGTTCTGTATCTACAGCAGACAACATCTGAAGTTGCTCCACTGACATAATGAGTACTATGACATAGGTAGAGACATTATGCATGAATTGTAAGTTCCTCTTAAATGGGTCTATGACCTTATGAACACGTCCGGGACAACTGAAAGAAAAGGTTCAGTGTGTAGGATTTAGGGGGATATATTGGCAGAAATGGAATACAGCATCATAAGTTTGTTATTTTAAGTGTATAAGCACATGAAAATAAGAATGGTGGTGTTTTTGTTACCCTGAAATGAGTCATTTATATCGGATGGGACATGGGCCAAAGAAAAATGTTACAGAACAAGTCGAATAAAATTTTCCAAAGATGGTTTCTGTTATTGTTGATAATGAATTGTTGACGATGAATGTGCTAGGAAAGGTAGTGTCAGCGCTACTTCTGCCTGGAGCTCGCATGTACGGAGCCTGGGTTTGGTTGAAGGTGGCAGTGCTGTTTGGGCTGTGAAAGCCATGTGTAAGTAAGGAGGAAGAGGAAGGTTATTTAAGTGTGGGAGTGGCCTATTTGAATCCATTTTGGCCCGAGGCCATGCTGCAAGGTGAATGTGTTTGCTGATCCTGTGAGTTTATTTATCTCCTTTAACTTTAGCTTATATTGTAGTTATGCTATGTAGCGTGTGAAATAGAGTATGGTAAATGTGCTAGGAAAGGTAGTATCAGCACTGCTTCTACCTGGAGCTCGCATGTATGGAGCCTGGGTTTGGTTGAAGGTGGCAGTGTTGTTTGGGCTGAGAAAGTCATGTGTAAGTAAGGTTAAGGAGGTTGTTGTGTTGGTGTGGAGAGCAGTGAGAGCTGGCATTAGGGGAGTGTCTCTGGGACGCCAGAGATCACTGTCTAGCCTCCTGGAGGTGTCGTGGGACCAACTAGACGAAACACTGGTGAAAGGAGGTTCCCACCTGATGACCCCAAAGACGTGTTAGTTGTCACTGCTCATTGGTCTGTATAGTTAAGCCTTGCCATAATAGCTTATCATAGGGCTTAGGAGGTTATTCACTGAGTGCTGATCTTTTTTTTAGAGCACAAACTTCTTGTGTTTATTTGAATTGAATTCAAATAATTTAGCTAATGTATGTCCAAGTGTTAATTTTTTCAGATAAGTTTGGTTTTAATAACTTATTTTGATATAATGATCGACAGCAGTTTGTCCCAGTTGGCATGCTCGGGATCAGTGGCACTTCTTGCAAATGTTGGATGGGTGTATGGACGGTAGAGCACACATCATTTACGTTTACATTTAATTGCCTGGTCTCTTTGTTTTGGAGCGGAAGAGACCTCCACGGATGATCAACCCCCAAAAAACCTACCAAACAAAGATCACTGAAGGAATTCTAACTGGGAGAAGTTTCACCTGGTTGTAATCTTCACCACTAGATGCCACTAAATCCCCCTAAATTTTCCACACTGTTCCTTTAGGAGATGAGCTCACCATCCTTTCTCACACTGGTTGGTTTCGGGACTCTTACAGAAGCGACATTGTTGACACTGGGAGATAACCAGAGGAATCACCTTGTCTCCTGAAATTCAGAAACAATCGATTTCAGGGCAAACTTTCAAGACCTAAAATCAAATGTCAAACAGGTTTGTTGGGCTGGATGGCACAAATAGGCCTTGGTCAACCCATCGCTTACATTGCTGCCACAAAGTCTGACGGGGAAAAAACATGAGCTATTAGACAAATTAAACTGTTGGTTGTAAGCTTTCACAGACCTGGTTGAAATTCAGTGACTCCAGGCCCAACGCTCTCTACGATGCCGGCTCCCTCATGGCCAAGGACTATTGGGAAGCCGTCTTTTGGCATACCCTCAAACAGATGATACAGGTCTGTGTGGCACACCCCAGTTGCCACAATCTGCACCGACAACAACAACCACATACTAAAAACACTGATGCATGTTTCTTTTGAACAGGTAAGGGTTGGGCATTATTGCGTTACTAGTCATAATGTTACAGTTATTTAGTAGAGCTGTACTCCAGCGGCTGTCCTTGGATGAAAAATACACAAAAAAGCTTGGGGACTTTTTTTCTTTTTTGAACCAGCATGGTAACGAAAACAGGCATACCAAATAACAAAGTGCAGAAAGACAAGATAATACAGTTATAAATGTAGTTATTAATACAGTTTTTGTAGAACCGCTGTAGAATGACATTAGTATACAGTTAGCAATGGACTACACATGACAGTATCCACAGCTTGGATACATTTTATGAAAACCTTAGTGAAATTTTTGATCAGTGGACCCTTAAGGACTAAAAGAATATAAATAATGGAGGAGTGAACACATATTTGGACTTAATGACTGTTTCAAAGGTAGGAAGACACCACTTTATGTCTCTTTTGCTTACCATTGCAGTAAATCTAAATGAATTATACTTTGGATGTCATAGTTTCTGTAAAATGGAACTGAACAATTGAATTGTGGTGAAGCAAACAAGCTGATAATGTGTACCATGTCCATAGAGACAAAAGAGTAGAAATTAAACATTCATATTTTGATTTTGAGGTTTTAATATTCCGAAAGCCAAGACTTTGTTTCTTTGAAATCATTTGGCAAGTGTTTGCTGCTTGTTTCTTTGAAATCATTTGGCAAGTGTTTGCTGCTTGTCATCATGCCATTATGCTTCAAAATTGTATTTATTGTCCAAATTTGGCGATACAAGTTTCATATTCTAAAACCCAAGACATTGTTTATGTAATATCAACTAAAACCCTAAAATTACCAAAAATCGAAATGTTGACATAAATCCACATTTATCTAGAAATGAGCCGTTGCACAATCAACTGATTTGGATAGAAATTGCCACATTATAACGTCATTGTTGAAACGGCAACACATTAGGTGAGGAGTGCCTTATGACATGAGTGCAAAGACTTGGGGAAAAAAAATCTCAAGGCTGATGTTGAAAATGTCTTAAGATAACACATTTATTATTCAGAATAACACTACCCTTGATGATGCAAGTGCCATGCAAAATCCTACAGTGATATGGCAAAATTTAGAAACTTCGTGAAAAGTTCTTTATGAGAAATTGTAAGTAATGTAATTGTGCCAGTCATTCTTTGTGTATAAAAACATTGTGTCAGTTTGTCTCAGCCCGTTAAAAGATTTTTGCAGATAATATCCAGCTGCTGAAATGGGTGCCACGCAAGCTGTAATTTTTAACTCTATATCAATAATGTCCCATTTGTATTGCCGTAATTTTCATGCATTTCTTTTGAGTAATGCATCTCTTATTGGACAAAATGGAGGGTATAATCAGTAACGCCTTAAGCCATTGTGCTACTTACACTTCATGCATAAAGACATCTGTCTTAGGTTTTTCACAAAATGCTTCAGCATATTTTCATGGCCTTAATGATTGTAACTTATTACCCCCAACAGTGTCAATTGCACATTCATTAGAAGACATCAGTGTGATGATGTGACTACAGATTTCTGGTTAGTGAAGTCGTAAAAATCATCAGTAATCTCTACACTTCTACATTAATTCACTCACTCAAAAGTGCAGGAAGACATTCCTGTGTACATGTGTAAGTGGACGTCTCTAACCTTGATGCGGATCTCGTTGGCCTGGGGTGGGGCTACCTCAATCTCCTCAATCACCAAAGGCTTGTTGGGCTCCCAGGCCACTGCTGCCTTACACTTGATGACCTAAAGGGCAGTGACACCAGCATGAAATCTCACATTTCTGGGCACAGTGCACAGGTGAATTTGGGACATTATAAACAGGTATACACCAGGTACCAGACCATAAGCAGCAGACATGCAAAAGGAAGCTATGCAAATTAAAGAAACAAACAAACAAAACAACCACCAGGCGGAAATAGTATACCTTTAATGTAAGGTTTATTGCATTGCTTTTTGATGTTTTCTTTTTCTACCTACAGTATTCAACTATACTTATACATAGGCTATACTTTATATATACTCTGAAAAACTCATTAAAACATGTCAGTTAAACATATGTGTGGGAAGTTGATAAACTATACATTTTTGGAAAGTTTAGCTTGTGACCAATCCCAAAACGACTCTTGTCATTCTTTTCAAAGTCTCTGTGGGGGGCCACTTAAGACTTTCAAACTGGCGACCACCCATAATTTGTTTTTAGCTGGATCCCTCTCGGTTAATCAAGTTGGCTTCTGAGTTTATTGGCTAATTATAATAATAATAATAAACTTTATTTATATAGCACTTTTCTTAAAATTTTACAAAGTGCTTAACAAGAAGAGATACAACCAAATAAGGTGGTAAAAAAAACTACCTTGGCAAGTGACTGAAAGACTGATACACATGAAGCAAAAAACAGTTAAAATGAATAAATACAAACAAAACAAATTAAAACAGTATAAAATAAAAGCAGTCAAATGTTCCCGAAAGCTCTTACAAAGAGAAAGGTTTTAAGATGAGATTTAAAAGAGGCAAGGGACTGAGTGTGCCTTAGTTCAATAGGCAGAGCATTCCAGAGTGCTGGGGCTCTAACAGTAAAAGCGCGATCTCCCTTCGTCACAAACTGCGACCTGGGAGTAACCAGCAGGGCTCCATTTGTGGATCTCAATGGTCAAGAGGGCACATGGTGTGTCAATAAGTCTGTAATATATTTCGGAGTTAGACCATTTAAGGCCTTAAAAGTGAGTAATAAAATTTTAAAATCAATTTAAGAACTAACAGAGTGCCAATGTCGGGAGGCAAGCACAGGGGTGATGTGCTCATGCCTCTTTGTCCCAGTGATGAGTCGGGCAGCAGCATTTTGGACCAGCTGGAGACGAGTGTGTGAGTGTGCAGGTAAATGTTCATTGCTCCTGATGAGCAGGTGGTACCTAGTATGGTAGCCTTGGCCACCAGTGTATGAATACGTTGTGGATGGGTAGTGTTGAGTTGTGTTGTTCAGCACTTTGAGTGGTCGCTAAAACTACAAGAGCACTATATAAGTGCAGTCCATTTACCCATTAAGACTGCACAACATAAACATCTGAATATGAATGTGAATTTCTGAATAAAATGTATGTTTAGTTACCAAAAGCAAACATTTGCATCAAAACCTGATATTTAAAAAAACAAAAAGTGTTTTGAAAATTCACCATTTTTAAAATTAATTTGAAAAAAAAATGGAGAGATTAGTATTTATATTTCTCATGTTCTAACTATTCCAAACATGTATAGATGATCATCTCCCTGAGAATTTTGAACAAAAATACATGAGCAACTTGACTAATAAGAGTTATCCCATATGGCATTTTGTACTTACCTTACCAGCTGTGGTCATTTTTGCAGCAAAGCCGAGTGCCAGAAAGTGCAGAAGGAGCTGAGAACGAATGCACTGCAGGACAGTATGGTGTGGAGGAGAGACCATGGATTTGAGGTTTAAATACTGCTGCAAGAAGTTGTTGTGCAAACATTTGGATACAAAGGGACTGAATGTACTATGAGTCAGTGGTTATCAACAACTATAAAAACTGTGACAAAGTACCTGATAACATGGCGGGGTAATTGATGTGGATGATGTATGGAGCTGAATTAGCACAAACAATTAGCAACTGAAAATCATGCAAATATACCATTTTAAAGACGACATTAACTTGATAAAAACAATAATTTCCAAAACTACATAGCATTACTTTGTGGGGTTACAGGTTTTGTATTCTTTTAATCCCAGTTCATAGGAAAACATCACTTTCCAACCTGGTTATCAATTCTTGGAGTAAAAGTCTAAGTGAAAGATATTATAAACATCATAAATACAAATAAGGTTATACATGTGATACGTGTATACAGCAGAATAAATTATCTAAACAGATGGGGTTGTGGCTTCCTTGTTTGTGATGTGATGTTGTTGTGCTGTATGGCACTGATAGTATACAAGCTGTCAGGTTACTAAACACAAAAGTGATCTTGTCAAAGAGTTTTAAAACTAGAATTCTGACCAAATCTCCCCTTCTGGTCCTGAGTTATGATGTTGAATAATGGCCAGAAAAGTGTTTCTGGGGATTATGCTGTCACAGTGAAGTTGACATTTAACCTTTTAGATATGAAATGTCATCACTGTATCCTAGAAGAGGTTTGCGATGACAGTGACCTTGACTTTTGACCACCAAATTCTTATCAGTTCATCCTTGCATCCAAGTGGACGATTTCCCCAAGTTTTGCGGAAATTCTCTGAAGGCCCTCTGGAGATATTGCATTCACAAGAATGAGACAGATGCAAGGTCACAGTGACCTTGACCTGTGGTGGCAAAATCACTTGAACAATAAAGAGTCTTCACACGTCGGCTGTCTTTCTTGAGTTTTAATGAGCATTCATGAATGGAGTCTCACAAACAGTACAAACTGCATGAACAGTCAGTCAGAGTGAGAGCTGGCGAATGTCCTCCAGCCCTCTATCTTTATAGTTTCCCAAAACACATGCACATCAACAGTTAAATATGTGGCGCCTTGACATTCCTACAACACAACATCTCCTGAGACTAACAAGGACACTTGGTGTCTGGCTCATAATCTTGGTGCCTGAGCCTCCCTGGCTTGTGACCTTGCTGTCTTTCATTGCTGTCACAGTAGGTGTTAGTGAGCAACACACATCGTTCATCATAACATTATCAAATACCAGAATTTTCCATCACAGACCTTTGACCACCAAAATCTAATCAGTTCATTGTTGAGCCCAAGCTCGCATTGTGCCAAAATTTAAATAAATAAATAAATGTCTCAAGGTGTTCTTGAGATACTGCGTTCATAAGAATGGGACAGGCAGTTGATACAACCTGAAAACATAATTCTTTAAGCCATGGCTGTTGGGACAGAGGCACAAAAATCTCGGGGTAGAGTTCCCCTAGACCCCCATGGGGGTTAATAGTCAATACAAACCACTGCAAGTGAACTAGAGTGCTGCAGTGCACTTAGTGCAACTACGGCTGGCCATAGGATACATAAAACAGAAGAGTCCTAGTTTGAACTCAGATGTACCCATGGACAAGCAGGTAATGGAAAAGTTCCCTTTTAGTCATGATCAAAAGTCTAGGTCAGGCAGGGACACAAAAGCAGGAAAGGGGTTACTGCAGATCAGGAGGGAGTGGCTGAGAGTATGAATGGCAAGGACTTGGTTGAAGATAACAAAACAGAGACAACACAAGTTCATTTGTGCAGCACCTCTCAAACACTGGGGCAATTCAGAATGCTTGATTAAAGACAATGAACAAAAATCTCAAAAATAAACACAAACAAACAAAAAGAAACACTAATTAAAAGCCATTTTTATTAAAAAAAATAAAATAAAAGTTTTAGAGGAGTTTTAAAACAGAGGTAGCTTGTCTGATTCTCAATGGGAGGTTATTCAACAATTGTGGGGCCCTTACAGCAAATGCCCTACTACCCTCTCTTAAGCCTTGCCCTGGGGACTGAGAGCAAGAACTGGTTGCAGATCTGAGAATATGAGCAGGGGTATAAGGTGTGAGACGGTTGATGATGTTGGAAGGGGCAAGGCTGCTCAGTGATTTTAAAACAACCAATACATTTTAGAATCAATTCTGAACTTGAGGCAAGAATAGGGGAAATGTGCTCATATCTGAGTTCTAAGAAGATATTGGACGGTAGTTACCGGGTACAGATGGATCAAGATTTTCTTTCTTGATGAGAGTGTGAATGATGGCCTGATTAAAGCATGTAGAGATATTCACAAAAGAGCTATTGATTATTGAGAGAACACTGGGCCCCAACAGAGTTCAACATTTCCTTAAATAGGTGAGAGGGGATAATATCCAAGGAACATGAACTCGGATTCATAGGTGAAATGATGTGTGTCAAAGCGGAGAGAGAAACTGAGTTGAAATTGTTTAAAGTGGAGGAACATGAAGATGGCTCTGAAGGATCAACAGAAGGAGGTACAATCTGGGAACGAATACTGTCAATTTTGTTGATGAAAAATGTGTTCGCACGTATCTGGTGTAGCATCATTCGACTTTGTGAATATTGGTTTAAGCATTGAGTTAATTGTGTCAAATAAAACTTTGGGTTTGTGGACATGTTTGGATATGATATCTGAAAAGTATTTGGATCTCTCTGCTTTGACACATTTTTGATAATTAAAAAGACACTGTCTCAGATGCTGGTAGGACACTTGTAATTTATCCTTCTTCCATTTCCTCTCTGCTCTTCTGCATTCCTGCCTAAGTGACTGAGTTTTGGAGTTAAACCAGGGCTGAAGTTTGGTTTTTCCTTTAATATTGCTACATATGTGATTAAAATTATTTACTTTCTCTTCTGGAAGCTTCAGAAAGGAGAGCAGAGGAAAAGGCATCACAGAACTGATGGATAGTGAGGGGAGTAATAAACCTGGAGTAGCTGTGTGGTTGACTAGGTTTAGGAGCCTTGCAAGGAAGTGAGGTGAAGAACATAATAGTCCAGTGATCAGACAAACCTGAACTGTTGATCTGGACAGACAGGACAGGGATAGCAGATGTTAAAGTAAGGTCCAGAGTATGAACATGTATGTGAGTGGGCTCCATGACTGACTGGGTAAGATTGAAAGAATCAATTAAATTCAGAAAGTCCCGGGGGAGTGCATCAAGAGTTGATCTTTCAGTCTTACACAACATCAATTCAAAACTACTGTACTCAATAGATGACAGGAGTTTATAGTTAAAAACAGCAACACCCCCTCCCTGGCCAGTGGTGCGCGGTGAGGTAAGAAATTTGTAAATTAGTGGACACAATTCAGAGAATGAACTGACTTCACCAGATCTTTGCCAGGTTTCTGTGAGAAATAAAAAGTCTGAAGAGAGAAAAAAAGAGAGAAACACACCCAAGATGAGTCAGGAGAGGCTTTAGAGATAGCCAAAAAATCCACAGAGGTCTCTCCTAATCTGAGGCCAGCAGTCCCATTGACAAAAACCAGTATAAAACAAAGAGAAGTTAGATTCTTTAATTTAAATTTAAAAAAAAATATTTAGGACCATTTTAGGAGAAGGGATAACAAAACATTTTCTGATTGTTTCAGGGCAGTTAGTGCTAAAGCACAAATAACCATCAAATACTTAACAGATGATTGCTGAAAGGCCACCTGAGGCCAAACACTGCACAAGCAGGTTAGCCTCGCATCACCAGGCTCTTCACGTACGGGGAAGAGCCTGGTTTCCATTCACTCTGAATTTTGTCTGGATTCTGGTTCCAGTCTAGAGAGCGGATCCGGAATACACCAAATTCACCAAAGTAAAAGTGTTCCCCAAAGTAAAACTTTAAATTCTGGTGCACCATTGAATTACAATAAAAGAAAAAGGTTAACTTAATGGCTTGGGGCTTTTCTTGTAAATTATATTCTTTAAATTAAAAAGTTTCACCGCACTTTATTAGCTTGGTGCTTTTATTTTGACGGGAAGGCGCATCCATCGAATTCCAGATCCTGTCTCTCTCACACTCGTTCCAGTTCCTCACCAAAACGGCCACTAAATCGCCCCAGGCTACTGAGTGGTGGGTTCTGGCTGGTCGTGGCTGCTGCTGATTGGCTGTTGCGGGGGCTTGGCCTTTTTAAACCTCGGCAATCTCTGTCAAAATCTGAGGGTCATTTGACGGCAGCGTGCCTCTTTGTCCCAAGGCCAAACCTGCCTGTGCCTTCATAAATTGTATCTGTTGTGTTTTCTGACTGGAGAGCGGTGAGCCTTAGCTGAACTGTTGAATTGTTGTTTGTATTGCCACTACGAGTGGTATCTGTAGCCGATAATCGTTGCAGCATTAATAGCACTTGCACGTCACTTGTACATAATTGTATACAGTATAGCACAAAGCAGTAGGGGTGAGCTGCCATTTAATTTGAACTGTTTTCTCGTGTTTTTGTTTAGTTTAGGGAGTTAGGTTTAGTGATTGTATTTTTGTTTCTTTTTCTTTCACCTAGGGTTTAGTTAGTTATTTTGGGAAAGATAGTTTGTTTTATTTTGTTTTTTGGCCTGGGTTCACCCTGAAGACAAGCTTCCTTATTAGGGGCCGGGCAGCCTAAGCTGCCAGGACCCAATGGTGGCGCTACAGCAAGCCTCTAAACTTCAAAATTTTGAAAATTCACAACAAATCAACCATGTGTGCTACAGATTTGCAACTTTCACCAAAATGTAGTCCCAATACTGAAGAAACTTTTGTACATTTAAACCTATTGCAAATTCTGAAGTTCATCACACTTGTTTTTTTTCAAAAACTGTAAAACTTATTAAACCTATCTCCTCGCACAATTTTTTGCTCAATTGACACCAAACTTGCTACAGAGCATTGTCAGACTGTCCTACACAGACAATCCACACAGATTTTTGATTTATCAGAAATTGAGCCTACAGTGCATCAAAATGTTTGACTGTAAACGGTATTGTAAACATATACTTGCAAATTCTTGCTAAATACATTTTTAATGTTCATTTAAAAAATGACAAAATTTTGGAGTCATGGTAGATGATTGGAAAATATCAGAATTTTATCTCAAAAACTGAATTTTTTACAGCATTTTGAATTTCACTCTCATGCCAACAATTGGAGTCAATGCAAAAATGGTATTTTTAAACATCAGTTTTTCATATATGGAGCCAATAAATCATTGTTAAAAACAAATTACCAACATCTCCATGTTGTCTGGACGCAATTTGTGTATTTTCGGATTTTTGTCTTAATAACTGAATTTTTGACAGCCGTTTGAAATCTGCCTTTACACACTAACAGCTGCTGTCTTGCACACAGGTGACTGGCTTAGTCAATTTGTGAAACTACATGTAATGTTTCTATTTGCCAGTTAGCTCAGTGAGATAGAGGATGATTCTTGGTGTTGAAGATTGTGAGTTCAAGCCTCAGCTTGTGCAACATATATATGAGAAATCTACCCAAACTTTGCATAAAGGTCCAGTCCCATGCCAGATGTCCTCAACTGGAAACACAAGGCAATAGTCCTGATGGTGGCGCTACAGCAAGCCTCTAGATTTCAAAACTTTGAAAATTCATAACAAATCAATCATATCTACTGTTGTGCACCCTGATGCTTGGCTTAGTCAATTTGTGAAGCCACACATGAACTGTCACTTGCCAGTTAGCTCAGTGAGATAGAAGATGGAGCTCAGTCTCAGAAGTTGTGAGTTCAAGCCTCAGCTAAGGCAGGACAGACATTCTAATGTGAAAGTCCTATGTTCAAGCATCATGCTGTGTGAATTAGAAACTACCAAGGTTAAAATAATTATGATCCAGGCAGTTTTGCAGAGAGACAAATACCCGTTATCAACACTTTTCCCTGTTATCCCTTGTCTCTTCTGTCTGTGTGGTGGTGAATAAACTCACCTTTTGTCGTGCATTACCTTGTTGTCCGCTCATTTTTATGTTACACCTCCCAACCCCTAGACGGGCGTGTAACAATTACTCTGAACTATGAACACAATTTTGTTGACCTAACTTGAAATTGAGTTAAATACATTTACATAATGTGAAAAGGCAAATTGATTGAACTGATTATGAGTGTAGAGGAATCTAGTATAATGTAAACATGGATTGAACTCTTGATGTAGGGGAATAAATGTGGAGGATCCATTTGGATTGAACAAAAAGCAAAAGGTTAATGATGTAAAAGCATTTTTTTCTGCTACACTCTCAAAGATGAGATGAGAAGAACATAAGTGACTTAGGCCTAGTCTGCTGGGAACCTCCTATAATACACCAAGCCCCTTCTCTCCTTCACTCTCTCTCCTCAGTTTTCTGAAAAGTTGGTTCTTCTTCACTTGTTAACATTCACGTCCTATTCCTGCATATCGCTGACTCGGCTTTACTACATGTCACTAAGCTTCTTCTCCGGAGCCTTTATGCTCCACTGTCTCGCAGATAAACTCATATCACAGCGGTGCCTGGATGGTGTGTGTGGTTGTGCTGCTGCCGTGGTCCTGCCTGATGCTCCTACTACTGCTGTTATTACTAGTCAAACTTTTACTATTTCTAAACACATATAATTATTATTGTCACACACATAAACTATCAGATATTAATACAAACATATTGTACCACAATTACCGCTACTATTATTATAATATTATTACTAAAATTAATGGTATTGTAGCTATTGTCATTACTGTCTGCCCTGCATCTCTCTCTGGCTCTGTCCCTCTTTATGTTTCATTATGGATTACTGCAAATTTATCATATTCATCTGTTCTGTACGTCATCTAATGCACGTCTGTCCATCCTGGAAGAGGGATCCCTCCTCAGTTGCTCTTCCCGAGGTTTCTACTATTTTTTTCCCCTCGTTTAAGTTTTTTTGAGGGGGAGAGTTTTTCCTTGGGGTTTCTACAGCATTGGTTTTGGGATTCTTAGTATCAGTTTGACAGATCCCAGAATCCACTTAACTACTGATATTACTGATTATATGACATTGACGGGGAAGACAGGGGGGAATTCAGGTGAAGGCTCAGGTTCCAATGCAGGTCATGCGTGCACAAGTAAATATATAATCTGGAATAACTAAAGGTGCAAAGTTCATGTTAGTGTTAACGCTTTTTTAGGGGCTGAACATTACATGTTGTAGATTATTAGCTTAGTTGTTCAAAGTCTGTGTTGTGCAGCAGGCTGCTCAGTGTTACCTATGGGTAAGGACACTGGCATTAAAGTCTCCAGACAACACAGCATAAATTTAAAGAGCAGTTATGTATGCTGTAGCAGACCAAAAAAAAAAACCCCAATTTGAAGACAGTTGAATTTTAATAATAATAACTTTAACACTTCCTGCCAAGTTAAGCAAACACTGATAAAACTATGATGGTCTGATTAATCTGAACTAAAACTGCTGGACTGACAAGAACACAAACAGGGAAGCCACAGATCCCATCTGTAAAATGCCAACACTGAAAGTGTTGGGTGCTCGAGGTCAGGTATGTATACTGTCCATAAATTGTTAGATCTCTTTATTATGTGCATTGTATTTTGTGCATGGATATTGTTTTGAAATTCAGTTCAAGTTCAAGTACAACTTGGCTGCAAGTCATTAAATGACTTTTATGTCCCTGAAAGCAACACAGTGGTCTTATTGTGGAGAAACACTCAGGACTGCCCGGATGCTGTGAGGCAAAAACAAAACACAAGTTAGAAGACTTGCATGGATTTAGTCTTCATCTGTGTAGGTGGTTATGAAATCGTGAATGGTGGAGAAAGTGTAGTGCAGTGTGAATCTACCATTTGCCGTGCTTCATCAGTTCAATGGCATCATTGACCTGGGCCAAAGTCATGTTGTGAGTGATGAACTCATCCAGCTTCAACTTCTTGTCCAGATAGGCTTTAACCATCTGAGCCACACCATCCTTACTCTTAAATCCTGAACAACACAGAACAATGTCACCAATGCTATCTCACCAAGCAAAAACAAAGTCTAAATCTTCCTGGTAATCTTCCTTTGTCTTCTGTGACCCACAGCATGTTAGCATTATCATACGAACATCAACTTAGCTTAAGTAAAGCCAACTACCCAATAACCTGACAACACAAGGATCACAACATCAACTAATTCAAAAATCAAATCAATCTAAATCAAATTGTATGGATGCCCTCCCCTACTTTTTCTCTCCTTTCTGCATGCTCACAGCAGAAAAGCCTGACTCTCTGAATGTGTCCTGCTTAAGCAGCCACACTGAACTCTCCTAAATGGTAGAACAGAAAAGTAAGCGCCTCTTGCAGACAAAGTTTGCAAGGTAACTTTTTCAGGCAGCAAAGGGAACAGCTAACTCTGTAAGGACACACAGAGCAAATGGGTTCTCCTTTCGTTCACCACTTGAGGACAGTACAGCATGGACTGCTCTGGAACCACATTTCTTTTAAGCCAGACTCATCCACAATAGACAGAAGCATCAGCTTACAAACAGCACAGCAAAGCAATTCTTCCCCATTCATTGTATGGTAACATAAGAACTGGGCAAAGCATTAGTACAACAGTACAGGTTAAGCGAGACCGTTATCTTTGGTCATGTCATGTGTAATACCTTTGTAACATTAATTTGATGTTTTGAATTAGTTATTGTTGTGATCTTTGTGTTGTCAGGTTATTGGGTAGTTGGCTTTACTTAAGCTAAGATGATGTTCGTATGATAATGCTTTACACAGACAGGGTCTTGCATGGAACTAAATATCCTTTCCACTAACCCGGAACCTTAAATATCATAGATCACTTACACAAATACTTAAGGAAATTGGCTTTAAATATAACAACACACAGAGAGGGAACTCAAAGTTCATGTTTCCATTGTTCTTTTCTCCTCTCCACATGTGGTCATGCAAAACCTCCCCCTTCCTCTGAGGTCATCTTTCATATAGTTATCCTCAGTGTATCTATCTCTGTTGCCTGCCATTTTGTCACACACACACACACACACACACACACACACACACACACACACACATATATCCACACTTGTATATTGTTACTAGTTAGAAGATATTGTGTGTTTATTTTGCTTGCTTTATTCTTAATAAGTACTTTATGAATTATACTTGCTGTCTGTTTAATATTGCATGAGTATATGAATCGCCAGTTTCTGTGTCAACAACTCCAAAATCCCTCTCCCTTCACTACTGACAAAGTCATTTTGGTTATAGTTATCAAATAAGTTATTAAAAAGCATTTCAAATTCATAGTTTAGTGTATATTATGAGATAGATTTCATCAACTGGTTATCATTTTTCCCTTTTCGGGAATGGTGCCCCACGAGTTGATTTCATGTCAATTAAATTATATAACATAATCAATAACTTTGTACATTTTTTTAATAATTTCTGATAGCCATCTGTAAAGCCTTTTGGTTACTATCACAGCACAGGTTGTAAAACAAGGGGATTTAATTACCACTAAACAGAGGTGTGGACTTGAGTCACATGACTTGGAATTGGACATGACTAAGCCAGACCCAAGTCACAAATTTGATTACTTAAGACCCGATATGACAAATAACAAAAGATTTGCAACTCGACTTGCACCTTAACACCAATGACTTGTGACTTCACTTGGACTCAAGCCTTTTACTTGAAAATACTTGATACCTTCCCCCAAGCCAAGATTCAAAAATATGTGATTTAAAAAGTCTGCTATGATTGGTTCATCTCCTGAATTAACTAATATTAATGCTATTCATTCCCAGAAAGTCCATACTCATTGTTTTAGTCAAGTAAAATAAAGAAAAAACTATGCCATAGTCAACAAAAAAACAATTTCAGTATGCACAACTTGCAAGTTCATAATTAAAGACAGAGATGCAACAACTTCCGACAAACTAGTTCACACAAAGAGATACAACTTTAAAAAAACATTTGTGATTTTTGTAAATGTATATAGCATTACTCTGTTATTAAAATGGCATTATAAATGGTAAAGACTGCATTAGCACTTGTTAAAGACTAAAATCAAAGTTTAGAACTTGGGGCTTGGGATTTTACTTAGGACATACAAAACAATGACTTGGTCCCATCTCTGCTATTATGACAGATGGCTTTACCAGCTATTAATAGGTCATACATATGACAACCCAGAGGAGCTCATCACAGTTTTGCCATATTACTACAATTACTGTTAAGACCTGCCCTCCTGAGATTGACAAACAACCAAAATTGCAAATGCCAACCTGAGACTGAAAGTTAAAGTAATGCCATTACTTAGTGGGGATGGTCATATTTGACTGACAAGCATCTCACCTCCAAACGAGGAGCCCTTCCATGTGCGTCCAGCGATGAGCTGACTGGGTCGAACAGAGACATCGTACATGTCATTCCAGCCAACAACCACGCTGACACCCCAACCTTTCACACAGGACTCCAAGGCACAACGCTAGATGGAGAAACAGCACAAAGTCAGTTGCCACAGGATTTCAAATACACAGAGTAGCTGAGAAAATTTGTGCGTATATATTTGGAAAGCACTTCTTCTTGGGAAAGAATCTTTCATATAATGAGCCTTCTTGAGCCAATTAACATCTTTATGCAAACCTCTCTAGCTGCCTCACCATGACCTCCACCTTCCCGACACATTCCAGAGAGTAGTCCACTCCTCCATTAGTCATCTCAGACAGCACTTGACTGATGGGTTTACTGTGATCCTTGGGGTTCACAAAGTCGGTCGCACCGAACACCATGGCCTTCTCAGACTTCTCTGGATTGATGTCAACAGCAATGATCCTCTTGGCTCCTGCAGCCTTGCAGCCCATGACTGCAGCCAAACCCACAGCTCCCAGGCCAAACACAGCACATGTGGACCCCTGCTCCACCTGAAGTAGCACAGTCTTTAGTCAACATGGCTCTTTAGGTGAGACTTCTTAATTCTTCCTAAATACTGTGCTGTCAAAGACAGTACATTTCATTTCTGATGTCTGATGTTTAACGGAGTGGTGTGGGAGAATTCATTACTGAAGGTATTAGCCTTCAACAGTACATGTTGGACTATCCCCAAAAGTCAAACACACCTTAGCAGTGTTAACTGCTGCTCCATATCCTGAGCAGATCCCACAGCCCAGGAGACAGACTTTGTCCAGAGGAGCAGCGGGGTCGATCTTAGCCACAGCCATCTGGTTAACCACAGTGTACTCAGAGAAGGTACTGGTTCCCATAAATGGCAGCACCTTCTTTCCCTTACAGGTTAGCCTGCAGTTTGGGTCTGCCATCACATCATGGCGATCAGAGAACCTGAACAGAGAATTTAATGAAATGGAAATACAGCATAAGCCTCAATTTTTGTTTTGAAAACTTTCCATTAAAGGGTGCAACAAAATTTCTTTAACATGAGCAAAATATGCCAAATAATGAAAATCCAAAGACCCAAATAATCTGTTCTGTGTCATCATCAGACAACGCATAAAGGTACTCCAGTGAATGGAGACAATGTTCCTTTCCCCCCTTAGATGGGCTTATCACCCTATGAATACATCCTGGATAACCAAAATTAGGAGATGATAAGACAAAATGGAGCTCACCATCCTTTATCACAAATGTTAGTTTTGGGACTCTTACAGAAGCGGCATTCTCTACACTGGTAGATGAACAAAGGAATCACCTTGTCTCCTGAAAGTCAAGAACAATGCTGCCATGTCAGCTTACAAACAAGAAATCAAATATCAGACAGTTTGGTTGGACTGGATGGCACAAATAAGCCTTGGTCTACTCATTGCTAGCATTGCTGCCACAATGTCTGACAGGAAAAAGAGAAAAAAAACCCTGAACTATTAGACAAATTAAACTGTTGAGGTTGTTAGCTTTAACCTGGTTGAAATTCGGTGACTCCAGGCCCAACACTCTCTACAATGCCAGCTCCCTCGTGGCCAAGGACTGTTGGGAAGCCGTCTTTCGGCATGTCCTCAAGCAAATGATACAGGTCCGTGTGGCATACTGTGGTTGTCACAATCTGGACAGAAGACAACAATCTCATACTGAAAATACTGTTGCTTGTTTCTTTTGAACAGTTTGAAGTGTTATGCAGTAACACCTTAACACCTTCCTGGGGTGAAGAACACAAAGACAGTTTGTGGGGTAACAAATAACAAGCATACCGAACAACAAAATGCAGAAAGGCAAGAAAATACAGTTTCTTTTGGTAGCACTACACTCTGTTGATGAATGAAATAATCACACAGTGAGCAATGGACTTCACATAACAGGATTCAAACCTGCAACATTGGAAGACAGCAAAGACTGTACTGTAACTGGCATCACAAGCCCTCTAAGCCAGGCTCATCCATAACAGACAGCCAAGCAGTGCAGCTGAGCAACGCTTCCCTTCATTCATGGACTGGTAACATAACAACTGGGCATAGCATTAGCACAGCAGTACATGCTAAGCAAGCCTGTTACTGTTTGTAAATGTATGTGCAACATGTATTGATTTAAAGATCATCAGTGAGTTATTGTTGTGATCATTTTGCAGTCAGGTTATTGGTTTGTTGGGTTTGTCAAAGTGAAGTTAATTTTAGTTTGCTAATGCTTCATACAGACAGAGTCTTGCATAAACTGAATATATTTTATACTAACTTAGGTACCTGTCACAACATAGACCACACACACACTCTAATTTGACTAATTTGACTAACATAACTACACTCAAAGTGGGAACTATTGTAATTTGTGTTTTATTTGGCTCGCTTCACTGTGAATAAATACCTTTGGAATCATACTTGCTGTCTGATTAATAAAGTGATTGTATAAGTGTTTTTTATGCAGCTAAATTAATCAAGTGGCTATCATTTTCCCCTTTCAGTCAGAGTCATTCACTATCCCTAACTCAAAAGTGCAGTCAGATTGTATACATGTGTAAATAAACATCTCTCACCTTAATGCGGACTTCATTGGCCTTGGGTGGAGCTACCTCAATCTCCTCAATCACCAAAGGCTTGTTTGGCTCCCAGGCCACTGCTGCCTTGCATTTGATGACCTACAGGGCAGTGACACCAGCATGAAATCTAACATTACTGGGTGCTGCAACAGTTAAACTATACTAGGATGGGTTTGGCTACTGCTTCGGCAGCGGTGCTGCTCATTTGCATAAAGTTCAGCTTCTTTCAACTTATACTTGACGCTCTGTTCGCTGGCATCGCGCCGCTCGCTGCACCCAATGCCCCAGACGCCCTTCGTAGCAAGCGTACATTGAAAATGAATGGCTGCCGGCTGCTTATGACGCTCATCACGCTTTTGGTGTGAATGCACAGTTACTATCCTCCATACTTTGATTTCAAGAAAAAACACTAATCTAGAGACGTATGTGTTAAAAGTGATACAGAGAAAAATGGTGTCCACTTCTATGACACAATTGCTCCTAATGCAGCAAACATACATTTAAATGCACACTCTAATTCTGATTTAAAGGGACAATGTGTAACATTTTCAGTTGTTTATTGGCAAAAATCGATGTCTGCAGTAATAAATATGTCATCATTGGTGTATTATTACCTCCACCAATAATCTGACTTATTCTCGTAAAAGGAGAATTTTGGATATGTTTGTACGTTGTGCAGGTAAGTCGTCGGTAAGTCATCTTGAGAACACATCTGCCAGCAAGGGACATACAGCCCCGCCTTCGGTGTTTTTGTTGAGAGCCAGGCCAGCGCTGCCTGACTGAGAAGCCGAAGGAGAGGAGCAAGAGGCGCTTCACTACTACCCTGGCACGACTGCAGCATAACAAAGTCCCACTTTTCGAGCATAATGCAGGATCGTGCATATGCAGCATCACGGGAGACGGAATCCTCATCGCCAATATTGCCAAAAGGGAATCAAAAAGGCAACGTGACCGGCAAATTCAAAAACCGAGGGTCAACGATCGGGGTAGCCCTTCCCAGGCAGAAAGAGCTGCTGATGGAGAAAGGTAATGCAATCACAGTCCAGCGCCGCTGTTAGCTGTTAGCCCCTAACAGCAGCCAGCGGCTAACAGCGGCAAGTGGCTCAACATCACACACCTCATCCCTCTCCTCGCATCACTGTGCTGCTGTTAGCGACACCGCTAACAGTGGCTAACAGCAAACACTGGCACAGTGATGCGAGGAGAGGGATGAGGTGTGTGAGATTGAGCCACTTGTCAGTTGTCAAAAGACAAGACGTGATTGGTTTGTTTCAATTTACACCAACAGTCCTACGTCGTAAACACAGCCAGCATGGTGAGGAGGGAGTCTGTCAACTCGCGTTGCATGTGTCTGTGTAGGAGCCTGAATGAACACTCCATGAAGTATCAGACGACATGGTTTCATCAATGTTATCATAACTTTTTGGTACACAACAGCTACCGTTGTTGCAATACGTGTTTGAAACAGTGAGGTGCTACAGTGCGCCATCTGTTTGAATGCAATATGTGATTTCAACGTTAGATGAGAGAAATTCCTACACACTGTGGCTTTAATGTTGGGTGGCAAATTCAGTGTCACTGAATAAACCACTGAGTAAATCAGTTGTTGTTTAAGTTTTGTTTTGGACTTTTTTTAGTCCTTTTTTAATTTTACAGTAGAACTGTCATGAATTCTTGAATGACAACAAACACATTTTGCTAGTAGTACAAATAATATCTCCAAACAGTTTGAGTGAAATAAACAAGCATGTGCAAAGAAAATATTCATAGTATATTCAAGGTATATTATACAGGATTTTCCTTTAAAAAAAAGAAAAGACAATGTGTAGACTAATACAGAATAGTCCCTCTCAATCATCACTTACGACCCACTAGAAGTTTGAGGCAGTATATTTATCTACAGTGACTCCTCTATCTGCCTGTATTTTATTATGTATTATTTCAAAGAGTTTGCTGAGTTCCTGGGTACATTGTCAGGTGAGGTTGGGACTTTGAAAAAAATCTGGGGTTGGCTTTTGCTTTAACATGCAGTACTCTTTTCAAACAGTAACCTACAATTCCTGCATAATATACCTTTAATGAGAAGTATATTGCATTGTTATTTTATGTTTTGCTTTTCTACCCACTATATTGACTAAACTTTTGAACTGAACTTTTTAATGTGAATTAAAAATAAAACATGCATTACATTAACACTGCACATGAGAGCACCACTGCAACGTGTTGTCAGGTATTGGCTTGGTGTATTCCATCCATCCATATCTTCACAATCTCATAATAATCTTTAAGTGAAATATATGCATGTGAAGTTTGTTGCATTGTTTTGGGATGACTGTTTTTCTACCTACTATACTTGACCATAATACAATACTCACTCAAATCTCACTGAAACATTACAGTTGTACATAAGAGTACTCCCATATTGAAATATGTACCTACCTTACCAACTGTGGCCATTTTTGCAGCAAAACTGAGTGTCGGAAAGTGCAGAGGAATTTGAGAGAGAAAGCGGCAGGACAGTGGCGAGGAAAGAGCATTGATCTGAGGTTCAAATACTGCTGCAAAAAAAAAAAAAACAGTTATGCAAACATTTGGATTGAAAAGACTGAACATACAATGAGCCAGTAGTTATCAAGAACTGGAGAAAAAAAAAATGTTGAAAGTGGGCTACATGTAGAGGCTGTATAGAGTTTGGCTGGCTCAACTATAAATCATTGTTCTGTTTTTAAGATGACACTGTCTTGATGAAAACATGTCCATTTTAAAGCTAAAAAGTTTGTTGCACTTTTGCACCTAACCTGACCTACTACGTCTTGAAGTGCAATACTAAACAAAAGACTATAAAGTCTTGAATTATGCCTTCAAACTCTGAAATACTTCCTAAATACCACATCTGCAAATAAAACCCTCAAACCTTGGCACACTAATTTGACTTAGTGGTATTCCATCACAAATCAGTCACTTACTGACCTCAACCCTTTTAATTTGAATGATTTTTCCCAGTTGACCAATAATAGACAGTATTAGAATGGGCTTTGATTAATCACAATGACCAACTATTCAGGAAACACAGGCCCTCAAAGTTGACCCATACTAGCCCACATATAAAGACACAAATCGTAAAGATTTGTGTCTTTATATGTATTGAAATTTAGTACAAAATAAATAAATATGCAAATAAGGTGTTTTAAAGTCATTAACTATTTGTATATATTTTTCAACTATAGTTTCTAATATTTTTAATTTCTAATATATTTACTTCTAATTATGCATAGACACTTACCCATCCCTGTTTACATTTATTCATTTTGCCATTTCTGTAAACGAGGGCATTCATGACTGCTACATTGTAGTAGTCATCCGCTACTCCCAAAAAGTAGTCGACCAGTTGATTAACTGCGGGAGATTAATCTTTTTTTGCCGTCCGATAACACCGATTAATTTTCATCAAAAAGTCTCAAATACAACCAGTAAAGAGTTAACTAATGTAGGATGGACCCACCCTGGGGCAGATAAAATAGCCAAGTCCTCAAATGGCTCTCATAGACATTTACAAATAAGCTGCTTTCTGACTGGACTTAACCCTCAGCAGGCTTGTCTGAGCTGGAGATACTGTTTGACTGTGGTAAAAGCACGTCTGCTTTCTTGCAGGGATAGTGGTTCTGTGTCTTAAGTTAGATACTCTTGTGCTTTTACTTGCTATTCTGAGTACATCAGTGCATTTGTTGTTTCCAAGGTAGTGATGATGTGAAGGTGGTGAAGGAGACTCCGTTGACACCATCTTGCTTGCATATAGAAAGGTTTATTACAAGAAGTACAGCATCAAGGATTGCCTGAGAGAGAGTCCTAAGCCAATATGAACTACTCTGAATAACAGCTTCAAATATTCTGCTTATATAGGTTGGTTGTTTTGATGAACTTTGAAACAAAATGAAACAGGTGACAGAGAAAAATCTAGAAGGAATCCAACCCTTCAACCAGTCTAATCAGTCCTTGACCTAGGCTGTGACATAATCTTCACCTGGGCCCCTAACTGAGCACTTTTACAGTCTCTGAGCATCAAGCAACATGACAGTCATACACCACACATTCACACCAAGAAGTATGGCAAGATGTAGTGCACTATGAGTACCCAGATGGTGCATTCATCAGAGTCAAAAAGTTGAGTGTGCAACATTGGACACTTTTCACCCCCAACAGTCCCTATGTTGCCTAATAGTGATGCGCAGGTCGACCCACAGCCAGCAGGTCCCACGGGTCCACCAGTGGGTCAGGTGGTTTGGGTAAGTTTTTTAGAAAATGTTTTGGGTTTTGGGCAGGTGGATTATGACGTGTCAAAGCAGTGTTCTGAGTAAGTTATTAATAACTTACAGAAACATTCTGCAATAATCCAACTTCTATCTTCTCTTCCCCTCTCTCTGCCTCTCTCCCACAGCAAGCAACATCATCATCAGCGCTGCTGCGCTCAAGCTTTCCGTTATTCAGCTTTTGACCAGGAAAACCTGTTGAAGTCTGAAATATTTTAGATTTCTACAGTCATAATGCCCTAACAGCAAACAAGCATTTCTCTGTTTACAATGAATCCGTTAAATATACACCTGTGTAACGTCACGTAAACAAACCACTAAATATATCAGCTTGGTGAGTACTTGCTGTTGTCCTACTTTTGTACTTTTGAGAACAGAAAACAGATGTTTTATATTAAGTGTAGAAAGTTTCTTTTTACCAGACACTGGGCCTCATTCACTAATATGTGCGTGGAAATGTTCTTACTTTGCGAACAAAATAAGTGCGTACGCAAAATCACCATGGGATTCATGACATCTGTGCACCGGCCAATTTTGTTCTCACCTCCTTGCGTATGTGTGTGAAACAGAATCATTCTAAACTGACAGGCGCATGCTCGCAATTTGTGATTAGCATATTACCACGCCCCCATTTCTCCATATAAGGAAACCTCTTGCTTAGAGTTGATTCATGAATGAAGGAAGTGGTTATGTGATGAGAGAAGTAGTAAACATCACAGTTTGTTAGAAGTGATGGCGCCGGGTCTTACAGGAATGCCATGCCATTGCAAGATTGTGGAGGACACAGCATGCCAGGATGATCTTGCACACCTTCTCAGGGGTATAAAGTAGTTTGCCACCGGCTGTATCCGATCCAAACACATCCAACGGCCCTTAAGCACGCCAAAAGTGCGCTCTACGGCACGTGTGTGGGCATGTGTGTTATTATAGCGCACCTCTTGAGAGGTTTCCAGGGTTTGCCTATGGTGTCATCAGCCATGTTTTAAGGCCATATCCCCGGTCACCCAAACAATATAACATTTTAGCATTAACGGAATAGAGACTTACTAAAAATACTAACTAAAAACAATTGAAACAAAAGACTAGAACAAAAGATGCTCACCAACAAGCCATCCACTTCTCACAGTCCCTGCCTCCAAACGCATTCCCACTATACTGTTTTGCAAAATAAATGAGTCGTAGGTGCCTCCTGGCCAGCAGGCCACAGCCTTAAGGATATGGCAGTCGGCATTACAGATCATCTGCACGCTGATGGAGTGATAGTTTTTCTGTTCATGTTGTTGTTAATCGTTTAACTGTCACAATAATGAGGGTGAACCTGTATCGATTTGGCCAATATATTAGTAAATTAAGGATTTTTTAAAAATGTTAATTAAATCTCTTTTTAATGAATGTGGTTTTATAGACTCTGTATGTACTTAAAAGGTATGAGTTTGCATTTTCTAAGTCAGTTCGGCCATCCTCATTTGTGCGTACGCATGGTCTGAGGCAGTTCTAAATTTGTTCGCAGAGTAAGAACAAATTTGGGTAAGAAAATATTGATGAATCCCGGATTTGTGGGTCAAACCATCGTACCCACAATTTAAGCACAGATTTGTGCGTACGCACTATTTGTGAATGAGGCCCAATGAGTTTTTAAGAAGATGTAGTTTACCTTGACATGTTCTGACTGTCACTTCAGTCTTCTTCAGAAGCGCCATCTGACGTGCATCATGACGTGCCATTATCAACTGGTAGTATCCTGGAGGCGTGACCAGCCTGGCAATCCGACAGATTTGCCAGGCTGGTCACGCCCCCTGCCGCCTGGTGTTCTTTGGAGGAGAGAGTACCAGGTGTGCGACAGCATGAAAGCCCCCTCATCCCGGTTGATGGTGTCCCTGGCCCGCCTCCTGATCTCTATGGCCTCCTTGAGCCAACGTTTGAACTTGTTGCTTTCCGATCCGATGACTTTTGCGTTATCCCAATCCATGACGTGATTATTTCTTTTGCAGTGATCCGATATGGTTGATTTTCAATAGAATGTCTCTGCAGACCCGGAGACTGCAGATTCAGACCCACAGGTCTGGACCCGCAGTTCTAGACCCCGTGTTTTTTAGCGACAGAGTGCCCTACTGGACGGCTGTATAACTGCAACTAAAACAGCGTCTCACCCAAACACCACTGTTTGACACAAGTTACGCTTTAAATGCTTTATTACAATTTACAATTTTAAAATTTTATTACACCCAAATAAAAATACCAAGATTTAATTGTTGATTTATGCCTGGGTGCTGTTCTATTTTAGTTCTTTATTTCTTAATGTTCATCACACTGCTCTGACTGGCACGCCAAAAACTTGCACTGCATTGATCAAACCCGCTACAACATATAATAGGAAATGTCTAGTCTTGGGTGTCCAGTCCTCACTTTTGATGTGAAAATTTGAAACAAAGGCTGTGAAATACTGAAATGGTTTGAAATGTTTTATTGTGTGCAGTGGTTACATCACACATCAGGGAGATCTGCAGAGGAAAAAAAGAAATCAAACATATCACACAATTGAATAAATACCTATCACAGTCTACAATGAAATACTGAAGATTCTGGAGCATAGCAAATACATTATTATTGACATATTAACAACATTACCTACCATTTGAATAGTGCCCCTTCCTTCCTTGTTGTGCATTTCTCCAGTTGGGGTAAGGTTCCCCCTTTCTGGATTGTTATGTGCACCAGAAAGTTTCAGCTCGAGTTTACTTGTTTGCAGGTCGGGTCTGGATCATTGCCGCCGGTCAACAAATACATGTCAAACTTGTGTAATGTCGACTGACTAACTTGGTGAACACCAAAGCATTGTAAATTCTGTTACAGCCGGCAAAATATCTCCACTAATTAAATCAATGCTCTAGGCTACTTTATAACCGCAGTGGTCAATGCAAGGGACTAAAGTTTGGAAATTAATACATTCACTTATTGTATTTGTGGACTGAGAAGTAATGGACACTATCAGCAAACACCCTTTCACTCAAAGCAGCCCACCCTTATTTATGTCTAACTTTAACCTTTAAAAAAGGGGTGAGTCATATAAAATCCAATGACAGATCGTGCTATACAGTTGTGCTATAAAGCAGTAGAAAAGCTTGGTTTGTTGACACAACATTTTCTTTTTTCTTTTAAATGCTGATAATTCATAGTACATTAGAAGTCCTAAATTGCTACAGTGCTTATTCATGCCAAGGAATATAGGTTGGTGTTTCTACAGTGTTGGTTTTGGGAGTCTAAGTGTCTAAGTGCAACAGATTACATTGAACTGCTGGTGTTATGCTATGACATTGCAGAGGTTGAATGGTGGTAAAGTACAGGTTCATATAAACATTTTGTTCAGATCACAATGTAAGTCATGCTTACACAATGTAAATATGTGATTCGGAATAAGTAAGAGTGCAAAGTACATGATAGTGTATGCGCTTTTTTATAGTAGCTGATAGATTATTAGCTGAGTTCAAAGTCTGTTGTGTAGCAGGCTGCTGCTTCATGCCAGATTTGGTTGTTTTGAAACAATGTCTTCAGAGAACACCAGACAAATTTACAGAGCAGTTATGTATGCAAAACAAAAAAATACCATTGATGACAGTTGGACTTTAATTATATTTTCAACACTTCCTGCCAAGTTAAGCAAACATTGATATCACCATGATGGTCTGTGTAATCTGAGCTAAAACTACTTGACTAACAAAAACACAAACAGGGAAGCCACAGATCCCACCTGTTAAATGTCAACACGTGATTCCACAATCTGCTCTTAATCCACTGAACAGTGTTGAGTGTTCAAGGTCATACAGTACACAGTTTTGAAAGATCTCTTTATTATGTGCATGGATATTGTATTAAGATTCAGTCCAACATGTGCATTGTATTTTGTGCATGGATATTGTTTTGAAATTCAGTTCAAGTTCAAGTACAACTTGGCTGTAAGTCATTAAATGACTTTATGTCCCTGAAAGTAAACACAGTGGTCTTATTGTGGAGAAACACTCAGGACTGTCCGGATGCTGTGAGGCAAAAAGAAAACAGAAGTTAGAAGACTTGCATGAATTTAGTCTTCATCTGTGTAGGTGGTTATGAAATCGTGAATGGTGGAGAAGTGTAGTGCAGTGTGAATCTACCATTTGCCGTGCTTCATCAGTTCAATGGCATCATTGACCTGGGCCAAAGTCATGTTGTGAGTGATGAACTCATCCAGCTTCACCTTCTTGTCGAGGTAGCCTTTAACCATCTGAGGCACACCATCCTTACTCTTAAATCCTGAACAACAGAGAATACACATATGATAAAACTGAGAGCAAATGCAGTGTTATCTTAATAATACTGATTGAATTATTGCAGAGATCAAGTGTGAAGCCTTTTGGTTGCTATCACAGCATAGGTGGTGGCCTTACAGGAAACCTAAATGAACTCAACCCAGTTTTATTGTTGCTCATAATCAGGGGCGTAGCCATCATTTCAGAAGTGAGGGGGACAAATTGTTCAGAGGTCTATTGAGTGATTTATCATCCTATCACATTCAGTTGCACCTCTCCTTAGCGGCTAAAGAACCACATAACCACAAACAGCCACAGTGCAGCACGAGGGGACCAACTTTAGTTCTCTTAAATTATATAGAATTTTTCTCAGCCAGTTATAATCTCTCCTCGCCTATGAGAACTCTGCATAATCATCCTTGCTGGTCTCTGGTCCACTCTCTCCTCCCTGACCCTGCTCTTTATATTGTGACAATAAAGATTAAAAAACATGTGCAAAGCAATAGTGAGCACAAGTTCTGCGCAGAAATTAAAGAGGAGTGGGTTTGTTCCTAGCATGAAAGTAGCTAGTGAGTGATTTAACATAAGTAACAAATAACATTAGTATTCTTGTTAACTAGCTTAACAGTATATTGGCATCTATTAGTTAGTCAACATTTAGCGAACATTATCTACATGCAACAGCGTTACTCAACTTACATGGTTTGTTTGGAAGAAACTGTGCAAGGTTTTTTGGTTCTTGCCGGCTGGTTTGCTGAACATAGTTAACACACAACAGCACTGCCCAGCAGTACACATCTTGTCTGTGTGCCATTGATTCTGATTACAATACAACAGCAGGTGTATGCCGCCTGGCGCCACCTACTCATGGTGCGTTTAAAGACGGCTTGAAAAAACATGTTACCACATGTTAAAAACAAATTGAACAGTTGTAATGGCTGTAAAAGGCGCGGGGGACAGAAGGCACAGATACGGGAAGTGTGGGGGACATGTCCCATGCGTACCCCGCGGCCGCTACGCCCATGCTCATAATAGTACAATTATTAAGATCGCCCTCCTGAGACTGACAGCCTATCAGAAATGACAAATGACAACCTGTGTCATTATCAAGAGAATGGACAGAATTGACCAATGGGCATCTCACCTCCAAACAGGGAACCCTTCCATGTACGTCCGGCAATGAGCTGAATGGGTCGGGTAGCTACGTCATACATGTCTGTCCAGCCGACCAACACGCTGACACCCCAACCTTTCATACAAGACTCCAAGGCACTGCGCTAGATGGAGAAACAGCACAAAGTCAGTAGGCCTGGAACCAAGGGGTTTGAAATCTGCAGAGCAGCTGATAAAAATGTGCGCTTTAACATTTAGATAACACTTGGGAAAGATTGTTTAATATAATGAGCCTTCTTGAGCCAATTAACATCAACTCTTTATGCAAACCTCTCTGTCTGCCTCACCATGACTCCCACATTCCCGACACATTCCAGAGAGTAGTCCACTCCTCCATTAGTCATCTCAGACAGCACTTGACTGATGGGTTTACTATGATCCTTGGGGTTCACAAATTCCGTCGCGCCGAACACCTTGGCCTTCTCATACTTCTCTGGATTGATGTCAATAGCGATGATCCTCTTGGCTCCTGCAGCCTTGCAGCCCATGACTGCAGCCAAACCCACAGCTCCCAGGCCAAACACAGCACATGTTGAGCCGGGTTCCACCTAAAGTGTAACAGACTTTGTTCAACATGGCTCTTTAGGTTGGACTCATAATTCTTAAAACCAGTGTTGGGTAAGGGTTACTTTAAAAGTAATCAAAGTACGTTACTGCATTACTTTTAAGAAAGTAACCAGTTACTTTACTGCGTTACTCCCTGATTAAAGTAACTCAATTACTTTAAAAGTACTTCCAACGTTACTCCCTGAGGAAAGTAACTCAAGCACTTTTAAAGTACTTTTGAGTATTCCACATTTCCTATTGGGCAATGGACCAGGGCGCTAAGCCTACATTTTTTTGTCTCCAAAATTAAAGTTATGGACCACTTGCCCTTCACTGAGATCCAATTCTCCCATCACAGCCGTCACTTTGACCAGTAGAAACACACAACGATCTGCTGCCGTAGACACTATATGACAACAACACCCCAGCGTTTTTAATATTTCCTCTAGGGATGTTAGCACACAGAGTAAAAGGGGGAAATGATGGTGTGAAACAGCAGAGGCACTTTGTCAACCCGCTGAGTTAACCTTACTGTCATTAGCATCAAGCTAGCAAACAATGCTACATCCTCACGGTCGGACATAAAGTAATAACATTAACAAATAGCGGCGGGGCTTTTACTCACCACAACTGCAGAGGCTCCAGCTTCATTTGAAACAAACTACATTATAGACGCTCCGTTATTTATTAATCCCTCTGTGTGTTTATATATTTACTTTTTATCCGCTCTGTTGTCTTTATAAAGTTAACATATCACACCGCCATTTCAAACTCAACACTTGTTTTAAATTAAAAGCCCCTTATAACCTCGGATGAGAGAATCCCTCCATTTTCTAAATAGGCTTTTATTCTGAAACATTTGTCAGAACGTCCTGGAAGATACAGTAGCTTGACAGTTTACGTATGGCGCTTCAAATGTAGCTCCTGCCATCTGCTGAGCTTTTAGGTGACTACAACAACATGTCGGCTGGCACATGAACAGACACAGTGACTCAAATAATAGTGAAAGTAATAAAAACAGGACAAGAATAACCTGATGACACATGTCGTGAAAGACGACCGGGGATAATTGGTGAGTACCAGCGTGTAGCGTGTACCAGGCATAATGCAAGTCCTGAGTCTGAAATATGTCTGTCAGCGAGTCCTGCTCCACCTATTTAGACTCCACCGTAGACAACAGCATTTCTCCGACCGCGTAGCAAGCCACAAGCTCCGTGGCTTCTTTCAGACTGATAGGTTTATTAGAACCAAACGACAGCCGTTGCTGTTTTGGAGCTAAAGGACCAGCGTTCTAAAAGTAACGGAAGTAACTGATGTCTTGTTTGAAAATGTATTCAAGTATTTGATTACTCAGACAGCAAACTAACGCGTTAGGTTACTCATTACTGCAAAAAGTAAATCAAAGTACTCTAATAATCTAATAACTTTGTAACGCATTAATACCCAACTCTGCTTAAAACACTAGTTCTTCCCGAACACTGTGGTGTCAAAGGCAGTATGTTTCATTTCTGATGTCTGAGTGCTGTACAGGGAATTCGTTACTGTAGGTATTAGCCTTCAACAATATATGTTGAACTATCCCCAGCAGTCAATCATACACACCTTAGCTGTGTTAACTGCTGCTCCATATCCTGTGCAGACCCCACAGCCGAGCAGACAGACTTTTGTCCAGAGGGGCAGCAGGGTCGATCTTAGCCACAGAAATCTGGTCCATCACAGTGTACTGAGAGAAGGTACTGGTTCCCATAAACTGCAGCACCTTCTTCCCCTTACAAGTAAACCTGGAGTCTACGGCTGCCATCACATCAGCGCGATCAGAAGCCCTGAACAGAGAATTTTGTAAAATTAAAATACAACTTGAGCCTAAAATTTGCTTTGAACACTTTCTTTTAGACAGTGCAACAAGTATTTGTCAGGGTGAGCAACATATGCCAAAAAATGAAAAAACAAAGACTCAAACAATCTGTTCTTTGTCATTATCATACAACACCTAAAGGTAAGAGATGAGAAGACAAAGATAAGCTCACCATCCTTTCTCACACTGGTTGGTTTTGGGACTCTTACAGAAGCGGCATTGTCCACACTGGGATATGAACAGAGGAATCACCTTGTCTCCTGAAATTCAGAAACAATGTTGCCATGTCAAAGGAATTTAGGGCACACTTTCAAGACCTAAAATCAAATGTCACAAATAGGCCTTGGTCTACCCATTGCTAGCATCGCTGCCATAAAGTCTGACAGGGAAAAAACACAAGCTGTTAAACAAATTAAACTGTTGGTTGTAAGCTTTCACTGACCTGGTTGAAATTCAGTGACTCCAGGCCCAACGCTCTCTACAATGCCGGCTCCCTCGTGGCCAAGGACTGCTGGGAAGCCGTCTTTATGCATACCCTCAAACAGATGGTACAGGTCTGTGTGGCACACCCCAGTTGCCACAATCTGCACAGAGGATGACCACACTATGAAAATGCTGATGCATGTTTCTTTTGAACAGTTGGGTATTGTGCTTTCTTTACAGCTGTATTCACAACTCAAACCATAGCAAACAACTGTAACTGCTGTAGACACTCAGGCCTGTCACCCATTTCTCCAAATGCCCAAGTGCATGTCTGGCTTACTTAACTAAAGTAGAAGCAAGCAACTAAACCATCAT